>CM047807.1:79201979-81631395 GCA_026214975.1 Gentiana macrophylla | reverse complement strand
ATTGATAAATGTGCGGTAATTTGATATGCTTAGTTAACGTCCGTTTTGAGTCAATTCGTCTTAAAATTTTAAAACTTTTCACGGTTTGACACGCGTTATATGCATGTTTCTCACAATGGATTTGGTAGATGTCTTAGTAGTCCGAGTAATGTGTGCGGGGCGATTTTATTTTGTCATGATCTGAACCCTTTTAATGCACGTAGACCTTGGTTATAATTAGTTTAGTTGCTATACACACTTACACCACTAGTTTAGGCGAAATAGATATGTTTAGCTAGGCCGGATACTGGGATGAGTCATGGCGCTTCTTTGACACCGCCGAGAGCCAAACAAGCCAAAATCCCAACATTATACCCTTGTAACCCTTGAATGAGCTGCGTATTTATAGTGCTAGGTCAATAGCTAGAATTAGGAGTTGGCACCCGTGGATGCATAGAAAGTTATCACCGATTTACTGAAGCCGAGTCAAGTTGGGCCAAAACAGCATTTGACAAGAGGCAAACAGGCGTTTGTGACCGACAGCAACAGAAATTGACCTAGCACTATAAATACGCAGCTCATTCAGCCCTTACACATTCTTGGCCGACTTTAGACTTTTCCTAGGCGATTTATTTTGTCACGATACGAACCCTTTTAATGCACGTAGACCTTGGTTATACTTAGTTTGGTTGCTATGCACACTTACACCACTAGTTTCGGCGGTATAGAAAGGTTTACCTAGGCCGGATACGGGATGAGAGTCATGGTGCTTCTTTGACCCGCTGGTCCAAACAAGCCAAAATCCCAACATTATACCCTCGTAACCTACAATCCTTGATAGGATGGTCGACCACCGTCCGAAATGAGCCGTTTTGGTTACTTAGCTTTGTATTACCCTAACCACAGGCTTTATTATTGGTCACGTCTCCTTTTTGATCACCCTACAGTGGACTTAGTCATTACTTAGAAGAACACTTTGAATCAAGTGTGGGGTGGGAGTGGTGCGTGCTTGAGAGGAGTTGCTTAGCACAGGCTAGTATAACGAGGAAGAGCTCGAGGGAGTCTAATGTGAGGCTTGTGGTTGAAAAAAAAGGAAAAAGAAAAGAGAATGATGAAAAGTAGAAAACAGATGAAAAAAGAAAAAAATTGAAATTGAAAAGAAAAATTGAAAGACAAAGAAAGTTGAATAAAGTTTAAAGTCAAAGAAGGAGTGTTTCAAGTGAATAAAAGAATGATGATAAGGGTGGAGTTGTTTATCAATGAGTATAAAATGATCGAAGGAGTTTGGTGTGGTTTGGTATGCTTTCAAAGAAGAAGTATGTGAAATGATTAAGTTCACTTGTGTTTTTCTCTTTCTCCATTCCCAAATTTTCCTTTCGATTAACCCCGTCACTAGTTTAACGTTATTACCTTTCAAGTCCTACTTGACCGTATTTAGCCTCGGTTGCCTCGATTAGTGGAGATTCTAGCCCGGTATGAGTTGTGTGTAGTCAATTGGCGGTATTCAAAGCGGGTAATCATTTTGAGTGTAGCCATCGGTTTTATCACACACACGCCGTTGTCATGGTAGGGGAGAGTCAAGTGGTTCACATTCAGTGTCTACTTTACATTCACCATGATGTTGTGAGTCCTATGCATGTTAAGTAAAGTTGATCCCTTAGTGCATTTTAGGCGCTGATTACTAGAAGGGCGAGCAAAGGCTAAGTGTGGGGTAGTTGATGGGAGTACAACTTCACTACACTTTTGTATGTGAATCTACCTATGTTTATTACTTTATTGGCATGTTTTGGGTAGTTAGATCTAATTAAGAGTAATATCGGGAGTTATACGCACGGGAGTTAAAGCTGTCACATCGATAGAAAACTCACGCCTTTTGATGATATTTAACTATTTTCCGAGCACTTTTGTCTGCGGAATTACGCATGGTGTTTGTTCGTGTTGGACTTATTTCTATGTTTTGATGATGAGTGCGGACATTTGTTATAGTGCAAAGGCAAAAAGATGTCTAGATCAAATGTATAGGTTTATTAGAGTTTGATTTATGAATAGGTTTGATCAAACAAACCTTTGTAATGGTGGTGACTTGTTTGATGATGATCAGTCAGCTCATTAGGGTAGTTAGGTCGATGGAGACTTTTACTGGAACTCTTTGAAGATCGGGGTGAGGCTCAAACTTCGATTCTGAAGGCTAAGGGATCAAACTTAGTAATTTAAGTCAAGGATATGGAATCGAAATTTAGGCAAGTGCAGTGATGACTAAAGCGATTACACATACCTTGTGTAGAAGGTCTAAGTTCCATAAGTTGGATGATGGTTGGAACTTGGTTATACTTAAAAAAGGTGTAATCTAACTTCACGAGATAAAGTTAGATAAAAGAAATCAGTGCATTTTATTTTATACACAAACAAATTCTTTGTTTGTGATGATAGGTATCTCAAGCAGGTGATGAACTCACGATAATATACCTCGATTAATTCAAGATTATATTGAAAGATTACATGGATAAGAATGACCAACTACCTCGACTTATCAAACAAATCAAAAATTTGAGATTAAAAGAAACGTTGGGATGATTCATATTTTTATCCAATGGTTATAACTCAAATGGTGGAATGATCAAAACCTTGTCAAAAGGAATTGGCGATTGTCGATCCCCATGAATAGTGACAGAAAGCAAATCGGATGGGACAAAACTAGGCGGTTACATTTGAATTTCAAATGTAAGTCACATGCATTCTTACCTATAAATAGAGGACCTTCAACTCAGAAAAATATGATGATTGATGAACTTTAAGAGAAATATATAAGAGACTATTCTGAGCTGAAAAACACCCTGCTGAACTTACTGAACTTAAAGCTACTGATCCAGAAAGATTCTTCAAGTGTATTCGTATTCAAGCTACATCAGTATACACAATTGAGAAGGCGCAAGCTCTTGATTATTTCATCCTAATCAAGCTGCTGCAACTGAATCATTTATTTGATTCAATCTTTATTTTATAAAGAATCTGCTGAAGACAGTGAAGCACAGTTGTGTGAAAGACTGTTGTTTGTGGTGGGCTGGTGAAGAGGCAATCCTACCCTTCAAGGACCAGTGGAAGACTTAGGAGAGCGACAATCCTACCTGCTTCGAGTTTTCGATTTGTGAAGCCATAGTCATTGGTGAAGGACAAGCTATCTTAGGAATCTTTGTAAGCTGCAACATCAAAGATCTACAGTGAATTACCTCAACATCACGAGGAGAAGAGTGGTGGTGTGATTACACCACCTGGAACCCTTATAAAATCGCCTACTTACTTACAAAGATTCTGCACTTAGTTTATAATATATATCAATCAATGAATCTAGCAAGCTGAAATCACACACATACCACTCTTTGAGTATCTAATACTTAGTATCATATTTAACAACAAGTATTAAGGCTTAATTTTGATATAATTCCATTTGCACAATTCAAGCAAACTCAACTACTCAGTGACTCTTGTTTATCGGCCAGGTTACTCTTTGAGGTATCGACAGATTTCTTGAAGTATCGTGAGCTTTGAAGTTGTGAATTTGTTAACTCCAAAGTTTTAAGTGTTAAGTTTATTCACCCCCTACAAACTTAACCAAAGCCTTTTCAAAGGACCCACAATTGGTATCGGAGTAGTGCTTACATTCGAAGAAATCCTACTTGTTGTGCTTGTGAAAATAATTTGAAACTTTTTCAAATTCTTGATTTTCAAAAACTTGCATCATGGATAACACACCGGTATGCTAGAACTATCTTGATGTGTTCTCAAGATAGATTTGATGAATATAAGCGTCGAATGCGAGGCTTACCTTGCTCGCAACTCATGATGAGATGATGGATGTACTAACGGATGGACCCTTTGGAGATTACCAAGGCTATAACAATGGGTGATACTACTGAGTACATTCCAAAACCAAAAGAGAATGGAATGCGAGGAAGGCGAGAAAAAGAGCAAACCTCAACATGAAGGTTAGCAATATGTACATGAAGGTTAAAGATTGCAAAGCGCAAAGGAACTTTGGGACAAGATCTGATTGATCTGTGAAGGCAGCGATGCTATAAAGAAGAACAAAATCGGTGTGGTCAAAAGAGGTTTCAAAAGTTAAAGATCTTTGCCAAATGAAACCATTGAGCGAGATGGAATCAAGATTTAATGCTATCTGGATGAACTTACCTGTGAGTGTAAGTTATTTAAAAGAAGAAATTAACACAAAAATCTGGAGGCTCTACTGCAAAAGATGTTTGGAAAATGAAGGTGACTGCAATAGAGGAAATGAGAAAGCTACATGAAGAAGACACCTTCAAGTTGTTTTAAGATCTCAAGGCTTATGAATTTAGCAAAAAGCTTGTACCTGAGACTGAAAAAGAAGAGCCAAAGACCACTGCATTGGCTGCTTCACATCAAGAAGAAACATCAGGAGGACAAGATGATACTGTTGGATGAAATGCGGGAAGCTGATTGCCCTCACGAGCAAGAAAATCGAGGATGATGAAGGCAGGAAAGGCCCTTTCAAGAAATTTCACAAAAGGCCCTTTGAAAGGAAGAAAGATAATGACTATATGTGCTTTCATTGCAAGAAACCAGGACACTTCAAACTGGTGTCACGAGTTAAAACAAAGTAAGGAACTGATTATCTTTGCTTCAAGCGCAAAGAAGCCCGGACACTTTAGGCAGTTGTCGGACTCACGAAGACCAAGAGTCAACAAAGAAGACATGGCAAGAAGACTATGGTTCACGAAGATGAATCGGTGTATGAAGTGGAATCGAAAAGGAAATGAATCGGAAGACACGGCCAGTTCTTTGATATGGAATATTATGCTTTGATGGCCAATATGGATGGCGAGGAGGTATACAATCTGTATCTATCAATACTCTGCTTTGGAAGTGATTGTGAATCAACATATGGTTCAAATCCTAGAAATTCGACAATAATGAGACTTTGGATGCCATCCTTAATCAGCGAGGATAATACAATGCGGTTATGAGATTGTGAAAGGTGAAAAGAAGCTCTTGAATTAGAAGTTGGAAGATTGAAAGCTGAATTAAGAGTTCTCAAAGGTAAGGAAAAGATGTTGGGCGAGGAATCGGTGTAAGCTCTGTGATCATCCAGCTGACCTCTCGAATCTATTTGAACCATCTTGCTCCTCTGCGTACAAATCTGGAAAGCCTTATGGTGATAGAGCAGGGCTCGGATTTGGAACACAACAATCTAACAAGAGTGGATCCAGCAAGGTCATGAACCTAGTACCAGAAGTGGTCCTAAGTTCGTACCTGCACTAGATCCAACTCCCGGTAAGGTTGTTGAGGTAGTAAAACCTACTGAGAATGCTTCAAGGAAGCAAAATCAGGAAGTCAAAGAAGTCAACGACTCTAATAAAAGAATAAATCCAAAAATAGGCTGCTTTGTGCCTTACAAACTCTCTTGATAAGCGGACTTTGCTACCAAGTCTCATTTGAACCACGAAGGATAAGAAACATAAATATTCCAAGGATAAGAATCTTAAACCCAAAAATGTTAATCATTCAAGGGATACTTATCTCGAGGAAAAGGTAGAATGTTCCCTCTTTGATGATGATTGGAATAATCTGTACTGGCTTGATAGAAACAACCGGTATAACCATGCTTCTAGGTAAAACCTAAGCAATGGAATCAACTAAGGACTCGATGAGGACTTATAAAAGGCCTCGGCGAGGACCTCAATGAGACTCCATACTACTAGGTTTGTTCGAGCAGGACAACAAACAAATGACTATACTAATTCTTCTAACACCAAAGTCACTTCAAGCGACATTATAAACCAAAGGCCGGAAAACATATGTGAATCCTACACAACCTCTTTGTTAGAACTTATGGATGTGTGGAATACATGTATGAACAAAAGTATGACACTTTTAGGAGAAGACCTTATGGTAACCTACCAAGGGTCATGCTTACAAGCGACCATTATGGACCCAAAGCAGGTTTGGGTACCTAAAATCTATTAACTTTGTTTTGTAGGGTGTGCAGTACATTGTGAGTGGATGTTCGGACATATGACAAAGAATAAGCCTTTATTTGTCAAACTTTGTGGCAAAGGATGGTCAAGGGTGAATTTTGGCAACAAGAATACACTGGAAACACAAGAGGATATGGCACACTTGTGAGAAATGGACTTACAATCAAGAATGTTGCATATGTGGCGAGAATTTGGACTACAATTTCTTGAGCTTTGGACAATTTTGTGACATGGGATACAAGGTCACTTTTGACAAAAACAAGCTGTATTGTCATTAGTGAAAGAGGTGATCAAGTTGTTCTTTGGCTGGTAGAAGACAACAAAACATGTATGTTGTGGATTGGTCTCACCGCAGATTCGAAACACTGCTGATTGTGCATACCAAGTCGAGAACTCAATTGGTTATGGCATAAGAAGTTGAATCATTTGAACTTTGATGATATCAATCGAGTTGGTGAAGAAGAAAGTGGTGATTGGTTTACCGAGATCACATTCAAGAAGGATGCTATATGTGATGCTTGTCGGCCAAGGTAAGCAGATAAAGTCAAGCTTCAAGTCAAAAACTAAACAATCAACTAATAGAGTGTTGGAGTGATGCATATGGATCTTTTGGACCAATAACTCCAACAAGTGTAACATGAGAAAAAATACACTTTAGTGGTTGTGGATTATTATTCAAGGTACACTTGGGTGGTTTTATGAACAAGAAAAGTGAAACACTCAAAAGCATTCCTAATCTTTTAAAGAGATTACAAAATGAGAAAAGTTTAATGATAGTAAAAATAAGATCGGATCAGAGTCTTGAATTTCTCAACAAAGTGATAAGAGAATATTGTGAACAGAATGGTGTACTCTGACAACTTGCTGCTTCTTTGGTACACCTCAACCAAAATAGGGTTCTTTGAAAGAAGAAACATGACTTTAAAGGAAGAAGGAAGGACAATGATTTGTGAAGCATTGCTACCTGAAAGATACTGGGCTGAAGTAGTTAATACAGCATGCTATACACAAAACAGAACATCAGTGAACAAGAAGCTGCTGAAGACACCTTATGAGATTTGGAATGGAAGGAAACCAAATATATCCTATTTCCATCCATTTGGAAGTAAATGTTTTATCCAAAATCACAAGGTTCATTTGAAGACCTTCCAACCAAAGTCGGATGAAGGATTTTCTTGGGATATTCTTGATCAAGAAGGCATTGAGTCTTGAACAAGAGGCCACTTAAACATGAAGAAATAATCCATGTTGTGTTTGATGAACCTAAGTTCACTTTGGTATGGAAGATGAAGATTGTGAACTCTCTTGAGAAACAACAAGTCAACGACCCAGTGTGTTGAAATTTTGGATAGATTCAATGACTTAAAAGTTTAGAACCGCGCCTCTTTGAACACCTGCTTTGCAAATATTGCGATGCAACAAGCCAAGCGGTTCAAGGATCTGCTGAACCCCCATGTTGTTGAAGAAGCTCACAGAGAACCCTCACGAAGATGAGGTTCACGATAATCAAACTAACGAGAATCCACAATGGTTAAGGAATCACCTGCTTTGAACAAGTTATTGGCAATATGTGACAAAGGTGTAAGGACTAGAAGACAACTATAAGCTATGTTTACTTGTTTTCTATCTCAAATGGAACCTAAAGTTGTTGAAGAAGCAATTTCATATCAGTTGGATAATTGCTATGTAAGAAGAATTGAATGAATTTGAAAGAAATCAAGTTTGGACACTAGTTGAAAGTCCAAGTCATGCAAATATCATTGGTACTAAGTGGGTATCTGAGAAATAAACTTGATGAATCTGGTACCATTGTGAGAAATAAGGCCATACTAGTTGCAAAAGGCTATTCTCAAGCAGAAGGAATAGATTTTGATGAAACTTATGCACACTGTTGCAAGATTGGAAGCTATCAGTTATTCTTGGCACATTGCATATAAGAACTTCAAGGTATATCAAATGTATGTCAAAAAGTGCATTTTTGAATGGCATTCTAGAGGAGGAAGTGTATGTACAGCAACCTCCTAGATTTGAAGTTAAAGATCAAGAAGATAAAGTGTATAGACTCAACAAAGCACTTTATGGATTGAAACAAGCACCAAGAGCATGGTATGAGACTTTATCTCAATTCTTGGTGGACAATGGTTTTACTAAAGGCACCATTGATAAGACTCTTTTCAGAATCAATGAGAAGGGCTGACACCTGCATGATGCATTTATGTTTATGACATAATCTTTGGTTACGAAAATGAACTGTTATGTGAGAAATTTGCAAATCTAATGAAGAGCAAGTTCCAAATGAGTATGATGGGAGAAATGAACTACTTTTTGGGATTGCAAGTCAAACAAATGAAAGATGGAATCTTCATTCATCAAACCAAGTATACCAAGGAGTTGCTGAAGAAGTTTGGTATGGAAAATAGCACTAAAAGTTCAACTCCTATGAGTACAAATATCAGATTGGATGAAGATAAAGAAGGCAAAGATGTTGATCAGACTTTATACAGAAGGATGATAGGCAGTCTGCTGTATTTCACTGCCAGTAGACCTGATATATCCTTTGTTGTAGGTGTTTGTGCAAGATTTCAATCTAAACCTAAAGAAAGTCATTTAGGTGTAGTCAAAAGAGTTCTTAAGTACCTAAAGGAGACTTTGGGAGTAGGGATATGGTATTCCAAGGATGGAAGCTTCAAAGTAATATCCTACTCAGATTCTGATTATGCTGGATGCAAGATTGATAGAAAAAGCACCTCATGAACCTGTCAGTTAATGGGAAATAGATTGGTTTTCTGGTTTAGCAAAAGCAGAATTCTATTTCAACTTCCACTTTCTTGAAGCTAAATACATTCTTTCTTTGGAAATTCTTTGTGCACAAGTATTGTGGTTAAGACAACGATTAAGGGATTATGGAATTGAAGAAAAGGAAATTCCAATCATGTGTGACAACACAAGTGCAATTGCAATCACGAGAAAATCTGTTTTTGCACTCAAGAACCAAATATATTGATGTAAGACATCACTTTATAAGAGATCATGTTGAAAAGAAAGATGTGGTGGTTACGTATATCCTACTAAAGATCAACTTTTGATATTTTCACTAAACCACTTGATAGTGAAAGATTTGCCAAATTAAGGGTGAACTTGGAATTATAAAAGTTGGTGATTATCGGCAATGTCTTTGGAATTCACCAGGGATTAGTCTTTGCAATGTTGGGTGAGCTCACTTAGCAGATTAGTCATTGGTATCAACAATTCCATGTACTTATGTTTGGACAATTGAGCAAATAAGGTTGCCAAGGGATTGGTCTTTGTTATGTTGGGTGAGCTCACTTGATGGATCTGTCATTGGTATTAAACCTCATCTTGTATTATCAATTGAACAAAACAAGAAGAAATCAAGGATCGGTGAGTCACTTTGTCACAGTTGCTAAAGCACCTTTATCAGCAGGCTGCCGAGCCTACCTGCCGAGGACAACCTCTTTGAATGGAGCGTTACAGTCAAACTTTATTAAAGTCAAAGAGTAATTGGTGGGATATTTACTCTATCTTTTATTACCATAGTTAACACGATCTAACGGTTACAAAGCGTTATGGAGGAGTTATGGAACACGTGTCAAGGCGAGAATTCACTCAGATTAATCATGGTTGACATGGATGTCGTGCCTTTATCGATTACAACTACCTTCTGTCTATATATACAGACCTACACACAGCAGATTCTCTCTACTTGCAAAATCTGTTATATCTCTGTTTTTACACTGTGTGAACACAGATTTACAATCTATCATCTTCATCTTATTTTTCTCATAACAATGGCGAAAAAGGTTGATGTTCAGATTGAATCAAGCCAAAGTGTTAGAGGTTTTGTTGTTGATGCTAATAGAACTGAATTAGCTATCAACATTGGTAGAAGAATAAGGAGATATGCTGGTCTGGAAAATGTGCTAAACATAAGACTGGAAACAATTTCATATACAAACGTTGTCAGTTTTTGGAGGAACATTCAAATAAAGGAAGGAACTGAAGCATTCAAAATAGTTGTGAATGCACAAGAAATAGAAATTTCCTCAAGTCTGCTGAGGGAAGTTTTTGGTATTGAAGAAGTTGTGGATGGTCCAGTAAATCCTGAAGCAATGGGACTATCCAAGATGGATTTTGTTGATAAAATCAAAACAAATGTAGCCACCAAATCCATTCCAGGCATCAATTGCGAGACATATTGGGAATGAGTACGATCTGTCTTGAGCAAACTCATTGCAAAGAACATACTTGGGTGGTTGGAAGTATGGACACTCTATCAGGACCCAAGATAGAGTCGATGATGATCATTTGCGAAGCATGAAGTTTGATTGAAATTTGGATACTTCATTCATTACATGAAGAAAGTAGCCAAGGAGGAAAGAGAAGGGAAAAGGAAATCAAAGGCCTTACCCTTAGGCTTAATGGTTCAAACCCTGTTGAATCATTTGGAGATTCCAGATGTAGCACCTGAGAAGATAAATCAATCTAGATACAAGAAAGAGATTGATCAAGTTATTCCTGGTCTTGATGATGATGATGAAGGTGTTGCGAGAGGTCGATAATGATGATCATAATGGAGATGATGGAGATGTTGATGGTGAGCGGAGTCAAACAAGCTGTGAAGAAATCATTAAACTGTTGCACCAAAGAAAGCTCACGAGAAGAGAAAGGCTGCAGAGACAAAGAAGATAAGCGAGAAGTTAAAGCCTAAAAGAACAAGGAAGCAAGCAAAGCCTGAGACTTTGAGTCTGCACGAGGGTCAGTGAAATTGAGATTAATGACCTGCTATAGTTTGCAAGAAAAAATGTTGTTGAGATTCTGAGGGAACAACAGAAGGAAGCCAGTAGAAAGAGGAAGTCTATTGAGATTGAAATAGAAGATGAGCCACTTTCCAAGAGAAGGAAAGAGATCACTCAGAAAAAGAAACATGGAAAGAGGAAGCAATTAAAGATATTGGAGGCTCTAAGGGAAGAAGAACAAGAAGAAGCAGTAGAAGAAGAAGTAGTAGGAGAGGCTATTGATCTTTGAGCCATTGACAATTATCAAGCCTAATGAGGATGCAGAGGTTGTTGTTGAGCAACTCTTTGGAGAGTCTGAGCCAGACTCTGAGTCTGAACCTCTTTGTTGATGTTGTTGAATCCTCACCTACTAAGGCTCTCGAGCCTCATCAATTTGCACAAGTTGTTGTTGAGCAACTTGGTGAAGAACCACACAGACTCGAGTGAGTGCACTTTCTTTGTGGTATGTGACACATTGGTTGAAGACCACGCAATTCTGCAATAGTTCGGGGGAAGAGCAGTCTGCTTTGTTAACCTGGCGATGAGCATATAAGTCGGGAGGAACCAAGTGTGATCTGAGATGGAGGTAGTGGGAAGCAATATTCAAAGCTGCAAGAACTCTACCACCTTTGAGGCATCTGTGGAAGAAACTTTGAACTTACTTGTTGAGACCTTTGAGAGTCGGCAAGGTAAGGCAACGACTCAGAGGATCATTCATGCCCTATGAAAAACATGAAAAGAAGAGGAAGGAGGGTATGTTGATCCAAAACTCCCTCTGGTGGTGATTACTTCCAATGGAAGTTTGGATTTTATAAGAAACAAAAACCTGCTGCAGAACCCACATGAGACTTTGAAGAATGGGTTTTGAGAAATTGGGAGTGGAGAGCTTGTTGGATCGATTGATACCTCTTTATTACAATCAAGGTGATGGACTTGTTTGATGAACAACGAAAGAGGAGGTATCAAGTTCGGGGATCCAA
This sequence comes from Gentiana macrophylla, assembly GCA_026214975.1. Taxonomy (NCBI): domain Eukaryota; kingdom Viridiplantae; phylum Streptophyta; class Magnoliopsida; order Gentianales; family Gentianaceae; genus Gentiana; species Gentiana macrophylla. Next base: position 81,619,629 of record CM047807.1, on the reverse strand, counting down.
GAGGTGATGATGATGACTCTTCATCATCGATTACGATGATAATCATCCTCGGTCAGGAGAGACGGTAGGACTGCAATGTTTGTTGATCCACCTGTAAGGTAGTCTACTGGTACTGGACAGTCTACTGAAAGACAAGTGGATGCAGTGATGGAGAATCTCACCATTGATGATATTGAGGTAAATCAATGAAGGAATAGATGGTGATGCAAAGCAGATTGGTTGGTGAGATAGATCCTTTGTTTGTTGAAGAACCTGCTGAGCATGTTGATGATTAGCGCATTGTGGATTCAAGTGATGAAAGAGTTCTGAGATATTAGTGAACACAGTGCGATTCGAGAGAAATCTCTTCAATATCAAGTGGATTGACACCGAATTTGTCTTAACTAAATCTACAAACTTCTTGAGAAGAATCAGCGATATATGGGAGAATTTCAACAAGAAAATATGGACATACTCCCGAGATCAAGTGATTGTGGCATTCATTGCACTGATCCAAGAAGTGAAGAGGAGAGTGCAGAGTTCTTTGGGCTACAAGCAAAGACACTGCACAAAGGTTGGAGCAGGAGAGTGCAGTTCTTTGAGTTACAAGCGACACTGGACCTGAGTTGGAACGATTTTGGGTTTGGAGGAAACCCTGTTGTTGTTCAAGAGGCTTTGTAGTGGAGCCCTCACGAGTCAAGACCACTAAAAGGAAAGATGGTCGTGATTAGCATTAATAAGGATGAGCAATTCTTTGGACTATGACTTTAGTGATGAGGAGTTCCAAATGCTGAAGAAGAAAATGTTGATGTTGATCCCCACAGCGTTTGTACCTATTTTTGAAGAACCACCATTGATCCTATCTTAGAAGAATTTCAAGGACCTAATCCTGCTGGATTAGATAGGAGTTGAGCAATGGTCGTGATCGATCGAGGCCACAGTACAATGTTGAGAGCCTCTTGATGAGGCTCTTTGGTGGAAGAATGACCGGTGAGGTACCGGTAGAAGTATTGAATGAGTTAAGGACCTGTGAGGCATGATATACAGCGATTAAGAACTCAGCTGGATAGACAAAACAGATTTGAAGAGGCGATGAAATGGTGAATGAAAGCAGACAATCTGACGTCTGATTTGCTTCAAACTTCACATCTACTCAAAATCTTGTGAATGATATGTTACTAGATGTGAGGGAATCAAGGTAGGAAACACAAAGAAAAAGAAGTTTACGAAAGACCAACTTATATCCATCCATCGAAACATGACAAAGCTTGCAAGCACTAAGCTCTTTGAAATTTCTTTGGAACATCTCACCTATTTGGATTGGATCCTAAAGTTCTTGAGAGGATCAATCTCTGAGGCGATTTTTGCAATCAGGATTACTGTGATTGACTCAAGAAGCGAAATTATGGAAGGTCAATTGAATAATCACAGTAATCACACAAGAGAGTGTTCATGGCTCTTGTCCCGGTTTGTTGATGATGTCACTAAGGGTGAAGAGGCCAAGCAGCAGATAGCAAAAGAGGTCTGCTAGACTTTTTGCTAAGAAAGATGGGAGGATGAGACTAATGCTTTTAGGCAACTTTGCACTGTGCAGAGTTCAACTCTTGATGATCTCACGAGACAATACAAGAAAGAATACCATAATGAAGGAAACCTTATCATGACAAGGGATATCATGAAGGTTTAGAATCTTTCTTGGGATTGAAATTTTGGAAAGCAAGAGTCAAAGCCTTAAGGGCATCCTACAGAGGTGGAAGAGGTGGAAGAAGTGGAAGAAGTGGCAGAGGTGATAGGACTTTGCCTCTCACAAAAGCAAAGGACTCACTTGATGAATTCAAGGAATTATATATGAGGTTTGGATTGAGTGAATCAAATCAATCTTCTCTGCTGAAGCATGGTGTTCGGTAAAAGCGTGTTTTAAATTTATAATTACCGGAACACCCCAAGTATAAGGTTAAGTAGTAAAGGGTGTTACGGGTCGCCCTAAGGAGTCGAATGTTAATCGGATTAAGGTGCGGTTATTATATATAATGTCACAACTTATTAACTAAAATTAAATTTTATACTAATTATGATCTAAAAGGCAATGAACAGTAACTATGAGCGATAACGATGAATAGTAAACAGAAATTTTGCGGAAAAATAAGGATTAACAACTAGGGTTTCTAACACTAATTAACTAACTAGGCGTAGCAATTAACGATTGTTACGAAGCGACTTCGGTTTATCAAAGATTTAAAAGAACGGTAAAACAACAAGGATCCACCACACAACAATCACGCAACCACTTTTATGATCCAAATACGATTTATTGGTATGATCAATTTCCAAATCGATTAAATTCCTTTAAATCAATTTCTAGGGTTCGTTTTCTTTTCCAAGCAAAACAAATTAACATTCATAACAAGATCATAAATTTGTTCCCAAATTAAACAACCCAGTTAACAACAAGTGATTCCTCAAATTATCATTAACCGTATCGATTGAAAAGCTCTATTATTGAATCATATTTCCATATAAATTCAAAGCAAAATATGGTTTCATTGACATTCCTATCTAATAAAACACTTAACAATTAATCCAAGATTCAATCGATAAATAAAACAATATTCGAAATCATAAATAAGGATAAACTAACGATTCATGGTTGTGATGATGTTGTGTGGTTTCATCCCGTTGCTCTACCGCTATGTGATTTAGCCAATAATCATGTTGTTAACCATGATCATTGGATTGGAAGAATTCATCCTCCTCTTGTTACGAAATATCATTTGCTCTTTTATAAAAATGAATTGCAATTTCTTTGTATGCGTGTGGAATTATTGGTGTGTTGCACTTGAAAGAGAATTGTATCCCCTAGGGTTTGAGTAGCTGCACATATATATAGGTGATAAGGTCGGTTAATGCTTTGCTGAATAATTCCTAAATAATTAGGGAATTAAAGTATATGTCGGCCGTGTCTTTGAGGCGGTTTGGCTTGGACGCTCGTTTAAAAATCTGCAACTTCTAAAATTCATATATTGAGTTGTAGACCTCCAAAAATTATGATCCAAATGTCATAAAAAAGCTCTCGGAAAACTCTACAACTTTCATTAAGGACTCTTCTTCAGAAAATGCCTTTTTGATTAGCCCGTCGTATTACGAGTCGTTTTCGGGATTTTCCCAAGCTTTATTTCATCTTCATCCTCTTGTATCTCTTTCTTTCCATTTTAATCTTCAATCAAACATCATTTAGACCTCTTCCATTCCACATTTGTGCACCTAAAAGATGACAAAACCGAGCAAAACGTAAAACCATACAAAATAGATAATAAAACCACGATATTTACTCGATTTTGCATTTAAACCATTGAAAACATCATTTGCTCAATATTTCGATATAAAGCTCGATTTCTATGAAAAACATCCATATATGGGGAAAATTGATGTAAAATATATCCTTAAAAACACTACAAATTGACCCTTAACACATGGAAGTGGTGGAAAGAGGTCAATCCCTACATTGATTTTACATTGATTGAAAATGAATGGATGAGGGATATGATAGAAGAAATCAGAGCCTATCAAGAACAAGTGGAGAAGGCTAGACAAGAAAGAGAAAGAAGACAGTAGATCAGCATACTTAACATATTTTATCTTTGCTGCATCTAGACTGTAATAACTGTGAACAAATGTTTATAATGAGAATTGACTGAAATTTGTTCTGTTTTTGTTTTTATCTTTTTGCTTTGCTGTTAAGTGAGGGTAGTGGCATCATCACCAAAAAGGGGGAAATTGTTGGACTTATTTCTATGTTTTGATGATGAGTGCCGGACTATTTGTTATAGTGAAAAGGCAAAAGATGTCAGATCAAATGTATAGGTTTATTAGAGTTTGATTTATGAATAGGTTTGATCAAACAAGCATTTGTAATGGTCGGTGGTGGTCAGCTCGATGGGGGTAGTTAGGTCGAGTGAGACATTTCGGAACTCTTTGAAGACCGAAGGTGATGGCTCAAACTCGATTCTGAAGGCTAAGGGATCAAACTTAGTAATTTAAGTCAAGGATATGGAATCGAGAATTTAGGCAAGTCTGTGATGACCTAAACTGATTACACATACCTTGTGTAGAAGGTCTATGTTCCATAAGTTGGATGATGGTTGGAACTTGGTTATACTTAAAAAGGTGTAATCTAACTTCACAGATAAAAGTTAGATAAAAGAAATCAGCTGCATTTTATTTTATACACAGCAAATTGATGTTCATCAGACTGATAGGTATCTCAGCAGACTGATGAACCTGCTGATAATATACCTCGACTAATTCAAGATTATATTGAAAGATTACATGGATAAGGACAACCAACTTCCTCTGACTTATCAAAAAAATCAAAGGATGAGATTAAAAGAACGTTGGGATGATTCATATTTTTATCCAATGGTTATAAGTCAAAGGGTGGACAGACTGCACTGTCAAAAAGGAATTCTGACAGTGTCAGTCCTATGAATAGTGACAGAAAGCAAATCAGATGGGACAAAAACTAGGAACGGTTACATTTGAATTTCAAATGTAAGTCACATGCATTCTTACCTATAAATAGAGGACCTTCAACTCAGAAAAATATGATGATTGATGAACTTTAAGAGAAATATATAAGAGACTATTCTGAGCTGAAAAACACCCTGCTGGACTTACTGAACTTAAAGCTACTGATCCAGAAAGATTCTTCAAGTGTATTTTGTATTCAAGCTACATCAAGTATACACACTTGAAGACTGCAAGCTGCTGATTATTTCATCCTAATCAAGTTGCTGCAACTGAATCATTTATTTGATTCAATCTTTATTTTATAAAGAATCTCTTGAAAAGGCAGTGAAGCACGCAGTTGTGTGAAAGATGTTGTTTGTGGGGGAGCTGGTGAAGAGGCAATCCTAACCTTCAAGGACCAGTGGAAGACTTAGGAGCAGCAATCCTACCTGTTCCCAGTTTTCAGTTTGTGAAGGCATAGTCATTGGTGAAGGACAAGCTATCTTAGGAATCTTCAGAATCGCAACATCAAAGATCTCTACAGTGAATTACCTCCAACATCACGGGGAGAAGAGTGGATTGACATTACACCACCTGGAACCACTATAAAATCTGCCTACTTACTTTCAGCATTTATATTCTGCACTTAGTTTATAAAATATATCAATCAACTGAATCTAGCAACTGAAATCACACACATACACTACCGAGTATCTAATACTTAGTATCATATTTAACAACAAGTATTAAGGCTTAATTTTGATATAATTCATTTGCACAAATTCAAAAAACTCAACTATCGATAGACTACTATTTATCAAAGAGCTCTTTGAGGTATCAACAGAACTCTTTGAAGTATCGTGACAGATTGAAGTTGCAGAAATTGTTAACTCCAAAGTTTTAAGTGTTAAGTTTATTCACCCCCCTCTAAACTTAACCAAAGCCTTTTCAAGGGACCAACAGTTGGTACATGTTATTGCAGGACATAGGTGACTTAAGGACCCAAAAGGCGATGTTTTGGAATGCGAAACATGATCGTGACACGAAGGTAGAATGAAAGTGGAAGAAAAGTCAAGTTTGGAGTGAAATCAAGGCAAACTGGCGTTTGCCCGACCTCAAACTGGCGTTTGACTCAAGCCAACCTCAAACTAGCGTTTGGCCAGTCCAAACTGGCGTTTGACAGAAGTGGCATTGATACTGAAAGTTAGAGTTTTGGGCAAACTAGCGTTCAAATTAACCCCAAACTGGCGTTTGGATGGGTTAAGCCCAAATCAAGAAAGCTCATACAAGGCAAATTGGCGTTTGGCCAATGCAAACTCTAGTTTGGCCCCGACAACAGTATTCACCATGCCTGACCGTTAATCTTTACTTTGACCCATCTGGGAGGCAATTTATGGTCAAGTCATCTTCATAAAATTTGTAGGTAATTGAGCGAGCTTTCCAAGCGATCTTCAATCGTTCAAATCGAGCTCTGCCTGAGAAAGTTATCACCGATTTATTGAAGCCGAGTCAAGTTGGGCCAAACCGAGATTTGTGACAGAGGCAAATTGGCGTTGTGACCGATGCAATGCGGCAGAAATTGACCTAGCACTATAAATACGCAGCTCATTCATCCCCTACACATTCTTGGCCGACTTTAGACTTTTCCTGGGCGATTTAGGTGCGATTTTAGTGTAGTTTAATCACCCTTCAATCCTTTGATCCACTAGATAACATCTTTCGATTCTACATACTTTTTTCTAGCTTAGATTTACGTTTCAAACCTCAAATATTTGGCTTTTGGTGCAATTATTTCTTCATACTTTTCTGCATCAGATTTTATGCAAGTTATATGGTAATGACTTCTCTTTTGTTTATTGTCTTGAGTTTGATTCCAATTCTTATTGCGTTTATTAGCATAATCAGGAGTAGCTAATTCCTTGTTTAGTCGAATTATGTGAAAGCGAGCGAAAACCCTAAGGGGGATGAGATAAGGATTTGTGTAGTGCGTAATATTATATTTTAACGATTAATCCACGTCCTAAAACTTATTTTAACATCTTTGAATTAGATTGATCACCTAGTTCACTGTCACACACATCAAACTTATAGATGCATTTTGCAGTGAGATGTGGGATAAGGAGTTTTAGGATCGTTGCGTAGATTCGGCCTAGTTGGTAGGTCCGTTTCCAATACAGAGGTTTGTCATCGTTGTTCGAGCAACTCTAGAACTTAATCATGTTAGGATAATCTGTTTTCTAAAGGGAGAGTCGGTTAACTTCACATAGGGTGGTTAGATCGAGTTGTTCAGTCTAATCGCTAGAATTAGGAGTTGGCACCCGTGGATGCCGTTAAACTACATTGGATAGGTAGGTCGGTTACGACACACTCCCTGTCAAGTCTTTCCTTAGGGGTAAAAGTAGCTTGTGGGATCATAGTTCGGCTATACCTTTCAATACCTAGAAGTAAACTCGTTAGTATAATCTTTGTTTTGCATTAGTATAATATCCTCCACTATTATTTTGACATGAACTAAGTTATACGTCAGCTTTGGTACTTAGACATTACTCCTCGTGGATTTGACCTTGTGACCACTATACTCCCGTTGACCCGATACTGCGCCGGTAAAAGTTAAGCGGTTAAGTTTTTTGCTATCGGTGATCTCTCGAGCCGATTGCAAATCGAGGTTGAAGTTGGGCCTGAATTGTTGTTTCTTCCGTGTTTTCATGTGCATCGACCCTCGGGGTGTGATCCGGTGACTCTGCTAGTGTATTTTCATCGGCCCAGATTATCCAAATTACAATAGTGGTGCTTCGTCTCCATATAAGTCGTCTGAGACTTGCTTCGTGTCACTTGCTCTTCGAGTGTATGTAGATCTTCACACCATGGTGTTTGGTTATTCATAAACCACATGAATTGATTCTTAAATCACCAAGGTTCTTTTGTTTAACGCTCTGAAAGCTTTCTTGTTGTCGAGTATCCCATGAAAATTGCTTCATGACCTTTTCATCAAAAGTGTAGTTGGATCTGTTTAGAATAAAACATTTAGCACCAAACATATGTAAGTGTGATATATTAGGTCTTCTACCATTTCACACTTCATATGGAGTTTTGCTATGGATTTTGTGGATAATTGATTTGTTCTAAGTATAGCATGCTCTATTTGCAGCTTTAGTCCAAAATCTCTTTGGTAGGTTTGCTTTTGTTATCAATGTTCTAACAGCTTATTTTAAAGTTCTGTTTCTTCTTTCTACTACTCCATTTTGCTGTGGATTTCCTGCTGCTGATAATTGATGTAGTACTCCATTTTCTTCACAGTAGGTTCTGATCACTTGATTTAGGAATTTTGTGACTCTGTCTGATCTCATCTCGATAATCTTTAATTCCTTCTCATTTTGTATTCTTCTCAATAGATCTTGTATTTTCTTGAGTGTCTCTCTCTTCTTGTTCATGAAAATGGTCCAAGTGTATTTGGAGAAATCATCCCCCACAACTAGAGTGTACTTTTTTCCACTTACACTCACATGTGTGACAGGTCCAAAAAGGTCCATATGCAATAATTGAAGAATTCTTGTTGTTGATTGATGTGGCTTTGACTTGAACGAGCTTTTGATCTGTTTTCCTTTTTGACAAGGATCACATAGAATTTCTTTCATGAATGTGATCTCTGGTCGGCCTTTTACAAGTTTGTTCTTTGATAACTTGATTGTCTTGAAATTCAGCTGTGTGATTCTTCTGTGCCATATCTAGCTAGGTGATTGTTTGTTCTTGACAAGCAAACAGGTCTCTACTTTTGCTGTCTTCCAATCCACAACATACATGTTGTCTTCTCTCTTTCCTGCCAGTACAACAGTATTGGTTTGTTTATGAATCACCTTGCATCCTTCTTTGCTGAAATGCACATTGTAGCATTTGTCACAGAATTGTCTTATGCTTAGTAGATTGAAGTTCAATCCTTTGACATAAGCTACATTCTGAATCTTCAAGTTGTTCTGTAACATTGTGCCTTCCCCCTTAATACTGCTAGGGTTTTCTTTGCCTCCAAAGGTGACTTTGGGTCCATCAAAAGCATTGAATTCAGTCAACCATCCTTTCTTGCCGAGTCATGTATGCAGGAACAGACCCTTTGTCTATGTACTAGACATCCTAGAAAGCAGTTAGATATTTTTAGGTACCCAACATTTGTTTGGGTCCATACACATTAGTGATCATGCCTCATACTCCAAGTGTATATCAAAGGATCTTCTTCTTGGGGTTGAAATAATCGACTTCATACATATAAGGCATGGCGAGAATAGCTTCTAATAGATTTACTAAAAGTATTACGATACACTTTCTTGCTTTTTGACATTCCAGCATCTTGTTTCGCTCTCCAATATACATGAGGTGACCTATTCTCATGTTGTCTTTTGTATCAGGGCAGTCTTATTACGGTATCTTTTAAATCCATAAGATTGTTTATGAATTGGTCTAATTTTGTAGATTGGGGGTGGATCATTCCAATCATCTTCTCAAGGGTAAAGTCCACCCTTACCTTTCAGTATGCCCTTGCCTTTAGTAGGCTGGTAAGATTATTTTCTTTGCTTTTTCATTGTACTAGTACATTGCCTTCACTAGTCCAGGATGAGTTGATGACACAACGGTGCGTCTTTTACGAATTTAGGACCATTTTTGGTCTTTCATACATTCTTGTGTTGACCATTGTTGGTGAGGTTTGCTGATTGTCAACATCAGATGTTTGACCATCTGTTGTTTCTTGAACAGCTAAGTTAACTTCCTTACTTGTTAAGTGAGTTTTTGCATATCCAGGTCTCTTTTTAGTCTCATATTTTCCTTTCTTAGATTCTTACATTCTTGTTCGAGAATTTTATGATTTGATTGAATTTCTTCAAATATACTCATGGAGTTTTGAATCAAATTTGTGGAATCTAGAGGAAAATGGTAGATTGTGCAATATCAAATGTAGATGCATTAGATAAGGATGCACTAGATAGTACCTCTGTTTCTTCAACTTCTTTTGCCATTAGACACAAACATTCCTTATCCTTGTTATGAAATTTGGTGTCTTTCTTTGGCATCTGAGTCACTTTCAGACGACTCTGATGTTTCACTGTCTTCACTGCTTGTTTCATCCATTAATGCCTATTTGCTCTTCCTTTTATCTGATGACTTGTATATTTTCTTTTCAACATCTTTGTCTTTCTCATATGGACAATCAGCTTTGAAGTGTCCATTCTTCTTGCAGGTGAAGCATCTAAGTTCATCATCTTTCTTCTTAAAATCTTTGCTAGATGAAGTCTTGTTTATGGATGAAGAACTCCCTTTGTACTGCCTTTTCTTGAATCTGTTAAATCTCTTAATGAGTAGGGTAATCTGCTCTTTCAATTCTTGAGTCTTTTTCTTTGGTTGAGTCGTAATTTGCTTTACTTTTCAGGCTACCACGGTGCACTAGCCATGTGTGGCTCTGCTTTGGTGCACTATTCTCATTATTTAGCACAAATTCGTGAGCTTTCGGTTGTGTCAATAGTGTTAAGGTGTCAGTTTTGGCAAGATCCAATGTGCCTTTTAAGTACAGAAGTTATGATTCACCATCTTTCTAGCAAGCTTCTCACGATCTTCAAGCACACTTCTATCTGTGGATAGTTATGTCCCAGTTGTTTTAGTTCACTGATGATGCTTAAAAATCTATTGTCCATTTGATCAATGGATTCACCGGTCTTCATCTTGAAGTTTTCAAATTTCGACTTTGCAAATGAGATAATTTGTTCTCTTTAATTTCCTCGACCCTTCATTTACAAGCACCAATTTGTCCCGTATTTTCTTTTCGGTTTGCAATCTTTGACCCTCATGAACATATAATTGTCCAGAGTCTTCATGATCATGTCTTTGGAGACAAAATCTAGATTTTCTCTTCTTTTGTCATCTTTGGTCCAATTCTTCTTTGGTTTTTCAATGGATTTCCCTTGATTTGGACCAGTAATCTGTAAAGTCGTGATTTTGATAGGACCATCATTGATCACATCCAGCATCTCCTCATGAGTTGCTGCAGGATGAGACAACATTCTTATTTTGTATTCATCAAAATTATTAACATCAAAAACAGGAATTTTGGACATAATGTTTGTGGACTCCATAATAAGATTGTGAATATTAATTCTACTTGAAAGCTTTTGAAAATACTTTTAAAAAGATCTCATTGTTACCAAAAATCAAATCGAGCAGGTTACGATACAAGAACTCTTGCTCGAGACCAATTATTGGTCCCAGAGAAGGGTGAAATATAGTCAGATAGGGGGGAGGTGAATGACTATATTGGGAGTTCAAAAACTTTTTCTAGATGAAAAGCTTTTTTTTTTTGAAAGTAGATGAAAAGCTTTTGTGCAGTGGAAATTATACCCTTCTAAACGTATTCTCAAAACACTTAAGCAATCACACATATGTAAAATAAAATACATAATGTAAATGCATAAAGTAAATGTTGTAAGTAAATAGCATAAAGTTTATAGTGGTTCAAGGTGGTGTAATCCCTTAATCCACTCTTCCCCTGTGATGATTGGAGGAATTCACTATTGTATTTCACCAATACAATAGTATGATTGTCCTTGGCAACACAAGCTTCACAATATATCTCAAGAATATCACTCCCTCGATACAAAAGCTTCAGTGACTCAGTCTTCAACACACTACTCCTTGAGAACAAATCCTTCAGCAGCTATCACACAATGTTGCAATTCCTTCTCAGAAAATCTGATTCAATTGCTGTAAACAGATGTGAATTGAATTCACAAGACTTGATCAATCTCAGTACTTGATGTGGATTTGAAGCTTTGATCTTTTCTGGATTAAACAATGTAGATCAAGATGAAGTCTAGAGAATTTGACAGAGTATCAGCACTTAGAGTTTTTGATGATCAATCGTATCATATGTATATTTCTTTGTCTGTCAATGCCTTCTATTTATAGCCAAGATTTCTTGATTTTGAATTTCGGTCCGTTGGCTATTTAATGCGGAGAATAATCCTGATTCTTCCTTGATTTCATTCTCCTTGATTTCAGTGATACGGATTTTCTTCAAACGTTCTTCAAAAAATCTGTCCTTGATTGATTCTGCATTAATTGCTTGATTTCCATATTTTCCACATTCTAAATTGGGTGTAGACAGTATACTTGACTTTGTTGTTGCTTCACTCGTTTGTTGCTTAGCCGGTCCAGTGACTACTTTACTTATCTGCTTGTCACCGGGCTGCTATCAGTCTGCTGCTTCCATTTGTGTTTCTTAACTGATAGAGCTTCACTCACTGATCCTTATTTTGTGTGAGATCAGTTTACACCATATTGTATAAAAAAATTTAAGATCCATCACTTGTAATGTATATCTTAGACTTATCCAAGGTCGTCACAGCCTCCTTGGCTATAAGTCTTTCCATAAAAATCTTGATTCCTTTGTCTTTGGTACTTGGTTTGTCTTCACTCAATTTGGTCCTTTGGTCTTCATTATCTGAAGTTGTCTACCACGATCTAGATAAAGTGCTTGTCGACTAAACTTATACAAAATGTCGGACTCAAAGTAAAATCTTATACAAACATTACTAACACATTTAGACTTATTTCAGGCTTGCTATAACATCTAGTATGACCATCATCAAAACAACAAAATGTTCCTCACAAGAACTGTGGATCCCCGCAAAATATACAAACCACCAGACCTGAAAGATTTCATAACAACCAGAGCACTCTTAATTAATTTCCGAATACCACCTTCAACGGTTTACCTAAATCCAAGAGTCACAAGTACGCCCAAAGAGATGCGATTTTTTTCAAATCCGGAACATGTCTCACATGCTTAAGTGTTCTTACCAGTACCAACAACCTTGCAAACTGCGCCGTTGCCCATCAAAACATCTCCACCTTGAAATTTGAATCATACATGGAAAACCAGTCCCTATTAGGACATATAAGATACGTGCAACCAGAATCCAAGATTCATTCATCAACAAACCTTAATTTATCATCAGTAAAGAAGATCTCTCCATCACTCTCATCTTTAACAATATTGGCTTGAGTAGTCTCTTTACCACACTCTTTCTTTTGTTCATGTTTTTCTTTGTTCTTAAGTAAAAAACAATCTGATTTTATATGCCCAATCTTTTTAAAATAATAGCATATTTAATTTTTATGTCTTGGATTCAAAATAAAATTTTCACTATCTGCATACGTCTTATTTGATCTGCCCCGACCTACCAGCACGTCGGCATGACTACTACTTTCCCAGTTATATCTTGATCAAACTGGTCTTTAGATTTCAAAATAGACTTAATTTCATTGTAAAAAATTGTATTCCTTCCATAAAGTGTTGTTTCTCTAAAATGCTTAAAGGATTAGGAAGCGAACACAATAACAACTGGGCCTGAACCTCATCATCAATCTTGGCATCAATATTTCTCAAATCCATAAGCAGGGAATCAAATTTATCCAAATGAAATAATATAGATGACTCTTTAGACATACGAAACTTATACAAACTCTTCTTTAAATAAAACTTATTCTCCACGATTTTCATCATATATAAGGATTTTAATTTTCCCACAAATCCTTGACAGTAACCTCAGTGACTACTTCTCTTAAACCTCATCTGAAAGACATAATATGGTACCTGACATGACTTTCTTGTCGAAACCAGCAAATTCCTCATCTGGCATATTCTCTATCTTTTTCTCCTTCCCAAGTAGCGTAATATCGAATCCCTCCTTAATCAGCATGACCTCCATCTTCAACTGCCACATCCGGAAGTTGACGTTTCTTGTCAAATTTTTCAAAAAAAATACTTAGTTACTGTCATACTGGCTAATTTTCAAAAGCTTGTAAAACCACCACGGAAAGACCTCGGCTCTGATACCAGTTTGTTAGGAAAAACAATTTGAGCAAAAGCCCTTAACGACGTTAACACAAAATAACAAAATGAAGGAAAAAGACAATACACCAAATTTAACGTGGTTCGGTCAATGTAACATACATCCACAGGCGAAAGAGGATATATTACTATAGATGAGGAATACAAAAGATACCACTTTCATTAACCCTAATACAAAAGACGTAACACAATTAAGATTTTATCTTAATTATTACATCAAAATAAATAGCCAAGAGCTAATTATATAAACTTAAGTCGGCACCTTCTTACAAATTTTCCAATGTGGGAAGACAATATAACAAATTTGGGCTTTGGCCCATTAAACTAACAGAATAGAAGGATGTGATGACATCATATCCACAGTACAAGCTGCGAGAACATCATGGGGCAAAGAAGCCCAATCACAACGACCCACAACTTCTAATCCGGCTTTTGCTAGTAAATGCATCGGGCAGTTACCGAAACGTGTCATCATGGGGCAGTTACCATTTTTATTACTTTTTGTTTTGGTACAAATCTCTGTCTTCATTTTTTTTTCTTTTCTTATGAGAAATTCATTGATTTCGAGATTTCTTGATTTTTAGGATTTCTTATTTGTCATTACCATTATAAAAATTACGCGGTTTGTCTTCTCCTATAAAAAATATGTAGTTACATCGTATTCTTAAAAATATTTTCAGATTATTATCTTTATCCCTAATTTCCCATTTTTTGTTTTGGTACAAATCTCTGTTTTTTTTTTTTTTTTTCCTTTTCTTATGGGAAATACCATAGTACACTTGTTTAACATCATATTACGAATATGAAGTCAACCCGGGATGATGACCTGGTTAATTGATTAGCCAGCTAGATTCAGAAATACCATAGTTTATTTCCCATGTTTGCCTTGCATATACGACTTAGATTACTGTACGTTAAATACAACTGTTTCAAAGTTATGAATATTTTTTTTTTTAATTATTTCCCACTATTCTTCATGATTGTAAATCCTGCGTCGAAAATGATTGGTCGTTTGATAAAAAAAAAGAAAATGATTAGTCGTAGGGGTGTTCAGGGTTTGGTTCGGATCATTAATAGTGTGAAAGCCGAAGCAAAAATGTTCGATTAATTGAAAATCGAACGAAGCCGAACCGCGAACCGTTTGTAAAGGAAAAACCGAACCGAAATAATCGGTTCGGTTCTATCGGTTAACCGAAAAACCGAAATAAAATCAAAAGTAAATAATTAGAGATAACCGAATTGAACCGAACCTAAATAACTGGTTGATTAACCGAAAAACCAAACCGAAATAACTAAATTTCATCCAAATTATACAATTACAACAGTTTGATTCATTATATGGTTATACACGGTTTGGTTTATTCTATTTTGTTTTGGTTGGATTCGGTTCGGATATAAGCGGTTCGGTTTTGGATAATTCTGGCACTAACCGTAACCGAACCGAAAATTCAAGTTTTTCCATTTTGAAAACCGAAACCAAACCGTAGCATTTATTAACAGAACCGAACAGAACCGAATTGCCCCGGTTTACTTAGAGCACTTGCAGTAATTACTGTAAATTATTTAGATATACCCAAAATAACGTTGCAGTAGATACTTTTTTTTTACCGTAAAATACATATTTTGAATAATTTCATTAACACCTAGTGCACTTATTTAGATTCTGTAAACTTTTTAGGGGGAATGAGGGAGAAGGACAAAATATTTATCAATGATTGAGTAGAAGGACGAGTCTTTTGAAACTTTTGCATAAAGCGACAAAACTATTTATTCATTATCGAAATTCACTTGTGTTCGAAATTCATTATTTAAATTCATTGCGAAATTCATTGCATTAAATTCACTAATTTTCAAAATTCATTAATAAATTCACTAATTTTAGGGATTCATCATCGAAATTCATTGTCAAAATTCACCGATTTGGGATTCATTTGGCGAGATTCAGCGATTTTAAGGATTCATTTGTTCATTCTTCTCGCTATAAAAATTATGCGGTTGTCTTCTTCCTATAAAAATATGTAGTTGTCGCATTCTTAAAAATATTAAGATTTGTGTCTTATCCCTAATTTTCCAAACTTTTGGGGGAATGAGGGAGAAGGACAAAAATATTTCATCAATTGAGTAGAAGGACAGTCTTTTGAAAAATATTCCAGATTGTGTCCTTATCCCTAATTTTCCAAACTTTTTATAATATCTACCGTTAATTGCAAAATTGAGAATCTAATGCATTTGACATTAAATATAGATTCTATAAATTCAAAAAATATGTATTTCAAACCGTAAAAGAAATAATTCGTTAAAATAAATCTGATGCAAGTGTTTTTATGAGAAATAGCCTAGTGTACTTCCAACAAATATTGATCGGAGCGGAAGGGACTCCGATCGCTTAAGTAAGAACTCGAGTTCGAGCCCTTGTGGATGCAGTAAATTTTGTTCAGAGATTAGTCTCAGTTTGGAATTAGTCTGTTGTTGTCCGACAGTACCATGAAGGATTAGTCACAGTCTGGAAATACCTCGCCAAAGCAAAATAGCCCAGGGTACTTGCTTAACATCATATTATGAATCTAAATACCCTGGGATGATGACTCGATTAATTGATTATCCAGCTAGATTCACAAATAGTTTATTTCCCATGTTACCCACGCAGATACGACTTAAATTGCTGTATGTTACATACAACTATTTGAATATTATGCGCCATGTGAATTTTGTTTTTTAATTCCCACTATTATATATGATTGTAAATCCTTAATTTGCTGGAAATGATCGGTTCTTTTTTGCAAAAAAATTATAAAAAAAAAAAGATCGGTTCTTCCTCAAAAAAAAAAAAAATAAAAAATTGATTGGCTCCTTTCCTTTATGTTTTTTTATTGGAAGTAGGATCTGTAACATAAAGATAAGATAAAAAATGGTTGAAAGACAAATGCAAAGAACACATATACAAAAATATAGTAACAAATATAGTAAATGTCCTTCTCAACAATTTTAGATTAAAACTGTCATTCACAACCTTTAACCTTTTTTTTTTTAAACCTAGTGATGGGAACAGGATTAAAAAATTTAAATAGTACCCGAATTTTAAACTAATACCAAATCGCACACATTGGAGCCTCTCATTTTTACTCTCTTTAATGTAATACACTTTTATCGTCTGTGAGGTCAGGTTAGAAATGAATGATTGTAATATATATCACTTAACATTCATAAAACGTTTGTATTATAAAATTTTCTCAACAATTATATATGCTTTAAATTTTATAGTATAGAAATGTATATTTAATGACCGGGATGGGAATTGATTTACGATGTTGTTATTATCACAATCGTTATGTCACAACAAATACACTATACACTTTTATATTTTTAATTATGTTAAATCTATATAGCAATTAAAGATATAAAAACTTTTTGTATGCATGGCATGTGGTGGGCGGTGGTGGCGGATTATGTAAGGTGTGCGATAGCCGTGGTTGTGGTGGTGGTGGCTGCGGCCGTTGTGACGAGTGGTGTGTTTTACTAGTGGTTGTGGTGGCGGTGGTTGAAGTGATGATAGTGGTGTTGTGTGCGGTGAAGGGTGATGGTAAAGTTCAATATGGTGGTGATGGCGGTGGTTGTGGTGACACGAGTGGTGTGGTGTGCTGTGATGGGTGATGGTGAAGCGGGTGGTGGTGGCCTGTAACATCCCTACTTTTCAGAAAGGGTAAATTAGTAACTGGTCATACCCACGACGACCTAATTATTATTTATCCTATTTATTTAATTAAAAATGATTTAATTAAAAGGATTTAGTTATTTAATTAATGGGTTTAATTAAATGGCTATAAAAGGGAATAATCCCCAAACTAATTCATTATTAGTTCACACACTGAATTCTGAAAAAAAAATAGAGCATAGAACGGCGGCATCAATAGAAGAACGCGGAGAAGAAAACGAAATAATAGGAAGACCCGTCTGATCAATCCGTTCATCTGATCAAGATGCCGCAGGAGAGAAAAGTGATCAGCGCGAGGAGACGCAACTTTGGAAAACAACATCTCTCGGTTTCGTAAGTTTTCAGTTTAGCCCTAGTTTTTGGTATTCGTAGAGTTCGATTCTTGGAAAATTCGTATCTTTCAATCCGTAACTCTGTTTCGCAGCCATGAGTAGTCGAAACGATCGTCTTGAAGCGTAGAATAATCTAAAAATAGGTTCGCAGCAGTAAACCCAGGTAATCTTCAGTTACTGCACTTTTTCAGTTTCGTTTTTCGGCACAGAAATAGGATTTTAGGGTTTGTTGTTGATCAAATAGGTTTTGGGGTTGAGGATCAACAACTGTTGCAGTTGCTTGGTGTTTTGCTGTCGGTGTTGCAGGCAATTAAGGTAAGAGGCTCTTCCTATGATTCCAATTATCGTTTATAAGCTTAGATCATGTTTTGAGACGTTTTAATGCTAGACAGACGAGTCTTTGGTTGATCAATGATCATAGATGCTATGGTATGATTAGATAAGCTTTTATGTGGTTTTATGTGTTAAATTTGCTGTTATTTAGGACATAAGGGATTAGAAATCGAGTTGTGAAGATTGTAGGGTTAGGCAAAACCAGCGAGACAGGCGTCTGTATTAAGCGTGACAGGCGTTTGCGCGATGAAGCGTTTGGGTATTCTGGACGGGCGTTTGAGGTGTGACTTTTGATTCAGGATGTAGCCCTTTTTGACGGACGGGCGTTTGAGGTTAGTGAACGGGCGTTCGGTTTCGGACGGGCGTCCATAGGGTTTTAAACGGGCGTTCGGAGTTAGACGGGCGTTTAGGCTTTTCAAACGGGCGTTTGATCTGTTTTATTTGTTTTCACGGTTTTCATCGTTTCAGCTTAGTTTCTGGTTTTATACACATGTGTTTACTGTTTTAAACCCTTAAGCATGATATATTAACATTGAATAAATATAAACAAGCCTGAATTGAGCTTCTGATTCGTTCAGTTAAAACACCGAATGTACTCTTAAAGGGACTTGAAGTTCGGATCCGTCGGAAGAGCATGATAGGCTTGTGCTTTGATGAGTTAGCATTCATCAATGTCTGTGTAATTGCTAGGACTTGTCCGTGTCTAGTGGTCTAGGAAGAGAGTTGTTTGTGTGAGGGAGATTATTTGAAAATACTTAGGTGGCTAGTTAATCATCCTAATAATCAACGTACTTGACTAGTAAAAGATTAAACAACATGTCTCTCTTGGCTAGGCACCAGGCTAAATCGCGATGCATGTGCTACCTCTGAAGGTGGAGGAACTCTGTAGGCCAATGACCCTAAGTACAGAGGGACTCTGCTGAGGTGTGCGTGCTATCGGAGTCTACCTTTTCTAGACTTCGTGGATATTGGTGTGATCCACTAATATGTTGCAAAAGAGTGTCCCTGAGGTGGAAGAACTCCGTAGGTCATAATGACCCTAAATACGGAGGGACTCTGCTGAGGTGGATGCGCGTAGTGCCCTTGAGTGCGGTTGTAACATAGATAAGCTAAGTAGAAACGTTTAGTCAATTCATATTGATGGACATGAAATGAACCCTAGATTGAGTCGGTCATACATAAACAACTAAACGATTAAATATCTTTTCTTTATGAATTATAATTGTTGTCATAGCTTCTCACTTTTACTAAGTACTTTGTACTTACCTCCTTTGCATTTTCTTTTGTATGCATTGTGGGGTGAGAAGGCGAACAGGAGTTGATCAAGTGTAGGCGACGGCTTTTGAAGACTTAAAGTCTTTGTGAAGCTTCTAGATTATTTTCTTTGTAAAGGTTGTATTAGACTAGTTGTATCTCTTCTCTTAGATTTGTTGTACTTCTACTTTTAAGGCATCGTATTGTATAAGTCTTTGGGTTTTTCATCGTTGTAATCTTAACTATCCATCTTTAGTATGGTTAATTTCTTTTCATAGTAGCTTTTATGTTTTTACCCGAGTCTTTTTAGCTTCCGTTTTCTTTTATTTGATACGACGACGTAGAGGCTTGCGTATAATATTAGATTTATTTAATGCTATACGCGCCGAACGTTTCTCTTCCGGATAAGGGCTCGGTATCCGGGAGCAGGGCGTTACATGGCCGAATGAAGATCGGTGGTGATTGAGTTGGTTAAGGCGGAGGATAGTGGCCGAGGATGGTGGTGGGATAGGTTATGAGCGACGATGAAGAAGATGGTGGTGAGGTAGGTGGTGGTATATGGTACATATTGGTGAAATGGTTGGTATAATGAGGTGGTGGTGGGGATGATGGTTGTGGGTTGGGTAATGATGGGGGATGGTGATAGTTATGATGAGGGTCGTTACAGGATAAGCGGCAATGGTGGCGGCATTGGTGGATTGCATGTGGTGGGATGGGCAGGTGGCACATGGGAAGGCGGGTGGGTGGTGTTGGTTGATTTTTTATCATTTAGATATTTTTCATATTTCATTTTATCGAAGTATTCTGTCTATTCCATCAATACTCTTTTGAAAATAAAATGGTAAAAATTCATTCCAATTAAAAAAAAAATATTCATTACATTCTCTCGCATCCAAAAATACTCTGATGATGAAATGGAATTAAAAAGTTATTTAATTCCAATCGAACAATCGTAGATTCACAAACTAGAAAACGGTGGACTATTAAATTATCATTTTTTTTTTTCTGGAGGGACATTAAATTGTCAAGATTAAACAATTTCAGGGAAATTCAAACTACCCCCATATGTGATTTGCAAAGCCCAAGTAAAGAAAAAAAATAAAGTAAATATATTTATGAAGTGATGCAACTACTTAATGTTAGTCTATAAGAAGGAAACATTCAAGCCCTTAAACGGTGTGAGTTCAGACATTTCTTTTTGAACATGGAGCTCGTTATTGTCTGGGTTTTTCTCCTTCCAATCCTCTCTTACATTGCATTAAACCTTCTTTTTCACAAGTCAAAAAGCTCCAAGCACCCCGGTGCAAATCTCCCTCCTGGTAGTATGGGTTGGCCGGTTATCGGCGAAACCCTTGAATTAGGCATGCTCGGAGGTAAAGGGATTCCAGAAACATTCTTCCAGAAAAGAATGGAAAAATACTCCCAACAAGTATTCAAAACTTCATTAGTCGGCGAAAAGACTGCAGTTATATGTGGAGTTGCTGGGAACAAATTTTTGTTTTCAAACGAGAACAAGCTAGTGACTATGTTTTTTCCTCGTACCCTCAGAAAAATCCTCCCACACTTGGATGCGGCTGATGACGTGGCCGAAATTACCCACAAGGCTCGAAAGCTTCTTATAGATTTCTTGAAACCTGAATATTTACAAGGAGATGCTGTTAAGATCGTTGATGAATTGGCTCGAAAACATTTGGATTCCAAATGGGATTCTCAAAAAGAAGTCAAAGTATTACCTCTAGCTAAGGACTTTGCCTTTGCAGTGGCATGTAAATTGTTCTTGAACATCGACGATCCAAAAATCATAGAAGGAATCGCTAAACCTTTCGATGTCTTAGCAGCGGGATTTACGGCATGCCGGTGAACCTACCGGGAACGCCGTTTAATAAAGCAATCAAAGCATCAAGGGTCATAAGGGAGAAGCTGTTGGAAATCGTCAGAGAAAGGAAAACACAATTGAAGGCCGGAAAATCGCCGTGGAGTCATGACATCATGTGGAATATGATTTTGGTGCCTGATGATGAAGGCAAGTTCTGGACTGATGTGGAAATTGCTGATAATACTTTAGCATTTTTACTTGGAAGCCAGGATGCAACAAGTACCACTATCACTTTAATTGTCAAAGCTCTTGCAGAATATCCTCATGTCTACCAGGAAGTCCTCAATGGTAATTAGTGATCAATTAAATGATTTTATTATTATTTTTAGTCTTTGTTATGATTAATTAGTCCTATATCAAGGCATAAAACTGTTAATATATATCACTCTATTTTTGTAATGTACTAGAGCAAAGAGGAATCACGCAAGACAAACAATCACTTGAGCTGAATTGGAAGGATTTACAAAAGATGAAATACTCATGGAATATGGCAAGTGAAGTGATGAGATTTATGCCACCGGCTCAAGGCGGTTTACGAGAGGCTTTGACCGACTTCACATATTCTGGGTTCGTTATTCCAAAAGGATGGAAGGTAATTGTTTGAGTTTCTCTTCTCTAGCTCGTTTTGATGTTGCTATATATTTTCTGTTTTGCAAAGTTACAGCCACATCTACTGTAAACTCTAAAGTAATAGAATACTCGAATCAATATAAGTTTGAGACATAAATATCTTGTCAACTCGGATTAATCCTTCTAAACCAAGCGAGACGACGGTGCAAGCATTGACCGGATCATTTATTACTCATTTAGTGCTACTGCACCGGGGTCTCGGGCGTTCTGAGAATGGTATCGAGTCTACTATTAGACGGACCTAAGTGTCACACAATTAGAAACCGGCGTGGGGTCACTTCTAGAAATCATCCGGTAGGGACGAAGCGGGACAAGTCCCAGCCGAGGTCTGGCGCGAGGGCGTCGGTCCATTATAAAGGGGAGAATGTAAAGTCAAATGCATCTGCAAAAAGTAATAGAATCACCCCATATATAAGTGTGAGACATAAAAGTTTTGTCAACTCGAGTTAGCCCATTTAGACTAAGCGAGGGCGACCGGTCTAAACGATTGACCGGATAATGTATTTACTTCATTTAACGATACTATTTTTCATTCATTTAAAACTACTAGGACAGAAGTCTTGTTACTTCTACTTAAAAGACTTTGCCAATTGATTTTTCACGTTGAATCAAGCTAAAACAGCATGAACACATTTTTTGTTATCGATTTCGTACATTGATGTTAAATCAAGGGAATAAGTTTTGAACATATATATATATATATATATATATATATATATATATATATATATATATATATATATATGATATATCTGAAAATAATGAATAAAATTGAACACTTCGAAAAATGTGTTTGCAGTTGTTCTGGACTCCACATACTACACATATGGACCCACGGTATTTTCCTGAACCAGAAAAATTTGATCCGTCGAGATTTGAAGGAAAAGGGCCGGTGCCATATTCATATGTTACCTTTGGCGGCGGATCACGAATGTGCCCTGCAAAAGATTTGGCTCGGGTCATAGTTCTAGTTTTTATCCACAACCTAGTGCCAAGGTTTCACTGGGAGAAGCTGCTTCCCGATGAAAAAATTTTGGTCCAACCAGTCCCAATCCTAGCCAAGGGCTTACCGGTTCGCCTCCATCCGCACATCTGATCAAATATTTCTATGAACAGTTCAGAATGGACTATTATGATCTCGATTCTAGATTTCTTATTTAAAATGTCAACTATATCTATGTATTACACACGTTGTAATATACAAAAAATAATAAACTGTGATTTCTGTACTATTTTGCTTGATCATATTTATGTCAATTATACAATTCAACTGAGCTAGCTGAGTTATCATTGTTTAGGTTGCATTTCCATAATTCCATGATGATGAATAGATGATACATACAATGGCTTTCATTTAAACTTGAATTGCACTAGGTCCCGTAAGCGAGTATGTTTGAGTAACTTGAGATCGACTCAGATAAAAACATTCGCTTAGATTGAGACTGAATTCCTTTTTGACTCGATGTAAATATTAAACTAATAATACATAAGTGTTGTGATGCTCGATTCGACCGGCGGCTTATAAGCAAGTTCAAAGACATATTTATATATGTATATTTATACTATAGATTTTTCTCCAGAAGGATAAAATTATCAAAAAATCGGGATAGAAGGACACTCTAATTTAATCGAGACAAAAGAATAATTATAAAGTATAAATATATAAGAATAAATGTGGAATAAAGTAAATATGTAAGAATAATTGTAAACATGTAAAAGAACATTAACACGCGTGAAATAACAATTTTAAAGTAAATAATTGTGATTTTTGTCCTTTATAATCATGAAAATGTTACTTTTGTCCTTTCAGACCCATTTATTAATTTTTTTTGTCCTTGTGCCCTTTCCCCCTTTATACTATATATACATACATACATTATTATAGATATGCATATGTATTTATTTAGTCAATGGAATTATTATATAAA
This sequence comes from Gentiana macrophylla, assembly GCA_026214975.1. Lineage (NCBI taxonomy): Eukaryota > Viridiplantae > Streptophyta > Magnoliopsida > Gentianales > Gentianaceae > Gentiana > Gentiana macrophylla. The sequence continues at coordinate 81,596,189 of CM047807.1, read as the reverse complement.
ATGCTAAAACTTTATTTGATTAAATATGTTTTGTAATATGTCATCTATCAAATATTTTACATCAAAATTATTGTTTTTTTTTTAAATAAACAAGACCATTTATTAAAAGATGAGAAAAATGTTTGTACAATGTCTTATCCTGGTCCTGCCCTTATACCAGAAAACGTAGACGAAGCATAATCCTCGCCTTCCTTAAAAACCTTGCAAACAAACCAAGTGTGGGAAAATCTAGCGCATAGGAAACAGTACAACACCCTACGGTTCCAAAAATAAAAAAAAAACCTCCTCACAGAAAAAAAAATAAATACATCAATGTATAGCAAGAAAAGGATGCACAAAAGAATCAAAACAGCCTCATAGCTTGATTCTTGTTTCCGATTCTTATAGATTCCCTTTGTGTCCATAATCATAAAGCGCCAAGAAATGTTCAGTCTTCATAGCACACAATCGTCATATTTGTTCAACAGATGCTTCATATAGAGACAACATGTAGCTTTTCACAGGTGCGTTTGTTATAACAGGACCGTCAGGGATCAAAAACGGATTGCAATAATCAAGAATAAACGAGAAAGCATAAATCACACAAGAAACAATAACACGGGATTTAATGTGGTTTCCGGCAATATGCCGACTAGTCCACGGGCAAAAAATGAGGAGATTATATTATCACTGGAGATTTTACAGACTCTGAAATTGCATCAACAATTGATACTGCTACAACAATTCAAACTTGATTGAGTTAAGAATAGATGTGATCAACAGATTCAAACTTGATTACCAGACAAGATGTGATTACCAGATTCAGATGTAATCACCTCAACTGAGCACACTCAGTTGAGTTCTTCATAATCAACTTCAACCAAATAGATTTGCAGATTCAGATTCTGAGCTGGCTAGATGTGAACACAACAGACTTTAGGTTAGACTTCTCCAGGCGAGACTTAACTCCAGATGAGAACTCCACCTCAGACATGTTCACCAGATGCTTAACTGCCGTCACTCAACTGAGACTTCCAGACATAGATGTAGAACCATTGCAGACATGCTCAACAGATTCAGTAGATGCCACTCTGTTGACAAATGGACTCAGTTGACTCTTCACTCAGCTGACTTCTCACACTTGAACATTCCACTACTCAGCTGACCTTCACTCAGCTTTTACTCGATCGACAGACCTTTACTCAGCCGACCTCTAGGTTTTGGTTCTGCCAGATTCTACTCTTGATTCTTAAGGTTTAGATGCACAACAAAGTGCCAGATTAGTGTTGATTGTTCTCAGCTGAGTTCTGCAAACTCAGCTGAGTATGGACCTGAAGCTCCACCTGCTTGTGAACACTCCAGATTCAGATTTAGACCAGATTTGCATTCCTTTTGCAATCGCTACTAGCAACCAAACCAAGAGACTGATTTATGCACTGCACTGTGCGGTATTATGCCTTAGCTTTTGATAATGGAAAGATGCCCTAACATCCTCCAATGACACTTATGACTCTCCCAACAATAAAAGAGCGCACAAAATTCTCATATGATATATATCTTTGGCGGTGATACCAACAAATTATTCTTTCGCATCCTCATCTTTGACACGAACACCAATACTCTTTCAATCAGGCAATATTGTGTTCGACTTTTTCCAGTGATCTCGAGGCATTCCTTCATACATCTTTAAATCTGAGCAGACGTTGTTTCATGAAGAACTTGTTGGTCAATGACATTGTCATATCTGACTCTCAGCTTGTTACGGCCACTAACTGCTTTGAATCCCCTACTCGCAACCGGTGATAACATCATCAGACAAGCACAACAAATATTGAATCTGCATCTCCTCTAGATTGGCCATCTTAGCATTTCCAACATCCACCGCCTTTGTCAATGGAGCCCAGAGCCTTAGTTTCCTCAACAGAGCATGCATCTTGATTATCACAGACTGAAATTGTTCCATCCTATGAATTTATCGATCTCTACATCTAACCTAGACATCTTGATCTCGCCAGAAAGTTAACGTTGATCCCAGAACCTAGCGTCAATTACGACTTTGGTGACAATCAACCTAACTCGAACAAATTTCGGATTCCCTGATGATAACCTGGTTCTGATACCTGTTTGTTATAACATGACCGCCAGGGATAAAAAATGGATTGCAATACTAAAGAATAAATGAGAAAGCATAAATCACGCAAGAAACAATGACACAAGATTTAACGTGGTTTCCGGCAATACGCCGACTAGTCCATGGGCAGAAAACGAGGAGATTATATTATCACTGGAGATTTTACAGACTCTGCAATTGCATCATCAAATGCTACTGCTACTACTGATAACTTCAATTGTTCTAGGTTACAACAGACTTGTATTTATAGTTACCAAACCCTAGACCTAGCCGCTATAACTAAATACTAGCTGATTGACAAAAATACCCCAGATGTGAACTCAGCTTAGCTGACTCCACCAGACGTAACCTACTGACATTGCCCTGCTGACTTAGCCCCTACTGACCTTGCCTTACAGGCATTGCCCCTACTGACATTGCCCTGCTGGCATTGCCCTACTGAGTACTCAGCTGACTTAGTACTCAGCCGGATCAGATGCAAGGTCGAGTGACCTTTTCTAACATGTTTATGATCCATCTCCCCATCCAATAAGTTCTTTGTTGTGACATCTTCTTAGAAAATTGATGCGACATCAGAAAAACTTTGTTGCTTCTTCATCGTAATGAATAGTGCCTCTCCAAAAAAATACTATGTGAGGATCGTGCAATCTCGAACTGCATCCACCCTTCTCAATAAAGGGTGCTTCCCGCTCAAATCGCCATGCTTTGATCCAATAAGCAAGGAAAACCTTTTAACCTGCAAAAGATCAATGTAACATGCGAAGAAAATTTGAATCATTAAAACATGGCATAGATGAGGAAAGTAACAACCTGGCTTGCACTCTTCAATGAGTTGAAGAGTTCTTCTCATAAAGTTGGCTTTATTTGACTCTACCATTGTCAGGTAATCCAATTTTGTCTCTGTGTAGAAGCAAATGCAACGCCAAAGGAATAGGAGAAATAGCATTGTAACAAAATGTTTGATGAGTAGAGCTAGCTGTCTTTGCTAATAAATCAGCCACTGAGTTGGATTCTCTGTATATGTGGTGTAGCGAATAGCTACTGGTGCTAATGATGCTTAGAATCTGGAGTAGGAAATTAGTAGAATTCCTATGGAATAGGACTGGTACCTTCGATGATTCTATAGAGTGCCTGAGAGTCCGTTTTGATAATAAGAGAGGTGATATAGTTGTTGCAGCAGAACTCCAGACCAAGATGGATAGCTTTCATTTCCGCCACGAAACTATTATTAATACAATAATAAGAAGAAACTGCATAGATTAGACGGCCTTCACAATTACGTAACACAAAACCACCCCCGAAGTGGCTCGAATTGCCAAGAGATGAGCCATCAGTGTTAAGTTTAAAATAATTTCCAGTTGGGGGTGTCCATTTAACTTGAATAAGGAGCATTTTCGGCTTTCTAGCAAAACAAGTGATTAAGCCATTTCTCAAAAGAATTTCATCACCTTCATTAATTTTTTGGATAGGCATAAAGGTGAAAGCCATTTGTAGATTCTTGTTAATGGAACGGATAATGTGACCCGGAGAAGTGGTATGCCCTTCGAATAAGTAAGTATTTCTAGCCTTCCATAGTTCCCAGCACACAAAAGTAGGAATAAGCTTGCAAAAATATTTTAAGGATCCTATGAAGTGATTATCCCACCAATTCCATAAAAAAAAAAATTGAGATCAGTAGCATCGGAAATATATCTCAAGTTAGATTGGTGGTATCCCCAAACCTCTTTAGCTAAGTTGCATTGAAGAAAATAGTGATACACGTGTCTTCCTTATTGCAAAGAGGGCATTTAAAAGGTCCTGCAAAACCCATTTGCATAAGGATTTTTGGCAACGGTAGAAGCCTATTTAGAAACTTCCACATGAAAATTGACATTTTAAGGGGGATATTTGGCTTCCATATTTCACCCATCTCATGAAGGGTCTGTCTATGCGTCCGAATTAAGTTATAAGCAGATGAAATGTTAAAAACCCCTGTTGTAGTAGGTTTCCAAACCCAACGGCCATTTCCTCCCAAAAAGAGCCAACAAAGGTTATCATTGCTATACCAATTTTATTCATAACATCTTTAATAAAAATAATTCCATAAAATACTGTGAGGAATGACCCTTTTTACTGTCAAGAAGTTCAGGAAAATATTTCTCATATCATCAACAATACAATTGGTACAATATTTATAGCCCAAAGTTCTTTCTCCCATCCATAATTACCACTCTCCCCTTACTAAATGAATACAATATATAATTACATTATATCAATACCCATCGTAATAACCTCTCCTTCAAGGTGGAGCGAAGATCTCGAATGCCCGACTTCGCAATAAGAACTCAAAGCTGTCGGCGACCCAACGCCAGAAAGATATCAGCCAACTGATTCTTCATGGGAACATGCGATGGAAAATTAAATCCATCCGTAATATCATCACGCACGAAATGACAATCCGCCTCGATGTGTTTCATGCATTCATGAAAAACCGGATTCTGAGCAATATATAACGTTGATTAACTATCACAAAATAAGTGTATACCGGGGGGTTCCGTACCCAAAGATCAGCCAACAACTACTTCTACCATTTCAACTCACACATAAGAGATGCCATAGATCGGTATTCATCTTCTGTAAAGGACCGGGAAACCGTAGTTTGTTTCTTCAACTTTCAGGAGATAGGGGAAAGGTCAAGAAACACAAACCAACCAATCAAAGAACACCAAGTAAGAGGGAAACTTACCCAATCAGAATCACACCATCCCTTGAGAAGGAGAGAACTATCATATCGCAACAATATACCCTGCCCGGGATGTTTCTTCAAGTAACGGACAAGACGTGATGCAGCTTCTTAATGATCAACCCACAGAGCGTGCATAAATTGAGATAAGACATAAAGTGAGTACGCCAAGTCGGCGCATGTCACCCCAAGATAGATAAGTCTCCCAATCATAAGACAATATGGTGCAGGATCACTCAACAATGCTCCAGTGGCAAGTGCTAGCTTGTGATTCTACTCAATAGAAAATTCAGTATGTGTGCTCCGCTGATTCAAGTAAATCCCATCTTTATTACGTGCCACCTCTATCCTGAGAAAATATTTCAGAACTCCAAAATACTTCACCTTAAAGCACTTTCCTAAATATTATTTAAAATTGTCATAGGAACCTTATCATTCCCAACAATTATCATATCATCCACATACACCAATACCTCCAGCTGAATACCATCTCGCTGCAAAGTAAAGAAAGATTAATCTGAGAACGATTGACGAAAACCGTAATCTATCAAAGCTGAAGTGAGCTTTTCAAACCAACACCTCGGCGCTTGTTTCAATCCATACAAAGATTTGAGCATCCGGAAACCAAGTTTGATCATTTCTTCTCAAAACCTGGAGGAATCCTCATGTAAATCTCTTCCTGCAAGTCTTTATGCATAAAAGTGTTATGGACATCCATCTGATAGATATCCCATAGTTTAACCACTACCACACTTAGAAAAGTCCACACAGTAACCATATTCGCAACAGGGGTGAATGTTTCAGTGTAATCAATTCCTTCTGTCTGATGATGGCCAAAAGCCACTAACCGAGTCTTCAACTGTTGCAAGTTCCCATGTTTGTCATATTTCTTGGTATACTCCCACATACTCCCAAAAGCCTTTTTCCCGGGAGGGAGTGGTTTTAATACCCATGTATGCTGATCCTCTAAAACCCAAACCTCTTCAGCCATGGCCTTACGCCAACCCTCATGCTTAACCGCCTCCTTACAAGATTTTGAAGGATTACCAATAGTGATATCTGCAAGATACTTGAGGTGTTTATCAGAAAATAAGTCATAATTTACAAAAATGCACAAGAGGATACAGAGTACCTGAGGATGCAGTTGGAGTGGAAGAGCGTGGAGTAGGGCTTTTCTTTTCAACCAGAGTGTGTGTCACAAAATCCTGAAACCATGAATTCAGGATTTTCTATCGTTTACCTCAATCCAATTCATCAACACCTTCACCTGGTTGTTGGGGTGGTGGTGAAGGTGCTAGCCCAATTGTCTCTCTTGTCTCATCTAGTCCGTGGATCCCCCCTCAACAGGTGCATTCGGCACCGAAGGACTCCCGGGCGAGGAAGAAGAAACTCTGAAGTCCTCATCATAGATCATAACGTCAAATTGAGTAGGGGGATGGAAAAGGACGGCCTCCATGGCCTGATGGAAAGGAAAAGCATGCTCTTAAAATTCTACTTCTCGGGAGACAAAAATCTCCTCAGTATCAAGGTCATACAAAATCCACACTTTCTTCGCAAAGGGATATCCCAATAAAAAACACTTGCGACTACGGATGTCAAACTTATTCAAGTGGTGGTGGTCATGGGCATAATGATCGCGTGTGAGTCGCTTAATACTAGCAAGAGGACTAGGTCAATCTTAGTATAACAAGGGTGAGTCAAGGCCGATCCCACAGAGACTATTATTTAATTATGCTAAACACAACCACAATTCATAAGTCAACTGGATAGGGGTGGTCATTGACCAACATAAAGGAACAGAAAATAAAATATATGCAAATAACCAATGATCAATCATATATTGAAAAGGCATTAACCAAACTATTCACAACTAATTTGCCCTTAATCCTTATCTGATCTATATTTGTAATTAAGCTACGGGTGCAGCCTCCTAACCTTATCTACTTCCACTGTAAGGACAACATGTAATCTACGTGTAGCTAACCTCCATACTTGGTTGTATTTGTTGGTCCCATAGAAGGGTAAAAGTATAGTTAGAGGGGGGGGTGAATGACTATATTGGAGTTTCAAAAAAATCTTGATATAAAAGCTTTTGGGCAGCGGATAAGTCCCCTCTTTTAATGCTATTTCAAAGAAAGGTACGTACACACAAAATATGAATTATGCAGTAAGTAAGTGCAATAAAGTAAAGTGTTGAAAGTAAATTGACACAAAGGCTTGTAGTGGTTGAGTCTTTGAAAGTTTTCTATTTTACTTAGCCATCCTACCAACTAGTACAATACTTGTCTGACTCAAATTATACAACATGTCAGACTCTAAGTAAATACTTATACAGAGATTTCTAACTTATTTCAGGCTTGCTATAATAGCTAGTATGACCATCATCAAAACAAAATAAAATGTTCCTAACAATTTCCCTCTTTTTGATGATGCCAAAACCCTCATAAGCCTGAACATAAGTATGCAAATTTTCATAATAATAACAGAATAAAACTCAAAAAGTTTATTCATCCATTAAGGGCAATAAGATAAGTTCATTAAAAGCATTCAAAGGCAAAATGATAAATGATTTATTAAAAGGCTTGCTACTTCTTTTCTTCAAACCTGATGCCCTTGCCTTTGATTCCCATGCCTTTGTCTGTTGGGATTTTCATCCCACTGTAGCTTCAGGCTTGCTGCTTCCTTCCCCTTTTTGGCAGCACCATACCTTTCTTCCAGAATTTTGTTTGTTGCCCCAGATACTTGCAGGAGGGTGTTGAGCTGCTTACCTGAGTAATCCATAATCTCATCCAAGTGTTGGATTTGCTCAGTATGATCATTCAAGTTGTCCACCAAGGGTTTGAGTTTCTCCTCAAGCACTCCAGCTAGATGCTCCAAATTTGATTGAACATGGTGGGGAATGAGAAACTGTAGGTTGCAGAGTAAGTCTCCTTGCCTCTCCATTACTTCATCTTGAACTTTAATATGACTGATGAGTGCCTCAATCTTGTGATTCATAGAGGTTTCATCACTCCTTAAGGAAGTCTTGAGATTTTGCATGCTTATGAACTGCCTCTCCATGTCTACAATCAGGGGGTTGATATCCAGATTGAAAATTCTGTCTGGATCTTCCTTTGCTGGTGTAGATTCATCAGCCTACTCTTCTTTCTCTTCATCATATTATTCTTTTTTTTCTTCTTTTTTTTTTTTCTTTTTCTTCAATTTCTTCAATCTCATGATCAGAGAGAGATTGTTGAAAGTCACTTGCATTTCCAAGTCCTTGTGAGGACTATCCTTCTTCTTCATGTGCTGGAGATTCAACTGCTTTTGCTGGAGTTCCCTCTTGATCAATGCTGGGGGTTTTGACATGTTCAGCAGAGTGAATTTGATCAGCTGGCTCACTCGGCTGTTTGTCAAATTTGCTGATGCTCCTGAGAATCACCTCTTGATTGTCAGGTCATCATCAGATAAGTCCATCTATTCTTGATCATCCTCAAGATGATCTACTTCCTATTTTTTTTCTTCTCCTTTTTCCTCCTCATCCTCAGTAGCTTCTTCCTCATCCTCAATCTCTTCTTCTTCAGATGGTGTAAGATAGTATCCTTCTTCACCTTCTTGCAGATAGGTGACTTCCTCTCGGTTCGCTTCATCATTTTCTACATCATCACTAATTTCAAGGGGACTATCCCTGTTACTGGGTAGACTCCCTTATGCCCTTATGCCATTTGAGATCTGTTCCTCCTCCCAATTCCTAATCTGCTACTCTCAGGCTCCTTCCTTTTCTGTTTAGTTGTGGGTTGTAGTTTCTGGGAGGACATAATATAAGTAAACATCACCTTGGCCTTGTCCAGTGGATGCACAGAGTTGGTTTCACTTTCATTTGGTCGAATAGATGTTGAAGGGGAATCCTATATGATTTTCTTTCCCAGAAATAACATTTCTTTTGTAGGTTCTTGCTTGGTGCAGTAATTGCAAGATCAATTTCCTTCTGAATTTGAGCCTTTAATCTGTTGAAGATAAACTCTGACCAGTTAAAAGGAAATCCTTGATAGATGATAGCCATTAATTTGACTCTGAGCTCGGTCATGTTCTCTTTGGAGCCCTTTTTCGCTTTAATGTTCCTTGTTATGACAGAGAAACTCAAAGATGCAATCCAAGATGATCAGCCCCGCATTCACAAGCCCAAGGATCCTATTATTGTTCGAGATGGCCCTATCACACGCTTTCAAGAGAAGAAGGTTCGAGAAGCTTATAGCTAAAAAAGCTGGTCGGTCCAAGATGTTGGAAAGGAGAATGAGGCTTTGAGGATTGATGATCCAACTACTTTAAGCCTATTTGTTGTCGATTGGGCTTGATGAGTTGAAGCCCAAGTGTGGGACGCCTATGCTTATTAAATTCAGATTATTTTATGGACTTTTAATTATGCTATTTTTAATTAGGCCTTTTATTTAATTAGAAGTTAATATTCAGCCCAACCGATAAAGTGGCGCCTTTCTTTCTTTAGTGGATTAGGTTTCTATTTTGCTATTTATAGTTGTCGACTTGAACATATTATTCAGATTATTTTGGAGATTAAACCTTAGTTTTTAAATCGAGAAACTTTTCAGAGATTGGAGTTTTTTTCAATTATTCGAGATAGAATAGTTGGGTGGTTTTCCGAGATAGATTATCACGCAGGCAATAATCGAGATTGATTATTGTTGTTACTTTCGCTTTATTTCCAAATAGTCCACGCTTTATACAATCGATCGAAAACCCTAGCTCGAATTCGTATAAGCTTTAGTCAATTGCTGAATCAATAAAAGTCAAGCTTTGATCTAGATCCTACAATCGCTTGCTATCAAGTGGTATCGAGATTTAGGGATTAAAGCTTCATCGTCACGCACTATTGTCCAATTTATTGTTTTTTCGTGAACCCTAGACGTTTTGCAGATCTTGCAATCCAAGAACCCTAATTTGTTCTCGGACGGCTTCTTTGGAAATTTTTGTCGCTGTTTGATTTTTCATCGATCCGATGTAATTATTCTCGCTATTTGCCGATATTATCGCATCCGATTCAGGTTTTTTTGACTAATCGATTTAATATTTCGCTCAAAGATTTACTTTTGATTTGTCAGAAAGTCTTTAATTTATTGTAAGGTCGACTTTTACAAAAAAAAAAAAAAAGAGGGCGTAACGAAGCACAAAATTACGGATTTAATCAATATCAGTATCTTCCTCGCTCTTGATCGACACTCCAAAACCCGAATCAAGAACCTCAAGAATTATCAAGAATTTAAGGAAACCGGATTCTTGATTTTCGATCGAAAGAGTAGTACTCGATCAATCTTGACGTAAGCACTTCCGTAAAATTTGATTGTCTCTACACACACCACACGAGCTTCACGCTCGCTTTAAAAAAAAAAAAAAAAAATTTAAAAAAAAAAATAGGCAAGAAATTTTTTTGTGTTTTCGTGATTAGTACGGTGTCGAGTCCTGGAACAAAATTTGATTTTACCAGAAAATTTTTGCCTCATTTTCCACTTAAATTTGGCGGGAAAAATAGATATTTTTTTTTCTCTTGGTGAGTTAAACACGAGTGAACGTGGAGTTAAGTCACCATAAGCCTCACGCTATGGTCGATGATAAACTACTCCCGAAAGCTCGACGACAAAATTGCTCGTGCAAACGAAACCACGCGCAAGATATTGCCGATGAACTTGAACGAATCCGCTCAAGCAAATGCTCAAATGTCTCGACAAAATTGAACGAGCAATCGCTAATGCTCAAATGCTCAAATGAACGATAAAAATTGCTAATGCTCAAATGATCGATAAAATTTTAATGATTTAATCACAACGCCGCCATGCGTGAATATGAACGTAAACATCGTGACGCTCAATGCCATCCATGCACTTACACTAAATACGCCAACGGCCAACCGAGGTAACTCCCCCCCACCTAACCGTGTTGTTGATGCAAGTCGAGCTCTCATTCCCAACGATGTCGGGCTGTCCAAATTCCCCACATGACGATTCACGAATGTGAAATACAAAATTCCACCGCTTGATGGTAAGGTCGATCCGCATGTATTTAGCTTGGGAGATGAAAGTTTCTCAAGTTTTCTTGCACAAATTTTAGTGATGCTAAACAGTACAACTTATGCGACGATGGAGTTTACCGACACGGCCATGCATTGGTGGGACCAACTCCTGTGCCCAACGTCGAAGAAGACGTGATGGTGAGATCACTTCATGGGCGGTACTCAAAGAGATCATGAAGCAACAATGGGTACCTACTCATTACTATAGGATCACCCCAAGTTGCAAACGTTACGCCAAGGAAACCGCATCGTAGAGGAGTTTGATGAAGATTTACGCTCACTATGCTTAAAGCCAATGTCGAAGAGGATGATGAAGCGACAATGCAAGCGTTTCCAATGTGGCCTTCGACCGATATTGCTTGCCACGCCGAATTGCGTAATTATCGCACCAAAGCCGAGCTTCTACAAGGTGCAATCATGGTGCGTAAACGCTAATGAACGGGCTGCATATAAAGCTTCTTATGGTAACACTCGCTTACTTATTCTTCTTTTGACGAGGTACTACATCTTCGCCTTCTAATGTTTCCAATCAACCTAATACACGCCCTAAAGATGATTTTAAACCACGAAATTGAATTATCCTTATTCTCGATGCTAAGACGAAGACATGCGTGAAAAGTGGTACTCCTAGTGTTGAACGTGCACGTGATATGGCTTGTTTTAGGTGTCGTGGTAGAGGTCATTATGCTCGTGATTGTCCTAATAAGCGTGTTTTAAGGGCTGTTGGTGTTGAGTTAGAACCTCATGACTTTGAATCGACTCGACAAGGATGATAATAGCGCATATAGTGATAGCGATGATGATAATTTGCTGCATGCATGTGCTACTACTTCTTATGGTTCGGTGTATGTGGTGTTTTACAACGGTATTGGCTGCACAAACTAAAATTGATGACAATATGCAGCGTGATAACATTTTTCAATCCACGGTGGTATCGGGGTAGAACTTGTAACTTGATTATTGATTCGGTAGTTGCACTAATGTGGTTAGTACGTTACTTGTTGAGACTTTGCGTATTCCCACGCTACCACACCCCAAACCCTATCAACTACAATGGTTGAGTGATGAAGGGAAACACGCCGCCACATCACAAGCACTCATTAATTTTCAGATTGGTAAATTTCATGATGAGGTCCTTTGTGATGTTCTTCCTATGCACGCCACACACCTACTTTTAGGTCGCCCATGGCAATTTGATAGACGTGTTTTTATGATGGCTACCTAAACTGCTACTCATCGCTTTATAAAGGCAAGACCATTGTTTTGCACCCAATGACCCCTAAGGAAGCGCGATGATGAACAACTTAAGATGACGGCTTTCCGTTGCGCCACCAAGCATCACAAAATGCTAATAAAGCCGTGGGTAAGGAAGGGGTTGTAGCTAAGGTAGATAAGGCTGAATCTGCTCCTAAAGTTAATAAACAAGGTAAGCACGCCACCCACACACTAGTAAGGTCAATCGAATTTAATGATAAAGGCCGTAGGGCTGGAAATCCAATTTATATTCTTGTACTTAAAAATTTCGACTTCTACCCCTTGTTTACTTTCTATATCCGATTTAACCAATTCTCTCCCTAGTGCGATTTATTCTGCTTTTGCAGAATTCAAGGATGTCTTTCCGGAGGAGGAACCCAAGGGGCTGCCACCAATAAGAGGAGTGGAGCATCAAATCGACTTTATACCCGGTTCCGTGCTACCAAACCGGCCAGCCTATAGAGCCAACCCCACGGAGATCAGGGAGATACAAAAGCAAGTTGAGGAGCTGTTAGAGAAGGGAAAGATTCGCGAGTCCATGAGCCCTTGTGCGCCTGGGCCATTGTAGTCCCCAAGAAGACGGAGAATGGCGATGTGTGCACAGATTGTCGCGCCATCAACCAAATAACGGTAAAGTATCGATATCCTATCCCTAGACTAGATGATATGCTTGATAATTTACATGGTAGTCGTTTCTTTACAAAAATTGATTTGAAGAGTGGCTACTATCAAGTACGTATTCGGGAGGGTGATGAGTGGAAAACAGCTTTTAAAACCACTTTTGGCTTGTATGAGTGGCTTGTAATGCCATTTGGTTTAACTAATGCACCTTCCACGTTTATGAGACTTATGAATGAGGTCCTTAGGGAATTTATAAATCGGTTTGTAGTTGTGTACTTTGATGATATACTTATTTATAGCGCTACATTTGATGATCATGTTGAACATTTGAAGGCTGTTTTGCATACACTTAGTGGAACACTTAATTATATGCTAACCTCAAAAAGTGTAATTTTGTTTGAGAGTGTTGTCTTTCTTGGCTTTGTTATTAGTGCTAAAGGTGTGGAAGTGGACCAAGAAAAGATCAAGGCGATACAAGAGTGGCCTGAACCTTCCACGGCTGCACAAGTACGTAGTTTCCATGGCCTTGCAAGCTTCTATAGACGTTTTGTGAAGGGATCAGCTCCATTGCAGCCCCTCAATGAGCTCACAAAAGAATGCACCATTTGTGTGGGAACAACGTCACAGGGAAGCTTTTGAAACTCTTAAATCTATGCTTATTTCTGCACCAATACTTGCATTACCTGATTTTAATAAGATATTCCAACTTGAATGTGATGCATCGGGTGTGGGGATTGGTGGTGTTTTAATACAAGAAAGTAGGCCTGTTGCGTACTTTAGTGAGAAACTAAAAGGGGCTGCACTTAATTATTCTAACGATGATAAAGAGTTGTATGCATTGGTTCGTTGTTTACAAACATGGCAAAGACTATTTACGGCCCAGAGAGTTCACCATCCACACTGATCACGAGTCTATCAAGTACTTAAAAGGGCAAGGGAAACTGAATAAGCGTCATATAAGATGGGTTGAGTTTATAGAGTCATTTCCTTATGTGATTAAGTATAAGAAGGGTAAGGATAACATAGTTGCTGATGCCTTATCTAGGCGTTATTCTTTTATCACTTCTATGCAAACCAAGTTGTTAGGATTTGAATCTATTAAGCATATGTATGAACATGACGTTGATTTTGGGAAAATATTTGTTGCGTGTCCTTCTCGTGATCAACCTGAATATTCTATTTTCGATGGATTCCTTTACAAGAATGCTAAGTTATGTGTACCTCGTTGTTCTATGCGTGAGTTGTTTGTTAAGGAAACTCATGGGGGAGGTTTGATGGGACATTTTGGGGTAGATAAGACCCTAGACATGCTTAAGCAACATTTTTATTGGCCTAAGATGAAATCTGATGTGGTTAAATATTGTTCTTCGTGTTTAGTTTGCAAGCATGCTAAGGCTAGGTCACAACCACATGGGTTATACACACCACTTCCTATTCCCACTTCACCTTGGACTGATCTTTCCATGGACTTTGTCTTAGGTTTGCCACTTAACTAGAATGGTCATGATTCGATTTTTGTGGTTGTTGATAGAATGTCTAAGATGGCACATTTCATTGCATGTCATAAGACTAATGATGCTTTTGCTATTGCTGACTTGTTCTTTAAGGAAATAGTACGTTTGCATGGTGTGCCTAGATCCATAGTTAGTGACCGCGATACCAAGTTTATTAGCCACTTTTGAGAGTGTTATGGAAGAAACTAGGTACATCCTTGTTATATTCCACTTCTTTTCACCCACAAACCGATGGTCAAACAGAGGTCACCAACCTGCATTTTTGGGTCGGCCATTTAGAATCGTGGTGGGTAAGAACCTTAGGACGTGGGAAACGTGTCTTCCATTTGTTGAATTTGCTTATAATCGTGCTCTCACTCACCTACTAAGGCCGCACCGCTTGAAGTTGTTTATGGATTTTTACCTCCGCTTCCTTTCGAGTTTGTTCCTCTTCCTACTGTGTACACACGTGAGCTTGATGCGGAAGACAAAGCGCACTTGTTCGTGAATTGCATACTAAAGCTCGCTTTTGAGGTTGAGAAAGCTACAGAGCGGTATCTCAAGCAAAGCTAATAAAGGGCGCAAGGAAATGATCTTCAAACCAGAGATTGGGTGTGGCTGTACACGCGCAAGGAGCGCTTTTTCACATCAACGCAAGAGCAAGTCTGAATTACCGAGGTGATGGCCCATTTCAAGTGCTACTTAAAGGTGAATGACAACGCCTATGTCATAGATTTGCCACCGATTGGACAATGTCTTCCACAATCAACGTTAAGGACTTGTCCCCGTTTGATGGCCCTCATTATGATCTGAGGTCAGATCCTTCCGAACCGGGAGGGAATGATGCAATCCAAGATGATCAGCCCCGCATTCACAAGCCCAAGGATCCTATTATTGTTCGAGATGGCCCTATCACACGTTTTCAAGAGAAGAAGGTTCGAGAAGCTTATGCAAAGTCGGGTCCAAGATGTTGGAAAGGAGAATGAGGCTTTGAGGATTGATGATCCAACTACTTTAAGCCTATTTGTTGCTGATTGGGCTTGATGAGTTGAAGCCCAAGTGTGGGACGCCTATGCTTATTAAATTCAGATTATTTTATGGACTTTTAATTATGCTATTTTTAATTAGGCCTTTTATTTAATTAGAAGTTAATATTCAGTGCCCAAATCGATAAAGTGGCGCTTTCTTTCTTTAGGGATTAGGTTTCTATTTTGCTATTTATAGTTGTCGACTTGAACATATTATTTAGATTATTTTGGAGATTAAACCTTAGTTTTTAAATCGAGAAACTTTTCAGAGATTGGAGTTTTTTTCAATTATTCTCGAGATAGAATAGTTGGGTGGTTTTCCGAGATAGATTATCACAGGCAATAATCGAGATTGATTATTGTTGTTACTTTGCTTTATTTCCAAATAGTCCACGCTTTATACAATCGATCAAAACCCTAGCTCGAAATGAATGATAAGCTTTAGTCAATTGTCGAATCAATAAAAGTCAAGCTTTGATCTAGATCCTACAATCCGAATCGGATTGTTGGTCTCATTCCTTTCGTGGTTTGGTCACAAATGGGTCTTGGGTTTGGTGGGTTATTATTTCGGTTATTTTGGTTTCGGTTTTGGTTATTCCGATTATTGTGGTTTTGATTATTAGGAATTGGTGGTGGGTGAAGACTTTGTAATGGTGGATTAGGATTATTGGGGTTTTGCCCATGACCTTAGGCATGAGCAAGCCCTTGATCATGTGGTGTTTCATCACTAGCTTCGGCCATTTCTGTTCCTCGATTTGACAATTCTTGGAGAGATTTGTCACCAAGATGTCCTTGGCTGGTTTGACCTCGTCTATTCTCTACTCTCAACTGACTTTCGTAACTATTTATGTCGGGCTTGTATGGAGTGAGTGGGGCCTTACCGCTTCGGGTCATCAACTATCGGATAGATTTAACAAGAAAATAATAAAACAACACGTGGCTACTTATCTGAGAGGTAAGTACCCAAGAAACAAAAATATAAATGAGATTAAGAAAAGTGTTGACTTATCCTCAAGAATTTTGAACTAATCCAAGTAGTAACCGTAGACACAATAAATTGGCGCATCCTCGGCAACGGCGCCAAAAACTTGATAGCCTGAAACTGGGGTCCAATCTTACCGCAGTGTACCGGGTCAAATTGTAGTCTAGTCTGGTGAATCAAGGTCGTCTCCTCAAGGAACACGAAACAACTTAATGTGTGGTTAAACACCAATTAGCTATTATTATCTTGATCTAAGTCGCATTTTTAAAATAAAAGTGATAGTTTTGCTTCACTAATAAAATTAACGATTAATATTAAAGGTACTAGCCAAGACAATTTCATTGAACTACAGTCCCTTTTAGTTTTAAGGATGCGATTAATTCGGCCTATTAAGGGTATTCAATTGTGGGAAACGGTGTACTCATATTCTAACAATTTCCCCTCATACGAGTGTACGTAATTGTTCTATGCCTCCTCCTTGGTTTAAGAGCCCTAAAACTAATGCTTTGACATGATAAACTCTCGAGTACAATTAATCTTTCCCCAGCTAAGAAATTGAACTCCGATAACGGTTAACTTTACTTACCGGTTTTTCTACCTCATTCTCACACCTAATATCTCCGTTCGGTATCAATTAAGTGTGTGTGTGCTAATATTGGTTAATTACTCCAACACAAGCTAACAATCAATATAAGTAGAAAAAGCTTCAACACAATCGAAATTAAAAATATATATTACATAATCATCATCCAGTTACTAAAAGAGACTGAAATAGTTCGATTACATTGCCTTGGCTAGTTACAAATCTAGCCACTCATTACTACAAATACTAACATATTAAAATTAGAATTCATAATAATCAGATTAACAATACAAAATAACACTAGAAGGTTACCTGTACAACCGTTGAATTAATAACAGGCAGCTTACTTTCGTCTCTAGTGTTCACCAACTTATTGCATCCAACAACCTAGCATATACTTATCAACTATCATAACTTGATGCTCATATTCTGAATGTTAATTGTAATGGAAGTCGTTATAAGTGATATTAATAATTTTGGCTATATAAGCCTCTATATTTTTTCTTGCAAGAAAGAAGGAAAAAATTGGCTCTCTTTTGGTTGTGTATGGGTAAATATATATATGATTTTCACCTCTGTATGTGAATAGTGAACTCCAAATAATTCAAATTGGGTCTCTTCCGGCGTGCGCCGCAATTTCCCGGCTTACGCCGGAATCTTGGCATGTGGACGGTTGTCAGGATCAATAAGTGCTGCATTAGATGCTCCATATTGGCCAAATCTTGAAATATTCCGGCGTAAATAGGTATATACCCGGTCTACGCCGGGTCTTGTCAGGTCAGCCCCTAATAAAACTAAATCTTGGCCGATATTTTTGGGGAAATAATAATATTTTGATAATTATAAACCCTCTTTGTCGAGTTTTACATTATGACTTCAAGATTTCATCATGTTGTATCTGTACAAAGCAAAAGAGACAAAAGACACGGTAAATCTGATAATAAAATTATGCCGATAAGTCTCAAAACAGCGAAAATTTATGATATCTATTTTTTTCGGAAATAACTTATAGTACTACGATATTATTATTATTGATGCAAAATGTTGTTAAAAACCTTGAAAATAGGATTTAAAATGGATCAATTTATATTATCTGGTTGACATACATAACCTGTGATGATCGAATTTTCATAGTATTTCTCAGTTATGGAGATTGAGGAGGATGAAGCCATTGTTTTGAAGTGTTTGAAAGTGTTTGAAAGTGCTTGCAAATCGTAAAAGCGTTGAAATTTTCTGAAAATCTCTAAGTGTTGTTTATATAGGAGAATTTTGGGTAGTGTGAATGCGGTTGAATATGGAAGGATTTGGGAAGTAATGGCGTGATTTTGTGTATATAAATCACGGTATTTGAGTGTAGTGGGGGAGTGGATTGAGGTATGTAATGATAAATCCCAAGACTCGAGGCGTTGCCGTCATACCTTAATGTAAAAATAACTTCCACGATTACACTATATAATCCATGTGTGTAATTTTCCATAAGATTATCCTCCATATATCAATTAATTTTCCACATGTAATAAGTTGATTTTGTGCACACTTCACTTTGTTGTATTCTCCAAGATATTTATCGATGGAGTAACTTGGATGATCACTGGGCCGGTGTAGTGACTCCTTTACTGAGCTGTTGAATAAAATTGTTCCTAACAATCAGTGAAGTTAACTTCGCTGGGTACCAGTGCCTTACCTGCCAAGTGAGTGCACCCGAAATGGCTAAGGTTCAATTAGCTGGTGAAGTAACTTAGTGATTACTCCAGCTTAGTCGCTTCCTTATAGCTTAATCAATTTCAATCATTCCCAACTCAGTTCTCAACTTGCAGAATCTTTCATGACTGAGTGATTTTGTGAAAATGTCAGCGAATTAATCATCAGTTGATATGTATCTTAGAATAACATCTCATTTTTCCACATGATATCAGATAAAGTGATGTCTCACATCAATATTCTTTGTTCTTGAATGTTATACTGGATTTTCAGTCATAGATATTGCACTTGTGTTATCATACATAATTGGAATTATCTTTGCCTTCATTCCATAGTCCCTTAGATGTTGTCTGATCCACAATATTTGTGCGCAACAGCTACCTGCTGCTACATATTCTGCTTCAGCTGTTGATGTGGATATAGAGTTTTGTTTTTTGCTGAACCATGATACTAGTCTGCTGCCTAGCATTTGACAAGTTCTAGATGTGCTTATTCTATCAATCTTGCATCCATCATTGTCTGTGTTTGAATATGATATTAGTTCGAATCCTTCATCTTTTGGATACCAAATTCCTACATGATGGTGTTCTTCAGAAATTTGATGATTCTCTTATATTCTAGTAAGTGAGATTCCTTTGGTTGAGCTTGGAATCTTGTACAAACTCCTATTGGAAATGCTATATCAGGTCTGCTTGCAGTTAAGTAGAGTAAGGATCCAATAATTTTTCAATATAGCTTTTGATCAAAAAAATTTCCAGTTTCATCTTTCCCAAGAATAACTCTTGCACTCATTGGTGTATCTGCTATGCCACTTGTATCCATACCATATTTGTGTATCAAGTCTTTTGTATACTTTTCTTGATTGATAAACATGCCATCCTTCATTTGTTTCACTTGTAAACCAAGAAGTAATTGAGCTCTCCCATCATCCTCATTTGAAATTTGCTCTTCATCAGATTTGAAAATTTCTCACATAACTTCTCATCTTCTAATCCAAAGATGATGTCATCATCATAGATCTGAACTAATATTGTGCTTGTACCTTCTTCTAGCTTGAAGAGAGTCTTGTCAATGGTCCATTTGTTGAATCGACTGTTGATTAAAAATTGTGACAGTGTCTCATACCAGGCTATGGTTGCCGGTTTGAGTCCATATAGTGCCTTTTTGAGCTTGTACACTTTATCTTCTTTCCCTTTGAGTTGGAAACCAGGGGGTTGTTCCACACATACTTCTTCTTCCAAAATTTCATTCAGAAATGCACTCTTGACATCTATTTGATAAACTTTGAAGTCTTTATATGCTGCAAAAGCTAGATAGAGTCTGATTGCTTCTAATCTAACTACTGGTGCAAAGGTTTCATCATAATCTATTCCTTTCTGCTTGACAGTAGCCTTTTGCAACTAGCCTTGCTTTGTTTCTGACAACTATTCATTGTTCATCCATCTTGTTTTTGAATACCTATTTTGTTCCAATGATGTTGGTTATGTCCAGTGCGTCAACAAGTTCCTGCACTTCATTTCTCTCAAATTCATAGAGCTCATCTTGCATGGCTATAATCCAATCAATATCTTGAATTGCATCATCTATAGTTTTGGGTTCCACTATGATAGAAAGCAGTTAGCATTCTTTCCGCTTGTCTTCGGTTCTAACTCCTATATGAATATCTCCAATGACTTGTTCTTCAGGATGATCTCTCAGCCAGTTCAAGTCAGGTTGAAGTTGCTCTTGATTTGGTTCTTCTACAATTTCAGCTTGTGCATCAGCTTCTTGTTCTTGTGTTGGTGCTTCTTGACTTGTATTGACTGGTGCATCATCTTCATTGCTAAAGGTGTGATTCAAGATTGTGGCTGGTAATATTGTATTCATATAAACTTGTCCTTGTACAACTTCTTCTTCAAGATTTTGTAGGCTTTCACCATTTGTGTTTGGTTCATAAAAAACTACATGAATTGATTCTTCAATCACCATTGTTCTTTTGTTGAGTAACCTGAATGCTTTGCTGGTGTCTGAGTATCCTATGAAGATTGCCTCATCAGTTTTTTCATCAAAATAATGCAATTGATTCATGTTCAAAAAGAGACTTTAGGAGTAGGAATATGGTACTCAAAAGATGGAAGCTTCAAGGTTATATCCTACTCAAATTCTGATTATGCTGGATGCAAGATTGATAGAAAAAGCACCACAGGAACTTGTCAGTTGATGGGAAATAGACTTGTTTCCTGGTTTAGCAAGAAACATAATTCAATATCCACTTCCACTGCTAAAGCTGAATACATTGCTGCTGGAAGTTGCTGTACACAAATACTATGGTTGAGACAGCAATTAAGGGATTATGGGATTGAAGAAAAGGAAATTCCCATAATGTGTGACAACACAAGTGTAATTGATATCACATAAAATCATGTTTTGCACTCTAGAACCAAACACATTGATGTGAGACATTATTTTATAAGAGATCATGTGGAAAAGAAAGATGTGGTGGTTCTTTACATCCCTACTGAAGATGAACTTGCTGTCATCTTTACAAAACCATTGGATAGTGAAAGATTTGCTAAGTTAGGAATTGAACTTGGCATCATAAAAGTTGATTGACATTTTACTAGCCAGCAGAGTACTACAATTCACCAAGGGGATTAGTCTTTGCCCTGCTGGGTACGTTCACCTGGCAGATTAGTCATTGGTATCAACAATTCCATGTACCTAAATAGTTTGGACAATTGAGCAAATGAAGTTGCCACGGGGATTGGTCTTTGTCCTGTTGGGTGAGCTCATTTGACAGATCAGTCATTGGTATTAAACTTCATCTTGTATTATCAGTTGGACAAAATCGACAAAGATGAAGATCGCAGAGTATTCCGTCAAGAAAGCTCATCGAGTCATCTTTCGATCATCAGAGTAAACTCAAAATAACCCTGCTGAAGCTCAACTCTCCTAAAGACCAAGTCTGCTGAATTATATGTTATGAACACAGTCAAACTTTAATGAAAGTCAACAGTAAACGGATATTATTCTTATCCATTATAACTGCAGTTACAATATCCAATGGTTACAACTCTTAATGGGACAAGTTAGTGGGACACATGGCAACATCACATTTATTCCAACATTGATCGTGGTTAAATGCTACAGTACGTGTACAGTACTTCCCTGACAGTTATCACCCACTTTCTTTCCTTATATATACAGACATATACACAGAAGATACATACACAGCTCAGATTGATTTTCTCTGAAAACATACAAGTGTGAACATAGATTTGCAAAGTTTTCTTTTTTGTCTTTTTCAAATTTCTACAATGGCGGACAAAGGAGATGTTCATATTGGTACAAGACAAAGTGTTAGAGGATTTGTTGTTGATGCTAACAAGTCTGAGTTAGCCATCAACATTGGAAGAAGAATCAGAAGATGTGAAGGACTAAAAGTTGTCCTAAATATAAGACTGGAAAGTATTTCATACACAAATGTTGTTAACTTCTGGAAGAATATGGTGATAAAAGATGATAGAGATGCATTCACTACAACTATTAATGCCCAGCAGATTGAAATCACATCAGATCTACTGAGAGAGGTGTTCGGATTTGGACCTGGAAATGGTGCTCCTACAAATCCGGAGTTGATGGAGTTATCAAGATTGGAATTTGTTGAATCAATAAAGACAAACAAGTCTATACCAACAGTCTTGTGTATCCATGTGAAGAATATTATATTGAAATATAACATGATGAGCAAGATTATTGCCAAAAATATTCTTGGATTTAGTGGAGGTCTTGATACACTCTCTAGATCAAAGATAGACCTGCTGATAATCATTTGCAAAAGCCTGAAGTTTGATTGGGCCGGATTCTTTCTTCAATACATTAAAAAGGTTGTGTCAAAAGACAGAGATGGAACAAGGAAGTCTAAGAAAATGCCCATGGGTTTGATGATTCAGGCCCTACTGAATCACTTGAAGATTGCTGATGTTGTACCTGCAAAAATCAACAAATCAAGGTACAAACCAGAAATTAATTATCCTATCCCTGGTTTGGATGATGTGGAAGAAGATGATGAGGAGACTGAGAGTGATAATGATGATAATGATGATGGTGGGCAAGAACAGAGGGCCAAGGCCAAAAATGATGTCCAACCTGCTGTACCTAAGAAGCCTGTACAGAAAAGAAAGGCTTGTGAAACAAGGAAGATAACTGAGATGTTAATGCCTGAAAGGACAAAGCAAAGAACCAAAGAGACATCGCTTGAGTCTACGGAGGTTCAAGTTGAAATTGAGGCTATTGAGCCTACTGGATTTGCAAAGAAGACTCATGCTGAGCTTTTAAAAGAACAGATGAAAGAAGATAGAAGAGAGTGGGAAGCTGCTAGCAAAGAAGAGTTAGAAAAAGAACTTCTTGAAGAAGAACAACCTGCAAAAAGAAGATAAAAAGGTTGTGAAAAAGAAAGGCCATGGAAAAGGCAAAGAATTGAGGGTTCTGAAGGCCTAAAAGGAAGCAGAAATAGAGTAAGATGTTGTGGAAACAACACAAGTTGTTGAGATTACAGAGGCCGATGATATTGTTATAGAACAACAAGTTGAAGAACCACAGCACACTGCTGAACCTGAACCTGCTGTGGAAGTCATTGTACCTGTTCAAGACCCTACTGTGGATGCTACAACTCAGGGGGAAGAACAAGCTATTATAGATCCTGCTGGTGAGCATATAAGTCAGGGGAACCTAGTGTTGAACAGATGGAGGTGGTAGGTACTAATTTACAAGCTGAAGAACCTACTAACCAGTTTGTATCTGCTGAGGATACATTAAATTTACTTGTTCATAAATTTGGAGGACACAAAGTTGAACAACCTGTTCCTAGGAAGCCTACAATGCCCTATGAGAGGAGGGAAAATAAATCTAAGAAAGAGAGAGTGGATCCTGATTTCAAGAGGGTCCAAAGATACTTTGAATGGAAGTTTGGTTTCTATAAGAGACAGAAACCAGTAGCAGAACCTATGATTGGTTTTGAGGAATGGATTTTGAAAGCCTAGAAGTGGAAACTTTACTGGGACTGACATATACATCTGAATTAGAGGCAAGGATTATGGCAATCATTGAAGATGGCAAGCAGAAGAAGAATATTATGTTCAAAGATCCTAAATTTACACCTGATGGTGATGATTCATCTTCATCTGATTCAGAAGATGACCATCCTATGTTTCCAAGACAGTCTAGTGGTACTGCAATGCAAAGACCCACTGAAGCTAAATCGGACAAGGATCTATCGAGCAAAAGACAGCAGATCAATCATTGATGGTGGCAAGTCCGCCGAGGTCAACAGATCGATGATTTAAATCAAGAACTCGCTTGTTGTCGCTGCTGTAAGATTTGAAAGAACAATTACAGCAGCAACACTTCTTAAAGATGCTATGTTGAACGCCACTACTGATGCTGTGATGGTTGAACTACAAGAATTTATCGGAAGAATCATTTCAATATCAAGAGAGTATTGACATCGATGAAGTTTTGGCACAAGCCTCCGAGACTCTTAGAGATTGCAAATGTTGGAGGTGTTCTAGAAGAAAATATGAATGTCTTTATAGACACAGCTGAAGAGGTGGAGGTTCATCTGTGAGAGGAATGATAAGAATCGAACAAAGGTTGGAACAGGAGGTCCTAATCACTGAGGATCAAACAATGTTGGGACAAAGGTTGGAACTTTTGATGGGATTGAAGGAATCCCATGTGCATTCAGTGGAGGCTGTTGTAGAACAGACCCCTGTGGAACAAGCTGCTGTAGCACAGGTTGCTCAAGAGCCTGTTGTTGTTGATGAATCCAGACAAAGAACTCGCCAAGAAAAGGTTGTCGATGCTAAAGATAGAGACAAAGAAGTCAAGATATTGTTGAGGAACAGCTTGTTGACTATGACTTCAGTGATGAGAAGTTCCAAATGCCTGAGGAACAAGGAGTAGAAGATGAGCCCCAATAGGCACAAGTACCTATTTTTTAGGAGGTACCTATTGAAAATATGATTGTAGAGGGTCCTGAACCTACTGAATGGGATAGGACAAGAGCCATGGTTGTCAGGATACCAAGGGCCAATTATCATGTTGAAGAGCCTGCTGATGATTTTGCTGGACAAATGGCTAGAGGTGTGGCTGGTGCAGTACCAGCACATATTTTGGATGAGTTGAGAGCTGTAAGAGATGATATTACACAAATAAGGACTCAACTCACAAGAAATGAACAGATGTTTGAAGACCTGGTGAATCTGGTGGAATATAGAGGAAGGACTACTGAAACAGATGCCTACTAAAAGATGTGAGAGGTGTAAAGTCCAGCACAGCAAATAGGGATAAGAAATTTCATGAGCAAATTGCCTCACTACACAAGAAGCTTGATAAGCTTGCTGAGGCACATAAACCTGTTGTGGCACCTCAACCTACTGCCCTGGATCCTAAGCTTACAGAGAGGATTAATTTGCTGGAACAGACTGTTAAAGGAACGATCACTGCTGTTGACACAAGGACTGAGATTATGGAAGGTCAACTGGCGAATTTGGTGATCACACAAGAAAGTGTTCATGGCCTGCTGAACTGGTTTATTGATGGTGTCAATAAAGGGGAAGAGGGCCTTACAGCAGAAGCAAAGGAGGCTGCAAGGATTTTTGCTAAAAAGAAATGGGAGGCTGACATAAATGAGTTTAGAAAACCTGCACCTGGCAGGATTCAGATGACTGATGACCTTCTAAAAGAGTACAAGAAGTTGTACTATGGAAAGAAGAGACCTATCATGACATGGGATTTCGGGAAGGACTGAATTCCTTTCTAGGACTTAAATTTTGGGAAGTAAGGGTCAAAACATTAAGAGCTTCTAGTAGAGGTGGAAGAGGTCTAAGAATGGGAAGTCAGACAGCAAGGGATTCACAAGAAGAATTGAAACATTTCTACATGGGACAAGGCTTCAATGTTCATACTATAAGGTTGACTTTACCAGAAGCCTGGAAATGGTGGAAACAGTTACATACCTGGGTTGACTTTTCCACTTTGCACAATCAATGGATGCTAGATATTATCAAAGAAATCAGGGAGTTTCAAGAGAAGCAAGAACAAGACAGAAACTAGATCAGCATACTTACTTATGCATTTATCTTTTGCTGATCCTAGTTTGTAATAATTTTGAATAAATGTGATTTTAATGGAGTATGACTGAATTTGTTCTATTTTTGTTTTATCTTTTTGCTTTGCTGTAAGGAGGTGTGGAAATATTACAGCATTACTTCAACTGATTGATGAGTCTCATTAAGTTCAAACAGGTGCCCAAAGAAATTTCGAAATAAATTGCATGTGATATTTTGTACACTTTATTTAATTATAAAAGACATATTAATTGTGATACATATAAACAATTAATATGTCAAACTCTAGTTTACTTTATGTCATAGACATAGCTTTTACTTTTACTTTTGCATGCTTGCCGCCCACATCTACATACTCAAGTGGCCGCCCAAGCTAGTGCAACTCTCTCTCAATTGTATCTATTTATACATCTCTCATATCAATGAATAAACTAAGTTGAAGTTTACTCTTGTGTTTATCACATTCTCAAACTCTCTTCATGGTATCGAGCCTTATTGAGTTCTAAAATCCATTTGCAAAACTCAGGCTTTTTAGAGAAAAATGTCAACATTATCTCAAGTTTCATCTTCCTCGTAGACTCACAATGCCTCAGCAGATCGGGCTAATCGAACACTCTTCTTTACAAATCATAAACTTGATGGTAACAATTACTTGCTATGGTCAAGGTCTATGAAAATGTATATCTCCGGCCAGGGCAAGATGGGATATCCGCCAGTTCCAAACTCCGCCTCACAAACCGACCCCAAGTTTGAAGCATGGGACACAGAGAAAATAACCAAGTCATGACCATCCTCACGAGGTCTCATGACAAAAGAGATCGTGAGAACTTCATGATGTATGACATCGTTAAGGAAATCAGGATAATGCCAGAGACCTTTACTCAAAAGGACAATACATCCAAGTCTATGAACTCAAGCTCAGATTCAAAACCGCGCAGACAAGGAGATATATGTCTCAGAACTCAATATTTCAATCAACTATCTAAGGCATGGCAACACCTAGATATGTTGGAAACTCACACCTGGAATGATGTCGTGGATGTCGCTTCATATAAAGACATCATAGAAAAGAAGAGAGTATTCAAGTTCCTCACCTGGATGAATCCTACTCTTGATGATGTTAGAGGAGAATTCTTGCCACAAAACCTCTCCCAAATCTCAAATCCATGTTTGCCGAGGTCAAACATGAAGAAAGCAGGAGGAAAGTCATGTCTTTGAATACCCTGGCCGATAACCCTATCAAGGTATCGCCTCTTGAATGTCGGAAGATTTGAGGTTTATGGGACTTACAGAAGCCTCTTTGAGAAAATAGGAAGGTTGTTTCGTGATCACCGCAAACGCACAAATCACACCAAGGACAATTTTTCGGAAGCTTCATGGCAAGCCTAATCCTCTAAAACCTCAAAACCAACCAGGGAAAATCAAGGCGAGACTTGCCGTTGATTTAGAGAATGACAAACCATCCGAATGCTCGCTTGTCGCCTTTAAAGCCTTTATTGCTCAAAGATCGTGAAGGTAGCTCCTCTACCGAAATGGCCACTCATGCTAAAACAGTATATTCCGCTCACCTCTTAGTAATGAGACTTGGATTGTTGATTCGGGGCTTCTTCCCACATGACTGTAATAAAAGCCTCATTACCCACTATATGCCATGCACCCAAATTCACTGTAATTAAAACTGGCCGATGGTTCTGTTTCTTATGCAAAAGGTGTTGGGAATGTTAAACTTACTAATCGATATATCTACAAAGGGTCTTATTTGTTCCAAAGTTAGATTGTAACCTTATATCTCACAAGAAACTCACTAAAGATCTAAATTGACCGTTGTTTTTGATAAGGATCAGTGCACATTCCGGGATCTTTCTTCACAGAAGTGATTGGTCAAGCTAAACCCCGCCAGATCTGTTTGTGATCAACCCCGCCGAAGATGTAAGATCAAGATCGAATCACCTCAAGCACTGCACTCAAAACCTAGACAATATCATGTTATGGCATTATAGACTAGGACATCCAAGTTTTGGTTATTTAAAGTCTTTAATTCGTAATTGTTTAAAGAATGTAATCTTAATGATCTTCAATGTGATATTTGTCAATTTGCCAAACTCACCAAATCTGGTATACTAAATTACCTCACTTCCCATCCACACCTTTCACCTTAATTCACAAAGTGATGTATGGGGACCTCAAGAGTGAAAAGTATAATGTAAGAGGTGGTTTGTAACCTTCATAGATGACCACACCGTAATCACTTGGTTATTTTTAATGAAGGATAAATCCAAGTTGGATCCATCTTTCAAGAGTTTTACAACATGGTCTCTACTCGCTTTGACATTAAGATTAAAATTTTGAAGATCGACAATGCTCTTGAATATTATGAGTCTAATCTCGTGAATTTCTTGATGAATAAGGAATTGTCCATATCAAGAGTTGTGTTGAGACACCTCAAAGAAATGGGGTTGCTTTGAGAGAAAGAATAGGCACTACTGGAAATGGCCAGATCAATCATGTTCACTACAAATGTTCCAAAATATATGTGGGGTGAAGCTATATTGATGACCACATACTTAATCAACAAAGCTTCCAAGCAGAGTGTTAGGTTTCAAGACTCCTATCCAAACCCTCGTTGACCACACACTCCTCGCCTCATCTTATTGCCCAATTGCCTCCAAAAATCTTTGGTTGTCTTGTGTTTGTTTATATCCATGCCCAACATAGAAGCAAACTTGATCCCAAAGCTCACAAGTGCATTTTCCTAGGGTATGCTAAGGACAGAAAGGTTACAAATGCTATTCACTCATCGAAAAGAAATTTTACAACTCTATGGATGTAAAATTCTTTGAAAGGACTCCCTACTACAAGAAGTCTCATCAAGCAATCCAACGATGGACATCTAATTGAAATTGATCTAAATCCGTTCCCTCAACAAACTCTTAACCTCAAAGAACTCCATCGAGACTCAAAGCAGATCGACCTCAAAGACTCATCGACCCAGAGCTGTTGGACCTCAAAGACTCATCGACCAGAGCTGCCGAACCCTGAGCCTCGCCGAGCCTCAACACCTATCGACTCGTAGAGATGCCGAACCACAAAGACCCTACCGACATTGATGACATACCTATTGCTCTAAGGAGTGGAAAAGATCATGCACCGATCATTCTATTCGATTTATTTATCTTATGACGGTTGTCTCTCAGATTTGCTATGTTTACACAGGACTCGGACTCTCACTCTATTCCTAAAAATATTCGTGAGGCCCTTCAAAATGATAAGTGGAAGGTCGATGTTAAAACAGAGATGATCTGCACTCTGGATAATCATACTTGGGACCTCACAACTCTCCCAAAAGGCAAGAAGACAAATAAAGTAGATGGTTATTCACCATAAAATACAATGCCGATGGTACTATTGACAAGTATAAAGCCGATTGGTGGCTGAGGTTCACTCAAACTTATGGCATTGACTATACAGAAACTTTTGCACCGAAGAGCAAAGCTTAACACCGTCGTGGTAATCGATTTCTCTAATTGTCCAACTTGACTGGCCTCTTTACCAATTGGATATCAAAAATGCTTTTCTCAATGGTGACCTCCATCGAGGAAGTCTACATGAATGTACCTCTCTGGTTTTGTCAATCCCCACACTCAAGGCAAGGTATGCAAACTCAGAAATCTCTATATGGCCCAAGCAATCCTCAGAGCCTGGTTTGGAAAACTCACTACCGTGGTTAAAGCTGCTGGATATCATCAATGCAACTCGATCACACTATGTTTATCAAGACAACCAACCGGAGAAGGTCTATTCTTATTGTATATGTGGATGATATCATCCTTACTTTGGAGATGACTCTACCGTGATCCAACATTTGAAGACTCTACCGCAAAGCGTATTCCAAGTTAAAGATCCTGGGCTCCCTAAAATACTTTCTTGGTATGGAAATAGCTAGAAATAGTAAAGGCATTTCACTCTCTCAAAGGAAGTATGTACTGGATCTCTGTGAAGGAAAGCGGCATCTTTGGGATGCAAACTCTCAGATCCCCAATGTAATTCCCAAGAACACCTCATCGCATGGTGACATTCTTTGTCTGAAAAGAACAATATCAAAGGCTTGTAGTAAACTCATCTACCTTTCTCACACAAGGCCTCGATATTGCATATGGGGTTAGTCTGGTCAGTCAGTTCATGCACTGCCCTACTGAGCAACATTCACTACAAGAAAATTGGTTTATAACGACGGGAAAATTGGTCATTATATGTCAATTTCTCGTCATTGAAGACGTTTAATGACGGAAATTTCGCCATGGCCACATCACATCGCTTCTCCTAGCTTAAAAGTAAATAGTGATCGTAGAGTGTACTGTCATTATTGTTGATATACAATTAATGACGATATTATACTCTCACTAAAAGTCAATATTAATGAATATAATTTTCATCATCGTTGCTTCATTCCCCCTCATTAAAAATAATAATACTAACAATATAACCCGTCATTATTTTATCAATCTTCCATCACTATAATTCTTTTACCGCCAATATTTACATGTCATTAATTAAACCGCCATTAAAGTTAATTTGAATGATGATAAATTATCATCATTATTAATCCATCATTATGAATTTGTCATAGGCAATACAATGGTTTTGAATTAAAACCTTCATTTCATTATTGAATTACATATATTTGAAAACCATGAATATCGATACAGAAACAACAGAGCAATGATAGATTTTATTGAAATAATCATTAACTCTAGATAGTACTTTAAAATAATCAATCATCTAAGCAATGAGTTCAGCCTAAAAAAATGCTAAATCAAATCTAATACTAAATGACATGGGTATATGAAAACACCAACACCACTCAAACACCAAAACGTAACATTACCCAATTTAACGAACTTGAAACTACAAGTTGAACTAAAATGAAGCAGGTTCTTCAAGCTTATGCTACAATCAACCTTATCGAGATCCACAATCTTGCAATCTGGATAGTTGTGAATGAGCTGATATTCAGCATGGTATGTCATGAATCGAACCACCCCTGCAAATTTGTACCAAATGTGTAATATGGCATTAATATATAACGAAATTCTTAAAGATAAATTAATAATCACAAGGCCAGAAGAAAAAGTAAAGGCACGTCCAATGATCAAGCATATCTACACAATGTCACTTTGAAAAAGAAGATAACATTTACTGTGACAACTAGATGATATCACATCTACAATGTCACTTTTAGTTACATGTGCTTCTTGTACAATAATTTTAATAAGAATTAAGTAAAGTTCTTAAAATATGTACACAATATAACATGTTCCCCTGCTTCCTTGCTCCATTTTTTCTCCCTAGATCTTAGATACTTTCAATAAGTCCCAAGTTCTTTAACTGATAAATATTAATCAACGTATAAAAATGATCAATCATAGGAACCACAAGTAATAACTTGTACCTAATCACATCAGACGTACGAACCAGCATCGGCACCTGAAATTCCATTGCTTATGTGAACATATGAGACGGACAACAAAGAACAGAGCATTAAGGATTACACATCGATCTTAACTCAACATCATCCATTTTCATATCAATTTTTGAGCTCTATTAAAAACATCAAAAGATAAAATTCTAGACATAAAAGAGAAACCGAAAGGAGTGAAAGAGGCAGAAATGAACTCATTGTCATTACGCAATGAAGATTTAAATGATGTAAAACTCACCGGAAGAGATAAACCACAACAAAGTCTTGAGCTTCCAACATCCATGCACACATCCATGCCACCTCTAAAATAGAGGGAAAAAAGAGCCACATCAACAAAAGAACAAACATAGTATCACTAAATAATCGAAACAAAGCAAGCATAAAATTTGAAGGCACTAAAGGTATACTATTGGATCAGTTGAATATATGTACCAACATAATTCAAATAGTCGATGAAGTACCTTGTTTCTCTTATCATAACATATTCCCCAAAAAGTCGAACACTCAGCAAACACTACAATTATAGAAGCAAAGGTGCATTCTAGCTGGAAACAAAAATCCAAATGATGTTCTTCACATCTCACTAAAAGTATCATTCTCTCCAATGGATTAATCAAACGACCCAATAATACTATAATGCAGAATCAAATATAAAAATTTAATATTGTTTGATATTTAAGTAAAAAGTCAACTCCCATTTGGTTACACATGAACCAACATTTCGATAGAAATAATAGATGACAATTGGACACAAAATACAATGCAAAAGATAACAATTCAATATGAGCAAAACTCCATATAACCTTGCAAAACATTAATAAATATAAAAAAGAGTCAAATCAAAGAAAAGCCCTGGTATTTAGTTCCACTTGCTATTATTAACTCAAGTGCAAGCCTTCAGTCATGCGTTTATATCCACTATATATCCATGAACGTGTACATTAAAGATATACATCAAATGAAGATGATAACAGAAATAAAGAAGTGGAACATTCAAGCTAACAACTTTTAATGGGAGCTTCTTAAACTCAGGCTGGAGAATTTATTTCTTTGATAAGAGACTTAGAAAAAAAAATTGATTAAATTAATACTGATAAAGCACCATTGAATTCAAAGTGGCACTTTGAACATTCCATCTTTGAGCTTTCCAGGCACATACTTAACTAGTATAAAAGAATTCATCCAGCACTTTGAACCACATTGCATGAATACAGTTCATAAGCTTAAAGAATCGATAACATGGAATATACGATAAAAAGTACATACCATTTCCACTTCTTGTTGACATTGTTCATCAGATCTCTGACAATGGCGGGCACGCAAAAGACCTTGCAGCTTGTTAAGATCAATGCCAAGAGGCCCAAGAATAGCATGAGCTAGTTCAGGATCTCTGTCATTTGACAGAGCAAAGTTAGTGTTTATAGACCTTGGCATGCACCATATCTAGAAAACTAGACAGCCATTCATGAACTAATTATGAAACAAAGATGAAAATATTACTGAAACAAATAACTAAAACAAAGAACGACAACAAAAGTAGTTCGATTGTTTGTTTGTAAGATGGCTTGAAGAACATATTCCAAATTAGATCCTCATTTTAACAGAAATTATATAGACAAATGTCTCAAGAAGTAGAGTGAATCATATGAATAAATTTCATCATAATTATTACCTGCAACAATTGGCTCATCATATTGGAGTCCTTTCGAATTCTTGTTGGAATGCTCAAGGATTCACAACAAAACCATTTGTATTGAGGCCCAAAACAATGGTTGAGCTACAAAACATACTTCACATTCACAGTCTATCACAACTAATTGAGCAAATAAAGTCAAGTTCATGATCCAAAAGAGAAAAAAAATTCCAACCACTAGCACATAGAAGTTAAATTTGTGAAAAAAATGTCCATAAATCCAATGTAAATGAAACACAGTTACATGTCCCCTCTTAAGCAAGACTAATAATTTGAACACTCAAATTGTTGCTTCAAATGAAACTACCTGGTACTAAATCTAAGAATCATTGAAAATGGTAGCTTATAATTATGCCAGTAACTATGTTGAAAAGTGTAGCTAGGCTAGCTCGGCATAATAGCTTATAACTATGTTGAAAACTGTTGTTGTTTTGACTACGGGATTTTGCAGATTCACGTGGATCAAACCAATTGTTTTCAGTTACTAGAACAAAAGTTTGCTAGTGCCAATCAATTAAGATTCACAACTACCGAATGAATTAATTGAGAACAACTATATCCAAAATCAGCTGATACAATGAATCCAAAGGGAAATTCTCAACATTTACAAATAAAAAATTAGATCTTTTTCTGTAAATGTATGTTCCATCATAAACTCAGAAGCTTTGCATGAAGTTCAAGTAAGAGCAACTAGAAGGTTGTAAGAGCAACTACGTAACCAGAACGAGCAATCGAACGAAGTATTCAAGCATCAAAATTGATTTCAAGTGAAATAAAAAGAAATTCACGATACATG
This sequence comes from Gentiana macrophylla, assembly GCA_026214975.1. Taxonomy (NCBI): domain Eukaryota; kingdom Viridiplantae; phylum Streptophyta; class Magnoliopsida; order Gentianales; family Gentianaceae; genus Gentiana; species Gentiana macrophylla. Next base: position 81,562,557 of record CM047807.1, on the reverse strand, counting down.
TTTTAGATGACAGTACATTGACGAAAGAAAATCAATCGGCCACTGAAAGTAAAACAATCGACGGCGGCAGTGGAATGGAATATTACGAAACTTAGCAGAAGACCGGTGGTGTGCTGGTATATAAGAACAGCGGCAGAATAATGGTAGACGGCGGCGCGACTGAGCCGCCCTAAAATGGAGTTCGAGAAATGGCATACTGGAGACCTCGCGAATGGATTCCAAGAAACAAGATCTTGGCATCTTTCTGCCACAAACATGAAGAGGCTATTTTGATTAAGCAAAGGATATTAGGTTGAATGCCCTTTTGATAATAATGATCGCAAAATACAAATCCCGCTACTTGTCGCCAAAAAATCACTAATGAATAGATAATTAAGCGGATGCCCAATTAGAATTTAATTAAAAATCAATTTGTTAAATGTATCGGTAGTGATTAATTTAAAATTGGTCATTACCAAGAGAATTACATTTTAACGATAAAAAAATCTAACCATCACTACATTTACTGAAAAAAAATTGCTTTTGGTGACCGGAATCTTATCCTCTCACCAAATTTTAGTCATTATTTATTCATTATTTTGTAGTGATTGGGATGCTGTGAATAGGATACTGAGATATTTAAAGTCCACTCCTGGCCAAGGCCTGCACTTCACCAAGTCTACTGATAGATCAATCAAGGTCTATACTGATGCTGATTGGGCTGGATGTCACATTGACAGACGATCTACCACAGGCTATTGCTCATATGTATGGGGAACCTGGTTACTTGAGAAGCAAGAAACAACATACTTGTGTCAAGAAGCGATCTTTGTCAAGTCGAACTCAAGGCACTTGTACTTGGCATTTGTGAAGCTCTATGGCTAAAAAGGTACCGGATCGAACTTCAAAGAACCTCTCTCAAAGAACCTATCACACTATGTTGTGATAATAATTCACCTTATGCATGGTCAAGATCTTGTCCATCATGATAAAACCAAGCATGTGGACATTGATGACACTACTTCAAGGAAAAGATTGATGCCAAGATTATTCAACTCCAAAGATGTTCCTCAGCAGATCGTCGAACGTCGATATTCTTACCAAGGCTATTCCACCTCTTATGTTCAAAGAGACTTAGTAGCAAACTTGGTTTGCATCAACATATAAAATTTAGATTTGAGGGGTGTGGAAATATTACAAAGATTACTTCAATCGATTGATGAGTTCATTGAAGTTCAACAGGTGCCCAAAGAAACCTCGTAAATTGCATGCAGAGATATTTTGTACACTTTATTTAATTATAAAAGACATATTAATTGTGATACATATAAACAATTAATATGTCAAACTCTAGTTTACTTTATGTCATGATATAGCTTTTACTTTTACTTTTGCATGCTTGCCGCCCACATCTACATACTCAAGTGGCTAAGCAAGCTAAATAACTCTCTCTCAATTGTATCTATTTATACATCTCTCATATCAATGAATAAACTAAGTTGAAGTTTACTCTTGTGTTTATCACATTCTCAAACTCTCTTCGTGAGGGTATTGGAATCATCACTAAAAAGGGAAATTGTTGGACATATTTTAAGTTTTAATGATGAGTGCTGGACTAGCTGTTATAGAGCAAAGGAAAAAAGATGTCTAGATCAAATGTATAGGTTTATGAAAGTTTGGTCTTTGCATAGGTTTGATCAAACAAGATTGTAATTGAGTTGGTGACTTTTATCGCAGACCTGCTCAGTCCGTAGGGTAACCAGTCAAGAGTGTGTCTAGAAAACTCGCCAAGACTAAAAGTGAGGGTTCAAACTCGTTATTGAAGGCTAAGGAATAAAACTTAGTATTTAAAGTGAAGGATATGGAATCAGAATCTAGGGAAGTCAGTGATGACCTAAACTGATTACATATGCCTTGTGTACAAGGTCTAAGTTCCATATGTTAAGTGGTGTTTGGAACTTAGTTATAATCAAAGTGGTGTACTCTAACTTCATAATAAAAAGTTATATGAGAAGCAGTTGGCTGAAGTGTTATTAAAACACAGCAGACTCAAGCCAGCTGAAAAATATCTGCATCAGCAGACTGATATACTCCTCATATCTGCTGAATGTAGATCTCGATTTAATCAAAATTACATTGGATAATTAAATGGATAAGGATGAATTGTAAGCCTTGATTTTGTCAACAAATCAATGGTCAAGATAAAAGGAACGTTGGAAAGATTAAGAGGATTATCCAATGGATATAATTCAAAGGGTGGACAGTTTGGAAACTGACAAAAAGCTGACTGACTGTGTCAGTACTTTGAACAGAGACAAAAAGTAAGTCAAGATGGAGATAAGTCTGAAACGGCTAGTTTGAAATTCAAACATAAGTCACAAGATTCACACATATAAATAGGAGACTCCTGACTCAGATTCAGAAGTATGAAAATTGATGAATAGATAATCCATGCGAAGTTATCAAGTTTTAATCAAGAAAAACACCCTGCTGACATTCACTGAGCTTAAACTGACTGATCAAGATTTATCCTCAAGTGTAACATGCTATCAAGTATACACACTTGAAGACCTCAAGCTGCTGATCATTTCATCCTGATCAAGCTACTGAAAGCAATATCACTTACTTGATTCAACTCTTCTTTTACAAGAAGTTTACTGAAGATAGAGAAGAATATTTTGGGTGTCAAGAACTGTTGTTTGTGGTGGAGCTGGTGTAGAGGCAATCCTACCCTTCAAGGACCAGTGGAATACTTTGGAGCAGCAATCCTACCTATTTCAAGTGTTCGGTTTGTGAAGCCATAGTCATTGGTGAAGGACAAACGACTTAGTGGATTTTTGTAATCGCAACCTCAAGGATCTCTAGTGAATTTCCTCCAACATCACAGGAGAAGAGTGGACTGACAGGATTACACCACCTGGAACCACAATAAATCTTGCCTACTTTACTTTCTGCATTTACTTTCTGCAATTAGCATATTGATCACATCAACCTACTGAAACTAGGAACTGAATCACGCACTTACACTAATGAGTATCCAATATTTAGTATCATCTTTTTAACAACAAGTAATAAGGCATAATTTAAATATTTTCCGCTGCAACAAATTCAGTAACATTAATAGTCAACAGACTACTGGGTGATGGCAGACTACCGATAGTCAGCATACTACTGACCTTGCTGAGTTTGTCAACTCCAAAAAATTTTAAGTGTTAAGTTTATTCACCCCCCAGTAAACTTAACCAAAGCCTTTTCAAAGGACCAACATGAATAAGTAACAAAAATAATTATGCCATGTGGCATTAAATAGCACAACTAAAAAGTTGGGCAATAAACAAATTAAACCAATACATAAAACTTTTATTACTTAAACACATTAAAACTATTATAAGACTCCAAATAAAAATAAAAAGACTCAAGACTAATAATAAAAAAATAATCATGTGAAGTAAAAAATAGCTCCCGCACATCCTTTGCTCAAAATCCTTAGGAACATGGCGATGAAAAAAATTCACACTTTTATTCAATTATCGGGAAAAGAAAAAAAAAAAAAGAAAACTAAAAAAAAGGTTAACTATAAATTAATGTCTATGTCTAACAATTAATAAATAGACCCGCAACGGCACCGAAAACTTGATCGCGTGTAAGTCACTTAATACTAGCAAGAGAGGTGCAGGTCTATCGTAGTGTAGCAAGAGGCGAGTCAAAGTCGATTCCAAGAGAGACAAATATTTAATTACGCTAAACACAACATCAATTCATAAGTCAACTGGATAGGGGTGGTCATTCACCAACATAAAGGAACAGTAAATAAAATAGATGCAAATAACTCATGTTCAATCATATATTGAATCTAATCTCCCTTTAATCCTTATCTGATCCATATTTGTAATTAAGCAATGGGTGCAGTCTTTTAACCTTATCTACTTTCATTGTAAAGACATGAGACAATCTATGTGCAGTTAACCTCCTTACTTGGTTGTATTAACTCACACGCAATAAGTTCTAGAGAGTGCCGGCTTAAGACCAAGAACCTCCTAGCAGCCTATCGACTATGACTAAGACGCCTCAGAGATCGATCCAGCATCGTGTCCTAACTAACACTTCACTAACAGTCCTTCATGTTAATTTACGATGACATGCAATTAGGTAATCAGGCTAAAAACATGTAAATTGGATCTGTCGACCAACGTAGCTGACGCCGAACCACAAAATTAGGATTTACTAGGTGTCTCGAAGAGTCGATAAAGACCGTCGTCTAATCGAGAGAACGCAACCCATAATTATGCGTATAATACGAACAAATCGAATAATAAAGATTAAGGATCGTGTAATTAATTCATAGTTGATTACATGCAAGCATAGTCTAGATCAATCACAAGAGCAATCATGAATCTAAGAAAAGAAATAAAACATTGGAATATATCTTACCCATGGGGAAGAATAGATCTACTCCTCGATTCTCTCTCTCTCTCTGTGGCGATTCGAATCGATCCATGATAATCGTAAACCAAGCACAATTCAATAATGAAAGACTCATGATTTATTTTCATGAGAAGAAAAGAAGAAAAGAAAAGAAGACTTTAATCACCAAGAGACTACATCGTATCTAATATATGAATCTTGGAATGAATGAAAGAATGGAAGATGAATACAAAATTCGCAGCTCTGATGGCTTTATATAGGTGTATAAATTGACTTAAGGGTAAACCCAATCCGTGGTGGGCAAAAGAAAATGCGTTTCTGGAAAATTCTGGGGCTCGATTAGTCGGTGTCTACTCTCGATTAATCGAGGGTATTTTTGTCCTTTTTCTTCTGCCCACTTTACTTGGAAGGTTCTTGAATACCCCAGGCCCAATCTTTTCACCAGCTTCGGTATTTGGACCATAACTCCGATTTTAGTGATTCAAAGTGCGATGGAATCCTGATTTCAAGACGTACAACTTTTATGGACAAGTTCAAGCCCAATTTTTCATTTTAGGCTCGAAACCGCGTTGAAAGATCACTACTCAAATTCTCGGTCCAATCTCCGCCGAAACACTTCAACCTTCACCTCCTTCGATTCTTTATCGATTGACTCTCACATTCAGCCCGAATGATGCTCCATACACTCGTTCATCTGTCAATAAAACATAAAACACATAGTAGCTTCTATTAATGCCAAAATAACGCATAAAACACACGGTTAATACGCATAATACCAATTTCGCCACCCCGGACGTGGCATAATCACATTTAGCTAATGAACCCATGATTTCATACATATTATCATCATTGAGAACACAAATCCGGGGTAAGTTGATAGTAAAATATGATACCAAGTTGACCGTCATCACATAACACAAACAACCTAAAACGCGAAGCATGGATAAATCGGGTGGCTTTCCAAACAAGGCTTTTTAGGTGTTTTGTAATTCAAAACACTCGATGAGGTACGAATAATAATATGGGAGGCCGCTAACACGCACTCTCCCCAAAATTTAATAGGCAAGTGACCCTCAAAGCGAAGGCCCCGGGCAACGTTCAAAATATGTTGGTGTTTACGGTCAACACGGGTATTTTGTTGTGGGGTACCAACACCGGAAGTTCAAAAATGGTGCCTTGTTCCCGAAAGTAAGGAAGCAATTTCAGGAATTCGGTTCCATAATCACTACGAACACGCTTAATAGTAACAACAAATTGTCGTGAAATCAAAGCCACAAAGTCCAAAAATACTGTTCCAACCTCCACTTTATTCAAAAGCAGGTAAACCCAAACAGATCGCTAATAATCGTCAACTATAGTCAAGAAATAAGTAGCACCACATGTAGAAGGAGTACTATAAGGTCCCCACGAATCACAATGAACAAGTTCAAAGATACGACTAGCACGACTCTCACTTGGAGTAAAGTGCTCATGATGCTTCTTAGCCCAAAAACAGACATTGCAACCATCTTTGTTCAAATATTTGGAAATAGTAATATTGAGAATATATCTAAGGACCTTTTCAGAAGGGTGACCCAAACGCCGGTGCCACAAATCTATAGAATTCCTGCTATATACCCTAAACCCGAACCTCCGGAACGCCCAAGACCATAAAAAGTCCATTCACACACTCTTCCAGTCCAATCAACGTCCTCGTCACTCGGTCTTGCATAACACTTAATCATTATCATCCTGAAACTAGGTAACCGAGAGCAAGTTGAAATTTAATCTTGGCACGTATAAGACATTTTAAAGCATAATTTCCCGGATAAAATAACATGTCCTTCATTGGTGGCCACCAATAAACTCTAATCAGGTAACCCAATTGGACACTGAACAATTGGTTGTGGATCAACAAGTGACTCGATAGAACCCGTCACATGGTGTGTTGCTCCTGTATCAACAATCCATGCAGACTTACCTTTCAAGCAATCCTGTGGTTTTGGAAGGGTCAATAGATAAAAAATGTCCAAATTACCGAGCCTAGATTTGTCCAAATTTATGGTTCGAGCCGAAGCTGTGGGCTGAGCCGAGCCCACAACAACACCTACAACTGCGTTATTTACCTTCGGCGAAATAGAAACAAGGGCTGCTTCTCCCCGTCCTCCGGCTTTATCGTAGATGCTCTGACCGTCACCATAAACATCAGTTTCGCAAATCATCTCATCAACCTCTTCGTCTGTAAGCTTCTCCTCAAGAATTTTCATCACATGGAGAAGCTCAGCCGCAGAGATAAAGCCTTTCCTATCCTTATCAAATAGGCTGGAAGTTTCCTTGAACTCGGAGATCTGATCATGCTGATCTGCTGTTATTGTTCCAGATTTAGTCGATATCTTTTAGCTCTTAATTTCTGGAAAAAAAGAGAGTGCATATTCCAGCAGAGTTGCAGCCAATCGCTCAAAAAAAGTTGCAGCCAAAAAAAGAGTTGCAACAAATTGGTGTTCAGAAAGGCTTCTTATATTTCTTATACATTAAAGAGTGTGGGTAATTTCTTCCAACACTCTCTCAAGTGTGGGTAATATCTCTCAACACTGCACAATATAATTGGAGTTCAACACGCCCCCAAGTGCTGCTCAATCTCTCCCAACACTCGCATAATATAAATTATGAAAATAATGCTCACACCAAGGTTTGATCTCGTGACATCTGGCTCTGATACCATGTCAAGAAGTTCGGGGAAAAATTTCTCATATCATCAACAATAAAATTGGTACAATATATATCCCCCAAAGTAGGGTTCCTTCTCCTATCCGTAATTACCACTCTACCCTTACTGAATAAATACAATAGATTATTACATTATATCAATACCCATCTTAATAATCTTAATATTTACTATCATATGATAATTTGAAATCCGAGTGTCAAGACTAAATTAAGCTTATTGATGTATGAGTAAACTGTTGATGTATTTATGTCTGCATGATCATGGAGAAGAAACACATAACATACAATGATGAGCGTGGTGGGCCTGGTGGCCGACATACTTTCGTTAATTTTATAAGTTTGAAAGCTTTTTTCTTTGCCTGTCAGACATGCTCTGGTGATAATGGGACTTTAGGACCAAGAGGTCCTGAGTTCAAATAACCTTCCTTGATTATTAAAAATAAATATAAACAAAACTGCGGTACAATTGCATTTCAAATCCAAAAAAAGAACTTTTGGTATCAATTCTTGTGCACACGGTTGATTAATGAGCATGGCCGGCTCACCGAATAGACAGGCCAGGCAACCGCCGAAGCGCCCACCTTCAGTGACGGACCCAATTACGTGTTTTTTAAAAATTCAGATATGCCCAATCCCAACCTACCAATATACTTTGTTTAAAAATAAATAAATTACTGAATAGATAAAGGCTCAATGACAAGAAAAAATCAAATAATATTCAGAGCCCGATAATGTGTACATGTATTAATTAAAGGCCCAATGATAAAATAAAATAAAATTAATAATTATACTTTGATTAGTAATTTCAAGATCTATATGTCGCTACTGCAGAGAAATAATAATATGTAAGATGTTTTGAGATATATGTATTTAATTTTTTTGTTTTTAAATATGCTAGGAAAGATATGTTGGATTACTACTTTGTTGGTGGCTATCAATGAATTTGGATTTTATATCAACAGATGTTAGAAACGCGATGTTGTAATAATAGTTTGTATGTATGTTTGAGAGAAAAAGGAAAAAAAAAACCCTCGGAAAAAATCATTCAAACTAAATCACTTTTTTATTTTCTTACAAAGTTGGTTTTCTACTTCACGTTTATATTACTAGAAAGCATAAGCATCATCTTTATTTTTGCAATAAAGAAACTCTACAATATCTAGAATAATCGCCTATAAAGTAACATAATACTTCTTACCACTCTAGTCATGTTTTGTTTCAGATCACTCAAGTCTGAGTGAATTAAAATTATTAGTTCAATTTCTCTTTCAACAGACACGTAAGTTTTCTGGTTATTTTAGTCTCAAGACATATTTCGCATTTCTCCACATTATTGTAATTAAAGCCACAAATCAAACAAAGAGATTGCATTTTTCTTATATATCTAACATTAACATGTCTCAGTCTAGCATGTTATAGAGAAATCCAATCAACGATATAACAAGAAGAAGATGCATCTTCATTTACCACTTACTTCATCATTCAAAATAAAAAGAATGTGATAACTGCATCCTACACCAGAAGAATATTATTTTTGGTCATGATGAATTTATCTGACTCAAAAACAACTTCAACCTCCACATTTTCTAAGACCAACCGACACTAAATTAAATTTAATGTCCAGTAATACGTAAAGACCTCATTATGATAAAAAATTTCGAGAAAAAGTTTCAAGACAACTCTGCTTTTACCCAAGACTTTTTAGCAGTTCTTGACTCTCCAAGATAGAGAATCTCATCTTTATCTCCTATGAATTTATAGGCGGAAAAAGCATCTCGATCAACACAAACATGTAGAGCAGCCCCAACGTCTATTAACCAATTTTTAGCAGATACTATAACATTCTTTTGAGAAATGATGCGACAAAATTATTGTCTCCATCAATCAAATTATTGAGAATGGGAGGATCAGAATTTGTCAATGTCACTTTTATAGAACAAGTTTGAATGAGCAAGTAATTTCATCCCAGGTGGTTAGCCACCTGGATTTACTGGCGCCAGGTGGGAAGGCCCTGTGTTCGAATCTCTCCCCAATAAATATAGCGCCATTAGCCACGCTTTAAATCCTGTAAAAAAAAAAAAAAAAAAAAAAAAAAAAAAAAAAATAGAACAAGTTTGAATTAGCGGAACTATAAACAGCAGATTTATTTTCCATAAAATAATTGATGTGAAACTTATTGTAAGCACAATAATTACGTACGTACCTCATTCTAGACATGCTTTTGTGAAGTCTGTCATCATCAATAATGAATGCTTCAACCACAGCTTCTTCTTCGCATACAATTCCGAGGGCAACTCCTTCTTCTCCGGCTGCTCTCTTTTCCAGCGTACAACTGTTCTTTCCGGCATACTATCCGACATCAAATCCTTCTTCTCCGGCTGCTCTCTTCCCCTTCTCCGGCTGCTCTCTTTTCCGACGTACAATGCCTCCCCTATTCTCGTTTCTCAGGTAATTCTCCTCCCCTTCCCGTGCTGCATCCATAGCCGATTCACCTCCGTAGAGGCACTCTGTTTCCTGCCTGTTGCATCTCCACGTTGATTGAGGTTTAATTTATTATACTATTTCCTTAGCAAAAAAAAAAAAAAAAAAAAAAAAAAAAAACAAAAACAAAAACAAACAAACAAACAAACATAAAGGCACAATTTTTCGTCCTCTCTATTTCCCTTTCTCCGACACAACCACGATTATTATTATTTTTATTTTATTTTACTACAACAGCCCCAAACACACACCAAAAAAATGGCAGATCGACAAAATAGTCTTAGCTTTTGGGTTTCACCGCACAGTGACCATGGTTCGAAGTTTTCTCGAGGCCGGGAACGAGGCTGTATTCGTGGAAACCCAAGTCCCCCACGCTCCAGCTTCTCTAATTTTCCAAAACCCTCCACCTACCAGATTTGTGCCGACTTCGGCCATACCACACCAGCCTGCTCCTTGCGATATCAGCGCTTCCCCCTCCCCAATTATATGCAACTAGCACGCGTACTGGCTCTAATTGGATTGCGGATACCGGGACCACTCACCATATCACTCATGACCCTCGAAATCTCAACCTATCCTCTGCACTCTATACTGGACCCGACCAAGTCTTTGTAGGTGATTGCATGGTACAAGTTTACCTATTACTCATTATGGCTCTTCTTTTTTGTTACTTTCTCTCGGTCTTTTTACTTATCTAATATTCTTGTTACTCCCTCTATTACCAGAAATCTCTTATCTATGCAAAAGTTTGCCTCTGGCAATTTTGTGTATTTTGAATTTCATGTGTCTTACTTTCTAGTGAAAGATTACTCAGATCACGTCCATCTCAGATTACTTTCTCGCTTCACTGCTGTGTTGACTCAGTTTGGGTTTGTCGGTTCTAAAGCCGACACCTCCTTAAATATTTATTCTTGTGATGGTGCTCGTGTCTACATTTTGATTTCGTGGATGATATTGTTATTATCTTGTCTCGTCGTATTCTCTTGTTGAAGGTGTTATCTCTTATCTTGGTCGGCACTTTTCAGTTAATGACCTTGGTTCTCTCATTCTATTTTCTTGGCATTGAGGTGCTTCCACCTCCGATGGGTTATTTCTCACTCAGCGCAAGTATATCTTCCGCCTTCTACAAATAAGCTTCTCTCAGACAAGGCCAAGCCTTGTCGACACCTATGTCGGCCTCCACCCGTCTCACCCTGGACGACAGCCCTCCCAGCGCTGATCCTTCGCTTTACCGCACTATTGTTGGCGGTCTCCAATATCCCAGTTTCACTCGACTTAATATTGTGTTTGCGGTCCACAAGGTTAGTAAGTATATGCATTCACCTACCGAAACTCACTGGGTTACAGTTAAACTTATTCTTCGGTATCTTAAGCACTTTGTCTCCGATGGTCTCTTCTTCTCCCGCCGGTCGTCTATTTCGCTCCGAGCTTATTCTGATTCTGATTGGGCTGCTGATAGTGATAATTGTCATTTTGTTGGGGCATATGTTGTCTTCTTTGGTGATAATCTCATTAGTTGGCATACTAAGCAGCACTTGCCCGTTTCGAAGAGTAGCACTAAGGCCGAGTATAAGACCCTTTCTAACACTGCCGCCGAACTTCTGTGGCTTTGCAGTCATCTTCGTGAGATGCAGGTTCCGTTATCATCTCCGTCTACTCTTTGGTGTGATAATATTGACGCGACCTACCTTGCTCACAATCCGGTGTATCATGCCTGCACGAAGCATATATAGATCGATTTCCACCATGTTCGCGAATTAGTTGCAGCTCACAAGCTTGGCATCTCTTTTATCTCCTCGAATGGTCAGTTAGCTGATGTCCTCACCAAACCGTTGGCACAGCCTCGTTTTGCCAGTTTGAAGTCCAATCTCCGTGTTCAGCAACTTCCCACGGGATTGCATGGGCGTTCCGAGAATAATAATGTGTCTAGTTAAATATTATTATTTGTAATTTATTATTTATGTCTTCTTGGCCAAGTCGGCTTAAGACTAAATATTTGTATCTACACTATTCAGATTAAATCAATGAAATACAATACACTTTGAATTATGTTATGCCATCGCTTCCTCGAGTCAAAGCATATCAAAAGAAAGAAAAAAATCTATCCATGTAAAGATAGTTTCTTTAGATTGTTGGAATAGATAGATTAAAACACGGATTAAAACTTTGAGTCGGGCGAAGTGCATGATCCCTAAGAAACTATTTCAAGAGTTTGAAATATTATCCTATGATAAACATGTCATCTTTATGCATAGAGGAACATGAACAACAAAATTAAACCCATTACTTTTATATTAATTTCCTATCTTGTCTTTGGAACAAATAAAGACTACTATTTAATATCCAAAAAAAATTCCTGATGATTTCATAATCAATCTTGATTTTGGGGAGAGATTTCAGCCACCATCCCATGAAAATAGGATAGTCTTTATCCAATCCATTGACCAAGTAAATAACAATTTATCTTAATAGATAAATATAAAATTAATATTTTGAAATATTATATATTTAATATAACATATAGTAGACTTACATCATCATTAGTGAGTTAATATGGTAATATACCGATTTTAGAAAAAGGACAAATGTGTCTTTTAATATAAATCTGAATGTTATATTTATTTTAATGGATTTAATTTAAAAAATAGGGGGTTAATGAGAAATTTTATTTGGGAAATAAAACTTCACATTATTAAGGAAGTTGTCAGAAAGGTATTTCCTCAAAATTGTTCGAAGTCTTAGTTGTGAAGGAAAAAAAAACCAAAAGTAAAACAGTATCTTCCTCTTTTCTTATCAATTTCTGAACGGATTGTAGATTCAAGTAGATCATCGGAATCACTGTGAGAAGGGCTTCGTTTGGATACCAAGACCTCCAAGTTCTGAAAAGATAATAGTTATGCCATAGTTTGCAATCTTCAAGTTCTGAACCTTTTTCTGAAGTTTAAGTTGTTCAATTCATAGTTTGGTTTGTTTAGAAACCTTTGATCACAGGTAATTTAGGTTTAATTGTTCATCAAATAGATTTTGGTTGAAGAAATCAAGGTTTTTGCAGTTTTGCTTTGAATTTGCTTTGGATTTCAAAAAGAGGGTCTTCCTATTGACGCGTGTTGTTGTTTTATAATGCTTGGTTAGTACTTTGGCTGAGTTTTCCTGCTATTTTTGGTGTTGAATCTGATGCATATGCTTTGGTTTTGATTAGATCTTGATGTGTAGAAAATTCTATCATTTTCGGACTGTTTCGACCCTTCAGCGCCCACAAATGATGTTTGTCATGCGCCAAAGGTGAACATAATGCTTCTGAGTACTTTAGCGCCCGTCGAGAGGCTTTAGCGTGTACCAATGTTGATGCAAAAGTAAAATAGAACATTGCTACAGTTTTTGCGCGCGCCAAAGAGGTTTAGCGCGCGCCAAAGTTGAGCGGAGTCTGAACACATTTTTCTCAGTTGTTTGGCACCCGCTAAAAAAGCAGGCTTAAGCGATACAACACTGAGCAAAAAGATTTTTAGGAGTTGAAGTCGTTGAAATAGTGTCCTAAACCCAATCAGGTTGGACCGGATCCGACCGGGTTGGATCATTTCTACTATTTCTTTATGTTTATGTATATAGTAAATGGTTTTTTTGTTATTATATATTTGTTCGTTTAATATACCAATTATGATATTGTATATATGATAACGACCTTAGTATTAAACTGTGATAGAGAAACCATGATAGTGATTATAGTTGATGAGATCTCGACTCACTTTAATCGGTTTGGTACTTAAAGGTCTCTAGTCGTATGTACTATTAAATAGGACATTAATAGCACGGTTAGACTAAAGCACGTATTGCATGTCTTCTATCTTATGAAGATATGGACAGATCTCGTCTATCGAAGTGTAGGGACACTTGGACTGTACGTGGACATGTATTAGAGAATGCATAAGTTAGATTGACCCGCTTACTTTATTAAGTGTCGCACTATGTGGCGGTTGTGTAATTATCCTGAGACCGGAGTATTCATGACATCACGGTGTGGATTGTCATACTTTGACACTATTGAGGTTTCCCCTAGACATGGGGCGATCCCTGCGGTAGTGATTGGGATGATATGAAGCACGCGTAGGATTCATGTTGTTCATCCCGAAATCACGCATCCTACTTAATAAGAGTAAATATCCGTAAAGGCCTTCTTATAAAGAATGTCTAGCTCTCGTGAATCTTTGCAAATTTTGAGAAAATGAGTTACTTCAAGAGAGCATGATATCGATTATATGATACGGTCGTTAATGAATTGACACTCGAGATATGACCGTATGGATATTATTACAAATGATATGATTTTATTTACACGGTAACCGTTTTTATGAGATGTAGTAGTCATTGCATTTGACTCTTCCGATGATTGGGTGTCATGGCGTGTTGCTAGACGCTATCCATGATCATTAGGTATGAAGGGCATTTTAGTAATGCGCTTTGCCTACGCCCACATATTCGGAATTTATCGGGTCACACACATAAGAACATCTAGCCGGATTAAAATGCGGCTATAATGATAACCAAATAAGGAAACATTTTATCTCGACTATAAAGTGTTATATGGATAAATTAATATTGTGATATTTATTTATTATGAATAAATATAATACAGATATTAATTATGTTGATTAATTAAATATACATATAATGTATATGTATTCATGCACGTGTGTGTATATTGATACACATGGATTTTATAAATTAATTAATCATAGTATTTTTGGTCCTAGAGAAGGGTGAAAATATAGTCGAGTGAATGACTATATTGGAGTTTCAAAAACTTTTCTTATTTGAAAAGCTTTTGGGCAGCAGATAAATCCCTTGTTAATGATTGTTTCAAAGTGGTTTAAGCACACACGGAATAAAGATAAACTGCAGTAAGGAAATGTTGTAAAGTAAAATGCAGTAAGTAAATGAACACAAAGATTTATAGTGGTTCATGGTGGTGTAATCCCTTAATCCACTCTTCTCCTGTGATGATTGGAGGAATTCACTATTGTCTTTCACCAATACAATAGTTATGACTGTCCTTTGCTACACAAGCTTTAAAATCTACAAACAATCACTCCCTGGCTATAAAAGCTTCAGTGACTGTCTTTCACACTGCTCCTTAGACCAAATCCTTCAGCAGCTATCACTTTGAGGTTGCAATTCCTTCTCAGACAATTTGATTCAATTGCTTCGGTTTGGTGTCAATGGGATTTACAGAGGGCTGGTCGGACTCAGTACTTGATGTGGATTTGATGCTCTATTTTCTGATTTTGATCTGATAGATGTAACCTTCAAGTTCAGAAAGAAGGCTTGTGAATTTGACAGAGTTTCAGCACTTTGTGTTCTTTGATCTATATGTATGTATCTGTGTATTTTCCGTCTCTCTGTTTTTCGGTAAATGCCTTCTATTTATAGCCTTGATTTCCTTGACTCAAAAATTCATCCGTTGGCTATTAATTCTCAGAATCATCCTTCATTCTGGCTTGATTTAATCTTCCTTGATTTTGGTTATCCAGATTTTCTTCAAACGTTCATCATAAAATCCATCCTTGATTAATTCTGCATTAATTGCTTGATCTTCGATTTAAACGTATTGCAAGTTTCATGAGTATCAGATTTGACTTACTTGGCTGCTCTGATTATTCCTTCGCCGTTGAGATACTCTTCACTAATGTTCTATTAGTCAGCCGGCAAAACTTCCACTTATCCGGTTTGTTGTTTTCCTTCTACATTGAATCTTGATGTCCAATGTATGTTTATACTTCACTATCCTTGATTAGGGTGAGAGTAGTGTACACCATATTAAAAGAATAGATTTCATTACTTTTAATATATCATAGACTTATCCAAGGTCATCATGGACTTCCTTGGTTATAAGTCATCCATAGGTCTTCACTTCATTGTCTTTGGTTCCTTGGTCTGTCTCCACCGAGCCGCTCCAAAGTCTTTCTTGAGCCGGCCTACTAGTTTAGTACAATGCTTCTCTGACTGAACTTATACAACATGTCAGACTTCTAAGTAAAGCCAATACAAACATTACTACTCATTTAGACTTATTTCAGGCTTGCTATAACAACTAGTATGGCCATCATTAAAACAATAAAATGTTCCTAACAATTTCCCTATTTTTGATGATGCCAAAACCCTCATAAGCCAGAATATAAGTTCAATCACTTAAGTATAGAATAAAACTCAACAATTTTATTCATCCATAAAGGGCATAAAGATTCAAAAGATCCAAAAGTAGAAACATATTACAATCTACTTTCTAAGGCCTAGATCTTTCAGGCCTAGTTCTTTCAGGCTTACCACTACCTTCACCCTTTTTGGCAGCATCATGTCTCTCTTTCAGAATATTGTTTGTGGCCTCAGATACTGTTATGATTGTGTCAAGCTGCTTGATGGCATCATCCAAGGTGCTGTCAATAGCCTGGATTTGTTGGGAGTGAGTTTCCAGTATGTCAACCACAGGGTTAAGCCTGCAATCAACTGCACTTTCTAGATGCTCCAGATTTGTATGGACATGTTGTGTGATCGGTGAATTCAGTTGACTTATCAAATCCCTTTGCTTTTCCATCACAGCATCTTGGACCTCAATGTGGGTGAGCAGAGCTTCAATAATTTGCTCCATAAAAGTATAACGAATTCTCAGTGTTGTTTGAAGATTCTCCGTACCGAGAGTTTTCTTTTCCATGTCCACAATTATGGGGTTAATATCCAGATGAAATGATTTGTCTGGATGGTCAGTGGTAGATTGTGCCTGTGTTGGTGCTTTATCAGAGTCTTCTTCAGCTTGTTCTTCTTCAATCTCCATATCAGATAGAGATTGTTAGGGGTAGCTTGAGTCTCTAAGTCCTGGTTGGGACTTTGCTTCATCTTCATCTGCTGCAGCTTCAGCTTCCTCAGCTGTCATTACCTCTTGTTCAGTGTTGGGATTCTCGTTGAGTCTACTGGTGGAATCTATCAGCTGATCCACTCAGTTGCTTTTCACTATCAGTCTTACTCATTTGGATAACATCCTGGAGTGTCATTGCATCATCAAAGTCTTCTTTATCTGCATGATCATCAGTGTGATGATCATCCTCTACCTCTCATTTTTCTTTATCTTTTGTTTGATGAACCTCTTCATCATCCTTATCATGTTCTTCATCAATTTGATGATGAACTTCTTCCTCTAGATCTTCTTCATATTCACTTATCACCAAAGGACTTTCCTCATTTCATGGAAAATCCTCGAGTTGAGCTTCTTTGGTTTGAGATCTGGTTCTCTTCTCAAACCTGCAATCTGCTGCTCTCGTGTTGCTTTTTTTTGCCCCGATCTTGTCTCGCAACATCCTTGATTCCTTAACGTAAGTGAACATCACTTTTACGTCATGTAGCTTGTGCAAGTGAATGGGTTCATATAGTCAAGCAGGTGTTGAAGTGGAATTCCAAAATATTTTCTGACCCAGAAATCACCTTTCTTTTGTTCCCCTTTCTTCGCTGCTAATTTCCCAACATCTTGTTCTCCTTTAATCTTCTGCTCTTTGAATCTGTTGAATATGAAGGTAGCCCTGTTGAAATTCTTCCCTTCATAAATGATAGCCATCAGTATTTCTCTTACTTCCGTCATCCCATGCATCGACAGTTTTCCCTATGTATTCTTGATGATAAGATGAGAAAATTCTACAAACAGCTTTTGGAGTTCGGATATGTTGCAATTGAGCCTTTTGCTCTCAGATGTAGCATTCTGTCTAATTTCTAGCCAAAATGCACCAATGTCGATTTCCACGTCTTGTGTTTTCACTGGTCCGGTGTTGGAGAGTTCGAGGTAGTGACTGAGGAGTCCCGGTGTGATGATTAAGTCTCTTTCATTCTTGGTTATGGTGATAGATTCCGTCGTGCCTTTCTTTATAGGAATACATTTTGCGTTGCGCCAAAAAGAGATCTGATTCTCATAGCATACTCCTTTGATTGGTGGATTGAGGAAGGTCATCAACCCCAAGTTTGTACACCTATATGCTAGACGTCGGGCCTGTGGACCATTGCCGTATAAAGTGATGTAGTGCTCGGGTCTAAAGAATGACCCGGTGAAAATTGATTTCTCGAACAATTTTCCGGACTTTGTGGTTGAGGAAGATGAGGCCATTTCTGAGAGTTTGAGAGTGAAATTTTTGAAATTTCTTGACAAAATAGGGTTTATGAGTTTCAAAGATAGCGTAAAAGATCCATGGAAAAGCTGAAGTGTTAGTTATATAGTGAAGATTTGAGTGTGTGAACGCGGTTGAATATGGAGAGATTTTGGTGGATTAATGGCGAGATTTGGTGTATATAAACCACGGTTATTAAGGGTAATGGGAGAGAGGATTGAGGCAAGTAATGATAAACCCTGGGAATCGAGGCGTTGCCGTCATTCCCTTTTGTCAAATAATAACCTCTATAAATTAATCATTGTGTCTGATTAAAAAAAAATCCAAGTGCGTAATCTTTACAAAATAGCTGCTCTCTAAATCTATGATTTTCCACATGTATCAATATTGATTCTTTTCCCACTTCACTTCGCTGTTTTCTCCAATGTGTTTAGCGGTTGAGTGACTTGGCTTATCACTAGGCCAAGCAGTAGAGCTTCTATTGACCGAAAGTCAGAATAAAAAATGTTCCTAACAACCAGTGAAGTGGACTTTGTTGGTATCAATGCTTTACCTGCCAAGTGAGCACCCAAAATGGCGAAGGTTCAGCCAGCTGGTGAAGCCACTTTGTTGATTACTCCAGTTAGCTGCTCCTTGTGACTTAATCAATTTCAATCATACCCAACACAGTTATTAACTTACAAAATCTTTCATGACTGAGTGGTTTTGTGAACATGTCAGCCAATTCATCTACTGTACATATGTACCTCAAGATTACATCTCTTTTTTCAACATGATCTCTGATAAAATGATGTCTCACATCAATATGCTTTGTTCTTGAGTGAAGTACTGGATTCTCCGAAATTGATATGTTATCACACATGATAGGAATT
The DNA here is from genome assembly GCA_026214975.1 of Gentiana macrophylla. Taxonomy (NCBI): domain Eukaryota; kingdom Viridiplantae; phylum Streptophyta; class Magnoliopsida; order Gentianales; family Gentianaceae; genus Gentiana; species Gentiana macrophylla. The sequence goes on along the minus strand of CM047807.1, from coordinate 81,543,956 downwards.
GTCTTTTCTTCTACTCCATAGTCTCTTCGTTGTTGTCTCGATCTAGATTACTTGTGAACAACAATCGCTCGCTACTATATATTCTCGCTTCACTATCAAGTAGATATGGAATTCTACTTTTGTTGAACCATGATACTAGTCTCATTGCCAATCACCGACAAGTTCCCCGAGGTGCTCTTTCTATCTACTTTACATCCAAAGATAGTCCGAATCTGAATAAGATATCAATTTGAATCCACCATCTTCTGGATACCAAATTCTAATACTTACTGTCAATTTCAGATATTTGATGATTCTCTTTGTTGCTAGTAAGTGAGATTCTTTTGGCTATGATTGAAACCTTGCACATACTCCTATTGCAAATGCAATATCAGGTCTGTTTGCAGTTAAGTAAAGTAGTGAACCAATAATTCCTCTATAGAGATTTTGATCCACATCATTCCCATTTTCATCTTTCCAAAGAACAATCATGGCACAAATTGGTGTCTCTGATGTGCCACTTGTATCCATTCCATATTTGTGTATAGAGTCCTTTATGTATTTGGCTTGATTGATAAATATGCCATCTTTTATCTGCTTCACTTGAAGTTCAAGGAAATAGTTGAGTTCTCCCATCATGCTCATCTGAAATTTTCTTTTCATTAGGTCTGCAAATTTTTCACATAGCTTTGCATCTTCTGATCCAAAGATGATGTCATCCTCATAGATTTCGACAAGTAGAGTTCTTGATCCATCTTGTAGCTTGAAAATAGTCTTTCAATAGTTCATTTGTGAATCCATTGTTTATCAGAAATTGCAAAGGTGTTTCACAAATTCCTATTTGAGTCCATACAAAGCCTTCTTGAGATTGTACACTTTGTCTTCTTTTCCTTGAGTTGAAATCCAGGGGTTGCTCTACGTACACTTCATCTTCTAGTAATCCATTTAGAAATGCACTTTGACGTCCATCTATTATACTTTGAAGTCTTTGTGAGTCGTGAAAATGCAATGAATCTGCCTTATTGCTTCCAATCTTGCTATGGTGCAAATGTCTCATCATGGTCTATGCCTTCTGCTTGTGAATATCTCTTTGCAACCAGTCTTGCCTTGTTTCTGACAATTTCTCATTGTTTATCCATCTTATTAATGAACACCCATTTTGTTCCAATGATGTTTGCCAGTTTGGCCTATCAACACGTTCACATACTTCATTTCTTTCAAATTCATTTAGCTCATCTTGCACAGCTGTGATCCAATCAGCATCTTGGATTGCATCATCTATTGTTTTTGGTTCAACCTGTGATGGAAAACAAGTTAACTTGCTTTCTAGTTGTCTTATAGTTCTTACACCTGTGTGTACATCTCCAATGACTTGCTCAGCTGGATGCCAATTGATATCAGGTGCCAACTGTGTTGGTGAAGCCTCTACTACTGGTGTGTTTACCGGTGCTTCATCTTCTTGATCATCATTTGCATCTTCTACTAGTGCAGTTGGTGTTTATGTTTCCACATAAGTTGGTCTATAATCTTGTTTTGTTGTCTCTGTTTCCTCTAGACTGATTAAATCTTCACAGCTGGTATTAGGATCATCAAACACAAAATGTATTGACTCTTCAATCACCAAGGTCCTTTTGTTTAGTACTCTAAAGGCTTTACTTGTATCTGAATATCCCATTAAGATTGGTTCATCAGCTTTTTCATCAAAAGTATGTAGTTGATTCATGTTTAAGACAAAACATTTAGCTCCAAACATATATAAGTGAAAAATGTTAGGCTTCCTTCCATTCTAAACTTCATTGGGTGTTTTGCCATGATATTTGTTGATGATTGATCTGTTGAGTATTTTGTGGTTCTAAGTTATATGTTGATTAATTTTCAAAAGTAACATTCCCCGTGTTAAAGCTTTTATAAGCATTTTATCATATAAGTCTTTTTGTTTTACAAACTTAATTAAATGATTTATTTCACGATTTATTATTCAAATTATTTAATTATCTAATTTGTATTATCTTGGCTGCTGGATCAAATAATTTAAGAGCCTAGTCTTTTTTTTAGTCCAGTTCGTTTATTCCTTTTTATTACAAGCCAGACCGAGTTTCACTTATCTAATGTCTGGCCCAATGACCCAAATCCTTTAACCGAGTTTTATATATATAAAAAAAAAAAGAAAACTAAACCCGGTCCCCTTTCCATTATACCCAATTTTATTTTGGGAAATTTATTTAAAAGTGCATGAGGTGATGATTCATAAGCTTAAAGCGCTTTGGGAGAGTGATTCTGTTAAAAGGGTTTGATTTTTGTGTAAAATGAAGGGTTTTTAGATGAAGAGACCTTTTAAATGAAGTTAGGTTGGCCGATGTGTTCTTTTAAATGAAGACATTTTGCAAACCCTTTTCTCTCCGTCTTTGCCGCTTTCGGTTCATCTCCCTCAATCTATAGCATTAACTCCTCGTAATCCTCAAAATCGGCTTCTATGTTCATCTCCTTCAGATATCTGGATGAAATCGAGCATTCAATGCTCCGATTTTGTTCTTCTAAAGAACGCTGGTTTGACAATGAAGCGTGAAAGCTCTTGCCTTTCCCGATTGCTCTCTGATTCGATTTGAAGCTGCCATGGTCGAAGTCAATTTTGTGCTGTATAAGTTATGAAATCGGGGATTTCATCACCCCGATTCTCTGTGATTCGATTGACGATGTAAAGAAGCCATTTTCGATGTGTAAAAGCTGAGAGTCCTCTCAAATCAAAAAAAGGTCGACTTTCTTTATTAAGTTGATATCGTAATTATTATTCTGATAAGGAATTGTTCATCTGCCCTGATTGTATGATATTGTGTCTATTGAAGGTTGATTATGGAAGGTTTGACCCTTCATCCGATTTGATGACTGATACAAGCCATTAAAGACCGATTTTGTGGACTTGCATCAACCCTAAATCAGTCGATCTCTTCTTAGTTAATATTCATTATACGATCGATTTACATCGTTCGAATAGACTATTGCTTTGACATTTCCTTGTCCGTGATTGTAGATATCTCGGGTCAAATGAAACACGTGCAAATCGTGAAGGCTTGACCCTATGACCGTTATAGATCGAATACTACACCAAATTCACCATGATGCACCTGGAGATTGAAGCAATGTCGTTTCACAACAAATGATGCTCTTTTCGATTGCCTCGCTTTCACAAACCGATGAATCTCTACCCGGTTTGCTCGGGTATAAGGCTTGACCCCTTCTTGGTGTAATGGATTAGGTAAATTGATGAGGGTTTCTACCCCAGAAATCTAGGGTCGAGTCAACGCCGAGGGTAGTAACTAATGATGGCTAAATAACTCGCTTAAACCAATGTTGGTTGGCATCATAGCGTTTAGTGGTTTAACTTTGAGTTAACCCCTGGTTCAATTAAGGTAAGAATGCATCCTATGCAATTGAATCAGGTCTCGGGTGCCTTACACTGTGCTATTGAACTGAGTCAAAAGGAAGTCAGTCGGTTTAAGTGATTGCTTAATTAACCAATGAGTTAGGGCCAACCGTCAAGATTACTCTCTCTTAATTGCCTAACGGCCCTTCTTAGAGAGTATGCATAAGAATTTGGACCTCGAGATAAGCATCGGTTAATTATGGCTGGAAAATCATGTAATTAAGTGCCTCGGATTTTAAAGATTTCCTTTGATCCCGCTCACACTGACACTTGGAGGTTCAAGCTATACCTCAGGGCTATAAATAGCCGATCATATCACACATGGATTGCAACAACTCGAATAACCTTCTTCAAAGAATCCCATATTTCACTACACCGCAAAATTTCTCTTTTCTAGTCCTTTGCATACACGAAGTTGGAAGCTTGATAATCTTGTAGATTGATCTACCGCTTGTGATTCCGGTCTTGGCTATTGAAAAGTAAGGTTCTCGATCAATAGCTTTGACATAACTTGTTGAATTGAGGTTTATGTGTTCCTTGTGCCTAGGTAACACTTTAACTCAATTACATTTCAATTTTCTGTGTTTTGTGTGATTTGTGATTGTCTAGATTAGCTTGATAGTATCTTGTTGATACTAGTCTTGCTTGCTTTTTCTCGAGTCTGTTCATAGAGTTGGAACTCGATTTTGGTTATTGGTTCTAAGTTGATCACGGCCTTGACAACGGTCTGATTGGTGCGCAGATCAAATCGGGGGGTGACAGTGGGTTCTATTGTAATTTTTGTGAGTCCGATTTGAACCAATACCTTAAGTCTATGTTTTGCATCGCATGTAAGTCCGTGCTTGATTCTGTCTGAGTGTTTTTGTTTTGATCCCTATAACTCTGTTGGTTCTGAGTTTGAGCATCATCATATACCTTTGTGTGTTGATGTTACTCAAGTTTAGAACACTCCATTTGTATGTTTTTAATTTAGTCTGCAGGTCCCTTATTTCTCTTGTTGCACCTTTGATGAAATACTCTTGAACTTGCCTGTTGTCTTGCCCTGTTAAGCCTGCTGCCTGCTGAAGCTTTCTTTCCTGTTGTAACTGAGTTGAACATCTTGTAATAGACATAGGCATTAGCTTTAGGTTTACTAAACTGAGTACACAGTTTATCCAAGTTCAGGCTTGATAATCTTGGTGTGTTTCACCCCTGATTATCAGTCCCAAACTTGACTGACAGTTCAGTTTTTAGCCTTCTGTTCTTGTTTGCTGAACTTGGAAACTGTATCTGTAATTTATCAGAAAACCTGCATTGCTCTTTTTGTTATCTTTTTGATTCAGTAAAATATTCAACTTTCAAATTGAACCCTTGTATATTTTAGTATGCTGATTGTATGATTCTGCATATTGAGTTTTATATACAATCTGTACTGAAATTGAACCTGCACTTTAACTACTAGTTGTAAAGCTGATTTGCTCAAGTTGTTTTTGCTCAGCCTGGTTCAAAAGTTTTTTTGTCCACATCTATAGTGACACCTTTCTGTTAACCGTCAATAAATACCAAAGTGTTTTTGTTTCAACCTACAAGTCACTAAGTGATCTTGTCCTTAATAATCCTTCTGCAAGCTGCTAATTAATTATCTCAGATTATAATCTATGCCTAAATAATATCAATCAAATCGTGATAAAGCTTGAACAGCACTTCTGCATAATAACCAAGTGTTTAATTCAGTGTTGAATTTGTTTCGTGCAATTAGCAAACGTGTTTTTATTGGTCACATAATTTAATAACTCTTGATCACTATAGGTTTTATAAACAAGTTTAATAACCGACTAAGTTAGCTTCCGCCTTAGTTGTTTAGTACTTGTGTTGAATTGTCGAAAAGAGTTTATAAATTGGTCAACACTCTATTCACCCCCCTCAGAGTGTTTATTTGCGCCATTATCGATCCAACATGATCTGCTTTGTGTATAACAAGATGTGTTTGTCGCTTCACCAAAAACCTTTTGGTAGTCCCGCTTCGCTATCATAGTTCGAGCGACTTCCTTGAGAGTTCGCTTTCTTCTTTCGCAACTCCATTTTGTCGTGGTGTGTTTCTTCTTTGAAAGTTGATGTGTTACACCATTTTCTTCAAAGATGTTTACAGTCACTTAATTTAGGAATTTTGTGCCTCGATCCGATCTTATCTTGATAAGCTTCAATTCATTTACATTCTAGATCATTCTCAAAAGATCTGGTAGTTTCTTGTGTGTTTCTCTTTTCTTGTTCATGAAAATAGTCCAAGTGAATTTTGAAAAGTCATCAACCACCACTAGAGCATACTTTTTGCCACTTACACTCACTGGTGTGACTGGTCCAAATTGATCCATATGTAGAAGTTGTAGAAATCTTGTAGTTGATTGGTGTGGCTTTGATTGAATGAGCTTTTGATTTGTTTGCCTTTTCGGCATGCATCACATAGGCTTTCTTTCTTGAAAGTGATCTCAAGTAGGCCTTCCACAAGTTTATTCTTTGCTAGCTTGTTGATTGTCATGAAATTTAGATGAGTCAGTCTTCTGTGCCAAATCCAGCTAGGTGATTGTTTGTTCTTGACAAGTTTCTGCTTTTGTTGTCTTCCGGTCTACCATGTACATGTTCTCTTCTCTTTTTCCTGCAAGTAGAATTGTGTTGGTTTGTTTGTGAATCCCATTGCAACCTTCTTTGTTAAAGTGCACATTGTAGCCTTTGTCACGGAATGACTAATGCTTAGAAGATAGAAATTCAATCCTTTGACATACGTCACATTCTGAATCTTCAGATTGTTCTTTAACATGGTGCCTTCCGCCTTGATCTTTCCGGGGTTTTATTTTCCTCCAAAGGTAACTTTGGGTCCATCAAAAGCTTTGAATTCAGACAGCCATCCCTTCTTGCATGTCATATGTCTGGAAAATCCACTTTCAATGTACCAGACATCTTACAAACAAATTAACCAAGTTCAGGTACCCAACACTATTTGGGTCCATACCCGTTAAGAGTCATGCCTCGTACTCAAAGTGTACATCTAAAGGATTTTCTCCTCTGGAGGGTTGAAGTCATCAACCTCATATGTATAATGCATGGCGAGTAATAGCCTATAATAGATTTATTAAAAGTATTTCGTACATTTATCTACCTTTTGATGTCTTATCATCCGGTATCACTTTCCAAAACACAATGAGATGACCTGATTTCATATTGCCTTTTGTATCCGGGACCATGCCTTTTCTAGATTTTCTCAAATACATTTGGCCTTGTATGAAATGGGTTTGTCTTGTATTTTGAGAGGTGGAACATTCCAATCATCTTTTGAGGGTAAAGTTTGCCCTTACCCTCAAAGATACCTTTGCCCTTAGTAGATCGGTAAGATGATTTATTGTGTTGTTTCACCTCTGACCGGTTTTTGACTTCACAAAGGATGAGTAGTTGAAACTATGTCTCGTTCCTTTTCAATTTTGGTCCGCTTTTGGTCCTTAGTTTGATTTGTGTTGTCCGTTGTTTATTTCCTCTTCTTGACTATTGTAGCCAAGACCAGATCTAGATCCAAACTTTTTGGGGGTTTGTAAGCTGATGCATTTAATGGTGCAGTGGTGGCCTCAGCTAGTAGGGAAGTTTCCTTAGCTAGTCTGTTAGCACCAGATGAGTGATCATCTGATGCTTGTTGATTTGCTAGGTGTTCTGCCTTACTAGCTGATTCAGATTTAGTTTATCTAGTTCTTTCTTTAATCTTTAATTTTCCTCATTTAGATCCTTACATTCTTGTTCCAGAATTTCATGAGCTGTTTGAATTTCTTCAAATCTACTCATGAGATTTTGAATTAGATTTGCAGAGTCTAGTGGGAAGATAGAAGATTGTGATGTGTCAGATGTGGATGCATTAGATGAATATGAATTAGATAGTACATCTGTTTCTTAAATTTCCTTAGCCATTAGACATAAACAAGCTTTTCCATTGTCTGAGTTGGTGCCTTCACTGTCATATGAGTCATTATCAGATGATTCTGCAGCATCACTTTCACTACTGGTTTCAGCCTTTAATGCTTTTTTCGCTCCGCTTTTTGTCGATGACTTGTATTTCTTCTTTTCTTCATCTTTGTTTTTTCTTACGGACAATCGGCCTTGAAGTGTCCTTTCTTTGTGCAATTGAAGCATCCGAATTCATCATCCTTTTATTCATGTCTTTGCTTGAATTTGACTTCTTGTTTGATGAAGAACTTCATTTACCAAGTCTCTTCTTGAATCACAAATTTCCCGATCATAATGCCACTTCTCTCTCGATTCTTGAGTCTCTTTGCTAGTTGACTCTTTGACTTACTCGATGGGGTGCCACCGGTCTGCCGGCCTTGTTTGGCTATCTTTGGTGTGTCTTCATCATTGTTGAAATCAAATTCTTCACTTTCGGTTGTGACATCAAGGTCAAGATGTCAAGATTGGCAAGATCCAACACTTTAAGCTAATCGATGTGATGATCTTCCATCTTTTAGATAGACCTCTCAAAAAAATTAACAAACTTCTTTTTGTGGGTATGTGTGGCCAAGTTGTTGCAGTTCACTAACAATGCTTGAGAATTTGTTATCCATTTGATCAACAGATTCACTTGTCTTCATTTTTAAGTTTTCAAACTTCGTTTTGGAACATATAGTTTATTCTATTTGATTGCCTCTAATCCTTCATTCACAAGAGCATATTTGTCCCACATTGCTTTTGCTATTTTGCAATCTTTAATTCTCATGAACATGTTGCTGTCCAGAGTCTTCAGGACCATATCCTTTGCAACAAAATCAAGATTTTCTCTTCTTCTATCATCCTTGGTCCAATCCTTCTTTGGCTTATCAATTGATTTTCCTTGATTTGGACCTGTGGTCTCTATAGTCATGATTTTGATGGGACCATCAATGATAACATCCAGCATCTCCTCATGAGTTGCGGCAAGATGAGATAACATTCTAATTTTGTATTCATCAAAATTGTTATCATTGAATACAGGTACATTAGACATGAATTTTGAAGAGTCCATAGTCACAGACAGACATATGTATAAATAAATCACAGATTTAAAAAGCTACTTCGAAAGTGTGTGATCTCAGTTCTACCAAAAATCAGATCTGAACGGGTTCTAATACTAGGAACACTGCTCTGATACCAATTGTTGGTCCCAGAGAAGGGTCAAAATATAGTCATAGGTGGGGGTGAATGACTATATTGGAGTTTCAAAAACTTTTCTTATTTAAAAAGCTTTTAGGCAGCGGATAAATCCCTTCTTAAGGATTGTTCAAAGTGGTTTAAGCACACACAGAATAAAGATAAACTGCAGTAAGGAAATGTTGTAAAGTAAAATGAAGTAAGTAAATGAACACAAAGATTTATAGTGGTTCAGGGTGGTGTAATCCCTTAATCCACTCTTCTTCTGTGATGAATGAAGGAATTTCACTATTGTCTTTCACCAATTCAATAGTTATGATTGTCCCTTGCAACACAAACTTCACAATCTACAGACTATCTCTCCCTGGCTACAAAAGCTTTAGTGACTCAGTCTTCCACACTGCTCTTTGGAAACAAATCCTTCAGCAGCTAACACTTCGAGGTTGCAATTCCTTCTCAGACAATCTGATTCAATTGCTTCCGTTTGGTGTGATTTGGATTCGCTGCAGGTTGATCGGATTCAAGATTTGATGTGGATTTGATGCTCTATTTTTCGAGTTTGATCCACTAGATGTATCTTTCAAGTTCGAGATAGAAATCTTGTAAATTTGAAAGAGTTTCATCACTTTGTCTTCTTTGATCTATATGTATGTATCTGTGTATTTTCGGTCTCTATTTTTCTCGTCAATGCCTTCTATTTATAGCCTAGATTTCCTTGATTCAAAAATTCATCCGTTGGCTATTTAATTCTCGTAATCATCCTTCATTCGGCTTGATTTAATCCTTCTTGATTTTGGTGATCCGGATTTTCTTCAAACGTACATCATAAAATCCGTCCTTGATTAATTCTGCATTAATTGCTTGATCTTTGATTTAAAAGTATTGCAAATTTCATGAGTATCGATTTGACTTACTTGGATGCTCTAATTATTCATTCACCATTGAGATACTCTTCACCGATGTTCCTTTAGTCACCGCGTAACTTCCACTTAGCCGGTTTGTCGTTTTTTCTTCTACATTGTATGTTTATTGTATGTTTGTACTTCACCTCGGTCCTTGATTTGGGTGAGATCGGTGTACACCATGTTAAAAGAATAGATTTCATCACTTGTAATATATCTTAGACTTATCCAAGGTCATCATAGACTTTCTTGGTTATAAGTCATCCATAGGTCTTCACTTCACTGTGGTCGTTCCTTGGTCGCTCCACTCGAGCCGCCTCCAAAGTCTTTACTTGAGCCGGCCTACCGGCCTATTACAAGTGCTTGTTTGACTAAACTTATAGAACATGTCGACTTATAAGTAAAGCCTATACAAACATTACTACTCATTTAGACTTATTTTCAGCTTGCTATAACATCTAGTATAGTCATCATCAAAACAATAAAATGTTTCTAACAAAGATTATATTATTATGTATTAATATTGATATTAATATATATGGATATATGTGTAGGTATGGCAATGGGGTACGGATGGGTGCGGGTTTTGTGATATCCATACCCAACCCATCAAAAATTTCCTCATCCATACCCTACCCAATACCCATGCTGGTAGAATTTTTAAAATTCATACTCCTCCCATACGGATATCCATAGGTCCATGGATATCTCATGGATATTTCATTTTATTCTTAACTAAACATTTGACTTTATAAAACAAAGAAATGGAGTTTCAATCGGCAACATAAAAATGGTTCGCTCATCATAAATTTTGCTTGATTTTTTTATTCAATGGAACCATAAAATTATTTTGTCACACTTCATTCTAAAATGTTGTCCCATAGAAATGTCATCTAGATTGATGTCCGTTTTACAAATTAACATCATAGATTCTAACATTATATACCATCATCATCACCACGAGTGATGCTTCTATGATTTTGGAAATGTCCATACATGGATGTTTTTTTCTTCTGGAAAATCAAACAGATGTCGTGTAATTGTAATTTATGGAGTATTTTGAGTAATTGTAATGCTCAAAACATTTTTATGGTATCTGTACAACCTTCTTCCCCATAAAAAAATGAACACCTTTAAAGAAAATCAAAGTGTAAAAGAGAACAATATATATATATATATATATATATATATATATATAGACATCTTCTAGTAATAATATATAAAGCATAAAAACAATGCCAGAAAGCATACATCCTCTATTAAGCTTGCAGATGGTTCTTTTACCACTTCATATGACCAGGTGGGCGAGGCATTAGTTGGTTTCTATTCAGATCTTTTAGGTACACATGCCTCTACTGTTCCTGTTGAAGAAGATATTGTCAATGCTAGCCCAAAAGTTCCTATTGCTGCTTTTGAATCTTTATTGAGAGATGTTACTTGTGGATGTCAAGGAAGCCTTGTTCTCTTTCTTCGATGACAAGTCCTCCTGGACTGATGGTTTCTCCGTTGGATTCTTCAAAAAACCTTGGGATATGTAGTAGCTTGATTTTACTAATGCAGCCTCGGAATTTTTCAAAATGATGCAATGTTAAAGCAAATCAATCATGTTGTCATTGCTTTGATCCCTAAATCTACTCATGCTTCTTCTGTTGGTGATTATAGGCCTATATCTTGTTGTGATGTTACTTATAAGGTGATTTCCAAGATTTTGGCCTCTAGGCTTTCTGCCTGCCTTCCTGATCTTATTGATGTGGCTCAGAAAGGTTTTGTTGATGGTAGGGCTATGTCAGATAACATATTCCTTTATCAGGAGTTGATCAGACATTATGGAGTTAAAAGAGGCCCCTTAGATGTTTGATTAAGGTGGATATTAAAAAGCCTTTGATTCTGCTTCATTGGTCTTTCTAAGAAGTCGTGTGTTGAGGGCTTTGGTTTTCCAAACAGTTTATCAAGTGGATTATGTTGTGTGTTACCACCGCTTACTCCTCGCCTATTAATGGTGAGATAAAAGGGTTTTTCCTGGGAAAGAGGCTTGAGACAAGGTGATCCTCTCTCTCTCCTTCGCTTGTTATTGGTATGGAGTATTTGTCCGTAATGCTATGGATTCCGGGTGAGGATTCGTGAGTTTAACTTTCAAGTCGGGTTGTAAAATTTAAAGATAAATCATCTTGCTTTTGCTTTGATGATTTGATGTTGTTTGCTAGAGGGGATCCCATCTCAAGAACCTCATTGATGAGTTGTTTAACAACTTTTGGTGAATGCTCTAGTTTGGTCGCTAATGTTCTTAAATCAAAATGTTTTGTAGCCGGGTTTTAGTGAGGATAATAAAGCGAGATCTTCTTGATATCAATTGGTTTAAAGGAAGGGGTGTTTCCTATAAGATATCTTGGTATTCCTTTATGTGATGTTAGATCAATCTTGGTCACTATGATCCTATGTTCCTTTCTCTGAGGAAATTTTTCTGTAGTTGGAAAGGTACAACACTCTCTTATACAGGCAGGTTGCAGCTTATTCTTTCTGTTATACAAGGTGTTTAATTTTTCTGGCTAGGTATTTTTCCTATCATTGGCAGTGTCAAGTTGAAGATGGACCAGCTTTGTAGGAGGTTTCTGTGAGGGGGTTCTTGTGACTCCTTAAGAAATCTTTAGTAGGTTGGGATGAGGTATGTTTTCCTAAAAAGTGAATTAGGGCTTGGGATTTTTCAGGTTGGATGCTGGAACTTGGCACTCCTTTGCGTAATCCTCGTGGAATTTCCAATGCAAAAAGGAATGTCTTTGGGTGAAATGGATAAGTGAAGAGTATTTGAAGAACATTGATATTTGGGATTATCAAGACAAACATGGAGACTCACTTTGATCAAGGCTCTGTTTAGAATCGAGGATAAGATTTTGGATGCCACCTGGATCTATCGACATCTTCATTGTGAAATCATATGCAGCCCTAGTCTTTTGGTACAAAACTAAGACCTAGGATTGCTTATGACTTCTTTAGAGTAAAGGGCCTAAAGTTTGGTGGTCCAAGACAGCCTGGAATCTAGGGCTACACCTAAACATTGTTTTATGCAGTTGGTCGGGCTTTGAAGAAGCGCTTGCTTACTAATGACAGTGGTGGTTTTTTATGATAAGACTTGCTCCATGTGTGGTCTGGTGAATGAGTCTGTCTCCCATCTATTCTTCCAATGCCCTACTTCTTGTATGGTTTGGGGACAAATCAGACTGTGGCTTGGCATTAGTAGGACGTTGGAAAGCGTGGTTAGTTTCATTAGATGGATAGGTAGGAATTGTAGGGTTACTTCCTTTCGTAATGTGGCCGAATCGCTTTCTCTCTGTTGTTGTGTATTCGCTTTGGCATATAAGGAATAATAGGAGATTTGAGGGCATTTTGATGAAGATACTGGATGTTTTGCATTGTATTAAGACTCACATCTTTTATATAATGCAGCCTGCCTTTCCACTGTACACTTTTACCCCATGATGTTAGGGTTTTGTACATCTTTTTTTGTTATTTTGGTGTTTGTTGGTGGTTGTATGAGATAATTTTCTTTCTCTACACACCAAGGGATAGGCTCTGTGAGTTATGCTCTCATATGACCCCTTTTTGCAGTTTTTGAGTGTTGATAGGTGTTTAGTAGGGTCATTGTTTCTTGTAGCATATAACCTCAGGGGTCTTATGCTGCTTGAAATCAACAAATTTAACCTCTCCTCAACATTTTGTAGATACTAGACTAGGTCTTTGGACTAGGATGTAACTCTTGTAGCTTGCATACATTGGTTTAATATATTTACATTCAATCAAAAAAATAAAGCATAAAAACAATTATGTAATCAGATCAGTTACTATTGTACTGCATGCACAACTCAAACGAATTAATGAAACTTGATTGAGAATCAATAGTACTAGTCACGACATAGCAAAAAGTGATGGATAGTTGACCTCATTTTTGTCTTTGATTAGAGCACCAAAATAGAGTTATTGGAAAACCATTATCAATTAATTATCTTTTTATAACAAAAAACATGACATATTTCTCCAACCACTAACATTAGTATCTTTGTGTGATGAAGAACAATTAAACTATATAATCATATTCCCTCGATTGTTTTCTTTGTTGGTGTGCAAGATATTGAATTTATTTGTCTAATATCTTTTTTTTATTTCTCTCTATGATTTTGAGATGGCATGGTGCATTAACTTATTATCTATATAAAATTTGAATAATATATTATATAGTGGGTCGGATGGGTATTTCAACGAGTAGAAAATAGAAATTCATATCCTACCCTACTCATTGCGGGTTTGAAAAAATCAAATCCATACCCCACCGTACCTTTAAAAATACCCTACCCTAACGGGTAGGATAGGGTGGATATTCACCGGGTTGGATCAAAATTGACATCCGTATATATGTGTAGTATATATATGTGATATATACATATATATATATATATATATATATATATATATATATATATATATATATATATATATATATATATATATGTATGGTAATATAATAAAGATATATTCAATATTAGATATTGGCAATGTGTATCTTGGAAATATTTAATATAACATATTGAATATTAATGAGATAAATGAATCAAATATATTTTCCTTATTTTACTAGTAAACGGTTTTCTTTATCTCTACTTCATGAGAAGCTTTTCCCATTGGGAATGAGATCGCATTAGAGCAATGTGTCGCCTCTATATAAGAGGTGGGTGCTTGGCTCTTTGCACCATCACAATTAGAAGAGTTCTAATTTACTCAAAATAGAGAGCAACCTAGAGAGAGTTTTAAGAGAGAGAAAATGTCGGCCTAGAAACCGAGTTATTCTAGTACCAATCCAAGACGGGATTCGGCAAAGTTGTTCGTGTGGATAACCGGTAAAGGCCGAACACTTTGGGCGGCCGTCCCGGAAAGTACAACTTTAGACAAAGCGACGATCTATCATCCAAGGTATTTTCTTAGTCTACTTCTTTTATGCTTGTCGCTTAAACGAAGTCGATGTTGGTAAAAAAGAAATTAAATTTTAAGTTCCGCTGCATTCCCGCATTGATTTCCTAACAGTGGTATCATAGCGGTTTTCGATGTTAAGCAATAAGTATTAGTTGATTTGCGTAGTAATTAATTCTAGATGCATGATTTAAATTCGCAAAAGTAAAACAATACACACACACACACACACACACACACACACACACACACATATATATATATATATATATATATATATATATTCAAGTAGGCGGCTCGGCGAAGCGGCGGCTCCTCACCATGATGCGCGCGCGCGACGGCAAATTTCTAGGGGTTGCCGGCGTTGGCCGGGTTGTTGAATGGTGTACCTCGAATTTTTGTTTAGTTGTTTGGTGAATTTTTATGGTACATTGAAAATCTCTTTGTTTAGTTGATATCATTTTGGCTAACCAATGGTTCAAATAGTTTGACCATTGGGATGCCATATGGCATTACTCAATTTGTTGAAGTAAAAGGGTTAGGCCTATGGTCCACTTTTGTGGACCAAGGTTAACGCAGACATTTACCAAATATTTGGTAATGGTTTCAGAGTTGATGCCTTAGGGTTTAAGAACCATAGGCATCCCCTTTAAAGTTAACCTAGGCCTTTACCAAATATTTGGTAATGGCCTAGATCGATGTATTTTCGTTTTGGAAACCAAAGGCATCCATTTTGGTTAGGAACCAAAAGGAAATTAAACAAAAGAGACCTATTTTATTTTTGATTTTATTTTAGAATAGTTCTAATTAATTAAACTAAAATAAAAATCGTTTTAAATTTAATCGTTAATTTAATTTCGATTAAAATCATTTAATTGATTAAATGTAAATTAGTTAATTGGTTTGATAAAATAAGATGCAAGTTGATAATTTTAGATTTTATCTTTTTCATAAGATTTTATTGTATGAATTAGATGTTGTAGATATAATATGATTATATGGACCCGATTTATCATGGACTCAACCAATAGGAAAGATGTGAATGATTTATTTTTCTGTTGGTGTACATTTGTCCTAAACCGTTATGAAGAACGAGCCTAGTTCATTTTCTGCATTATCCTATTCTCGTTAGCTACACCCTGTGTGCGGCAGGTGTATGTATTTTATTAGATAAATTTTATGTAACAAGAATGGAGCAGAAGGTGGAGGCCAAAGAAAGAAGACATATAGATCAGATTGGTGTTTGAAGCTACCCTTAGATTTGTGACCCGTAGTTTCATCAGTTTATATTAGAAATTGTTGTTCCCTTGAAAAGGTTTTGGTTAAGTTTAGAGGGGGGTGAATAAACATAACACTAAAAACTATTTGGAGTTTACAAACTCAGCAGGATCAATAGTCTGCAGAGACTGAAGGCAGATCGGGCCGACTATTGATTCTATTGAATCTGTTGCAGCAGAATATATTAAATTAAGCCTTGACACTTGTTGTTTAAAGATGATACTAACTATTGGATACTTAGTAGTTAATGTGTGTGAATCCAAAGAGCTAGTTCAAAGAAAGTTGAGATGAAAAACATGCAATAAAATAAAGTGCAGTAAAGTAAATGCAATAAAGTAAAGTAGGCAAGTTTTGTAGTGGTTCCAGGTGGTTTAATCCTCGCCACCCACTCTCTCCGTTGATGTTGGAGGAAATTGTTGTTACAAAAGTCCCTAAGGTGTTTGTCCTGCCCAATGACTATGGCTTCACAAACCGAATACTAAGAACAGTAGGATTGCTACTCCTACTACTCCATCGGTCCTTGAAGGGTAGGATTGCCTCTTCACCGGCTCCACCACAAAACAACGATTCTTGACATCTCAAAGTGCTTCTTTGTCTTCGATAACTTCTTAAAAAGAAGGGGTTGAATCAAGTAAATGATTCAGCTTCAGCAAGCTTATGATCAAGATGAAAAGATGAGTAGCTTGAAATCTTCAAGTTTGGATGCTAGATGATACTTGAATGCAGAAACACTTGGAGAAAATTCGTGATCGTAAAATTAAATTTAGTTCAAACAGGTATAATGCTATTGATTGCTTGTAAGTTTAGGTGTTCTCTCTCTATTTTTCTATTTTTGAATTGATTCGGGGTCCTTAATTTATAGGTAAAATCCTATATTTGAATTTGAATTTCAAATCGACCGTTATAGGATTTTTTCGATTATTTCCGAAATTCCTCCGTTGTAATTCCATGTCGTGTCGTTGTCCTTCCGATGATGATACCACAACCAATTTGATTTGGCTCTAAAATCCTTACTGTTGAAATAATGTCCTAAACCCAATCGGGTTGGACCGGATCCGACCGGGTCAAATCATTTCTACTATTTCTTTATGATTATACATATATAATAAATGACTTTTCTGTTGTCATATATTTGTTCTTTTAACATCCAATTATGAATTATTATATGATAACATCATTAGTATTAAACTGTGATAGAGAAACCATGATAGGCGATTATGGTTGATGAGATCTCTAATCACTTTATAAGTTTGATACTTAAATGTCTCTAGGCTGATGTACTATTAAACAGGCATTGATAGTATAAACAAAGCTAGCACGATAGATGTCTTCTGCTTTAAGAGCAGGGATAGATCTCGTCTATTGAAGTGCAGAGACACTTGGACTGTACATGGACATGTATTAGAGAATGCGTATGTTAGACTGCCCCACTTACACAGTTAAGTGTCAAACTATGTGACGGTTGTGTAATTATCCCAGGATCGAGTCTGCATGACATCACGGTGTGGATTGTCATGCTTTGACACTATTGAGGTTTCTTAACCATGGGGCGATCATGCGATAGTGATCGGGTGTGATATTGAAGCATGCGGAGTATACATGTTAGGTCATCCGGGAATCGCATACCCTATCAGTAGGAGTGAATATCCGAAAGGGCCTTCTCATAAGGAATGTCTGGTTCTCGTGAATCTTTGCAAAGTGGGAGTAAATGAGTTATTCCGAGAGAGCTTGATATCCGGATTATGGGATACGATCAAGATACGATTGTATGGATATTACTACAAATGATAGGATTATATTTACACGCTAACCGAGCACATGAAAGGTAGTAGTCATTGCGTATTGACTCTTTCGATGATCGGGGTCATGGACGTGTTGCTAGACGCTATCCGTGATCATTATATGTGAAGGGCATTTTCATAATTGTGCCTTATGTCTATGGCCAACATATTCGAAAAGCCTATCGGGGGTCACACATATGAACATCAAGTCGGATTAAAATGTGGTTATAGTTGATAACCAAATAAGAAAAGAATTTATCTCATACTATAAAGGTTATAGTGGTAAATTAATATGGTGGTATTTATTTATTATAAATAAATATAATACAAGATATTAATTATGTGGATAAATTAAATATGTATATTGATACATATATTTTGATATATATATATATATATATATATATATATATATATATATATATATATATATATATATATATATATATATATATATATGATATACATGTATTTTGCAAATTAATTAATCATAGTATTAAATTAATTAAAGAATGTTCAAAGCCAATTGGTTGGCATATGGGGCGCTACTTTCTTGTGTACAAGATACACTTGGATTGTGCAATTTAATTAATAAGATTACCATAATATTAATATTGGATATTATTTCATTTTTTGGAAAATAGAATTATGGTAATAAGAAAAAGATATTCAATATAAGATATTGGCAATATCATAGATTTATTAAACATAAGACAATAAATAAAAGAGATAAATCAATCAAAGGGATTTTCCTTATTTTATTATGAAAATGTTTTCTCTCTAATCAATCTACATGTAAGCTAATTCTATTGGGAATTGATTGAAGGGGGCGCACTCACCTCTATTTAAGAGGAGATTGGCTAGCTCTTTTGTACACCATAATTCCAATAGCTAATTGTTCTTGTGAAAAATAAGAGAGCTTCTTAGAGAGAGAAAAGGTCGACCTAGCAGTCGAGTTTTTCTAGTAGCAATTATTGGCGGGATTCGGCGAGGTGCTTGTGTGGATTAGTGGTAGAGGCCGGACACGTGAACGGCTCGCATGATATCTACTCCTACGAGACGGTCAAAGTGTCGATCTTTTAGATCAATCAAGGTAGTATTACCGTCCCATCTCTTATATCTCTTATATGTTTATTGATTAAATGAAGTCAATCCTAGATTGGGAAGTCAATTTTGAAATTACGCTGCGCTTACTCGATTGATTTCCTAACAATTGGTATCGGAGTGGTTTTGAGAGCTTAAGCAATAAGCATCTTTTATTCGCGTAGTAAATTAGATCCAATAGATTAAATCATGTATGATATTGATTCGTAATTAATGCACAGAAAGAAAAAAGAAAAAAAAAGGAAGATGATTGGGCGGCGGTGGCATCACCACCATAGCGACGCCCGCGGCGGCGGCGGCTGTCGGCCGATCCTTCCCCTTTCCCCTTTTAAATTTTTTTTTGCGTATCTTTAATGATTGATGATGGTCAATTTACACCGTTAATTATCTAATTATTACCCCCGATTCTAGCTTAAATGGGCTTTAAGTGGTTAATAATTAGTCGCTCTCGTGCATAAATTACACCCGAACCGAAAGTTACGACTCGTTATTATGTAATTAGCCATTTTATTATATTATTTGATATTACAAGCCTTGTTTTACGGTTTATTTATAGTGGGCTTGATTCGGAAGCAATTTAGCTGGACTTCGGAGTGGATAAAAGCACCAAGACGGACCAGTGACAGACTAAGTTAACCGTAAAACGGCACAGAGAATCCTCAGGCTCACCGGCAATGAGCCTCGCTCCGCCTGGTCGCCGCGAGTTGGCTAAATTACCCTCGCTTCTCTAGACATGTTTTAGGCTCCGATAGGGTTTAGGAAACGTGATTTAGGTCGGTTGACGGCTACTCTAAGTCGATTTACAGCCTATATAAACCCCCTTTTATTAGTCAATTTTTACATCGACTCATAACACAAATTATAAGTTTTTCAGAGCAGTTTTAGTACAAATTTCCAGCAGCAATAATGTGAGTTATTTGTATTCACTTGTTCTTTCTTCTATGTTGTAATTAATCCCCCCTAATTATTGTTTATCGCTTGAGGTTGTTCGCTCTTCACCGAATGATGTAGATCTAAGGATACGATATGAGGCGGTGGTGATTCCTTGTCTATAAGGATCCACACGCCTGCATCAATTATCCGGTGACCTATAGATGACTTTGGTATGATCGACAATCGTGTTTTTAGTAGATCTATATAATTGCTTTATGAATCTCTATTTTATCCGTTACATTATGTGTAAACGCTAAGATTTAGGTTTTCGCCGCGTCAATCTAGCCAACGCCTTTATGGTGTGATTGTCCACCTAGAATTTCATGTCTTAGTAGGTATGGCTACGGCCGCGTTGCTCGTCTGTTTTTTAATTGGCGATGATTAGGAAATACCAATATATGGCTCCCAGGTCGGCTCATGAATTAACAGGAGACGTAAAAAGTAAATGTTAATGGGACAGAGACTGATGCGATCATCTAGGAAGTAAGCCTAACCACAGGAATGTTGCCTAGGTGAGGAATACGGTTAATATCGGCATCCCTAGTTTTGTAAGCGTGCGAGTTATATGAGATGGAGGCCTATGAAGCAAAGTCACGTAATATAGCACAGTGATCTAGATGGCCTAACCGGAGCTAGGTCTAGTTTAGAGGATGACTCCCGTAGCCAATATAAAAAAATACGAATTGGATTAATAGTTGTCGAGTCGGGCTTAATTATATCGAATCTCTAGATCCAAACGATAACATAATAATTGGGGAGGTTAATTACGTTGTCTTTGTTGTGTTGTGTCGTGTCGAGTCCTTTATCTTTCTTGTCTTTTGTTGGGCGACCGCCTCTATGTGCTTGACATGAATGATTAATTGTTTTTATATAAATGACCCACAATTGGTTCCCCTGTGGGATCGACCTTGATTCGCTTATATTTATACTATGATGGACCTTGTCCTCTTGCTAGTGTTGGTTTATGGTGGTCAAGTATTTTATATATCACTTGATCTCGTCTTCAAGTTTTTGGCGCCATTGCCGGGAACCAACGGTCAATTTTATATATAAATAATTTTTATTCATGTTAAGTTTTTTTGTTTTAGAGCCTGCTTTTACGCTTTTGAGTCACTCGTTGTCTCGCTTCGGTAAAAATTCTATATTCTAAAATCAAGCCGCTCCCGGCCGAGACTACTCTCTCACGCCAAATGAGCCTGGTCAATATTCTGGGATTTCGCGTGTCTGTTTATCTCCGTATGTTTAATCCATAGGTCTGATAGCAGCATGGGAAACCATGTTAAAGTCAGTCTATGGTCTGTTTGTTTTTTGTTTTTCTTCTGATTGCAGAAACCAGGGAAACAATAATCCGAGTCGGTAATTTTTCACGGGCGCTGAGAAAATAACCTAGCAACATATGGAGCTACGAATCTACGATAGGAAAAGCGATAGAAGCAATACCTTTAAAGCACCAAGATGGCTCCGGAAAAAAAAAGAAAGAAAAGAAGAATTAAAAGGCTTAAATTCTTCGTGGTATAATATTAAAGGCAAGGTACTACTTTTTTTTGCTTATGTTTTACTATCTTTTGGTTTTTTGAACATAAGTTAGCCTATACATGAACCCGAGTACTAATAATTTAGCCTGGAGTTGGTTTGTTAGATTAATTTTATTAGTGTGGAAGGTTCGCCCCAAATCATCACAACATCTGAGAGGGTGTGTGGAAACATGTAGTCGTTGAAAGGAAGCAAAGGAATAAAGAGTTCCTCGTAGTTCGTTAAAATCTCTTTGTCCTATGTATGAGATTGCTTCACAGTGCCCACGGGAGCAACAATTTGTGTAGTTTTAAGAATTCTCAATCAAAAGAAGACGTTGAGTTTTGAGAGAGCAAAATGAGGCAAAGATTATAGAGGATATGATTAAAATAGGTCCCTAGGACTAAATCGCCTAGAATTCACTAATTCCTAAAATGAGAGCCGAGGTAAGAGCTTTGTATAAATGGTATGGATAAATGTCGTTTCCTAGGTCTCACAACCAAGGAAGGGTATTAATCCAGCAAAAGCTTATTTGAGCCCACCTCTTATAAGTGCTCAAAGGGTCAAAGTCTGGCAAGAGCTATGAAGGATGACTCGACAAGGATAATTTTTGGAGAGTCGAGCCGAGGACTTTAAACTCGTAACTACTTCTTTAATTCCTTAGGATTTCTTTTTAGTTTTTTATGTTTTGTTTTCTTTGAGTCAAATAAGAGTAACGTGACATGTGTTGAGGTTTTTTATTTGCAAAGTGTTCGATGGCCATTAGGCTAAGGATGTGCAAAACTTTTTTACTCAATATAGGCCACGTGAAATAGAGTTTCTTAGGAGAGTTTAGAAATTGCTAAATAAAAGGAAATTTAGCAATCAACCTTAAGATGGAAGCATTAAGAAAACTTGAGAATTAATCAAAACATAAAGAGAATGATTGGTGCGAACAAGAACGCTTTTTGGTCAACTCCCAAAACTTTTAGAATGGCGATTCGAGTGAAAATCCAATGTTGTGTGCAATTAGTTCGCTCGCAACTACCCTTATCATTTCCTTTATACCTTTTAACCCTTCAACCTTTTCTATTCTCTCACCAATCTGCCAAAATGTTCACATTTCTAACCATTCTTTCATCCCTCTCTTTCATGTCCATCTATTTCACTCTCCCACCCTAACCCAATCCTCTTCACCAATACCCACCCAAACCCATATTCTAAAACAATTTCCACCCACCCAGAACACAATTTCTGCCCCATCCCTATATTATCTTTTCTTACCATCCTTATATATCTTTTTCTAAACCCATCATACTCTCAACCTCCATTTTGTTTACACAATACCCTCATGTTGCGGCGTTAGAAATATTGCTAAGTTTTAATGATTATCTTTTATCATTTTGGTTTTCATGATCCTAGCTGGGGTAAGTGTAGCTCTGAACCTAGCTAGATTTTATAAGTTTTTGGTTAGATTGAAAGAAAACAACTTCTCTTTCTGCCGGAAGATTTCCATTTCACAATTTTTTTGACCATTTCGGCACATATAGATAATGAGTTTTGTTCTACAATATCACACAGATCCGACCTTGTTGATTACGTTGAGAACTTCTACATGCTAAATTGGGTAATTAGTAATTTTGAGGAGTAGCTACATCTCCCTAAGTTGTTGATATCCAATCCAAGCAAGAAGTTTCTGCGCGAAGTATCTGATTTAATCTTTAGCCAATAGGTCCCCCCAATCTATTATACCTTAACTAGTTTCTCTTTTACGCTGGATTAAATACCTTATCAATCCTGTAAATCTCGTGTTTTAACACATGGGGAAATGCTTTTTGCTCTTTGTCTTCTCTACCCGGTTTCAAGAATATTTATGTGGTGGAGGATATTGATGAAGACTATAATCTTTTGTTGATTGTTTTTTTCTTTCTATTTAGTATTTTTCATTTTGAGTCTATATATATCCTTTTTCTTATTCGTTTTAGAATTCGTGTCTGAACGAGTAGTTTTAATGCTATAAAATAAATCATTGTAAGGGCTTAAACATCAGTTTAAGGTTTATTTTAATCCTTTTTAACGCCTCTTTTGATTATTACTTTTTATGGGCTAACGTCTGTAATGAGTTTTGAGCTTTGTTGAAAATTTATTTTGTCGCGATATATCTCTTGTTAGTTCCAAGGTCTATCTATGTGCCCCGAAGTTCATCGACTTGTTCCACTTCGCGCTTGACCGAAGCTAAGTTCCTATGCTTTACTTTTTTTTTATGCATTGAGGACAATGCATCATTTAAGTTGGGGGTACACGAGTCACTTAGCTTCCGTAGATCAAATAATTAATGATTGTGTAAAAATTAAAATTTTAAGCAAAATCACATTTCCTTTTGTGAAAACCGTGCATGTATAGATAATGAAAGAAGCTCTTAAGCGTAATTATAACTTATTTTTGCCATGCTATCTTCAGAATTGTTTAGTAAATATCATATCACGTTGTGTGAGTAGTTTTGTATTAAACATATAATTTGTCGTGGAATCAACCTCTTTAAGCACGTATAACTTAACTGCTAAGTCTGAAAGGTTAGATAAGAAAAAAAAAATTCCGGAATGTTGAAACAGGAACTACTTGACTTTGTGATTACTTCTTGCCATACTTCCGATAAGGCATATATCGATGATAGTGAAGCAAAAACCGGGAAAGAAAAAAAAAACAGGATTTGGTTTATAAAATAAAGAAAAATAAAAATAAAAAAGAGAAATTATGAGCATTTAGGTTAGAGACTGCTAAACCGATGGAGCATAAGATGCACGGTTGTAAAACAAGGCAAGAAGGTAGCAAGTTCGTGGAGATTTGAAGGTCGTTGCTTGCCAGCACCCACCATTACAAGTTATCGCCCTAGAACCAACGCTGCCCTGGCAAAGAAACAAACGTGAACTGAGAAAAGTTTCTTGGTTTCCAAATCCGCCCCACTTCACTAGAATCTGGTATTACACCTGTATTATTTGTTAACGATAAGGAGGCGTCACAAAGTTTTGAGTGGTGAAAGTTGCATCTAGAGGACATTATTATTCGGAGCTCACTATTTCAAATACTTTGCATGACGGTTACATCACACACACGTTGATTCAATGATGAAATAGTGGTTAATGACTAACTGACAAACGTGTTTGATATTTTATTTACTTTGGAATTTTGAATGAGCCTGCTATCAATTAGTAAATTATGTTTCGGTGGTTCTTTCGCCTTCTATGTTCGGTCGGGACGATCAAAGGCTAAGTGGGGGGTAGTTGATGATGGTCAATTTACACCGTTAATTATCTAATTATTACCCCCGATTCTTGCTTAAATGGGCTTTAAGTGGTTAATAATTAGTCGTCTCGCATAAATTACACCCGAACCGAAAGTTACGATTCGTTCGTTATTATGTAATTAGCCATTTTATTATATTATTTGATATTACAAGCCTTGTTTTATGGTTTATTTATAGTGGGCTTGATTCGGAAGCAATTTAGCTGGACTTCGGAGTGGATAAAAGGACCAGGGATGGACCAGGCGAAGCAGAAAACGGCCCAGGAGAATCCTCAAGGCTCATTGGCGGCAATGAGCCCCGCTCTACCGCCAAATGAGTTGGGTAAATTACCCCTGCTTCTCCAGACGCGTTTTAGGCTACGTCAGGGCTTAGGAAACGTGATTTTGGTCGGTTGACGGCTACTCTAAGTCGGTTTACAGCCTATATAAACTCCCTTTTATTAGTCAATTTGTACATCGACTCATAACACAAATTATAAGTTTTTCAAAGCAGTTTTAGTACAAATTTTCAGCAGCAATAATGTGAGTTATTTGTATTCACTTGTTCTTTCTTCTATGTTGTAATTAATCCCCCCCAATTATTGTTTATCGCTTGAGGTTGTTCGCTCTTCACCGAACGATGTAGATCTAAGGATACGCGATATGAGGAAGTGGGGATTCCTTGTCTATAAGGATCCACACGCCTGGATCTCGTTATCCGGTTACCTATAGATGACTTTGGTATGATCGACAATCGTGTTTTTAGTAGATCTATATAATTGCTTTATGAATCTCTATTTTATCCATTACGATGTAAACGCTAAGATTTAGGTTTATTTGCGTCAAATCTAGCCACGCTCTTTATGGTGTGATTGTCCACCTAGAATTTCTTGTCTTAGTAGGTATGGCTACGGCCACGTTGCTCGCCTGCTTTAATTAGCGTATGATTAGGAAATACCAATATAGGGCTCCTAGGTCGGCTCATGAATTGATCTTCCGGACTTTCGAGATCTAGAGACTGCTCAGATTTGGGAATTGTCGACACCTAGTTATATCGTAAATCGTATATTAACAGGAGACCTAAAAAGTTAATGTTAATGGGGATGTTGGATCGATGCGATCATCTAGAAGTACGCCTAACCACGGGAATGTTGCCTAGGTGTGGAATACGGTTAATATCGGTATCCCTAGTTTTGTAAGCGTGCGAAGTTATATGAGATGGAGGCCTACAAGCGAAGCCACGTAATGTAGCAGCAGTTGATCTAGATGGCCTAACCGGAGCTAGATCTAGTTTGTGGATGACTCCCGTAGCCAATATAAAAGAAATACTAATTGGATTAATAGTTGTCGAGTCTAGCTTAATTATATAGAATCTCAGATCCAAACGATAACATAATAATTGGGGAGGTTAAATACGTTGTCTTTGTTGTGTTGTGTCGAAGTCGAGTCCTTTATCTTTCTTGTCTTTTGTTGGTCGTAGACCGCCTCGTGTGATTAATTGTTTGTATATAAAGGACCCACAATTGGTTCCCTGTGGGATCGACCTTGATTCGCTATAGCTATACTACGATGGACCTAGTCCTCATGCTAGTGTTGGTTTATGATGGTCAAGTATTTTATATATCACTTGATCTCGTCAACAATGATTCAATATGGTCCATGGTTGTAATTTCTCTTTTGTTTAATTGATGTCATGTGACTAACCCATGGCTCAAATAGTTTGTCCGTTGGGAAGCCATGTGGCAATACCCAATTTGTTGGGAAGAAATAGGTTTTGGTTATGAACCAAGTCTAGGTCATTCCAAATTTTTGGAATAAGTCTAGGCCTCTTCCAAAATATTTGATTTTGGAAATGGCCTAGGCCTTCTCCAAAAATATTTGATTTTTGGAAAGTGCCCAAGATGCCTTTAAATTTGGTCTGGACCAAACCAAAGGCATCCTTTTGATTAAGAATCAAAAGGAAAAAATAAAAGAGACCCACTCGATATTATTTAAAATAGTTTAAATTTGAAAAATTGAAGTTAAAAGTTATTAATTAATTAAATGTTAATTAATTAATTGATTGGATGCTTCCATGACGCAAGTAGTTAAAATTAAAATTTTTATCTTTTTCATAAGATATTGATTGTATGGATTAGAAAGTAGTTATAATATGATTATATGGACCCCGATTGATCATGGACTCGACCAATAGGATAGATGTGAATGCTATATTTTCTGTTGGTTCTTATTGTTGTCCTAGACCATATGAAGAACGTGACCTAGTTTTATTTTTGCATTATACCATTCCCGTTAGCTCTCTCTCGCTGCAAAGCGGGCGGGTGTAATATTTATTAGATATATTTTTATGTAAAAATAAATTGAAGACAAGGATGAAGACCAAAATAAAGGCGATAAAGATCCATGGAGATGGAGCATGTCAAAGATCCATTGGGGGTTGTGGCTACCCTTAGTTGTGGCCCGCGGTTTAATCAGTTTGTATTCGAAACCGCACCTAGGAAAAGTCCATAATCATACCGGTTATATTGTGCGCAGAATGTTGTCTATGTTTTACTTTATATGATATTGTAGTAATATGCACATAATAGATGAGACCGTAATTAAATATAGAATTAATTAAATGAATTATTTTAAAATTACTCCCACGACGAAAATCGAGTTATAATATGTCTCACAATAAATTTAGGGGCTTTAGCCGTCTTTGGGTTCATTGCTTGTTGTTTTGTCTGGTTCAATAATACCGCTTATCCTAGTGAGTTTTACGGACCCACTGGACCAGAAGATTCTCAAGCTCAAGCATTTACTTTTCTCGTTCGAGACCAGCGTCTTGGGGCTAATGTGGGATCCGCTCAAGGGCCTACTAGTTTAGGTAAATAAGACGCGAAATGCGTTTTCAGTTTATTTTCGTGAATTCTTGAATTAAACTAAGTTTACTCAGTTTAAGTCAAATTGTTAGGCTCTTTAACCATTGTTGTAGCTCACCATATGTATTCTATGCCCCCTATCCATACCTAGCTACTGACTATGGTACCCAACTGTCGTTGTTCACACATCACACGTGGATTGGTGGATTCTCATAGTTGGGTCATTGCGCATGCAGACCATTTTTATGGTTGAATTTAATATTTAATAGACAAGATTCAGTTCAGATCCAAATAAAGAGAATTCCACAAGCTTTTAATAATATGGCCGTGATCTGTCATTACGTGCGACTATCTCCACTATAGAAACATGGTGGAAGCCATCAGTTCGAGCCTGATTATCCCTAAACCCAATGTGAGTTTTTCTATTTGGCTTTGCTCCCCCGCCGCGATTCAATGAGAATGGATAAGAGGCTCGTGGGATTGACGTGACCAGTAAATACTATAAAAACCTAGGCTTTCTACATATGCATCGTCTAAAACAAGGATTTTTATCAGCTGTAGCAAAGAAATAAACTTCATAGAATTAAAAATAGGAAGACTCGATCATCAGATTATAAGTTCATTCCATACCGGACCAGACCGGAATAGGGTTCTATACATTCTCAGTATGAGAGCAGAAGCCTGGTCGAAAATTCCTGAAAAATTAAAATCTTATGCTTATAACAATACGGATGTAACTTTCTCAATTCTAATCGACAGTGTAT
Organism: Gentiana macrophylla; assembly: GCA_026214975.1. NCBI lineage: Eukaryota > Viridiplantae > Streptophyta > Magnoliopsida > Gentianales > Gentianaceae > Gentiana > Gentiana macrophylla. Next base: position 81,516,062 of record CM047807.1, on the reverse strand, counting down.
TGTCGCGGTTCTTTTGAGTAATATATCCGAAATGCCCGGCTCTTTCTATAGCCGAACACGAGGAAAAACCATTTCTACCGATACGGACAAGATCCTTTTATCGTAATAGAGATACTTTAAGCATCCTATAGTGACGGTGAAGAGCCCTTGTTCGGATCTAATCGATCGCCCACGCCGGGAGTTGACCTACCTCGGTATATCGTCATTATTGAGATATGATCGTTATGAGATCTCATGAATACTTGGGTTACGACTCGACTAAGAATCTTGCGGTGATTGGCCCATGTCAAGACCGTCTGATTTTAGAGACATGAGGTTGACTATCACATAAACGATGTGAATTGTCAAAGAGTTAACTAGTCAAATCACTGGAAGTCGCGTTGGACTCGATTGGTAAGAAGTACCTACACGCCGAAATTGACCTACCGATCGCCCACGCCGGGATCGAGTCAACTAGATAGAATTCAAGCTACCAAAGAATTTTAGAAAATTCTTGAAAGTCAATCGGGAGTAGTTGACTAGTGGGAGCAAAATCATAATCCCAAAGACCATCTTTGATTTTGCTTGTATAAACAACAACACTCTTTCATCTTTATTTTATGTTGTAGTTTTAGCAAATTTTATTTTTGTTTTGTATTCTCGATAGTTAAAACCAAAATTAAATGATCAATTACCTTTGAGAAACGTTCTCAAGTTGGTTAAGTAACTTTAATCCTTTTAAATTAGCAATGACACAAGCAATCACGTTTTAGTAGTTGAAGACAATGAGGATATATATTTGATGGAGCTCTCAAGACTTTAACGGAAACTCACATATTGGACATAACAATATCCAATGGGTCACTCCGTCATACGATAATGATATTTCAAACATTAGATGGATTGGATAAGGATGACCACGTCGAATTTTTGAAAGGTTGTTTTCAAAATTGTAAGATTTAAGTATCGACTTAATTCTTTAATCATTGCGTGAAAGTAAATTAAATAGTTCATGTTTTGAATATGATTCAAAAGGGTTAAATAGAATATTTAACAAACGTTGGATTTTCTTTATGAAAGAAAATTGAAGACACAGTTCTTGTGATTTTTCTTAAGTCTTATGAAGACTAAATTAAGAAATAATTACGATTGCTTGAAAGATTAAAATGGAAAGTTAGGGCATGTGCTTAAATAAGAGAACTTATTGAAGTCTCTATTTCAGGAAAGCACGTGGAAATAAGTCTATCTAAACTCAAGTCAACTCTCGGATATATGATATTCTGCGAGTGTGATTAAAATAGAAAGATTAAATACAGATTTGGAAGGTGAAGCAAACGTTGTAATGTTCGGTAAAAACTAGTTTTATAATTTATAAACCGAAACACCCCAAGTATAAGGATCGTAGTATAGGGTGTTTACGGGTCGTCCTAAGGGAGTGGAATGTTTATCGGATTCAAATATGAATCTATATCAATTATGTCACAATTATCTATCTAAACTACTAAACTAAGGCTGAAACTAACTAAAACCTAAACCTAAGAATTAAAACTAAAACAAGAGTAAAAACAAGCAAGAAAAATAAGAAAATAGAAAGCCAGACGAGCGTTCACTTTGGTGAACGAAATGCCTCAAAACGGAATCTAACGGACGGGCGTGCTCGCTATCATGACGAGCGCCCAACTACGAATCAAACAGTAAACGCGCGTAAAACTTGCGCAGAAAACCAGGGTTTATCAAACTAGAACTTAACTAAACTTAATCTAAACGATTTAATTAAAACAATTGAGGGAAAACACAGCAAGGCGACTAGATTCCACCTATCAACCAACAATCCCAACTAGATGGTGATTAAAAAGACATAGTTTTTAGTAGTGATTTATTCACGAATTCAATTAGATTTCTTCAACCAAATTCTAGGGTTTCGTTTATCTTTTCAAACAAACTAAACATGCAATCAACACGAAATCACGAGATCGTTTCCAAACTCTTACTCAACTAAACATGCCTAATCTCTTATAACATGATTAGATGCATTACTTTGAATAAAATCAAACTCAAATAAACATACTTTCATATATTGATTCAAGCATAAAATAAACATAGATCGTTTCATCAAATCTTAATTCAATAAAACTTAAACAACATAAAACAGATCCAAAGTAATGAAAAACTATGAATTAGACTCACTAAACATAAGCATCGAACTCTCTAGTTGGTTTGGTTGTTGATAGGCTTCCTCTGTCGACTCACTGCAGGATGTTTAGCCAACAATCATGATGAACACGATTGTTGAAGGGGAGATTTGCATCTCTGTGTAAAAACGGCTCCTTAGGGTCCTAGGGCGCAGCTATGTGTATATGAGTAAATAGTGTGTAAAAGATTAGGGTTTTAGGCTTCATAATGCGGTGCTTTTATAGAGTTTTAAGTCGGCTGGAAGTAAGTCGGCTGTGGACGCCCGTCTGCCCATCCGACGCCCGCCCGTAATGCTCGACGCTGAGTAAACGCTCGTTCATCCTCCGTCCGAACTCTCTCGAATGTAAAATACAACCCGACGCTGTTCACTTTATCAAACGCCGTCTGGAATGGACGCCGCATTTAACGCCGTCCAAGATCGAGGGTCGGATTTCTTCATCTTTATCCAATTTCTTCAAGCCAATTCCAACTCTATCTTGAATAATTCGACTTGAGCTTCATTTATCCACTTATAGCACTAAAATCAACACCTACATGATAAATAAACAATGCAAAAATGTAATAAAATCCAAATAATAATAATTCCATTAAATTAACACTTAAAATCATCAATTTTGCATACAACCCCTTAAAATCATCTTTATTAAATAATTACACTTAAACCCTTAATTCTCATGTAAATTATGCAAATGGGAAAAATAATAATGAAATACACCCTTAATAATCATATAAATATGGCCTTAACATGTAACACTTACCATATTCTCGAATCTAATAAATCGATAAAGTGGTACTAAATAAATGTTATTATGTTCTCGTTCTTATGAAAAACATATTTCGGCTATACGTTAGGATTTAATGGACAAGTTCAATTGTAAGGAATAAATGTTATTCGATAAGGGTTGAATAATCGTTGAATCTAACATGTTAGATTATTGTCACCATATAGTTGATATGAGTGATGAAATTTCAACTAAACATTTATATGTCATTATCCTTAATTTTATGGATGTTCTAGACATGGCCTCTATGGTAGGGAAGCGTGTAATTGAAAGTCATTCGATAATGCCGAACCATATGATTATGAATTATGTGGGTTATACATATCTTATCCAAAGAGGACTTAAATACCCCTTTTATGAAAATGGTTATAAAATCTAGAAAATTGACTAAAGCCTAAACATATTGATGTTTCTTGGCTTATGACAATTTATTATATAAATAATTGTTTATCTCTCTTGGTCTATTTTAGAAATAGTTGAATGTACTTATCAAGTACTATAATTTTGAAAGCCCAAAAGTTCAAGCTAGTACGAATATGAGATAAATGAAACTTAGAAATTAATCTTCAATTGGATTGAAGCAATTAATAATTGGAGGGTGTTTCAGAAGTCATCTGAAAAGGAATCAGATTCTCCCTAAAAGTATATCATTTTGAGATGCGTGATCGGATTGCGGTTCCGAAATGTAAGCGACACTTTATACGATAAAGTTGTGACGTAAGCCATGCAAAGAATCCCTTACCCGTTTTGGGATAGTTCCCTTAATCAAAACACATACATAACTAAGTTCCAAAGAATAAGGTTGAATAAATTCCAGATTAGATATGGAAGGGGATAATGTCGAATATACCTTAACCGATGATTTAAAGTTGTCATAGGCAAAGTCAGAAAGACTTGGAGCCTGGTACAACATATGCAGCTTTGTGGAATATCTTGGCAAGTACACTAGATATTATCTACTTTCCTGCGGAACAAAATGTTTGTCTCCAAACATGCTGTCTTCTAAAGGAGGTATTTCTTCCAAAAAAATATAGTGGGAGTAAGTGAGATCTCAAAAGAGTTTGAGATCCACAAGGAGAGATTCAACCATAGGAACGTGAGCAGACGTGACATAGTGATGAGGTGTAGAACACTGCTCAGTGCACACAAATGTTCTATAAGTCTGTGGATAACTCAAGCTGAAAGTGGTCTTTGGTATGTTCATCTTGAAGAATGAATATCTCATGACTTATGAAGGAATGTTTGAAAGGCAAGATTGAGAGATATGTCCAGAGCCATAATATCTAAAATAAATTCCATCGGTGACAACCAGGTTGTGAACCTAGTCTGTCTTACCTAGAGAGAATTTGACTGCCCGAAAGGTCGACATGGATAGTAATATGATTACTATAAGGCTATAGTAATTTGAAGGTTATGGGGTGTAAACCTTGTAATTATCTTTATGTCGCTAACCGAGCCGATTCTCTTCGGACTATGCTTGTTATAACTTCGTATCATGGCTATATAATAGTGTTGAAGACGTTGGGCAAACCGCTTCGATGTTCATAGAGCGATAACATGATATGCGAACCCACGAGATCCATTTATGGACTCAAACAAGTTTCTCTTCACAATCTTTTTGTTTGATAATCAAAGGAGTTTGATTTAGTCAAAAGAAGGGATATGCCCAATTTGCAAAAGGGATAGTGAGAATGTGTTACGATTTTTGAGTAAGGTATTGGATTTCTCTCTCAAGAATTATCACCCCATGTCACAGTCAATCAATGTTTGGTAGTTCAAGGTCTTTACGAAAGCACTTGGATTAGCAGTTCTTATTTTTAGAAATAAGAATCTATAGTGATAGATTTAACTGCTGTTAGTTTATAGTTTACCTATATAGATGTGATGCTAAAAGAGTTTAGCATAGATCGCAACAGGAGATACTGCTAGCCGGAGTTCTCAAGATCTATCTATGTTAGGACGTTAGTCCTAAAGATAAGATGAAATATGATGCTTGTGGAAGGTTTCTTTTGCTACTGTGATAGGAACCATCATAAAGGTAATGCCAAATGTTCATAGTCTATGAAGAGTCATGAGCAAGAATGAAAGTAAATCTGGTGAATGTCGAGAATATCCTTAAAAAAGTTAAGGATGGTTTCCTAGTTTATCGAAAATTGGAATCGGATAAGTATAGATATACAGACGTGTATCATGAGTCTTATGAAGGCGAGTGGGAGCTATAGTCTGGATTTGCAAATCACTTTGATTAAGTGATACGGTGAGCTAGAAATGTTCTTAGCAAGAGATCATTGTGAATTCTACAACTGAGCCAAAACACAGTATTGCCTTGGAGGCACAGCGGAGGCAGTACCTGGATCTCGAAGGTTCATTCCTGAACCTTGTATGGTTCTTCCATATTTTCTATATAGCTGATATAGTAGTGGATTCATTGCTTGAAACAAGGACAAAGGTCTCGTCAGAGATTCATGTGTGTTGAGGCGGTTCCTTTTGACTTGGTCATTTGGAGCATGATATAAAGATAGTCTGAGTCCCCACGGATAGCGATCCATTCACGGCTAGGGCTGGTTGCGAGTATTGCATGAGATTCTTGTGTTTCAACTTGGTCTTGTGTGTGCGAGTGATTGGTTGTAGGCGAAGTGGGAGATTGTTGAAATAGTGTCCTATACCCAATCGGGTTGGACCGGATCCGACTGGTCGATCATTTCTACTATTTCTTTATGATTATACATATATAATAAATGGCTTTTACCATTTGTCATATATTTGTTCTTTTAAAGAACCAATTATGAATTATTATATGATAACGTCCTTAGAATTAAAGCGTGATAGAGAAACAATGATAGGAAATTATGGTTGATGAGATCTCTAATAACTTTAATAAGTTTGATAATTAAATGTCTACAGGTTGATGTACTATTAAGCAGGCGTTGATAGTACAAATAGGCTATACGTATTAGATGTCTTATGTCTTTAAAGTATGGGATAGATCTCATCTCTCAAGTGTAGGGACACTTGGATTTGTACATGGACGTGTATTAGAGAATGCGCGACGTTAGGATCGACACACTTACTTTATTAAGTGTCGCACTACTATGGCGGTTGTCTAATTATCCTAAGACCGAGTCTTCATGATATCACAGTGTTGATTTTCATACTTTCACACTATAAAGGTTTCCCCTAGCCATAGGGCAATCATGCAGTAGTGATTGTGTGTGATACTGAACCAACCGTAGGATTCATGTTGTTCGTCTGGAAATCGTATGTCTTATGAATATGAGTAAATATCCAAAAAGGCCTTCTTATAAGGAATGTCTAGCTCTCGTGAATCTTTGCAAAGTGGGAGTAAATGAGTTACTTAGAGAGAGCATGATATCCAGATTATAAGATATGGTCGTTAATATATTGACACTCGAGATACGACCGTATGGATATTATTACAACGATAGGATTCTATTTACACGGTAACCGTTTCACATGATAGGTAGTAGTCATTGCATTTGACTCTTCCGATGATTGGGGGTCATGGTGTGTTGCTAGATGCTATCCATGATCGTTAGGTAAGAAGGGAATTATAGTAAATTCACTTTGTGCCTACGGCCAACATATTCAGATGCCTATCGGGTCACACACATAAGAACATCTAGCCGGATTAAAATCCGGTTATAGTGATAACCAAATAAGGAAACTTTTTATCTCGACTATAAAGTGTTATAGTGATAAGTTAAGATTGTGGTATTTATTTATTATGAATACAAGATATTAATTATGTTGATTAATTAAATATACATAATGTATATGTATGTGGCGCATGTAAGTGTCTATTGATACACATGAATTTTATAAATTAATTAATCATAGTATTATATTATTACGTATTAATATTGGATATATATATATATATATGTGTGTGTGTGTGTGTGTGTGTGTGTGTGTGTGTGTGTGTGGATATATGTGTAGTATATATATGTGATATATACACATGTATAATTGATATATATATTTATGGTAATATAATAAAGATATATTCAATATTAGATATTGGCAATGTATATTTTGGAAATAATTAATATAAAACATTGAATATTAATGAGCTAAATCAATCAAAGAAATTTTCTTTATTTTACTATTAAATTTTTTTTTTCTTTCTACTCCACTAACAAGCTTTTCCCATTGGGAATGAGGCTGCAATGGGACGCAAGTCACCTCTATATAAAAGGTGGGTGCCAAAATCTTTTGCCCCATCCGAATTAGAAGAGTTCTAATTTACTAGAAAATAGAGAGCTTACTAGAGATAGTTTTGAGAGAGAGAAAATGTTGGTCTAGCAACCGAGTTTTTCATGTAGCGATCCAAGATGGGATTCGGCGGGTTGTGCGTGTGGATCAACGGTGAGGCCGAACACTTGGCGGTTTTATGCGAAACTACAACCATAGACAAAGCGATGATCTATTTTAGATCATCCAATGTATTTTCTTAGTCTACTTCTTTTATACTTGTTGCTTAAACGATGTTGATCTTGGTAAAAAAGAAATTAAATTTTAAATTCGGCTGCGTTCCGCTACTGATTTCCTAATAAATTGTGCTTCACCACGTGCCAATTGGCCTTTTATGTGATTTTGGGTTTAAAGACCTGAATTGAGTTTGGATTGATGCTAAATGATATAAGAACCTTAAAGGAACTTGACTAAGAAATTAGTAAGCTTTTAATACGTTTAGTTCCGACACGAAATGAATTCTTTTAAGAGTTGAAGTTCGGGACCGTTGGAAGAGTACAAATGACCCTGTGCTTTGATGAATTAGTATTCATCAATGTAGTGTATGTGTTAAGCTTTGTCAGAATCTAGTTGCCTAAGTGAGGGTAAGTGTTAAGTGAGCATTTTTCCTTGAAAACACTAACTGGCTAGTTCATGGATAATAATATACATACATGTGTAGATAAAAGATTAAACATCATTGTTATTCTTGGTAAGACAGAAGACAATATCGCGATGTGTGGTGTGCTCACATAAAATGGATAACTTCGTTGATCCATAAGACGATCGTTAAAGGTGAAGGGACTCCGCCGAACACACTTTATCGGGACTAGCCCGCGGCTACTAGTATATGTATCGCTAGTCGGTTCATCCATGTGTTCTTTAGTGCAAGACTAGCCATAGTGCTCTTGAATACGTGATGTAACAAAGATAAGATAAGCTAAAAACAAAATAGGGTCCTCACAACATGTTATGAGCATGAAGTGAATCCTTAGAGTTTGAGTCGTCTTCATAAAGATAACTTCAATTAATAATGTATTGCTTTCCTTTCATTATAAAACGTGATTTTTCAATAGCTTCCACATCTTGATAAGTACTCCATGAGCTTACCCCTTTGCATGTTTGTATGTTTTCCCTTCCCGAGAAGATGTCCAGGATGAACAAGGTCCAGATGGCGTAGAGGAGGACGTTTGATATGCTATGCTATGCTTGTTATGAAGTTATCATGCTCTTATTATTATGTTGAACTTTGAGAACTGTGTAACTTTCTTTTAAGACGTGTTGTACTTTCATATGACGTTTGTTAAGACTTGTTGTAAGATATGTTTCCCTTTGTTTGTAAGATATCGTACTTATAAGATTTGAACTATTACTGTTGTAAGATTTCTTTTTCTACCTTTAGTTGGACGGCAATGTAATTTGTAAATTCTTGTATTGTTTTTACCCGAGTCTTTTCAGCTTTCGTTTTGTTTTTGATACGACGACGTAGAGGCTTACGTATAATATTATATGCATTTAATGTTATACGCGCCGAACGTTCTTTTCGAGGTAAGGACTCGATATTAAAAAATGGGACGTTATCATAATGAAAAATATAAAGGGTTATTGTTAAAAAGAACAATTTGAATATATAAATATGCCAAGAGGACAGAAAAAAAAATCGGGTAAAAAGGACATGTCTTTATTCCACTGTGATAGTGAAACATTGGATTTGAAGTCAGTTCCACTGCAACAAACAGTGGATTTGGGGTTATGAACAGTGGATTTGTCATTACCACCCAATTTATATTTTCACTGTCCTGATTCTCATTTTCCCACTCTTTTTTTGTCATTTTAAACCACTCCCCCAAATATAAAAGTATATTTTGTCACTAGAGACACGTCTGTTACGATGGTAACGCTTTTTTATTTTGCGGAAACGAAAGGAAACACACACACTAATTATGCCCCAAACGGGGCTCGAACACTGGTCGCCATGTATCAAGATAAGAATAATCGTATTTCACTAAAAAAATCGGATACAAAAGGTTATACACACGCATACTTGCCCCAAACGGGGCTCGAACCCTGGACTCTTACCAAGGTATAGCCTAGTGAAACCACTAGACCAGTGCCTCATTGCCCAAGCCGACTTGGCCAGCAAGACATAAATAATAAATTACAATTAATAATATTTAACTAGACTCAATATTATTCTCGACACACCCCCACAATCCTGTGGGAAGTGGCTGAACACAGAGATTGGACTTCAAACTAGAAAAATGAGGATACGCCAATGGTTTGGTGAGGACATCACTAAGCGATCCTTCAATGAGATAAAGGAGATGACGATCTTCATGGCGGCAACCAATTCATGAACATTGTGGAAATCGATCTCTATGTGCTTAGTGCGGGCATGATATACCGGGTAATGAGCAAGGTAGATGGCACCAATATTATCACACCAAAGAGTAGGCGGAGAAGATAACGGAACCTGCATCTCACGAAGAAGGCTGCAGAGCCACTGAAATTCAGCGGCAATGTTAGAAAGGGTCTTATACTCTGCCTCAGTGCTACTCTTCGAAGCGGTCAAGTGCAGCTTAATACGCCAACTATTGAGATTATCATCAAAAATGACACAATATGCCCCAACAGAACGACATTTATCACTGTCAGCAGCCGAATTAGAATTAGAATAAGCCCGGAGCGAAATAGATGACCGGCGGGAGAAGAAGAGACCATCGGAGACAGTGTGCTTAAGATACCGAAGAATATGTTTAACAGCAACCAGTGAGCTTCGGTAGGTGAATGCCTATACTTACTAACCTTGTGGACCGCAAACGCAATATCATGCTGATTGAAACTGAGATACTGGAGACTGCCAACAATAGTGTGGTAAAGCGAATGATCGGCGCAGAGAGGGCCGTCGTCCAGGGTGAGGTTGGTGTAGGCCGACATAGGTGTCGACAAGGATTGGCCTTGTCCAGAGAAGTACGTTGTAGAAGTTTGGAAGATATACTTGCGTTGAGTGAAAAATAGCCTCGGGGTAGGAAGCACCTCAATGCGATGAATGAAAATATCATCCACATAAATCGAACATAGACACGAGCACTATCACGGGAATAAATATATAGGAGGTGTCGACTTTGAACCGACAAACCCAAATCGAGTCAACACATCGGTGAAGCGAAAACCAAGCCTTTGGGGCCTGGACGGAGGCCCAAAAGCTCGCGCGAAGACGGCATACATAATCTACGGATAATCGGGGTGAACGAACCCCTGCGGGTCATTGCATATAGGCGGGCTCGAGATAAATGCCCATGTAAGAAAGCATTCGAATATCCACCGCCGAAGAGACCAACCCCGCGAAAGCGACAGAGAGACAAAAGAAGATGAATAGTGACCGGTTTGACAACCAAGCTAAAAGTGTCGGTGAAATCAACTCTTTGTGACGATCAAAAAGACCATCAGCATGACGTTTAGTGCGATAAACCCATTTATTGCCCACAATGTTCATACGAGGATGCGGAGGAATAAGATCTCAGGTCTGGTTGTGAAACAACGCATCGATTTCTCTCTCTCATAGCATGACGTCAATTCGGGTGTTTAGAGGCTTCGGTATAGGAAATAGAGTCCAGGGAGGCCGTGGAAGCAACAAGAGCTTTAGGAAGCGGGTAGCGGATAAAGTCAGAGTGAGAGATAGGTTTGAGGGAGTTGGTTTTGGTGCGGGTGATCATGGTATGAGTGGGAGCAGGTTGTGAAGGAGACAAGGCTAGAGAGGCCGAGGAAGAAGTGGACACAGGAGAGGTGAGTGAGGAAGGCTCGGAGGCGAGAGCCGGAGGGGTGGGGGCCAGTTTGAAGGAGCCGGCATGGGAGGTGGGTTTTGTGGAGGTGCTGGTAGGAAGACAAGAAGTGTTACAGTGAGATTATCAAGAGTGGGTTTCGAACCGAGGTCTCCGTTTATTGACAAGATATATTTTATTTCCCATGTTGTCATGGGGGAGACGACTTTGATTGCCGTCCATTACAAACAACAAATTCTAAATGATGCGGCATGCGTGTATTTAATTCTCTGAAGTACACTATCGAATTAATTAATCTATTCCGAACGTACTCCTTCTTGAAGGAGAGAAAGAAAAGAATAAGATGCAACTGGAAGTAGAAATGAATATATATTGAGAAAAGAAGAAATGACTCCATCAAGGTCAGTAGTCAAGATCAGCCATGCTTTGACCAAACAAATTAGTTGTATCATGATTTATATACTGTGCCAAGATTAGGTTTATATCAAAATAAAACGGAAAAACATAAATACAAACATCCTAGATTTGTATATAGCCTTTCACAATCTAGACGAAACGGTACACATGATTCGGTTTTTTTGTTTTTTACTTTTGAAATCATACTGGTATTATTTATGCTTTTAGAATTCACAAACTTAAACCGAACCATAATTGAATAAAACCAATATATCCGGTTCGATTTGTTTAGTTTGATTCTGATTTTTTCCATACATATATAAAAAGAGAGATGGATAATGATATTATCATATTTCAATTTTGGCTAATCATAAAAAACATATAAATTATTTTACTTTATCTTGTCATATGAATCTGGAACTCGTGTTGTATTATAATATATTGTAAACCATGTTCTGCCTACCAAATATTATAGTTTGAAGGTTTTTTTTTTTCTTTTATTTTGGATCTGAAATTACCTTCCTAACCCTCTCCCCTTTGTCACAGCACATGTAGTGTTTTCATATACAGCTGGGGATCCACATTCTTTGTCATATGGTCCTCTTAGGTTGGGCTACGTGTGAGAGATTGTTGGTTAACGGATTAATAGATAATGGATTGCAAATTTGCTTATTTAAATGGAGTTATAATTAGTGGTGTCAATCTACATACATATACGTGATACTGCTTTAGATAATTAGTAGTATCGATATTTATCCAGTTTGCTCTGGTTTTTAACGGTTTTCATTTTAGAAATCAAAAACAAACTTTTTTTTTTCATGATTTGGTTTTTTTTATAGTACAAAAACAAACCAAAAAACCACGATTTATTTTTATCCGGCTCGGACCATTTTGGCAGCCAATCGGTTTGATTTGTGGTATTTGTCTTCAATCTTATAGACCATATTTATCTAAGAGACTAAAACTAAAAGTGAGGTTGTTTTGGAGGTGGGGTTCGGGGTGTTTGACTTTTATTGTTGTTTGGGGAATAGATATCTAAAGGCCACCATGCCTATTAATAGGAGTAATGATAATTGGCAGAGTACTTATTTCACAATAAATGACATTACGGTCAGCTACAACATAAATCATTATACGGTTACATTTTGATCGATTTAAACTCATTATAATCACCGGTGTAAATAATTGTTGTCACATTCGTTATAATACAACATGTGTGGCATATCATAACTCTATTAATAGAGAGATCACTCATCAATAGGTCAATTGATCTCCATGACTTTGATGTTCTTGGACTTTAGCCGGGTGCGGCGCCACCTTGTGCTATTTTCATCACTTGACCCTAAAATAAATCTATGTATTTTCCACACTATTTATATTTTTATCTACTAATATGTACTCATTGATCCGCTAAAAGTTTAAAATAGTTATCCTCGACCCATGATTATACATATATTTTTATATAATGCATTATAAAAATTGTAATCTGATTGTGTCATTTTTATCTTTCGACTCACACACATGCGATTCTGCAATCAAGACTTACTTTAGCGCAAGGCTTTTTGGTTATGGATCTTCGGCTCTAATTGTGGAAATCTTGAAACATGAACAGATAAGATAGTGAATTATGAATTTGATATTGATAGTGAAATACTTCCTTCGTTTAGGGTGGTTCAAGACAACCAGTATATCACTCTTTCCATCAATCACTATTTTTAAAATTTTTTTTTTTTAAATATGATTCGTTCCGGACCATAAAGTAATACATGTGGCCATACCGTAATAAAATTTGCCGTAAGAAAATGAGTTAAATCATTAACTTTTAAAACAAAATAACTAAAATACCTTTTTTTTGGCTTAAAGCCCCCGGTATCCGGAACCCACTGATCCGACTAATCCGGAGTTCGAATTATAAAACTCATAGATGTAAATATTTTGATTTTTGAGATTTAATAAAGATCCGGTTTTTCAAAAAAAATAAAAAAAATAAAATAAAAAAAAATCCTGTTGCTTTTCTTTCTTCTCCTCCATTTCTTTCTTCAATCAATACAAATGTTTCTAAGTCTCAAAACATTGTATTTTTAACCATTTTTTTCTTCTTTTTTGTCCTTTCCTTTTGTTATATAATTTGACATTTTTCCAGGCATTATTTTCAAGTCATTTTTAAGTAAAAACAATGAAAAAGTGGATTTGCATAGTGGAATTATTAATGGAAGGTGTATTTTAATAAACAAATAAAAGCAGTGAAATAGTGGGTTTAACATCTATTCGACTAATTCACTTTAATGATTAGTGGATTTGGGTGTCGATTCCACTGATTAGTTGTACCGACAAAGAACATTTTAATATTTTCACCAACATTTTAAACAAAGAACATTTTCATTTTTTCACCTAATTATTAAATGTCGTGTTGTTTTCGCCAATTTTTTCACTGCCTTGTTTTCCATTATTTTTTATTGTCTTTTATTCCCAAGAACCTGATAAATAATGATATGTTATATATACTAAATAAACAAGAGAAGAGAAAATACAAAGAGTAGAGAGGATATTTATAGTAGAGATTACAATGTAGATACAATAATTTGAATAATAAATAATCCATAAAATTTATCTTTACATAACACTCTATTTTGGATATCTATTATTCAACAAACAACAGATATGATATGCCTCATTAAAACCTTACTAAGAAAAACCCAGTGGAAAAAAATCTTAGTCAAGAGAAAAGAATACGTATTTATGTTTGATTTACTCCCTCTGAACTAATCATCAATTATGATCATTAAAGCGTCGCATCCCAATGCTATTCACCGGTCATTCAAATGTCGCAGTTGGCAACGTCTTGATAAATAAATCTGTCAGATTATCAGTTGATCGAATATGTTGCTCACCGACCTCCCATTCATTTACAAGTTAATAAATTGTTGAATTTATTTCTCGATCTGAGTTGCATAACGTATATGTCATGTACTTCAAGCTTTGCTAAAAATACCCAGTGGGAAAAAAACTAGACAAGGTAAATAGTTCATGCCATATGCGTTTTTGTGTGTTGCACTGACTGCCTCATTAAAAACTGTTGGAAATAAAATTTATGTTTTGATGATGATTCATCAGTTAGTTTAATTATTACTTAACCCTATTGATGAAGTGTCATAACTAGCTGTTATAGTGCAAAGCAAAAAAGATGACTAGAAATCAATGTATAGGATTTAATCGAGTCTGATATTTGTATAAGTTAAATCAGACAAGAACTGTAATAGATCTAGGATCAGAACTGAGAAAATGAGAAATTGGCTTATTAAACTGAGTTCATAACTGGAGATTAAACAATTGACAGAAACTGACTAAGAGCACACCAACTAAAGACTGAGAGATCAGACTCAGTTATAGAAGAAGAACTAAAGAAGATAAGTTCGCTGAGGGACACAGACTCGGTTGACTTATCTAGAACTGAAGAACTGAGGGTTCAGACTCAGTTAATTGAAGATTGAAGAACTGAGGGTTCAAACTCAGTTTTGAAGACTTAAGCCGAGACTGTAAAGTTAGAATTCAGGTAAGTCTATGATGGCCTGAACTGACATTATGGATCCTGAAGAAGACCTAAGTATCATAAGGACAATGATATCTTAGCTGAGTTATAAGTTATGGTATACTCTGATTAAGTCAATAATAATCAGATGTGAAATGGTGTACTGATTTATAGAAGAATAAAAACTCAGTTAACACTCTTGAGCTGAAAACTAACTAGGTTAAGTTTTCATGCTGAGGTCAAGAAAAGCTGAAGATAAATCTGACCGTTATAAAGCGACCAATAAAATTTCTTTGAATGTAATTGTCGAGAAAGGACACTGACATTCATCGGAATAAGCAGGACCACCAACGGATAAAAGAATTCAAGTTCTAACTTTCAAATTTAGCTAACCGTTGAAGAAACCCCAATAAATAGTCTACTTCTACCACTAGAAGAAGTGTGGAATTCTAAGAATTAATCTAGTCAAGAAAGATTTTACTAAAGGGGAAAGTAAATCAAAAGAATTCCTGCTAAGCACTTTATTGCAAGATCAAGATCTCTTCAAGTGTTCATAAGCTTTCAAAGAAAGATCAAGATCAATCATTTGAAGAAAATAGAGCTGAGCACATATCATATTCATCTAGAAAAAGCTCTAAACACAATTGAATCATAGTTATTGATTCAAGTCTCAACCTTGATTCTATCGAAGGTTTAGACTGTGAAACACCAAGAAGGTGTGAAGGACAGTTGAGTGCAGTCAGGAAGACTGTGTTTGTGTTGAGCTGGTGAAGAGGCAATTCAACCCTCCAAGGACCAGTGTAGCAAGCTTAGTTCAAACAAAAATTCTACTTGTTGAAGACTGAAGCTGGGGATTAATGAAGGACAATCAAGTGTTTAGAATTTACTTTGTGTCTTGTAACTGTAAACCTCAAGAACATAGTGGATTTATCCTCCTACATCACAGGGGAAGAGAGGACTGACAGGATTACACCACCTTTTACTTACTTTACGCATTTATTTACTGCATATAAGTATACATTACATCCAATCACACTCAGCAAACACAAGAAACTGAGACAGCACCACATTGCATTATATTTAGACAAACTGATAAACTCAAGTTTTATATATATAGGCTTAATTTAATCCACTGCCGGTTAACTAAGTTCAGTGTAAGTCAGCACTGACTTATACTCAGCTAAGTTAGCTTAACTCCACACAATTTTAAGGTTAAACTTAATCTGTACAAGATTCATTTTTCAGTTAGGTTTTTTGGGACAAGTTTATTCACCCCCCCCCCCCCACCCCCTCCCCTCTAAACTTGTGTAAGCCTTCCTAAGGGACCAACAAAAACCCTATGGGAAAAAAACATAGTTAAAGGGAAAAAGAGTACAGTCGTTGGTATTTAAGACCAATGCTCAAAATAGTTTTGAAGTTGTCGCTTCCCCTGATGACTACAAACTTCCCTATGTACGCATTCAAATACTATAAACACATTTTTTTCAGAATAGATATAGGAATGATCTTAGCGAATAATTCTGCTAGATTGTTACTAGATCGTACTTTGTATATATGTCTTTTCTAGACTTCATGTTGATAATTGAGTGTAGGGACTAAAGACTGTCATGCCCATTACTCATTTGTGCAACACATGTAATCCAGTCAACACTATAATCATAAAAAAAAAATGGGGGAAGTAATACAATCACAATTTGCATGCATTTATTTCCACTCTTACATGTCGTAGTGCTATAAATTCATGACATTAAGTTTGAGTTACTTATATATTCCTCTTTCAATAGGAATATACTATAGCCATATTACATTCAACATGAATGTTAACGACATTTTTAACTTAACAATATGCATGTTGCAATTGTCTTTTTATTTCATTTCTGAAATCCACCAAGAATTTTCATGTCTAACGACCCATTAATATGCGGTCATTATGTCTAGTAAATTATAAAAACAAATATTTGTTGCCAGAATCATTAATAACGGAACATAATACAATTTATAATGAGGGAATATAATTGATCAAAATCAATATTTGGTCATAACAAAACCAAACTTTTTCAAGTTAAGATCAACCTCAATTTGCTTATTTTATTTTTACCAGTCTATGTGCCTCTTACACCGTACTACTAACTTGCATTCTGGATCTAGATTATAATAGCAAATTATGAGGCAACTATGCCGTCGACGACTATGATATTTTATAATAAACTTCTCCAATAAAATTCAATGCTAATTCGATATTAGCATAAACCAATTATTTATCAATGTATGGATTGGTTGTTCCGCAACCTCAATATTTAATCATTTGATGCACGTCAGCACGTGCTAATTTATTCGGGGTTTTCGTCTTTAAGACGAATCTCTTTATGAGATTTCATGATTGACTTAATGAATTCATTTTCCGCGGATAATTATATTTTACACCGATCGGTCTTTTACGCTTCCGGCGTAGAGAAATATAATAAATCATATTTTTTGTGCATTTATAAATGATCACCATTTTTATTCAATTAAGGCATCTGGTAGATTACTTAGATTACTTGCTAAATACTACAAGTTTACTATTTTCCAAACTTTCAGTTCAAATTGAGCGTTGAAGATCTTTCATATTATTTTACACACGCACACACACTTTTCGCCCCTACTGGGGCTCCAACCGGCAACCTCCGGGCTAAGATCTTTCATATATTATAAAATTTCTCGGCATTCTTTTATTCTAAGATGAGGTTTTCTATCTCCCCATAATGCCGGGAAATGATCTTTATCAAACATGCTGCATCGAGTTATACCTTGATGCTCTTTTATTCGTTTCAAGTGATTTACACATTTAAAACATAGTAGATATATTAAATATCTCATTCTATGAGATTTTTGAAAACTCTTGCGCTTCATGCGTTGAATATACCACTATGTGATTTCAGATTCTTCAAGAATCGTTCAAATTATTTTTCACATCATATATAGAGAAATCACGAGAATGAGACGCTGAACTTTTGGTTCATTTCTCCATTTTTCTCAGAAAATGTTTGATATATGACAAATGTGCATAAAATCTACTCTTTGTGGGTTTTATGTCAATGAATCATAAATGAACTCATGGTTCATATATGTCAATGCATCACACGAGATACAATTCATGATGGATTTTCCTCTTCTTAATCTCGAGACAACACTCTTTCACAATCAATATCTAGAAAATTTGCAATAACCCGTGTGGATTCAACATTTTAATGTGAGATGTCCTCTTATGTGGGTATCATCAAACTTCTTTAATATATTTCGATTCTTGGAGAAATATTATCTATAGTGATATTATATCATTTCTCACAATTATGGAATATATCGAGGTATGCCAATATTCATGAATCACCAACCCAATTCTATTGAGATTCTCACATAAAGAATTTGTCATAACCACTGAGAACCAATATATTCATAATCATTATATGTATCTTAAATATTTAATATGGTCATATTTAAAGAGATCAAGTGCAAATTGAATTGTGAAAGTAAAACAATTTATCACTTATACGTTCAAAAAAAGTTCTAATAAAAGAAGAACATATTACAATTTTAGTCAAGCGGGTTTCTACACACAGTATAACTCAAGTTTCAATTAGATTGAAAAACCAAGTATAACCAAGTAGATTGGTAATCTCATAATAATATAGTAATTCGAATGACTAATACGTAAGTTACTAATTCAAGACATCACACGATAAAATCACTAAGGTAGATTCATTATTGCATCATTATTAAGTGAAAATCACTATAAAATCACTAAGGTAATCTCATTATTGCAAACTTTGACCTTTTAGTTTGCAATCAAAGTGTCAAACTAATTAACAAGTGAAAAATTAACGGAGTAAGCGAAAGGTTAGATCCATAAGCTCAAGTATAATATAGAGAAAAAAGTCAATTGCCAGATTATTCAATTATTGTATATATAAAAAGGGTCATACCAATGAACACTGTCTTATTCAAAAGTATACATGTATAAATAGATCATTAAACTTATTTAAAACAAAAGATCATAAAATCATATTCTATGTCTTAATTTAAACAACTGTCAATCAAAACGATCAAGCATACATAATCTTAGATAATTGATAATATCAAATGAAACTATTGTAATTTTATCCTTATGCAAGGGTGTTTATTTCAAGTAAAGTGCCTAGAGATATTGTATAATGTAGTTGACATCGAAAAACACGTTTTAATTTAAACATATACAATCATTTTGTTTATCCATAAGCGGAAACCAAAACGATCATGAAAATAAATGGCTCACATGAAAATCTTTATTTCTTATTTGGAGTATCAAAACGAGAAGTATTATTACAATAATTAGTAGCATACTCAAGATTCAAAATAACATAAATGATAAGCCTTGAAAATAGCATGAAGGATAATCCCTTATCACTAGGTTTCATGTAGAGCAGTTTAAACAAATAAGTTTATTTTACGTCAACTAAAACTATTATTCTAAAACATTCAAACATTAACATGTATCATTTTCAATAGATCATGCAAATATCATATTCAATTCTCTTAATATTGCTAACAAGTGTGGGAAAAAAAAGGAAGATGAGATCATATATGTCATGGAAGATTAACTTAACCATTCAATCTTATATCACACATACATGTTTGTTTTTAAGAAGAATATTACCGATATATGAATAAAATTTATACTAATACATGTAAATAGAACCATCCATGATATTACCAATATATGGATAAAGTTCATACTAGTACACGTGTTATGACGGGACCGTCAGGGATCCAAAACGGATTACAATAATCAAGAATAAACGAGAAAGAATAAATCACACAAGAAATAATAACACGGGATTTAACGTGGTTTCCGGTAATATGCCGACTAGTCCACGGGTAGAAACGAGGAGATTATATTATCACTGGAGATTTTACAGACTCTGCAGTTGCTTGCCCAATTACTTCTGCTACTGCTGTTAACTACAATTGTCCTAGGTTACAACATACTTGTATTTATAGTCACCAAACCCTAGACCTAGCCGCCATAACTAAATACAGGCTGATTGACTAAAATACCCCAGATGTGAACTCAGCTCAGCTGACTCCACCAAACGTAACCTGCTGACATTTACCCTGCTGACATTTCCCTGCTGGCCTTGCCTTGCTGACATTACCCTGCTGGCATACCCTGCTGACATTGCTCAGCTGACTTGTCCTGCTGAGAGGTCAAGTCACTTTTTCTATCAATCTCCACCTTGACTTGAACTCTCATTCACAGTCAACCAGATTACATGACCAGATGTACTTGTACCAGATGCATTCGTCAATGCCAGATGTACTTGTACCAGATCTTTCTTCAGACTTAACAGCTTCAGATGAGATGAGAGTTAACTTCAGATGAGAAACCAACTTCAGATGAGAACCTCCCAGATTCAGATGAGATCCTCTACTGCTAACAGATTCAGACTTGATTGAGTTGAGAACAAATATGATCAACAGATTCAAACTTGATCACCAGACAAGATGTGATTACCAGATTCAGGTGTAATCACCTCAATTGAGGACACTCAACTAAGTTCTTCAGATTCAACTTCAACCAAATAGATTTGTAGATTCAAATTCAAATTCTGAGCTGACCAGATGTGAACACAACAAACTTTAGGCTAGACTTCTCCAGACGAAACTTAACTCCAGATGAGAACTCCACCCCAGGAAAGAATCTCCCATATCAGATGAGACTCTAACTCAGACATGTTCACCAGATGCTCAACTGACTTCACTCAGATGAGGCTTCCAGACACATATGCAGAACCAACAAAGACATATTCAACAAATTCAGCAGATGCCACTCTGCTGATAGTTGGAATCAGCTGACTTATATCAGCAGACTTCCTAGACTTGAACATTCCACTACTCAACCAACTTTCACTCAGCTGGTACTAGATTAATAGACTTTCACTCAGCCGACCCCAGATTTTGATTCCACTAGATTCAGATCTTGATTCTTCAGGTTTAGATGCACAACCAAGTGCCAGATTAGTGTTGACTGTTCTCAGCAGAGTTCTACAAACTCAGCTGAGTATGGACCTAAAGCTCCACCTGCTTGTCAACACTCCAGATTCAGATTCAGACCAGATTTGCATTAGGGTCTTTGGAATTGCCCTTCTTGAAAGTCTTCTTTTCAAGATTTCCATTCCCTTTGCAACTGCTACTAGCAACCAAACCAGCAGCCTGATTGTCTGTACCTGTGCCAATGCATGTGCTTGTGCCTGCTGCATTATGCCTTAGCTCTTGATTATGGAGAGATGCCCTTACATCCTCCAATGACACTGTGTTTCTTCCAACAATAAAAGACTGCACAAAATTCTCATATGATGCTGGCAGTGATACCAACAAAATTTGAGCTGCATCCTCATCTTCGATCTTAACACCAATACTCCTTAAATCAAGCAATATTGTGTTCAGCTTTTCTAGATGATCTCTGAGAGGCATTCCTTCATGCATCTTTAAACTAAACAGACATTACTACATCAGCAACTTGTTGGTCAACGACTTTGTCATATACAGACTCTCAAGCTTCAGCCACAGCCCTGCTGCTGAATCCTCTTCAACAACTTCAGTGATAACATCATCAAAAAAGCACAAAAAAATCATTGAATGTGCTTTCTCCTCCACATTGGCCATCTCAGCGTTTCCTGCATCCACCGATTTTGTCAATGGAGCCCTAGTTTCTTCAACATAGCATGCATCTTGATTTGCCACAGATTCAAATTGTTCCTTCCTGTGAATTTACAACTCTCCACATCTAACCCAGACATCTTGATCTCACCGGAGAGCTAACGTTGATCCCAGAACCTAGCATCAATTACCACCTTGGTGACAATCAACCTAACTCGAATAGATTTTTGATTCCCAGATGATAACATTGATGCTCTGATACCAGTGTGTTATGACAGGACCATCAGGGATCCAAAACGGATTACAATAATCAAGAATAAACGAGAAATAATAAATCAAACAAGAAACAATAACACAGGATTTTATGTGGTTTCCGGTAATATGCCGACTAGTGCACGGGCAGAAACGAGGAGATTATATTATCACTGGAGATTTTACAGACTCAGCAATTGCTTGCCCAATTTCTTCTGCTACTGCTGTTAACTGCAATTGTCCTAGGTTACAACATACTTGTATTTATAGTCACCAAACCCTAGACCTAGCCACCATAACTAAATACAGGCTTATTGACTAAAATACCCCAGATGTGAACTCAGCTCAGCTGACTCCACCAGACGTAACCTGCTGACATTTACCCTGCTGACATTGCCCTACTGGCCTTGCCTTGCTGGCATTACCCTCCTGGCATTGCCCCTGCTGGCATACCTTGCTGACATTGCTCAGCTGACTTGTCCTGCTGAGAGGTCAAGTCATTTTTTCTAACAACACGTAAATAAAACCATCCATGATATAAGTACTTTAGTGCCTGCTTTTTAAATCACTTCTTTATTTATTCTTTACTAAAAGTTCAAAACTACATCATAGATAAAAAAATCAACTTTAAGTCAACCTAACAATTTATCCAACAATTTAAATCAATCGATGCCATCAAGCGTTGTCATTAGGAGATAATCAATCAATGTCATCAAGCGGTGTCATTAATAAAATCCACAGCTTATGGCTATGACATCTCTGGCACATCAAAATTCAATCATCATCGTAATTCTTTTGATCAATAAAAATGATTGATGCATAAAAATTATCTCAATTGCTTTAGCTGGCTTTTTCTATGATGTCTGGTAAAGTTCAATAAAATGTTTTGCCATTATCTCAATTACTTCATATGGCTTTTAACACAATTCAAAGTGTATTGTATTTCATTAATTCAACTGAATGGAGAGAGTACAAATATATAGAGTTCGGTGACTTAGTCAATAAGTCACAGCAAGATAAATACAACAATAAAAATATTTAAAGTAAATAATAATATTCAAACTATACTATTCTTGACATGTCCCCGTGGTCCTGTTGGAAGTGGCTAAACACGGATATTGGACATTAAACTGACAAAACGAGACTGAGCCAACGGTTTGGTGAGGACATCAGCTAACTGGTCCTTCGAGGAGATAAAAGAGATGCCGAGCTTGCAAGCTTTAACTAATTCATGAACATGGTGGAAGTCGATCTCTATGTGCTTCGTGCGGGCATGAAACACCAGATTGGGAGCAATGTAGGTGGTGCCAATATTATCACACCATAGAGTAGGCAGGGAAGACAACCTAACATGCATCTCACCAAGAAGACTGCAAAGCCACTGGAGCTCTGCGGCGGTGGTAGAAAGAGTCTTATACTCGGCCTCAACGCTACTGTTTGAAACTTTCAACTGTTGCTTACTACGCCAACTATTGAGATTATCACCAAGGAAGACACAATATGCCCCAACAGAGCAGTGATTATCACTGTAAGCGGCCCAATCAGAATCATAATAAGCCCGGAACGAAATAGGGGACAGGCAGGAGAAGAAGACACCATCGGAGACAGTCGGCTTAAGATACCAAAGAAGACGTTTAACAACAACCTAGTGAGCTTCGGTAGGTGAATGCATATACTCACTAACCTTGTGGACCGTTAAGGAAATATCATGCCGAGTGAAATTGAGATACTGTAGATCACCAACAATAGTGCGGTAAGGCGAATGATCGGGGCATGGATGGACGTCGTCAAGAGTAAGTCGGGTAAAGGCCAACATAGGTGTCTGAAAAGGCTTGGTCTAGTCCAGGGAGGAACACTGCAGAAGCTGAAAGATATACTTGCGTGGAGTGAGAAATAGCCCATCGGAGGTAGGAAGTACCTCAATGCCAAGAAAATACAACAGATAACCAAGGTCCTTAACAGGAAAGTGCAGATTAAGATAAGAGATAACAAGCTCAACAAGCGAAGACAACAAGTCGGTAATAATAATATCATCCACATAAATCAAAATATAAGCGCGAGCACCATCACGAGAATAAATATATAAGGAGTTGTCGGCTTTGGAGCCGACAAAGCCAAACTAAGTCAAGACATAGGTGAAGCGAGAGAACCAAGCACGAGAGCCTGACGAAGACCATACAGGCTGAGACGAAGACAACAAACAAAGCCTGGATAATCAGGGTGAAAAAATCTCTGTGGTTGCTGCATATAAACAGGCTAAGACAAATTCCCATGGAGGAAAGCATTCTGAATATCCACCTGGTGAAGAGACCAACACTGCGAAATGGCTAGAGACAGAAGAAGACGAATAGTGACCGGTTTAACGACCGGACTAAATGTGTCGGTGAAATCACCATTTTGTCATGATGAAAGCCCTTGGCCCCAAGACGAGCCTTGCGACGCTTAAAACGTTCATCTGCATGATGTTCAGTGCGATAAACCCATTTATTTCCAACAAAAATGATTCGAGGATGCGGAGACACAAGATCCTGGGTATGGTTGTGCAACAAAGCGTCAATTTCATCTCTTATAGTATTATGCTAATTCTGGGTTTTCAAGGCTTTGGTATAGAAAGTAGGGTCTAGGGAGTCGGTAGAGGCAACAAGGGCTTTAGGAAGCAGATAACGGATAAAGTTGAGCCGAGAGATTGGTTTGAGAGAATTGGTTTTTGTTCGAGTAACCATGGTATGGGTGGGAGCAGGTTGGTCAAGAGACGAGGCAAGAGAGGCCGAGGCCGAATTGGACGCAGGATATGTGGGTGGGAAATGCAGCCAAATAGGGTGGGGACGTGTTGGAGGGAGCCGGCATGGAAGGCGGATTTTGTGGAGGTGCCGGTAAGAAGATAGGAAGCGGGACAATGAGATTATCAAGTGCGGGTTTGGAAAGAGAAGGTGTATAGGAAGAGATGGATTCATAAAAACCAACATGAAGAGCAATATAGATATGGCCAGAGGCAAGGTCTAGACATTTATAACTGCGGTGTGAAGTACTATAGCTGAGAAAGATACAAGTTTTAGAGCAGAAACCAGTCTTATGATGGTGTAGGGGCAGAGATAGGGCCACCAACACACAAAGCCAAAGACTCGAAGGAATGAATAGTCAGGGAATAGATGATAGACCACTTCAAGAGGGGACTTATCATGAAGGACTTTGGTGGAAAGACGGTTGATGATATAAGTTGTAGCGATAAAGGCATCCTCCCAATAGGGAAACAGAAGGTTGGATTGGGTAAGAAGAGAAATTCTGACTTCAACAATTTGACGGTGGCGGCGCTCAATGGCACCAATTTGTTCATGAGTGTGGGGACAAGAAAGGCGATGAAGGATGCAAAGAGAGGTAAGAAGAGTGGAAATGCGGTGATACTCACCACCCAATCAGTTTGGATGGATTTAGTTTGGTATTAAACCGGCGTTCAATCATGGCAAGGAAGTCAGGAAAGATAGTTTCAACATCATACTTATTTTTCAGGGTATAGAGCCATAGGTATTTTGTAAAGTCATCCAGAAAGCTGACAAAATAACGGGAACCATAAATTGAAGGTTCTGAACAGTGGCCCCAAACATCAGAGTGGATCAGATCCAAAGGAGCAATAAATGTAAAAGCATAAGTGTAAAACGGAAAACGGTGACATTAGGTTAACTGGCATGGGGCACACATAGTAGGGGTGATTTATTAGGAGTAAAAGTAGGTAAACGTTTTAAGGCTGGAAGAAGTGCGGAGTAGGAGCAATGACCGAGACGTTGATGCCACGTGGTAGAGGAGGTAAGGTAAGGGATGAGGTAAGGACTTGAGCAGGAGCAAGCCGGGATGGAGCAATGACCGAGACGCTGATGCCACGTGGTAGAGTCCATCATTAACAAATCCCTGAGGTAGACGTGGCCCGAGTAATCCTTTACAACAAAGTAGGACCAATGAAATTCAAAATACACAGAATTTCAAGAGGCAAATTTATGCACAGATAAGAGGTTTCTGGTGATAGAGGGGGTAACAAGAGTATTTAATAAATAAAATGTCTAGGAAGGGGAATTTACAGAATAAGAGCCGTATTGAGTAATAGATGAACATGTACCATCACCTACATGCACTTTGTCGGGCCCAACATAAGGTGCAGATGA
This sequence comes from Gentiana macrophylla, assembly GCA_026214975.1. NCBI lineage: Eukaryota > Viridiplantae > Streptophyta > Magnoliopsida > Gentianales > Gentianaceae > Gentiana > Gentiana macrophylla. The sequence goes on along the minus strand of CM047807.1, from coordinate 81,490,069 downwards.
TAGGTGGATATTTCAAACATCATTAGTGAGATGGTGAATGGCCCCGTTATCCGCAATCCAGTTAAATTCGGGGTGTACGGACGTCACATATGTTGAGGAGGGGGCAGCGCTGATATCGCAAGGAGCAGGCTGGTGCGGTACGGCCGGTGGCGGCACAAATCTGGTAGTTGGAGGGTTTTGGACCATTAGAGAAGCTGGAGTGTGTGAGACGAAGGTTTCCAGGATCACAGCCTCACCCCCAGCCTCGAGAAAAATCCGATCCATGGTAACTATACGGGGAAGGACAGAAGCTGAGATTGTTTCGTCGATCTTGCATTGAGGTGGAGCAGAGGTGGGGGCCGTGGGAGATGTTGGTATGACAAAAAATAACACCAAAACGCAGCATTTTGGTCGTGGCACGATTCAAAAAAATTTAACCGTCCAAACAAAAATTCCACCATTCAGATTTTAGTAAAAGGATATACGAACAAGCCCTCCAAATTTCATCATGATCGGAGTATGTTTTAATATCCGAGCGTCGTAAAAATCGTTCAGCTGAAACACCAAATCACAGCAGTTCGGTTTCGGGATGATTCAGAGAACCGTCCAAACGTCAAATCCACCGTTCCGATCGTAGAAGAAAGTGATAAAAAAAAAAACAAGCCCTCAAAATTTCGTCACGATCGGAGTTTGTTTCAATATCCAATCGTCGCAAGAAAGGTTCTGCTGAAACACCGAATCATAGCAGTTCAGTCGACGGATAATTCAAAGAAATTGAACCGTCCAAACGACAATTCCACCGTTCATATTCTAGAAGAAAGTAGTAAGAATGTGCCCTCAAAATTTTGTCACGATTGGTGTTTGTTTCGATTTCCGATCATAGCCGGAAATTTTCTGCAGAAACACAAATAAACCTAGGATTTTTGTTTTTGTTTTTGTTTTTTGTTTTGAAAAGAAAAGGGTAAGGTTTAGGGAAGAAATGACATAACGAGAGAGATAAAATCGAGACACTCTAATACAATAACATAATTCAAAGTGTATTGTATTTCATTAATTCAATTGAATGGAGAGAGTGCAAACCTATAAAGTTCGATGACTTAGTCAATAAGTCACTACAAGGTAAATACGACAATAATAATATTTAAAGTAAATAATAATATTCAAATTATATTATCCTCGACAGTTTTTTCTGTGACCAAGTCAGCAAGACCATTTGTCTCAATATCCAAGACTCATAAATTCCAAGTGCATTTCAACATTCATATGGGCCATGATATATAATTTTTCCTCAATATGTTACGGGTACGAATTCTAGTCATTAGAAAAAAGACAAAAGGAATGCACAAAAATAATATTTCACTGAGTGTGCACAAAACTAATATTTTACCTCACCGGTTGTAATACAGCGCCGGTAGAGTCAATTTTACTCTCTGCTTGGAATACATCGCCGGTAGAGTCTCATACTGATAATATGTTACAATACTAAATAAACAAGGAGAAGAAAAAATACAAAGTATAAAGAAGAATGTAAATTGTCTATGTATTATGTCATTGGTATGAGATTCCAATGTAAATACAATAATTTGAATTAATCCAATATCTATATAAATGAATTTGAATAATAGATAAACAATAAAATTTATCATTTACAAAACATGATAGATATATAAACAACATAATAAATATTCTTTTGAAAATGAAATTGCATAAGTAGAATGAGTAATTATTTTTGACAACTTAATCAATTAAATTGGAACGGGCGTGTATGAGACTGAATTGCGGAAAGGAAAATGATATGTACACTACAAATATTATGTAGTACCCTAAAAAAATATTATGTAGTGCACATTCACTGTCTAATCCACCACCATTGATTAAAGTATAGTAATTAAAATCCATAGATAGAAAATGTGTAGTGATTGCTCACTACATATTATGTGTGGTGGATATGTGATTGCGGAAATTGTGTATTAATTCTCGGCCGCATAACCATATCGAATTCCGTACAATTTTGACAAGTGGTAAATTATGTGAATTTTGTTGTTTTCTTTTATTATTCCCTCCGTTCCAATTTATCTGAGGCAGTTGCCAAAATTACGAATATTAAGAATGTGAGTTAATGCATTAACTTTTACAATGAAATGATTAGAATGACCTTAGATATAACTAATGTGGCCTTCTTTTTTATATCTACTACCGTAATAAATAAGGGTAAATGTTAAGATCAAAAGTTTACCGTTGTACAAAAACCAATTGGTGCCAGTAAAGGCGCTACTATATTTCTTATCATATAAGAGTGTGGGCAATCTGTCCAAACACCCCCCTCAAGTCTGTCCAACACTTGCACAATTTTATTTTCAATAGTGTGGGCAATCTTTCCCAACACCGTCTCAAGTGTGGGCAATCTATCCTAACACTTGCACAAATATTTTTTTAAATATTGTTCCAACCAGAGTTCGATCTCATGACCTCTGGCTCTGATACCATGTAAAGATCAAGCGCTTACCATTCTGCCAAAACCAATTGGTGGTAGTAAAGGCGCAACTTATTTCTTAATTCATTCAAGAGTGTGGGCAATCTCTCCCAACACCCCCCTCAAGTGTGGGCAATCTCTCCCAACACTTGCACAATTTTTCATTCAAAAGTGTGGCCAATCTCTCCCAACTGATAGAATAATGAAAGGAGAAATATTGTCTTATTGATTCAATAAGAAACGATTACAATATATAGGAAGAGAGAGGCTTGTCCAACAAGCTCAATAATAAAGATAAATACATAATTTAAACTAATATAAGATAAATATAATTATATCTCTAATATTCCCCCTCAAGCTCATGGGGCGCTTGTGAACATGAAGCTTGTAAACTGAGAGGCGTTGATGACGGTCGGAGGCATCTTTAAGCAATAAACGGGATGAAGGAGTGGTGGTGGGAGGAAAACATCATGGGACGTAATTTGAGGATATACCAAGGAGAACCGATGAAATTTGATGGGATATACCCGTGCGAGAAAATAAAATATTTGAGGATTTACCCATGCAGAAAGGAAAATTTCACATACTTTGTCCAATTCACAAGACAGAGGACAAGTCGTGGAGGCTAAAATTTTTGAGGATATACCCTAGCAGAAATTAAACATTTATGGGATATACCCGTGCGGAAAATTAAAGAGGAGGCGATACCTAAAATACGGTCCCAAAAAAAAATATTTCCTCACATCCCAAATCATTACCTCCCTGTATTTGTAGTGGGCCAAGACCATGTGAATTTAATTGGGCCAAATTAGAAGTAACTTGATGGGCCAATTGTAATGGAATTTTGTGGGCCAATAGATAAGGAAAATATGTTACCCTAATTGTTTTGGCTACAACGACAGCAATCATCAGCAAGCTAACAATGGCAGATGCAGAAAGGAATAATCGGCGGCTGGAAATTGGGTAAGCTAGGAGCGGACATGGAGGCGGCAATGGGCGAGAGATACATGAGCGGTGGCGCTTTGGTGGAAGTGCGGCGATTTCAAAATAGGTTGTGGTGAGGCGATGTGTTTGCTGCGATGAGACGAGAGGTGGGATCGACCATGGCGCAGTAGCCATTGATTCGGTGATGATGCCGGTGGCGACTAGCGGCTTTATTCGGAAAAAAGAAAAATAAATAAATAAATAAAATTTGGGAGGGTGAGGTTTGATCATATTCTTTGTCACAAACCCCCACCGGACATTATTTTTCGTAGATTTTACTCAGGATCGAAAATGACGTTTGTCTATAGCTCTGCTACCATGATAGAATAATGAAAGGAGAAATATTGTCTTATTGATTCAATAAGAAACGATTACAATATATAGGAAGAGAGAGGCTTGTCCAACAAGCTCAATAATAAAGATAAATACATAATTTAAACTAATATAAGATAAATCTAATTATATCTCTAATACCAACACCACCCCTCAAGTGTGGGCAATCTCTCCCAACACTTGCACTGTTTTTTTTAAAATAATATTCCAACCAGGGTTCGATCTCGTTACATCTGGCTCCGATACCATATCAAGATCAAGCGCTTACTGTTGTACTAAAACCAATTGGTGCCAGTAAAGGCGCTACTATATTTCTGTAGGCATTCAAGAGTGGGCAATCTATCCCAACACCCCATCTAGTGTGGGCTCAAGAGTGTGGGCAATCTCTCCCAACACCCTCCTCGAGTGTGAGCAATCTGTCCCAACACCCCCCTCAAGTGTGGGCAATATATCCCAACACTTGTATAATTTTTTTTTAAATAATGTTCCAATCAGGGTTCGATCCCACTGACCTAAACTCGATGAATTTTAAGATCAAGACTTACCATTTTACTAAGATCAATTGGTTTTAGTAGAATGGTAAACGCTTGATCCTAAAAGTAAATCAAGTAAAAACAAATAAATGTTGCTTTAGAAATTGAACTGCCTCACATAAAATAGAACAAAATATTTTGACAACAGTCTCAGTTATTATGGAACGGAGTGAGTAACTCATTCTCTATTTCTTGAGATGAAATAGAAAGACAGATATTTAGTGGACTTAGGACGAAGGCCATAGACATTTCCTTGATAAAAGTCAAATAGTCATCCCCATATAAATTTTCCAGTAAAGTCAAAATTTTCATCCTGATTATTGTTTCGTTATTAATGAAGTTAAAGTTTTTCGCGTTACATAGAATTTTGATAAAGCCACAAATAAATAGCCACAATAAAATTCTACATAACACTTTTGTATCATTGATTATTATATGAGTATATATTGATTCCTATGTTTCTATAGAAATCAATACAGCAAAACTATATTAGACTTCATAAAATCAATTTGTTTTGATTTTTTTTTTTCCCAAAATAAGTCTCATTACTCAAAACAAACTTAAAGTTTGTTTTAATTGCCTAAATTACCTCACTCGTTAATTGATGTCTCCTAAAATATTATGAGTTACAAAATATCCCAAACAAATTGGGACAGAGGGAGTATTATTTTGTTGTGGTTATTTTATTGTGACAAACATTTCTCGGTGCGGAAGTAACAATTTTATTTTAATAATGTTGTTGGCATTAATTACACTCAAATATCATTTTACATTTTTACCAATAAATTTAACGACACATAACGAACTTAATAAATGTTCTTTTCACTTTTACCAATAAATTTAATGGCACGTAACCAACTTTACAAATTCTTTTTTGACTTCTACCGATAAATTTAATGACACATAATCTACTTACTAAACTTTCTTAAACTGCATGTAAACTGGTTGTTGTAGTTTACGCAACCGTAAAAGTAGCCGTAAAGAGTGTGCATTTAAACTGTTGTGGTTCCAATATTGCAGAAACAATATCAAAATGTAAAAAGAAATTTTAATCTTCGGTGGAACCTAAGCAGATGGAACAATTCACTATGGGTATACATTAATGCAAAATAACTACTACTACCTTTCTTATCGGAGGAGAAAGAGTTTGCATCCAATTGATAAAAAACGAATTAAAAAATCAAACATACATAGAAAAAAATAGAGGAAAAAAAAGCCACGCCGGTTTTCAGCAAATACCCCAAGCTGTTTAGAAAAAAAATTCAATCCCTGTATCTCAAAGGCTCATACTGATGCCGATTTAAACTATTTGAGATAAATTTTGTTTTTTATAAAAAAAGAGATAAAGTTTGTGGCCGTGAACGCATTATCACGCCAAGTGAAACTGAGATACTGTAGACCGCCAACAATAGTTCGGTAAAACGAAAATCGGCGCATTGATGGACGTCGTCAAGTGTCCTATAAGCCCCATAACTCTAAATAAAACTATGTTATACTCTTTATGTCCTAATTTGTTCAGGACTTATTTATTTTTTGGTTATTCTAAAATAAGTCTCATAACTCTAAATAAACTTAAATTTTTTACTTTAATTGCTTAAATTGCCCCACTCATTAATTGATGTCTTCTTAAATATTGTGAAAATAATGTTTCATATAAAAGGATAAAAGGGTAAATTAGTCAGGTTTTAAATAACCACACAATTTATTAATTGATTTCACCTTAAATATTGTGAGTTTCAAAATTATCCAAACAAATTTGGACGGAGGGAGTATTATTTTGTTGTGGTAATTTTATTGTGATAAACATTTCTCGGTGCAGAAGTAACAATTTTATTTTAATAATCTTGTTGGCATTAATGACACTCAAATATCATCTTACATTTTTACCAATAAATTTAACTATGCGTAACTAACTTAATAAATGTTTTTTTGACTTTTACCAATAAATTTAATGGCATGTAAACAAATTTAATTTTTTTTTTTTTTTACTTTAACCGATAAATTTAATGACACATAATCAACTTACTAAATTTTCTTAAACTGTGTGTAAAATCAGAAATAGATTTATGTTTTAGAACATAGAGAGTATTTAAATTGGGATCCACTAGCGTATCAAGAACCGTTGTTGTGTAGTGTTATATCCTATTGTGGTCATTCAGGGACTTTAAGGGAAATGTCTATTGTCGTCTTTAAATAATAGATAAACAATAAAATTTATCTTTTACATAACATGATATATATATAAACAACACAATAAATATTCTTTTGAAAATGAAGTTGCATAAGTAGAATGAGTAATTATTTTCGACAACTTAATCAATTAAATTGGAGCAGGCGAGTATGAGACTGAATTATGGAAACGAAAATGATACGTGCACTAAAAATATTATGTAGTACCTAGAAAAAATATTATGTAGTACACATTCACTATCTAATCCACCACCATCGATATCTTAAAGTATAATAGAATAATATGAAAGAGATTGTATTGTATTTATTGATAATAATAATGAAAGTATTACAATATTTATAGACTAATATACGATAAATAGATCTCTATCTAAACAAAAGAATATATCCTAACACAATTCAAATTCAAACATAATTATCTAAACAACTCAATCTTGTCATTATCTCGAACACGCCCCCGCAATCTCATGGTAATTCAATGAACATGGAGATTGGCTCGTAATGAATGGATATGGTCTCCTTCAGATAATGTCTACAACAAACTGCTCCATATCAATCAGCATCAACTTCTTCAAAACTTGATATTGCTTAATTCTGCAATGGATTACTCAAAAGTTTGGAAGAGTAATAGAATAAGTGAGAGAGGAGGAAAGATTTGGAAGGACATCATACCCTAAAAAAGAAATAGAATTAAGAAGAATTAATAGAAAAAGAATTTGCAAATTGAGATAGAGCAAATTAAGTGAGTGAAATTATAACTGTCGATGAAAAGATGAGTGAATTGGTCGGGGGTGAATTGGGAGAGACCATTGATTTTGATTACTAGTAGGTGTATAGTAAAATGCTTGAAAATCTGTAATATTCCGATTTTCGTGAAAGGGCAGACGTGTCATTTTGCGAAAACGAAATATTGGGTTCGGTTCCTTTTATTCGGAGTTTAATAATTTGGATATTTATATGTGTATTTTCGAGATATATATATATATATAAGGAAGGAAATCTGATTTTTTTAGGGTGATTATGGAAAATAATGGAAATTAGGTAATTATGGGATTTTTCCTATTTAAGGGAAAATCAACCTAATCAGCCCCATAATCTTTTAATCAGATTTTTCCACCTCCAAATTTGCTCTCTGCGTGTGTGAGCAAGGGAATAGGGCTGGAGGAATTTTCATCAGTTGTTAATTCAATCCTTGACGGTTTTCAGATCAGAGTCGAGCACCGGAATCGTTGTGAAGAGAGCAACGTTGTGACATCGAAAAGTTGAAGCCTTGATAAGGTATGATTAAACCCTAGCTTTGTTCTTCTTCGAGTTTGATGGATTCAAACTCATCAATTCGTAGTTTTGTCGTTTAGAAGCGTGTGATTGAATCTAATCTAAGTTTGGATTTATCACACATGTTTTCTGCAGAAAAGGGACGGTTTTAGCTGCTGTTTTTCTGAGTTTGGACTTGGATTTAGCTGCTTAAAAGGTAAGAGGCTCTTCCTACAATTCCAATTATTGTTATTCAGGTTTAGATCAAGACTTATGATGCGTAGATGCAAGAGAGTTGTGCTTTTTCGTTGATCGAAGGATCATAGAAGTTTAGATATGTTTTCTACGTTTTACTGAGTTGAGATCGAGGTTAATTAGATTAGGAACGATTCAGAAATCGAGTTGTGAAGGTTTTAGCGTTTTGGGAAAAACCCAGGCGGACGGGCGTCTGCATTAGGAAGACGGGCGTTTGCGACTGCAGTAGCTCAAACGGGCATCTGCATTAGGAAGACGGGCGTTTGAGGTCAGATATTTGATTCAGGATGTAGCTGTTTTTGACGGACGGGCGTCTGAGGTTAGTGGACGGGCGTTTGGTTACGGACGGGCATCCATAGGGTTTCAAACGGGCGCCTGGCCTGTTTTACCTTGTTTTCACTATTCTAGCATTTTAACTTGGTTTTTGGCTTCATAATCGTGTTTCCATTGTTTTAAACCCTAAATCCTGATATGTTAACATTAATTAAATATGAACAAGCTTCGATTGAACTTCTGATTCGTTCAGTTAAAACACCGAATGTACTCTTAAAGGGAGTTGAAGTTCGGATCCGTCGGAAGGGCATGAAAGGGCTGGTGCTTTGATGAACTAGGGTTCATCAATGTCTGTGTAATTGATAGGATGTGATCTCTAGTTGTCTAAGTGAGGGAGTAGAGTTGATAGGGTGAGTATTATTCTGAAAACACTTAGGTGACTAGTTAATTCACATTAATAATTACATATGTGTAGATAAAAGCTAAAACGTCACTTATTCTCGGTTAGGCACTGATTCAAATCGGCGATGTGATACGTTCATAAAAGGTGGACAACGCAAAAGGCTGAAGGGTAGTGGAGGAAATCCATCGAACGTATATGCATACCGGGGAGATCCTGGGACTACCGGTGCTAATCACCGTAGTTGGCAAGTATATCTCATGGTGGAATTTTCACCATGCATTGTGTCCTTGAGTAATGATGTAACAAAGATAAGCTACGCTAGAAACGTATAGTCATGACATGTCGATGGGCATGGATTGAACCCTAAATTGAGTCGGTCTCACTAAGATAACATCTTTAATAATGACCTTAATTGAATTGTAGCTTCTACTTCTTACTTTGTACAAATGTACTTACCTCAAATGCATGTATATTTATGTGTTTGGGGGAGAGAAGACGAACAAGCAAATGAGGAGTTCGAGGAGGACTTTGATGACGACGTTTGAGGAAGCCGGACTTGAAGACCTTGTTTATTCATTTATTTACATTTATGTCATAGACTTGGATTATTATCGGATTCTGTAGTTACTTCTAGTACTTTGGGATTCGTACATTTTGGATTCGTTGGTTTCATTTCGGATGTAATAATATTACATTTCCTCTTTAGTTCTTTATTTCTATTCTTGGTTATTTGAAAAAAATTACCCGAGTCTTTTAGCTTCCGTTTGCTTTTATTTGATACGACGTAGTAGAGGCTTACGTGTAATACTCTCTCCGTCCCATTTTATTTGTCATGTTTGACTTTTCACACAGATTAAGAAAAGTGTAATTAATGCTTTGAATCATATTAAATGATCTAATATTTTTACACTTATGCCCTTTAAGTTGTTGTTGGAGCATTTAATGCTACACATTTTTTTATTGTAAATATTGTAAAGAGAAAAGGGTATTTGAAGAAATATAGCAATTAATGCACAAAGTGGACACTTATTTTGGGACAAACCAAAAAGGAAATATGGACAAATAAAATGGGACGGAGGGAGTATTATTTATTTAATATTATTGTTGGGAAGATTTTGCATCATTAAAACAAAAGAAAATTTATAAAACCTATACTACCATGCAAAACTACCTCCTAACCGGCCGAATACCGGGTAGTTGCTAGTAAAGTTGGATAAGTACGGGTATCGATCCTCAGGGAAAAGGGATGTTGAATCTAATCTAATTAATTCTTCTTTATTAACTAAACCTAAACCTAAACTAAGACAGAAAAGTAACTGGACAGAGGATTGTCAGTCCAAAGCCAGGAAAGATAATTGCGAACAAACAAAAAAATAAAACTATATCTATGAAAGCAATAAAACTAACTATCATTGAACAAACATGAACAAACCAAGATCAACCAATTTCCAACAACCATCACCCCTTTGAAAGAAATAAGGCAGAGACAAACATTTATTCACAAGTTATCTTGGATTGTTATCTTATCTAATGAAGCGTTTCCTCTTCCGATTTATCACGCCGTTAATTAGTTTACCTTCCGGTCTTAACTAATATCGATACGAATCAAAGATATGGATTGAATCCTAACCTAACAACATTATCCCTCAACTTCTGTTTGTTAGAATAATTATTGTCAATCTCCCTCACGATAATCTAATGAATCTATTAACTTCCGTTATCAAAATTCGATTAACATAAACCATACAAAACATGAAAGAGAACAAGAACACTAAATGAAATAAACACATGAAAAATCTCATCTTTCCGGTAACGGTGATATCCCTCAATTCCAATCTAAGATAATCTTGCAATGAATTAATCAAATTGTGATCCTCTCATAAACCTAGATATTTAACCTACGAACTTCCGTTATGTATAGATTAAAGATCTAATCTTTCCTACGGTGATCTAAACTACACCGACTTCCGTCATACGGTAGCATCGAATCATGCAATCATCTTCCGATTTATATGCACGATACAAATAAACATAGGAAAGAAACAATCTTAATTAAAACTTACAAAATATCCATGAATAAGAAATCAAGAGTGCTGCTGGAAAAAAAGCTTCACAAAGCGTGTTCATGGTGCCTCACCTTCAAGCTCTAGTCGAACAAGAAGGAAGGAAAACGGAAAAAAACGAAAAAGAAACCTAATCTAACCACCACCGCCGGCCAAGCATGAAGCTCGGCCCGGCCGCCGTCGCCGCTTGACTTCTCAGGGTTCAAGAAGAGTCATTGTTGTGTAAAAATTCGATATGGTATGATATTATGGTTGAAAAGCTGCTGCTATTTATAGAAAATCGAGAGGTGGTTGCTACTGATGCGGTGCCGGACGCCCGTTCACTATTTTCAGCAACAAGATCCAAACTTGTAACGCTCATATCTCGGGCCTCGTAAGTCGGAATGGAGTGATTCAAAATCTTGTAGAATCCTCTCTTCAAGCCCTACAACTCTTCTCTTGAGGTCCAGAGTAAAATCGGTTGTTATCATATCAAGAACTGCGTTGCAAGGTCGTCACTACTCGGAATCCAACAAAGTAAACGCCAGTTTGGTCTTCTAAAGCTAATTTCCTTCACTTCAAATCCGATTTTGACACCTTCTAAATCCTTTTCCAAGCCGGAATTGTGTACCTACAAGTCATCAAACATATTGCAAAATGTAGTATCTTCCAAATCAATATAAAACCATCACTTTTACACATAAATCATACAAGTTTGCAACTAACCCATTAAAAACATTACTTGCTCAATATTTCAATATAAAGCTCGATTTCTATGAAAATCCTAAGAATATGGGGAATATTGACATAAAATATATCCTTATAAAACATATAAAATCACCCTTAACAATTATGCGTGCCGAACGTTTCGATTTCCGGATAAGGACTCGGTGTCCGGGAACGGGGAGTTACAAAATCGGATAAAATAGTTTATATTAGAAGTAAAGGAGAAAAAAAATATTTTGGGGGACTATCGGAAGAAGAGAAATTATGACAAAGAGCAATTTATTTGATTTAAAAAAATCAACTTAAAACCAAAATAAAATAAAAGGAAAAGAAAAAGACCGGTGGAGAGAAAAGAGTCAATGGCAACAACAGTGGAGACTTCAAATCCATGGACTGACCACAAGTGGAAAATTACGCAAAAATAATGTAACAGAGGTGAGAAATAAAATTAATAAATGGAAAGGGGGAAATGAGGAGGAGGATAGAGACGATTCTGATGATAACGGTGACGGCGTAGGGGACAAGAGAGGCCGATTCTGATGAGTTGGGTGTAGAGGGGCCAAAAAAACCGTGAACCGTGAACCGGACCGGCGGTTCGTGTAACCGGCAGTTCGGGAGACCGGCGGTTCACCGGTTCATGGACGGTATTCTTGGAACCAGAACCGGACCAGAACCGGCGGTTCAACCGGCCTGGCCGGAGCCGGAACCGTACCGGCTCTTTTTTTATATATATTTTTTATTTTCCAACCATTTCAAAACATCATATAAATACCCCATTCATTTTCCAAATTCTTTACACCTACTCTTCTCTCAATTCTTCACTTCTAATTCTCTAATCTCAAACTCATTTCTTTCTTTGTAATCAAGTTTGTTTAGTTGTTAAAAACAACAATCAAATTTACTTTACGATATCGATTTTTGAAGTTGTACTGATTTAATCGTGACTTTAACTCATTTTTTTACAAGTGTTAAAATAAACAATAAGAACTACGTTCCCTTTGATTTTTTTATATGTGTCGTGCCTTCGACACAATTACATATAAAAGATACGTAGACAACCGAATTTCCGGTACAAGGGTTGAAAAAATAACATAATTTACATATAAGAAAAATAATACAATATCTCTCACGTAATATTTAATAAAACAACATTTTTAATCAACTTATATACTTAAAACTGACTAAAAACTATACGAAATTATAAAATACTATAAAAACCTATAAAAAAAACTATAAAAACATACTAAAAAAAACTATAAAAGACAAAAAAAAAACTATAAAACTACGTTCGCTTTGATTTTTGTATATATGTTGGGCCTCCGACACGATTACATATAAAAGATACGCCGGCAACGGAATTTCCGGTACAAGCGTTGAAAAAATAACATAATTTTTAACAGTAACATAATTTACATATAAAAAAATAACACAATATTAATATTATATTTGAAACTGAATAAAAAAAACTATTTATAAGAAAATATATATTACATTCGCTTAAGTAATTGTAGTGAAAAAAAAAGTAATTTGTTATTGCAGTGAAAAGAATAAGTATTATATGAAAATATAAAAAAAATTATTACTAATTTTTAAAACCGTGATGCGAACCGGAAGAAAACCGTGTGAACCGTGAACCATATGAACTGTTGAACTGCTGGTTTTGAACCGTAAACCGCCGGTTCTGTGAACCGGTACGAACCGGAAATCAAAAACCGGCGGTTCCGGCCCGGTTCGGTCCGGTTCGTGCATTTAGCCAGATTTAGTTGGGTGGAGGTGTTGTTGGGGTTGGAAATAGAGGCCTATGTGCCGGAGATTGGTGAGTCGGCCATGGGTACAGAACACGAAGAGAAAAATTACCGGAGAAGAATGAACAGAGATCGTAATTTACTCAGCGGAGGAGAAATTGATGCAGCCGGCCGGAGACGCGGAGGGAGGAGGGGCTGTGGACGAAAGCTTTTTTTTTTTTTTGGGCTGGGGGAGGAAGAAGACAATTGTTGATGAAAGGGATCCGGGAAAAAAAAAAGAAAAAGAAGGAAATTAGGAATTTAAAAAAAAAAAATTTGAGGGGCGAGGGTTAGTTTAGATTAATGTAACGAACCCCTACCCGAACGAATTTCTTGTAAAATTGATTATTATTTAAACGACGTTAGTCGGAAAGCTCTGCTACCATAATAGAATAATATGAAAGAGATTGTATTGTATTGATGGATAATAATAATGAAAGTATTATAATATTTATAGACTAATATATGATAAATAGATATCTATCTAATCTAAATAATGTATCTTAACATAATTTAAATTTAAAAATAATTATTTAAACTCAATCTTATCATTATCTCTAACAAAGTATAGTAAATAAAATCCATAGATAAAAAATGTGCACTGATCGTTCAATACACATTATGTGTCTAGGATGTATCGCCTGCTTTGCGGAAATTGTGTACTACCTCCGTCCCACAAAAAGTGTCCACTTTTTGTTGGACACGGAGATTTATGAAATAATTAATATGTTGTATTTTAAGAATGAATAGACAAATATACCCTTAACTAATCATAAATACATGTTTTGGAATATGAAAGGATTATGGAAAGTTAAATGTTAAAATAGGGGTATGATTGAAAAAAATGTATTTAATGATGTATTGAAAATTTAAATGAACACTTTTTATGGGACAATTCATTTTTCCGTTATGGACACTTTTTGTGGGACGGATGTAGTATTAATTTTTGGCCGCATAACCAAACCGATTTCCGTACAATATCAGTAATTTTATGGTGGTCAAGTGCAGAGTTTTTGACCACCAAAGTCAAGACTTTCAAAAAAGTTATATTGGTGGAAAGATTTACGGGTAGGATTCCATTGGTGGAAATTGAATTCCTATTGATTGGACACACCAAATAAGATTTGGTCCTAGACCATAGTAAAATTTGTGGTACAATATTGACAAGTGGTAAATTATGTGAATTTTGTTGTTTTCTTTTATTCACTAGAACACATTCTCTACTTCTTGAGATGAAATAGAAAGGCGGATACTTAGTGTACTAGGGACGAAAGCCATAGACATTTCTTTGATAAAAGTCAATAGTCATCCCCATATAAATTTTCCATTAAAGTCAAATTTTTCATCCTCATATTGTTTCGCTGTTAATGATGTTAAAGTTTTTCGTGTTATTAAGGAAGTAACAATTTTATTTTAATAATGTTTGGCATTAATTACACTCAAATATCATTTTAAATTTTTACCAATAAATCTAACGACGGGCAGAGGCGGACACACATGTAACAATGGTCCACTAACACTAAACCGAAGAAAAAGCGAACAGATATTACTGAGAAAAAAATTTTACGCACACGAAAAAAAAATTACTTAGATAAAGTATTTCACACATTTCGAACTTTTTTTTGACTCCATAATGCATTGATTGACGGGTAACTAACTTAATAAATGTTCTTTTGACTGTTACCAATAAATTTAATGGCACGTAACAACTTTTTCCAATTTTTCATTTTTTATTTTTACCGGTAAATTTAATGACATATAATCATCTTACTAAATTTTCTTAAACTACGTATAAAATCCGAAATAGATTTATGTTTTAGGATATAGAGAGCATTTAAATTGGGATCCACTAGCTTATCAAGAACCGTTGTTGTTGTGTAATGTTATTTCCTATTGTGGTAGGGTAATTGTGCCCGTTGCATTATACATAATCTATTGTCCTCTTTAAATCAGTGGTTTTATAATGGTTCAGGATCATCATTTTATAAGAAGGGTAAAAATGTAAATTAATGGTATTTATATTTTATACGGTGGGCCCTTATGTGTTTTGTTACTTTCCTATTGTCCTCGATCACCAAATCATACTTGGTCCAGGACCATAATAAAAAATCTGTCTTTAAATAGGCAACATTCTAGCCTATAATTTCACGGTGTAAGCTAGCTGATAAACCATTTTCAACAATGGATCTCGTCCTTCTTTGCATGATTCTCCTTCCAATCCTTTCCTACTTTGCACTAAATCTTCTTGTTCGAAAGTCAAAAAACTCAAAATCAAATGCAAATCTACCTCCTGGTAGTACTGGTTGGCCCGTTGTGGGCGAAACCGTGGAATTAGGCATGCTTGGAGGCAAAGGGATTCCAGAAAGATTCTTCCAGAAAAGAATGGAAAAATACTCACAAGAAGTTTTCAAAACTTCATTAATCGGTGAAAAAACCGCAGTTTTATGTGGAATTACGGGAACAAATTCTTGTTCTCAAATGAGAACAAGCTGGTGTCTATTTTCTGGCCTCGTACCATTAGAAAAATCCTCCCACATTCAGAATCCATTACAAACGTCGCCGAAGAATCCACAAAGGTTCGGAATATTCTTATAGATTTCTTGAAGCCCGAGTTCTTACAAAACTGTGTTCCGATCGTTGACGGGGTTGCTAGAAAACATTTCGATTCGAAATGGGATTCGCAATCAGAAGTCAAAGCATTGCCTTTAGCTAAAGAATATGGATTTGCAGTGGTATGTAAATTGTTCTTGAGTATTGATGATACAAGAAGCATAGAAGGTATGGCTAAACCTTTCCATGTGTTAGCTGCCGGGATTTTCGGCATTCCGGTGAACTTTCCGGGAACGGCGTATAACAAAGGAATCAAAGCATCGAATTTGATAAGGGAGATGCTGTATGAAATTATTAGAGAAAGGAAAGCACATGTGAAGGCCGGAAAATCGCCGTGGAGTCATGATATATTGTGGAATATGATAACGGTGCCGGATGAAAAAGGAAGGTTTTTGACTGATCTGGAAATGGCTGATAATATTGTTGTGTATTTTCTTGCTAGCCAGGATTCTACAAGGACAACAATCACTTTTCTTGTCAAATATCTTGCTGAATTTCCTCTAGTCTATCAAGAAGTCCTCAAAGGTAAATTATCAATGATTATTTAACGTTTTTACTCGTAAAAATATTTTATAAGTAATCATAGTTGTTTTCACACAGATTAAGAAAGCGGTTCAACGTCATAAATTTGATGGTTAATGGCTAAAATGTTTATTGACTATCATTTATACAATAATTGTTAAGTAATGAAAAGTTATCGAATTGATAAAAAATTAGGGCTAAGATAGAGAAAATAGTAATAAATGTTGCACTGGCAATATAAAAGGACTTACATATAGGATGACTTGTATTTTAAAAACGGATGTAGCATCGCTGAGTTTACTCAATTATATAAAGAAGTCTTTAAAAGTTAAGAGATCAATGATTTGTTTAACGTTTTTACCGGTCAAATATTAAGTATTTGGAAAAATGATACAAGCACAACAAAAATACACAACCAATGCACACACAACAATGATATAGACCATTGATATTTATGGTATCTATATTGATTGATTTAGGTCCCATAATATTCAATAGTGTTGATTATTACTGTGTTAATTTTTTATATATTTTCGTTGTAGTTGTATCACTGCTCTCAAGTATTAGCACCGGAAAGACTGCACACTTGATTTAATTAATATTGCAGTCAACACTTATGCATTCTTGTTTGTTTGTTTTAACTTTATCCCCTGGCCCATAGAAAAAAGAAAGAATGAATACAAGTCTTGCATACGTTTAATTTACTACGATCTACCATTGCATTAAATATTATTGTATTATGTGAATATCTTTCTCTCCCAAAATATACATAAGAAATTTGGAAACCAATAACGTAGAAATTATTATACTAATTATTTATTTATTTATTCTTTCATTTTTTTTGGGGGTGGGTGGGGGGAGGTGAGGGAAAAAGTTAAAAATTTCTAAGGTTAGCCCATTGAAATTTTTACACACTAATATGAATTTAGTGTTATGCATTTCTACGATCCTTGTTTTGAAAACGTAGAAACTTTTATGTGGGACTTGAAAAATAACATCGGAATTTGTCCCACTTGAATAAAAAAATGTCAGTACAGGGGCATGATTTCCAAAATTCTCACAATAAATATAGGAAGGATCGTAAGATACTCCATATCATCAATACACGCTCTCCTTTGTATTTTAGCTTTAAATAGAATTTTACGCCCCCAAATACATAACGTAGTAGTAAAGAATAGTGATGTTTATAGTGACAAACTTATTTTGAGTTGGAGTTTGAAGTTCGATATCTTATATTGTTTTCTCTCCACAAAAACATTGCACATCAGGACCATTGTGTCATACGATCATTTTACGTCTTCCATTAAGAAATAGAAGCGAGGCAATGGGAACCCGTCAGGTAAGAGCTCAACCTTTATAAATAAAATTTTACGTCAGTTATGGCAAATTTGTTGCGCAACAATGCGATGAAATCTAAAGAAAATAAATAATAGTAATGAAAAGAAATGAAATAAACTCATTCTATTATGGAGCTAAAAATGTGAAAGAATTAAATGAAACAAATTTCATAATATATGACACATTGAATGATGAGTACTGAAGGGTAGTGGGCTAAGGTTAGGTGGGTTGGGGTAGGGTATAGTATGTGAGGTGGGATAGGGTGGAATGGGTAAAGTTAGTTGGGGTAGGGTAGTCTTACCCTACCACCTTACCCCACCACACCGTTCCACTTTACCCTACCCGTCCTACCCTACTTCACCCACATTTCCTTACCTACCACTCACCCCAAACATCACCCCACCGTACCCTACCTCTTCACCTTACCTTACCTTAGCACCCCAACCTAACTTACCACCAACCCACCCCTGCCTCACCATATTTCACCCATTTTACTTTACAATATCTCACCTATCTTACCCTACCAAACATACGACACCTCACTTACCCCACCACCTAGCATCTCACACCTCACCTCACCCTACCCTACCACATCCCAACACCATACCTTACCCCACCATTACGAACCTCTTCACTCATTTGCTCTACCCTACCACCTTAACATACCACCCACAAACCTCACCTCACCACACCCTACCCATCACCTCACTCTACTCTACCCTACCATATCATACCATACTCTATCCCACCGTACCCTACCCATTCAGGCATTCACCCTACCATACTCAACATTACCTCACTACCTACCCTACTGTACCACCCATCTTAAGTTACCTATCCTGCCCTAACTGAACCTTTCCCATCGAATCCTACCATATACCCTACCATACCTAACCATAATCTACTTTACCCTACCTAACCCTCCGTATTTTACCACACCCAACCACTTTCCCTACTTCACCCCACCTTACCTCATCGATCACTCTTACCCACAACACTCATGTGCTTTGTCGATTTTAATTCCATTCTATCAATTTTTGGTGGTAATAAAAATTGTCCTTCTTTATTTCCTTGGAATGTTTTTTATTTCATCCCATTACATTATAATCATATACAGTATTTGAATGAAATGAAAATCAATCCTTTCAATTCACGTGTTTCAAACAAGCCATTATAGTTTATTCCGGGAATAGTGACTATGTGGATATTATAACTATTTTGATATAACGAATGACCCAATATATTTTTTCTTCTCTGATAATGGTAGATTTACATGATGAATAATGATGTCACTTGTATGGTATAATCTTTTTAGGGGTTGTATAATGTTATCATATAATATTACTCACACCTTTTAATATGGTTACCATTGTCACAACCCACAAGTCAAAACCTCTCGAGCACAGCTACTGTATAATATTTCACTATAACATTTAATATGTCACTATCACTTCAACCACAACCACAACCAATAGAAATTGCAATCATCGGTAGGTTATCATTTTGGGTGGGGGGAGATTTTGGTATAGTAAAATCACTTGGACCAATAAGTTAATCGTAACTACATAGTTTATATCCATTGTTTCACATATAACTTCACTCCATGTGGAGTTACTAACCAGAAGACACAAAAGTATCTCAACTTAATTGCATTAGCGGCTAAAATTTGATTGAAATGTATTCTGGTTTGTATTGAGCTAATATATTTTATAGCACAATCGTTTATATAAGGCCAGATCAGTTTCGACATACATCATACCTCTTTATTTTCATTCTCCTTCATTTTACACATCCACAATGGGTTTTCCGGACTAAGGGTTTAAGGAGGTGATAAACATGTATTGATGACACATATTCTTTTGGAGGTTAGGCCAGAGGTTGGCCATTGTAAAACTTCAGTTTTTTATTAATAAAATTTCTGAGGTTTAAAAAAAAAAAAAAAAAAAAAAACAACACATCCATATTCAGTGACATGGAATAAAATGCACGTATACATGTCACTTGATAAACATTCCTACGATAATATAATATAATTTTTTGAATTGAGTTTATTATCAAATAAAGTATATAGGTAAGAAAGAGAAATTATTGTATTCAATAAATAAATCTGCTATTAATAGTAAATAAAAATATATGCCTGATATTTATATTGGTCTAGAACCAAATGTCATTTTATGATTAGACCAATAGAAATAGAGAAAAATTTATTCAGAAAAAAAAAACTACCACTTTAAAATTCCAATTGGTTGAAAATTAACCGACTTCCACGTATTATTTTTTCTTATGGGTAAGACTATCTTGATAGTAGGAGACAAAGCCGCCTATAAACCTTTCTAAAAGGCTTTTCACCGTCTGCAAAGAAACGTTTTTTCAATAGGCTTTTTCCAATAGGCCAGATTTACAAACCTTTTGCAAAAGGTTTACATACCTTTTGTAAATGTTTTTACTTATTGTGTGAAGGTTTTTATAAAGGCCATAAACTTTTGTAAAATGATTATGAACCGATCACGCGTGGCAAAATAAAAGGTTTATGGTAGTAGATAAAAGGTTTATAAACGAAAAGGTTTATATCATGATGAGCGTGTATGATCATAAATCTTTTAAAAGTTTATATTTGGAGATAAATTTAAAACGATCAAGAAATGCTTCATCTCACCTGTCCGTTGGCTCTTCGTTTTAGGGTAGTAGTCATTTTCGATGTAGGTAATGATCTGACACAAATCTTTCTGGCCATAGGAAAGCGACACAACATCGATCTACATCGTTGATTATAGCGTGGTTCATTGATCATGATGCATTCGCGATCGCCTACAATCAACAATGTAGATCAAGATTCTTCGTTGTGCTACAAGAATAATGCGCCTGTATTATTACCCTTCTGATGTAATTCTTGCTTTAAGGGGATTGCTAATAAAATTGTTTTTTTTCCCTAAAAAATAATAAAACAATTTAAGGCGTTTGGATTTAGCATTTTCCATTCTAAGATAAAAGTTGACACCACCGCTTGTCCTCTATTGCTTGAAAGTAAAAGTGTTACGTGACATTTTGGGCAATTATTGAGAAGCTTTAACCACCCCACCCACCACCCACCCAAAAAAAGAGAGGGAGAACTTATTAATCGACATCTATTTTTGTATTAATGTTTATTTTGTTTATTTTCTGCAGGCATTGTTATTAAATCGAGGAAATAGCTAATAAGTTGATAGAGTGTATCACAACTTTCAAAAACTAATACTAAATAAATAAAAGTTAGTAAAAATAACAATGATAAACTAGCATACTCTACCTACGTCTAAAAAATATAAATACATTTAGACTTTTTACACGGATTATAAAATTTGTAAGTGTCAATAATTTTAATGTTAAAAATTATAATACTCTTCAACTCTCATCAATGTAAATATGAATGTATAATAAATTAGGAATGAATTGAAGAATTTTTTTAATAAATGCTATATTTATATTTCATATGAATTTATATTGTGAAGTAAAGCCAAAATTCTAAAGTGATTTATATTTAAGTGAGTTCTATCGGCACAACCCAAATTACTATTGACATCCATTTTTTCATTATTTTTCCGGGTGAAAAAAACGTCACTCACACTGGTGTTCTTTGTTGAACACCTCACTGACGTTGGTGTTCAACAATGAACACCAGTGTAACTGATGTTCTCTATATAAAAAGTGTTAAAACTTAGAAATTTCAGTCCACGACTTTTCATTGGTGTTCAACAAGGCACACCAAAGAAAAGTCTGGACTGAAATTTTTAAGTTTTAACACTTTTTTATATGAAAACGTCAATCACATCGCAGATTCTCGCTTAACACCATCATCATCGATACACGACATACGACATTAGTGTTCAATGAGGAAAACAGTAAGGCTAATGTTCCTTTATAAAAAATTACCAGATGCGAAATAGTTTTTATAAACGCCAAGTAATAGGATGACGTCATAGTAAATTGAAGTCAAGATACCAATAAAACCTCTGTATTTAAAAACGGAGATAATATTTTTCAGAAAAACAGAAATATTCATTCAAGTCGGTAAAAGAAAATTCTATCATTTCGCTCACAATAATTGATGCACATGATTTATTCTATACTTATCGACTTACGTTTGGTAGTTGAGTATTTAATATGTTTTGCCAGCAGTCAGCACTCCAAATTAGTTTGACTTTTGTAATAATTTATATAATCTGACCACTATTTTTCGCCGATATAATTTCCCCCGAGTAATTTTCAACAATTGTTTTGAGTTTTGACCTTGATTTTAATACTCCTAAAGCATCATGCAAGAATTTAATTTGTCTAGTCATCACACCAATATCACTTAATTTGATCGTATACTTCCACCGTTTTTATTTTATTTTATTAACGATCATTTTTTAGATTTATTCTTTAACCTATAGCTGTAATTTTTTTGAACGTCTTATAACTGTAATTTTAGATTGTCAATACATTATTTATATATTTTTATTATTTACACATTCATATTAATTACTACCTCCGTCCTAAATGTAAGTTCTTTTAGGTTTTTTCCACACATATTAAGAAAAGTTAGTTAAATTTTTTACTTGTCATTAATTTTGATTAAAAAGACTAAAATAACCTTTCTTTGGTATTAATGCAGAGTAGTAAAAGTGGTTGAGTATATAATAAATGAAGGGTGGATGAAGAAAGATGTAATAAATGCTTTATTTGTTTTGTAAATGAACTTACATTTTAAGACAAAACTAAAAAGCAAAAATAAATTACATTTTGAGACGGAGGTAGTACAAGATTTATCTAAAGTCATATTCTTCAAATAATAAAAAATACATTTCCAATGCATAAAAAACATGAAATGTCATTTTGGAACCCCAATAGTATAACTATCAATGTATTTTCATATTTTGTATATAGTGTATTTAATGATTGTATATATATTACATTCGTTTCAAAATATAAGTCATCCTAAATGTTTTCACACGTATTAAAAAAAATTGTTGAACGTCATAAATTTGAATGTTAATGTCAAAAAGACCCATTGATTATCATTAACACAATAGTTGTTAAATAATGAAAAATAGTTGTATTGATAATAAATTAAATTTAAGATAGAGAAAATGACAATAAATATTGCATTGCTAATGTAAAATGACTTATATTATGGAGACAAATCTAAAAACGTATGATTACTTATATTTCGTGACGGAAATAGTATATTCAAGATATTAAAACAAGAACAATCTAGTCATTTCATAATATATTTGAGATATTAATAAATATTTTAGTCTATGTGTCTACACCAAAATTAACTAATAAAAAAATTGGAGGGATTTAATAGGTGGTGAGGAGTGGTGGATCTAGCCGATAAGTTTAACCTCAATTCTTACGGGTATCTTATAAAATATAATAGAAAATATTTATATTTTACTAAAATTATATGCTTATAAATCATAGATTTTCCATGAGTATTTCATCTTTTGCTTATATATGAAAACTCAATGAGATTGCGCATCTCGTTATAACATGACACGCAATCTCAATGAAATATACCAGTCGATTACTAAAATTTTGATCATTCAAATCCCAATCACACTCTTCTTTGAATTTTGGTTCACCAAACTTTTGCTCATTCCGTTTCAATTTATCAGATAGAGCTATCAAAATTAATTGTTCCATTTCTTACAAGACAATTGCATTTCTAATGTAACAATTGTTATACTTTTTTTCGTTTTACCTATTTATTACAGCATATGAGATAACAAAAAGGTTCTGATAATAATTATACCCAATGACTTTCTAGCCACTGTATTCTTAAAATCAATATATTAATTCAATTTTCAAGTTATTTGTAATTTTGACAACAGCATCAAAAAAAAATTGAAATGGAGGAAATAGTACACAAATCTATTATAACGAGACAAAATCTCATTAGGGCCACCCACCATGGATAATGTGGGTCTACCATTGGTGGTGTGTAATTTTCAGCGATTGCTTAGACTTTTGACTTTG
Organism: Gentiana macrophylla; assembly: GCA_026214975.1. Taxonomy (NCBI): domain Eukaryota; kingdom Viridiplantae; phylum Streptophyta; class Magnoliopsida; order Gentianales; family Gentianaceae; genus Gentiana; species Gentiana macrophylla. The sequence continues at coordinate 81,466,370 of CM047807.1, read as the reverse complement.
ATTTCAATGTTATAATCCATTAACAGAACAAAGGAGCATCATTCAAGATAAACAATCAACAGAGCTGAGTTGGAAAGATATACAAAAGATGAAATATTCATGGAATGTGGCAAGTGAAGTGATGCGATTGATGCCTCCCGTTCAAGGCAATTTTCGAGAGGCTCGGAGTGACTTCACATATTCTGGATTTTTTATCCCCAAAGGATGGAAGGTAATGTTTGAGCAAACTCTCTTATACTTTTAATCGCCTCTTTCGAGCATATATGAGGATGGCAACGAGTAATTTCTTGGAAGTATATTCGCATGCCAATATTTTGCTTAAAAGTACAAGAATGTTTATATGTCAAATGTGTTATTAATTTAAGTGAAAATCTGCATACGCATATACCAAAGAAAATATTTGCGCTATCTGAATATTATAGAAAAAAAATTTAAAATCTTCTAAATTGTGTCTGCAGTTGTATTGGACTCCACATACAACGCATAAGGATCCACAGTACTTTCCTGAACCAGAAAAATTTGATCCATCAAGGTTTGAGGGAGCAGGACCGGCGTCATATTCATATGTACCCTTTGGAGGAGGATCACGTATTTGTCCAGGAAAAGAATTCGCGCGTATTACAATTTTAGTTTTCCTCCACAATCTGGTGCAGAGGTTTCATTGGGAAAAAGTCATTCCCAATGAAAAAATATTGGTTCAACCGGTCCCTGTCCCGGACAAGGGGTTGCCGATTCGCCTTCATCCACACAACTAAGGTGCATGCCTTCATCCAAGAAAACTTTAAGCGCGGCGTGCACCTTCTACTCTCTCGTCTTTTTTAAATTTAAAATAGTTACTTGTATTCCATTCACATATGAGATACAAAAAATAAAATTGCAAACATCAAACTATATATGTATTTTGCTTCGGGCGTTTCTATTGTAATCACCAACTTGCTCGGGCATCATATATTTCGATTATATTAGTATACAAATCCTTTTAACATTCTTCATGTTAAAAAGTTGTTATGCAGAAACGTCAACCCGGTTGACGTTTGCTACAAAAGTTAACGTTACAGATGCTCATGTTTTGTGTCATCATCTCTCATATATGTGAATGACATTTTTGTAATCATATAAAAATATGAGAGATTGAGGGAAAAGGACAAAAAAATTACAAAATGAATAAATAGGACATACTCTTTTTTTTGCAAAACGATAAACAATTGCATTTTGACAAAATTATCTCTTTTATTAAAGGGGCGTGTGCATATGCATTCTTCCGCTGCTTCAGGTTTGTTTATTTTTTTTAATTTTTTTTCAAACATCCGTAACTTTTGATTTATAACTCTGATCATCGAAATTTTTTCACCAAATTTCATATTTTTTTTGCTCTTTAATTTGAGCCCAAACACGATACCCTTCCAACGTAAATTTGGAAAGTTCGAAAAATATTTTGCATTAACGGAGCGTTTTTTATAAACGATCAGTAACTTTTGATTTTAACACCGATCATCAAAATTGTTTCACCAATGTTCATATTTTTTTTATCTTCATTTTGAGACCTCATTTGATACCTTTTCGACGTAGTATTTGAAAGACGAATTTAACCGCAACATTTACACTAACACAAAGACGTCGATGTCGAAAAAGATCGTGATCGATCTCAGAAAATGTGATCGCCTTATTTAAGGCTTAAATCAAGTTACTACTTCAAGGCACACATATTGGCTCATATAATGCTCATTTAAGGCTTAATTCAAGTGATTAACTATTAAGCCTACGTCAAGTTTAAGTGGGTTTGATTGATAGAAAGAATAATATAAATTAACTTGATTAAGGAGTGGTGTTTATAACATGCAGGTTCAGTTCAGGATATGTGTATAAACAATATTAACTCAGATGAACACCAGCTAATATAAACAAAGGATGAACTAGACGATTACAGATAAAATCAATGTTCAGGTACAACAGTTCACATACAAATTAAGTTATGCTACAGATCAATACAATAGTTAGATTATACAAGAATATGCGTGCAGAACATTTCAAAGCAGACTATTCACAAACTCAAGATTATTAATAGCAAGTACATCGACTATAGATTTAGTACAATAGTACATCGGACTAAAAGGTAATACATAGAAGATCAATACAAGTGCAAAACAGATCTCAACTATCACCAAATTATAAGAAGGATATTCAATTTCAAAGAACTAAATTACCATGCCCGAATTCACAAGGTCTGTGAATCACAAGTTCGAAGAAGCTTTATGAACTAGCCTATCTATTACATGATGATACAATGTAGATCAAAAACCTCAAAGATGCCAAGGCACACAAGAAGGCTATGAACAAGGCCTATGAACTAGGCCTATCTATTTGCATTAGAACACAATATCGATGTCGATCGCGACACAAGATCGACGTCGATCGCGACACGATGATCGTCTCAAAAGGACTCTCTTTTCGGTTTTTTTTGTTGCAATGTCTATGTCCCCAAAGTCTTTGTTATGAACTGAATGTCTTCTTACAATTCAAGCAGACATATGTACTTCTTTTCGGAGCATGTTTCGATACTACTTTTTCTTTAGGATCATTTCTTTTAGGCCTCTTCTTGTTCTTGGGTTCAATCACATTAGGCCGGATTAATCTCAAGAAATTGAAAAGCAGTCACATAGATTGGCACATAAAAGATATCAACTCCTCTTGCACTATCAGTGGCATTGCCAATTGAATTCATCCTTGCTACTAGCTCACTTGCAAATGATTCCTGTCATGCCCGCAAAATCAGGAGATTCTTGGTATGGAATTTCTGTTGCATCCAACAATCAAATGAATGGCATATGTATGTGTAGAAATTATAAACATTTAACGGATCGGTGCAATACCAACTCTTCATACAATTATTTCCCAAAAAACCAGACTATGCAAATAAGGAGGCAATAGCTCATCAAGCATATGAGCTAGAACTTGATCAAACTACAAATTAGGCAAAAACACCACTTCTCGGCCTCCATGTGATCCCACTCCACTATTAATTTACAGAGCATTCTTTTGGTGTAGTAAATCTCCCACCTTCAACACAAATCGGCCTACATTGTAATTATCTCTTTCACTATTTGGTTAAAGTATAGATCTGTCTTGTTCTTGTCGGCGTACCATTTCTTTGAGAAACAAATGTTGCTTCCTAGCTTAGGATTAAATGGTGCTTCATTAATTTTGATTATTTGTTCATAATCAAAGCTTAAGGATTTTAGCAGCTTTGAATACAAGATTCTCTTTAGCAATCGATTCCCTTCCGGCAGCTTTATAATCGTAACTGCAATCATGCCGATCAGAATATCGATGCTCACCAGAGAAAAGATCACCGCACCGGCATCTGAATCGGTCAAACCTACCTTTTTCCGACAACCGGAGCATCTGTTCCCCTCTCTTTTCTTAGCTGCCGGCTGCTGCACATGAACAGATAAATCATCATCAAAACCTGCGATTGAACATCCTCTTTTCAGATCTCGACTTGATTCCTTCGGATCTGAAATCTTCTCCAGCGATGACCTCGATTTCGGCGATTTCTCTCCAAACATCATAGCTCCTCCACCTCCACCTCCTCCGGTAGCTGAGCTAGCTGAAACGCATTTCTGACACATCTTATTTGAAGCCGGATTACCGATTAGGCCGCAGCTGAATACAACATGCTCAAATAAGGGTATATTCGTCCGGTGGAATTTATTTATCCTTAATGCAATTAAAAAATTGAAGCTGGATTAACACTGAATTAAAGGGGAAAAAATGGATTATAAACTGATTTTTCCTAAAAATATTATATAATGCAGTAATTTGTATGGTTTTTTAAGTGATTATATTATTGAAAGCGTTTTTTGTATTTCAATAAAATTTTCAATTCTGTTTTACTACATGCATATGAACGTTGTGACGTCATGTCTTTAATTTTCTTTTACATAATTGCATATTTGGATATGCAGAATCAACTCTCTTACATGATCATGGTCATGTTTTCATCTTCTTTGCGACCTCTCGTTTCCAGACACCAAGTCCTTATCCGAAAAAATGTACGTACATATATTTTTTAAATAATAAAAGTAATATATATTGTAACAATTTAACCAGAGTAAAACGGATAAATTAAAACTAAAGACGACTTGGAAATGTCAAAAGACAAAACAAAAGTGGATCAACCGTTCCACCCTACGTCTAAGAAAACGAAAAGACAAACAATGAAATAAATGTTGTTCCAAACTATTACAATCCCAATGAAACGGAAAAGAATAAAGTGTAACTCTCAAACATGAATGTTTATCGCACAAACAATAATATAAAATGCATAAATAAATTGGTAACATTTTTCAACATAATCCCGAACTCAAGTGTCAACTCCATCATCGTTGTCATCATACTCATAACCATCATCCCGCCAATCACCTTCTTGAGATGTGAACAGTTATAAGAGCTAAGTGCATTTGTACTCGTTAAGGAGTAGAAGAAACGGACACACACACACACACACACACACACACACACACACACACACACATATATATATATATATATATATATATATATATATATATATAATATAGAGGAGTCAATTTAACCCAATTACCCAATTGACCAGCTCTATACCCGACCCAAACCCGTCTAATGTGAAGGAAAAAAAACCCTACCATTTACGAAATAAATTCGGCTATAGGAAAAAAAAAACCTACCATAATTTCCAATCTCCATAAATTCGGCTCACATTTCTTAAAATTTTCTCCATTTCCACTTCCACATTGGAAAACAAACCTAAAATAATTTTGGCTCTACATAAATTCAGCTCACATTTCTGAAATTTTCTTCATTTCCACTTTTACATTTAACATGTTTATTCTAAGATCATTCTAGGAGGTGTGAATACACAAGGTATGCAAGATATATTTGCAATTTGATTTCCTTCGTAATTTGATTTTGGAATTTTGATTTCATGGTCCACGTTTCTCGCTTGGCCATTTATTTATCATGTTTTTATTTTGTCGATTTAAAACAGCTTTTCGTATTTTGGGCACTTGGTGGCAGATGAACGTGAGAAACTCGAGAAAATTAGACTCCGTGTTGAATGAAATCAAGGAAACATTTGGTTGACGGTATGATTCATGTTTAAATTCAATTTATTTTCTATGTTGAATCGAATGTTTTAAATGTCTTTCAATCGAGGTGATTTTCATTTAAAATTCAAATCAAATGCAACTGCAAATCACAAATTTAAGCCAGTCTTCGTACTTTACAACCTTTTTCCATTTCTTCATTTTGAAAAGAAAAAAAAACCGTTCTACCTGAACTATGGTATAGAAATACGATTGGTTTGTATTATGGATTTTTTTTGTTTTCTTTTAGCTGTGTTTTTTTTATGAGATTGAATTGTGTTTTGTTACACCTCAAATTTTTTTTTTTTTTTTTTGTTTTGAATATTTTCTTCAGCAGATATTTCTTGACCAAATTGACAAATCGTCACTCATAAGAAAGAATTTTCTGGTGAGTTCTTACTTTCTTTTATTTTATTGGCTAATTAAGTTCTTTAATTTTTTGTTTATTATTTTTTGTTTTGAACGTTCTTTTTTTCATATTTTGTTGTGTTTTGAATGTTTTTGACATCATATTGATAACCAAATTGGCAAATCTGTAGGCCACTTAATCGATGATGTTTTAAATTTAGAAGTAAAAAATAACCAAATTCAATTCTTTTTTTTCAATTGCATCGATTTTTTTAAATTTGTCCAACTTTTTTTTTTGCGATTAAAATAGGGAATAAATTACGCTAACGTTCTTCTAATTTCTCAGAAAAGAAAACCAACCATAATTACAGAATTTGCTTACCCTAATTAGACAATTCATTTAAAATTTAATTCTCCTAATCAAAATAGGGAATAAATTCGGCCCAAATTAGAAAAATCATTTAAAATTTGATTCTCCTAATAAAAATTGGGAATAAATTTGGCCCTAATTATAAATCATTTTGTTGGTCCCTTGGAAAGGCTAACACAAGTTTAGAGGGGGGGTGAATAAACTTGTCACCAAAAACTAATCTCGAAATGGAAAAGCCCCAGAACTCGAAGTTTTCTCGAAACTCAAACCGATCTTCGATTCGCTTTTGTTCCGATCCCCTTAACTTGTGCGGAGTTCAGTTAGCTCAACTGAATATAAGTCAATGCTGACTTATATTTAGTCTTGTTAACTGGCAGCGGATAAATATTAGCCTTTAAAAACTAGTTAACTTAGTTTCAGTATGAAAACCACATAAATATAACTATAATAAAGTAAATGAATGCGTAAAGTAAATAGACAAGATTTATAGAGGTTCCAGGTGGTGTAATCCTGTCAATCCTCTCTTCCCCTGTGATGCGGAGGAAAATTCCACTAGAACTTCTTTGAGATGGCCCGGTTACAAAAGTTCTAAAGCGATAGTCCTTGACTAATCCACAGCTTTCACTATCTAAACACACTTAGTAAGCAGGTAGGATTCTTGCGCGCTTCTTCAACTGTTTGAACCACTGGTCCTTGGAGGGTAGAATTACCTCTTCACCACATTTCATCACAAACACAGTCTTCCCGATCGCACTCAACTTATCCTTCACACCTTCTTGGTGTTTCATGATCTAAACCTTTGATAAAATCAAAGTTGAGACTTTGAATCAATAACTATGATTCAACCGTGATTTGAGCTTTTCTTCTGGATGATTAACTTAAGCACGGCTCTGTATTTCTTCAAATGTTGGATCTTGAATCTGCTTGAATATGCTTGAACACTTTGAAGAAATTTCTTGATCTTGCAATTAAGTACTTAGCAGGTATTCTTTTGGATTTGGCTTTCCCCGTCAATTTAATCTTTCTTGACTAGATAGATTCCTTTTAATTTTCTTGCTTTATTATCATATACCCGCACTCTATTTTGATGTTGTAAAGGTAGTCTATTTATAATGGTTCATTCAACGCTCATCCCGCTTGTAACGGCTATATTTTTCGACCGTTCTTGCTGTGTGTCGATTTCCATCAATGAAATTTCTTTCTTTACAACGCTCATTCGCACGATCGGTTTGTTGGATGGTTGACTTATAAAACCGAGTTTCCTTATTAGTTTTATATCGAGCTTTTCATTTGTCGGGCTTCTAACTAACTTGGAGCATTAATCGAGATTTTACTCTTCTTCAAATATCAAGACTCAGTTTTCATCCGATTATAATTGACATAATCGAGTACACCATGATTCATTATCATCTAAGAATTCATTGTCCTTATGATTCTTAGGTCTTCATACAAGATCCATAAAGTCGATTCAGTCACCACAATCTTGCTCAAGTCCAACTTTCTGAGCCTCGACTTGTAATCTTCATAATCGAGTTTGAACCTCAGTTCTTCATTCTTCAATAAATCGAGTCTGTGTCCTCGGTTCTTGATCTTCTAGATAAGCCAACCGATTCTGTTTCCTCAATGAACTAATCTTCTTCAATCTTACATTGGTGTGCTCTATTGTCGGGCTTTCTTGTAGAATCTCAAACTAGATTAAATCTCGTTTCTTCATTTCTCGATTCCATCCTAGAACTATTACAATTGCTTGTCCGATTTAACTTATACAAATATCGACCTACTAATAAATCCTATACATTGATATCTAGACTTCTTTTTGCTTTGCACTATAACAGCTAGTTATGACACTTCATCAATGGGGTTAAGAACAATTAACAAATAAGTGATGAATCATCATCAAAACATAAATTTTATTTCCAATAATTTCCCCCTTTTGATGATGTCAATACCTTCTTAAAAGCAATGCAAAAGATAAAAGACAAAATACGGTAAGTAACACTATGAACTGAGAAACTGAAACTTTATTTGATAACTGAGTTACAATGTTTGAATATTAAGATACAACATAAGTAAAAACAACTAAATTCAGTTTCCTTTTACTTGACTGTTAAACTGGTTGATTATCATAGTTTTCCGCAACAATTCTCATTTCATCATTCGTGGCTGAATGTTCAATTCCATGAATGCTTGCCCAAATGTTCCATGATTGAGCTAAATTGTTTTTCTTGAAAAATTTGCTTTTGAATAGAGTTGCAAATGTAAAGACTGATGACCTTAGTCTTTCATTGGTGGCTGTTCTCAGTAAAGTTTGAACAAATTCAGGTTCAGCCTTTTCAACTTTCTCTGAAGCTCTATCTAAGGTTCCATCTGCTTCCCATTTCTTGATTTATTCCAATAGTACACGAGTATCTTTCTGCATGTGTAGAAATGTTTCAAGAGATTCTTCTTTTGATACTCCTTCTCTCTCTGGTAAGTTCTTGAATAGATTGTAGAGAGCGAGAATCCGGACCAACTCTTTTGTCGGTTGGTTACGAGTATTTAACAATCGATTTCATCTCATCATCAGTAAAATCTCCTCTTGCTTTCTTCAGTTTACTCAACTTATCATCAACGTTTGTGAGGGCTTGTGGCATTTCAGCTGCATGGACTTTTAAGATATCCAAACTTTCCCCCTTATTGACATCATCTTTATTAATCAGGCTTTTGATGTAAGCATTCAATGTTTGTTGAGTTGATGCCAATATGGTTTGAGCCACGACTGAGTCCTTTATGCCATGTTCCATTAGAAACCTTCCCATCTGTCTTGAGTTTCATTTTTCTTTGTGACATGTTCAGTGGTTGTTTTCCGAATCTCAAGCAGAGTGGTTTGACAGTTGTCATTCACAGTGTCCATCTTCTTTTCAAGCTTGGTTCGTTCATCTTGACTGGCTTCTAAGGATTTTAAAACTTTTCCGAATAAGCTTTTGTCATCCTTTTGAATTCTGAGTATCTCATTCTGATAATACCTAATGAGATCAACTTTAGTAGGAACATCTTGTGAATTTCCTTCTTGTTGTTTCTTTGCTTTGCTTGTCTCAGCCTCAGTTGGTTCAGCTTGCTTTAGAGGTGAGAAAACAACTTGCTTCAGTTTTTCTCTAAATTCAGCTGATTGTCTTTTCTCTTGGATGTTTTCGGCCTTCTTCCAATCTTGATGAATTAATAACTTTTGTGGGTGACAGGTGTACTTCAAGTTCATCATCTGATTCTTCTCCAGGTATGTCTGCCAAAGTTCTTGCTATTTCAAGTGTGGATTTATCAGTGGGAGATTGGTAGCCTCATTCTGCTTCTTTGTCCAGCTGTGTTTCAGATAAGCTTTCAGAACTTGAACTTCCACTGCTTTCACCAGAACTACTAGAGTCTTCATCAGTATTTAGTTCTGTTGCAGTTTCCTTTTCTTGTATAGAGGCAAGAATCCCTTTTTGTATGTCAGGATCTTCCTCAAAATCATCATCAACATTCTTCTTAGAACTTCCACTGGCTATGGCTTTCCTCCAATAGCTATTTCTGATCAGCGCATATCCTTGATCTAGGAATTCGTCGGTATTGATTATCTCCATTAAACTTGTAATGTTGTAAAGATCGAATACCCATTTCTCAATAATCTCCATTTCTGCACGCTGACTTCTTTGATTATCTATAGAACTGAACTTCCAAGTTCTGTATCTTTACAATCGCTCATAATCAGCTTTCATAAGTTCTGTATGATCAGATGGGGATTTGAATGGTGTGAGGGTGTCCTCTGATTCTCTTGTGATCTCATGATCTTCTTCTTGAGTAGGAACTTCAATTTGCATGGGATCATCAGTTTGCATAAGATTGGTTCTACTGGTTTCTCCCTTAGCAGTGTTTGGGACAACTGATGTTTCTTTTTCAATATCAGGAACTGAGATTATTGGCTCAGTTTGCAAAACTTCTTCACTTGCATCTTCTTCAACGGCTTGTCTTTCACTTTGCTCAGGTTCCAATTCAACAACTGGAACTTCTTTCGTTGTGTGTTCAGTGGGTTCAACTTCATGAACTTGTTCATCCAACTGAATAATCTTGGTTGATTCTGTTTCTGCTTCAGCCTCCTTTTCTTCAGTTTGAGGAGCTGAAAATTCTTTAGCAGTTTCCTTTTGTTCCAAACTGGGTACAGATTCTTGAGGAGTAGACTTGGACTTTGAAAGCAAAATAAGCATGTTCAATGTTGTTTCATCAATCAGTCTTTCATCACAATCAGATTCTTCATCATTAGGCTCAGTTCTCGTGGTCTGCTTTCACGAGTTGCGGCTTCTTTCGCAAGTCGGTTTCAACGATCATTCTCTCGTTGACAACTTCGGTTTCTTTTATTATTTCCATTTTCTGTGAATGCATAATTGCTTCTTGAGTTGGTAAAACCTCGCCATCAAAGCGGAATAGATTCGGTGAGATTAACTTCAGTTTGCACTTCTGGTGCTGATCTGTCAGCAACTTCAGATCTAGCTTCTTGAGTTGATGACATTTCTATTGGTTTCTCAGTAACTAGATCAGTTAATCCTTTTCTGTTTCTTCCAACTGTTTTCTTCTTTTCTTTAAGTCTTCAATTTGTGCCAACACTTCATCTCCAGTTGCAGGTTCTTTCGATTTCCTGCTTTTCTTCTTCTTGGGTTCAGTCTCAGATTTCTCAGCTTTCCTTTTTCTTGCTTTTTCTTCCTTAATGGCAATCTTTCCATCAGCAATTGGTGTTTCTTTTCTCTTAGCAACTCCAAAGTGATTGAGTATCCTCTGGACTACTAACACAAGAGTCTTCTTGTGATAAAATAGTCCTTTCTTCACATCGGTCTTCTTTTTGGGTACATCAATTGACTGTGCTATCAATTGATCAAATAGATACCTTGCCCAATTGAAATCTTTTTCAAACCAAATCACATATAGCAAATCTAGTTTTGCTCCAGATAGATTGCTGAAGTTTCCAGCATTCCCAATTATGCAATTTGCCAGCATCTTTGAGAGAAAATTAAATTCTGGCTTGAGCAGGCTTGTGCTCCCTGTCTGTAAGACAGCAGATTCTCCATTAATTGCTATATCTTTCCATAACTTCACCTTCTGTTCCTTAGTCAACTTAATGGCTGTTGTTCCTCCGGATTTGTCAAATCCAAAGAATTCTGCAATTAGATCTTCAGTGACTTTGATTTCCTTATCATTGACAGTGGTGATATAGGTTTGTGTGTCTTCTCCTTCTACAGTTTTTCTACCAAATTGATAGAAGTCTCCGATGCTTTCTAAACAAACACTTTTTAGATCGATGTTGAAGGCAGCTTCCAATCCTTTAATTTTCTGGATTTTTGTTGCAATAGAATTGACTAGAGTTTGATCAACATACTTTGCAATATATTGATCAAGAGAAACGATCATTCCAGGTTCAACAAGAGTGAAGTTCATTTTTCAGGATTTGATTGAAAAATTGGAAAATTTGAAATTCAGAGAGTAGATTCAGAATTCAAGTGTAAAGAATTTATAAAAGAAAATTCTGGGTATTTATTATTTGGAGTGGGGATAGTTAAGAATTGAGTGTGACTTAAAACGTCTTGTCATAAATGTTTTGAGATTGCGAAAAGGTGGGTGAGTGGGAATTATGAACGGTTTAGATTGAGAAGGACCACGTCTTTTCTTGATAACCGTAGCTAGATAAAAGTGAATAAAGAAGGTACGGTGTATCAACTTGTTTGATACTTTCCGTTTTGTCCTTATCTTTGAATTCAAAAACTCGATTGTGAATACAACTCAGTTTTGTGAATTGCATTTCTCAGTTCTCAGCTAGTGGTGTTTCTCCTGCAAAACAAAGTGAGAAATTTTTGGTACCCATATCTTTTTGGGTCCTAACTGATTAGCTTTTGATGGTACAACTTTATTTTTAACTTTATACCTCTCTTGATATTTTGACTGAGTGAAGTCAGTTTTCACAAACTTTTCCTGTTTTGTCATAAACGTTTTAAATTTGTTCAGTTTGTGAAACTGATGTGATGGTCTATTCCAATCTTCATCAGTGGGAAATAATCTTCCTTTCCCTCTGAATCTATTATTCCATGAATGATCTTCATTATTAGATGGATATGACTTGAAGATTTTCTTCTCGATTTCGGATCGTTTTTTCTGTTTCAAATTTTACGAATCTTTCTCAAAATCTGTTGGCTTGGTGAATTTTACCGGTGATTTTTGATTTTATCGATTTGTGCGTTTGGTGTCTTTGAGTAACTATCGATTCTAATAACTTTATCATTTTCGAGTTTTTGACTGCTTAGCAATCACAAATTTTATTGCAACCGATCCTGGTCTAAACTTAGAATTATATTGATTATCAAACCCTAAACCAGATCTATCTCCAAATGGTTTTCTGGTTTGAATTGAACTTTGAAATTGGATCAATCGATGATTCACCGATGTTTATCACTTTTGTTGGTTCATCGGTTGGTCGAATTACCTTGGTTCCATTATTAGTCTTGATTAGATTGATTTCAAACATTCAATCTCGAAATTTCAGTTTTCAATAACTTTTTCTCCTTTTTGACATTCTCATAATTCTTTTGAATAATCTCTAATTGCTTTATGAGTATGTCCAAGGTTTCATTGAAATCTTCATTTCTTTGATTGTTCAGGATAGTGTGAGATTTGGATGTAGATGCACTTACCTCCTGATGTTTGATAGATAAACCTTCTGTTGAGGAATCATCACTAATTAGAACTTGTTTTCCTTTATCAATAGCATTCGCCTGTGTAGCTCCTAGCAGTATGATTTCTTCATCACTTTCTCCTCCATGGCTTGTAGGTAGAGTCTCATCAATATCTGTGGCTTTTGCACTGGATGGATCTCTGGTTAATTTTTCATCTATAGAATCAGCTACTCGAAGTAACTCTTTTTCTGCTTCTTCTAAAAGATCGCTTAAGGATGGAAATCGTCCGGATTCATCATCCACATTCGCATTGAACTCAATGTCTTCATCATAACCGAATTGAGGTTCTGGATTTGTGTGAGAGCTTGTAGTACTGAATCTTTCGAATACTTGATCCTGAAAATCATAGAAAACATTCTGCAAATAGTCAGTCTGGGGGTTATTTAGCCAATTTCTAATTCTAGATGTATCCATTAAAAATACTTTTAAGACAAATACAGTAAGAGGGTTTTCAATAACTGGTTGCTCCTGAACAAATAACTGATATACAGTTACTCAAGCAAGCAAATAGATATTGGATTACCTTCAAAAGAGGGAACCGCTCCGATACCAATTGTTGGTATCGGAAATAACTGAACCTTGAAGCGGTAAACGATTTGGATCACCTTCAAAAGAGGGAACCGCTCCGATACCAATTGTTGGTCCCTTGGAAAGGCTAACACAAGTTTAGAGGGGAGGGGGGGGTGAATAAACTTGTCACCAAAAACTAATCTGAAAGTGGAAAAGCCCCAGAATCGAGTTTCTTCGAAACTCAAAGCGATCTTGATTCGATTTTGTTCTGTCCTTTAACTTGTGCCGAGTTCGATTAGCTCAATCGAATATAAGTCGATCTTGACTTATATTTAGTCTTGTTAACTGGCAGCGGATAAATATTAGCCTTTAAAAACTAGTTAACTTAGTTTCAGTATGAAAACCACATAAATATAACTATAATAAAGTAAATGAATGCGTAAAGTAAATAGACAAGATTTATAGAGGTTCCAGGTGGTGTAATCCTGTCAATCCTCTCTTCCCCTGTGATGCGGAGGAAAATTCCACTAGAACTTCTTTGAGATGGCCCGGTTACAAAAAGTTCTAAACTGATAGTCCTTGACTAATCCCTAGCTTCACTATCTAAACACTTGTAGAGCAGGTAGGATTGTCGCTCTTCAATTTGTTTGAACCCATCGGTCCTTGGAGGTAGAATTGCCTCTTCACCAGCTCATCACAAACACAATCTTCCTGACTGCACTCAATTGTCCTTCACACCTTCTTGGTGTTTCACAGTCTAAACCTTTGATAAAATCAAAGTTGAGACTTTGAATCAATAACTATGATTCAACTGTGATTTGAGCTTTTCTTCTGGATGATTAACTTAAGCACGGCTCCATATTTCTTCAAATGTTGGATCTTGAATCTTCTTGAATATGCTTGAACACTTTGAAGAAATTTCTTGATCTTGCAAATAAGTACTTAGCAGGTATTCTTTTGGATTTGGCTTTCCCCGTCAATTTAATCTTTCTTGACTAGATAGATTCCTTTTAATTTTCTTGCTTTATTATCATATACCTGCACTCTATTTTGATGTTGTAGAGGTAGTCTATTTATAGGGGTTCATTCAACGTTCATCCTGCTTGTAACGGCTATATTTTCTGACCGTTCTGCTGTGTCAGTACTTCATCCATTGAAATTGCTTTCTTTACAACGTTCGACTATATGATCATTTTGTTGGATGGTTGACTTATAAAACTGAGTTTCCTTATCAGTTTTATACTGAGTTTTTCATTTGTCAGTTTCCTAACTGACTTGGAGCATTAACTGAGATTTTACTCTTCTTCAAATATCAGTACTCCAGTTTTCATCTGATTATAAATGACATAATCAGAGTACACCATGAATCATTATCATCTAAGAATTCATTGTCCTTATGATTCTTAGGTCTTCATACAAGATCCATAAAGTCGATTCAGTCACCACAATCTTGCTCGAAGTCCAACTTTCTGATCTCGACTTGTAATCTTCATAATCGAGTTTGAACCCTCGTTCTTCATTCTTCAATAACCGAGTCTGTGTCCTCGGTTCTTGATCCTCAGATAAGCCAACCGAGTCTGTTTCCCTCAGCGAACTTATCTTCTTCAATCTTCTGTTGGTGTGCTCTATTGTCAGTTTCTTGTAGAATCTCAGCTAGATTAAATCTCAGTTTCTTCATTTCTCAGTTCCAGCCTAGAACTATTACAGCGCTTGTTTGATTTAACTTATACAAATATCAGGCTCTAATAAATCCTATACATTGATATCTAGACTTCTTTTTGCTTGGCACTATAACAGCTAGTTATGACACTTCATCAATGGGGTTAAGAACAATTAACAAATAAGTGTTCAATCATCATCAAAACATAAATTTTATTTCCAACACATTTAAAATTTGATTTTCCATATAAAAATAGGGAATATTTCGCATTAAATTCCATCAAATAAGAAATTTATTGCGAAATATTTTTGCATTAAATTATAATATTCAAAAAAGTATTAAATCAATTTTATCAATTAATACAAAATATCCTAACATTAAATTAAATTCATACACGAAATATACAGAAATTAAATTCATCCCCTACAAATTAGACACCTCAATTAATGCTAAATATTGTTACATCAAATTGTGTTTTTAAAAATAATTATATTCACATTCGCTAATTAATACAAATATTCTTACATTTATGTCATCTCCTGTAAATTAGCCGTCTCATTTAATTCCAAATATTCGAACTATTAATTATTATTTTTAACATTGCACCAATTTGTATTTATAATATATTTTTTTATTCATTTTGACCCATTTTCTTTTTGCGTGTTTATGTCTTTTAATGAGAAATTCTCACATTAAATACATCCCTATAAATTAGCCATCATAATTATTGCAAAATATTCTTACATATTATTTTAAAAAATAACTAATTAGCCACCCTAATTAATGCCAAATATTGTTACAAAATAAATTCATCTCATTTCACATTAAATAATAACTAAATTCAAAAAACCTACCTTAATTATAGGGAATAAATTCAGCTCACATTCTTCTAATCTGTTTTGAAAAAAAAACTACCATAATTACAAAAACTACCATAATTAGAAAAATCATTTAAAATTTGATTCTCCTAATAAAAGCAGGGAATAAATCCGGCTCACATTAATGCTAAATATTCTTACATTAAATTTTGTTTTTAAAAATAATTATATTCAAATTCACTATTTAAAACAAATATTCTTAAATTTATGTCATATCTGGAAATTTAGCCGCCTCAAAATATAAAAAAACAAACCTACTATAATTACATAATTCTTCTATCATAATTAGAATAATCATAAAATTTGATTCTCCTAATAAAAATAGGGAATAAATTCAGCCCTAATTAGAAAAATCATTAAAAATTTGATTTCCTAATAAAAATAGGGAATATTTCGCATTATATTCCATCAAATGTGGAATTAAGTGTGAAATATTTTTGCTTTAAAATATAATATTCAAAAAAATATTAAATCAATTTTACCAATTAATACAAAATATCCGAACATTAAATTAAATTCGAACACAAAATATTCATACATTAAATTAATCCCTTACAAATTAGACATTTCAATTAAAGCTAAATATTGCTCAATTAAATTGTGTTTTTATTTCTCAAAAAAAAATAATTGTGTTTTTAAAAATAATTATATTCACATTCTCTAATTAATACATATATTATTACATTTATGTCATATCCTGCAAATTTAGCCACCTCATTTAATTCCAAATATTCGAACTTTTAATTATTTTTTTTAAACACTGCACCTATTTTTATTTATAATAGTTTTATTATTTTTGACCCGTTTTCTTTTTGCGTGTTTATGTCATTTAATGAGAAATATTCTCACAATTTTATAATCCTTATAAATTAGCCACAATAATTATTTCCAAGTATTATTACATATTAAATGTTCAAAAATAACTAAATTCAAAAATAACTAATTAGCCACCCTAATTAATGTCAAATATTCTTACATATTAAACTCATCAGATTTCCCTATCTCATTTCACATTAACAAATTACCAAATTCAAAAAACCTGCCATAATTATTGGGAATAAATTCGGCTCACATTCTTCTAATTTATTTTTGAAATAAAACCTACCATAGTTACAAAATTCGCCTACCCTAATTAGAAAAATCATTTACAATTTGATTCTCCTAATAAATATAAGGAATAAATTCAGCCTACTATGAAAAATAATTTTAAATTTGATTCTACTCATAAAAATAGGGACTAAATTCGGTTCACATTCTTCTAATGTTTTTTTAACACAAAACCTACCATAATTACAAAATTCGCCTACCTTAATTAAAAAAATCATTTATAATTTGATTCTCCTAATAAAAATACTGAGTAAATTCGGCCCAAATTAGAAAAATCATTAAATTTTGATTCTTCTAATTTTTCAAAAAAAATCCTACCATAATTACAAAATTCACATAAACTAATTAGAAAAATAATTTAAAATTTGATTCTCCTATTAAAAATAGGGAATAAATTCGGCCCTATTTAGAAAAATTGTTTAAAATTTGATTCTTCTAATAAAAACAGAGAATAAATTCGGCTCACATTAATGCTAAATATTCTTACATTAAATTTTGTTTTTAAAAATAATTATATTCAAATTCGCATGAGGTTGAAAAGATACTTAATGAAAATGGGCACTTGCTACGTGGGTAGGGTAAGGGGTGGTGGTGGGTAAGGTTTGGTAGGGTCGGTAAGGTGAAGTGGTGGGAAAGGTAGTGTTGCTAGGGTAGGGTCGGGTAGGTTGGGGTAGTGGGTAAGGTAAGTAGGGTGGTGTGGTGGGTAAGATAGGGTAAAGTGGAATGGTGGGTAGAGTACGGCAGGGTGGGTAGGGTTTGGTAGGATAAGGTGAAGTGGTGAGTAAGTTATGGTTTGTAAGATAGGGTAGGGTAGGGTAGAGTATGGTAGGATAGGTTGGCGTAGCAGGTAAGGTAAGGTAGGGTGGTGTTGTAGGTAAGATAGGGTATAATGGATTGGTGGATAGGGTAGGCGTAAGGTTGGGATGGTGGGTAGGGTGGGGTAGAGAAGTGTGGGGTGGTGGGTAAGGTAGGGTTAGGGTGAGTGATAGTGGAGTAGAGTAGGTAATAGGTAAGGTAGGTATGATGTAGAGGGTAAGATACGGTGATATTGGGTAGGGTAGGTAGCGGTGGGTAGGGCTGGTTGGGAAGAGAGGTAGGGTGCAATGGGGTATGGCGTAGGGATACCCCACCCCTTCGCTATATCTTACCTTATGAATCATACCATACCCTACTCCAGTCAACCTTAATTCACTACCCTGCTTTACTCATCACTCAATATGTCATCTTTTATATGATTTAATTCATTCCAATTTTGCATATTCCAAACACAGTAATGGAAATAATTTATTCCAGTATATTCTATTTCGTTCCTATTATTTTATTTCATTCAATTTCATTCCTGCGTAACAAACATGTCAATAAAATCTTCTTTTCATCCTTCAAAAAATTCTTCTTTTGAATGCTTAAAGCAGAAATATAA
Source organism: Gentiana macrophylla (assembly GCA_026214975.1). Lineage (NCBI taxonomy): Eukaryota > Viridiplantae > Streptophyta > Magnoliopsida > Gentianales > Gentianaceae > Gentiana > Gentiana macrophylla. The sequence continues at coordinate 81,448,226 of CM047807.1, read as the reverse complement.
CGACAGTTATTGGTATCAGTATAACTTTTGGACATTTTGTGTTGTCTATTTTTGACTCTATCTGACGCCAGAAACGAATACTAATCTTGAATAAAAGAATTTTAATAGCTAGCATTACAATAAGTTTAAAGGGTCTTTGTTTTGTAGTACATATTATGCATATTAATTGAATATAATCACATTATTATACGTCTCCGTGCAATGCACGGGTTATAGACTAGTATATATATATAGTAGAATAAGTTCTACAAACACTACCACGTACATTGTAATAGAAGAGCTCACTCACCCTCTACTAGCTCAGTTAGCGTAACCTTGCACAAGTAAGTTTGTCTCACCATGATCAGAGGACATAACGTATGGTGAACACTGCACCACAACACAGTTAGAACCTCAAGGGCATGGACAGTACCGTGAGGAAGATCACATGAGTCCCTTGCTATCAGACCAAGTGAAGAGGTGAAATAGTTCCATGCTACTAAGATTAAACGTGCCTCACCAATGATAATCGTGTTTTAGCTTTTAGACACAACACATATGTTTATTATAAGTATTAATCTAACCACCTGATTCATTCACATAAAAAAACTTCTTAAGGACTTCTAATCTCAGACATTCTGATTAAGCTACCTAGAACGTTGTAAAAGATTAATTGACTACTGAGTCAACGTCCCGTAAAGCCTAAATAGTCGGCTTCCGGTTCTCCCACCTTCTCCTCATAGAGGGTCTCAATTGTGGTGCTGAGGCAAGGCTACTAGAAATTGATGTTAGACATTTTCAATTACCAGATAATGCCCTTGAAGACATGCATACCAAAAAATAACAAGTCATACACAAGAAAATATTGAAACAGGGTAAACAGATAGTTCGGCGCCCGCCAAGCACCTTTGGCACGCACTAAACTCATTCCAGAATGCTCATATCAAATTGCTTCACTTTGGCGCTTGCCAAACCTCCTTGGCGCGCGCTAAAGATCTATTCAACTCTGCTTCCATTTCGGCGCCCGGCAAAACTCCTTGCCGCGTGCTAAACCAAACAGTTGCGTCCTTGGCGCGCGCCGAAGATGATGAATAAGATGAATGAGGTGGTGGTGGTGTGGTGGTTTAATAAGGGAGAGAGGTGTGTTGGAGAAGGTGGGGATGAATTTCACAGGCTTTCATGCTGTCAGTCTGACCTGCACACATCAGCAGTAGCGTGTAGCATCATGCGGTAGTGTGATTTTTGAGGCACCGGTCCCCTCAAACTCTGTGCTAGTATGTACTATACCTTCTCCAAGATGAGCCGCGGACAAAGCATTGTCGCCGCGGCCTAGCCCTATTTTCCAGGTCCCTTCCAAAATTACTGCTTTCTAACTGTCTTCACATTGATTCCTATGTTCTTCGAGTTTCCAGAATTCATCAGCCACGGCCAAGCAGGCCTTGCCTCGACTGAGTATTTTGTATCCGATAATACAACTCCATAGGTCCAAGCAGCTTCTCTAGTAGATACCTACGACCCTAAAACTAACCTAACTTCACACATTTTCCCATCATGTAAAAAACCTTGTCCCATCAATAGGCTTTAGGCCTTTGGATATGATAGGATGAAAAAATCTTGATGGATAACGTGATACTTTTATTGACTATACAAAAATTACGAATCCAAATGTTTAAGAAATAGTTCTGAGTTTAAAATTGCCAGCTCGACTGGACTGATCAATCCTAATTAGTTTCTCGCACTTTCGTCCTCCAAACCTTCAACCTACAATCCTTCACAAAGAGTCTCTCTCTCTCTCTCTCTCTCTCTCTCTCTCTCATTCTCTCTCTTTCTCTATCCAGGCTCTTCCCTTATCTTTAAGGATACGCAAAAAGCACTCATCTACTTCATCGAGGAGAGTTCCCTCTCAGACTTGCTTACCTAGCATCGTTGACTTGGTATTTCCTTTCTTGGTCCTTTTGGACCTCTTTTTAGACCGTCCTCTCTTAGAATGCTTCTTTACATTTAGCCCTCAGCGTCCACTTTTCTTCGTTCAAGCTCTCTCCGACTCTACGCGGGTTGGGATCATCCATTTCCATCAGAAAGGGAAGACTATCCTTCTGTTGCGCATAGGAGTGGATTTGCTAATCCCTTTCTCTAAGAAGCATAGTGGGAATTCCTCCTCACCGGTACTTGACACTAAATTTTTATCTGAATCCTTTGTAGACTTTTCCGGTTTGAACTTCAAACACTCTCCTCGGTCGAATGCCTCATATAACTGGTCACATGTCTATTCTTCAACGGGTTCAAAATCTTACACAATTCACAATCATTATGTACTCTTAATGTTATCTCCTCTCAATCCATGTCCATCATGTTGGAAATAGCGCCCAAAAGACAAATTATGTAATTGTTTTTAGAATTAATAAATGACAGATTTATTCTCATCTTATAACTTGCTTCGTGCTTGTAAGTAATACATTGCTGAAAACCTCAAGTCGTATCATATGTAGCCATATAACTTAACGTGTGTCACACATGAGGATTAAGTTTATGGTGATACACTTGAAATGTTAGTCCGTGGTGAAGTTAATCTGTTGGTCCCTTGGAAAGGCTAACACAAGTTTAGAGGGGGGGGGGGGTGAATAAACTTGTCACCAAAAACTTTTCCTGAACTGGAATTGCCCCAGGAACTGAGTTTCTCCGAAACTCAAATTGATGCTTAGTTCAGTTTTGTTCCTGTCCCATAACTTGTGCGGAGTTCAGCTAACTCAACTGAGTATAGGTCAATACTGACTTATTCTTAGTTTAGTCAACTGGCAGCGGATAGAATTAGCCTTTAGATAACAAACAGTTTGTTGATAAGGTTTTAACGCGAGAACGAGGTAATTAAAGTTGTAATGAAGTAAATGAATGCATGAAATAAATAAACAAGAATTATAGAGGTTCCAGGTGGTGTAATCCTGTACGTCCTCTCTTCCTCTGTGATGCGGCGGAAAATTCCACTAGAACTTCTTTGAGATGGCCCGGTTACAAAAAGTTCTAAACTGATAGTCCTTGACTAATCCCTAGCTTCGCTATCTAAACACTTGTAAAAAAGGTAGGATTGCTGCTCTTCAACTGTTTGAACACTGGTCCTTGAAGGGTAGAATTGCCTCTTCACCAGCTCATCACAAACACAGTGTTCCAGACTGCACTCAACTGTCCTTCACACCTTCTTGGTGTTTCACAGTCTAGACCTTTGATGAAATCAAAGTTGAGACTTGAATCAATAACTATGATTCAATTGTGATTTGAGCTTTTCTTCTGGATAATCAAATTTTGCACAGCTCTGTATTTCTTCAAATGGTAGATCTTGATTTTGCTTGATTGTGCTTGGACACTTGAAGAAATTTCTTGATCTTGCAATTAAGTACTTAGCAGGAATTCTTTCGAAATTGGCTTTCCCCCTTAATTAGATATATTAAATCTGTTTTAAATTCCTCCTGCTCACACTCTTCTTATTGTTGTAGAAGTGGTCTATTTATAAGGGTTTATTGCTCCTGCTTGAATCTTGTAACGGCTATATTTCTGACCGTTCTGATGTGTCAGTATTTCATCCACACAACTGCAATAATCAAGGCTCTGGAGGAACCTAAAACAACAGCTCTCGCAGCAGCTTCAAATGATAATCATGAAACCTCATCTAGCAATCTTCAGCAATTAAATGACATGGAAGAGCAAATGGCTCTAATGATGAATGGAATTCGAAGGATGAAGCGTGGACATCCAGTCACTCGGAAGTTTATCAAGAAGACTCCTTAAAAGAGAAAAGACGATGAATATCTCCGCTTTTACTGCAAGAAGCCTGGACACTACAAAGTTGAATGTCAAGAGCTGACTGGTAAGAAGACTCAGCAATAAAGAACTGGCAGAAGATCTCTCTTAGCCGGAGATGAGTCAGACTATGAAGCTGGCACTGAAAGATTATCAGATGATACAGCTCTAATGGCTCATATGGAGGATCCAAATAAAGTATATGAATCTGACTCTAAGTATAGCTCATCACAGATCTCCATGCATAATGCTTGTTCTTCGACTGTTGACTCCAATCCAAGAAATCTAAAATAAGAAGAAGCACTTGACGAATTGATGAATCAGCTGTTACCCATCCAAGCTGGTTATGAATCAATTAAGGCTGAGAAAGAAGCTCTAATTCTTGAAGTTGAAAGATTGAAGTTTGAACTAAACATGATGAAACTGACTAGAACTGATAAATGGAAGAGTCAATATCATCGCACTGCATCAGCAGCATCAACTAAATCTTTTGCTCAATCAAGTTCAGCTACTGGATTCAAATCTGGAAAGCCATATGGAGACAGAACTGGCTTAAGATTTGACACACAGCAATCTTCTAAGGATGGAACTAGCAAAGCTGCTGAACCTAATATCCAAACTGGTATTAAGTTTGTAGCCGAGCAACTTCCACAAACTGAGAAAATTGCTAAACCAGTAAAGTCAGCCTCACATAAGTCAACTCAGTTTTCAAAGAAGACAACTGCACCTACCAATAAAGGTAAATCGAAATGTAGATCAGCTGTACCTCAAGGAAACATAAAGAGAAGATCAACTGCCAGACCTACAAAATTCGATCATGTCAAGAACTAGAGAAAATTTAATCAGAGTAAATCTAAGAATGTTAATCATTCAAAGATTCACAAATTCAGGGGGAAAGACAGATTATTTCCAACTGATGAAGATTGGAATTTTACTGAAACTATTGATAAAACTGATAGGAACAATCATTGTAGACAGAAGACTTATCTGATGTGATCCAGCCCAAGAACACTGAAGAGCTGAGCAAATATGGGAGAATTAACTTAACAAAATAAAAACCTAAATAATTAAATCTAAGGGGGGCGCCACTTAAGTGGGCTTTTCTAGTCCTTCTTGTGTCAACTAAGCCCACAAGATAATTATTAAATAAAATCCAACTCCAAATAGATAATACAAGTCCAATAACCTAAGTAATTGGCGCCTCAAGCATGGGCCTCAACTGTCGTCTTCTCTCGGCCCAAAAGTGTAGTGCATAAACAATATCGGGGCTTCATTACTCTTTTTGGGCAACCCAAACTCTTCATGGATCTCTTGCAACAATGTATTCAAGGCTTCTCGCATATTCTTCCTTTGGAGCCTTGTCAACGGGCCATCTCTAACAATCAACGGATCAATCTTCTTCACGGTTGCCAATGGATCGGGATCCCCATCGTAAAACTCATCATATATCACATCATTATCAGAAGTCTCAATTCAAAGAGCTGAGAACTTATCCCAGTTCTTAGCAAAAGCTACAGACGTCAGCCAAGACCTCAGCACAAGATGAATGATGGTTATTACTTAGCGTTTAACAATAGAAGGCATTTTGGAAATCAGTTTCAGCCAAAAGACTTGAGAGATCATATAAATAAGACACAGTCCAAAAGTACATACTATAAGAGTGTGGCTTATATATATGAAAATAAGTCTCAACACTCAATAACCAGAGTTTTAGAACTGATGCATATGGACTTATTTCGAAAAAATCACACCAATCAATGTTAATGGAAAGAAATACAACTTGGTGGTGGTTGATGACTATTCAAGATATACATGGGTTATCTGTAGGATGTAATATCGTCGGATGGATCATAGATCCACCCAATTACGCAGTGGAAAGTATAAGATCTAGATCTAAACAATCAAAATACATGAATAATAAATCTAACCTACGAGGGGGTTTGATTGCTTACCAGTTTATGGTGAATAAACTCCATGAATAATCTTCAATCCAATATCCAAGCTAGATGAGAAGCCACAGTCTTCCGACGTGTGTCTCCAAGCACCACCAGGTGGATGGTGTTTCAAGACGCCGGACCTCCTCGATATGCTACCTTAGAAAAACCTGATGTTTTCCTAAAACTAGAACCCGAAGTACATGGCTGAAAATTCTAAGCCAAATACTTGCATTTTTGTGTCGAAATTATGTGATGATTTGAGGCTTGGGAGAACTCTCTGTATATAGGAGAGAAATCATTGTCCTCCAAGGATTTATTTAATTAATACAAAATCAATCAAATTAATCCTTTTCCTTACAAAGATAAATCTAGAATATTCCTAAATTCATAAGGATATATAAAAGATTTTCTTTTCCTTAAATTATTTAACAAATAAATAATTTAATCACATATATTATAATTATCAAGAAAACAAATTTCCTAATAATAATAATGATGATAAATTTCAGCTAAATCCTAGCAAGTATAGGGCCACACGACTTTTATCATAATTTGGGCCGAGTCCACGAAAAATGTCTTTTCCGTGTATTTAATTATCTAGTCCAACTAAACAATTAATCCACATATCCATTAAACAGTCCAATCCAACTATTTAATATTAATTGAGGTGAAACGACGAGAAAACATATATGCTATATTAGGAGCCACGTCAGGGACCATGGACCCATATTCAGTAGCTACAATAAATTAAATAATATTATCCGTCAGACCGAACAATAATATTCAATCTATTAATTCCGGGATTACACCACCATAAACCCGAAACTGAACTCTTCCGAATATAGATAACTTATTCTCAACTCTGAGTTGATAAGCGTCCACTGATATAATCATTACATACGGATAAATCCTCCGTAGACTGTTCGTTACGATTCGGGATATCTCCGTAAACCCTTCTCGAAACCTCTTATCTTTATTTACCATTAACCCCCAGTGACCAAATAGTTCACAACTAATATAATATGAACTGCGCGCGCGCATTGGTCAGTTTCTAGGATTAACAAATAAGGGAATTGTCTGTCTACTTCCTGAGGAAAGGAATGGATTCTATATCTGTGACAGCACAGACTACTCACTCATCCTAAAATAGAGCCAATGAGAAGTGTTGGACCACATACTACGAAGTGATCCTTACTAACACATCAAACTCTACCCTAGTCTAAGTAGTCGTCTGTGATCAACTCAGGATAGTGATTAATCCATTTATGATCATCTTGTGATTCGATAAGACTTCTCGATCACAGAATTATATCGAGAACTCAAATCAAATCGGTCCAGCCCTATATGATTACCATCATATATAAATGCTCCACTAGGTACCCTATACCGACAGTCCGGATAAGACTGTCACACCTAAAGTGTTCTGGGCACATTAATAATTAATCATGAGACCCGTACTTAGATTAATAAACGCTACGGACTAAGTTAATTTTAAGTACATCTCACTAACTCAATCCTCTTGTGTATAACCATACACTGAGTTATGTGATTACATAAATGAGGTACATAGGGTTTTTAGTAGTGTCTTAATTATAAGCATACATGCATATAATAATATGAATTATTCATTTAGTCATAAAAACAATTAGATAATTGTCTTTCGGGCACTACACCTAACAATCTCCCACTTGCACGAAAGTCAAATGGACTAATTGTTTTAGAGCACTCCCTTTATATCTATATCTACAACATTCTCCCAATTGCTCAAAACAAGTGAGACATATCCCCAAGATTCATACCCTCCAAGCGCATCTTAGTAATTCATCCTTCCAAGCACCGAATACCATGTGACTTGGTACACTGATCAGGTAGGTCGGCGGCTTGAGTCAATCTTTGGGATCAAAATATCGCCTTTCCATCTAATCCGGTGGTATGATTTCAATATGCCTTTGAGCCAATACTGAGGACGAGATCGACTTAACGAGCATCCTTAATTTGACATAAAGTCAGAACCAGTGTTATCACTTATATTCTAGTTTGCACCTAAATATACTAGCATATTATTCCTCATTCTCCCGGAGAGACTTGAGGATTCACTAAACATCCCATTTAGTATTCATTCGCAGGTTTAGACAAGCATTCCTGAGAGGTAGGGTAGACTACATCGTTGAATGTTGCATTCCTCTATGCAAGAACATCTTAACCATTGAGATGGATGAGATTGCCAATTGTTTATTTTCAAGAATTTGAGTCAGTCAAATTCTTTTAGAAAATAGCCCGATGGCATGTTAGCCTCTGACTTCAGATAACACACCTATGTTGTTTCCAATAGTTTCAGTGTTACCATTCACAAACACTAAGCTACATACTGTTGGAAAGGTGTCCTAAACCCAATCGGGTCGGACCGGATCCGACCGGGTCGGGTCATTTACAGTCTATTTAGTTCATGTAATAACTTTATTATGATTAATAAAAGCACTTATGTTATTATATATTGTTTGTCTTCATATTATTTGTTGTATATATATAGTAACGTCCCTAGTATCGATCTGTGATAGAGAAACCATGATAGTGATTATGGTTGATGAGATCTCTAATCACTATAACAAGGTTGGTACTTAAATGTCTCTAGTCTTACATATTATCAAATGGGACATTGATGATATAATCGGACTAGCACGTATTGGATGTCTTCTATCTTTTAGAAGGTATGGATAGATCTCGTCTCATCGAAGTGTAGGGACACTTGGGTATGACGTGGACGTGTATTAGAGAATGCGACGTTAGGCGACCCACTTACATTAAGTGTCACACTATGTGGCGGTTGTGTAATTATCCTTTTGACCGAGTCTTCATGGCATCACGGTGTGGATTGTCATGCTTTGACACTATTGAGATTTCTCCTAACCACGGGCGATCATGCGGTAGTGATTGGGTATGATATTGAAGCATCGCGGAGTATACATGATTGGTCGTCCGGGAATCGCGTATCCTATGATTGGGATTGAATATCCGAAATGGCCTTCTTATAAGGAATGTCTAGCTCTCGAGAATCTTTGCAAAGTGGGAGTAAATGTGTTATTCCGAGAGAGCATGATATCCAGATTATAAGATACGATCGTCAATGTATTGACACTCGAGATACGATCGTATGGATATTATTATAGCGATAGGATTGTAAGTTTACACGGTAAATCGCTTCACATGAAAGGTAGTAGTCATTGCTTTTGACTCTTCCGATAATGGGGGTCACGGTGTGTTGCTAGACGCTATCCCGTGATCGTTAGTATAAAGGGCATTTTGGTAAATTGCACTTTGTGTCTACGGCCAACATATTCGGAAGCCTATCGGGTCACACACATATGAACATCGAGTCGGATTAAAATGCGGTTATAGTTGATAACCAAATAAGGAAAGTTTATCTACAGACTATAAAGGTTATAGTGGTAAATTAATATGGTGGTATTTATTTATTATGAATAAATAAAATACAAGATATTAATTATATATAAATTATATTAATTAAAGAATATTCCGGAAGTCAATTTATTGACTAAAGGGCGCCACTTTTGAGTGTATGAGATACACTTGGATTGTGCACTTTAATTAATAAATATTGCCATAATATTAATATAGGATATTAATTGATTTTGGAAAAATAGATTTATGGTAATAAGATAATTATAATCAATATATGATATTGACAAAATATTATAATTAAAGAGATAAATCAATCTAATTGATTTTCCTTATTTTATTGGAAAAGGTTTTCTTCTCCTCCACACTACATACATACATATGGGCGCCACTTGCTCTATAAAAGGAAGTGGGTGTCAAGCTCTTTTGTACAACACAATTGCAAGGGTTCATAATTCTTGTGTAAAATAGAGAGCTCTCCATAGTGAGTTTGTGAGGAAGAAAAAAGGTCGGTCTAGCGAGCCGGAGTTTTTCGATAGCAATCAAGGAGGATTCGGCGAGGGGTTCGTGTGGATTAGCGATAGAGGCCGGACGCGTGGGCGGCTTGCGCATTGAACTACTCTCCGTTGGCGGTCAAAGCGGCGATCTTGTAGATCATCTAAGGTATAACCGTCAAACTACTTAACATATTTATTGCATTAAACGAAGAACGATCTAAAAGGAAATCAAAATTTTAAATTCATTTGCGTTAAACTAGTGATTTCTAACGGTGGTATCGGAGCGGACTTGAGCTTAAGCAATAAGCATAATTTAAATGCGTAGTATTTAATCGATAGATGCAAGATTTAAATCGCGAAACGTTAAAACAAAAAAATATAGGGTTCATGGGGGTCGGCCGATGTGGCGGCGCCCATCCTCGGCGGCGGCGGCGGCGGGCGGTGGCCTTTCGGTTGTCCGTGTCGTCGGCTCTCCTCTTCCTTTGGGGAGATCAACCTTTTCGTTTTGTGATATTTTATTGTGCATAGATATCTCGTTTGTTTAGTTGTGTCATATGGCCAACCAATGGTTCAAATAGTTTGGACCATTGGGAAACCATATGGGACATTGGCCTTTCCAAATTTTGATTTGGAATAGGCCAGGCCTTTCCAAATATTTGATTTGGAATAGGCTGCAGCGCAAGCCACTTCAAAATTTTGATTTTGGAAAGTGGCTGAGCCTAAACCAAAATTATTTGGCCTTTCCAAATATTTGATTTGGAATAGCCAGCCCTTTCCAAATATTTGATTTGGAATAGCTTAGCCAGCCACTTCCAAAATTTTGATTTTGGAAAGTGGCTGTGCCTAGACTAAAATAATTTGGCCTTTCCAAATAATTGATTTGGAGTAGAGCAGGCCCTTTCCAAATATTTGATTTGGAATAGGCTGAGCTAAGCCACTTCCAAAAATTTTGATTTTGGAAAAGTGGGGCGTGCCTAAGCTAAATTTAGTTTTGGAAATGAAACAAATAGGAGACTTTATAATTTTAATTTTATTTTGAATAGTTCAAATTTAATTAAAATTGAAATCGATTTAAAATTAAATGTTAATTTTAATTTTGGTTAAATCATATAATTAATTAAAAGTTATTTAATTACTTGATGTGATAAAATAAAACGCGCATGAGTAGTAGTAGTTAAAATTAGAATTTAATCTTTTTCATAAGATAAAATTGTATGGATTAGATGTGTAGATATAATGTGATTATATGGACCCCGATTGATCATGGACTCGACCAATAGGATAGATGGGAATGTTTTCTTTATGTTGGTTTTGAAAAATTGTCCCAGGCCGTTATGAAGAAGCGTGACCTAGTTTACTTTTTTGCATTTATCCCATTCCTCGAGTCCCCCGTGTGCGGCGGGTGTAATTATTTATTATGTAACAAGAATGGAGCAAGAAGTTCAAGACCAAGGAGAGATAAAGAACCCATTGGCGTACAACAATAAAGATCCTATTGGCGGTTGCAGATACCCTTAGTTTGTGACCCGCGGTTTCGTTAGTTTGTATTCAAACCGCACTCAGAAAAGTCCATGATCATACCGGTTATTTTTATGCGGAATGTTGTGTATGTTTTACTTTATATGATATCGTAGTAATATGCACATAGTAGATGAGACCATAATTAAACCAAATTAATTAAGTGAATTAATTTAAAATTATTCCCACATCAAAAATCAAGTCGGAATTGCCTCCCATATTATAACGACGGTGAAGAGCCCTTGTTCGGACCCAACTCACCGACCAAAGCGGGGTTGACCTACCTCGGGTATATCGTCGTTATTGAGATATGATCGAAAGTGATCTCATGAATATTGGGGTTAAGACTCGACTAAGAATTCTCTCTCGCCACCCCACCAAAGCGGGTCGTTTGGATTTTTAGAGGCAAGGGTTTGGCTAATTTCATAAGATGAAATATTGTCAAAGAGTTGATCTGGTCAAACAACAAGAATCGTATAAGATACGATCGACAAATCGTTGTCCACTGTTTAATTATTTTCGCCCATCACCAAAGTTGGGGTCGGGGTAGTTCGATGGGATCTTGCCCACTAAGGGAATTATTTTCTTGAAAGCCAATAGGGAATAGTTGGCTAGTGGGAGTAAAAACCTTATAGATTCATTAAGTGCAAATTTAGGGTTTTTTTATACATGAGCTTTTACTTATTCTATCTTTTATTTATTGTTGTAGAAAATGTCAAACAAATTGAACCTTCGTTTTATCATCGATAACAAGCTTGACGAAACTAATTTTCTCGATTGGGAAAGAAACCTCAAAATCGTTTTGAGGCACGAGAAGATTGGCTATGTCTTGGACGAGGCCCTACCGGAAAAGCCCGAGGTTCGAATTTGCAGATGTTGTCGAGAAGTACAACAAGCTTATTCAGCAAGATCTTGATGCTACATGTATCATGCTTGCTTCTATGACACTGAATCTGCAGAAACAAAGATGAGTCCATGGACGCCTACTCTATCATGGTCCACACGAAGGAGCTTTATGCTTCTCGGTCTCAGATCTTGAAGTCACGAGGTCTCGAAGGCCCTGTTTAGTTGTAAGATGGCATCTGGGGATCTTTGTGGGGTCACACGTGCTTAAAATGATCGGGTACACAGAGAGGCTTGGGAAGGCTGGGCCACAAGTTGGAGCGAGTTGAGTATTGACTTGATTACGCAATCTCTACGACTCATTCTCATGATTTGTGATGAACTATCACATGAACAAGATAGATTGCTCTAGCGGAGTTATTGAACATGTTGAAAGCTGCTTTGAAAGGCTTTGTAGGGAAGGAAAGCAAGTGTTCTTTGGTCACTTCAAGCAAGGGCAAGGCAAAAGCCAGAAAAAGTCCAAGAAAGCAAGAAAGCGTAGGCTGCACCTAAGCCAACGCCTAAGATAGCAAAAGACAAATCCAAGGATGCTTGCTTCCATTGCGGTGAGACCGGACATTGGAGGAAGCGCAAGGCTTCTTGAGTACCAAGAAGAAGCATTACGATGCTTCGACTTCGTGTATATTTATGATTGAGATCAACATTACTTCTTCTAAGTCTAACCACTTTGGGTATTAGATCTTTGGTTGTGGTTCTCATATTTGTACGAATATGCAGGCACTAAGAAGAACTAGAGATCTGAGGAAAGGAGAGGTGGACCTACGCGTTGGAAATGGAGCAAGTGTTGCTGCGCTACTGGCCGTAGGAGTTTATTTTCTTTCATTGCCCAGTGGGCTAGTACTAGAACTTAATAACTGTTATTTTGTTCCCGCTCTTACGAAGAGCATTATTTCTATTTCTGCATTAGATGTTGATGGATTTTCTTTTACGTTTGAGAATAAATGTTGTTCTTTTTCACGTGATGGAATCTTTTATGGTACTGGCATACTTAGCAATGGTCTCTATATATTAGATATGAATGTTGACGTTCTTAATATAAATAACAAGAAAGCCAAAACAAATGACTTGAATGAATCCTACTTATGGCATTGTAGACTTGGCCATATAAATAAGAATCGCATTTCCAAACTCCATAAAGATGGAATGTTGGATCAATTCGATTTTAATCGTTTGATACATGCGAAGCTTGTTTACTTGGCAAGATGACAAAGTCACCTTTCAAGTGGCAAAGGGATAAGATCCAATGAATTGCTTGAGCTCATACATACGATGTGTGTGGCCCAATGTCAATTCAAGCCAAAGGAGGATACTCTTATTTTATCACCTTCACTGATGACCATTCTCGCTATGGTTATATATACTTAATGAAGTTTAAATCAAGCCTTGAAAAGTTCAAGGAATTGAAGTGAGGTGGAGAAACAACTAGGTAAAGAAATCAAAACACTTCGATCCGATCGGCGGAGAATACCTAGATGGAGAGTTTCAAGATTATTTGAAGGAGAATGGGATTCTACTGAATGGACTCCTCCCGAACGCATACGAGATGAATGGCGTGAATCGAGAGGAGGAACCGCACCTTGTTGGACATGGTGCGATCCATGATGAGCTACGCAGTTCTTCCAAAATCATTTTGGGGGTATGCTCTAGAAACCGCATCCTATACACTGAACCGAGTTCCATCAAAGACGGTTGACTCTACGCCATACGAGGTATGGACTAAGAGAAAACCGAGCCTAGGTCATCTAAAACCTTGGGGTTGTCCGACTTACGTGAAGCGGATGATGCACGACAAATTAGAGCCTGTGTCCGACAAATGTCTATTTGTGGGATATCCTAGGAAACCAAAGGGTACCAATTTTACCATCCCGAGGAACAAAGGTGTTTGTTGCCGGGATCGCCACTTTCTACGGAGAAAGAGTTTATTTCGGATAGGGTCGGTGGGAGTAAAATTGATCTTGAAGAAATTCTAGAACCACTTACGGATAATAGTCGGTTGATGGAAGTAGAGGACTTGCCACACACAGAGATGTGACACGGCCTCTACCGTGGACACACTAGCACCTCGAAGATCCACGAGGGAACGCCGTGAACCCGAAAGGTACATCTTTGGCGTGTATCTCATGGAAGATGAGGACCCTAGAACTTATGAGGAAGTGCTATTAAGGCATGACAAAGAGAAATGGCTAGAAGCCATGAATTACGAAATGGAATCCATGAAAGACAACCAAGTTTGGAACTTAGTTGATCCGCTTGAAGGAATAGTTCCCATAGGGTGTAAATGGGTCTTTAAGAGAAAGACCGACATGGACGGTAATGTGACCACCTACAAGGCTAGGTTGGTGGCAAAAGGTTATAAGCAAAGACAAGGAGTTGACTATGATGAAACCTTCTCTTTGTTGCCATGTTAAAATCCATTAGAATTTTGCTTGCTATTGCAAAGATACCATGATTACGTAAATCTGGCAGATGGATGTGAAAACAAGCTTTCCTTAACGGGAACTCGTCTCGAGGAAGTGTATATGACACAAACTGAGGGTTTCACAACCAATGACGCCAGGATGATGTGTAAAGCGCAAAGATCCATTTATGGATTAATGCAAGCTTCGGAGTTGGAATCTTCGCTTTGATGAGATAATCAAAGCAGTTTGATTTCATCAAGAACGAAGATGAGCCCCTGTGTTTACAAGAAGGTTAGTGGGAGTGCCATTGTGTTCTTAGTGCTTTATGTGGATGACATATCGCTCATAGGGAATGATGTGCCTATGTTACAATCAGTCAAAGCTTGGTTATCCAAGAACTTCTCAATGAAGGAATTGGGTGAGGCGACCTATATTGCGGGAATAAAGATCTATAGAGATAGATCTAAAAGGTTGCTTGGTCCTGGTCACAATCCACCTACATAGACAAGATCTTTGAAGAGATTCGGCATGGAGCGATCAAGAAAGGATTTTGCCCATGTCACATGGGGTCCACTGTCAAAGGGAATGAGTCCTAAGACAGAGGAGGAAAGGGCACAAATGAGTAAAGTCCCCTTATGCTTCGGCAATCGGGTCCATCATGTATGCCATGTTATGCACAAGACCGGACGTCTCGTACCCTCTTAGTATGACTAGTAGGTACACCAATCCAGGTGATGGTCACTGGATTGTTGTCAAGAATATCCTTAAGTACTTGAGACGCATTTAGGGATATGTTCCTGGTTTTCGGAACGATGATTTAGTATTACGAGGTTACACGGATGCCGTTCTAAACCGACAAGGGCGATTTTAAGTCGCAACTGGATTTGTTTTCACGCTTAACGGCGGAGCAAATGAGTGGAAGAGTTCCAAGCGAGGAGACTCTGCGGACTCTACAACGGAAGCCGAATACATAGCGCCTCGGAGGCGGCAAAAGAAGCGATTTGGATGAAGAAGTTCATTCATCGAACTTGGTGTGGTTCCCTCCATTGAAGGTCCGTGCCTCATCATTGTGATAATAATGGAGGCGATATCTCGATCAAAGGAACCAAGGTCTCATCGAAGTCCAAACATGTGCTACTGGCGCTATCACTTGATTTAGAGATAGTAGATAGAGGAGATGTAAAGATAGAGAAAGTCCACACGGATGATAACATACCGATCCGTTAACCAAGGCATTGTCTCAAGCTAAGCATGAGAAACATGTTCACTTGCAGGGGCTTAGGCATATGGGTGATTGGCTTTAGGCCAAGTGGGAGATTGTTGGAAAGGTGTCCTAAACCCAATCGGGTCGGACCGGATCCGACCGGGTCGGGTCATTCTGATCTATTTAGTTCATGTAATAACTTTATTATGATTAATAAAAGCACTTATGTTATTATATATTGTTTGTCTTCATATTATTTGTTGTATATATATAGTAACGTCCCTAGTATCGATCTCATGATAGAGAAACCATGATAGTGATTATGGTTGATGAGATCTCTAATCACTATAACAAGGTTGGTACTTAAATGTCTCTAGTCTTACATATTATCAAATGGGACATTGATGATATAATCGGACTAACACGTATTGGATGTCTTCTATCTTTTAGAAGGTATGGATAGATCTAAATCTATCGAAGTGTAGGGACACTTGGACCATGCGTGGACGTGTATTAGAGAATGCGACGTCGTTAGTGACCCACTTACATTAAGTGTCACACTATGTGGCGGTTGTGTAATTATCCTTTTGACCGAGTCTTCATGGCATCACGGTGTGGATTGTCATGCTTTGACACTATTGAGATTTCTCCCAACCACGGGCGATCATGCGGTAGTGATTGGGTATGATATTGAAGCATCGCGGAGTATACATGATTGGTCGTCCGGGAATCGCGTATCCTATGATTGGGATTGAATATCCGAAATGGCCTTCTTATAAGGAATGTCTAGCTCTCGAGAATCTTTGCAAAGTGGGAGTAAATGTGTTATTCGAGAGAGCATGATATCCAGATTATAAGATACGATCGTCAATGTATTGACACTCGAGATACGATCGTATGGATATTATTATAGCGATAGGATTGTAAGTTACACGTAAGCGCTTCACATGAAAGGTAGTAGTCATTGCTTTTGACTCTTCCGATAATTGGGGGTCACGGTGTGTTGCTAGACGCTATCCCGTGATCGTTAGGTATAAAGGGCATTTTGGTAAATTGCACTTTGTGTCTACGGCCAACATATTCGAAGCCTATCGGGTCACACACATATGAACATCGAGTCGGATTAAAATGCGGTTATAGTTGATAACCAAATAAGGAAAGTTTATCTCAGACTATAAAGGTTATAGTGGTAAATTAATATGGTGGTATTTATTTATTATGAATAAATAAAATACAAGATATTAATTATATATAAATTATATTAATTAAAGAATATTCGGAAGTCAATTTATTGACTAAAGTGGGCGCCACTTTTGAGTGTATGAGATACACTTGGATTGTGCACTTTAATTAATAAATATTGCCATAATATTAATATAGGATATTAATTGATTTTGGAAAAATAGATTTATGGTAATAAGATAATTATAATCAATATATGATATTGACAAAATATTATAATTAAAGAGATAAATCAATCTAATTGATTTTCCTTATTTTATTGGAAAAGGTTTTTCTTCTCCTCCACACTACATATGGGCGCCACTTGCTCTATAAAAGGAAGTGGGTGTCAAGCTCTTTTGTACAACACAATTGCAAGGGTTCATAATTCTTGTGTAAAATAGAGAGCTCTCCATAGTGAGTTTGTGAGGAAGAAAAGGTCGATCTAGCGACCGGAGTTTTTCCGATAGCAATCAAGGAGGATTCGGCGAGGGGTTCGTGTGGATTAGCGATAGAGGCCGGACGCGTGGACGGCTTGCGCATTGAACTACTCTCCGTTGGCGGTCAAAGCGACGATCTTGTAGATCATCTAAGGTATAACCGTCAAACTACTTAACATGTTTATTGCATTAAACGAAGAACGATCTAGAAAAGGAAATCAAAATTTTAAATTCCGCTGCGTTAAACTAGTGATTTCCTAACACATACTACTTTACTAATATTGTTGCCCAGTCTACGAAAGACTTATCAACATTCTGGTCAAGTCCATATATTAAAATATATGACTTTGAAATGACCTAGAGGTTTGCTTTAATCCCCAAAGGATATAAGCTGTGGCAGGCATCCTACCAAAGGTTCTATCTGAATAAATTAGGATGCCGTTAGTCTCGCAAAAAGGTCTTAGGGAATCACCCCTATTTTCTGCTTTGTAACGAATCCGTTATTTGTTTTTTGCTAAAACCCTTCTGTTCTGAATGGGTTCAGATTCCGTTGTTCGGCAAGGAAGTCTTAGGGAATCACCCCTATTTCCCGCTTTCTGACAAAATCAAGCAAGACTGAGTGGTAAGAGAGATCACGGTCTGGTTAACTCTCTACCTGTTAAGGAATCACCCCTAAATTACTTAGATTTGCGTTGAAAGTTAAACTTTCCTATTCATTCGACTCTTCTCCGTGTAGTTCCAATTACTCCCACTAGGCCTGAGATACTCAGGTGGTTCTACAAGAGTTTCAATAGAACTGGAGTATCAAACACCATTCACAGGGTCATGGCTTTTAAACCAACCTCTATGATCAGGATCCTATACAGCCCACGAAGGACTATAAGTCATCAATCTACCCTATAGACCGTAAGGTCTTTTAATGGGTAATGGACAAACCATACTCCCACTGCGTTCGGGGTGGATTGATATACTGATCCAGTTTAGTAGTTTTTATTAGTGATATCACCAACTGCCAGTGTTGGATGTGGACTGAACAAATCAGTTAGTAACATCTTGAGTACAAATACTTCAAGATCCAAAGCTGTGATTTATAGAGTCTATCAGACCGAGTTTGACAGTATAACCGTCATTCTCTAATTTTACGAGTGTTATAATCAACCTTTACGCAATGTATTAAGATATTTCATGCTCTGAACGTGTACGCAAAAATTTCCAGTCCTACCTTCAAGCACAAAGTTCTAAATGTCTATATTTGCAGAAGTGGGGTGAACCGAATTCACTCCGTATCCACAAATGTGTAGGCATCTTCTAGATAGACTTCTCGGTTTCACATGATAATGTAAGCCGTTATTATTGCAACTAATATCTTAAATGAGTTAAGCAGTGTATCGTAGCACATCAATTACTATATATGGCAAATTTATGGTGTATCCTTTAGTGAAAACATTTCACTGGGAGGTAGGCCGAGCATCAGTCCCGAAGACTACTCAATAACCTTTTTCTGAGTATGGAATACTCTATCTTTGGTGAAATCAGATATTTCCACCAAATATTTTGGATAAACTTACCGGAGTCTCGAATAGTTGTCAGACAAGATGTCACTACTTCAAAAGCTCCCACTAGCTTGTACCTTTCATATGACCCCAAAGGTTGTTATGAACAATAAATGTTACTTCTTTAAATCTATTTCCCTTTCCTGATTGAAAGGAAACTTAGTCATTGTTCATTTGAGACAGTGTTCCTTTGACTGGGAGATAGGAATCACCCTAAGCCAGTCTTCAGATCTTGTCTTTAGGGAATATGCACTAATTAATAGAATAGAAAGAATTACTACAAGAAAAGTTGTTTTTTATAAGGGGAATTTAATGAGGGTTCGAGATTTGGTCATTAAAAGTACAATTTAATGAGGGTAAAATAAATACTTATAAAAATGATTCAAATTTGATGAGGAACCCTGAATTCGCGTTATTGTTAATCACTTATCTCCTTATTATGATACGCCTAAAATATTCCCCTTATTAATACTACCTCCTTTTTTAGGTTTTTTTCACACATATCATGAAAGTTATTTAAATTTGTTATTTGTCGTTAATTTTGATTAAAAAGACTAAAATGACCTTTCATTGGTATTAATGCAAAGTAGTAAAAAGTGGTTGGGTATATAATAAAATAGGGGTAGAAGGAGAAATATGTAATAAATACTTTATTGGTTTTGTAAATGGACATACATTTTGGGACAAAACTAAAAAGCTAAAATGACTTACATTTTGAGACGAAGGTAGTATGTACCAAAAAATCAATAAAAAATTATTTTGAAAAAAATATAGGGGGATTGAGGGAAAATGACAAAAATATTTATAAAATGAATAAATAGGACACACTCATTTTTTTAGTTGTAAAAAGGACAAAAAAATTTCAGACGGACAAAAATACCCTTTTTTTTTAATAAAAGGGACGCTCCGCGCGCATATACATATGCTTCATCCTCCGCTGCTTTACTCCTTCAGCTTTGTTTTTTTTTTCTTTTTTGTTTTCTCAAACACCCGCGTAACTTTTGATTTATAACTCCGATCATCGAAATTTTTTCATCAAAATTTATATTTTTTTTTGCTCTTCAATTTGAGCTCAAACACGATACCCTTCCGACGTATATTTTGAAAAAGGCGAAAAAATATTTATATTAAGCTGAGGGCGCTTTTTTTTTATATAAGCGGCCGTAACTTTTGATTTAAGCACCGATCATCAAAATTGTTTCACCAATGTTCATATTTTTTTTTATCTTCATTTTGAGACCACGTTTGATACCTTTCGACGTAGTATTTGAAAGTTCGAATTTTATCGCAAATTTTCGTAGAGTAGTAACAGAATAAGAATAAGAATACAAGAATATTAAAGAATACGATCCACAAGAATACGAGAATAAATGACACAAAGAATGATGACACGTTTATTAACATCCAAAATATCACCATTAACATTGCGTAATACAACAATCTATCAAAAAAATGCTTCATATCCTAATTAAACAATCTATCAAAGTATTATGGAGATGCAACTCCGGGGGAATCAAGAGAATAAAAACTTAATCCTATTGGATGTAATCAAAAAGCATATTAATGAAACTAAAACATCCTTCAAGTTCTTGAAGACAAAAGCAGTCTGTTTTACCATCTATGGACCTTTATCTTTCAAACCCGCACCACATCAAACTCCATGAAAGATGTATGAAGCAGAAAAGGCATCAAATAGCATCGGCTCGGCTTCATCAATAGAGAATCTAGGCTCCTCCAATTTTCTAAAGACAAAAAAAGACAAACATAACCATTTGAATCAACAAAGTAACACAACAACAAAGTAACACACCAATAAAGTAACACACTAGTCTATTTTTGTTCTCAACAAAGTAACACACCAACAAAATAACACACCAACAAAGTAACACAGTAACAAGGTAACACACCAACAAAATAACACACCAACAAAGTAACACACTAGTCTATTTTTGTTCTCAACAAAGTAACACACCAACCAAGTAACACACTAGTCTATTTTTGTTCTCAACCAAGTAACACACCAACAAAGTAACACACTAGTCTATTTTTGTTCTCAACAAAGTAACACACTAGTCTATTTTTGTTCTCAAAAAAGTAACACACCAACAAAGTAACACACTAGTCTATTTTTGTTCTCAACAAAGTAACACAGTAACACACCAACAAAGTAACACAGTAACACACCAACAAAGTAACATACTAGTCTATTTTTGTTCTCAACAAAGTAACACACTAGTCTATTTTTGTTCTCAATAAAGTAATACACCAACAAAGTAACACAGTAACACACCAACAAAGTAACACACTAGTCTATTTTTGTTCTCAACAAAGTAACACACTAGTCTATTTTTGTACTCAACAAAGTAACACACCAACAAAGTAACACACTAGTCTATTTTTGTACTCAACAAAGTAACACACTAGTCTATTTTTACTCTCAACAAAGTAACACACCAACAAAGTAACACACCAACCAAGTAACACACCAACAAAGTAACACACCAACAAAGTAACACACTAGTCTATTTTTGTTCTCAATAAAGTAACACACCAACAAAGTAACACTGTAACACAGTAACACACCAACAAAGTAACACACCAACAAAGTAACACAGTAGTCTATTTTTGTTCTCAAGAAAGTAACACACTAGTCTATTTTGTTCTCAACAAAGTAACACACTAGTCTATTTTTGTTCTCAACAAAGTAATACACCAACAAAGTAACACACTAGTCTATTTTTGTTCTCAACTAAGTAACACACCAACAAAGTAACATTTAAGGACAAAACATTTTTTCCACGGAAAGTGGACTAAAACAATCTGCTAGTTGTTTCTCGGTCATCTCAACGCCTTGCATAAGTGTTTTCAGAGACCTACCATTATTTTTGTTCTCAACAAAACTATTAACACCAACAAAGTAACACACCAACAAAGTAACACTAGTCTATTAGAAACCTTAATGATATGAACCAAGTAAAAAATACAATCAACAAAGTAACACACTAACAAAGTAACACACCAACAAAGTAACACTTGTCTATTAGAAAGCTTAATGATATGAACCAAGTAAAAAACACAATCAATCTTCTTTAAAACATCATAGATGCATCCTTAAATGAAACCTTAAACTGTGGGATTACCAATATGATCAAGCACAACAGACCTACCATTATTTTTGCTCTCAATAGAACTATTAACACCAACAAAGTAACACACTAACAAAGTAACACACCAACAAAATAACACACTAACAAAGTAACACTAGTCTATTAGAAAGCTTAATGATATGATCCAAGTAAAAAACACAATCAATGTTCTTTAAAACATCATAGATGTATCAAACATCTATTGGTAACGCTGTTGCACGTATACAGAATCAAACATAAAAACTTCGAAATCCCAACAGGATTTGTCTATTGTCACTTACCCGGGATACAGGATGAAGATTTCTCCATGTGTTATAAGAATTGAGTAGATTTTGTCCTTCTCAGAACCAATTATGAGCCGGTTTCCAAATACGTTAGTCATCAGCTCGTGAAGAGGAAAAATCAGCCCGTGTCGTGTTTTTCAGGCTGTAACATATAAAGCAATATACCACCTGCTACTGATACATTAAGAGACTCGTATTTTCCCGACATGGGAATGCTTACTAGATCACATTCTTGCCTACTTTTTTCGGACATGCCATTTCCTTCATTACCCAATACCAGGCACAGAGGAATGGTAGCTAAAGATTCAGCAAAAACACGAGAAAGACACGAGATTGGCTTCGACTGACCACTAGTTGCAGGATGTGCAGCCAATATTTTCATGCCATATTCTTTTCTAAGAGCTGTTAAATGATCCCAATCACCGGAAACTATATGGAGTTGAAAGCAAGCCCCTCGGCTTGCTCGTAATGCTTTTTCATTGGAAGGGCCACAACAACCTGGGAGTAAGAACACACCATCCTATGGGCATAATGACCCAACATTAGCATCCAGATATCACAAAAAAGAAATTCTAAAAGCTATGAAACATAGAAATAAAACAACAAATTTAAAAACTCTGAATCTCTTCTTCCTGTTTTGCTTCAATTTGAATGGGTTCTGGTTTCTTAGGCTCCTCCGCCGCCGGAAAGAGCCTAATTCGAGCAGCTGGTCTTGAATTTCTTGGCTTCAATTTCATGTAATTATGCCATCTGTGTGCACAGTGCACCATTTGGCCGAAGATGGTCTTGAATTCGAGCAGGTGCTTTCCCATTTCCATAGGTCAAAAAGTAATTGGGTCTTCTCAAAAAAAAAAGTAATTGGGATAAGAAAGGGATTAAAAGAAAGGGTAAAATAGTCCGAAGGAAAATGTTTTGTCCTTAAATCAACAAAAAAATATAAACTGGATTAAAATTTATATACAGGATGAAAAGTGGACTAATACCTAATATTCTCAAAAATATAAACGAAAAAACATTAAACACTTATTTTTTGCCCAAAAACACCATTCTTATAGAAATTAAAAAAAAAAACACAAACATTCTAGAAAAAAGAAACCCAATTTTTTTAGAAGATAAAACTCCAAAATTTAGGCGCCAAAAATCCCACCCAAATTATATAAAAATTTCATTTATAGAAATAAATACATAGAGAGTAATGATAGGAGAACAAATGTTGTGTCACAATGAGTGACACAACGGATATCTATACCGTTGATCGTAATGATTTTAAATTTATCATAAGATAAACCCATCATAATCAATCGTTCTGAAATGACTTTTGTATTCTCGTCGTTGTGACATATGATTGTTCCGACTCATAGATTTATTATCCGTAAAATAAAAAATAAAATAGAAATATCTACCTCTCTCAGCCACACACACTCGCTTATCCTCATCTCTTTATCACAAAGTCCTTTATTCTTATCTCAGTTGTGCGCTGCCTCTGGTTCTTCACGACGAGAAGTGAGCCGATAGGGCATATACTGGTTCAAATCGGTTACAAGGTCACAGCTGCAGTTCATTATCATCTGGATATATCATCTTCCATTCTCGTAATCTACGGTATGTCTTTCGAATAGTCTTTAGGGTTCAATATCAAATAGAAACACTTATAGCTTTTTGATTGTGATCCATAGCCTTGATTGTGATCCATTCTCGTAATCTACGGTATGTTTAAATTGTGATCCATAGCAGTAAATTTGCCTCACTAAACTCGTACTCTTGTTCTGTTTTTGTCACTGACAAAGATAGTATCTTTTTGATTCACAAATAGTTAATAAACATCGATATTTTGTGGTGAACGGTTCAATCCGTGATATACACATAGGTGAACACGTGCAGTTGTTTTGTTGTCTGCTTCTTGATAAATCAATTGCTGATTCAATCATGTGGTTTGCTCCAGATGCAGATATTATATGCATTTACTGTTTGCATAAATGTTTAATAAGTTTAAAATCCAAGTGAGCCTGTATAAGACTCTGTCTAATATGCATTTTGCTGAGAATTTTTTTATCAAACAACCTTTTTTGGGATACTTTTTATTGTATGTATTTAGTTCTGCTGAAAGCTATTTTTTTTGTTTTCTTTCAGTGGATGCATTTTCATTGATTTTTTTATTGCCATCTTCTTTTCTAAGCAAACAAACATTTTCAGGTTTCTCCTTGTGTATTATCCCTTCTATCTTTGTGTATATCATCGTATATTGTTGAAGTTTGATATCATCATATAATCATCGTAGATTTTTAGCGCTTTGGGGATTATGAGAATGTGGTTTTACCTACGGATTTTATGTAGTGTTATTATTTTATAATACGTTGTAGAATAAGTTAGATAGCTCAGATGGTGAAGAATCGAAGTTTGATAGGATTGTTCTCACCGTTAGTTCTCTTGCTCGATGTTTTGGAACCTCTTCAGGGTAATTTGCTTCGTCTGCGTTTGTTTGGGAAGCTACAAGGATTACCCCTGCTTTTGAGGTTTGAATACACCCTTTCGAGATGGATTGCTGAAGTTTAGTCGATGAAAAATGTTAAACTGTTAGTTTACCAATGTTTTATGTATGGACTGATCCTCATAATCATGCTGCAGTTCTTGATTCTTTTCTCTTCGGTGCCCTTCGTATAGTTGTTCACATGTTTACTTGTGTTAAATGGCAAAGGATTTTGATAAATGTTAGGTACAAAAGGTTTTGACCTCATACACCGGGGAGTGTTGTGGATGTTGTTTCAGATGTTAATTGTCTTTGTCATGTCAGCAGTATAATTTGTATGATATAGTATGGCACTGAAGTTGTAGAATATCCATCTTCTTAGTGAATACATATGTCGGGTGGTGTGGTCTGTCTATATCATTGTGGATTTATAAACTTATAAGACTCCTTTAAAAAAACAAAAACAAAAAAACCTTATAAGACTACCTAGGTCAAAGGGACTTAATAGTTTCCTTCTAAGTACTGCACATGTTAGCTGCTTCATTCAAAGCAATAGTCTGGTGTTAAGCCTTCAATGCTTCAACAATAGTCTGTCCATTAATGCTCCAGCCTATCCCTTAATGATATAAGCAATAGTCTGATGTGAAAATACAATTTTAGTTTATGTTTGATCACTTCGATTTGTTGTTAGAATACCCTCTAATATTCTGGCTTGTCACTAAGAAATTTTTATGTGAAGACGTTAAGGTATGTGAAGACTAGTCAAAAACAAAAAACAAACATAAAATTTACATTCTATATGTGAAATTGCACTCTAAGTTGAATATTTTTATGTTTGTTTATCAATAACATAGGAAAAAAGTTCTCCTAATTCTGATAATCGGGCCAAACAAGTGATGCCTCATCGAACCGGAAGCCAGCCGCATAGACAAATCATATATGAGATGGTATAAATTCAATAATTCTCAATGTTTTGTATTTATTATGTTTTTTAAATTATATACATTTTTCACTTGTCATTTTTGTAAATCTTTTAGGAAGGTGCAACAAATACCACACCTAGTATTGCACAAATCTTTCTTGCAACTAGAAAAATGGAAAGTTTGTTGAACCAAAAGAGCAAGAAAAATATGTAAGTCTTAGTATTTGACATTTATGCATACATTCGTTATTACATTATTTTTATTTGACATATGGTTTCCGTCCTTTGTAGGATGAGATTGCCAAGACTGTTCAAGCTGATGCGTCACTCTCACATATTGCGGTTGTTGAAACATGCTTTGGTCCACAAAATCACAGCCATATATTTGGTTTTGGAGGTGGGATGAAAAAGAAGCATTTTAACGATCCTCAGGCTGCACAAATTAAAGAACTGAAGGCTTAGCTAAATGGGAAAGAAGTAGAAAATAATGACCTTAAGAGACGTTTTGAGGAATTTGAAAGCATGTTGACCCGAATGGAGAATGGAAATCAACCAACTTCAGCTGAACCACCAGTGTATGGAGGTGAGCTTATTTAGCTCTCTTACTCAGGTATATTCATTATGATTTTAGCTCCATTACTCAAGTATATGCATTGTGCTTTCTTTGGCTTGATCTGCTCATTTTAGCTTGTTTTAAGGAACAATTGTTGCTGTTTTAAGGAACATTGTTTATTGACATTTGTTGCCACCCTGTTTCTGATCTTTTGATTGATACATAATGGACATCCCCAGCACCTTTTACATTTAATAGTATAGCATGCACCACAACTTAAACCATTGTTGAATAAAACAATACTTAAAGCTGCAGTGTTAGTTGTAACACCCCAATTTTTTCGAGTTGGGTACTTTCGGGATTATCTAATATTTGCAATTTCTGGTTACTAATTTCACCATTATCAAGTTAAAAATATATTTTTCTACCTGCATAAATTTAGTCTTCATGTAACTATACGTTAATTATTTGTATAGCAAATATATATTTATATTTTTTTTGTAAAATAATAATAATAATATTTACTTTTCTGTATATTTGACTCTATGGAATTTTACAAGAAAAAAGATTTACAAATAATTTTCCGTGACAAATTTATCAGACAATAATGTGCATTAGTTGTTTGAATTAAAGATAATAAATATGATTAATATTTTTAAGAGTTAATTGGCTTAAACTTCTATACGTTATAGAATTGATTAAAAAACAATAATTAACCAAGATAAGCACAGCATTTTAAAAATAGCTAGGTTTTGTAACCGTAAGTTTTCTTTAATATGCATCTAAGTAATTTCTTTTTTGGAGTCTTAGTATAAATACATACATCCATCCATGAGGTAAACCGGAGCCAAACACAACGGATTTTGACTGTGCTATATTTCTATCTTTGTCAAGGAAGACAACTTTAACACCATTTTCATTTCCGGCCTTATACAGAGATGCCGATCTTCATCGAATACCACCGTTTCCACCATAGTTGTCCACCGTGATCCGCCTAAAAGAAACATTGTTCTTCCAAACTGTTTTCCATTGTTTTTGTCATCAACAAAACCGTCATCTTCTTCGGCCCTTTCGAATGATACGACCAAAACCATGGATGGGTCCTTATGTCTATATCTTTCTCTCTTATACAATCTGTTTTTCTTATCATCTCTGTAAACGGTAGATTGCATCCAAACAAATCGATGTTGTCCTAGTTACAAGAAATAACCATTGAACACCTGTGATAGCATAAACCATGCTCTCGATCTCTCCGACAACCGTCGTCATCTAGCCATTGAGTAGTAATCAGTATTTGCATATTTGTTGATCGCCGTTTGTTGCTGCCGACGGGGAAAACATGACTTGGTTTGGTCTATTACATTTATTTATTCGGATTATAGATAAGAAGTTTTTGTGCAATATCTACTTGCTGCAATCGGTTGACTTATGAGTGGTAATTGAAATTGAAGTTTTGCTGTTATCGGCAGAAAACTATACATAAGCATTTGGAAAGTGGTTTGGCCGAAATAATTTTCTTTAAACCAGAGGATGGTGGAGAAAATTAAATTAAGGAGAATAGCAGGAGGATATATATGATCATCATAGTTGATAAAATAGTGGTTTCATATTTTAGCGAATCTTGTGAAATAATTTATGAGTCAATGGAGGATGGATGAATAAGAAAACGAAAGTCTCGGTGAATGAATTATTCAAGTGGAGAAAGCCAATCCGAAATATAAGTGATCATGAAGGACAAATCGACCAAGATTGTACCAACAATTGGATGCTAAGGGTATTCATGACATGGACCATTTGTGAGTCTTTTATTTTGATATAAAGCCAAAGTGTGTCTTTTAATTATTTTCAAGTATTTTAATTATATTAAAATGATGTTTTAAACTCGGAGGTCGTTTTGAATGATGTCTTATAAACAATAAAACATTAACCATTTTGAATTTAGTGCAGCAATCTTGTAACTATAAAAGCGATATACTTGGAATTGACGGATAATACTTCTTCATTCTCGCTCGTGACACGAAAGTGTCAAAGCTCTCGTGGCTAGGGGATTAGAGTTATCGCTCAGGAGAACGGCTAGTCACCGGTCTCGGGCTCTTGACTCGAAGTCTTTCCGACAAGATGAGCTAGAGTGCTCACTCGTAAGAGTGGGGACGGTACCTTTTCCCGAAGATTCATGCTATAGCCGAAAGCAAGTGGCGACGGTTGGTGCGTGGGTCTGGGCATGGGCGGGGTTGGGCTGGAGCCGTGTAGGAGGTTTGCACGGTGAAAGTTGACTCTTTTCACGACAATCGGCCGGAGTTGTCAGGCATGGCTAGTTCTCGTGGAGTGCGGTTGAAATCCATATGGTAAAACGGTGTTAGGGCGGTACTTGACTCATCGGCTCGGCCAAAGCTGATGCTTGTAAAATAAACTCGACATGTTTTTTTTCCTTAATGCTCGTGCACTATATAATTTTTAAAATTGACTTATTATTGTTGCTCTGTCTTTTATTTTTATTTTCAAGAATTATTTACTAACTCGTTTTGCAAGATTAATAAAGGTTTCCGCTGCAAATTCTATAAAAGTTGTTTTTATATATATAATATAGTATAACACTTGCACACGTGGCTCATACCAGCCTTTTGCTGACGCCTCGCTTCCTTTGTTTCTTTGTCTCTTTTTTTTTTTTTTCTTTTACAAATATATGTACAGGTTTTGATCAAGGAAAAAGAGAAATTGTAGGCGATGTTTGATCGAGATTCGAAGATAAAGGAAATGAATGTTTTGGATGGTACTTATATAATTTTGAGAGCTATTGTAATTTTTATGAGTTGTAATATTGTAATGGAAATATTTTATTGAATTGATGTTAAATTGACTAGTGGATTTATTATGTTAAATTGTGGATTAGTTTGATTATCTTGGGATTTTTAGTCTAGTTACTGAAGTCGCGGCGAGAGCTTCGCAACCCCTCCTAGAATGACCCCAGTGGACCTAGGGGTCGGGAGTAGGGTATTACATTAGTACCATAGCCTTGGCTATATAAGTTTCCATACCCACAAGCACCACCCATTGTGCCAGATGCATCACCCCCTCCATAAAAAGTTGCATGTGTTGTTTGCCATCCTCCATAATCTGCTAAAATTTCTTGGATGCAAATTGCAAAGAAGAAAATGATGAACAAAGATGGAAATAATGTGTTCTTAACTATTTACTCATATTTAAATGCATGCTTTTGTATGGTTTTGGGGATTTTTGAAGACTTGTGTAGTAGGACCGGTAACTCGTCATATCCTAAAAGGATTGTAGTATGTAGGCATATTTTGGTTTGTATTTTGGAGTAACGAACAAAGATGTATGTTACTCAAAGACGTGATATTAGGAAATTGAGTAATTGCGTATCTACATGTAGTTTTGCTTTTGGAACAAAGTCTTTTTTGTATATTTTGATAATATAATGATAATGTTCTTACATGTGGAGGTAGGTTATATTTCTGTGATTCATTAAGGTTATATTGAATAACAGTGTTGTCAATAAAATTAGTTTTTATGACGGTATATTTAGTCATTAAATGTATTTTAGTAATAATAACGAAACCAATTTGATAAGGTGTTATGCTTATTAATGAGAGTAATTCCCGTCAATATCATAACATAAAGTAAAGAGAAATTGAGGCAATAATGAGGGGCAAATAATATAATAATAAGGAAGTTTACTGTAATTATGAATAATTTTTAATGATGGTATAATTCTGTTATTGAATGTCCTCCCTTTCTAATAACGGGATATATTTACTGTTATTATTTACTTTTACCAGCGGAAGCTATTATAAGGGGCGATAAGGGTAGATTTCCCCTTATAAAAAACCTTCAATGACAGGAATCAGTCATTTAATGAGGATGATTACCCTTATAAAAAATAACTTTTCTTGTAGTAGAAGCGTTTATCGAAATACGGAAACCATTTGCTTTTATATATTTTAAGATGTGTTACTAATACCTTTTTAGCAATGCTTAGTGGTTCTGACTTTATCAAACAAAAGTCCGAGTCTTGGATTCATGCTACGAATGTTTTATTCATTGTCAATAAGACAAACAAATTATCCTATTGAAAATGAATACGTTCGTTCCTATGAATCCGAAAATAGAAAATGAATTTTCTGTGATACTCAAGAATTGAATCCGAGATTCACTCCCACTAGTTTATCTGAAATAACTACCCGTTGTTTATTTTATTTATCGTTTAATGCAAAGCTACCCAATTCATACAAAGAACTTTAGCTTTCGAGAAAATTGCTAAGGATGCATTGATCAGTGATCCGAAATCACTTTCCTTATCCTCTAATTTCCAATTTATTAATTTTCAGGTTTAGCTTTAAAACTACTTAGTTTAAATGACTAACACGTATAAACATTCTTTCCAATTCTCGACATTCCTTAGATGAAAACAGTCTTGAACTAGCAGTTCGTTTGAGTAGACACTACTCTTGAACTGTGGGATGTTCAGTGTTACTTGCTTGGACTGTCGATTTTTCTAATCGTCAAATCATAAGACCAAAGCTCCCACTAGTTTATCGGTTCCAAATACCGTCTAACTAGCAACACTTTGTATTTATGATTTTTCAAAGATTAGAAAATCCCTCAGAACTAAGCTCCCACTAGTTTATCAGTTCCAAATACTGACTAACTAGCAATGCTTTGTTCTTGATGTTTCAAAAGATTGGAAAAACTCCACAGCTAAGCTCCCGCTAGTTTATCAGTTCCAAATACTGTCTAACTAGCAACGCTTTATTCTTGTTTTTTCAATGAAAAGAGAAGCTCATGTGTAGTCTATTACACATTTCTAATGTTTCAGAAAAACAACAAATCATAAGACTAAGGCTCCCACTAGTTTATCGGTTCCAAATACCGTCTAACTAGCAACGCCTTATGTATGATTTTCCGATTTTTCAATTAGAAATTTGATGTGTAATTACACTTTTAAAATTCACTAAATGAATTTTATATATAGTCCTAAATCATTATTTGTAAACTAAGTACGGTCGTTTCTCGTTTTACACGAGCGACATCCGTGACATACCTATACTATGTCACTTAATTTTTTAAAGGCTCAAAGAAAAAATCTCTTCCGAAAAATTAACTGCATTCTTTTGATAATTACAACGTACTTGTTACTTCCACATTTTTAATGAAGTCCTATTACTAACAGTTTAGTAGCCTAGAGATTAAAGTTGTAAAACTTGGCAGAAAGTTAAATTCAAAAAATAAATTTTCACTACTAGATTTTTATTTTAGGAATTATAAACTATAAAAAGTCTATCCTACCATTCCAAGGATTTAACCTCATATAGTACTGTCCGAGAGGGTCGATATCAGCACTATGACGGTGAAACTGAGACAATCTCTCTTAATGATTAAGCTTCGAGAATCGAACATCTCATGGGAATCAGACATCCCGGATCTTAATCATCGATTACTTTCCTTTTACTAGCCTAGATATTTTGAAAATATCCATAAAGAATGTGACCTACTATATCAGATCTCAGAGTACGCCCCGAGTATGCCTACGAGGGGCAGGTCAGTGACCCGGCGAGTACCCGTTATCCTATCCTTTCGGAGACCAAGCCTTGAATTTTGATAGCGGTGAACACCATCCGAAGGGGTCCGAAATCAAAGCGGCACAATGTGTCACCATTCTCTCACGTGCTTGCATCTATAGTAGAGGCCGTGGGGTTGGCTGTCGCCTTCCCCGCTCCTCCCACTCAATAATTTGAAAAAGTGGTGGGTTTACTAATTACGGTTTCGGTCTTGACAATAAGAAACAATAAATCAAAGTACTCCGAACATGGTCGGTTATGTAGGCAAGTCTACGCCGTCTTATCCGTTGGAACATATGTGACTGTCGGTCGGATCTGGCAAGAGAAGCCCCGTTTAGCCTGAAGGCTTATCGGATATGCTAAGTCTTGTCGAACCCCATGAAAACGTCACACGTGGTGGGGAGTCAATTGAGCCGTAGCTCAGTTGAACTCGCCCAACCATGGTTAGACCATTTCCGAACCCATGTACTAAGATTTTCCAATTTATAAATTATCAACCAAAGCGCAATCTCGTTTCTGTTTAAGGTGGATTCACCGAAAACTCAACGATTTATCTAATGGGATTCACCGAGAATGAATCACTAAAATCGTAACGATTGACAAAACCCGGTTCCTCGGTTTTTATAATTAGTTACTTATTTTAATTAACTACCACATATTAATTAAAAAAAGCTTTTAACTAATTATACGAGTTATACATGCCTAATTTATTCGAAATAAACTAGCTACATGTATGCATTGGAGTGGAATCATGAAGATGCATGTCATGGCAATTTTCCGGTTATATCACACAATTTCGATCATACATGAAAAATGGAAAAATTAAACACCGAGATGGACCGTTGGTACCCCCGACTAACCTATTTTCTAAGGAAAAGTGAAAACTAATTCTAAGTCTTCAAATCTCGATCTTCGATCTTGATCTTGAAACTTCCGGATCTCGAACCTTCGATCTTGACACGAACCACGAACCATGAGGAGAGGAGGCCGTAATATACCAATATATTTAAAAAATATATATATATATATATATATATATATATATATATATTAAATTGTTTTATAATATAAATTTTATTTTTAATTAAAGCCCTCGGCTTTAGTTCCTAAAAAAACTTTTTTTATTTTTTTTTTAAATACGGCTGAATTTTTAATTTTTTTCAATTATGTTTTTTTTTATTACTTTTGTTATTTAATAAAAAAAAAACAGATTGTGTAAAATAAAAAATTAAAAAACTAAAAAACTAAACGGCCGTTTAAGCAACTTTATACTTGTGAAAAATCAGTTGATTAATTATATTGCAAATTGTGGGAGTTATATTTTGCATTATGGTATGACGGAAATGCCTTGA
This sequence comes from Gentiana macrophylla, assembly GCA_026214975.1. NCBI lineage: Eukaryota > Viridiplantae > Streptophyta > Magnoliopsida > Gentianales > Gentianaceae > Gentiana > Gentiana macrophylla. The sequence continues at coordinate 81,415,066 of CM047807.1, read as the reverse complement.
AACCCAGGATTTATCATTACATACCTCAATCCACTCCCCTACTACACTCAAGTACAGTGATTTATATACATACGATCACGCAATTACGTCACAAAATCCTTTCACATTCAACCACGTTCACACCACCCAAAATTATAATATATAAACAACACTTAGAGATTTTTCAGAATTCTTTAAGCTCCATTGCATTCATAAACCCTATATTCTCTGAAAAATCATGGCTTTTTCAAATCTCAAACACTTTAAAACAATGACTTCATCCACTTCAAATACACAAACTGGAAAGCAGTATGAAAAGTCAATTGCCAGAGGATCATTCTTTCAAGAAGAACACTACTTAAAGCTATGTGGAAATGACGAAGAAGCACAAAGACTGGCTACTGGATGCAAAAACCTAAGATTGTTGACTTTTCTAAATCCTCCCATTGATGGGAGTCAACTTTACGTGATTCCGGTGTATTTCCCACCCCCGTTTATCCCACTTTTAGCACATTCTCGGTGTTTTTAGACCGTTTTCGGGTAATATCATGAGTTTATAGCACATGGAGTAAATCCGTCGCTTTGATGGCTTACTACCTCTTTTTAGTGATATTAACCCATTCCCGAGCAATTTTACCCTCCGGAATCGTTTGTGTGTCTTGTTCGTTCATGAGATTGTAGGGTCTAGGTGTCACGAGAACTTGGAAGGAGAAGATTTATGATGAGAAGTATAATCAAGGTGCAAGAATGAGCCAAGGAAGAAGAAAAATGAAGAAAAGGAAGAAAAATAGTTGGTATCTTCACACTATGTTCTGTTCAGAAGCAATTTGACCAATGATGGAGGCATTTTCTGGTCATGGTCTCTTCATGAAAGTTGTAGATAGTTGAAATAGCTTTCCAACGCATTTTGAATCACTCAAATCAGAGTTCTACGGGCGAAGATATCATGGTTTTACTGCAGCCAGAAAACATCAACGTCTCAAACGCGCGTTTGAACATTTCAAACGTGCGTTTCAAACTGTTTTTTTTGTACAGAGAGTTAGGGGCTGAAACGCGCGTTTGGGGACCTCCAAACGCGCGTTTGGGGTCATTTTCTGCAGATTTTTCCCTCCTATATATACATTTCTACACAGTTTTTTCAAAGGAAGTCTCCTCTCAAAGAACCCTAACTCTTAGCTTAACTCGAAATCTTCCCTTTTGGCTCTTTAGACTCATTTCTACTTCAAATTCACTTAGTTTAATGATAGTCTAGCTTAGTTTTAGTTGAAGAATCTTGGATTTTGTATAGCTTTTGGTTCATCTTCTTCTTCCCAAGTGACATTGTGTGGAAGGAACTTGATGTAAACTCGAATTTCTACGTTCTCGGTAATCAATTTCACTTATTTTCTTGTTTTATGGCTTTAATCTCTTCCTTGATTGTTATTTCATGCTTTATAATGTGTAGCTAAACTTAACATAGTCGAATCATGTGAAATTTGGTGAAATCACCCTTTGGGTGATGAAATTGGGAGTGGGTAGTGCTTTTTATTGTTGTATCTTGCATATTTCACGTTTTAGAACTTGTTATAACGGATTTGGGCTAGATTAGCTACCTAGGTCAAAGTCACACACATCAATCTAAAGAGTTGTTCAGATAGAGAGATGTGGAAAAATGGGTTATAGGATCGCGGCGTAGACCCGGCTTAGTTGTTAAGCCCGGGCCTAAAGTGAGGTTACTCGTTTTAACGTTTAAGCGGCTCTAGTGCATAGCATGTCTTGTTAGTGAATCTTCTTTAGGGAAGGGTAGTTAATATGGCATAAGGTGTTAGGAGAGAGTTGTTCAGACCTTAGCACCGGGATTGAGAGTACGCGCCCGTGAAATCGAATGCGAGAGTTCGTTTGTTATAATGCACACTCCCGGTTTTGTCTATCCTTGGGGTTGAAACTAGCTATTTTGATCATGGTTCGGCTATGTCCCTTAATCTATCTTTAAAACATAGTAGTTTAATCTTCTTTCTTTCTTTTCTATCTTTAGACTCGTTAGTAAGAATCACTTTATTGTCGTTGTAGTAAACAAGCACTTTAAAAACATTGATCGCCTAGACTAAGTAACATGTTCGCTTTGGTACTCACAAACACTTTTCCCTTGGGTTCGACCTCATACTCCTGTAGCTATTCTAGCAATCGACCCGGTACACTGCCGGTTAGAGAGTTAGTTTGCCCACGGTTTCGAGTCTTTATAAATTGTTTTTGAAGGGTGAATTTTAGCTCCAATCACCCATCAGGACATTTGTTATGAAAGCCTCATCTCTTTTTGGAAAACCGCCAAGTTTGTGTCTGGGCACTTCGCGGAGGAAGATGTCCAAATGGGTGAAGGTAGGATTGTTGCATCTGTCAATGGTACAGAAGTGGTAATTACAGTAAAGGTAATCCGTAAATACCATAAACTCTCAAATAAATGTCAAGCAAAAGTGGCTCTTGTTCCACAAAACTTGGATGAATTCTGGGTAACAATCGCTAAAACGAAGAACCCAGTTTCAAAGAAATTCAACTGTCTAAGATCCGCCTTAAAGAAACCCTTCAATGAATTCAGTGCTCTAATTGGAAAGATAATTGAAGGCAAGCTAGGGGCAAATAATGCTATGACAGAGGCTAGAATGCGCCTTATTGGAATCATCTACAACAGTCTGGAGTTCAATTGGGCCACCTATTTCTTCCTGAGAATCAAAGAGCAAATCTAGGGAGAGGCAAATGCCGCTAGAAAGGGGATAGCAGAAGGAAAGAGGAAAAAGCGAATCTTCTGGGGGAATAAGTCATATAGGATTTAGTTACACTATCTGTTGCAATGTCTACAAGTTCCTATTGTCCAACTCCACAAATTACATGACTCCAAAATCATGTTTACCTATGTTAAACAAAAAGGGTAACATGAGGTGGAAAGAGGAAGCAAATATTAAGCAGCACCTCTGTCCAAAGAAAGGAACAAAAAGTTCAAAGAAATTTGGACAAAGATGATTTTGGAAAATTATTCGATGAAGAAGAATAAGAGGAATTAGAAGAAGAGGCTAAACAACAAGTGGTAGAAGATAGTACTGAGGATGATCGACAAGTGGAAGAAGAAGAAAAGGCGATTTTGTTTTTATATGCCGTAGGCGTGTGCCTAGCATTTTCTAGGCATGCGCCTAGCATTAAAAAATTCCGGATTGAAAGTTTCAAAACATGAACTAAAACATTTTCCCAAAACTAACCCACAGGCGTGTGCCTAGCATATCATAGGCGCACGCCTAGCTGTAAACGTGGATAGGGTCATCAAAAATCCTACTTTTCGGGGTGTTTCAACCTACGAGACTTCCCCTAAACTCCTAAAACTTAATTTGAACATGAGTTACCTCCCACGAAGCGCTGTTGTTTAACGTCGTTAGCTCGACATGATGATTCGGTAGAAAGAAAGATGGAAATGGATTATACGAATGTCAACGGATGCTTATTCGTTGACATTAAGCGAGGAATTTTTTTGGATTATTCAGGAATTGGCACCGAGACGAGAGATTATTGCTGAAAGGATTCATCTACATGACTCATAATCTTCGGGACAAGGAGGGGGATCTTCTAAGGTCATGAGTATGAGATTGGATTCGAAGTAAGATTTCTCATATTTTTTCAACCGAATGGCGTTTGTCAAAAACGTCCTTATGGTTTTATGAGTCACTTCGACAGCCCTAGACGGAAAGACTTTAGAAACTCTATATGGTCCCGTCCACCGAGACTTCAACATACCCTGAAAGAAGTGTAAACGAGTGTTATAAAGTAAGCGTCGTCTCTCTCTTTACTCACACTTTTGAATCTTATCATCGTGGAGAAGCTTAGTCTTCTCTTTATAATTACAAGCACACTCGTAAGGTTGCAATCGGAACTCATTGAGTTCAACCAACTGTGACAACCATTTTGTACGGCTGTCTCGACGAAATTTAGGAACCGAGTCGCCCAATAGGCTCAATGTTCCAACTTGACATGTAATTGAAGAGCTTTACCGAACACCAACTGGTATGGGGACATCCCTATCGAGGTCTTAAAAGCAGTCTGATGCACCCAAACTGCGTCATACAGCTTTTCAGCCCAATTTTTCCCACTCGAGTTCACTATTTTCTCGAGAATTCGTTTGATCCCTCTATTCGAAACCTCGACCTGCCCACTCGTTTAGGGGTGATACGCAGTTCCCAACTTGTGTCGAACTCCGTATTTGGTCAGAAGTTTATTGAAAAGCCGATTTTGAAAGTGACTACCATTGTCACTCATCATTGTTCGAGGAACTCCGAACCTTACGAAAATGTGCTTTTTCTAGAAACGGATGACTACGTTACGGTCATTAGTAGGAGAAGCCATTGCTTCGACCCACTTCGAGACGTAATCAACTGCTACCAGAATTTACTTTTTATTGTAGGAAGATGGGAATGGTCCCATAAATTCGATTCCCCAAACATCGAAGATTTCACACTCGAGAATCGGTTGCAGAGGCATTTCAAACCGTCTCGAGTTTCTCCCTGATATTTGACAAGCATCACACATACTCACATACTTGTGTGAATCTCAAAAGATCAAGGGCCAATAAAAACCACTCTGGAGAACCCTCAAAGCTGTTCGGTTTCCGAAAAAATGGCCACCAGCTTCCTTGTCGTGACAGAACAACCAAATGCTCGGTATCTCGCCATCATGAGCACATCTACGAATTATACTGTCAGAACATCTACGAAATTGATACGGGTCATCTCAGTAGTAATACTTAAGATCACTGAAGAATTTCTTACCTTTTTTATAGGTCATGTCGGGTTCTAAATACTCACATGCAAGATAATTCACAAAAGAAGCATACCATGGGTTACCGTACTATCCGGGAATTAGAGGGCTCTCTTTCATTTCCGGAATAGTTGTGTCAATAGCAAACATGTTTTCATTCAGAAACTCATCATATATCACTCTCTCTCATGCAATAGTATCGGGGGTCAGTTGTAAGCGACTGATGTTGTCCGCAACCACATTCTCACAGCCCTTATGGTCACTAATCACAACGTCGTACTCTTGGAGTAAGAGTACCCATCTTAAGAGTCGAGGTTTCGCATCTTTCTTATTTAGAAGATATTTCAATGCCGCATGTGTGAACTACAACCTTCGAACCAATCAAATATAAACAAACTTATCAAAGGCGTAAACTATTGCTAGCAATTCCTTCTCAGTGGTCGCATAATTGATTTGAGCCTGATTCAAAGTATGTCTTGCATAGTAGATAGGCTTGAACAATTTATCGCGTTTCTGGCCCAATACGGCCCTGACTGCCATGTCACTAGCGTCACACATAACTTCAAATTCCTGACTCCAATCCGGTGCTATCGAAATCGGGGTAGTCACTAATAAACGTTTAATGTCTATGAAGGCATCTAAACAAGCATCATCAACCATAAAGGGCACATCTTTTGAAAGTAAATGCGTAAGAGGTTTAACACATTTAGAAAAATCCGGTATAAACCTTCTATAAAAACCTGCGTGTCCTAAGAAACCTCTTAGCGTTTTCATGTTCGTGGGAGGCGGTAATCATTCAATAGCCTCAACTGTTTCGCTCGATCTACCTCAATACCTCTCCTCGATATCTTATGCCCTAACACAATACCCTCTTCTACCATAAAGTGACATTTCCCCCAATTCAACACGAGATTAGTGTCCTCACAATGTTGCAACACTTTATCGAGATTATCTAAACAATCATCGAAAGAATCACCAAAGACACTGAAATCATCCATAAACACTTCGAAAAACTTCTCAATCATATCAGAAAATATGGCAGTCATGCAACGTTGGAATGTCGCTGGGGCATTACATAACCCAAACGGCATTCGAGTGTACGCAAAAGTGCTATACGGACACGTAAAAGTGGTCTTTTCTTGGTCTTTAAAGGCAATTAGAATTTGATAATATCCACTAAAGCCATCTAGAAAACAGTAAAATGCATGTCCACTCAAACATTCCAACATTTGATCAATGAAAGGTAAAGGGAAGTGATCCTTACGTGTAGCATCATTTAGCTTTCGGTAGTCTATGCATACGCGGTATCCGGTGACCAGTCGAGTCGGAACCAGCTCATTGCATTCATTAGGCTACACCGTCATTCCTCCTTTCTTCGGTACAACTTGGGTTGGGCTGACCCACTCACTTTCACTTATACCATAAATGATAACCATCTCGAGCATTTTGATCACATCCTTTTTCACGACCTCCTGTATATAAGGATTCAACCTCCGCTGGGCCTGTCTCACCAGTTTCATCCCATAATCGAGGATGATTTTATGTTTACAAAGCTCTAGGCTTATTACCCGTATATCTACCATTTTCCACCCGAAAGCACGCTTATGACTATTCAAAACACGTAGTAGAATTTCTTCCTGCAAATTAGTTAAAATTGGTTTCGGGGCGGATCTTCTATGGAAGGCTTTGCTTTTTTCATCACTTAATTCAAGTTTCAGGAACTTGTGCCATCTTGTATCCACAAAATCGGTGATTTCGAGCTCACCGGCGGCTTCTGCCAACTCTTCGTTCTCATCATCAATCGTGCTCGACTTCACTAAACATTCCTCCATAGAATCATCATCCTTATAGCCCTTTGTGTTAGCATTTTCAACAACAAGAGGCATAATAGTATCTCGAAAATTACATTCTTTTTCATCATACTGGTGCTTCATGGAGTTGAAAACATTTATGGTAACACATTCCTCATCTACCCATAATACAATCTCGCCTTTCTGGATATCTATCATTGCACTCCCAATTGCTAAGAAGGGTCTCCCCAACAGCAGGGGTGTCCGACTATCGGCTTCTATTTTTAGTGCCCCAAAGTCCGTGAGAGAAACGAACTTGTCCACCCGTACTAACACGTCCTGGGCTACTCCTAACGGTTTCCTTAAAGACCTATCCTCCATTTGCAATGTCATAGCAATTTTGGTAAGCTTACATAAACCTAATTTCTTGTAAATGTGGCGGGGCATCAAACTCACACTCGCACCTAGGTCACACATTACATTTGGGTATGTCTTAGAACGTATGGTACAATGTTTCGAAATACTACCCGGATCTTTATGTTTCTAGGATGACTTATTATGGAATACGGCAAAACAGTTCTCATTTAAACACACGACTTCCTCCATTTTTGCTTTGTTAGACAATTTCCCTTTGAGAAATTTTACATACGAAGGCATATTCGCAATCACATCAACAAATGGGATGTTAATCTCAACTTTATGTAAAATGTCGAGGAATCTATTTTGACTCTTTGATAACACGGCCTTTTTAGGACCTCTCAGGGGATAGGGTAATGAATTAACGTCAATAGTAGTAGGTGTAGAATTCGTACCCTGTTTAACTTTGTCGCGTTCCTTGCTCAGTTGTGCCGGCTTGCTTGACTCGGCATCCTTCCTCATGGGATTCGGAATCTATACAACCTCATCAGAGTCATCATCACTATCCATCGGCTCAATCATCACCTTTTCCAACTCAGAATTTACCCCGCCATGATCTTCTACATCATCAATCACCGGTGCTTTCTTCTTCTCATCTCGAGCCATCTCAACGTCAACACAGACTTTCAGACCACTCCCAGTATAAATCGCATTAACCGGATCAGCCGGCCTAAGACTTCTCTCTATACCAAGATCATCATCTTCAACCACGGTTTCTTCAATCGACACTGCATTGACACCTTTTGGAATTCTCACCGTATTACTCGGTAAGACCCCCGCTGGAGCGGTGTTTGATTTTTCTGCAATTTGGCCAACTTGATGCACTATGTTTTGTACAGCTGCTTGTATCGAGGTTACGCAATTTCGAAGCTCTCGAAACTCTTTACCTTGGTGTTCAATGATTTGTTCAAGAGTCTTCGGTGGTTGTTGTTGATTCTGATTATCTGTTCTTCCCGGAGCATTCGGGTGTTGAGAAGAACTCGGCCTTTGATTTGAAGGACCGGCTTGTTGTTGATGTTGTTGATAGTTTTGATTAGAAGCCCCGGCTTGATTCGAATTCCAATTCAGATTTTGTTGCCATTGATTCGGTTGCCCTCTCTAATTCTGATTTTGAACATAATTAACATCATAGGTAGGGTTGACCGGCATCATATTCGGATCCACCGGTGGCATTTCCCATGGATTCATAGCCATCTTGTTCACAAAAGCTTGATTCATTTGTTCCGCAAACATTTGACTTAACTGTTCCGATTCAACATTGACTGAGTAGGTGCTTCCCCGACACTCACTTGATTAATTTGAGCTTTCGACAATAGCTGCTTTAGAGTTGCATCACTGTTGGTGCATTCTGATGTTTCATGCATACCACCACAAGATGCACATTTATTCGCCGCTCGTTGGTCGAGAATCACCTCACGTAACTGTTTTTCCAACATCGTCACTTTGTTGGATAACTTATTGTTCTCGTCTTGTATCGACTGATCATAGCCGGCGACTTTTACCTATTTCTCAGAATTGTTCCCTTTCTGACACTCTTTCGGATTCATAGAATTCCATTGTCGGTTACTCTCGGCTATCCTTCCAATTGTAGCCAACGCAACATCCGGCTCTAAACTTATAAGATCTGCTCCACTCATAGAATTCAACCTTCTTCTAGACTCTTTATCCGCCGCTCGATAAAATATATGCATTTGATTCCAAAATTTCAAAACCGTGTTCTGGACATTTCCACAACATTGCCTTGTTCCGGTCCCAAACCTCGTTTAGCTCCTCAGAAGCCCACTGTTCAAATGTCGAGATGTCTGCACTCATGTCCAAAGTTCGTCCCGGAGGGAAGTACTTTGAAAGAAAAGTTCTTGTCACCTCATCCTAAGTATATAATGAATCATGAGGTAAATACTCGTACCACTCATTAGCATATTCCTTTAAGACATGTGGAAACAATATTAACTGAACCGCTTCCTCTAAAACACCGTTTATCTTCACTGTCTTACAGACCTGCATAAAGTGATTCAAGAATTTATTCGGATCCTCCACGGGTTTCCATCTAAACTGAGCGATCTCCTGTAACAAAGTCCAAACATGAACCTTGATTTCCATGTTATTAGCCTGGATTGGTGGAACACGAATATGAGAATGCCCTTCACCAATAGCGGGTGTAGCATAATCCATCAGTGTTCTCTCAGGGTTTCTCACCATACCTTGAATAATCAGAGGTCTGAATACCATTGCATGATAAGGCTGTGCATTCTGAGTGGCTTGTTGCACCGGAACTGGTATCGGTTGCGGAATAGGCACGTTAAGTTTTTGATAAGGATTCTGATACTTCCCCATCATCGGATTCATGAACAAAGGATTATGCTGAGCAGCCATCGGATTGTATTGATTCATCATTGGATTCATCTAAGCCATTTGCAACATCGTTTGTTGATACTGTTGCAAAACCTGGTTTGGATCAATCTGAGGTACGGCCCATTGAACAAAAGCATTCGGATTCATATTCACCCCTTGAACCTGGGGTTGCTGTTGAACATTCTGAGGTGGAGGTTCCCTCTGATTCTATTCTTGCCTCGGGATTGGAATAGGTTCCCGAAGATGAAGTCTCTCCCTCAACCAGAAGACTTGACTCACCATGTTGTTCGGTTGATTCAACTTCCTCAACATGATGCTCGTCTCGTTCTCTCCCGGTTGGAGAGCCTTGACTACCAGTTGTAGTTGTATTCGTAGCCCTTGAGGATTCAATTTCTTGATTAGATGATTCGACTTGTTGAGCTGCTAGATGATCAATCGCTATATTTCTCAAAGCCAATTGTCGACGGAAGTAAAGTTTGATATCCGGATGATATTCAACCAACTCCTCATTGCTACAATGGGTCATACACTGCACAAAATGAAACAACAAAAAACAATAAAAAGTAAAAATGACCTAATCCTGAAGATTTAACCAACTTACAAGATACTAACTCTATTCCCCGACAACGGCGCCAGAAAACTTGATGGCCATTTTATAGTATACCAACTTTGACCGGCAGAGTACCGAGTCGGTTGTAGTATAAAACGGGCGAGCAAGGTCGTAATCCCACAGGGAATCTAGTTAAGTACCAAAGCTAGCGTCATCTCTAGTTCAGATCAAAGACTTTTGGAAAGGTTATGGAACTACAACATGCTATTTTTACAATGACTAACTTAAAATGAGGCAATAGCCGAGCTATGATCCACTCATCTCGCAAAGTCCGGAGGTATTCTTGATTCACCGAAACGTCTCGATGTCATACGTAGGGTGTCGTTTCCTATTTCTGAGAATAGACATTATTTCAATAATCTACCCTCCTATGTCAGGTTCAATAGTCCGCTGACCGGATTTAAGCGACTAAACACGATCATGGTCAATTAATGAAAGCATTTCGGCGAGTCGATATAAACCTTACACACTGGCCCGAATCGAACAACTCGATCGGTTTTCTGAGGTCATCCTAAAACCCCGGTTCCCGTATCCTCTCGCAAAATATATCTATATGACGATACGTGTAATACGATTATCAAATGGCCAATTTAACAAACGTGGTTAAGTGTAAGTTCTAGGACTACAAACACATAAATAATAATCAAATCAAACATCAAGAACAACACATGAACAAGCTAGGGTCCAGTTTCGATGATTATTGCATAACTTGGCTATAAAACAATTAGCTACTCATATTAACTATCAAAACACAAGATTTCATCATAGAATATGAACAAACAAACAAAAGATAGAGAATAAAAATACCTACAAAAGCTAAAAACCGGTAGAAATCCGAAAACGAGAAAACTAACTTCAAATATTTATAATCCAAGATGATCCAAGTGCTTATTACAAAAGAATATGTTATAAAAGATTAAAATCTATCTATAGTGGTTTTGGGGAGTCAAAAATCACCAGGAAATGTTGTGGAAGATGATCTATATCTAACCTCTAGTATAAAAATAGGCTTTTATAGTGTTAGGAGGATCAGACTAATAGGCGTGCGCCTATGGAAAGGCAGGCGCACGCCTAGAAAATATCTAAAGTCCCAGCTCTAACCGTTATAGGCAGGCGTGCGCCTATGGTGTGCCAGGCTCACGCCTGACATGCTGTAATGTTGTACTAAAACTTTGGCTATTTTTCACCCCTCAAGCGTGTGCCTAAGGTTTTCCAGGCGCATGCCTGCCATGTTTTATCCACAAAATAAGCTTCCAAGCAACCCGAAGCTCCGTATCACGTTTCCCGGGCGTTCTCGAAAACCTAGTTCCTGAAAAACATCAAAACACATACCAAACATAACCCCTACAGGACATTAGGCTGACCGAGAATGAATGTAAAACACCGAAAAAAGACCGAGATTCCCGAATTACATATTCGAATCTCGTAAATAGCAAAACGGTGTAGAAATCATCAAATCTAGCCATATACTCCCGGAATTGTACAAAATGAGTCGTCACGGGATACAAAATCAGTAGGAAAACAGAGTCGAGTTGACTCTCATCAACAGGATCTCCCTGTCTTAATCCCCTCCTAGATGAGAACTTAGGAAGAGGTTCATTACTCTACAAATTAAACAAGAAAGGTGGGTAGTAACAAAACACATGATGTTCTGGATCCAATTATCATGGAATTTAAAGTAGCTAAGCATATATCTCAATAGACTCCAATTGACCATATCATAAAACATAATTATCAGTCTCTATCCCTATCCTCAAAAATACTATTAAAAAATACCTATCCCTACATTACAGCAACTAAATTCATACTACTCTACATCAGCTTCCCTATCTCTATCCTTACATCATTCAAATATTCATTCTCTATCTATAAACAATTTTTTCAAAATTAATTTTTGTAAGAAAGAGAGAGAAAGAATGAATAAAAAATATGTATGGTGAAATTCTGATCTCACCCTACATTCTGATGTGATTTATTGTAGTAGTCCTATCAGAGGAAATGATGGGGAGGCTGATGCATTGTGTTTTTTGCTGTATCCCTACATTTTATCCCTTTTGTAGAGATAAAAAAAGATGCAGGAAGTTTGATGCTAATACTTATATATCTCAAAAGATCCCTAAAATGTCAGGTCTTTCAAATACCCAATACAAAATGTCAATTTTTTTAATAGAGAAAAGAAATTCCACTAAAAAGGAAATACTCACTTCGAGAGGAAGACATCTTGTTGTAATTGGCCGATCACACGGGACCATTTTGTCGGTCAAACACTAACGGTTATTATATATAAATATATAATAAAAAATAAAAAAATTGTAAATTCAATTTTTTTTTCATTTGTAACGTGCCGCATCTCTAAAGGGCACCAATGGATATGACGCTGATCCTAGTCCCTTAAATCTTGAAGGATAAAACTTTTCTAGTTCGAGAAAATATAGGCTACGTTTGTTTTAGGTTGGGTTTGAGTTTATTTTAGTGTTATTTGTTTATAAGGACGTGTTTTAAGACTTAATTAGGCGTTTAGGACATACTTAAAAGATCATTAGTTATAAGGACAAAATAGACAAAATTAACCCTTTTGCCTAATCTTCTTCCTCCGGCTTCAGCCATTATCTCATCTCATTCTCTTCGGTGGCTGAAAAATGGACAACACGGAGAAATTGATGAACCAGATCATAGAGTTGAAATTCACATCACAGAGTCTTCAAAGCCAGGCACGAAAGTGCGGAAAGGATGAAAAATCCGAGAAATTGAAGGTCAAGAAGGGAGGAAGGTAACATGGACGGTGCAAGAATCTACGCCGAGCAGATGAATTACCTCCGGTTGTCTTCTCTGCTCGATGCGGTGGTTGCTTGGCTCGATATGCAAGCCAAGATGACTACGATTAGCAAATTCATGTCCGGTATCGTGAAGTCTTTGGAGTCTACACTCTACACTCGCCACCGGGAATCTTCAGAAGATGTCGGGGACTATGGATCAGTTCGTGGAGCAGTTTGTGAATATGGAGGTTCAAGTTGAGTTTATGGAAAGATCCATGGCTGGAAGCACTTCTCTTTCTACTCCAGAGTCATTTTGCTCTTTTTTCTGGATTGATTTCAAGAGTTATAATAGTCAATTGGAGTAATAAGCATGATATTTGGCTGCTTCATGGTTGGCATTGCTGCTGTACCACAAGCTTGAGGTGTGCAGCAGAAGGCTTGGAAAAGTTGGACAGATGAATCATGTTGATAAAGCTATTTTTTTCTGCCTATTGTCTCATCCACAAGTGTTATGCCTTTTGGGATGGATCTTTTGTCATTCATTGCTGCTAATTCTGTTTGTTAGGGTGGTTTTTTGAGACTTATTGCTGCAAATTTTGGACTGAAGAGTGCAAACATGTGCTTATCAAACTTTCGGTGACACCCACCTGCCTCTCTTAGATTTCTTGGTGCTTGCTGTTGTTTTTTTTGTGTTATTTCAAATGCTGATGAGGTTTAGCTGCTGATGTTGATGCACGTGTTGTTGTTGCATTCCTTGACAGCTTTGATGCTGTTGTTTTGCACATGATTACTTTGCTGCTGTTTTTTCATGCTGTTTAAGTGCCATGTTGAAGTTTGAAGTTTGTCATTTGCTACAGATTGATGGCCAAAGATCCTTCATGGCTTAAAGGGTTCTATCATATTCTAGCTCTAATTTTAATGCTGCTAGTTTTACCATCTCCAATATCACTGCTGGAAACAAGGATCAGATACAGGTATTACCTTTTCAAGTTCAGGATGCTTGAACAGTTTACACTTGTCTTTTCAAGTTCCTACCTTACCTTGCCATTAATATAATGCTCTGAACTTCATTTCTAATAAGTTTGCTTGCGATATCAATAGTCCAGTGTCAGCAATTATAGTAATCACTGATGCAGTGACGCTTGTATCTGTACTATGTTTACTTTTGGGTGTATGGACTGGAAAAGTAACATCGATGATTTTATCGTAGCCGGCGTTAGAGTCTAGTTTATTTCATATTCTATAGCTTTCATTTAACTTGTAGTATATATAATTTAGTTAATGACAATCTTGTGGGTGGGTGACAGGCTGTGATTGAAGCTCAGTTTATTGGACCTTTAGTCAAACTCCTTCAAAATGCTGTATTTGATCATATACATGTGTACGCTGCACGAGCCATTTCCAATGCTGCCTTTGGTGGATCAAGCAAGGAAATCGAGTAAATAAATAGTTCTTTCATCCATTTTTCTTGATGGATTTTATTATGTATCATAGTCTGTCGAGGCAAATATAATTTGAATATTATTATGTATCATATTCTAGCTCTAATTTTAATGATGTTAGTTTCCTTCCTATTGTTTTTGCTTTGATATGTTGAAGAGTAAAGTTTGGGTTTGTATGCTCGATTTGGCTGCGTTGTTTGTTCTCTAATTGAGTACTTGTAGTTAGAGAAAAATTGTTTGTTTCTTTATTTTTTGTGTTTATTAATAGAGTTGATTCTTTTTTCCATGAACCGTTGCTTAATAATCCATGGAAGTCAAATGGTGTGTATTTTGAACAAGCAGTGACATGGGATTTGTTGTTTTGGAATCCCGAGAATATGTTTTCATGGGATGTGTTGTTTTGCTCTACTCTGCGTACATAATTTATCCACTTCCAGAGCTTTCGACAACGTAGAATCCGATTCAGAGTATTTTACCGTCCACGACTTGCCGAGATAAAATTGAAGTCAGTCACAGAGCTCAACTTCCTGGTTCGGTAAACACAAGCGTCTCGGGCATTTGTAAGAAGGCTACATACTGCGAGTCTATGTAATATTGTGAGAAATTGGTACTCTGATATTATGTTCATTCCAAACTGAGAAGGTGTACCAAATATAAAACCATCAGCTTCTACTAGTTGTTCAGGCCTTATCTCAGGCACATAATCTGCTTTAAGACCAAACTTAATGGTTTTTCATTGTTTATGCCGGAAAGCTTTCTAAATTCTAATGTATTGGAAATGTGAAAAAATAGAAATAAAAGTTGGATGCTTTGGTATGATTATGAAAGGCTTTGGATAATATTTATTATATTTTATTTTTTCCTTTCTTTTTTTTGAGTAATGCCACATCATGTATCGACACCGTTGATCATGATGTAATAATGATGAATTAGTTTAACATGCATCTCCTTGAAACAAAGAAAGCAAAGATTTACGTTGATGGTGGGTTTGTGTATGATTTGGCGATGTCACTACATAAAAGGCCAATGTCACTGCATAAATTGTTGATGTCACTGCATAAAATGCCAATGTCACTGCATAAATTGCCGATGTCACTGCATAAAATACTGATGTCACTGCATATCTGATTGTCGATGTCACTGCATAAATTGTTGATGTCACGCATATATGATTGCCGATGTCACTACATAAAATGTTGATATCACTGCATATATGATTGCCGATGTAACTGCATGAAAATATGAATTAAGGTGAAAGATTTATGTTGATCGTAGTTTTATATCAAAAGATACAGCCATTTGAAGTCGATTTTATGAAGAAAAAATCGATTTTATGAAATTAAGTTGGAAAAATATCAAATGTCATCACAGTGTTGCTTCATCAAATGTCACTGCATCCCGATGGTCTCTGCATCGCGATGTCTCTACATCGAAGGTGGCCACTTCATCACGGTGTCTCTGCATCGGGTGTGGCCACTGCATCGCGGTGTCACTTCATCGCGATGTCTCTGCATATATGATTGCCGATGTCACTGCATAAATTGTTGATGTCACGCATATATGATTGCCGATGTCACTGCATAAATTGTTGATGTCACTGCATAAAATGCCAATGTCACTGCATAAATTGCCGATGTCACTGCATAAAATGTTGATGTCACTACATATCTGATTGCCGATGCCACTGCATAAATTGTTGATATCACGCATATATGATTGCCGATGTCACTGCATAAAATGTTGATATCACTGCATATATGATTGCCGATATAACTGCATAAAAATATGAATTAAGGTGAAAGATTTATGTTCATCGTAGTTTTATATCAAAAGATATAGCCATTTGAAGTCGATTTTATGAAGAAAAAATCGATTTTATGAAATTAAGTTGGAAAAATATCAAATGTCATCACAGTGTTGCTTCATCAAATGTCACTGCATCCCGGTGATCACTGCATCCCGATGGTCTCTGCATCGCGGTGTCTCTACATCGAGGGTGGCCACTTCATCGCGGTGTCTCTGCATCGGGGGTGGCCACTGCATCGCGGTGTCACTTCATCGCGATGTCTCTGCATATATGATTGCCGATGTCACTGCATAAATTGTTGATGTCACGCATATATGATTGCCGATGTCACTGCATATATGATTGTCGATGTCACTGCATATATCATTGTCAATGTCAATGCATCGCGGTGGTGAATGCATTGGGGTGGTCAACGAATCGCGGTGGTTAATGCATTGGGGTGGTCACTCCATCGCGGTGGTTAATGCATCGGGGTGAGGAATGCCTCGCTGTGGTGAATGCATCGCGATGGTCAATGTATCGGGGTGGTCACTGCAGCCCGGTAGTCAGTGTATCGAGGGTGGTCAGTACATCCGGGGTGGTCACTACATCGGGAAAAAAATAAAAAAATAAAAAAAAAGCGACGCCTGCTTTTGATAAAAAAATTAAAAAAAAAAGAAAAGAAAATTCAATGCCTGCTTTTGATAAAAGAAAATTAAAAGAACCAAAAAAAAAAACCAAAAAAAAGAAAAGAAAAAAACCCAGCAACAACACAAACAGGTTCAGCGCCTGTTTTTAAATTCCATGCGCCTCTTTTTTTCTTCTTCTTCATTAAGGGTATTTGGGTCTATCTACCTATTTTTTGTCCTTATAACTAAGTGTTTATTTTGGATGTCCTTTTTGCCTAATTAAGTCCAATATGCGTCCTTTTGAATAATTGTCCCTTTATTTTATATCATCACTTCTCCAATCAACTTTTACAATTTCTCTCACAAATCATTTTCTTAAATACAAAAAAAAAATATTAAACATCTGTTATCATTTTACTTTATTTACTTTATTCCCTTTTTACTATTAGTTTATTCATTATATTACTTTATTTGAATTTCTCTCACCAAACATTACTTTATCTACATAAATTTTAAAAATATATTTCAAATTTCCAACCTTTACTTCAATATTTTTATTATAGATTTTTGTCCAGAAGGACAAAATTATCAAAAAATCCGGATAGAAGGAATAAGGACAAAAGTAACAATTATGAATTAATAATTATGAAGTAACAAATGTGGAATAGAGTAAATATGAAGTAACAATTGTGAAACACAAAGTAACATTAACACGTGAAGTAACAATTTTAAAATAACAATTGTGATTTTTGTCCTTTATAATCATGAAAATATTACTTTTGTCTTTCCAGACCTATTTATTAATTTTTTTGTCCTTGTCGCCCCTTCCTCCTTTTTATTATAACCTAAAAACTAAACAAAACCCAAAACAAACCCATAGGTTTTTCTGTAGTATGTGGAGTCCCATACTTAGTAGTGTACACACGTTTGAAAACATATTAATTTCATTATTTATTTACTTATTGACGTGACATATACAAAACTTATCATCTTAATTGAACAAGTCGATCTCGAAAGTCCAGTTATAACCTTGAATCATTTCAGAATAAAAAAGTCAGAAGAATATGTGCAGTCGGTCATAACCTTTTGAAAGAAACCCTCAGCAGGAAGCATGGATCTCAGCAGTTCACTTACCCCAATCTCATGATGCTTCCATGATGGTATGGCTTCCATGATGCTTCTTTGTTGTACTAAATTATAAAATTCAAATACAAGTCAAAGCTCTAAGCATTTGTAGAAAATAACTCAGTTGCAATTAGATCATATCACCGGAGAATGGGTTAGAATAGATTTAAAAAATCTTATTCGTTTTTTATATTTGGAGAAGGGAATGATATTTTTTTCTTCCGGGACGGATGCGAATGGAAATCTGGTTTTCATTGACAATTCTAAAAATCGTCCGTTTAATATCTAGTGTTCTTTCTCTAGTGATAACTTATCAAAACTTCAGGAACAACAAAATAGTCATGAAAAGATGGGGGTGGTTGTGAGATGTTTTAGACTGCACTTGATAGTGATCAAACTGCCTATGTATCCAATGCCGGGATTAGAATCAAGTCTTCGTAGTTCCTTAGAAATCGTTTATATAGAGGGGCTTGTGCCCTAGAGTTAGCGTGTGGCATGTCTATGATGGACAGTGATTAGCGTGTTCCCTAAGAAAAAGATTATGACTAATTGATCTCCTTGATTTTAGGAGATAATTGTGGTATTCAAATATTCATATTAAGTGATAAAGATTGGAGTCTTTATGACTCGGGATTCTGATAGCAAAATACTTAACCGCTAACCTTAACCGACAGAGTATCGGGTCAACGGTAGTATAGTGGTTTCAAGGTCGAATCCACAAGGAATAATAGTGAAGTACCAAAGTCGACGTCTAAACTTGGTTCAGGTCAATATTAAGTGAAAAGTATTATAGCTAATGCAGAAAATAAATATTATTCTAACGGATTTATCTAGGTGATTAAAAGGGCATAGCCGAACTACTATCCAACATGTTACTTTTACCCCACAGGAAAGACTTGACAAGGAGTGTGTCTTAACCGACCTACCTATCCAATTCAGTTTATATGACATCCACGGGTGTCAACTCCTTATTCTTGCGTTAAGGTCTGAACAACTCTCGCTTAACCCCCTATACAAGGCTTATTAACCCTCCCTTTATAAAGCTAACTCGCCTAATATGGTTGACCAGAATAATGAGCCGCTCGGGAACCTGATAAGAACCACATAGAGCACGCCCCTAACGTACAGCTAGGTTGTCAATCTAACAATCGAGGCTATGTCTAGTGATCCTATACCCGTATCCCACACCTCGCCGCAAAATACATATATAAGCTCGATGTGTGTGTAACAGTGAACAAGGTTGTCAATCTCATTCAAAGCTATTAAAACAATCAAAACAAGTTTTAGAACATGAATTCATCATACAAACGTTTAAGTAAGCGCTACACAACTCCCATCTCATCCCCCTTTGGGATTTTCACCCGTTTTCACATAATTCGGCTACACAACTACTTTAGCTACTCCAAATCATACTAACAACGAAGTAATTAAAGGAAATTATACTAAGAACAATAATAAACGAAAGCATAATCATCATAAAAATCCAACCTTAAATATTGAGTAAAGGTACTGCGCTAAAAGTCGAATATTTGGTGTGGAAACAGAAATTTAATCTAATAAAAAGTATGTAGAATCAATGGAATTAATCTATGGAATATGGGAATCAAAGGGTGTTTAAACTTCTCAAAAACCGCCCTAAAATCGCCCCTAAGATGCCCAAAGTCTTCCAGGTCTGAAGAGATATAATATGGGACCGAAAAAGGGGTTTTTATAGGTTTTTGCCGCATCCCGACCGCGAACGGGCGTCCGTGGCAATGCAAACGCCCGTCTGCCAGAAAAGCCCACACGCTGTATGTAAATTTGCTCCGTAAACGCTCGTTTGGATCCTGTCTTTAGTTAATCAGCAATAACTTCTTGTGTAAAGCTCCGATTTGAACGATTCAAGATGCGTTATAAATCTCGTTCAATTACCTACAACTTTAGTGAAGACAACACTTCCTGAAAGTGTCTCCAGGTGTGACCAAAATGCTCCTGAAGTGACTGGTTCAGATTTCGTCAATGATTCTTCACTCTTTTCTCCTCCTTGGCCCCAAATCTCGTTCTTTCTCGAGACTCTCTTCATTATTCTCGACCTTATACATCAATCTAAGCCTGAAAACAAAGACACGAACACCAAGGCATAATATACATTGACAGAAACGTAACGAAATCCACATAAAACACGAGTTTTTTGGACGAAAACGTCATTAGTCTCGAAACATGCATATAAGTGAATATCGTTCATATACTACCCATATTAGCTCAAAATAACAATGAATAACTCATAAAAGGAGGTAATCTCATATAAGAAATACACTACAATTTGACTCTCATCAACTACCCCCCACTTAGCTTTTGCTCGCCCTCGAGCAAACAAAGCGACTCTAAAATGAAACGTATAGTCAACATTGTAGTCATACACGGGATCATCATATGCAAAGGGCAAGTTAAAACAACCAGGCAAATGCAATTGAGTCTAATCCTACCTTATTACAAAAACGGAATGTGAGTGTGTGCATAGCTTCTCATTCATTCATCACAGTTAACCGGTTCAGATTATAGATGAATGACTATTGTTGTTACACTATAGGCTTATAATTCATAAACATCTCCACTAATCGAGGTCAAATCAAGGCTAACTAAGGTCAGGCAGGACTTGCACGGTTGTAATGTTAGGCTAGGGACGGGGCTAAACGAAAGGATAAAAGGAGTATCAAAATAGGAAAACGAGTGAGCTTAATCAAAACTTCTTGAAATTGCCTCATAACGCACCTCCTTAGCTTGATTCGAGCAATCTTTCTCCTTCTTTACTCTAAAATCCAAACATAATTCAATTAAAACTCGTCCACCAACGCCACTTTGGAAGAATTAATACATAACCATCATAAAACATTCTTTGACTCAACTTTTTCCAAACAATTCGTTCCATTTTTTTTAACTGATTTTGATTTTGATTTTTTTTCTTTTTCTTTTTCATAAACCAAACACCAACACTTTTTCTATCCCTTCTCATTCGTAGTACAAAAGATTTACCAACACCATACTTTGATACACATCTTCACCACCCAACACTTGTGCTAGCAATTGTGCCCAAAATAAGATTAAAACTCACTCGTAGGGTGCCAAAGAAATGTAGACCACAAATAAAGGCTAAGGGTCGATAAGTATAAGCTAATCAACGAATGGCTAAGTTCGGGTGGGGATCTAACCACCCTACAAAGGCTCAGAGGGGCTTTTGTGGAAATTACGTACAGGGTGGGCTATTTGGCTCTAGTCGGGTCAAAGAAATGCCAGGACCGTCATCCCTTAATCTACCAAGATTGACCTTTCTATTTCGCCTCGAAGTTAATCATATAAGTTCTAGGTAACAGAATAGACTATGTCAACTATAAACATCACTAATTACCATAACTCATGATATTGAAGCTATTAAGTGAGTGTGTAGTCCATTTTTATAACATGATCACGACTTAACTCGCATGCATTTACTCAATTGGAAAACACTTAAACTAAGGATATCATGATTCAACATATAACACAACATCAATCCATGAATTTTTTTTAAATATGGCTCAAATCACACGATATAGCAAATACTAAGACTACAAATCATTCAAGTACATGAAAACATGGCATTAAAATTTATCAACAAAAACAGTGAAGCTAAGTCTCCTACCCCCCACTTAAATGAAGCACTGTCCTCAGTGTGTGAGTGAGAAAGGGAAAAAAAACTTAGCTGAACTGTTGGCAAAGCTCATCCAATGCAATGCAATAGCCGCAAATGTATCTCCCAGGGTGCCTGTGCTACAAAGTAAACACAAAGAATTCTCTACAACGAAAGGCCGAAACCTTAAGTGTAGGTAACACAAACATGGAGATGTATATATAAAGAAAATATCGGCTATAGCATGCATGTCAAAAACACGAATCGGGTGTAAAATATCCGCTCAGGGTCCCAATAAGATCTAAACAAATAAAGCAAAAAGGTGGGTTGCCTCCCACAAGCGCCTGTGTTTTACGTCGTTGGCTCGACCGGGTGACGCTTAACAAACTCAAATCATAAACGACTCAAAACATCACTTTAACCATTTATTTCAAACAAGTAACACCAAAAACCATCAACCAAAATCTAAACTCAAGAAGACCAATAGCTTAAGAAAAGTGAACAATGCGAGAACCATCGAAATTGAATTGACTAGAAACGTACCTCTTTTGGTCCTCGATTCTACCTCCTCCCAGCCATAGAATCTTCTTTTATCGGCCTGTCGATCCATCTTCTTCTGAAAATCACCACTCCATAGTCGTTTCCCCTTTTTCGTAATTCCATAAAGTTCATCCACCGGGGGTGCACAAACTGGACCGCATAAAATTCATCCACACAGAGTGGACGAGAGTAGTAATCCGGGACCGACATATCAAATATTCCCAACTCTCCCGGTGGCTCTAACAAAGACGGCCTATCAATCTCATCAGGTTTCCTCATACACTCCTTATGGAAATCTCCAATTGGGAGTGATAGAGAAATGGGCGATCCCATATCAATCTCTCGCTCCTCTAACTCTGTCTCATCAAAGAGTGCGCTCAAATCTATCACACACCCCTCAACGTCATTATTTTGTGGTCCATCGGGAGGGTGTGTAATAGATGTGAAGTTGCACCTCTCTTTGTCCCCAAGTCCTGCAGCCTCCTCTTCATCCCAGAGCATTTCATTACCAAAGACTTCTTGTTCACTCATAACAATGGTCGGTTCCCCTGCGCACTCCACCAAAGTATCAACTTTCATCTCTTCAATCGGGAGTGATGGAGAAATGGGTGATCCCAACTCAAGCTCTTCCTTCTTTGGGTCCGATAGCTCATCATGGTAACCCGAATCACCAACCTCACTCTCCACCTGAAGCTCTTCACTGTCGGCTTTCTTTGCCTCCTTTTCCACCGCAAGGTCTATCTTAAGAGCAGCTAACTCTCTTCTCATAGCTTCCAACTCAGTTTGCCTTCTTGCTCTCTCTGCTTCCTTATTCACCTTATATGCACAAGCTTCTTTTTCATGCTCTATCTTTCGGTCAGACACCTCAATATAGCAAATTGGATCCTCAATCTCACTCTCCGCCTGAACTCCTTCAATGAGCACCTCATCATCCTTAACCACCTCTATTGCACATGCATGTTCTTCCTGCTCGAACCCCATTATTTCAATCAACTGCACCGCCCTCTCTTGAAGATTTCTTATGGCAGAGTCAGTACTTATCTTGAACTCTTTCATGTCCCGCAGTTGCTCTTCCATGCTCTTGTTCATTTTCTCTAGTAGCTCAATTTGTCTGTCAGTGAAGCTCTCTTGTGGCATGGGAGCAAATTGATCATACTGACTATAATTCATCGGAGATGGGTAGTAGGCTTCTTGCCAAGATGGATTCTGATCAAACAGCTGATTCTGTGCAAAGTTGTCAACATGCTGAGTGTGAGAACCATAATCATGGTAAGCATAAGGGTTCTGATAACCCTCATAAAGTTGTGGCTCATTAATTGAATAACCAAAGTTCTGATTCAGGTATGCACTAGGGCTCTGATAGGCCCAAGAATCCTGGTTACTCTATTGTTGATACTGAGGCTGATGCACATACTGTTGTTGATAATGTTGTTCAGGTGCCTGTAGTTGGTAGGATAATTGTTGTTCAGATGAGTAGTATTGATTGGAAAATCCATCCATTTAAGCTCAAACTACAAGATCTCAGGAAACGAGACAAACACAATCAAAGTATCTCGTCTCCACCACCACAGCAATAGGTGGTATGACGCTTCAATATATGAACTCCATCAAGAAAAGAAAAAAAAAAAATAAAAAAAATAAAAAAAAATAAAACGACCTAAGCCCAAGCTTTCAGTCAACTTGCAAGATATTCACCATGTACTCCCCGGCAACGGCGCCAAAATTCTTGATAGCAAAATACTTAACCGCTAACCTTAACCGACAGAGTATCGGGTCAACGGTAGTATAGTGGTTTCAAGGTCGAATCCACAGGGAATAATAGTGAAGTACCAAAGTCGACGTCTAAACTTGGTTCAGGTCAATATTAAGTGAAAAGTATTATAGCTAACGCAGAAAATAAATATTATTCTAACGAATTTATCTAGGTGATTAAAAGAGCATAGCCGAACTACGATCCAACAGGTTACTTTTAACCCACAGGAAAGACTTGACAAGGAGTGTGTCTTAACCGACCTACCTATCCAATTCAGTTTATATGACATCCACGGGTGTCAACTCCTTATTCTTGCGTTAAGGTCAGAACAACTCTCGCTTAACCCCCCTATACTAGGCTTATTAATCCTCCCTTTAGAAAGCTAACTCGCCTAACATGGTTGACCAGAATAATGAGCCGCTCGGGAACCTGATAAGAACCTTACATAGGCACAGTACTAACGTCTAGCTAGGTTGTCAATCTAACAATCGAGGCTATGTCTAGTGATTCTAATACCCGTATCCCACACCTCGCCGCAAAATACATATATAAGCTCGATGTGTGTGTAACAGTGAACAAGGTTGTCAATCTCATTCAAAGCTATTAAAACAATCAAAACAAGTTTTAGAACATGAATTCATCATACACACGTTTAATTAAGTGCTACACAACTCCCATCTCATCCCCCTTTGGGATTTTCACCGGTTTTCACATAATTCGGCTACACAACTACTTTAGCTACTCATAATCATACTAACAACGAAGTAATTAAAGGAAATTATACTAAGAACAATAATAAACGAAAGCATAATCATCATAAAAATCAAACCTTGAATATTGAGTAAAGGTACTGCGCTAAAAGTCGAATCTCTGGTGTTGAAACATAAATTTAATCTAATAAAAAGTATGTAGAATCAATGGAATTAATCTATTGAATATGGGAATCAAAGGGTGTTTAACCTACTTAAAAACCGCCCTTAAATCGCCCCTAAGATGCCCAAAGGCGTCCAGGTCTGAATAGATATAATATGGGACCGAAAAAAGGGGTTTTTATAGGTTTTTGCCGCATCCCGACCGCGAACGGGCGTCCGTGGCAAGGCAAACGCCCGTCTGCCAGAAAAGCCCACACGCTGTATGTAAATTTGCTCCGTAAACGCTCGTTTGGATCCTGTCTTCAGTAAATCAGCAATAACTTCTTGTGTAGAGCTCCGATTTGAATGATTCAAGATGCGTTGGAAAGATCATTCAATTACCTACAACTTTTGTGAAGACAACTCTTCCTGAAAGTGTCTTCAGGTGTGACCAAAATGCCCCTGAAATGACTGGTTCAGATTTCGTCAATGATTCTTCACTCTTTTCTCCTCCTTGGCCCCAAATCTCGTTCTTTCTCGAGACTCTCTTCATTATTCTCGACCTTTTACATCAATATAAGCCTGAAAAAAGACACGAACACCAAGGCATAATATACATTGACAGAAACGTAACGAAATCCACATAAAACACGAGTTTTTAGGACGAAAATGTCATTAGTCTCGAAACATGCATATAAGTGAATATCGTTCATATAATACCCATATTAGCCCTAAATAACCATGAATAACTCGTAAAAGGAGGTAATCTCATATAAGAAATACACAACAATTTGACTCCCATCAGATTCCTTCTATATTTATCTGATTTAAAGCGTGTACGAGGGTTTCGGCCCGAGGGGGACCTAGGCCGACCTTACATGTCGGATGTGGGTAAGTTTGAACTCAAGTATTGATTGACCTATCAAAGATGGAATGATACTTGGGCTTAACTACTCAGAGATCGGCCGTAAGTCTTGGCCGATCTGTAGAGGTTGTGGAGAGTAGCCGAGCCACTTTGGCTCGACTGTTCGGGGGACTCGACCTCTTACATAGCCTCTATTTCTGTTTTTAATGTTGGGCCACTAAAAAGCTGCCACGTAAGCTCTTTCAGTTTTTTGAATCTTCATAAGCCCCCCAGATCCAACCCAGCCTTGGTTGGTCGGCTCGGATCTACCTAAAAGGTAGCTTGGCTTGGTCATCTAGCTTATAAGTTACAAATTCGGCTTGCCTAGTGGCAAAGCTAGTTATGACGCCTCGGTAACTGTCCTGAGAATCGAGGCGTCATTGCCCACTAGCTCTACATAAGGTCGTTTTTCGAGGTAAGTGGGGGTTATAGCCCCGTTAGATCAATCGTTTCCTAACAGCGTTGTCTATTAAACCAGAAGATCTTCTGCCGGTTTCCAATTGCAATTCTTCGTCTCTCAATCTTTATTTTTACAAGTAAGTGTTTCATCCTTCACATTTTAGCTTCATAGTTTGATTTCTCTTGTCTTTAGGTACAAACCTTGTTCCATCGGAACCCTAAGTCTGACTTCATAGAGATGGCTATTACGGATAGTAGAGACGTTGCGTCTATTTTGGGTCAAGAAGACCTGGGCGAGATATGTGAGCGGTATGGGGTTAACAAAGCAAGATTTGCCCCGAAGTTGCCTTCGGAACCGCACTAATTTGCTCCAGACCCGCTGTAGGATTTCTATACGGTTCACCGGGAATATTTTGGTGTAGGTCTGAGGCTGCCATTTTTCCCGGTTCTACTTGCTGTACTCCGGCACTATGGGCTCGGGATTTCCTAGATAGACCTCAATGGTATTAGGGCCATCATTAGGTTTGTTATCTGGTGCTGGCGCTAAACTTGAAGTTTAGCATAAAGAAATTCAGGTACTTTTACCACCGTGTAGGGGTAAAAAACCACCCCTACCGATATTTTTTTTCCAAGAGGTAGGTCCGGTCATCCGACATTCCCATACTTCCCAAAGGCAGGGATTCCTTCAAATGCTGGAAAGAGAGATTTTTTTATGTACGACACGAAGATCACCCCGAGCTGAGTGAGTGGAACATGGCTGATTTGGACAAAGATGATCATCCAGAGTTACCGGACACGTTGGTAGAGAAAATCCAGGAGTCTATGTACTCTGTCGAATGGCAAAATCTGTATGACGGGTAGATCACGGCTGTTTGGTTAGAGGATGCAGGGCCTGACCCCTAAGTGGAAATTAATAAGGCTGAGTGGAAGTCTTGTAGGACCTTTTCCTTTGTATTTTAGCTTTGCCATTATACTTATTTTTTCTCCAACTAATGTTTTGTTCATGCTTGTAGTGGCTGATTTTGCCGATCTGCTGGCCGGAGCAGAGGGGGAAGTCGCAGTCCTTCAGCCCAAGCCGACCCCTCCTGTCCAACACATGCCTATAAAAGATCCTATCATAGATGCTGCAACGCATGGTGTTTCTTCGTCTGCTCCTCCTCAGGAGCAGGCCGATCTAGGCGTTTCCAAGAAGATAGCGGAAAGGGGTCTGGTTGCCGTGATGGCAGGACGACCGAGGCTGACCTCGCACGAGGGTCGTCCTTCAAAGAAAAGCAAGTCCAAAGCTTACGAGGGAGCCTAGAAAGAAGCTAATTTCGAGCAGCAATGGATCACCAGCATGTCTGACGAGGAATTGGCGATTATTGGCTGTAAGACTGTGGAACTGGTAAGTGACTTTTCCTTCTCTTGTCGCTTTAAAGCAAGTTATTTATGTTTCTAATTATCTCTATCTATTTGCTCACGGGGCTACGATTGATGAGGATGTGTTCAAGAGGTTGGGAAAATCCTCAGGAGATTTAACTGCCCAAAAGAGTAAGGCTGCCGAGCAGAGGCAGACACGAGAAGAGCTCAAGCGGCTGCTCAGCTCAAGAATACAGAGATAAAGTCCTTGCAGGCACAACACATAGCTCAAGAGGGTGAGTTGAAGTCCTTGGCAAGTGAGCTTGCTCAGGAGAAGAAAATGAAGGAGAAGGAGGTCGCCCACCTCCAAGCAAGAGTGTCCGATCTGGAAGCCATGATTCCGGTTCGGTGCGTCGAGGCTATCCAGGATTATAAGTCTTCGGGGGATTTTGCCACGGCCCTCAGGATGTTGCTAATCCCTATCTTGAACCATGGGTACACTCTGGGTGTAGACGAGGCAAGGATTCATTATCCTTCATTTGTCGTAAATGATCTTCCTAAGAAGATTTATTACAAACCTAGGATGAGCCAGGTTTATGATGAGCGGGTGAGGGACTTCAAGGCTGGGGTCGACATTGTTTACAAATATGCTGCTCAGCCTGCTGTTGTGTATAGCTCGGCCTCGTCGTCCGAGCCTCAGAAGAGTCCGACCCCAGACTCTTTAAATTTAGAAGTGTATTTTTAAAGATTTTTTACTTCAATTTTGTATGATATTTTAGTAAAAAATATCTTTTGAATTATCTTTTTTATTTTATTATTGTTGTTTTTGTTTAGTGGCATACTAGTTTAGAGCATATATAAGGCTGAGCTTAACACACGGGTTCAGACACATGTAAGCCTAACCTAGCCAGTTTGGATTAAGGCGAGGCTAGAATGCTTCGGCCTTTATCGAAGTTTAAGGGCATGCTGCCCGGTACATTATTCTGAATTTCAGATAACACATTTAAGTTCGTATACAAGACCGAGCTCAATTCACGAGCTTGGATTGCTATGAATTAAGTACCGAATTTTCACAAGTCTTTAGCTTTATGTCATCTTATGACAAGCAGGACTAAGTTATACTGACCATAGAATGAATTGAGTTAGGTTAGACGGGTTATCTTGAGCAAGGTCATGTCAAACTGACTTCGATCAAGGCCAGGCTAATACTGACTTCTTGTTTGAAAGCATGGCGAGCAGGGCCAGGTCAAACTGACTTCTCACGTGAAGTTTTTAAGGACGAGCAGGGCCAGGCTAGTGCTGACTTCTCGTCAAAAAACACGGCAAGCAAGGCCAGGTCGGACTGACTTCTCGCAAGATGTTTTTAAGGACAAGCAGGCCCAGGCTAGTGCTGAATTCTCGTTTAAAAGCACGGCGAGCAGGGCCAGGTCGGACTGACTTCTCGCGTGAAGTTTCTAAGGGCGTGCAGGGCCAGGCTAGTGCTGACTTCTCATTTAAGTTTTATATGTAGGGTATATTAGTTAGTTGGTCCTTATGGACTTATAAAACTAGACAAAGGAAGTAAGCAAATGATGCAAAGCAAAATTTATTCACCGAAATAGAAACATCCAATACTGATAGGGGAATGGACGAAACAAAAGTGCAGAAATGAAAAAGTAAACTTAGATAAAGTAGTAAACGATAAAGACTTGCCGAACCCATCAAGACAAAACAACTTATTTGTCCTTGATAGTGGCCGCGTAGCAGCTTCGGGCAACCTCCAGATCTCCTTTGACCTCAACCGAACCGCCAGTGGTCGGGAACTTTAAGCTTATATGGGCTGGGGAGATCACGACCCGAAGATCGATTAGAGGAGGCCTTCCCAAGATTATGTTGTATGTTGACGACGATTTGACCATGACGTAGTTGACCAGTAGAGTCCTTCCCACTGACTCTTTCCCAAACATTGT
This sequence comes from Gentiana macrophylla, assembly GCA_026214975.1. Lineage (NCBI taxonomy): Eukaryota > Viridiplantae > Streptophyta > Magnoliopsida > Gentianales > Gentianaceae > Gentiana > Gentiana macrophylla. Next base: position 81,386,030 of record CM047807.1, on the reverse strand, counting down.
CGTGAGCCGAACTATAATGGGATGAACAGGAGGGCTGGAAAATCCAAACAAGGGTGCTGAAACCGGAGTCAGTTTGGATAGCGCTACCTGTGTCGACGCAAACCCTCTTGACAAGGTTCTTATTCACTACAACTTCTATGACCAGACCTTCATTGTTTAGGACCAGGGCGAGTGGGTCTCTAGGCCCATAGCTTACTTCTTGAAAAGGGATCTGACTTACTCTGCTCGCCTGGACACCCTTAATCGGTTGTTTAGGCTACCAACCTCAAATGCACTTCCAGGGCCTCCCACAATAGTGTTGATGGTGTTAATTGGCCGATTGTCCATTTGTTGATCTTTATCCGGGAACCGATCTCTTCTTCGCTGGGGCTCTCCCTGCCGATTGCGATCTTGGTTGTAGTTCCTCTATGGGTAATCCAGCCATCCTTGACGTCCGCCATACCGAGGTCATTCCACCACCTCAATTGCTGCATCCACGTCTCGTTGGAAATCTCTACAGTTATCCAGATCATGCCCGTTTCTTGGTGATATGTGCAAAAATTGCTCTGGTCCCTTCGATCCAGGGGGATCCACAACGGCGTAGGAGTTCTCACTAAAGCGTTTCTCTCCACGATTGCTAACACTTGCTCGTGGGGCCTGTTCAACGTCAGGAAGTCTCGTGCCTGCAAGACACTTTTCTTCTCGGATCGGCCCATGGCCGACCCGGTCATACGATCTCCAGATGACTTCATTTTCTTGTCAGAAGTATCTTCGGCCTTATCCTTCTTGGACTCTGCCTTTTCTAATTCTCTCTTCAACCGATTGGCCTCTTCTCATTGAACAGTGTTTGAATGTCATCTCCAGGCACTCTTCCATAGATGCAGGGAGATTGCTGTTCACTTGTCATACAACCTCATTTTACGTAGTCCTGCCACAAAGGACGCGATCCGAACATGATCATCGGCGTCTCGCATCTGAAGTGACTCTTCACTGAACTGTTTAAGGTATTGCAACGCGGTTTCTTCTTTATTCTGTTTGAGAGAAAACAAGTAGGTTGCATTCTTTTGAAACGCCTTCGCCGTGATAAAAGCGTTAAAGAATATCTTTCCTAGAGTATCAACATTATAGATTGTCCTGGGCGGTATCTTCTTGAACCATTCTTGAGCTCGGCCGGTAAGTAGTGCTGGAAATGCCTTGCATGTCATTTCCTCTGGAGCACAGTCGAGATTCATGTGCGTAAGATACTAGAACAAGTGATCCTGAGGGTCTTTGGTGCCACCGTAGAGTTCCAACATTAGGATCTTTAACCTCGTGGGTTGGGGATAGTTGTCAATTTGCTCGGAAAAAGAAGATTCGAGGGCCAGGAGTACAGATCTCCTTTCGGCTATGGCCTCAAGTTCGGCACGAGCTGCCTCCATCGCCCGGGGCACGACTAGCTGCTTTCTCAGATTTGATGAAGTCGATGAATCGTCCCTCTTGGCACTTATATGCCTAGGAGGAGAAGGAGTTTGATGCCATGTCCCGTCATTGGGATCATCTTCCTCCAAGTCTTGTTCCTGTGAATTCTCCCCAGATGGACCTCTGCCCTGGGGGTCCGGATCCTATGAATATTCCTCAAAAGGATCCTCTTTCTATAGACCTTCCTGGTCTTCATCTCCCTCAGCCTCTTCTGCCAAGACATCATTGAGAACAGCCTCTTTTGTTGTGTCATTTAGAGCAGTGAGTTGATCTATCAACACCTGGTGGGCTGTGTCGAGAAAGACTTCTTTGTGTTGGTGGTTCTTTGTTAGAATCTGATTCTGTAGCATTGTTAGCGTTGCTGCCATTGGCAACTTGTTGTCGTGTGGTCGCCATATTGATCCTGAAGCTTTTCCTGAGATTATCAAATATAAAGGCCCTCCTTCTAGCGCCAATGACGATTCCAAAAATTGTCCTTATAATATCTAGTGTTCTTTCTTTAGTGATAACTTATCTAAACTCTAGGAACAACACAATAACGATGAAAAGGGGGGGTGGTTGTGAGATGTTTTAGACAGCATTTGATAGTGATCAAAATGCCTACATGTCCAATGCCGGGATTGGAATCAAGTCTCCGTAGTTCCTTAGGGATCATTTATATAGAAGGGCCTGTGCCCTAGAGTTAGTGTGTGGCGTGTCTATGATGGACACTGATTACCTTGTTCCCTAAGGAAAAGACTATGACTAATTAATCTCCTTGATTTTAGGAGATAATTGTGGTATTCAAATATTCATATTAAATTATAAAGATTGGAGCCTTTATGACTCGGGATTCCTTCTATAATTATCTTATTTAAAGCGTGTACGAGGGCTTCGGCCCTAGGGGGACCTAGGCCGACCTTACAGGTTGGATGTGGGTAAGTTTGAACTCAAGTATTGATTGACCTATCGAGGTTGGAATGATACTTGGGCTTATACTACTCGGAGATCGGCCGTATGTCTTGGCCGATCTGGAGTGGTTGTGGAGAGTAGCCGAGCCACTTTGGCTCGGCTGTTCAGGGGACTCGACCCCTTACATAGCTTCTCTTTCTATTCTTAATGTTGGGCCACTAAAGAGGTGCCACGTAAGCTCGTTCAGTTTTTGGCATCGTTACTCATCAAGAATTGCAAGCAGACACTTTACTTTGAGTGCCATGCGCCTTGTCCGACATATTTCCGACAAATCACGCGACCGAGTCGCATCCGACACACTATTGACACTCTCCCCACACCCTTTAACGAATTTTTTTTCCTTCATTTTTTCCCCTTTATCTATGTTTTCTTTCATAAGAATGTTAAAATCCACGATTTTCAATGTTGATTATAATTTGACAAATAATATGTCTTATTTCGTTTATATGTTTCTTGTTGATAAACACATATCTTTACAAATTGTAATATTTTAAATGTCAATCAATTTGTTTTTCGTATTTTCATTTGGAACCATATAAAATCTGATACCTATTTCTGATATTTAAAGAGTTTATATTTACTTTGTCTAGTTATTCAGATTTCTTTTGAATCCTTTTTTAAAGAATTGAATCATATATATATATATACAAACACACACAAACACATTGACGATGTCGAAATTATCACAAACAAGATATACAGCGGATATCTAGCTAATTAAGTGCGATTTTGTGTATTCCATGTCATTTAGTCTCAAGAACAATATGAAGATCAAATACAATAAAATTTGAGGTTTTTTTTTGGGGGGGGGGGGGGGGGGATTTTGGCTTGGCCGAAGTGGCTACCTACATACCCTTGAGTGTAAGGGATCAATCCAATGATGTCCAGCTGTGTAACGTCACACATACTTTTGGTGTGTGGGCGGACGCCGCTATTTATAGATGACATAGTCGGTGCTTACAATAGAGCAGTAAGATGTGCGTGTCGTCGGGCGAGCTCGGATGGGCGAGCTTATGTCGAGGCCATTGCGAGCTCTTCCTTGATGACTCTCGTAGACTTGTTCAATTTGACTTGGTTTTTTCTGAGCTGACGGTAGACGAGCTGGATTACATGCGGATTGCTCGTTGTCTTCCATCTTGGCTGAATGGCAAGAGCTTGTTAAGGCATAAGGCGGGCTCTGTTTCCTTGGAGTAACTCGGCAGATGGGGGGCGAGCTTGCAGGGGCACGGGCTTTATCCTTTGTTTGACCTACGCGTGGGCCATGCCTTGGATTCACGGGCTGTTTGTCCGGCTTGGCATATCAATGGCCCTATATTCCTTGAGTTTTATAATGTGCAAGTGAAAGTCATTTAGTAAAGTTGTAGGCGACTCTTATGTATCGTGTGCCGAGCTCTTAATAGAGATAGTATGAAGCAAACGGGCTTAGAATGCCATGGTGAAGCAACTGAACTTATTCCATTTTCTTTGAAGCTTAGGCAAGCCGACAGGCAATATTATTTTTCACTCGGCAAGCTGCAGTTTACTCCAGGCCGCATATCTGCTAGCCGCTCTTTGAAAAGTTGTCTAACAGCCGTGTTGGTTCTAACATGTCCAGTCTTCCTGATTGGCTAACGTGCTTCGAGAACTGTTTTCTATCAACCTCGGAAATCAAAATGGTGTAATAATTATTTTTTGAAATTCGAAACGATTCCGTTTTCTTGTTCCGGCCCTTTATAAAAAGGGGTCGGGCAACACTTGAATACTTTTCACATATTTGAGATCTTCCGAGCAAGTACTTCCGGCAACATGTTTGAAGATTCCGGTGAGTTAGAAAGCTTTCGGTCGTCGTTCAACGTTTTTCGATCAATTCTCCCAGTTCTTCTTCGATTCTTAAGTTAAATATACTGTTCTTGCCCTGATTTTAGTTTTATAACATGCTTTTGGTTGCAAGTATGCTTCCTTATGTTCGGTTTTTACTGTTTCACCGATGAACTGTATGAACTCCATTCTGATTTTCTTTACTTGACCAGGATATGTTCTGCCTGGCCTTTCATTTTCCGCTCTTAAGACCATATAGATGACCCTTTGGATGCCAATTAGGATGAGTTTTGTTATCTTTTGTTGTCCGTACAATTTCCCCGTTGAACTTTAGGGTTAGGTTCCGGCCTGTTGTGTTTGCGGAAGGTTGAAGTGTCGAGTTGGGCAGACACGTTCGTCTCGACCCGGCCTCGAGTTAAGCGACTGGCCCTTCACCTTGCCTACTTTTCATGCATGTCTCAGGAGATTGTTAATGAGCCCGGTCATCTTGATGTGGTTACTGAGCACGAAAATATAGTAGGTCAGGCCGAGGCTCTCGTAGTTACTTTTTTTGGGGATGAAGAGCTCTTAATAATAAGCCATAAGGGATGTATGAAGCGGCGATGGCAGGAGGAGAGAGGAGCTATTACAACTATTGAGCATATGGTTCGCCATTATAATCTCAGTGCGGACTACAAGTTCTCTTATTACGATGGTGGCAGAGGGCTCTGTCATAGAGATTCTCTTGATCAAGTCTTTCTTATCTTCGATACCATAAACAATGGACTCCCACCCCCATTTGACCCTTTCTTTATTGAGTTTCTAGAAGCTGTGGAAGCCATGCCCAATGATCTGGTGTTAGGGGTGGTCCAAATCATTTCTCCCTTCATAGCGCTGAGTCGCTTCTTAAGGAATAAGCCAACCCTTAATGTCTTGGGATGGTTTTACGTTGTTAACATGAAGGACGGGCAGGTTTCGCTGAGGAGCCGACGTGATAGACTTAAACCCTTTCATCCTTTGCCAAATAAAGTGGCCGAATGGAATGGCCGATTTGTCCTAGTTGAATACCATATCGGCTGGCCATTTCAAATACGAGCATCCAAGTCTATGAAGGTACCAAAGAGGTTGAAGCCGATAACTCTAGAGGGACGTGATCAACTGTGTGTTGTAGAATGTGAAAGGCGTCTTGGTTGTGACTCTATGACCGGGACGCAAGCGAGGTGTTTAAATTGGCGTGTTCTTGCAACCAGATGACACCATAATACGCTAGCAGGGATCATGGGATCTAGAGAGGGAGACAAGCAGCCTCTGGTTGAGGTTATCACCGTCGGCCCCGATCCTGATTTGTTTGGAGCTTGCCATGTTGATCGGTTGTCTTTAGAGTGTTACCGGTGTGAAAGGAACTAGCAACAAAGGATGGCTGAGCCGGGTTGCTCATTTTGTCTCGCTTTTATTTCTTTCGTTCTGCTTTATTTGAGTGCAAAGTATCCTTCATAATCATTATTCTTATAAATGCTTCTGTTTTGGTGGACTAACGAGCTTATATTTTTAGAGTTGAACTTCAATATAAGGACGGAGAGCGGCCGAGGAGCAGATAGCTGTGCGAGATGCACTTATAGCCGCTGGTCCTATTATCAACCCACATATGGTCGTGATGGGCCACCCAGTTATTAGGAAGCGACATCGAGGTAGTGATGGTGGTGATCAGGGTGATAACAGTAATGCTAGGATGAATCGCCGCACCGCTCGAAGGAGAGAACATAATGAGGGCATAGTTATTGAAGAACTTCATGTTGATGCCCTAGGTGAGGGTGTAGTAGAAAGATAATGCCCGTAAATCCAATGTTCAGTAGACGATCAAGGCCAAAGTCGAGGATGTTGATCTTACTGCTATCGATACCATCCCTAATGTCGAAAGATCTGTGAGGCAGAGAACTGATGCGGCGAGCTCATCTACTGCGGCTCTTTGGTCTGGGGAACCGATGTCCCAAGAAAACATAACAGCAGATCCTCTTACTACAGTCGAGGCGGACAATTCCTAATGGCATGACAGAGCAGGTTTATCTGAGGAAAATATTGAGCCAGCCTGAAGGTGTTGGTGCAGAGAACGTCTACCCACCCCTATAAGAACGGCTGGTGTGGACAAGGCCCTTTTTTTGTCCTCCAGAAACTCGTCGAGAGGCCAGGGCGATGGCTGCATCGTTAATGAATGTTCTTTTGGTCAAGAATCTAGACTTTACCCATCATAGGTGGCCAACCATTGTTGCTGGGGGCTGCTATGGACCACATGTTCTGATGACGGATAAGGCCGACAAGTTTCTTGAACTCCCTGATGATCTATACTGATTCCCGGGTGCCCTTGCGATCATGGTAATTCATCCCGCCTGGTAATCCTATTTTCATTTACACTTTTTTTTGGCAAACTTATCATCTTTCCCTTATTATGAAGATGATAACTGCGGTGAGGTGTGTTGTGTATGCTCGTTAAGAGCTCGATAAATAGCATAAGAAGCTGATACAGAATCACGCAGTGTTGATCCAGAATGTAAATATGCTAAAGAGTTCATTGAAGAAGGAGAAGCTACAATCAAGTCAGGCAGATAATGCCCGTAAATCCAATGTTCAGTAGACGATCAAGGCCAAAGTCGAGCTGGTCAATGTGATGGATGGCTTGACCATTAGTCTTGAGAATACCAAGTATCTAGAGCTCATCAAGAAAGAGAGAGACGCTACTAGCAAGGCCTTAAACACGGGCTTGGATCAAGCTGTTGAAAATGAACGGAAGGCCAGCGAGATTTATGAGAAACTTGTTGACGTCGAGACCTAGGTGGAGGCTAGGGTGCAGAATACCCGGGTTCTAGCTATCAAAGATTTCAAGAAGTCTTCTGAGTATAAATACGCGCTACAAAACATTAAGATGAAAGGCTTCGACCAAGGTCTTTCTCATTTGGCAAGATGCCTAAAAAAGATCAAAAGGAGCGTGCCTCGACTCTTCAACGTATTGCTGAATGGGTGAATCTTCTGATTTATGACCCGTCCCTAAAGCCTTTCCATAGATTTATCCCACATACTGACACCAAGCTCACATATCATGCTGAGAAGTTGAGAGCATCTGGCGCAGAGGCTTGGGCCCCTCCTATGATCGAGTCAAAGATATTGGTTGTGCTGATAACAGCCATAGAGGAAGCAAGTGGTGGTTCTCCGCCATTTCAAGGGATTCAAGCTGGCCAATTATTGACTCCATTCGTGAATGCCGATGCTTTGATGTTCATCGAGGAGATCACATTCGAAGGCTTGATGGACGTGCTTGATGAGACTAATCCGAATCCGCACAACAGCAATAGACTTTTTCTCTTTTCTTTTAATTTTCAAAACTTTTGCAAACTTTTGCAGCTCGTATTGTCGAGATTTATTTTGATCAGTTGTAACCATAACTTTTCAGGCCTTGTGTTTCGGTCTTTTATTTTGCTGATAAACTGCTTCTTTGAATCACATCGTTTGAGCTTGTTCGTATATCTTGCTCTTGATTCCAACTCGTATACATTTTGTCTAAATTTCCGTCGTAAACTCCTCAAATTGTTTTACTCTGCTGAGGGTCAACTGCCGAGCTAGTGTAGTTGCCCCTTTTTTTTTGGAAAGGTCGAGGGTCTCATATAGCGAGCTTGGTAAAAATGAAATGTCGAGTGCATTTTATCTATACCTTGTATTGTAAAAAATTCTATGTTCCATCTCATCATGTGTTAGAAATAAAATTTGAGTATTGATGATGATTCGTCTTTATTTATTTAATTGTTTGTTTACACCCCATTGATGAAGTGCTGAAACTAACGGTTATAGTGAAAAGCTAAAAGATGTCTAGAAATGAATGTATAAGATTTATTAGAGTATGATCTTAGTATAGGTTGTATCAGACAAGCACTGTAATAGATAGGGAGTCGTAGAACTGAAAAATGGAAGTGATATAGAAAACTAGATACTATATAGAAACTGATATCTCATCAAGAAACTTGAAGTGTTACTTAGAACCGAAACTAAGATATACTCAAAATCGAAGAATGTAAGTTCACTGAGGGACACAGACTGAGTTGGCATATCTAGAAGCTGAAGGCTGAGGGGATAAACTCAGTTTAGAAGGCTGAGAAACACAGACTCAGTTATTGAATAAGGAAGAACTGAGGGTTCAAACTCAGTTTATGAAAATTAAAAGCCGAGACTGTAAAGTTAAAATTCAGGTAAGTTTGTGATTTCCTGAACTGACTTTATAGATCATGTATGAAGAACTAAGATACATAAGGACAATGATATCTTAGACGGCTTAAGTGTTATGTTGTACTCTGATTAAGTCAATAAAAATTAGATGAAAATAGAGTACTAACTTTTGAAGAAAAGTAAAAACTAAGTTAATGCTCTAATTCAGTTAAAGACTGAAAACTGACCTACTCAGTTTATGAAGCTTAAAATTGATATTTCTCAGACACACGGTTTTAAAGCCTAAGGCATACAAGAACTGGAAGAAAATCAGAACGTTTAGAAATCAAGCATTTTTATTGGATGAAGGACTGACATATCAGAACGGTCACTGACATCTGACATATAACTGTTGATAGCTAAAAGGATTCAAATTCAAACAACATGAACGTAGGATTGCACACTATAAATAAAGGACTTAGCAACAAGGATCAGACACCAAGAATTCGAGAATTATAGAGCCTAAATTTTGTTCATCTGTACATTCAAGAATATTGATATCATCATCGTGCTTACAAGGAATTATCAAGAAATCTTCAAAGTGTTCAAGCTACAAAGAATTCATCCATACATCAACACTTTGAAGAACAACAAGCAAAAATCACTTACTTGATTCTAAGCCCAACTTTGATTTTAATCAAAGGTTGAGACTGTGAAGAAATCGGGTTTAGGATTTTCCAAGGACAGTTTCTTGCAGTCAGGGTAGACTATGGTTGTGGTGGAGCTGGAGAAGAGGCTATTCAACCCTCTAAGGACCACTTCAAGCTGTTGTAGAGCAGCAATATTTCTTGTTCTTTAGTTGCTTAGATAGTGAAGCCAGGGATGAGCCAAAGACTATCAGTATAGGACATTTTGTAACCGTTCTACTTCAAAGAGATCTAGTGGAATTTTCCTCATACATCATAGGGGAAGAGAGGACTGACAGGATTACACCACCTGGAACCTCTATAATTTCTTGCCTTACTTTACTTTACGCATTTACTTGTTGTCATTTACATTTCAGTACTTGTGATAGTTTTATACTGTTTTTCAAGCATACAAAACTGATTGTGATTCACACAGAACACAAACTGACATCCATCGGAATTCAGTTTTGCATATAAGCTTTTTCATAGATACAACAAGATCAGTTAAAATGCTAAAACTTAATCCGTTGCCAATTAACTCAGTTTGAGTACAAGTCAGTTTGGCTTATACTCAGCTCAGTTAGCTTAACTCCACACAAGTTTAAAACTGAACCTAATCTATTTTTAAGAATCAAGTTTTTTGTGACAAGTTTATTCACCCCCCATCTAAACTTGTGTCAGCCTTTTCAAGGGACCAACAATTGGTATCGGAGCAGTGTTCTTTAATAAGAACTTGTTCTGACAATCTCCTCTAGTTGATCTTCTGAAAAATCCTAGTTATCAGTTTTCAGTTTCTGCATAACTCAGTTTTCACAAACTTGCATCATGGACAACAATCAGTATGCTAGACAAATGCTTATGTGAAACATGGACCGTTTTGATGAATATAGAAGATATTTGTAGGCATTCCTTGCTGCTACACATGATCAAATGATGGATGTACTAACTGATGGACCAATTCCGATTACTCACATGAAAACTGGTGATGGAGGTGTTCAGTTCCCAAACCTAAGAGTGAATGGAACAATGATGGTAGTAAGAGGAAAAATCTCAATAATGTTGCTATGGATATTATTCTCAGAACCTTGGATAGAAACATGTGCATAAAAGTCAAAAACTGTACAACTTCCAATGAGATATGGGAGAAATTACAACTGGTATATGAAGGAACTGATTCAATCAAAGAAACCTTGAGAAACCATTGAGGAAACGGAGACAAGATTTAGTGCAATTTTGGATGAGCTATCACTTCTCAAGATAGTCTACACCAAGTAGGAAATCAATGTTTGAATCTTGAAAGCTTTACCCTCATGCTGGAAGATGAAGATTACAACCATGGAAGAGTCAATAAAGCTTGCTGAAGAAGATACTTTGAAAATCTTCTCAGATATGAAAGCCTACGAGTTCAGTGAAGATTTCACAGTAATCTCTACAGCAATCAAGGCACTTGAGCATCCAAAGACAACAACTCTTGCAGCAGCTGATGATAACATGGAGACATCAGCTAGCAATCATCAACAACTGGATGATATGGAGGAACAAATGACACTCATTATGAAAAGAATTAGAAGAATGAAGAGTGTCCAGCCATTTACTCAAAAAATACATCAAGAAAAATCTAGAGAGAAAGAAAGATGGTGAGTACTTGTGTTTCAACTGCAAAAAGCCTAGACATTACAAGGCTGAATGTCCAGAACTGACCAACAATAGAACTCGGCAAAGAATAACTGGTAGAAGAGCTCTATTAGCTGGTGATGAATCAGACTATGAAGCCAAAACTGAGAAGGCACTCTCAGATGACACAGCCTTAATGGCTCACATTGAGCACTCAAATGAGGTATAGTGAATCTAATTCTAAGTACACCTTAGCACAAAATTCTACAAAAAATGCTTGTTCTTCAATAGTTGGTTCTAATCCAAGAAATCCAGAATTATAGGAAACTCTCGATGGACTGATGAATCAGTTGGTAGCAATACAAACTGGTTATGAATCCATAAATGCAGAGAAATAATATCTAATTATGGAGGCCAAAAGATTAAAAACTGAATTGAACAATTGAATTGCTACGAACTGACCCAGCAATGAATCAACATTAGCCTACTACTTCAGTAGCAGTAGCTGAGTCTTTAGCTCAATCACGTTCTGCAACTGGATTCAAATCTGGAAAGACTTATGGTGATAGAACCGGCTTAGGATTTGATACACAGCAAGCTTCAAAGGAAGGAAATAGTAAAGTTGGTAAACCAAATGTCAAAACTGGTTTGTAGCTGAACAAATTCCTCATACTGAAAAGCATGTTGAACCAGTTAAGTTAGCTCAAAATGAATCAACTTAGTTTCAAAATCAGTTTTCTAAGAAGTCAGCTGCACATAATAACAAAGGAAAATCTAAAGGTAGATCAGTTGCACTTTTAAGAAAAAAGGTTGGTGGATCAAATGCCAAATCTATAGAAGCTAACCATGCTAAGAACCAAAAAAGGTCAAATCTAAGTAAATCCAAGAATGATAATCATTCAAGGAATTACAAACTTAGGGGGAAAGGCATATTATTTTCCACTGTTGATGATTGGAACTTCTCTAAATCTATTGCTATAACTGAAAAGAACAATCATTCACAACAGAGAACTTATTACAAGTCTCAAGCAAGGACTCAACAGAGAACTTATCCTAGATCTCAACAGAATCCTCAATACAAAAGTCAGTTTAGACCTCAGTACACGTAATAGAATGATGGTTATTACTCATCTTTTAACAATAGAAAGCAATATGGAAGTCAGTTTAGACCAAAAGACTTTAGAGAGCATATAAATAAGACACAATCCAGAAATAGATACTGTGGGAATGTAGCTTATATATATATATATATATATATATATATATATATATATATATATATATATATGGTAATAAGTGAAACAATTTCTTAAGGAAACCCTATGGAAATATTCCAAATGTTGTACTTACAACTGAGCCTTATGGACCCAAACATAGCTGGGTACCAAAAACTCATTAACATGTTTTGCAGGAAATATGGTATTTTTGGCAGTGGTTGCTTTAGACACATGACAATGAGCAAAGACTGTTTGGTAGATTTTCAAGCTAAGAATGGACCCAAAGTCAATTTTGGTGGAAAAGACAAACCTGGTTACACAAGAGGTTATGGAACCTTGATCAAGAATGGATTGAAGATCTGAAATGTAGCTTATGTTGTAGGACTCAATTACAATCTACTAAGCACTAGTCAATTATGTGACATGGGATACAGAGTTACTTTTGATAAAGAGTTCTGCATTGTTGTAAGTGAAACTGCATATCAAGTAGTTCTTGCTGGCAAAAGGAAGGAAAATATGTATGATGTGGACAAGACATTAGCTGTTTCAGAAACCTGTTTACTTGTGCATACCAAATAAGAAATCAGCTGGCTATGGCACAAGAAACTAAGTCATCTCAACTTTGATGACATCGATCTTATGGTCAGGAAAGAATTAGTAATTGGACTACCGGAGATTTCTTACAAGAAGGATAACTTATGTGATGATTGTCAAAAAGGAAAACATTTAAAGGAAAGTTTCAAGAACAAGTCTCAGCATTCAACAACAAGAGTTTTTGAATTTTTACACATGGATTTGTTTGGACCAATTACACTTGTCAGTGTCAGTGGAAAGAAGTATAAATTGGTAGTGGTTGATGATTACTCAAGGTACACATGGGTAATTTTCTTAACAAAGAAGAGTGAAACCAAGCGAAAGCTTATAGAACTGTTGAAGAAACTTCAAAATCAAAAAGGTGTTACAGTTGTAAAGATAAGATGTGACAAATGAACTGAATTTCTCAACAAAGTGATCATTGAATACTGTGAAGAAAATGGAGTGTTACATCAACTTGTAGCTACAGCAACACCTCAGCAAAATGGAGTAGATGAAAGTAGAAACAGGACACTCAAAGAAGCAGGAAGAACAATGATCCGTGAATCTAAGTTACATGAAAGGTATAGGGCAGAAGTAGTAAATATAGCATGTTACACACAAAATAGAGCCCTAATGAACAAAAGGTTCGAGAAAACACCCTATGAGATATGGAATGGGAGGAAAACAAATGTCTCATACTTTCATGCTTTTGGAAGCAAATGCTACATCCATAACAATGGAAAAGTTCGGCTCAACACTTTTCAACCCAAGGTTGATGAAGGAATATTCTTAGGATATTCAAGTGTTAGTAAATCCTTTAGAGTTTTAAACAAGAGGAAACTAAAACATGAAGAATCAGTACATGTGGTTTTTGATGAACCAAACTTTGCTGGTAACACAATTGAAGAGAAACCAGATCCATCTTCTCAACCTCAGTACAAAAGACTCCAGAATTAGTTTTTTTCGATATGGGAAGTACAATTACAACTCTGACAACTTCTGATCTTTCTAGGGGCATATTTGGTAGTGCATCTAGATTATCAGTACAAAATAAAACTGATCCAGTTCAAGCCTAACAGAATCAAGCTCAGGCAAATCAGATCCCAGAAGCATGAATTCATGAAGAACCAGTTCAAGAAAATCAACATCCCATAATGCAACCCTCAATTCTTCATTGGATGAGAGACCATCCTGAGGAACAAGTAATTGGTGATTTTCAACAAGGAGATCATACAAGAAATCAGTTAGATGCAATGAAAGCATGTTTTCTATCTCAAACTAAACCAAATGAGGTAGAAGAAGCTTTGAAAGATCAAGATTAAATACTAGCTATGCAGGAAGAACTCAGTGAATTTGAAAAAAAATCAAGTGTGGGAATTAGTAGAGAGACCTGATCATGCAAATATAATTGGCACCAAATGGGTCTTTAGAAATAAAATTTATGAACATGGAAACATTGTTAGAAATAAAGAACACTTGTGGCCAAGGGATATTCACAAGCTAAAGGGATAGACTTTGATGAAACTTATGCTTCAGTAGCAAGATTGGAGGCAATATGATTATTTCTTGCATTTGCAGATCACAAGAAGTTTAAAGTTTACCAAATGGATGTTAAAAGTTCATTCTTAAATGGAATACTTTAAGAAGAAGTGTATGTCCAACAACCACCTGGATTTGAAATCAAAGATCAAGAAGATAAATTTTTCAGACTAATAAAAGAACTCTATGGACTAAAATAGGCACCCAGAGCCTGGTATGAAACTTTGTCACAATTTCTGGATGACAATGGTTTTATCAATGGAACCATTGACACGACCTTGTTCAGGATGAAGATTGATGAAAACACTCTACTAGTGATATATGTGGATGACATCATTTTTGGATCAGAAAATCAGCAACTCTTTGAAAAATTTGCAAGCCTCATTAAGAGCAAATTAAATTATTTCCTTGGATTACAAGTCAAGCAAATGGACAATGGAATCTTGATTCACCAAACAAAATACGCAAAAGAACTAATCAAGAAGTTTGGAATGGAGAACAACATAGGAATATCAACACCTATTGGAACCAATGTATGATTGGATGAAGACAAAGATGGAAAAGATGTGGATCAAACACTCTACAGAAGAATGATTGGAAGTATACTTTATCTCACAGTAAGTAGACCTGATATATCTTATGTAGTAGGTGTCTGTGGAAGATTTCAGACTAAACCTAAAGAGAGTCACATGACAGTTGTCAAAAGAACCTTGAAGTATCTCAATGACACACATGGAGTAGGAGGATGGTATTCAAGAGAAGGAGAACTCAAACCGATATCCTACTCAGACTTAGATTATGCTGGATGCAAAATAGACAGAAACAACACTTCAGGCACATGTCAGTTACTTGGAAATAGACTTGTGTCATGGTTTAGCAAAAAGAAAAACTCAATTTCAACCTCCACAGCTGAATCTGAATACATTGCAGCTGGAAGCTGTTGTACACAAGTTTTGTGGATTCAACAACAACTAAGAGATTATGGAATTGTATAAGGGTTGATACCTATTATATGTGATAATAAAAGTGCAATTGCAATAACAGACAACCTAGTTCTACATTCAAGGACAAAGCACATTGACGTAAGACATCACTTCATAAGAGACCATATGGAGAAGAAGGAAATCACAGTTCTCTATATCCCAACTGAAGACCAGTTGGCTGATATCTTTACAAAACCTCTGGATAAAGAAAGATTTTCAAAAATAAGAACTGAATTAGGAATTATCAAAGTCAGTTAAGTCAGTTATACAACTGAGATTCGTTAAGGGGATTGGTCTTTGTCATGATGGGTGAGGTCGCTTGACAGATCAGTCATTGACATCAACGATCTCAACTGACTAAGGAACTAAACCTAGAAGGAACTGATCTCTACAAAGGACTGACTACTGAAACTTCAAATCAGTTTTACCTAGTCAATGGTAGTCAAAGGGTAAAAGGATAAATTCGACAAAAGGTTACATCACAATAAATTACCACCAAATTGGCAGAAAATGTTGCGTGTGTACCCACGAAGAGAAAAATAGTACATGCATCGAATACCGATATACTCAATCAAATTTCAAACGGTACTACATGATCTTACAAAGATCATGGGATCAAATCTATAACCGTCTATCACTCTATTTGTTCTTTCAGAAAATATCTTCTCAAACCTCTTCAAAGAAAAAGCAAAACGGCTTCAAAGCAAGTTCAAGAGATTGATAGATAAGGAAACCTTACGCTTAGATCAATTTGAACACAAGTGTGATGAAATTTTTTAGCTAGCCTACTTTGTGAGGAAATCAAAAAAAGATACAAGGGCTAGTGAATCTATTGGAAATCAAATTGGAAAAATATTTGGATGTTGAAGCAATTTCGCAATTTTGGGAAAATATGAAGGTGGTAAAGCATTCGCTAACAACAACCGTTCATGGAGAAAGAATCGCATCAACACGAGATTGTACGACAATTGTTTTATTTCAAGAAGCCGGTTGAGAAATCAATCAATCTACTCGGCCATCGATGTCGTGTGTAAGCCACTTAATACTAGCAAGAGTAGGTCAATCGTAGTATAGCAAGGGCAAATCAAGGTCGATCCCATAGAGACAATGAAACTAAATTATAAATGATTCTAACCTAATTAAGAAACAATAAACATAAAATAAACATGGTATTCCTCTCCACCCCACCTATCTACTAACTTGGTATAGTTGATCCTTATGTTTACTTCCCCACATAATTTCCTTAAATCAATCGAACGTTTTAATTCATTTTATCTATGGGTACATCTCCTACTCCTATCTACTTCCATTTCCATGGACAGCAGACAATCTATACGCAACTAACCTCCTTCATTTGTTGTATTAGCCCATACGCAGCAAGAACTAGAGATGCCGGTACAAGACCGAAAACCTTCATAACCAGCTATCGAAAATGACTAGCACGTTCCTAGGGATCCATCAAGACTATGTCCTAACTAACCCTTCACCTTCCAAGTCCTTCGTGTTAATTTACGATATACGAATATTAGATTGGCCAGACCTAAGTAATCGTTTTAATTAATCTTGTCGATCAACATAACTGACGTTGAATCTCCAGATTAGGGTTTTTAAATATTGCCTCGGTAAATCGGTATATACCGCCAATTTACCTGCGGCGGTGGTTCCTATTCTAGAATCTACATTGCTTCGTTCTGATTAATCCAAGTAAATTATGGGGTTGTTAAACATGCAGATTAACTATAACGTAAATACATGTAAATCTACCATAGTAAAGACATAAATGTATGTTCAAGGCTTCATACCTTTGGTTATGGAGATCCAGCTTGATCTACTCAAGCTAGAGATGGCACAGAGGTGAGCAAACCAGAAAATAAATCATCAGAAGCTTAAAGGAACTTTATTTCATCAAATTGTATAAAATCTATCAAAGTATATGAAAACTAATATAGACACATGTTGTAGTTTGAGTTTTGCGGCCTTATATTGATGCATTTTAGCCGACTGATAACTCAATAAAACCCTAACCGTCCTAGTACAGGCGGCAGACTTCGGTTTCATGTCCTCCAAGGCCTCGGTAAATCGGGCCTAGCCCATGGTTAATCGGGCCAGTTTTTCTTCCTTTTTTTTGGCAGATCTCTTCTTGGACTTTATCCTCGTGGTCCAATACTCTCTCTTCGGTCCAGATCCATCCTCAGCTGCTCCGGATTGTAGTTCATCTAAAAAACATATAAAACAAGACAAAACATTACCAAATCCACGGGATAATAACACACTAGAAGAATCGTGAACCTAGAGACATGCACATAGTATTTAACACATATTCCATATGATAACGAGCCTATCTATCTCATCTCGAGCATGATTCGGGGTAAACAAAGGTATAATTAATTGCAGTATTCAGGGCGTTATCATTTACCACTCAAGCATGATGATTTTCTCTCTCAGATTTCTGCAACAGAGAAACCGGCAGAAGTTTATTCAAAGATGGAAGGTGTAAAACCGGAATTTACCCTACTCAGAAGATGGGTAAACAAAACTATCATTGGACAATATCAAGGGCTAAATTGGTTATCCGTTGATACAATCAATCTAATGAATATCATTTGGGATGAATTAGATTTCAATTGGGCCGGTTATGTCTTCAATCAAATCAAGAAGCAACATATTACAGAAAATGAACGGAACAGTAAAGCCAAAGATAAAGGCAAAAAGAATACTGAAAGACTTCACTTGAAGAAATCACTCAGTTTGGTCATACAATATTACCTAGAAAGATTCAGTCATGGAAAAAAAAAAAGCGAGAACAAGTCTTTGATCAAGCAAAAGCGAAAAGCTGCAGTAGATTGTGAGTTTAAGAGAAGAATCTTCAAAAGATGAAGGAAAGAAAGCTGTTTCTCAAAGAAATACCTAAACACAAAGGAGTCAATTGTAAAGCTGACTCAGAGGGAAAAAGAGAGAAAGAAGCTTGTTCCGTGAAACATTAGTTAAGGAAACTGAAACAAGCAAGGCAGCACCAACTGAAGGGGAACAAGAATTAAACAGACATCTAAAAATGATCAGTTAGCTGAAGATGTTTTTCACAAGAAGCAAAGGTTATCAGAGAAACAAGTTTCTGCTATGGATATTGTAGAAAAGACTCAGCAATAAGAGAGTTCCATTGAATTAGAATGGATTGTCAATCTCATGAAATGAAATTGAAGACTATGGACTCTCAGGAATCTTTCAAAGAAACCCTAAAAATTGAAGAAAATTGGTTTCTAAAGAATCTTGCAGTAGAAGATTTGTATGCATTGTTTCCTATAGAAGAATTTCTAACAAAATGGTACAAACTACTTGAAGAAAAAGCTCAACTAAAGAAAAAGAAGTTAGTTGACTCATCAGCACCCAAGGATAAACCGAAGAAGGATGATATAAAGATAAGGATGATGATTCAAAGAAAATGACAAAGCAAGATTCAATTGTGTAGTCTGAAAACAAAAATGACACTTAAGGACAATTAGTTTCTCAGAAAGAAGGATTGCCAGTTGGGTCACAGACAACTGATAATCAAAAGCAAGTTTAAGATGTTGGATAAGAACTAATGGTTGTAGATCATCTAACTCAATCAACAATCAAAGAAAGACATAGATCCAACTGAATTCCTGACAGCAGTAGAACTGAATAAAGTACAAACTGCTTTGAATGAGTTACTTACTCAGAAGGGAGATTAAAACAATCTCTTGTCAAGAATCTCAGGTTATCTGGACTTCAAAAATAAAATTGATGTAACTGTAAACTCAAACTTAGACACAATCATGCAAGTTACATCAAACTCAGCTTCAGATATCCTCCAGCTTAAGGAAAAACTGGAGATAGCAACATATGAAGACCGTGAGATTCGTGCTCAAGATGAATGGCACTTAAATCAAAGAATTTATGGTTTAGAGACTCAGCTTTCAGAACTCTTCACTTCACAGAAAGGCATCGAAGATGACCAGAAAAAAGACACATCAGTTAATCAATCAGCCGTATGATGCCAAAAAGGTGGAAGCAGAAGTAGAAAAGCTTAAACTTGAAGAAGAAAAAATGAGAATAGTAGAGATTTCAAGGGAAAGTCAGACTCAGTTTCAAACATCAGGGATCCAATAAAACTTATGGAAGAAGAGCTCATTTTGAAATATAAAGAACCTGGAGACAAAAAAGCTGCTCTTACGAGTGATTTATGGATAAAATTTCACAAAGAATACAGCCATGTGAAAGCAAAATAGAAGACCAAATATTTTCAAGAATCCCTTGTATATTTCATATTAGACAAATATCACTCACAAAAGATGATGGAACACAAGAAGGTAAGAAGTATGGAAGAAAGATTTGGACCAAGGAAAAGAGAGAACAGATGAAGATTGACATTGATGAATTCAAAGATTATTACAAGAACAATGATGATCTTCCCAAGTTAGTTTTGAGGAGAAAATGGAAGCAATCAAGTCAAGTTGACTATAACAGAGAATTCTCCAAGGATGACACAGCCAAAGAAGATGAATATGAGTCGTATGATAAAGAAAGGATGTATGTCAGAGTTACACAACAAGCTTGATAGTTTATGTTTTAATTTTTGCAATCAGTTGTGTAATTTGATCCAATGTTTGAGAATTCAAATGATAAATTCAGTTTCATTTTTACTTTTTTTTATATGTAAGCTTTTCTTTTAAGGAGGGTTTTGGCATCATCAAAATGGGAATTGTCAGAAATAAAATTTGTTGTGATAATGATTCATCTTTATTTATTTATTTTTTTGTTTACACCCCATTGATGAAGTCTTTGAATCTAAGCTCATTATTGTGAAAAGCTAAAAGATGTCTAGAAATGAATGTATAAGCTTTTTTAGAGTCTGGTCTTTGTATAGGTTGTATCAGACAAGCACTGTAATAGATAGGGAGTCATAGAACTGAAAACTGGAAATCATGTAGAAAATTGGATACTATATAAGCGATATCACATCAAGAAATCGAAAAAGTTACTCGAATCAAGGCGAGATATACTCAAAACCGAAGAAGGTAAGTTATTTGAGGACACTGAGACTCAGTTGGCCTATCTAGATTTGAAGGTGAGGGAAAAATTCGAGTTTAGGAGGGCCGAGGACACATACCTAGTTATTGAAGAAAGAAGAACTAAGGATTCAAACTTAGTTTATGAAGACTAAAAGCCGAGACTGTTAATATAGAATTCAGGTAAGTCTGTGATGGCCTGAACTGACTTTATAGATCTTGTATGAAGAGCTAAGATACATAAGGACAATGATACCTTAGATGACTTAAGTGTTATGGTGTACTCTAATTAAGTCAATAAAAATAAGATGAAAATAGAGTATAAAGTTTTGAAGAAGAGTAAAAACTCAGTTAATGCTCTAATTCAGTTAAAGACCGAAAACTGACCAACTCAGTTAATGAAGCTTAAAACTGACATTTCTCAGACACTCGGTTTTAAAGCTGAAGACATCCAAGAATTGAAGAAAATCAGAATGATAGAAATCAAGCATTTTCATTGGATGAAGGACTGACAGGTCAGAACAGTCACTGACATCTGACATATAACCGTTGATAGCTAAAATGATTCAACTTCCAACAAGAGGAACGTTGGATTGCACACTATAAATAGAGGACTTAGCAACGAGGATCATACACCAAGAATTCAAGAATTATTGAGCCTAAGTTCTGTTCATCTGTACATTCAAGAATATTGCTATCATATTCGTGCTTACAAAGAATTATCAGGAAATCTTCTAAGTGTTCAAGCTACAAAGAATTCATCAAGACATCAACACTTTAAAGAACCACAAGCAAGAATCACTTACTTGATCCTAAGCCCAACTTTGATTTTAATAAAAGGTTGAAACTGTGAAACAATCCGGTTTAGGATTTGCCAAGGACAGTTGTTTTTGCAAATGGGTAGACTATGGGTGGGTGGGAGTGGAGAAGAGGCAATTTATCCTTCTAAGGACCGAAGGTGCAAGCGAGTTGTGAGCAAAGCAATACTACCTATTCTTTAGTTGCTTAGTTAGTGAAGCTAGGGATTAGCAAAAGACTATCAATTTAGGACTTTTTGTAACCGATCTACTTCAAAGAGTTATAGTGGAATTTTCCTCCTACATCATAGTGGAAGAGAGGACTTACAAGATTACACCACCTGGAACCTCTATAATTTCTTGGCTTACATTACTTTATGCATTTACTTACTATCATTTACATTTTAGTACTTGTGATTGTTTAAATTGTTTGTTTAAGCATACAGAACCGATTGTGATTCACACAACACAAACTGGCATTCATCGGAATTCAGTTTTGCATATCAGCTTTTTCATAGATACAACAAGATCAGTTAAAAGGCTAAAACTTAATCGCTTCCGGTTAACTCAGTTTGAGCACAAGTCAATTTGGCTTATAACTACTAGAATTTCTCAAATTTTTGTGTCAATAGTAATCTTGTCACTGCATGTTTTGACAAAATTGTGAGGAAAGTTACACTTTGTGACATAGTTGTGCCAAAAAATTCGGTGATGAATCTGCGACAAAAAGTATATTTTGTGACGGATGTGTGACAATATATTCCGATAAGTTTGTGATGGAGTGTTGTGTCAATTTTGCTTCGTAAAATAGTGACAAATGTGCGACAAAAACCTACGAAATTTTTGTAACCAAAATTATTGATGAAATAGTGACAACCATATGCTACGAATTTGGTATGAATTTGTGACTAATGTGTATGATTATATTGTGACAAAAATTTTGTGATTATTAGGTGATGAATTCTTGTGACAGTTTTACTACTAAATTTGGCGATAAAATTGTGACATTTATTCCTACAATTTTAAATTAATTTTGTAACGATGTTCTACGACAAAATAGTGACAATGTATAAGTGGCAAATGTATGACCAACGTATCAATAGTTTTTTTGAGGTAACAACGTATCAATAGTTGCAATGACTTTATAACAAAATTTATATTTCATACTTTTACTATATTTATTATTTCAAAAAATATATATTCAATAATATAAAGGTTTTCTTACAAAAATGATTCAATAGTAAATAATCAAAACACTGAAAAATAGGCTTCCGTACTACCTCACATCATCTTTCTTTTTTTTTACCACCACATCATCTTTCTATTTGTTGTCATGAAACATTGAAACTAACCGAGAACACAACTGTTAATAAAATGATAATTTTAAAAC
The DNA here is from genome assembly GCA_026214975.1 of Gentiana macrophylla. Taxonomy (NCBI): domain Eukaryota; kingdom Viridiplantae; phylum Streptophyta; class Magnoliopsida; order Gentianales; family Gentianaceae; genus Gentiana; species Gentiana macrophylla. The sequence continues at coordinate 81,363,849 of CM047807.1, read as the reverse complement.
AAAAAAAATTTAAAAGAAAAACGAGAACACAACTGTTAATAGAGACTAGTGTATGACAATGACATGGCTTTGGCATGATTGCAGTAACGAGTATGGAATCGAGCTAGTGAAAAGAAAGAGATGCAATGAGGAGTGAGGGTAAGTTAAAGACGACACAGGCAATAAAGGGCGGAGGAAGCGATAAGGTTCACCGTAAAAGCGTAGTTTTACAGTAAGGGAGGATTTTTTCAATATACCACCCATTCTATGTCCTATTTGTCAATATACTACTTTAAGGCAATTTTGGTTCTCGCGAGAAAACGCAGATCTTCACCCTGTCACATTAATGTGCACGATTTTAGGATACACAAATCCTCTATTAGGGTTCCCTTCCCAATTAGGGTTTAAAATTTGCGGAAACAATGGAGACGCAAAAACGCCGGAAACGCGGGTGGTATTTTGACAATAGAGTGGTAGTCCAACAAAGCGGCATTTCTCAAAATGGTATTTTGACAAAGCTCAAGACGAAACTATGTTCTAGTAGCTAAAAAGTAGTACAGACACAACATCCAAACACGTCATAACAAAGCAAAATCACAATGAACAAAAGTACCTGAATATCTTCGAAATCAAGAACGCCATTGCAATCAATATCCGCCGGCATCTAGAGGTCTTTGTTTCATCCCCAATTAGTCCATAACAGTGCCCAATGAACTACAGCTGGTGAACTACAACACATTAGTTCGTTCCTACAAAAAATTGGAGGAAAACAAAAAAAAAAAAAAAAAAGAAAGAGAAAGTAAACTTAGTCAACGTCTACACATAATACAGAAAGGCTTGGAATATGTTAATCTTACCTCACGCAAAGCTTCACAAAAGTCAGTAAAGGTGACGTAAATCACCTTCGGAAAGGCAAACGCATCATGCTCTGTTAACAAGACTCACCGAAGTTGATATTGAAAACGACAAAAATATACTTTTAGACCAACGAGAAGGCATGCACCAGGCATACAAATTACAATGCAAAGAATCCCTTACCCGTTTTGCGTATGTATGACCCCTAATCATCGGAAGAATCAATACGCAATGACTATTACCTTTCATGTGCATCGGAATCGTCAAACTGTATAAGATTACAATTCCGAGATAGAGTTCTGAATATCTTCGCTTCACTTCTAGCATCCTTGATTGCAATAGCAGTCGTCATCTGAGTAAAAAACACTAGTAAATTAGATATTTCTGATCATAACACAAAAACACGTAAACAAACATGAACGGAGAAAAGACGTTTGCTCTCGTCAACCATTTTCTTTATCTTTTTAAACTCCTCTCTTGAACATAAGCCTCACCTATTTCCTTTTTCTAGCGCCGGCGGCGCTTGCTGCCAGCATCCGATCCCTTTTAGTTTCCTTTTTCTTTTTCTTTTCCTTGCTGCTCCATGGCTTCAGCAGCCCCCTTCAGCAAACTACCAAATGATAGACATAGCAGAGCTGAAAGCAAAACAAATGCAAAGGACCTGAGCATGTGATCCTAGACACAAAACTAATGCAAGACTTATACGAACATCTAGAAGAAAACCAAACTCATGCTCAGACTGAAATAGAGTCAAACAAACAGACTGTTTCAGCTAAAACAGAGCACTTAAATCTACTACTCCATAAAACTCAACTCAGCTCGTAAACCCGATTAATTCTTTAGAATTCGTCTAACTTTATATCAAAAATAATGCATCCTGAGAAGATGTGTTTAAGTGCAAGTCATGGCCAATAACCAGTTCAAATAATTTGAAAGTAAACTAGAGACTTTATGGTGCAACGGTTGTAAAAAGGTTGTACCAAGTGGCATACATTAGAGCCTCTCATTTTTACTCTCTTTCACATAATACACTTTTATCGTGTGTGAGAGGTTAAAAATGAATGGTTGTAATGTATCTTGAAACTTAACAACAACTTCTTCTAACGGTTGTATTATAAAATTTGTCTGGATTTAGAGGCATCTAAATAGTTGATCTGCAGAGCACTTTACCAGACTGAAAATTTTGAAAGTATATTTGGCAAAAAGTAATAAAATATGAAATAGCCAATAAAAATTATTTTTCAAGGCAGGAAATTATCTTGGTTGATCGACCATGTGGTCCAAAAACCTCACCAGATGCAAGCTGAGGCGACATAAAAGAAAATCATACAAGGGAAACAATAATTAAAAAAAGTTCAAAGATCATATGCTACTACAACGGAATGGACACCAATCATTAGTGCAGCTATATTACTTACTATTTACATCTTGTTTCAAACCCAAAGATTGATATCAAACTTGTCCAAAATAATGTGCAAATTTAAATGTTGAATCGTTATCTCTTCAGCTTTAAGTATATCAGCTCACAAGCCAATAATCAATCAAGCTTTTTACAGAAACATCATGCAATCTTAATTTATCCAAGAATACAAGAACGAATAAGATAATTACTGGATGTGAGTTGAGTACCTTGTTGTAAGGAGAATAGAATACAAAATAGTCGGCCTCTGCAATCGAAAATTTCTTGCCTTAAATGTTCTCACATCCATCGTTCAAAAGACATTCAAAATAATAAAAACAAAGCCTGACCAGCACACAAAAAAAAAAAAAAATCCTGACCAGCACGAGTCTGCTTTTGAGCGGGCATAATTTTCAAGACCTCATCCTTCGAAATCGGCCATATCTAGGAGTGTATCGATCATTTGATACTCTTTGACCGGAAGAGAATGAAATGCAATTTGTTCCAGTGAATTGATTCTACCATTCATCACGACTCTTCCCCGCCGTGTACATTTTCGGCCTCCTCCATCGCGACCACGATCTCGGCCACGTCCACTCTTTCTTTTCACCTTCCCGGCCTCTAGAGTCTCGATCGAAACCACCACAATACTCTCTAGGGTTTACTTGTAAGAGCCTGGAAAGGGAATGCCGTGATTTTGAGTTTTGGCGTAACGGTTTAAGGGAAAAAGCGGGGACCTTTTTGTTTTTGGGTATCTAACGAGGAGTACACTTACTAAGCAGTGAAATTTACCATTAATTTTGAAGAAAATTATTGAGTTTCTGAGCGATCTGAGTTATAACGAGTACTTTTATTTGAAAAGCGTTATAACGAGTACTTAATGTGTCGTTTCGATAATCCTTTATTATGGCTCAATCGAGCTCTAACCGAGTTTCAATCTCGTTCTTCTAGTCAAATCGAGTTCAAGTCCTAGGTAGTATTGTCTCGACTCAGTTCAATTACACCCTCAAAAATAATTTTAAGCATGTTGTGACAATGTGTTGTCATCAAAGGCCGACAAAAAAAAAAAAAGCATAATGTCAAGAATTTTGTAATAAGGGTCGTTGACTCGTTGTCACCAAAGCCTTAAGATAAAGTTTGTCACAATTTTGGAAGTGAAACTATACTCCATGTGACAACCCACCATACCTTGGTGAAAATATCTATATTTTTTCACTAATTAACACACTTTATCGTGTTTAACTAAAGCTAACCTGTGGTGACATTTCCACTAGTTTTTTGCTAAAGGTTTGTCAAAAATATATTTATTGTAGTGACATAAGTGTCTTAATATTTTGCTCACAAATTTTTCCGTTGATTTAAAAGTAAATATATGGGCAAATTTATCAATTAATGATGAATTAGCAAGGAAATTTTTTGACCAAGCTAGTTTGTCGCATATTTGTCACAAATAAAGGCACATAAATTTGGCTCGAAGGTTTGCGACCAAATAGTTACTGGTATTTTGTCGCATATGTATTTCAGCACAATATATCACGCAATTTTTTTGTAAAAATAATATTTTTATGTTTTGTCACTATTTTAAAGCAATGTTTTCGCAAATTAGTGACGACCTGCTTTCGTCACAGAATTTTGTCACAAATTATGGCGCCTGAATTTGGCGCGATGATTTGTGAGAAAGTACTCACATACCATTTGTCATATACATATTTTGTCACAATGTCGTCTCAATTTATTTTACAAATAGTTCTTATGTGTTTTTGTTACTTATTCGTAGCAATACTGTCGAAAATTGGTGACGAATAATGTTCGTCACAAAAATTCATAACAAATCCCTGAAATTCTAGTAGTGATCTCTCCAAATAAATTAACCAAACAATATCTAAAAATAGGATGAGAGTAAACATGGTTTTTCCAAACAAACCTACAAAAAGGGTCAAGGCTTGGGCCTGTCTAAAAATATAAAAAAAGACAACATATGAGGAGGTGTGGTGTGTACATATTATGCTAGTTATCTATCTCTCATAAACCTTAAAGTAAAAAAAAAAAAAATTGGATTCAGCATTTTTTCATACTATACCTAACAAAACATTAAAATGTCCTTCTGTTGTGACAAATATAGTCTAAAATTATCATTCTCTTCTTCTATTCCTAGCGAACAGTTTCCAGGGGCTCTGCTATTACACATTTGCCTTTCAGTTATGTTTTGTTTGCGTCATTCTCTTGCTACAAACTTTATTCAAACCCTATACTTAAGGCTCTGCCTTTCTGGTAATACAAAACAAAAACCTTGTAGTTATGTGCCTAAACCAAAACCAAGTATGTTTACTCTTAAAAACACTGCAACACCCCTGTCATTTGACAGCCTACAATGCATTTTTTATTCATTATTAACATATGCTTATGTCATGTGCTTGTAGTTATTGTCTCAACCAAAATCAAATATGTTCACCATTAGAAACACCGCAACATCCCAGTCATTTGATAACCACAATGCAGTTTTTGTTCATTATTAACGTATACTTATGTTTTAGGTTCATGATCAACTTGTTTCATACACTAAACATTTGAATTAAAACTCAGAAGCAACTGTTTTAATTATAGATTGATGTTTTTGGTTCATTGTTGGTCTCTTTAATGCTAAAAACACGCATTTAAACTCTTTGCAACTTTTTTCCAGAGAAGATATTGAAGCCGACATATGCAGCAAGGAAGCGGGAGATGCTTAAGTTTATGGTTTAAAAGCAAGACTTATAGACCTTCAAAATTGTTGAATTATCATTTCCCCAAAATCCTAAGCTTCTACCTAGACAATATCTCAAAACAGCATTTCTAGCACATAATAACACCAAGCAAGAAAATCACCACCCTAATAGCATAAGCTTAATTTCAATCATACATCAGATCAAACACCCAAAACAAAAAAGGGTCCACAATAATGTTTAAATCGTTGTTCCATTTTGGAACTGAAAATTTCAAGACACGACAACAAAAATTAAAGAAATTTCAAGAAACCAAAGCGGAGATGAAAATCCTGCATTTTAGTGAGCTGAATTTCAATCATACGTCAAATCAAGCTCTTGAATAACAAAAAGGGGTGCACAAAAAAAGCTCAAATCAGCATCCAATGCTGCAATAATTACGGATTTTTTACACACAAACACAAACAACCAAGGAAAAAATAACCTCAAGTAACATAATACAAAGGGGTGGGCTGTAAATTACAGCAAAACCAGATTAAACCCAAAGCAACAATCCAAATACAAGCACCTACAGACATGGAGCTGTCCAGCCACTAACTATATTTTAGAAGCAATAGGCCGGTCTCTATCCACAAAGTCAGATGTACAAATTCGGAATCTATTGCAGTCAAGAAAAAACAATTGCAATTTGCTCAAATTCATAACCAACCAACAATTCTCTCTTTTTATTTTTTGACCTAATGGGGAAAAAAATTGATTGAATGCACAGCAACACAATCCCACATTAAACAAATCGATTGGAAATTTGGTACTTCAACAAACCTGCAACTAAAGTTTCACCCGCAACAATCCCAGTTATCTATCTCTCATCAATGTTAAAGTATAAAAAAAGTGGCAATTAAACATTTTATCTACTGTGCACAACAAGGCAGCAAAATGTCCTTTTGTTCTAACTAATACAAGCTAAAATCATCATTCTCTTCTTCTATTCCTATGAAACAGTTTCCAGTGGCTTTGCTATTACACATCTGCCTCTCAGTTATGTTTTTTTTGTGTCATTCTTTTGTGAGAAACTTTAACCAAACCCTATACTTAAGGATCTGCCTTTCTAGCAACACAAAACAAAAACCTTGTAGTTATGTTTCTACACCAAAACCAAGTATGTTTACGCTTAAAAAAGAACATATTAGTTCTTTGATTTGACAGCCCACAATGCATTTTTTTTTTCATTATTAACATATACTTATGCCATGTGCTTGTAGTTATGTGCCTCAGCTAAAATCCAGTATGTTCACCATTAAGAAGACTGCAACATCCCACTCATTTGACAGCTAACAATGCAGTTTTTGTTCATTATTAACACATAGCTATGTTTTGGGTTCATGATCACCCTGTTTTATACGCTAAACAGTTGAATTAAAACTCACAAGCAACCTGTTTTAAAGCTGTAAATTGTCGATGAAGACCGGATGATCAAAGAGATGTTTAAATGACTATTGACAAATGATTGTTTATTATTAACATGTGCTGTGTGTTTTGGGTTCATACCTTAGAAGCAACTTCTTTTAAATCAGCTGGCGATTAAATTCGGATGCTCAATGAAAAATTTTTTAACGACTATAAGGAAGGAAAGCATACACTTATATATCTAGAGACACTAAAACTATTGTATCCATTTTCAAAGAACGATCAAGCAATTATTTTTGAAGCTAAGAATCGTGGTGCAACACTCGACTCGAACAAAACCACAACCAGCAAACAGGGAGGAAAAATCCTTTAAACACGACCAAAAATTGGAGAAGAAAAGGAACATATTGTAATGCACCAGCACTAAATTAGTCCACACAAGCATTAAATCGAAGAAGAAGAACCTACGAACAAGAAGCATAAGCTAAAATAATGAAAACTGTAAATCTGACCTTGGCAATAACAGCTCGAAACAAAAAGATGGAGAAGGTAGTGGTTTTATGGAGAAGCAAAGAGGATAGTTGCATAGGTGATTATCATCAAACCTCTGCGAGCACGAGTATACTTACCAACCCAATCGACAAAATCAATGGAAAGAAACCAATTGCATCTTTGGTCTTACGGGCATGCATGTGCGAAGGTCAATCCTCTACCTTCCTACATCAAACAAACCAACTCTTGACAATAAGTGAAAACCGGAATCGCGGTAGGTTGTGTACGGTGAGGTGAAGCTTATCTCCAAAGAGGCAACAACAACGGTGACAATCGATACCAAAGAAAGGAGTCTCATTGTTGGGCCCTTTATTTTCTTCCTCGAGCGGGCCTAGCCAAGCAAATGACAGACAATTTGGGCGCACAAAGCTTCTATTAAGTAAAAATGGCATAGAAAGATAAATTTTGGCAAATATATTTAGTCAAACACATTCTAAGTGATATAAGTTAACACACGTGGAAGGAAGGGGTTGACACCCTTCCTTCTTCTAAAGTAGTAGGATAGGATATAAACAATCCACCACAAAACACATTTATTTATAGTGTAATTTTTTTCTCCAAGTAACTCAATAATTATCCAAAATCCTAACTTTTAATATCTTACCTAAAATAACAGATCCCATAATTATCTCTTTAATTAAATGAGTCACAATCCGGTCAAGCGCGTTTTTTCGGTGATTTATTAAATCCTAAAGAAAAATCACTTATCCACAAATGATAAAAATACCTTTAATTAAAAGTTTGGGGTTTTACAATTTATTTGAGCAAAAAAATCTCTTGAAAAAACAATTTCAAAAGTAAGTTTTGATTTTTATCAACAAAAAATAAACTTCTTTTTTTTACATCTGATATTAAACAGTAGCTTTTCTTTGATTGATTTGGTTTTAACGTATTATAAATTTGATTGGCTGCAAGGCTAGGGCTTTTAAGATAAGTCTCAACTTATTAATTTATCTGTTGCCGTCTCAAACCTCCGGTCAATGACATCAATGAAGTCATTCTCCAGTTTTAAAATAATTCTATATTGCTTTTTATTCTTTCTTTTCAAACTAGGCTAATGAATTGGTTAGGAATATCCCGCATCGACGATCTTTGGAAATAAATCATGAATAAAATATGACTATGCCCTAAAAGCGGAGAAGTGTTTGGTGTTATTATTTAGACTGAGCCTGGAATAATGTATCCCAAGTTACCTATGTATCCTGTGATTGTACATGAATCAAGTCTCTTGTAGTTGTTTGAGATCGTTTATATAGAAGGGGTCTCGTCCATGGCAAGTCTGTGATGTGTCCTTCAAAGACTCTTCCGTGGCCATTAAGAATTCATACGCGTTAATCTCTTAATTTTAAGAGATAATCACGGTGGTTTAAATGATAGGATTAGAATCCTAATGGGAGAAGGATCTTTAGAATATTCTCATAATTATCTTGTATTTTATGCACATAGGCTAATATCGGATAAGGAAGGCTCTGGCCGACCTGCATCGAGCCCTCTATGCCAACTCGGCCCGTACTGCACTGACCCAGCTCCGTTGCGATCTAGCCGACGGTGGTGCGAAAAGCGTCGTAAAGCGATATCCCATCTGGGGTTTATATATCGCCTTGAGACATGAAGTGGGGCTCCAGGCCAAGAACTCTTCTTTGGTTCAGCGAGTTTTAGATTGCCCCTACTCCACTAAAGCATCTTCTCCAGGGTTATTCTCTTGACCTCATCTCAACGACATCCAAAAGTGCAACAAAATGACTCACTACTAAAAGAAAAATATAGAAGAAATTAGTCAAGTCAAGAAGAAAAGCAGGCATAACAAAGAAAATCACAAAAGAGAAGTCCCCTGCGCGTATTCCAATCCTCAAGCGATAAAAAGTGCGTGAGGAACAAGTCCCGCATCGGCTAGCCGAGCAGCGTTTATCAGCTGAGAAGGAAGCATCCTAACCCTCAGGGAAACTCCCACGTTTCGAATGGCCTGCAGGTCATTCTTACTAGAGTTTTCTGGTTATACGTCCTTAGGCTGATCATCCGATCTCCACTGCCCCAGTTGGCGACTCCCTTCATGGTGAAGGAAGAAGAACTTTGTCTTCCATCCTTTAAAGGAAGATGGCCCCTCAGAGAGCCCCAGAATACTTTTCTGAGCTTCGGTCCAACGTGCGGGGCACCGCTGATTGCGTTACATACTTTCTTGATTTGATAGAAGGCCTGAACAAGGCGGCGGAGAATAAAACTCCGGCTATCCGGCATAAGATGGTGAATCCTAGGATACTCATAACCCCATTTGGGGCAACCTGAAGTACACCTATCCGATACTGGCCCAGCACGGCCAAGAAGGCCGGATATAGGGGAAACCTCAACATGCTCTTGGTGAGCTTAGTAGGCGGCGTAGTACCCTCCGGTAGCGATAAGAGTATGGAGAAGGGGTATTTGGAACCACATGGGCATGTGTGTCCATATCTATCCCATATTTCTCACAAAGTCGGGCTACACTATCTAGAGAAAGGGTGGAATTCACTCCATGACTCCTATAATCGCCATGGTGGCTTTATGGGCTTTAAGGTTTAACACAAACACGAAGTCATGATTAAAGGGCGGAAAGTAGTAGGAAGAGAAGAATGAAGAGAGGTAGGAACATGAAGCGATCCGAGGATTTCCTCTATCTATAATCCATTTACGGCTTCTCTAATTCAAGGTGAAGTTCAAACAACCTAGGTGTGATTTCTTCTACCTCCGACTAAGACTCAGACACAAACAGTTTCTCTACGGAAGCAGATGAAACGGACATACAAAAAAATGAAGAACAATGATGCAAGAGGCTTACTTGAAAGATTGAAGAGGAAGAAGAGAGAAATCGGCAATTGGCTCCGATCTTCCAATTTAAAGCAATGTAAATACAAGCGATGGGCGATTGATACGATAGGGTTATAAACCCCGGACACGTTCTCAAAAAACCGTCCCACTTCAAGCAGCGAGGCGGCAATGCCTCGAATCCGAGAAAGTTAAGAAGGACAAAGAAGAGAGCGGTCGATGCCCTTCACGAGTGCAATGAGGAGCGATCGTTAGCCGCCCTAAGCTCTTGCTAGATCATGTGGATTTGAAAACCGAGGTGATTATCCGGTAAGAAGGACATACAAGAGGCCTCAAATCGAGGAACTGAGTCATCTTTCGGCGACGGTGCATATAGACGCAGATATGAGAGGTTGGGATTGAAGAGGAGTTCAGTAAAATGAGGGTGACGGAAAAAATCGCCCAAGCTAGAAATGTTGAATCTAAAGAGGTCGTTTGTGACACCCTTCAGATAAGAGACGAGTCAGACTTTACTGCTCAAGACGAATCGATTGAGGTAATCATAAATGAGAAGTATTCTGATCAATAAGTGAAAATTGGAGCTCAGATGGAAGAACAAGAGAAAGAAAAGCTGATATCACTGCTCAAAGAAAACTTGGATGCCTTCGCATGGGTAGTCACAGACATGAGAGGGGTGGAGCCTGAAATCGTGTTGCACCACCTCAACGTCGACCCACGCTTCAAACCCGTACAGAAAAAGGCCCTCCAATTCTCCAAAGAAAAATAGGAGGCTATCAAGACTGAAGTTGATAAGTTCGTTAAGGCCGGGATCATCAGGGAACTCCAATATCTCACCAGGCTAGCAAATGTTGTGATGGTCAAGAAACACAACGGAAAATGGCTCAGTGCATCGACTTTATAGATACGAAAAGGCATGCGCAAAAGACCTTATGAGTGCCGAGGATCGGCGTAATGGTCGGCGAGGATTGTCGGATTTGAGATGTTGAGTTTTTAGATGTGTATTACGGATATCACCAAGAAAAATAAAAAAGGAGGAAAAGGAGATGACAGCCTTCAGGGCCGCTGGAGGAATGTTTTACTACGATATGATGCCGTTCGGCCTAAAAATGCAGGATCCACATACCAGCGGATGGTTAACAATGTTTTCGGCTCTCAGGTTGGTAAGAACATGAAGTCTTACATTTATGACATGGTTGTTAAGTCAGCTCGCCATGATCACATTGCAGACCTACAAGAAACATTTGATAATGTCAAAAGACATTCTATGGAGTTAAATCCTGTTAAGTGCACTTTTGGGGTCCAAGCTGAGAAATTTCTTGGTTTCATGGTTACTAAGAGAGGCATTGAGGCAAATCCTGATATGATACAAGCTTTGTCAGATATGAAAGAACCTACCTGCATCAGAGAGGTACAAGGTTGAATAGAAGGATAATTGCTTTGGGAAGGTTCATCTCCGAATCTGCTGACAAGTGCTTACCTTTCTTCAAGACCCTCAAAGGAAATAAAACTTTCATGTGGACTGATGAATGCTCTCAAGCTTTTAATGCTATCAAGGCTAACTTGGCAAGCCCGCCTCTATTAATCAGCCGGACTCAAGGAGATGAACTCTTTCTGTATTTGGCAGCATCAGACCGGGCCGTTGCCGCTGTTTTTGTCAAGGAGGATGGGACCCTCCAAAAACCCGTTTATTATGTTTCAATAGCCCTCAGTCCTGTTGAGAGCCACTATTTAGATGCAGAGAAGGCAGCTTACTCGCTGGTGGTTGCCACCTGAAAACTAAGGACTTATTTTTCTTCTCATATGATCGTCGTGTTGACCAATAGTCCGCTCTAACGATTGCTACACAAGCCGGACCTTTCAGGCCGTTTGTTGCGATGGACTATCGAACTGACCGAATTCGACATTTGATACGAGCCCATGAAATCAATTAAAGCAAAGTCTCTGGCAAACTTTATAGTCGAGATAAGCTTCAGTGAGGAAGAACCCGCCGGGTAGCCTAGTTCATAGAACATCGATGAGCCAAACACTCCGACAGTGATCACACCACAAAGACTGAGTTACTGTTGGCTGATGTATGTTGACGGGGCAGCGAGCCGAAATAGGGAGCTGGGATAATACTCTTGGAGCCAGGCTCGTCCGAGGAGATTGAAAAGGCATTGAGATTCAACTTCACTGCCTCTAATAACCAAGCTGAATATGAAGCAGTCATAGCGGGCTTGGAGCTCACCAAAGTTATGAACGAAGAAAATTTGGAAGTCTATTGCGATTCAAAAGTGGTGGTATGTCAAGTCGTGACACGTTTGAAGTAAGAGATGGGGTGTTGAAGTGATACCTCAACCTTGTCAAAAAGTTGAGAAGCAATTTCAAATATTGCGAATTCCGAAACATACCACGAGATCAAAATCAATGGGTAGACTACTTATCCAAGCTGATCACTAAGGATGAATTCAGCGAACCCTCAATAATGTTCGAATATCTTGAAGAGCCCGTTGTATGACGAGCGGAAATTATGGATGTCCAACCATCGGTTCAATGTTGGATAGACAAAATCAAAGCACATATTGAGAGTGGAACACTACCAGAAGACCCCAAAGAACCTCAAGCTTTAAGGAAAAGAGCAGCACGTTACACTGTCATAAACGAAATTCTATATCGAAAATATTTCTCAAAACCACTGCATCGTTGTGCGTGACCCGAAGAGGTCCGGAAAATACTGACAGAACTGCATGAGGAAGTGTGCGGAGGCCATCCTTCCAGCCGCACCCTGGCCCAAAAGGCTCTATTAGCAGGATATTATTGGCCTAAGCTAGCCGAAGACTCCGAAATGTATGCCAAGAGCTATGACAAGTGTCAACACTTCGCCGACATACCCAGACTACCCTCAGTAGAGCAGAGTATCATTGACGCCGCCTGGCCTTTTGATATGTGGACGATCGACCTCATCGGTCATCGAGCTGCAAGCATGTTGTCGTTGCAGTAGATTATTTCATCAAATGGATTGAGGCGAAAGCACGAGTAAACATTTCTGCCAAGGATATATTCTACTTTTTGCTGGATCAAGTTTGGACCGGTTTGGGGTCCCTCGGGCGATAGTATCCGATCACGGGCCATAATTTAGAGATGAATTTGATGCATTCTGCAAGGATCACAACGTTAAACACCGGCAATCCTCCGTATACTACCCGTAGGGGAACGGACAAGCATAAAACGCCAACAAGCGTGTTCTAAAGGTCTTGAAGAAAAGCTTAGATGAGAATTTGGGAAATGGGTCGACCATCTCTCTGAGGCCTTGTGATCGCTCTGAGAAACCCGAAAAGTGACAACATGAGAGACACCATTCGCCCAGACCTATGGCTCTGAGGCCATGGCACCCATCGAAATGGCGCTGCCGAGAATAAGGGTTTCTCATTTTATTGAGTCTGACAACATAATCAATCGGTAGATCGAGCTGGACCTCACAGAAGAAAGGCGTCTGAAATCCCGTGCTCAGTTGGTTAATTATAAGCAAGCCGCAAAAAGACACCATGATAAGCGAATCCGGGACCACTCTTTTTCAGTTGAAGTTTTTGTTTTGCGTAAAAGACAAGCAACTGGACAGCAAGCGATAAGGAAAGCGGGAGAGGGTGGGAAGGTCGAGGAAGGTGTCGAGGATAGACAAGAAATGGATGTATATTTTGAAAGACAAAGAAGGTTGCGAGTTTAATTGGCCCTGGAACCCGGACAACTTGAAAGGTACTACATGTAAAAGCAGACTCTCCGCAGAGGTCTTTGTAAAGGCCTCGAGCCACATATGTGAAATCTTAAATGAAATATCTGATCTTTGAGCGTTCGGAGAAGTTGTGAAAATAATATGCCCGGCCAATGTTTCTTGGCGAGCTTGCATTAAGACTAGGGGGCCGTAAATAAAATAAAGGGCGGATAAGTAACTCAGTAAATTCATAAGGAAAGTTGATTCAGATTCAAATAATAAAAGGCCAAGCCAATGGTCATTGCAGAATATATCCCCAAAATGCAAAATAAGATAAAACATTAGATACAAAATCAATCAAAACTACAATACACATCCCTAAGGGTGGAAGGCATCCCAGACGTGCTGCTGCAGAGGTTAGAAATCATCCAAGCTAACCGCATCGTGCGACCAACTTCCATCGAGGTTGCAAAGCCGATAGCCTCACCATTAATCATCTTTCCCCAGTTGACAATCAATCGCACGATAACGATGGTGTGAAGGAGGATAGCCTCATCATCTGTGAGCCTCTCGAAATTGTTAGAGGGAAGGGCACGAGAATTAATGATATGTTTCCATTCTCGATCTCCCCGAGACAATGAAGCTGCATTCTCAAGAGCAGGGACAGGTTTTTCTTTGAACAAATGACAATGTGCCTTAGCCAAACGGGAGTAAAAGGGCTCCTCATCGTCAAGTCTCCAAGCCAACTCAAAATAAATAGATGGATCGAACCAAGGAAGATGATAGAACTCATTAATGACCTCTGGCGTGAAGGCAAAAACGACTTCACGGACTGAAACAGAGGTAGTACTGGCAATAGAGGGGGTCTTTGAAAAGACCGAGTAAAACTCACTCACCAGCGTGAGGTTATACCTCTCCCTAGGGGCCGCGGTACAACCCCCTAGCCACATTCCACTCGAAATACGGAGAAATGTTCGTGGATCTTGTCCAGGTTCAAACCTCTCTCCGTCAAATGTTGCTGCGTGTTTAAATATGCCCAATAATTGGCTTTGGCAACCGGAGAAGTTATTTGGAAGAAATGGGATATTCCTGCGTTAGCATTTGATCCAGTAGAAGAGTTAGCAGACATGATGGAAAGAAAAGAAGACTCAAAACTCGTCGAGGAAAAAATGAGAAAGGAGAAGAAAGTAGGTGAAGAAAGGAAAATAGGAAGAGTCCCATTTTTATAAAAGAGAATGGGTCAATTCAAAAGCCACATTAATTACCACACCTTTCTCAATGCAAAATACACGGTCACCGAGGATTCAGAAGAGCACGACCGAAATTAATGTGCTTTGACCAAATAAAGACCTCAAATGACGAGGTAAACGCGGCAAAGTAGGAAGCACCGTCCCATGCTTAATTCGGAAACAGGGCCGCTAGAAGAGTCTCACGCCGCGATAGGATAATCAAAGGTTATCCACACAAAAAAAGAGAGATGAGGGAGATCCTCACGGGCGGCTACAAAACTTTGGTTAACAAAAGCTGGAAAAAGTGAATACACATTCAATCAAAGCGGGAAACAAATACAAAAGCGACATTGATGAAAAGGAAGATTACAAGCGCAAATAAGGCGCGAAATTTTCGAATCAGCGATCGGGATAAGATTTTATTCCGATTAAGATCAGCGCGGCATGGCCTCGATCTTATCCGAAACAATGGGGGCCGCATATCGGATTTTTCGATTTAGTCGTTGGAGTCAGGTTCCGAAAAATCCAACAATAACAAATCTAATTTGGATGACATTTATTTTGGGGATCACAACACTGAGAGTTCTAGATCTCACCGAAATCAAGGGGGCGCGTACTTATGAATGCCTGAAACAATCCAGGAACTCACAAAAGAAAGATATTTCAAGCAACATAGAGTCCAAAGCAAAACAAATACAAGGAAGAGCATACATTAAAATGGCCAAATCTGCGGCCATAAATTATTAAAATGTTATTACAAAATCACGGTGAATACAAATGAAGATAGTTCAAAAGGCTGAAGCCAACAAAGTTGGTAAAATTCAATCAAATAAATTGAGTTCATTTGGCTGAGGGAGGAGTCTCCATATGAACACCAGAAAAATTCAAACACTGATCACCCTCCTGTTCGGGGCTCTTTTCTCCACCCACCGGCGAGCGAGCCCTTCGATTCTGACTTTCTTAACAAGCTCAAGACTGCACCTGCCTCCACTCCTTCATCATGGCACGGAGGTTTCCCTTATTGATAGGAGGAGGAACCCAGGTGGCTAGTTCTTTCTTTATGTAGTCGATCCGAAAATCTTCCAAGCGAGTGGCGGTGTAGGGAGATCGAGAATGAAACTCTCTTAACTTCGGGTCGTCCGATCTATCGTCACCAATCTTGCAAGGTATCAAGATCTGGAGTATCTTCACAAAATGACCTCAAGCACTAGCGGAAGATAGAATCCCTAGTCGAACCCATCCAATAGAGCATCTTTAACTTTGCCGGCCCCATCAGCAATTGCAGCTTCGGCCTCATCCAACTCGCTCTAAGCTTATCAGCATGTTCTTGGATCTCTACCACCTTTGCAAGGGCTCTATCTCTCTCAGACTCAGCGGATCTTTGTATGTCCATGGCTAACTGTGCCTTCCTAGCACTAGCCTCGCCCTCCTGAACTCTCTTGGAGAGATCCAAATTCTCAGACTGGAGCCGACGGATTTCGGCTTGAAGGGCTTTCTCTCTTTTCTCAGCATATGCGGCCAGACCGGCTTCATCAATCAGCCTCTTCCGCAACTCGGCAAACTGACCCTCCATTTGTTTTGCCTCAGCATTGCCGGCACATTCGACCTGCGTCGGCTTGGTAGCAACCTGAAAAGAACAGATCTTTAGATCAAACAACTATAGAATGAGGAAAACGAATAAAAAGAACATAAATTGCCGCACTAGCCGTGGATCCATATAGCCCAAGCGCCTCAAATAAAAGCTGCATACTACAAAAGGGCCCCATAGAAGCTGTTGAGGTTACCACATCTGGTTGAGCTATCCTGTTGACAATTCCTTGACCCACCAAAAACTGTGGCGTGTCAGGCAACATAAACTTAAGGTTTGGCAAAGGAACCACATCGGCAATCGAGGCGGACAACTTTGCCGCTGGAGAGTAAGGGTTGCTTCATAAAATTAGTGTCCAACCATAGAGCCGGTCTTCCCGTGGGACCAGTCGAAACCTTCCCTTTACTCGATGTTTTCAGCATCAATCCAGCCACCACATTTTTGCCTTTATCAGTGGCCTTCTTGATAGGGCGCACGGTCAAATCCACGGCATCAGCGAGGGGTTCAACGCCCTGAGAAACTTGTGCATCTTCGATCTTCTTCACAGGGTCCGAAGCGGCGACACCCGAACTCTGACCGGCGTTGGTCCTACGCCTCTTCGTCAAAGATGGGTTATCCGCTTTCTCTGGTTTATCGAGCTCGTCAACCAAGCCAGTATTTTTCCTCTCTGTGGGCCTTTCCATCTTTGACTTATTGGCGGTAACCAAATTTTTAGCCCCCGCAGCAGGGGCATCAGCTCCGACCGCAAAAGTATTTAGAGGTTCTTCGGTAGATGCAGCATCAGTGGGCAGAGTGTTCTACACGCTGATTGGAGGCGGCAGAGTCATGGACTTCCTAGCAGGCAAAAGCGCTTTGCGAACCCTTTTTTCCTCTTTCAGCTGGGGCATAATGGCATTCCTATCCGCATTGGACAAAACCATTGTACCTACAAAGGAGATAATTAGAATAGCATATGGAGAAGATCTGAAACAATCAACAAATACAAAATCGAGAAAGTAAAGCAGAAAAAAATAGAGGATTCCGGGCAGGCCGCAAGATCTCTTCCCCGCCACACGTCGGACATTTGGACGCATAATATTTCCGATTATGACATTCTGCAAACCAATCTTTATGGGTCTCCAACCTAGATGTCTTAACTATAGGTTGGGCATTGATCGGTCTGGGGATTCCAGCAACACAACAAGATGGATCTTTGAGGTCAAGTAAGCCCTCCAGCTGAATGTCCACTTCTGGGTTTCACTCCTTGCATCCCAACCAAGAAACTTATAAAGTTTATCAAGAAGCTCCTGTTTGATGGCCTTAACCTTCATGGGCATGACGATCGAACTCAACGTGTCTTTCGGGCGCGTCTCAAATTTAGGAAATGGCCATCCTGACATGGATTCAACGACCATGGCCCTCTCGCCCCAATCGCAAACTTTATTTGAGGTCCAATAAAACAGTCTACACTTCTTTACCCTGGTCGATAAAAAATTGCTAAAATCGTTCTTATTGCCGTTTTGCTAAAGGTATAAAATTTCAAGAAAATGTGAAGCGAGGGCTCGTAGCCCAAGATCCGGCACAGTACCACGAGTGCCATAAATACCCTTACCGCTCCTGGGGTGAAATCATAGGGGAGAGCGGCCAACCTCCATATCATATCTACGATGAAAGGATCAAAGGGCGGCCTAAGTCCGGCGAAGAAGTGATCATAAAAAAGGACCAACATGTCCTTGTCTAACCTCTGTCCGGCACGGTTGGCTACGTCCATGAAGCCGGAAACTGAATAATCAGAAGATATATTAAATTTTTTAAGAAGACCCGGGGATCGTCAAGATGAGGGTGGACATTCGCCCAATCCGCCTCGACTCTCCTGTCAAGAATATCTATCTTCCTATCTTCTTTGGCTGCCTCAGGATTATTTGGTTTGAGAGTTTTGTGGCTATCCTTCGGCTCAAGGCGTCGCCACTGGTTTTCTTTTTCTTTGACCCTTTTGGCGGGGCCTCATGAGCGAAACTTTGAAAGCAGAGCCTGCGCCCGGACATCTTCCTTCTGAATGTTTTCATAGGGTTTGCGGGAGTCACCCGGAAGGGACAGGTTGGCCATAAGACACTTTGAAGACAACATCTTTTGGGCAGCCAGGCTGATTTGGAGCTAAATAAGCAAGCACCATAACATCCTCAGTACTTTCTCCCTCATCAACCTTACCGGTGTTGGCGCTCACCTCCTCAGAGGCATAACCATGGATATCATCATTATCATCACTTCCGGACATTACGCAAAAAAAAGAAAGGACGAGGCGGAATATCAATCACCCGTAAGCGATCAAAGTCAGGTCCAAATGATGAGGACTCAACCATCTCGACACCTCATCCCTCTTTTAGGACGCGGAAAAGCGACAAACTACCTAGAATCCAAAAGAAAACCCTAGAAAATAAAGGCAAATCGCAAACCCAAGGAAATCCGAAAAAAGGGCCTCGTAACTAAGGAAAAAGCATACGATAAAACAAAGAACAAAGAGAATACAAGAGAAATACATGGAAACTAGTTGAAGAAATCGACCGAAAAGCTTGCCAAATACACAACAAAGCGGACAACCACGACAATAAATATCTTACGCCTCGCGGAGTGTTTCTTTTTACTAAGCGAATAGGTTTGCAAAAGTAATGGGAGTTCAGGGCAACCCACCTTAAATAGGCCTGGGTTTGTTAGTCCGGCGGCCATAATTATCATAATCCAACGGTGAGGTGACAAGAGTTACGTTTTGAATTTTGAATTTTGAAAAGCATAATCTTAGCGCGATAGAAAAAAAAGACTTCAACCTATCGAGAGAGCGAGGCGATACGCTACAGCTATCGCATTGATTATGGAATCGAGGTAGCCGTCACATAAATCATGGGATCGAGAACCTCACCACGTCAGATACTTAATTTTCGGAACAGTGGAAAGGTCAGTCCGACCCCACCGCAAATGGATAAGGCTATCCGCCCATTAAAGCAACCCAATGAAGTTAAGGCACTCCGCCCAAATATAACTTCAAATGGATAAGGCTATCCGCATGCCCATTAAAGCCACCCCATGAAGTTGAGTCACTCCGCCCAAATATAACTTCAAATCTCTAAGGCTATCCGCCCATTAAAGCCACCCCATGAAGTTGTGGCACTCCGTCCAAATATAACTTCAAATGGCTATGGTGTCCACCCATTAAAGCCACCCCATGAAGTTGAGGCACTCTGCCCAAATATAAATTCAAATGGCTAAGGCAATCCGCCCATTAAAGCCACCCCATGAAGTTAATGCACTCCGCCAAAATATAACTTCAAATGGCTAAGGCTATCCGCCCATTAAAGCCACCCCATTAAGTTGATGCACTCCGCCAAATATAACTTCAAATGGTCAAGGCTATCCACCTATTAAAGCCACTCCATGAAGTTGAGGTAATCCACCCAAATATAACTTCAAATGGCTAAGGTTGTCTACCCATTAAAGCCACTCCATGAAGTTAAGGAAATCCACCCAATATAACTTTGAATAGCGTAGACCGCCTGCCCACACAGCTAATAGTAGACCAAACGGGGCATCATATGCGAGAAACTTACTCACTGCCCGACATCTCTTGATGTTGCGGACACGGAGTAAAGGGTCATTGATAAGGTGGCTCCGCCGTCCGGTCCATGTACCCGCAAAGCCCCTGAGCGAAAGGGCGACGCGTAAGGGGCGCCTCCATCCGGCAAAGGGCCTCCCAAACAAGTCTATCACAAGAGCCAGCAAAGATGATGTCCAGTGGGCTCAAGCCCAAGTCTGGCGAATCCGCTGGGAATCCTCTCCTCATACTTGGAGACAGAGACCGACGACATGGTTAGACGATCAGGGACATACAACACAAGCTTCTTGGTCCGCGCCGTCTCTGATTCCTCACAGTTCGATAATCGATCTTAGGCTTGTCCGTACTACTTGTCCTTAATTGTAATTATGTCGAACTTAATCGGTTCTCACCCTATAAATAGAGCTCCTTGTACAAATTTATAAACAAGCAATATTAAATAAAAGCAAGGCAAAACTCTGCCAAATTGACTACTCTCTCTACCACCTTATATTGCACCACCACCCTCACCACCACAAATTCCACAGCACCACCGAGAAACACCATCTTCACACCATTTTTATTGCTAGATATCCACCATTAATATACCGCTGAACACCCAAGATAATTTCAACATTATCAGGGATCAATTTCGTGAATGCAATAGATATTGAACAAGAAGATTAAAGTCATTACCGGATGATGTAAAAGATCGAAGCTTTAATCTCCCGGTTGACCGTCTTTTGCTGTAACTGTCCAAGTGTCCTGCCTCAAATAGTGATCATACGAACGAATCTCAAGAATCCTCCAAAAATTGTCACTCAGAAAATACGCCGCAAGAAGGCGCCCTTTCATCTTCTCTAAGCGGATATGGACAACACCACTTTTTTTTTGTCTAAGGAGAAAATTATTTTCTTCACAATTATGTTACGGGAGGAGAGCATGCAATTCTTCTCCCATTTCATATAGAGTAGGTAGCGCCTCAATTACCTCGTGGCATAGGGTGTAAGAAAACATTTTCATTGTGGAATAAATATTCTCAGGGCCGGCCAGGCGAGCCAGGCCGCCGTCAGGGCGAGCCAGGCCGCCGTCAGGGTGTGCCCACATTGACGTAAGACATCACTTCATAAGAGACCATATGGAGAAGAAGGAAATCACAGTTCTCTATATCCCAACTGAAGACCAGTTGGCTGATATCTTTACAAAACCTCTGGATAAAGAAAGATTTTCAAAAATAAGAACTGAATTAGGAATTATCAAAGTCAGTTAAGTCAGTTATACAACTGAGATTCGTTAAGGGGATTGGTCTTTGTCATGATGGGTGAGGTCGCTTGACAGATCAGTCATTGACATCAACGATCTCAACTGACTAAGGAACTAAACCTAGAAGGAACTGATCTCTACAAAGGACTGACTACTGAAACTTCAAATCAGTTTTACCTAGTCAATGGTAGTCAAAGGGTAAAAGGATAAATTCGACAAAAGGTTACATCACAATAAATTACCACCAAATTGGCAGAAAATGTTGCGTGTGTACCCACGAAGAGCAAAATAGTACATGCATCGAATACCGATATACTCAATCAAATTTCAAACGGTACTACATGATCTTACAAAGATCATGGGATCAAATCTATAACCGTCTATCACTCTATTTGTTCTTTCAGAAAATATCTTCTCAAACCTCTTCAAAGAAAAAGCAAAACGGCTTCAAAGCAAGTTCAAGAGATTGATAGATAAGGGGAAACCTTCTGCTTAGATCAATTTGAACACAAGTGTGATGAAATTTTTTTAGCTAGCCTACTTTGTGAGGAAATCAAAAAGATACAAGGGCTAGTGAATCTATTGGAAATCAAATTGGAAAAATATTTGGATGTTGAAGCAATTCTGCAATTTTGGGAAAATATGAAGGTGGTAAAGCATTCGCTAACAACAACCGTTCATGGAGAAAGAATCTGCATCAACACAGAGATTGTACGACAATTGTTTTATTTCAAGAAGCCAGTTGAGAAATCAATCAATCTACTCAGTTTACTGATGTCGTGTGTAAGCCACTTAATACTAGCAAGAGTAGGTCAATCGTAGTATAGCAAGGGCAAATCAAGGTCGATCCCATAGAGACAATGAAACTAAATTATAAATGATTCTAACCTAATTAAGAAACAATAAACATAAAATAAACATGGTATTCCTCTCCACCCCACCTATCTACTAACTTGGTATAGTTGATCCTTATGTTTACTTCCCCACATAATTTCCTTAAATCAATCGAACGTTTTAATTCATTTTATCTATGGGTACATCTCCTACTCCTATCTACTTCCATTTCCATGGACAGCAGACAATCTATACGCAACTAACCTCCTTCATTTGTTGTATTAGCCCATACGCAGCAAGAACTAGAGATGCCGGTACAAGACCGAAAACCTTCATAACCAGCTATCGAAAATGACTAGCACGTTCCTAGGGATCCATCAAGACTATGTCCTAACTAACCCTTCACCTTCCAAGTCCTTCGTGTTAATTTACGATATACGAATATTAGATTGGCCAGACCTAAGTAATCGTTTTAATTAATCTTGTCGATCAACATAAGCGGCGTTGAATCTCAGATTAGGGTTTTTAAATATTGCCTCGGTAAATCGGTATATACCGCCAATTTACTCAAGTGGCGGTGGTTCCTATTCTAGAATCTACATTGCTTCGTTCTGATTAATCCAAGTAAATTATGGGGTTGTTAAACATGCAGATTAACTATAACGTAAATACATGTAAATCTACCATAGTAAAGACATAAATGTATGTTCAAGGCTTCATACCTTTGGTTATGGAGATCCGACTTGATCTACTCAAGCTAGAGATGGCATGTGAGGTGAGCAAACCGGAAAATAAATCATCGAAGCTTAAAGGAACTTTATTTCATCAAATTGTATAAAATCTATCAAAGTATATGAAAACTAATATAGACACATGTTGTAGTTTGAGTTTTGCGGCCTTATATTGATGCATTTTAGCCGACTGATAACTCAATAAAACCCTAACCGTCCTAGTACAGGCGGCAGACTTCGGTTTCATGTCCTCCAAGGCCTCGGTAAATCGGGCCTAGCCCATGGTTAATCGGGCCAGTTTTTCTTCCTTTTTTTTGGCAGATCTCTTCTTGGACTTTATCCTCGTGGTCCAATACTCTCTCTTCGGTCCAGATCCATCCTCAGCTGCTCCGGATTGTAGTTCATCTAAAAAACATATAAAACAAGACAAAACATTACCAAATCCACGGGATAATAACACACTAGAAGAATCGTGAACCTAGAGACATGCACATAGTATTTAACACATATTCCATATGATAACGAGCCTATCTATCTCATCTCGAGCATGATTCGGGGTAAACAAAGGTATAATTAATTGCAGGATTCAGGGCGTTATCATTTACCACTCAAGCATGATGATTTTTCTCTCGATTTACGCAAATGAGAGAAACCGGCAGAAGTTTATTCAAAGATGGAAGGTGTAAAACCGGAATTTACCCTACTCAGAAGATGGGTAAACAAAACTATCATTGGACAATATCAAGGGCTAAATTGGTTATCCGTTGAT
The DNA here is from genome assembly GCA_026214975.1 of Gentiana macrophylla. NCBI lineage: Eukaryota > Viridiplantae > Streptophyta > Magnoliopsida > Gentianales > Gentianaceae > Gentiana > Gentiana macrophylla. Next base: position 81,340,495 of record CM047807.1, on the reverse strand, counting down.
ACAATCAATCTAATGAATATCATTTGGGATGAATTAGATTTCAATTGGGCCGGTTATGTCTTCAATCAAATCAAGAAGCAACATATTACAGAAAATGAACGGAACAGTAAAGCCAAAGATAAAGGCAAAAAGAATACTGAAAGACTTCACTTGAAGAAATCACTCAGTTTGGTCATACAATATTACCTAGAAAGATTCAGTCATGGAAAAAAAGCAGAACAAGCTGCTGCATCAAGCAAAACTGAGAAAACTGCAGCAGTTGTGAGTTTAAGAGAAGAATCTTCAAAAGATGAAGGAAAGAAGACTGTTTCTCAGCAAATACCTAAACACAAAGGAGTCAATTGTAAAGCTGACTCAGAGGGAAAAAGAGCAGTAGAAAGAAGCTTGTTCCGTGAAACATTAGTTAAGGAAACTGAAACAAGCAAGGCAGCACCAACTGAAGGGGAACAAGAATTAAACAGACATCTAAAAATGATCAGTTAGCTGAAGATGTTTTTCACAAGAAGCAAAGGTTATCAGAGAAACAAGTTTCTGCTATGGATATTGTAGAAAAGACTCAGCAATAAGAGAGTTCCATTGAATTAGAATGGATTGTCAATCTCATGAAATGAAATTGAAGACTATGGACTCTCAGAATCTTTCAAAGAAACCCTAAAAATTGAAGAAAATTGGTTTCTAAAGAATCTTGCAGTAGAAGATTTGTATGCATTGTTTCCTATAGAAGAATTTCTAACAAAATGGTACAAACTACTTGAAGAAAAAGCTCAACTAAAGAAAAAGAAGTTAGTTGACTCATCAGCACCCAAGGATAAACCGAAGAAGGATGATATAAAGATAAGGATGATGATTCAAAGAAAATGACAAAGCAAGATTCAATTGTGTGATCGAAAACAAAAATGACACTTAAGGACAATTAGTTTCTCGTAAAGAAGGATTGCCGGTTGGGTCTGATAACCGATAATCAAAAGCAAGTTTAAGATGTTGGACAAGAACTAATGGTTGTAGATCATCTAACTCAATCAACAATCAAAGAAAGACATAGATCCAATTGAATTCTGACAAAGCAGTGGGAATCAATAAAGTACAAACTGCTTTGAATGAGTTACTTACTCAGAAGGGAGATTAAAACAATCTCTTGTCAAGAATCTCAGGTTATCTGGACTTCAAAAATAAAATTGATGTAACTGTAAACTCAAACTTAGACACAATCATGCAAGTTACATCAAACTCAGCTTCAGATATCCTCCAGCTTAAGGAAAAACTGGAGATAGCAACATATGAAGACCGTGAGATTCGTGCTCAAGATGAATGGCACTTAAATCAAAGAATTTATGGTTTAGAGACTCAGCTTTCAGAACTCTTCACTTCACAGAAAGGCATCGTAGATGACCAGAAAAAAGACACATCAGTTAATCAATCAGCCGTATGATGCCAAAAAGGTGGAAGCAGAAGTAGAAAAGCTTAAACTTGAAGAAGAAAAAATGAGAATAGTAGAGATTTCAAGGGAAAGTCAGACTCAGTTTCAAACATCAGGGATCCAATAAAACTTATGGAAGAAGAGCTCATTTTGAAATATAAAGAACCTGGAGACAAAAAAGGTGCTCTTACGAGTGATTTATGGATAAAATTTCACAAAGAATACAGCCATGTGAAAGCAAAATAGAAGACCAAATATTTTCAAGAATCCCTTGTATATTTCATATTAGACAAATATCACTCACAAAAGATGATGGAACACAAGAAGGTAAGAAGTATGGAAGAAAGATTTGGACCAAGGAAAAGAGAGAACAGATGAAGATTGACATTGATGAATTCAAAGATTATTACAAGAACAATGATGATCTTCCCAAGTTAGTTTTGAGGAGAAAATGGAAGCAATCAAGTCAAGTTGACTATAACAGAGAATTCTCCAAGGATGACACAGCCAAAGAAGATGAATATGAGTCAGTATGATGATAAAGAAAGGATGTATGTCAGAGTTACACAACAAGCTTGATAGTTTATGTTTTAATTTTTGCAATCAGTTGTGTAATTTGATCCAATGTTTGAGAATTCAAATGATAAATTCAGTTTCATTTTTACTTTTTTTTATATGTAAGCTTTTCTTTTAAGGAGGGTTTTGGCATCATCAAAATGGGAATTGTCAGAAATAAAATTTGTTGTGATAATGATTCATCTTTATTTATTTATTTTTTTGTTTACACCCCATTGATGAAGTGCTGAATCTAACTGTTATTGTGAAAAGCTAAAAGATGTCTAGAAATGAATGTATAAGCTTTTTTAGAGTCTGGTCTTTGTATAGGTTGTATCAGACAAGCACTGTAATAGATAGGGAGTCATAGAACTGAAAACTGGAAATCATGTAGAAAATTGGATACTATATAGAAACTGATATCACATCAAGAAACTGAAAAAGTTACTCAGAACTGAAACTGAGATATACTCAAAACCGAAGAAGGTAAGTTCGCTGAGGGACACAGACTCAGTTGGCCTATCTAGATGCTGAAGGCTGAGGGGAAAAATTCAGTTTAGGAGGCTGAGGGACACATACCTAGTTATTGAAGAAAGAAGAACTAAGGATTCAAACTTAGTTTATGAAGACTAAAAGCCGAGACTGTTAATATAGAATTCAGGTAAGTCTGTGATGGCCTGAACTGACTTTATAGATCTTGTATGAAGAGCTAAGATACATAAGGACAATGATACCTTAGATGACTTAAGTGTTATGGTGTACTCTAATTAAGTCAATAAAAATAAGATGAAAATAGAGTATAAAGTTTTGAAGAAGAGTAAAAACTCAGTTAATGCTCTAATTGATTAAAGAGAAACCGACCAACTCGCTTAATGAAGCTTAAAGCGACATTTCTCGGACACTCGGTTTTAAAGTCAAGACATCCAAGAATTGAAGAAAATCGTAAGCGATAGAAATCAAGCATTTTCATTGGATGAAGGATCGACACAGTCGTAAGCGATCACCGACATCGACATATAACCGTTGATAGCTAAAATGATTCAACTTCCAACAAGAGGAACGTTGGATTGCACACTATAAATAGAGGACTTAGCAACGAGGATCATACACCAAGAATTCAAGAATTATTGAGCCTAAGTTCTGTTCATCTGTACATTCAAGAATATTGCTATCATATTCGTGCTTACAAAGAATTATCAGGAAATCTTCTAAGTGTTCAAGCTACAAAGAATTCATCAAGACATCAACACTTTAAAGAACCACAAGCAAGAATCACTTACTTGATCCTAAGCCCAACTTTGATTTTAATAAAAGGTTGAAACTGTGAAACAATCCGGTTTAGGATTTGCCAAGGACAGTTGTTTTTGCAGTCAGGGTAGACTATGGCTGGGGTGGAGCTGGAGAAGAGGCAATTTATCCTTCTAAGGACCAGTGCAAGCAGTTGCAGAGCAGCAATACTACCTATTCTTTAGTTGCTTAGTTAGTGAAGCTAGGGATTAGCAAAAGACTATCAATTTAGGACTTTTTGTAACCGATCTACTTCAAAGAGTTATAGTGGAATTTTCCTCCTACATCATAGTGGAAGAGAGGACTTACAAGATTACACCACCTGGAACCTCTATAATTTCTTGGCTTACATTACTTTATGCATTTACTTACTATCATTTACATTTTAGTACTTGTGATTGTTTAAATTGTTTGTTTAAGCATCTGAGAACCGATTGTGATTCACACAACACAAGCGGCATTCATCGAATTCGTTTTGCATATCGCCTTTTTTCATAGATACAACAAGATCGTTAAAAGGCTAAAACTTAATCGCTTCCGTTAACTCGGTTTGAGCACAAGTCAATTTGGCTTATAACTACTAGAATTTCTCAAATTTTTGTGTCAATAGTAATCTTGTCACTACATGTTTTGACAAAATTGTGAGGAAAGTTACACTTTGTGACATAGTTGTGCCAAAAAATTCGGTGATGAATCTGCGACAAAAAGTATATTTTGTGACGGATGTGTGACAATATATTCCGATAAGTTTGTGATGGAGTGTTGTGTCAATTTTGCTTCGTAAAATAGTGACAAATGTGCGACAAAAACCTACGAAATTTTTGTAACCAAAATTATTGATGAAATAGTGACAACCATATGCTACGAATTTGGTATGAATTTGTGACTAATGTGTATGATTATATTGTGACAAAAATTTTGTGATTATTAGGTGATGAATTCTTGTGACAGTTTTACTACTAAATTTGGCGATAAAATTGTGACATTTATTCCCTACAATTTTAAATTAATTTTGTAACGATGTTCTACGACAAAATAGTGACAATGTATCGTGGCAAATGTATGACCAACGTATCAAGTTTTTTTTTTGAGGTAACAACGTATCAATAGTTGCAATGACTTTATAACAAAATTTATATTTCATACTTTTACTATATTTATTATTTCAAAAAATATATATTCAATAATATAAAGGTTTTCTTACAAAAATGATTCAATAGTAAATAATCAAAACACTGAAAAATAGGCTTCCGTACTACCTCACATCATCTTTCTTTTTTTTTACCACCACATCATCTTTCTATTTGTTGTCATGAAACATTGAAACTAACCGAGAACACAACTGTTAATAAAATGATAATTTTAAAACAAAAAAAATTTAAAAGAAAAACGAGAACACAACTGTTAATAGAGACTAGTGTATGACAATGACATGGCTTTGGCATGATTGCAGTAACGAGTATGGAATCCGAGCTAGTGAAAAGAAAGAGATGCAATGAGGAGTGAGGGTAAGTTAAAGACGACACAGGCAATAAAGGACGGAGGAAACGATAAGGTTCACCGTAAAAACTGTAGTTTTACAGAAGTAAGGGATTTTTTTCAATATACCACCCATTCTATGTCCTATTTGTCAATATACTACTTTAAGGCAATTTTGGTTCTCGCAGGAAAAACGCAGATCTTCACCCCTGTCACATTAATGTGCACGATTTTAGGATACACAAATCCTCTATTAGGGTTCCCCTTCCCAATTAGGGTTTAAAAGGCTGCCGGAAACAATGGAGACGCAAAAAACGCCGGAAACGCGGAGTGGTATTTTGACAATAGAGTGGTAGTCCAACAAACGGCATTTCTCAAAAATGGTATTTTGACAAAGCTCCCGACGAAACTATGTTCTAGTAGCTAAAAAGTAGTACAGACACAACATCCAAACACGTCATAACAAAGCAAAATCACAATGAACAAAAGTACCTGAATATCTTCGAAATCAAGAACGCCACTGCAATCAATATCCGCCGGCATCTAGAGGTCTTTGTTTCATCCCCAATTAGTCCATAGCAGTGCCCAATGAACTACAGCTGGTGAACTACAACACATTAGTTCGTTCCTACAAAAAATTGGAGGAAAACAAAAAAAAAAAAAAAAAAAAGAAAGAGAAAGTAAACTTAGTCAACGTCTACACATAATACAGAAAGGCTTGGAATATGTTAATCTTACCTCACGCAAAGCTTCACAAAAGTCAGTAAAGGTGACGTAAATCACCTTCGGAAAGGCAAACGCATCATGCTCTGTTAACAAGACTCACCGAAGTTGATATTGAAAACGACAAAAATATACTTTTAGACCAACGAGAAGGCATGCACCAGGCATACAAATTACAATGCAAAGAATCCCTTACCCGTTTTGCGTATGTATGACCCCTAATCATCGGAAGAATCAATACGCAATGACTATTACCTTTCATGTGCATCGGAATCGTCAAACTGTATAAGATTACAATTCCGAGATAGAGTTCTGAATATCTTCGCTTCACTTCTAGCATCCTTGATTGCAATAGCAGTCGTCATCTGAGTAAAAAACACTAGTAAATTAGATATTTCGATCATAACACAAAAACACGTAAACAAACATGAACGGAGAAAAGACGCGTTTGCTCGTCAACCATTTTCTTTATCTTTTAAACTCTCTCTCTTGAACATAAGCCTCACCTATTTCCTTTTCTAGCGCCGGGCGGCGCTTGTCGCCAAAGATCCGATCCCTTTTAGTTTCCTTTTTCTTTTCTTTTCCTTGTTGCTCCATGGCTTCAGCAGCCCCCTTCAAACAAACTACCAAATGATAGACATAGCAGAGTGAAAGCAAAACAAATGCAAAGGACTGAGCATGTGATCCTAGACACAAAACTAATGCAAGACTTATACGAACATCTAGAAGAAAACCAAACTCATGCTCAGACTGAAATAGAGTCAAACAAACAGACTGTTTCAGGCTAAAACAGAGCACTTAAATCTACTACTCCATAAAACTCAACTCACCAGTAAACCCGATTAATTCTTTAGAATTCGTCTAACTTTATATCAAAAATAATGCATCCCGAGAAGATGTGTTTAAGTGCAAGTCATGGCCAATAACCAGTTCAAATAATTTGAAAGTAAACTAGAGACTTTATGGTGCAAAGTTGTTGTAAAAGGTTAGACTGCAAGTGGCATACATTAGAGCCTCTCATTTTTACTCTCTTTCACATAATACACTTTTATCGTGTGTGAGAGGTTAGAAATGAATGGTTGTAATGTATGCCACTTGGTACAACCTTGCTACAACGGTTGTATTATAAAATTTGTCTGGATTTAGAGGCATCTAAATAGTTGATCTGCAGAGCACTTTACCAGACTGAAAATTTTGAAAGTATATTTGGCAAAAAGTAATAAAATATGAAATAGCCAATAAAAATTATTTTTCAAGGCAGGAAATTATCTTGGTTGATCGACCATGTGGTCCAAAAACCTCACCAGATGCAAGCTGAGGCGACATAAAAGAAAATCATACAAGGGAAACAATAATTAAAAAAAGTTCAAAGATCATATGCTACTACAACGGAATGGACACCAATCATTAGTGCAGCTATATTACTTACTATTTACATCTTGTTTCAAACCCAAAGATTGATATCAAACTTGTCCAAAATAATGTGCAAATTTAAATGTTGAATCGTTATCTCTTCAGCTTTAAGTATATCAGCTCACAAGCCAATAATCAATCAAGCTTTTTACAGAAACATCATGCAATCTTAATTTATCCAAGAATACAAGAACGAATAAGATAATTACTGGATGTGAGTTGAGTACCTTGTTGTAAGGAGAATAGAATACAAAATAGTCGGCCTCTGCAATCGAAAATTTCTTGCCTTAAATGTTCTCACATCCATCGTTCAAAAGACATTCAAAATAATAAAAACAAAGCCTGACCAGCACAAAAAAAAAAAAAAAAATCCTGACCAGCACGAGTCTGCTTTTGAGCGGGCATAATTTTCAAGACCTCATCCTTCGAAATCGGCCATATCTAGGAGTGTATCGATCATTTGATACTCTTTGACCGGAAGAGAATGAAATGCAATTTGTTCCAGTGAATTGATTCTACCATTCATCACGACTCTTCCCTGCTTCGTGTACATTTTCGGCCTCCTCCATCGCGACCACGATCTCGGCCACGTCCACTCTTTCTTTTCACCTTCCCGGCCTCTAGAGTCTCGATCGAAACCACCACAATACTCTCTAGGGTTTACTTGTAAGAGCCTGGAAAGGGGAATGCCGTGATTTTGAGTTTTGGCGTAACGGTTTAAGGGAAAAAAGCGGGGGACCTTTTTGTTTTTGGGTATCTAACGAGGAGTACACTTACTAAGCAGTGAAATTTACCATTAATTTTGAAGAAAATTATTGAGTTTACGAGCCGATACGAGTTATAACGAGTACTTTTATTTGAAAACGTTATAACGAGTACTTAATGTGTCGTTTCGATAATCCTTTATTATGGCTCAATCGAGCTCTAACCGAGTTTCAATCTCGTTCTTCTAGTCAAATCGAGTTCAAGTCCTAGGTAGTATTGTCTCGACTCAGTTCAATTACACCCTCAAAAATAATTTTAAGCATGTTGTGACAATGTGTTGTCATCAAAGGCCGACAAAAAAAAAAAAGCATAATGTCAAGAATTTTGTAATAAGGGTCGTTGACTCGTTGTCACCAAAGCCTTAAGATAAAGTTTGTCACAATTTTGGAAGTGAAACTATACTCCATGTGACAACCCACCATACCTTGGTGAAAATATCTATATTTTTTCACTAATTAACACACTTTATCGTGTTTAACTAAAGCTAACCTGTGGTGACATTTCCACTAGTTTTTTGCTAAAGGTTTGTCAAAAATATATTTATTGTAGTGACATAAGTGTCTTAATATTTTGCTCACAAATTTTTCCGTTGATTTAAAAGTAAATATATGGGCAAATTTATCAATTAATGATGAATTAGCAAGGAAATTTTTTGACCAAGCTAGTTTGTCGCATATTTGTCACAAATAAAGGCACATAAATTTGGCTCGAAGGTTTGCGACCAAATAGTTACTGGTATTTTGTCGCATATGTATTTCAGCACAATATCGTCGCAATTTTTTTGTAAAAATAATATTTTTATGTTTTGTCACTATTTTAAAGCAATGTTTTCGCAAATTAGTGACGACCTGCTTTCGTCACAGAATTTTGTCACAAATTATGGCGCCTGAATTTGGCGCGATGATTTGTGAGAAAGTACTCACATACCATTTGTCATATACATATTTTGTCACAATGTCGTCTCAATTTATTTTACAAATAGTTCTTATGTGTTTTTGTTACTTATTCGTAGCAATACTGTCGAAAATTGGTGACGAATAATGTTCGTCACAAAAATTCATAACAAATCCCTGAAATTCTAGTAGTGATCTCTCCAAATAAATTAACCAAACAATATCTAAAAATAGGATGAGAGTAAACATGGTTTTTCCAAACAAACCTACAAAAGGGTCAAGGCTTGGGCCTGTCTAAAAATATAAAAAAGACAACATATGAGGAGGTGTGGTGTGTACATATTATGCTAGTTATCTATCTCTCATAAACCTTAAAGTAAAAAAAAAAAAAAAAATTGGATTCAGCATTTTTTCATACTATACCTAACAAAACATTAAAATGTCCTTCATTTGTGACAAATATAGTCTAAAATTATCATTCTCTTCTTCTATTCCTAGCTTAACAGTTTCAGGGGCTCTGCTTATTACACATTTGCCTTTCGGCTTATGTTTTGTTTTGCGTCCATTCTCTTGCTACAAACTTTATTCAAACCCTATACTTAAGGCTCGCTTTACGGTAATACAAAACAAAAACCTTGTAGTTATGTGCCTAAACCAAAACCAAGTATGTTTACTCTTAAAAACACTGCAACACCCCTGTCATTTGACAGCCTACAATGCATTTTTTATTCATTATTAACATATGCTTATGTCATGTGCTTGTAGTTATTGTCTCAACCAAAATCAAATATGTTCACCATTAGAAACACCGCAACATCCCAGTCATTTGATAACCACAATGCAGTTTTTGTTCATTATTAACGTATACTTATGTTTTAGGTTCATGATCAACTTGTTTCATACACTAAACATTTGAATTAAAACTCAGAAGCAACCTGTTTTAATTATAGATTGATGTTTTTGGTTCATTGTTGGTCTCTTTAATGCACTAAAAACCTGCATTTAAACTCACTGCAACTTTTTTTCCAGAGAAGATATTCAGAAGCCGACATGTACGCTTAAGGAAACGGGAGACGCTTAAGTTTATGGTTTAAAAGCAAGACTTATAGACCTTCAAAATTGTTGAATTATCATTTCCCCAAAAATCCTAAGCTTCTACCTAGACAATATCTCAAAACAGCATTTCTAGCACATAATAACACCAAGCAAGAAAATCACCACCCTAATAGCATAAGCTTAATTTCAATCATACATCAGATCAAACACCCAAAACAAAAAAGGGTCCACAATAATGTTTAAATCGTTGTTCCATTTTGGAACTGAAAATTTCAGCACCTGACAACAAAAATTAAAGAAATTTCAAGAAACCAAAACGGGAGATGAAAATCCTGCATTTTAGTGAGCTGAATTTCAATCATACGTCAAATCAAGCTCTTGAATAACAAAAAGGGGTGCACAAAAAAAGCTCAAATCAGCATCCAATGCTGCAATAATTACGGATTTTTTACACACAAACACAAACAACCAAGGAAAAAATAACCTCAAGTAACATAATACAAAGGGGTGGGCTGTAAATTACAGCAAAACCAGATTAAACCCAAAGCAACAATCCAAATACAAGCACCTACAGACATGGAGCTGTCCAGCCACTAACTATATTTTAGAAGCAATAGGCCGGTCTCTATCCACAAAGTCAGATGTACAAATTCGGAATCTATTGCAATAAGAAAAACAATTGCAATTTGCTCAAATTCATAACCAACCAACAATTCTCTCTTTTTATTTTTTGACCTAATGGGGAAAAAAATTGATTGAATGCACAGCAACACAATCCCACATTAAACAAATCGATTGGAAATTTGGTACTTCAACAAACCTGCAACTAAAGTTTCACCCGCAACAATCCCGATTATCTATCTCTCATCAATGTTAAAGTATAAAAAAAGTGGCAATTAAACATTTTATCTACTGTGCACAACAAGGCAGCAAAATGTCCTTTTGTTCTAACTAATACAAGCTAAAATCATCATTCTCTTCTTCTATTCCTATGAAACAGTTTCCAGTGGCTTTGCTATTACACATCTGCCTCTCAGTTATGTTTTTTTTGTGTCATTCTTTTGTGAGAAACTTTAACCAAACCCTATACTTAAGGATCTGCCTTTCTAGCAACACAAAACAAAAACCTTGTAGTTATGTTCCTACACCAAAACCAAGTATGTTTACGCTTAAAAAGAACATATTAGTTCTTTGATTTGACAGCCCACAATGCATTTTTTTTTTCATTATTAACATATACTTATGCCATGTGCTTGTAGTTATGTGCCTCAGCTAAAATCCAGTATGTTCACCATTAAGAAGACTGCAACATCCCACTCATTTGACAGCTAACAATGCAGTTTTTGTTCATTATTAACACATAGCTATGTTTTGGGTTCATGATCACCCTGTTTTATACGCTAAACAGTTGAATTAAAACTCACAAGCAACCTGTTTTAAAGCTGTAAATTGTCGATGAAGACCAGATGATCAAAGAGATGTTTAACAGCTATTGACAAATGATTGTTTATTATTAACATGTGCCTGTGTTTTGGGTTCATACCTTAGAAGCAACTTCTTTTAAATCTGTAAACTGGCGATTAAATTCAGATGCTCAATGAAAAGCTGTTTAACAGCTATAAGGGAAGGAAAGCATACACTTCGTATATCTAGAGACACTAAAACTATTGTATCCATTTTCAAAGAACGATCAAGCAATTATTTTTTGAAGCTAAGAATCTGTGGTGCAACACTCGACTCGAACAAAACCACAACCAGCAAACAGGGAGGAAAAAATCCTTTAAACACGACCAAAAATTGGAGAAGAAAAGGAACATATTGTAATGCACCAGCACTAAATTAGTCCACACAAGCATTAAATCGAAGAAGAAGAACCTACGAACAAGAAGCATAAGCTAAAATAATGAAAACTGTAAATCTGACCTTGGCAATAACAGCTCGAAACAAAAAGATGGAGAAGGTAGTGGTTTTATGGAGAAGCAAAGAGGATAGTTGCATAGGTGATTATCATCAAACCTACGCGAGCACAGTATACTTACCAACCCAATCTGACAAATCCAATGGAAAGAAACCAGCTGCATCTTTGGTCTTACGGGCATGCATGTGCGAAGGTCAATCCTCTACCTTCCCTCTGTCAAACAAACCAACTCCTTGACAATAAGTGAAAACCGGAATCGCCGGTAGGTTGTGTACGGTGAGGCTGAAGCTTATCTCCAAAGAGGCAACAACAACGGTGACAATCTGATACCAAAGAAAGGAGTCTCATTGTTGGGCCCTTTATTTTCTTCCTCAGAACGGGCCTAGCCCAAGCAAATGACAGACAGCTGGGCCGCACAAAGCTTCTATTAAGTAAAAATGGCATAGAAAGATAAATTTTGGCAAATATATTTAGTCAAACACATTCTAAGTGATATAAGTTAACACACGTGGAAGGAAGGGGTTGACACCCTTCCTTCTTCTAAAGTAGTAGGATAGGATATAAACAATCCACCACAAAACACATTTATTTATAGTGTAATTTTTTTCTCCAAGTAACTCAATAATTATCCAAAATCCTAACTTTTAATATCTTACCTAAAATAACAGATCCCATAATTATCTCTTTAATTAAATGAGTCACAATCCCGGTCAAACGCGTTTTTTCGGTGATTTATTAAATCCTAAAGAAAAATCACTTATCCACAAATGATAAAAATACCTTTAATTAAAAGTTTGGGGTTTTACAATTTATTTGAGCAAAAAAATCTCTTGAAAAAACAATTTCAAAAGTAAGTTTTGATTTTTATCAACAAAAAATAAACTTCTTTTTTTTACATCTGATATTAAACAGTAGCTTTTCTTTGATTGATTTGGTTTTAACGTATTATAAATTTGATTGGCTGCAAGGCTAGGGCTTTTAAGATAAGTCTCAACTTATTAATTTATCTGTTGCCGTCTCAAACCTCCGGTCAATGACATCAATGAAGTCATTCTCCAGTTTTAAAATAATTCTATATTGCTTTTTATTCTTTCTTTTCAAACTAGGCTAATGAATTGGTTAGGAATATCCCGTACGACGATGCTGGAAATCGTCTATGAATAAAATATGACTATGCCCTAAAAACGGAGAAGTGTTTGGTGTTATTATTTAGACTGAGCCTGGAATAATGTATCCCAAGTTACCTATGTATCCTGTGATTGTACATGAATCAAGTCTCTTGTAGTTGTTTGAGATCGTTTATATAGAAGGGGTCTCGTCCATGGCAAGTCTGTGATGTGTCCTTCAAAGACTCTTCCGTGGCCATTAAGAATTCATACGCGTTAATCTCTTAATTTTAAGAGATAATCACGGTGGTTTAAATGATAGGATTAGAATCCTAATGGGAGAAGGATCTTTAGAATATTCTCATAATTATCTTGTATTTTATGCACATAGGCTAATATCGGATAAGGAAGGCTCTGGCCGACCTGCATCGAGCCCTCTATGCCAACTCGGCCCGTACTGCACTGACCCAGCTCCGTTGCGATCTAGCCGACCAGCGGTGGTCTGAAAAGCGTGCAGAAACGATATCCCATCTGGGGTTTATATCTGCCTTCAGACATGAAGTGGGGCTCCAGGCCAAGAACTCTTGCTGGTTCCAGCAGTTTTAGATTGGCCCCTACTCCACTAAAGCATCTTCTCCAGGGTTATTCTCTTCAGCCTCATCTCCAACAGCATCCAAAAGTGCAACAAAATGACTCACTACGAAAAGAAAAATATAGAAGAAATTAGTCAAGTCAAGAAGAAAAACAGGCATAACAAAGAAAATCACAAAAGAGAAGTCCCCTGCGCGTATTCCAATCCTCAACGATAAAGGGTACGTAGGGAACAAGTCCCGCATCGGCTAGCCGAGCAGCGTTTATCAGCTGAGAAGGAAGCATCCTAACCCTCAGGGAAACTCCCACGTTTCGAATGGCCTGCAGGTCATTCTTACTAGAGTTTTCTGGTTATACGTCCTTAGGCTGATCATCCGATCTCCACTTGCCAGCTTGGCGCGACTCTTCATGGTGAAGGAAGAAGAACTTTGTCTTCCATCCTTTAAAGGAAGATGGCCCCTCAGAGAGCCCCAGAATACTTTTCTGAGCTTCGGTCCAACGTGCGAAGTACTGCCACCCAGTTGCGTTACATACTTTCTTGATTTGATAGAAGGCCCTGAACAAGCTGACGGAGAATAAAACTCCGGCTATCCGGCATAAGATGGTGAATCCTAGGATACTCATAACCCCATTTGGGGCAACCTGAAGTACACCTATCCGATACTGGCCCAGCACGGCCAAGAAGGCCGGATATAGGGGAAACCTCAACATGCTCTTGAGCTGAGCTTGGTAGACGGCGTAGTACCCCTCCGGTAGCGATAAGAGTATGGAGAAGGGGTGACTGGAACCACATGGGCATGTGTGTCCATATCTATCCCATATTTCTCACAAAGTCGGGCTACACTATCTAGAGAAAGGGTGGAATTCACCCATGACTCCCTATAATCGCCATGGTGGCTTTATGGGCTTTAAGGTTTAACACAAACACAGAAGTCGCAGTTAAAGGACGGAAAGTAGTAGGAAGAGAAGAATGAAGAGAGGTAGGAACATGAGCAGTCCAGGGGATTTCCTCTATCTATAATCCATTTACGGCTTCTCCTAATTCAAGGTGAAGTTCAAACAACCTAGGTGTGATTTCTTCTACCTCCGACTAAGACTCAGACACAAACAGTTTCTCTACGGAAGCAGATGAAACGGACATACAAAAAAATGAAGAACAATGATGCAAGAGGCTTACTTGAAAGATTGAAGAGGAAGAAGAGAGAAATCGGCAATTGGCTCCGATCTTCCAATTTAAAGCAATGTAAATACAACTGATGGACAGTTGATACGATAGGGGTTATAAACCCCAGACACGTTCTCAAAAAACCGTCCCACTTCAAACGACGAGGGCAGCAATGCCTCGAATCCTGAGAAAGTTAAGAAGGACAAAGAAGAGGAGCAGATCTGATGCCCTTCCTGAGTGCAATGAGGAACGATCGTTAGCCGCCCTAAGCTACTGCTAGATCATGTGACTGAAAACCGAGGTGATTATCCGGTAAGAAGGACATACAAGAGGCCTCAAATCGAGGAACCTGAGTCATCTTTCTGACGGGTGCATATAGACGCAGTATGAGAGGTTGGGATTGAAGAGGAGTTCAGTAAAATGAGGGTGACGGAAAAAATCGCCCAAGCTAGAAATGTTGAATCTAAAGAGGTCGTTTGTGACACCCTTCAGATAAGAGACGAGTCAGACTTTACTGCTCAAGACGAATCGATTGAGGTAATCATAAATGAGAAGTATTCTGATCAATAAGTGAAAATTGGAGCTCAGATGGAAGAACAAGAGAAAGAAAAGCTGATATCACTGCTCAAAGAAAACTTGGATGCCTTCGCATGGGTAGTCACAGACATGAGAGGGGTGGAGCCTGAAATCGTGTTGCACCACCTCAACGTCGACCCACGCTTCAAACCCGTACAGAAAAAGGCCCTCCAATTCTCCAAAGAAAAATAGGAGGCTATCAAGACTGAAGTTGATAAGTTCGTTAAGGCCGGGATCATCAGGGAACTCCAATATCTCACCAGGCTAGCAAATGTTGTGATGGTCAAGAAACACAACGGAAAATGGCTCAGGTGCATCGACTTTATAGATCTGAAAAAGGCATGCGCAAAAGACCCTTATGAGCTGCCGAGGATCGACGTAATGGTCGACAGGATTGTCGGATTTGAGATGTTGAGTTTTTAGATGTGTATTCTGGATATCACCAAGAAAAAATAAAAAAGGAGGAAAAGGAGATGACAGCCTTCAGGGCCGCTGGAGGAATGTTTTACTACGATATGATGCCGTTCGGCCTAAAAATGCAGGATCCACATACCAACGGATGGTTAACAATGTTTTCGGCTCTCAGGTTGGTAAGAACATGAAGTCTTACATTTATGACATGGTTGTTAAGTCAGCTCGCCATGATCACATTGCAGACCTACAAGAAACATTTGATAATGTCAAAAGACATTCTATGGAGTTAAACTCTGTTAAGTGCACTTTTGGGGTCCAAGTGAGAGAAATTTCTTGGTTTCATGGTTACTAAGAGAGGCATTGAGGCAAATCTCGATATGATACAAGCTTTGTCGATATGAAAGAACCTACCGCATCGAGAGAGGTACAAGGTTGAATAGAAGGATAATTGCTTTGGGAAGGTTCATCTCCGAATCTGCTGACAAGTGCTTACCTTTCTTCAAGACCCTCAAAGGAAATAAAACTTTCATGTGGACTGATGAATGCTCTCAAGCTTTTAATGCTATCAAGGCTAACTTGGCAAGCCCGCCTCTATTAATCACCGGACTCAAGGAGATGAACTCTTTCAGATTTGGCAAAGATCGGATCGGGCCGTTGCATTGTTTTTGTCAAGGAGGATGGGACCCTCCAAAAACCCGTTTATTATGTTTCAATAGCCCTCAGTCCTGTTGAGAGCCACTATTTAGATGCAGAGAAGGCAGCTTACTCGCTGGTGGTTGCCACCTGAAAACTAAGGACTTATTTTTCTTCTCATATGATCGTCGTGTTGACCAATAGTCCGCTCTAACGATTGCTACACAAGCCGGACCTTTCAGGCCGTTTGTTGCGATGGACTATCGAACTGACCGAATTCGACATTTGATACGAGCCCATGAAATCAATTAAAGCAAAGTCTCTGGCAAACTTTATAGTCGAGATAAGCTTCAGTGAGGAAGAACCCGCCGGGTAGCCTAGTTCATAGAACATCGATGAGCCAAACACTCCGGGCGGTGATCACACCACAAAGACTGAGTTACTGTTGGCTGATGTATGTTGACGGGGCAGCGAGCCGAAATAGGGAGCTGGGATAATACTCTTGGAGCCAGGCTCGTCCGAGGAGATTGAAAAGGCATTGAGATTCAACTTCACTGCCTCTAATAACCAAGCTGAATATGAAGCAGTCATAGCGGGCTTGGAGCTCACCAAAGTTATGAACGAAGAAAATTTGGAAGTCTATTGCGATTCAAAAGTGGTGGTATGTCAAGTCAGCGGCACGTTTGAAGTAAGAGATGGGGTGTTGAAGTGATACCTCAACCTTGTCAAAAAGTTGAGAAGCAATTTCAAATATTGCGAATTCCAAAACATACCACGAGATCAAAATCAATGGGTAGACTACTTATCCAAGCTGATCACTAAGGATGAATTCAGCGAACCCTCAATAATGTTCGAATATCTTGAAGAGCCCGTTGTATGACGAGCGGAAATTATGGATGTCCAACCATCGGTTCAATGTTGGATAGACAAAATCAAAGCACATATTGAGAGTGGAACACTACCAGAAGACCCCAAGCTTTAAGGAAAAGAGCAGCACGTTACACTGTCATAAACGGAATTCTATATCGAAAATATTTCTCAAAACCATCTTTGCATCGCAGCGTGACCCGAAGAGGTCCGGAAAATACTGACAGAACTGCATGAGGAAGTGTGCGGAGGCCATCCTTCCAGCCGCACCCTGGCCCAAAAGGCTCTATTAGCAGGATATTATTGGCCTAAGCTAGCCGAAGACTCCGAAATGTATGCCAAGAGCTATGACAAGTGTCAACACTTCGCCGACATACCCAGACTACCCTCAGTAGAGCAGAGTATCATTGACGCCGCCTGGCCTTTTGATATGTGGACGATCGACCTCATCGGTCATCGAGCTGCAAGCATGTTGTCGTTGCAGTAGATTATTTCATCAAATGGATTGAGGCGAAAGCACGAGTAAACATTTCTGCCAAGGATATATTCTACTTTTTGCTGGATCAAGTTTGGACCGGTTTGGGGTCCCTCGGGCGATAGTATCCGATCACGGGCCATAATTTAGAGATGAATTTGATGCATTCTGCAAGGATCACAACGTTAAACACCGGCAATCCTCCGTATACTACCCGTAGGGGAACGGACAAGCATAAAACGCCAACAAACGTGTTCTAAAGGTGCTGAAGAAAAGCTTAGATGAGAAGGCTGGGAAATGGGTCGACCATCTCTCTGAGGCCTTGTGATCGCTCTGAGAAACCCGAAAAGTGACAACATGAGAGACACCATTCGCCCAGACCTATGGCTCTGAGGCCATGGCACCCATCGAAATGGCGCTGCCGAGAATAAGGGTTTCTCATTTTATTGAGTCTGACAACATAATCAATCGGTAGATCGAGCTGGACCTCACAGAAGAAAGGCGTCTGAAATCCCGTGCTCAGTTGGTTAATTATAAGCAAGCCGCAAAAAGACACCATGATAAGCGAATCCGGGACCACTCTTTTTCAGTTGAAGTTTTTGTTTTGCGTAAAAGACAAGCAACTGGACAGCAAACTGATAAGGAAAACTGGCAGAGAATTGGGAAGGTCCCAGGAAGGTGTCGAGGATAGACAAGAAATGGATGTATATTTTGAAAGACAAAGAAGGTTGCGAGTTTAATTGGCCCTGGAACCCGGACAACTTGAAAGGTACTACATGTAAAAGCAGACTCTCCGCAGAGGTCTTTGTAAAAGGCCTCGAGCCACTTATGTGAAATCTTAAATGAAATATCTGATCTTTGAGCGTTCGGAGAAGTTGTGAAAATAATATGCCCGGCCAATGTTTCTTGGCGAGCTTGCATTAAGACTAGGGGGCCGTAAATAAAATAAAGGGCGGATAAGTAACTCAGTAAATTCATAAGGAAAGTTGATTCAGATTCAAATAATAAAAGGCCAAGCCAATGGTCATTGCAGAATATATCCCCAAAATGCAAAATAAGATAAAACATTAGATACAAAATCAATCAAAACTACAATACACATCCCTAAGGGTGGAAGGCATCCCAGACGTGCTGCTGCAGAGGTTAGAAATCATCCAAGCTAACCGCATCGTGCGACCAACTTCCATCGAGGTTGCAAAGCCGATAGCCTCACCATTAATCATCTTTCCCCAGTTGACAATCAATCGCACGATAACGATGGTGTGAAGGAGGATAGCCTCATCATCTGTGAGCCTCTCGAAATTGTTAGAGGGAAGGGCACGAGAATTAATGATATGTTTCCATTCTCGATCTCCCCGAGACAATGCTGAAGCTGCATTCTCAAGAGCAGGGACAGGTTTTTCTTTGAACAAATGACAATGTGCCTTAGCCAAACGGGAGTAAAAGGGCTCCTCATCGTCAAGTCTCCAAGCCAACTCAAAATAAATAGATGGATCGAACCAAGGAAGATGATAGAACTCATTAATGACCTCTGGCGTGAAGGCAAAAACGACTTCACGGACTGAAACAGAGGTAGTACTGGCAATAGAGGGGGTCTTTGAAAAGACCGAGTAAAACTCACTCACCAGCGTGAGGTTATACCTCTCCCTAGGGGCCGCGGTACAACCCCCTAGCCACATTCCACTCGAAATACGGAGAAATGTTCGTGGATCTTGTCCAGGTTCAAACCTCTCTCCGTCAAATGTTGCTGCGTGTTTAAATATGCCCAATAATTGGCTTTGGCAACCGGAGAAGTTATTTGGAAGAAATGGGATATTCCTGCGTTAGCATTTGATCCAGTAGAAGAGTTAGCAGACATGATGGAAAGAAAAGAAGACTCAAAACTCGTCGAGGAAAAAATGAGAAAGGAGAAGAAAGTAGGTGAAGAAAGGAAAATAGGAAGAGTCCCATTTTTATAAAAGAGAATGGGTCAATTCAAAAGCCACATTAATTACCACACCTTTCTCAATGCAAAATACACGGTCACCGAGGATTCAGAAGAGCACGACCGAAATTAATGTGCTTTGACCAAATAAAGACCTCAAATGACGAGGTAAACGCGGCAAAGTAGGAAGCACCGTCCCATGCTTAATTCGGAAACAGGGCCGCCTAGAAGAGTCTCACGCCGCGATAGGATAATCAAAGGTTATCCACACAAAAAAAAGAGAGAGATGAGGGGAGATCCTCACGGGCGGCTACAAAACACTGGTTAACAAAAGCTGGAAAAAAGTGAATACACATTCAATCAAAACGGGGAAACAAATACAAAACGACATTGATGAAAGGAAGATTACAAGCGCAAATAAGGCGCCGAAATTTTCGAATCAACAGTCGGGATAAGATTTTATTCCGATTAAGATCAGCGCGGCATGGCCTCGATCTTATCCGAAACAATGGGGGCCGCATATCGGATTTTTCGATTTAGTCGTTGGAGTCAGGTTCCGAAAAATCCAACAATAACAAATCTAATTTGGATGACATTTATTTTGGGGATCACAACACTGAGAGTTCTAGATCTCACCGAAATCAAGGGGGCGCGTACTTATGAATGCCTGAAACAATCCAGGAACTCACAAAAGAAAGATATTTCAAGCAACATAGAGTCCAAAGCAAAACAAATACAAGGAAGAGCATACATTAAAATGGCCAAATCTGCGGCCATAAATTATTAAAATGTTATTACAAAATCACGGTGAATACAAATGAAGATAGTTCAAAAGGCTGAAGCCAACAAAGTTGGTAAAATTCAATCAAATAAATTGAGTTCATTTGGCTGAGGGAGGAGTCTCCATATGAACACCAGAAAAATTCAAACACTGATCACCCTCCTGTTCGGGGCTCTTTTCTCCACCAGCCGCGGCGAGCCCTTCAGCAGTTACAGCTTTCTTAACAAGCTCAGCAGCCTGCACCTCCCACTCCTTCATCATGGCACGGAGGTTTCCCTTATTGATAGGAGGAGGAACCCAGACTGGCTAGTTCTTCTTTATGTAGTCAGTCCGAAAATCTTCCAACTGAGTGGCAGTGTAGGGGAGATCAGAATGAAACTCTCTTAACTCAGGGTCCTCCTGATCTATCGTCAGCCAATCTTGCAAGGTATCAAGATCTGGAGTATCTTCACAAAATGACCTCAAGCACCTAGCCAGAAGATAGAATCCCTAGTCGAACCCATCCAATAGAGCATCTTTAACTTTGCCGGCCCCATCAGCAATTGCAGCTTCGGCCTCATCCAACTCGCTCCTAAGCTTATCAGCATGTTCTTGGATCTCTACCACCTTTGCAAGGGCTCTATCTCTCTCAGACTCAGCGGATCTTTGTATGTCCATGGCTAACTGTGCCTTCCTAGCACTAGCCTCGCCCTCCTGAACTCTCTTGGAGAGATCCAAATTCTCAGACTGGAGCCGACGGATTTCGGCTTGAATGGCTTTCTCTCTTTTCTCAGCATATGCGGCCAGACCGGCTTCATCAATCAGCCTCTTCCGCAACTCGGCAAACTGACCCTCCATTTGTTTTGCCTCAGCATTGCCGGCACATTCGACCTGCGTCGGCTTGGTAGCAACCTGAAAAGAACAGATCTTTAGATCAAACAACTATAGAATGAGGAAAACGAATAAAAAGAACATAAATTGCCGCACTAGCCGTGGATCCATATAGCCCAAGCGCCTCAAATAAAAGCTGCATACTACAAAAGGGCCCCATAGAAGCTGTTGAGGTTACCACATCTGGTTGAGCTATCCTGTTGACAATTCCTTGACCCACCAAAAACTGTGGCGTGTCAGGCAACATAAACTTAAGGTTTGGCAAAGGAACCACATCGGCAATCGAGGCGGACAACCTGCCGCCTGGAGAGTAAGGGGTTGCTTCATAAAATTAGTGTCCAACCATAGAGCCGGTCTTCCCGTGGGACCAGTCGAAACCTTCCCTTTACTCGATGTTTTCAGCATCAATCCAGCCACCACATTTTTGCCTTTATCAGTGGCCTTCTTGATAGGGCGCACGGTCAAATCCACGGCATCAGCGAGGGGTTCAACGCCCTGAGAAACTTGTGCATCTTCGAAGCGGCGACACCCGAACTCTGACCGGCGTTGGTCCTACGCCTCTTCGTCAAAGATGGGTTATCCGCTTTCTCTGGTTTATCGAGCTCGTCAACCAAGCCAGTATTTTTCCTCTCTGTGGGCCTTTCCATCTTTGACTTATTGGCGGTAACCAAATTTTTAGCCCCCGCAGCAGGGGCATCAGCTCCGACCGCAAAAGTATTTAGAGGTTCTTCGGTAGATGCAGCATCAGTGGGCAGAGTGTTCTACACGCTGATTGGAGGCGGCAGAGTCATGGACTTCCTAGCAGGCAAAAGCGCTTTGCGAACCCTTTTTTCCTCTTTCAGCTGGGGCATAATGGCATTCCTATCCGCATTGGACAAAACCATTGTACCTACAAAGGAGATAATTAGAATAGCATATGGAGAAGATCTGAAACAATCAACAAATACAAAATCGAGAAAGTAAAGCAGAAAAAAATAGAGGATTCCGGGCAGGCCGCAAGATCTCTTCCCCGCCACACGTCGGACATTTGGACGCATAATATTTCCGATTATGACATTCTGCAAACCAATCTTTATGGGTCTCCAACCTAGATGTCTTAACTATAGGTTGGGCATTGATCGGTCTGGGGATTCCAGCAACACAACAAGATGGATCTTTGAGGTCAAGTAAGCCCCTCCAGCTGAATGTCCACTTCTGGGTTTCACTCCTTGCATCCCAACCAAGAAACTTATAAAGTTTATCAAGAAGCTCCTGTTTGATGGCCTTAACCTTCATGGGCATGACGATCGAACTCAACGTGTCTTTCGGGCGCGTCTCAAATTTAGGAAATGGCCATCCTGACATGGATTCAACGACCATGGCCCTCTCGCCCCAATCGCAAACTTTATTTGAGGTCCAATAAAACAGTCTACACTTCTTTACCCTGGTCGATAAAAAATTGCTAAAATCGTTCTTATTGCCGTTTTGCTAAAGGTATAAAATTTCAAGAAAATGTGAAGCGAGGGCTCGTAGCCCAAGATCCGGCACAGTACCACGAGTGCCATAAATACCCTTACCGCCCTGGGGGTGAAATCATAGGGAGAGCGGCCAACCTCCATATCATATCTACGATGAAAGGATCAAAAGCGCCTAAGTCCGGCGAAGAAGTGATCATAAAAAGGACCAACATGTCCTTGTCTAACCTCTCGTCCGCACGGTTGGCTACGCCCATGAAGCCGAAACTGAATAATCAGAAGATATATTAAATTTTTTAAGAAGACCCGGGGATCGTCAAGATGAGGGTGGACATTCGCCCAATCCGCCTCGACTCTCCTGTCAAGAATATCTATCTTCCTATCTTCTTTGGCTGCCTCAGGATTATTTGGTTTGAGAGTTTTGTGGCTATCCTTCGGCTCAAGGCGTCGCCACTGGTTTTCTTTTTCTTTGACCCTTTTGGCGGGGCCTCATGAGCCGAAACTTTCGAAACAGAGCCTCTGGCCCAGACATCTTCCTTCCTGAATGTTTTCATAGGGTTTGCGGGAGTCACCCCAGAAGGGACAGGTTGGCCATAAGACACTTTGAAGACAACATCTTTTGGGCAGCCAGGCTGATTTGGAGCTAAATAAGCAAGCACCATAACATCCTCAGTACTTTCTCCCTCATCAACCTTACCGGTGTTGGCGCTCACCTCCTCAGAGGCATAACCATGGATATCATCATTATCATCACTTCCAGACATTCTGCAAAAAGAAAGGGACGAGGCGGAATATCAATCACCCAGAACGATCAAAGTCAGGTCCAAATGATGAGGACTCAACCATCTCGACACCTCATCCCCTCTTTTAGGACGCGGAAAAACGACAAACTACCTAGAATCCAAAAGAAAACCCTAGAAAATAAAGGCAAATCGCAAACCCAAGGGAAATCCGAAAAAAGGGGCCTCGTAACTAAGGAAAAAGCATACGATAAAACAAAGAACAAAGAGAATACAAGAGAAATACATGGAAACTAGTTGAAGAAATCGACCGAAAAGCTTGCCAAATACACAACAAAACGGACAACCACGACAAT
The DNA here is from genome assembly GCA_026214975.1 of Gentiana macrophylla. Taxonomy (NCBI): domain Eukaryota; kingdom Viridiplantae; phylum Streptophyta; class Magnoliopsida; order Gentianales; family Gentianaceae; genus Gentiana; species Gentiana macrophylla. The sequence goes on along the minus strand of CM047807.1, from coordinate 81,317,037 downwards.
AAATATCTTCTGCCTCGCCGGAGTGTTTCTTTTTTACTAAACGAATAGGTTTGCAAAAAGTAATGGGAGTTCAGGGCAACCCACCTTAAATAGGCCTGGGTTTGTTAGTCCGACGGCCATAATTATCATAATCCAACGGCTGAGGTGACAAGAGTTACGTTTTGAATTTTTGAATTTTGAAAAGCATAATCTTAGCGCGATAAAAAAAAAGACTTCAACCTATCAGAGAACGAGACGATACGCTACAGCTATCGCATTGATTATGGAATCGAGGTAGCCGTCACATAAATCATGGGATCGAGAACCTCACCACGTCAGATACTTAATTTTCGGAACAGTGGAAAGGTCAGTCCGACCCCACCGCAAATGGATAAGGCTATCCGCCCATTAAAGCAACCCAATGAAGTTAAGGCACTCCGCCCAAATATAACTTCAAATGGATAAGGCTATCCGCATGCCCATTAAAGCCACCCCATGAAGTTGAGTCACTCCGCCCAAATATAACTTCAAATCTCTAAGGCTATCCGCCCATTAAAGCCACCCCATGAAGTTGTGGCACTCCGTCCAAATATAACTTCAAATGGCTATGGTGTCCACCCATTAAAGCCACCCCATGAAGTTGAGGCACTCTGCCCAAATATAAATTCAAATGGCTAAGGCAATCCGCCCATTAAAGCCACCCCATGAAGTTAATGCACTCCGCCAAAATATAACTTCAAATGGCTAAGGCTATCCGCCCATTAAAGCCACCCCATTAAGTTGATGCACTCCGCCAAATATAACTTCAAATGGTCAAGGCTATCCACCTATTAAAGCCACTCCATGAAGTTGAGGTAATCCACCCAAATATAACTTCAAATGGCTAAGGTTGTCTACCCATTAAAGCCACTCCATGAAGTTAAGGAAATCCACCCAATATAACTTTGAATAGCGTAGACCGCCTGCCCACACAGCTAATAGTAGACCAAACGGGGCATCATATGCGAGAAACTTACTCACTGCCCGACATCTCTTGATGTTGCGGACACGGAGTAAAGGGTCATTGATAGGCTGGCTCCGCCGTCCGGTCCATGTACCCGCAAAGCCCACAGACAGAAAGGACGACGCGTAAGGGGCCGCCTCCATCCCGGCAAAGGGCCTCCTAAACAAGTCTATCACAAGAGCCAGCAAAGATGATGTCCAGTGGGCTCAAGCCCAAGTCTGGCGAATCCGCTGGGAATCCTCTCCTCATACTTGGAGACAGAGACCGACGACATGGTTAGACGATCAGGGACATACAACACAAGCTTCTTGGTCCGCGCCGTCTCTGATTCCTCACAGTTCGATAATCGATCTTAGGCTTGTCCGTACTACTTGTCCTTAATTGTAATTATGTCGAACTTAATCGGTTCTCACCCTATAAATAGAGCTCCTTGTACAAATTTATAAACAAGCAATATTAAATAAAAGCAAGGCAAAACTCTGCCAAATTGACTACTCTCTCTACCACCTTATATTGCACCACCACCCTCACCACCACAAATTCCACAGCACCACCGAGAAACACCATCTTCACACCATTTTTATTGCTAGATATCCACCATTAATATACCGCTGAACACCCAAGATAATTTCAACATTATCAGGGATCAATTTCGTGAATGCAATAGATATTGAACAAGAAGATTAAAGTCATTACCGGATGATGTAAAAGATCGAAGCTTTAATCTCCCGGTTGACCGTCTTTTGCTGTAACTGTCCAAGTGTCCTGCCTCAAATAGTGATCATACGAACGAATCTCAAGAATCCTCCAAAAATTGTCACTCAGAAAATACGGCCGCAAGACTGCCCTTTCATCTTCTCTCTAAACGGATATGGACAACACCCTTTTTTTGTCTAAGGAGAAAATTATTTTCTTCACAATTATGTTACAGGAGGAGAGCATGCAATTCTTCTCCCATTTCATATAGAGTAGGTAGCGCCTCAATTACCTCGTGGCATAGGGTGTAAGAAAACATTTTCATTGTGGAATAAATATTCTCAGGGCCGGCCAGGCGAGCCAGGCCGCCGTCAGGGTGTGCCCACAGTTACATGTTTTGCTTGAAAAAAATCGTGTAGGCCTAATCTAAACCAACCTAATATAATGTGTTAAAAAATTACATGAATTGATAAATGCTCAAATTATAGTCCCACAAATATAATGTGTTAATTTTATTTATTTGAATTGATAACGGCCCAAATTATAAACCAATTTATAATAACTCAGATGCATCAATTCGAATTTCATAGATTCATCCGTTTAGCTATGGGTGTTTAGCTTTCAGGAGCGTGGCCCCAGAGCCACCACGAGTTGGCGCTACACCCTCAACCCAACGCGACCTGGCCGGGCATGTCGAACCCTGTTTTGTTAGGGCAATCCAAACAGATTTTTAAAGCGCGATATTGAATTAATATTTCATAAGTATACTTTAAAAAAAATGCCCTTCCAGCGAACTCGCGGAAGGCCCAAAAATATTCCAGGGCCAACCCTGAAATTTCTATTTACCAAATAGATAATTATGTTTAGTATCTTACTTTAATCTTATTAATGAAGCAATCTCCTTACAATTTCCTTTGTCCGGTAGGCTAAGTAATCTAGGATATTATTTTCCAATAAATATTCGAAAATAATAATATTCTATTTATTATTTTTCATAATAAACAATATAAGAAAATATTGTTTACACTACAACACTTTTTTCTTGTAAACACAACTATTTCAATCCTTATGTGATTATCGCATAAACGTATTTTAATTATGGATCGTCATTCATTTGTGTGTGACCCATTAAGTTTTCGAATATGTTGGTCGTAAATATGAATTTTAAATCTTTAAATAGAATTAGGTAAATTCAACCATTTAATTTATCTTCAATAACACTTTATTAATTAACTCATATTTAACGATCGTGATTGACATCTAGAAGGGTGTCACGATCCCCAAATGTTAGGAGAGTGATTTCTATGACTACAACTTTTCATGTGAAACGGTTCCCGTATAAATACGTCTTTCAAATAATTAATATCCACATATTTGTTTATCCAGTGTCATACATCAATGACTATTTCTTATAGCACAAAGTATAACACTCTCTCGATGTGAACACTTCACCCTCAATTTGCAAATATTCTGTGAATGAAAATTCTTTATAAGATGGTCATTCCGGATATTAATTTCTATCACGAGGAAGCGCGAATCTAGACATAATCCAACGCATATTTTAGTATCACAACCAACATTACCTCATGATCGCCCCTCGAAAGGAAACTTGAATAGTTTTAAAACGTGACCATCTACACTGTGATATCATGACGACATCTGGTCTAAGGATAATTACACAACTGTCATATAATAAAGACACTTATATAGATAAGCGGGTCATCCAACACACATATTCGTTCAATACATGTCAACATACATGTCAAAGTGTCGACACACTTTAATGGATGTGATTTACTACTATCTTCACAAGATAGAATACTTTCGATAAATGCTAGTCTCACCATATTAATAAAGTCTCATTTATTAATACATATGTGGATATTATGAAATATATTATTTACTGTGAATCGAGATTCTATCAATCATAATATTACATTATTATTCCACTATCACGATTAAATTTTAGGGACTTGAATATGTAATTAGTCAATTTTGAAAATGATATAATAACATAAATGATATCTATTATATTTCAAAAAATTAAGTGTGGTAGTAATGATCCGAAATGGTCGGATCCGATCCAACCTGACTGAATTCAGAGCACTATACTAACGGTCATTCGACTCAAATATGGAAATAAAATCATCATGTTTTACTACTTAATAACCATAGAAATTTGATGTCTATATATACTGGGTCGTTTGAACAAATTGATATCGTTTTTTGAAATGATAATATGAATATAATTTTCGGATAGAGTATATGACTTTCGTGTTACAATCCTGAAACATAGACTTTATGTGATAATGTAAAAATGGGAAATTAGGGATAATGACACAATCTGGAATATTTTTAAGTAACAGGACATATACATTTTTTATAGGGAGAAGGACAACTGCATAATTTTTAGGGGGAATGAGGGAGAAGGACAGAAATATTTCATCAATTGAGTTGAAGGACATTCTTTTGAAACTTTTGCATAAATGACAAAACTATATATTCACTGTCGAAATTCATTTGTGTTTGAAATTCACTGTTTGAATTCACTGCCGAAATTCACTGTCGAAATTCACTAATTTTCAAAATTCATTGTCGAAATTCACTGATTTTCGGGATTCACTGTCGAAATTCACTGATTTCGGGATTCACTGGGGAGATTCATTGATTTTCGGGATTCACTGTTTGTCCTTCTCGCTATAAAAATTATGCAGTTGTCCTTCTCCCTATAAAAAATATGTAGTTGTCATGTTACTTAAAAATATTCCAGATTGTGTAGTTGTCATGTTACTTAAAAATATTCCAGATTGTGTCATTATCCCTAATTTCCCATAATTTTTATAGCGAGAAGGACAAACAGTGAATCCCGAACATTAGTGAATCTCCCCAGTGAATACCGAAATCAGTGAATTTCGATAGTGAATCCCGAAAATCAGTGAATTTCGACAATGAATTTTGAAAATTAGTGAATTTCGACAGTGAATTTCGGCAGTGAATTTAAACAGTGAATTTCGACAGTGAATAAATACTTTTGTCCTTTATGCAAAAGTTTCAAAAAACTGTCCTTCTACTCAATTAATGAAATATTTCTGTCATTCTCCCTCATTCCCCCATGTAAAAACCACTGTTAGACAGTGAAAAATAAAATTAATAGAATCATCGGAGCAGAACGGTTTCATACTAAGATTGACGTATAGATGAGGTCTATATCCATGTCATGTTTCCTATTGTGAGATCAAAACACTTGTGAAAGTATATTTATACGTGGGATCTAATTGTTAACACAAATTAAGTCTAGCCACCCTGTATGGAAAATGACGAAAGTAACAATTTGACAGAAAATGTGATAGATCAATATAATCGCAAGAGTTTATAACCTAGAGTTCCTTCATTCATTCATATGGACTTACTATAAGTTGAGTGGTCATCAATTTGATTGTTGACTACTCAAGAACATGATATATTAATCTTGGAAATGGGAAGTCCTAGACTTTTGAAAGATCAGGAGATATCTGATGTAAGCCGAAAGGCATTCGTGTGATTAACTATTTTCCTAATGCATAACTCGGTTTTATGATATGTGATGCAAGTCATGGTTATACCATCTAAATCTATCTAAAAGAACAACACTAGAGTTCTGGATAAATGAGTGAAGTTAACTTACTCCACTTCTGCAGGTAGCACTGTCCAGCACTTATATTGATAAGGGCTAGAATGTTATATCGCAAGATCCGTTTAAGAGTGTGTATGTCTATAAGTTATCCTATTGGAACGAGTGAGATTTAGTCATATGAATTTATTTGAGGAAAAGTGTTAGTATTGACTACCACTGACATTCTCGAGAATGATTGTATGACAACTTTAAAGCTCAAAGTAATCTATTTACCTGAGGAGTTACTATCTAATTTGATCAGACTACATCCAACAATAGTTGTCGAGGAAACACTTAAAGAACCATTGTGAAAGATCATAATGTTGGTTCACCCAAATATAGTGTGGGTAAGGTTGGACCATTAAGCCGCTGTCATATGAAAAGAAATCAACAAGTGTTGATGACTACATAAGGTGAAAAATAATTCATATTGTTCTTGAAAATGGAACCTGATAAGAAAAGGTGGCTAAAAACAATGAACAAATAGAATGAGTAAAAGTACTCTGATTCTGTCTCGTATCCTATAGATTGTGTAATACCCTACTCCCGTCCCCTAGGTCCACTGGGGTCATTCTAGGAGGGTTGCGAAGCTCTCGCCGCGACTTCACTAACAATACTAGAAATCTAAAAAAATAATCCACTAAATCCACAATTTAACATAATAAATCCACAAGTTAATTTTACATCAATTCAATAATTATTTCGATTACAATATTACAAAACATAAAATTACAGTAGCTCTAAAAATTAAATGAAATACCATGCAAAACATTAATTTCTTTTCCTCGGAACTCGATCAATATCAACGCCTATACTTGTCATTCCCCTCGATCATTAACCTGTATTTATAATTTATAATTGTAGAAAGAAAAACAAAACAAAACAAAAGAGAGAAACACAGAAAACGAGGCGTCAGCAAAGGGCTGGTATGAGCCACGTGTGCAAGTGTTATAGTATATATATATATATATATATATATATATATATATATATATATATATATACCAGTCATAAACCCGTGCATTGCACGGGGACGTATGACAATGTGATTACCTGCAGGCTGCAGATAAAGGGGTGGGTAGTCATATGTCATACCCCATTGCACCCTACCTCTCTTCCCTCCCTGCCCTACCTACCGCTATCATACCCTACCCACCCGCCTTATCCTACCGTACCCGATATCACCATACCTACCTTACCCATTACCTACTCTACTCCACTTTCATCCACCCCAAACTACCCTACCCTACCTTACTCATCATCCCACCCTACCTTCCCACCACCCCATCATTCTCTATCCTACCCAACCCACCACACTACCGTACCCTACCACCACCCAACCCTACCATATCCACCATTCCAATTTACCCTATCTTACCCACCACACCACCATACCTTACCTTACCCACTGCCCCAACCTATCCTACCCTACTCAACCCTCCCCAACATCCCCCCAACCCTACCTTACCCACAACTTCACCCTACCCTACCCACCATCCTACCCTGCCCTACCCACCGCTATCATACCGTACCCACCACCCTATCCTACCCTACCCGATATCACATATCTTACCCTCGACATCCTACCCACCTTACCCATTACCTACTCTACTTAACTTTCATCCACCCTAACCCTACCCTACCCTACAGTACCCATCATACCATCCTACCTTCCCCCCCCCACCCTTCTCTACCCTACCCAACCCACCACCCCACCGTACCCTACCCACCACCCAACCCCACCCTATCCACCATTCCACTCTACCCTATCTTATCCACCACACCACCATATCTTACCTTACCCACCACCCCTTACCCTACCCTACCCACCACAACCACTACCTACCCTACCCTACCTTACCTGGTTTTTTTAATTTGCTGGCAGATTTTATTACGTTTGGGGCGATTTTTTTTTTTTAATTGGTGAGAGATTTTCGATTTTGCAATAAAATCATTGATTTTGCATTTTTGTTTTTTTAATTTTTTTTTCCAGGGTTTTTTTATTTGGTGGCAGATTTTCCGGTCCCAATGCTTGGGACCGGGAGAGATTTTCGATTTTGCAATAAATTCACTGATTTTGGTTATTTTTTGTTTTTTTTTTTAAAATTTTTTTTCCGGATTTATTTGCCGGTATTATTTAAGAGTCGGTTTTTATTTTTTCTAATACACTAATTTCCATTTTTGGTTCACTATTAAATTGATTTCAGTATAAACGCTATTAATATGGGCAGTTTTTTTTTTGGGATACCTCATGCGGCAGTATTTATTTGGATAAACCATGCGGTAGTTTTCAAATCATGAGGCATGCGGCAGTATTTTTTTGATATTGTTATGCGCCGGTATTTTCTTATTTTATTTTTTTTGGCTGAAAAACAGGAACACAAATATATGGAACGGAAGTTTGTAATTTTCGTGGGATAATGGCGTGACACTTCTCAATAATATACAAATACATGGAACGCAAATTGTGATATTTTCGGTTGTGATGAGATTTTTTTTCTTTTGTTTTTTTTAAATTGTGTTGTAATCTTCGTGGGATAGTGGGACAGTGGCTATTTTTTTTTTTTTTGGGTTAGATTTTTCTGTTTTTAATTTTTATAGATATTTTTCGGTTTTTTTTTTTTTTTTTTTTTTTGGCTGAAAAACAGGAACAGAAATATATGGAACGGAAATTTGTAAATTTCGTGGGATAATGGTGTGACGCTTCTCAATAATATATAAATACATAGAACGCAAGTTGTGATATTTTCGGTTGAGATGAGATTTTTTTTCTTTTGTTTTTTTAAAATTTTGTGTTGTAATCTTCATGGGATAGTGGGATAATGGCTAATTTTTTTGTTGTGTTGAGATTTATCTGTTTTTTATTTTTAGAGATCTTTTTCGATTTTTCTTTTTTATTTTGGCTGAAAAACAGGAACACAAATATATGGAACATAAGTTTGTAATTTCCGTGGGATAATGGCATGATGCTTCTGAGATAACGGAAATGCTGTGATTTTCGGTTTTTGAAGTTGTGATATTTTCAGTTGTGATGAGATTTTTTTTTTTTTTTTTTTTTTTTTTTAAATTTTGTGTTGTCATCTTCGTGGGATAGTGGGATAATGGCTATTAGTTGTGATATTTTCGGTTGTGATGTTTAGATTTTTTTTTCTTTTGTTTTTTTATTAAATTTTGTGTTGTAATCTTCGTGGGATAGTGAGATAATGGCTATTAGTTGTAATATTTTCGGTTGTGATGTTTTAAAACCAAAAAAATCTCATCACAACAGACCAAAACCCGCTAAAGACCCAAGTTTTCCACATTAATTATTTCATGAGATTGTTTGGCTGATTTTTTGGGTGGGATTTGATTTGTTTTTGGGTGATTTTATTTTTTATTTTTTATTTTTTTATTTTTTGTTACAGCATGTGTGTATGTACGCTGCAACTAACGGAATCAATAATTAATTGGCAGATAATGCGCGTTTTTAATGCCCTAAAAAAATCCCCCTCTGTTATAAAACTCGGAATATGAAATCTAAACAAAGTTTATCACAAATTCCCCTTGTTTTAAAAGATTGATGTTTGTTAAAAAAAAATTTGGAGGCTAGAATGCGCGTTATCTTTTAAGGAGGTTTATATTGTTTGAATTTTTTTTAAGGCCAATTATTGAAAAGGACGCTTTTTGGACTTAATTAGGCAAAAAGGACACTCAAAACAAACACTTAGTTATAAGGACAAAGAATTAATATATGGACCAATTTAGCCCTAATAAAATAAGACCCAAGAGCCCACGACGTCTGCACATAAATATTTGAAAAGAAAACTGAAGGAAAACTGAAAGAGCACACGACCGCTCAGAAGAAACGCAAAACAAAACTGAAGATCATTCATTCGAAGCCAAATCGGATAAAATTCAAGCAGAAACCAGCGAAATTAGAAGGAAAAATCTGGCGAGGAAGAAGCAAGTAATTGATTAATACACTGACTGAAAAATGGCGAGGAAGAAGCAAGTAATTTCGGCAGAAAAGAGAAGAGCAACAGCACGAAAATCGAAGAAGAAATCTGGGTAAGATGCAACAAAAAATACGATTTTTCGATATGAAATCATAGCGCATGTTGTTTTCTTAAGTTTTGTGTGTAAATGAGTGGAACTAAATTGCAAGAAATACTAGAGAATTATAATGTCATCAGATAAAGAATTACAAAGATCTGCCTTTATTCAAGCATATGTCTTTATTCGAAGGAGAAATCTGATATCAGTGCATAACAAGGTTGAAAACATCATAGCATTGAATTAAAAAGAAGTAGAATGTCATGCCAATGAATAATGAACCCACTTTATACTGCATCATGTAATGTCACTGCATTGTGATACAAATATGTTTTGTGTATGTAAGACTGGAACTAAATTGCAAGAAATAATAGGGAAGTATAATGTCACCGAATAAGAATTTAAGCACTGCCTTTATTCAAAGGAGAAATCTGATGTCATTGCATAACAAAGTTGAAAACATCATGTCATTGCATTAAAAAGAAGTAGAATGTCATGCCAATGAATAATGAAGCCACTTTATACTGAATCAACTAAAGTCACTGCATTGTGATACAAATATGTTTTGTGTTTAGATAATTGGAAATAAATTGCAGTAAATACTGTAGAAGCATAATGTCACTGCATAAGCAATAAAGGAAGATCTCAGAAATTAGAAGCACTGTCTTTATTCGAAGGAGAAATCTGATGTCATTGCATAACAAGGTTGAAAACATCATGTCATTGCATTAAAAAGAAGTAGAATGTCATGCCAATGAATAATGAAGCCACTTTATACTGAATCAACTAAAGTCACTGCATTGTGATACAAATATGTTTTGTGTATAGATGATTGGAAATAAATTGCAGTAAATACTAGAGAAGTATAATGTCACTGCATAAGCAATAAAGGAAGATCTGTAAATTAGAAGCATGTGTCTTTATTTGAAGGAGAAATCTGATATCACTACATAACAAGGTTGAAAACATCATGCCATTGAATTAAAAAGAAGTAGAATATAATGCCAATGAATAATGAGAACACTTTATACTGCATCATGTAATGTCACTGCATTGTAGGCATAAGATTGCAGGAAAACACAAAAACGTATATGTCACTGCATTGACTAACCCATGTTAATTTGGTTTTTACAGGACTAGAGAACAATATAGATCAACACTGAACAGTATGGACCAGATATTCGAAGGAATAAAAGGAAGTATAACAGAAGAGCACCGGAAAGTAATGAAGAAAACTCCATTCAAACATTTGTTTGATGCATTTGAAAAGAAAAAGATTATCATTCAGAAAAAGAAGAATGACATGCTGGATGACCTGATAATGGCATACAACCAAAAGAAGGGGGGTTTCAAGATTGGAAACGAATATCACATGCCAACAAGAAATGATGTCAAACTCATATTTGCAATAGAAGATGGAAACAATGAGGTAGGGGACATGAGCAATAACTCAAAAAAGGAGATAACAATTCAAAAAGATTGTTCTCTCGATGTTAACAGTAATAAAGATCGATGGCAATGAAAGAACTAATAAAGGAAAAGGTAAAAGAACCTGATTCAACATCAGTTGAGGACACGGTGAAACTACTTTGTCTTCTACTACTTGCAACAGTCTTTTTCACAACATTAGGGCAGAACATACCATGGTCATTCCTATACTATGTCGATGACTTGACTCATTTAAGCTCATTTGATTGGTCATCTCATATTCTGAAAGAACTGGAGAATGGGCTTAATAGAAAATGGTCGCATCCAAGATATGTAAATGGATGCACTGTGTTCCTGCTGGTATGTTCACTCACTCACCATCTGATTATAATTGTGTTTCTTTACAAAATCTAATTGGAAACCAATGTCACCGCATTATAATCCATATTTATCTCTTGGTGTGTTACAAGATCGGATTCATGAACACACAGACATCATAGAAGATCTTGTCGAGAAGAAAAAAGAAAAAAGAGCAGAACAGGGAAAGAAAAGTTTGGGACACACATGGATTCCAAGGATAAAAAAGTGGAATCTAAGAAATTTGCAAAATATTCTTACAAAAAGAAAGTCGGAAAACATGGGAGAACATCGTAAATATTAAAAATGTCATTCTATCTAAATTTTGAATATCAAGAAATGGTCATCTGATTGTTATTGCATGTCACTGCATTTTTATTGCATGTCACTGCAATGAAATGCACTGCACAGAATTATTGTTATAGTTCTTTATTTAATAACATAGAATACTTGTATGTGAATCCATGATAAAAGAAATAACTAAATACTTTAATAATGCAAAATTGAAACAGTTCAATGCTGAAGAATTGACTCCAACATTGACTGAGTTCCTCCTCATACAAAGCTTGGGAAAAAAGCAAGAGACAGAAAGCAGTCAAAAGGATCCGGATGATGAAATGACAGCTGAAGAGGATGAAAGAAATTCTAAAAGTGATGATAATGAAGAACATGAAACAAATTCTGAAACTGATGTTCATGAAGAGCATGACTGTGGAGAGGAAAGCATGGAAACAAAAGGAAAAGAGAGTACATCGCAAGAGAATGAAAGAAACTCTGGAAGTGATGAACATGAATGTGCAGAGGATACCATGGAAATAGAAGAAGAAGAGGTGCAATCAGAAAATAATGAAACAGATTCTGAAAGTGATGATATCAAATCTGGAGAGGATGGAATGGAAACAGAAGCAAGTGACTGGCAATATGAAGCCAATGAGGAAGAAATGCAACCACAACAACAAGATGAAGAGGTACAAGAACAACACACTCCTAAACAAGCACACAAACCTACAAATAAATATGGAAGAACTCCATCATTCAGATTGTTGACCCCAACACCGTCACCACCAATTGTAAACCTACTTTTTCCATGTTTACCACAAAAAACAATCAATAAAAATTTATGTCACTGCACTTAAACTTCACATTTGCTACAACTGGTGCAGGATGTACAGGATGAAATTCAAGAGATAAAACAGAAAAACATCACCTTGTCAAGAGAAGTAGAAGATGCAAACATCAAAATTGCGTAACTAAAGCAAGCCATGGTATTCACAACTACAAATTACTAAAGACCAAAATGCAAAGTGACATAACATGATGTCACCGCAACACATAATGTCACATTGATCACACAATGTCACCGCAACTTGATTTACTAATTATTGTATTTTAAAATATGTATGCAGCAAAAGACAAGAGTGATCAAGCATGTGTTGGCATGATGAAGAAAAGAATTGAAGAGCTACAACATCGAATCTAAGTCTCAGCATCAAAAGTGGAAGACTTGAAGCAAAGCGAAGTGGGTATCTCGAAGAAATATGAAGAACTTGAAGAAAAGCTTTCGGACATCAATGAGACATTAGATGTCACTACTGCTGAAAAAACTGAGTTGGAGATTGAAGTTAAAGAATTGAATCAGAAGATTGAGCTTGCAATGTCGACCATTAACAAGCAAAAAGATAACATAAAGGAAAAGGATTTGTACATCAACAACCTGTTGGAGAGTTATAATGAACAAGGTGCTTCACAGAAAAAGATGGCTGCTATGTTGGAAGAGGAAGAAAAAAATAGAAAACTGGTGCAGGAGCTTACAGAAAAAGTGGGAACACTTGAGCAAACATTATTCACAAGGGATACCACAATTGGGAATTTGAAAGCTGAACTTGAAAGTGAGAAAGAGAAGAATGAAAGCCTCAAAGAGAAGATACAGAGTGAAGAAACAAAAATTGAAGAACTGGAAAAAAAGAATCAAGAATTACAAGATGAAATTGACAACATTGCAACTCACCAGTCACAAAATTTGGAAGAACAGGATGATCGATCAACACACTCCATTGCACAAAACTTGAAAAAACACGCACGACGACCTACGACTCTGACTTCATCAACGGACCCCAGATTTCACAATTGAAAGGGGTGAAGAAAATGCAAGAAAGAGGACAAAGAAAGAGAATCCTCGATTTCAGATGTCAAGAAAAGAAGAAAAAGCAAAAGAATGATCGAAGGAAAGTGGAAAGATTACTACATCCCTAAGCAAAATCCGAGGCTACGAGGAAAAATCATAATCCACAAAGAAAAAGATAAATACAAGTGTGGACAACACATTCTTCCGGAAGTGTTCCAAAGAATTCAAGAGTTGAACAACAATGAAGGACAAGAGTAAGCAAAAATAACGTAACAACAACATACAAAATAAATCTTCTTGATAATTGAATACTAACAATAAATTACTAAATGCGTATCTGTAGTATGGGCAAAATCATTCGAGACTACCCATATGTGAACGTTGACTCAATAATGGAAGTTCTCAATGAGCTACAAATAGACGAAACGGTAAAATTTTAATGTCACTGCATCATAGTCTAATCCATCTTACCGTCACTGCATCTTACCCTAAATCCATCTTACTCGCACCGCATTACTTGATGAAATCGAATTATTTGATAAAGAAATAAACTAACTTAGCCTAATGAAATTTGCAACATGTGGTTCAAGGATTCATTGAGCTCTTAAAACGTGCAAATTTAGTTGTTTTAAACTACCACATATTCAATGCAGAACATGGGTATGCATACAAAATCGATTTGAGTAAATATCTTCCAGTTCACATTCATAATATCATGAAAATGCAATGTGCAGGCAATATTTGAAGAGATTGAGCGCGACAAGACATACAGAAATGAGAAAACGATCGAGATGCTGGAAATAATACATCAAGGAAACAAAGTTTTTCTCCCGTTATGCTGTATGGGATTAGAGCCAAGGCCATACCACTGGGTACTCCTAACATACACTTTTAGAGACACAACATGGAAAATGCATCATTCAAAGAAATGTGAAACTGATATACCGATGTATTCATCAAAGATCGCGAAATGACCGTAAGTTATCAAAGAAATCATGATAAAAACTGCATCTTCTATCACTGAATTTACTGTCACTGCATATTCGTCACAAAAATCATGCAATATAACAAAACATTGCACATGGACTGATCTTATTTTGCGATTAGAGATGCTTTCACAAGCCATTGAACCAAACAAACAAAGAACCAATAATAGCAACGAAAGTGGAAAAGGTTGCAAACCTACCTTTACAAGATAATGCAACGTAAGTCCGAATGCAATTTTAACATAATAAACAAAAATAAGGATACACAATAATAACATAATCATTGAAATGTAATGCGTGGATCGTGTGCCTTTACGTGTCATATTACATCTACAAGCTAGCACAAGATTTAGAAATTCCACCACAACTAGCGTGCAGTAACAAGTGCAAAGTAGCTTCAAGGCAATGTTAGTAAATTCATTAGTGCTTGACAGACTTCACATACGGGACTAAAATAGCAGTAATTTTACTTGTTTTGACTATTAAGCTTGTTTTGCTATGTTGATGGTGAATCATTGGTATGATGTAGCTGAAGAGTAGACTATCAAAAGGCAGTAAGGGTTTCTATTCATGGTTAATAACTGATACTTCATTTTGGTTAGATGGTTCATAACTAATGCTTCATTTTGTTTACACAAATCAAAAATGTTTGATGCTTCATTTTTTTCATAAAATGCTAGTAAAATTTCTAATTGTTCTGCACAAATTTTTAAGATTCAAGTGAGTGCATGAAACCAACAGCAAGACAAGGAATTAACAATCAAAAGGCATGTTATTTAAGATGCAGTGACAACGATGTCACGCAAATAAAGACAAAACATTTTGGATTCATTCAAAAACAAATACAAAGATACAAATAAAGCAAAGGGATGCTAGTAAAATTTCTAATTGTTCGCACAAATTTTTAAGATTCAAGTGAGTGCATGAAACCAACAAACAAGACAAGGAATTAACAATCAAAAGGCATGTTATTTAAGATGCAATTGACAACGATGTCACCTGCGAAAAGACAAAAACATTTGGTTCATTCAAAAACAAATACAAAGATACAAATAAAGCAAAGGGATGCTAGTAAAATTTCTAATTGTTCTCGCACAAAATTTTAAGATTCAAGTGAGTGCATGAAACCAACAAAGAAGACAATGAATTAACAATAAAAAGGCATGTTATTTAAGATGCAAGTGACAACGATGTCATCGCAATAAAGAAAAACATTTGATTCATTCAAAAACAAATACAAAGATACAAATAAAGCAAAGGGGGAATAAAAAGAAGCACAACTCAATTCACATTCAGTATAATAATAAAATACAAAAGATTCAATGGTTTATAATAACTAATTCATGTTTGAGAGTTCATTGTGTTTTAAGAAACTGGAAATGATTGATGGTTCAGGTTCTTGTGCAATGATTTCTAATTATTTATGAATTGATGTTAACATTTTATGTGGAAAAGGGAAGTAAATACATTAGAATTTCTATACAAAAAACATCTTCAGAAAGATGCAGTGACACTGATGTCACTGCACTAACTGAAACAATCATTTGAATGAACTAATTAAACAAACACAAACATAGAAAAATCACAAACAAATTGGGTATCAAAAACAAATACAAAAGACTTCACAAATAACTATATAATAAGATCTTTACAATAAATACAATAACAAGTAAATGGATTACAACTCTTTGCACTCAATGAGCATACAAAATGTAAAAACATTAATGTCACTGCATTAGGGAAATCTCACAAATCATGCATATTAAATCGCAAAGTCAACGCTTGCAAAACCAGAAAAATAGATTAACTATCGATTAAGACGAGCAAAACAACCCTTCTTATTATGATGGCCAAACGCATGGCAGCGACCACATTGGATAACACGAGTTGATTTCTCACCACGAGATCGAAGACGCTTCGTCCGAGGCCTACCAGGCTGTTTCTTCGGAACAGGTGGAAGCACAATAGGATCTTCAAAATTATTCTTCAAAAATGGACCAGGAATTGGCTGTACTCCAAAATCGTATGAATCAATATAGGACTGTGTCAAAAAACAAGGATCCACGTACTCATTCAAAGGAAACTCAGACTCTAATCACAACCAATCCATGAATACACGGATAGCCATTCCGCTGCCACTCCTTGCATGAGCAAGAACGGATATCCAAATTAACACTTGCCGGCGGAGATGAAAAAACCTCATACTTATAATAACTACAACTAGCAACACCAAAGCGACTCCCCGAATCCATCAGCTTAGACAAAATAGAATCAACTTTTGGACAGATCAAAGACTTGAATGATGCTGCAGCAGCACGCTTATCTGAGAATCTTGTCATGATCTTAATACGAATGCCATCTACCATATTCAACACAGGAAGGTGCCTCTCCTTAAATATCCAAGCATTAAACGACTCAGCCAAAGTAGAAGCAGTATGACCATACCGACAACCTTCAAAATAAGCATTGGCCCAATTCTTCGGATCTAAATTCGAAAAGAACGTTTCTGCACGCTCTCCACCTTCAAGTAACATATCAGCCATATATTTCTCATACTCTTCAACAGTCGGAGCATAAGCACATTGGTAAAACAAATGGACCATTCTCTCACGCAAACATTTACCTACATATTTACCACTAAAACAAGTCTTCAGATTCAACTTCAAATGGTAAATACAATAAGAATGAAATGCATCAGGAAAAACTTCACGTATAGCATCCAATAGTCCAGATTCCTCGCTACCATGAACGTCATCCGATTTAATGGGATAAGCAAATTCTTCAAATGCAACAAGAACCATCTCCAATTATCAAAATCCTCGTAATCAACAACACCATAACACAGAGGATATATTCTCGAACAATATCAAATCGTAACATCACAAAGAAAAGAACACAAAAACAATGTCACTGCAACAAAAATCTTAATACCAAAACAAGAAAGTGCAAAAACACAGTCATAATCAGAACCTAAACGCAGAGACAGTTGATACAGGAAATCAAAAAAGAAGGTATCAAAGCAATGCCACATGGAAACTGATAAAAAAACCAACTCTCAAATAATAAAATAGAGTGTCACTGCATAAACTCAAGTGTCACTGCATAAAAGATAAACAATTACTCAAAATAACACATACCATTATCACCATCCTTCCCAGTTGCACCCAACAAATGGCCAGACTGATCAAACTTCAAATGAGCCCCATCCAGAAAGAGCATTGGTCGACAATGTTTGAACCCACGAATACAAGCATCAAACGCAATAAACAGCCGTTGAAAATGACGAGATTCAGGATGCACCTCTAAAATAGCAACAGAACCAGGGTTCGTTTCACGCACACTGTTAACATAACCATGCAAACTTTTGAATGAGGTTTTAACATCACCATATAACAAATCCCTAGCTTTGTTAACAATGAGATCAAGCAATCGTGATAAGAAATCGCACGACCATGATCAATGACCGCCAAAAGTCGCAAATCGATGCAGAGAAACTCGAGTCTTCATGAACCTTACGAAGAACAACCTTCGAAAGAAGATCGAAGTCATACGACGATCTCGCCTAAAAGATCTCAAGACGTACCACAAGTATGAACATTGCACAACTTAGTTACATAAAAGAATCCACTTGATTTGCATCAAGCACGAACATACCAACTACAATTTGCTTCATTCATCTTAGCACAAACAACATAAATCCTACAATTATCATTCTTCTTGTACACATACTTAAAACCAGTTTGTATAGACAGCTTTTGAAGGCACTCCCTAAAATCATCCGCACCACCAACAAACAATTGACCTTCTTTGATTACAATTTTGTCCCAACCAAAAGTCAACACATTACTATCAGTCGAAGACGAAATCATAGAACCCTCATCATCCACAACATCCTCAGATCCAACACAACTACCATTATTGTAAGAAGATGAAGAACCAACAACATCATTCCGTAGAACCTCGACTTTAACACGCTTAGCACTGTAAGATTCAGCAACATCAATCATGGACTGCACATCATCATCGGAACATAACAGCCACTTGGGATCATCAGGCAACACATAATACAAACTGATGGACATATCCTTCAAATCTGTCCACCGATTTGAAAGTCTATCATGAATAGACTTTAACGTACTATCAGCTGTCACTGTGACAACACACATCTCTTCCTTATAGTTGCACATAAGAATCAACATTGTGAACACAATATAACCCTGCAGGAAAAAAAAGGACTATGTCACTGCAATAGAGAAGGATGTCACTGCAAATACTACATCATGAATACGCATTCCAAATAACTTCATTCAGTCCAATAATTATTCAATATAATTCTGATAAGTCAATACATTAGATCAATATTGAATAAAATCACCTAAAATAACACAGTTACCCAAAAAAAAAGATGTATGTCAATACATAGCAGGCAATGTCATTTGATAAAAATGATCACATCGATGCAATGAGATGAATGTCATTTGCATACACAAAATCGTATATAGCCATAAAAACTGAAATTCAAATACACTGATTACAACATTCATTCAACAACATGGAAATATACCACTGTCTGTCCTCAATACACAATAAATCCCAAAAAACATTACAGAATCTGCAAAGCAAAAAGAACATGACATATCACCATAGTGAAACTCAAATAACTGTATTTAGAATGCAATCAAAAATCATGTAAAGCATATTCACAAAATTACAAAAAGAAACATCAAACTCACATACTAAAAAGAAAATACACTGCATATAATGCAAAAATCATTCAAAAAGAACAAACGTACTCTGAAATAACACTAACTACGACAAAAATTCACTGCATACAAACAAAAATAACATATATTACAAAAATCATTAAAAAATAACAAATGTAACAATGAAGAATAATGACTACTACAAGAAGTCACTGCATCAATCAATACTATACACAAACATAATACAAGCCAAATCAGAAAAACAAAAATGAAGACTCAAAGAACAAAACACAGAGAAGAAGAAAAGCTAATTCAAACAAGAAGCAAAATCATTCAAACTAATAGACCACTTAGAATACTTGAAGAAAAAGGCACGAACAAAATCAATTACAAACATGAGTAATGAACAAAAATCGAAAAGTATCGAGACAAATATGAAAAATCAAGAAATGTAATGTACTAAAAATCTAAAAAATTACCAGAAAAATTGAAGAAGAAGATGAACAACGAAGCTGGATGATCCTTCGAAACTCTGATGCACAAATCGACAGCAAAATTAAACGAGCAGAAATTGCAGAATCGGAATCTGATTACACGAGCAGATGCGGCGACCAATCCAATTACACAAGCAGAAATTGCATAAGAATCAGAATTGAAAGCATATCGAAGCAGAATGAATGCGAATCAGAATCAGTTTTGTGATTATGAAGAGGATTTGAATTTGCAATAAAGACAGCGATGAGTATGCGTTAAACACACCGTATATATGAAGGGTAGAAGTGGAAAAGTAGAATAAATCCGTCCTTATAACTAATGATCTTTTTTGGATGTCCTAAATGCCTAATTAAGTACCAAAACACGTCCTTATAAACAAATAACACTTTTTTTTATTAGATAAACTTTTTTTTATTAAAAAAGTGTATAATAATGATTTGTTATTCTAAAACATCAATAGATGATGTATTTTTTGCAACAACTGGATGAATAGCAATACAATATCTAATAGTAAATAAACCCAATCATTTGAACACTAAAAATAGCACGATATATCTATCAAAACACATTATCAAAATCAATAATATAACATTTTAATTTGTTACGAATTTTTTGAAAAATAATTAGTTTCTACCCATTAACATATGTGAAATTCTGATAGACATAACATACAAACAAAACATACGTCATGAATGGTGAAGAAAATGTAAAAGTGAAGAGATAAGTGGGATACTTTCATTGAATTCATGCCGGATATATTTATAGAGTCTTGCGTATTGCAAGTTTGGAAATATCTAAACTCAAATTTATATGTACGTTGTTGTATCTTTCAAACATGTTGTTGCTTTGAACCTCCAGACTCCACTGTGCTAGACTTTTCTTCCTTTATGTGGTTGACTCGTTGTGCTAGACTATTTCTTCCTATACGTCGCATCATGAGTTATGTGGGTTAAAAATTGGATCAATGTCAGCAAAATAAAGAGAAATAATTAGCCTATGACCGTTACTATTACTGTAAAGACTATCATTACCGTCTTTAATCGAAGCAGTACAATCACATCGATCCATCACATATGATTTTATCAATTATCCAGTAAATTGTATCCTGCAAACAAAACATTGAAAACTGCAAATTTTCGAATTTCACCAATAAAAAAGTAATAAACCATGAAATCGAATATGAAAACAAATAAGTTTCACATTATAATTCGAGAACAAATAATCGAAGTTGGCATGTTTGAAATGCTTTGGCGATATATAAAATGTTTTGAGCCACGAAATTGATTGAAGTACTTTTCGAGTAGTGAAATTTCGAAGCCAAAAATACATATATATAAATCTGATACAAATATGTTCTGATTCAATATTTAAAAATTATATTGGAAATTTATCCTAGCACATACCTTGAATGAATGAGTGGAGACCAAACTTATATGTTTAAATTTGACTGCATAGATTAGATTGGTTAATATATATATTCAAATGGGATTAAGGTAGTTAGGATATGCTGTTAGTTTAGGAAGTGAGTTGTGCTTCGAATCAGGAGGAGCATTTTACGGGAGTTAGTTTAGATGGTTATGTTGGCTCTAAGCGGATCTTTTACGGGTTTGAAGCGGGTCAATCCGGTAATTGGGTTAAAAGTGCTTTTCTTTATATATATATATATATATATATACTAGTAGGAAACCCGTGCGATGCACGGAGAACGTTATATTTAAAAAGTAAACATCGAAGGAAAATAATATGTTATGAAAACAAATCTTGGCCATATGAGCACATAGTCAATACAGGATTTATGCAGAATTCAGCAGTCCGTTGTGGGATTCTATAAATCTACTTGTTTTTTGTGACTCCATATGGATGTGGCAGGTAAAGCCTTCTCCTTTTAACATACAATGAAAGGCTCTGTATATCTCAACAAATTTCACTTCATGTGTGATAAACTTTTTCAGCTTGAAGCTCTCGCAAAATGCAAGGAATATAACTCCAGAATTTGCATAATGTGATTTCTAAATTCTATCAATATGCATAACGTGCTTTGTAATGTTACCTTGTCTTGTGCATCTTTCAACGATGGATGGAATGTCATATCACAGTTTATGGTTACCGCAAAAAATTACTTTTAAGAGTCCTTTCTGTCAGCTTATACATCGAGTGTGTCCAAAAGACCACATCTTTATTAGGCGTGCTACCAGACAAAGTATCCACGAAAGAAAGTAAGGCAAGCATAAGCAAAGGAAAGAGCAAGTTACCTTGATTCTTGTCCAGCGTTTTTTATAACAACATCATAGTGCTATTTCTCCATACGTTCTCGACCATTTTTCCCTTTTGACACCTGACAGACATGAACACACACATGGCTGACCAGATCACATCATTCAATACCCGATGCTTCAAGAGCATAAAAACTAACAAAGAAGACATCAACAAAGAAGAAGCAAACCAAAATAAATAAAAATAAATAAACAGTCGATAACATATTTTTCAAGAATACACAAAGGACACATTTTGACCCACGGACACTTAAGTGTATATGAAGATCGGGGATATGAGTATGACATAGTGAGCACAACTTTCCTCTTAAACGCCTCGGCTTCATCCATCTTACCAGCTTCACCAAGAGATCACACTTCTTTCTACATACTCGTATTCTTTTCCTCAAAACTTCTACCTACAATATATCTAGCAGAAACCTGTGTGTGTCGTGCACGGGATGTATATGCTTATTATATGTTTTTGACAAACCCTGCATACGGGAAACAATGATTAATTTGTAGAAGAAGTGAGCCATGAAAGTCACAAGACACGAACTAAATGAGAGATGGTAAGCACATGAAGGGAAAAAATGGAGCTAATCCAATAGCAATCACAATGTCACAATGTTAGGAGAAAAGAAAATGAAAAATTATGCCGCTTAAAGTTTAGTGATGCATAAGATATGTGAAAATGTTTCAAAGTAAAAAAACCACCAAGAAGAATAACATCGGTACTTCAAATTGATCTCTGAAGATATCTAACTGCAAGATGAAAATGCCTAGTAAAACATTAAGTCCGTGCCAAAGAACGGGTAAAATAATTTCTGCCATAATGAGTAAATCAAATGCAAAGGATAACACATTCCATTCTCTAAAGTGAAGAAACCTTTTATGGGATGAAGCGGGGATCCAAATTTTTGAAAAAAACAAATGCAAAACATCAACATCGTTCATTAATCTGGCAACAAATGTATGGAATCGGCAAGTACCAACCGATATTCAACAAAGATACAATTGCCCGAAGAACGACTTATATGCATTAACTACAAAGTCCGTGTAGGAACCAACCATTCTTCCCCCTCCTATCACTCACAACTCAAACAATTTTGGAGGAATGAAAGCATCAAATTCATTATAAATTGAACTTGAAAGTTAAGATTGATACATTGATAATTTCACCTATGTAAATGACTAAACATTGAGCCCTTAGGTAGTAAAAGTAAGATTTCTCATGCAAAAGTGAGAAATTAATGCTAAAATTAATGTCACAGATTGTTTAGTGTATGAATAAATCAATTTCTTAAACCAAAAACCATCTACAATATCCAAAGTCCTACATAAGACAAATGGAATATTTGCAATAGGATGACATGCAAAAATATAGTTTGATTATTTGAAGGGAAAAAAAGAAACTAAAGTAGTTTCCAAAATAAAGTGTATTTCAATTCCACATCCATGTATGAAGGAGAAGATTGAAAATCTTCAATGGGATTCATGGGAATGACCCAAAAATAGAACCAATTACACCGCTGCATATATATAGCAAGGAGAGAAAGCAATTAAAAAAGGTCTTTTGTTGACCATGTTATCTTAGAGGAGAAGTAAAATACACATGTTTTATCACCTATATAAGACATCATCGAGAAATGGCAAGAAATTCATAGTTCCGATGAATGGGATGGTCCTCTTGATCGGATGAATACAACTATGTTTAATCTGGAAATAAGAAACACAACTAATAATCGGAAGAAAAAATGTGAAAATAGAAAGAATAAGCAAAATACACATGCTTTATCACGTTAGGAAGATATCCCTGAGAAATTGTGAGAAATTCATGGCTCAATGAATGGGGACCGCCTTGCTGATACAATGAATGGAACCGCCTTGTTGATCCAATGAATGGAACGGTCTATAATCAGGAAATAAAAGGAAAATTGATAAGCAGAAGAAGAAACATGAAATTTACCTTCAATGTAGTACTCTTACTTTGTAAACACTTTTATCCCAAACACAAAGTCAAACCCACCACAGCCCCCGCCACACCCAAAAAAAAAAAAAAAGAAGAAGAAATATATCATATACACACAATTGAACTCACATAAGAAACTTTTTTTGAATAAAACCTATTGTCTGAGAGTTGAAGTCCAATTGTTTTAAATTAATGAACTTTTGGGACACAAAAACAAAAAAATACATGAGTGTGGTGGTATAATGTGATCATCTCAACTCAAACACAAACTCGAAAAATATTAGAATCAGTCAAAACTTTTGCCTCAACCTACTTGCATCGGTTCATTTTCAACCTCTACAAAATCAAACTTAGCCCGAAATGTGGTATTATTATAATAGATTAGTTGATGTGCCTTTAACATATGCCAAGCATCTGGACAAACTCAAGTTCAACTTATCCATCAGGGCTATAATCTTGAAGGTCCCAAATGAAAATTTTGAAACTTGAAGGGGAAAAAGCAAAAATATGTTGCCAGATAAAGAGAAAGAGGGGCTTACAATTGGGGATTACACAGGGCATAAACAGAAACAGAGGGGAAAAAACAGAAAGATTTCGAGAAACTTTAATCGAAGAAGAAGAAGTTACCTTGCCGGATTCGTTAACTTGCTTGAAGTTTCAAAAGCGGCAGATCCACAACCCTCCATTGTTTGGGCATCTTCAAGCTATGTTTATGGACTAAACACAAACGTTCCAATTTCTGAAGGGCATCGAAATCATATCTACGGGCTTTCAAGCTCTGTGTATGGACTAAAACCATCTCCTTTCAAAAAAAATCCAGTTGTTATTGATCCTTCTTGAAGGAGGTTCATATGTTGCCTTGTAGTCAATGCTCTCAATTTAGCACAAACCTAGAAATCATAGCAGATAGACACTTAAAATGTAGAAATTTTTAATCGAATCTTTTCTTTTACCAATTATCTTCAATTCATCTAGAAATTGCCTCGATCTTAGTCTCTCGGGTCCTTCAACTGTGATTTAGATCGAAATGATGTTCGATAAACGTTGATCTTTGTGATAAACCTTCGATTGCCGTTAAAAATACCCGATCGCCAAGATTCTTTTTCGTCATTAGGTTTGGGGAGAGGGAAAGAGGAAGGTGATTGAGAAGCGGAGGACATGGGGATGAGGGGGTCGGTCGAGGAAGTTACATCTCATTGCCTGAGAGGCGTGGGTGGCGGTTTCGTGGGAATTGAGGAGTAGTGATTTTGGGGAGTTCTTTGGCGTAAATGAAGGAGAAAGCATAGGCGTGTGTTGAAGAAACGGGTGAAAAGCTGGTCGAAGTCGGGTTAATTGCCCAAAACGGGTCAATTTTGATGCTTTTTTTTAAAATATAATTAAATATATATATATATATATATATATATATATATATATATATATATATATATATCGTACATAATAATAATAATAATAATAATAATAATAATAATATAGGTAAAATAAAATACCTTGATCAATTTTAGTAGTATGTACGTGTAATCACATGTATCATATGAACTATTTATATATATATATATATATATATATATTATATATATATATATATATATAGTAATTTAATTATAAAATACCTTGATCAACTTTTAGAAATAACAGCGGAAGTCTTTTATTAACTGATAGAACAAATGAAAAGTACAATTTTTAGTATTGAAATGCACGAGCATTAAGAAATCATGTCAAGTTTATTTACAAGCACCAGCTTTGGCCGAGCCGATGGGTCAAGTACTGCCCTAACACCGTTTTACCATATGGATTTCAACCGCACTCCACGAGAACTAGCCATATGCCTGACAACTCCGGCCGATTGTCAGGGAAAATGAATCAACCTTCGCCGTGCAAACCTCCTACATGGTTCCAGCCAACCATATCCATGCCCTAGGACCCACGCACCAACCGCCAGCCCTTGCTTTCCCGGCTGTAGCATGAATCTTCGGGGAAAGGTACCGTCCCCACTCTTATGAGTGAGCACTCCAGCTACTGTCGGTAAGATTTCAAGTCAAGAGGCCCCGAGACCGGTGACTAGACGTTCTCCAAGAGCAGTAACTCTAATCTCCCTAGCCACCCGAGCTTTGACACTTTCGTGTCACGAGCGAGCGAGCGATCAAATATTATCCGTCAATTCCAAACATCAGTTTTATTTATTTATAAAAATGTGCACTAGCTCAAATCAAGTCGTTTAATTTTAAAGAAATCATTTGAAAATGAATTCCGAATTTAAAAGTTTATTCGATATATATACACAAAATATTTGAAAATAATATAAAACACACTTTTGACTTTATATCAAAATAAAATACTCACATTAGCTTGAGGTAAACTTAAGAGAATTGAACTTTTCTATTCCTAGTTCACAAACCGGTATCACCGTCGCCTAGTATTTTAAAACAACAGAAGAACGTTAACCTCAAACCAATTAAATCACTTATATTTACCCTTGTCCCCGGTCACTTTATATTTTTCTTTTGGATCATTCTCTACCTCACATTAGAACAATAAGCTAATGACATTCCTTCTTCTACACAACGGTCCTAGGTGTGATAATAGAAATGAGATAATTTAACTTAGAACGCATTCTTACTTGGGGACTATGCTTGTGAAATAACAATTGTTTTTTTCTCTATTATTTCAAATTGTAACCCCAAATATATGTATTCCATTAAAGTTGCCGGCTACAACCTCACCATTTTCTTTTCACATGGCTGCATATAATTATAAAAGATATGTATACCGACTGCATTCAATCCCACTACTCTTACTCATCATTGTCTTGTCAAAAATATGCATACACATATATGCAACAATTGACGACTGTCCACAAAATATACATGAAAAAATATTCTAAGTACATCCCCACCAGCATTGAATCATTTGATCTCTCCCGTCTTACTGTTATACATATATTTTGTGCAGAAATGAGATCACTGTGGTGTTAGTTTGATAAAACATATCCTCAGTATTCATGTTAGCTAACAATTCCGGAACCGGAAAAAAAACACCTCTACGCTTTCTTGAAGAAAGGTTGAAATAAAACTTCTGATGATGAACTGTGGATGTACGGCTAGAATGAATGACCAATGAGATAAGGAATCTTAATATGATAGGCATGTATACATGTACTAAAACTTACTACGTACAGCATCCATGACAAGGAACAGAGGCAAATTACGATTCCGAAAAAAGAATTCGACTAGTGCTGACATGAAATTCCAATGAGAAATCTACTTACTTAGCCACTACATCATAATCTCCGAAAACGTAAATATATATATAAAGATAGAATACCTTCGATTAGGATGATCTCGGACACTTCACGATTTCCACCGGGTTGATCGGCTTACCAATGGGAGTATTCTTCTACTTATATATGCTATAATTTTTTTCAGAGTACTAGAGTTGCTCTACGTATCACCATTCATCTCTTCCAACTATGTCTATTTATACTGATGTCATCCCTTATAATTACTCCTAATTCATGCTTGGTGTAACAGTTGAACGGAAGAAATTACTAAAGAGGCTTAATTAGCTTTTCTCTAACTGAAGAACGGAAACGACAGAAAATATTTCCCCCTCTTAACTTTACTTAATAACTATAGTTAAGTTGATTCAAGAATGGAACAACCAATGATCTTATCAAGAACGTGGACTAAAAAGGAAATAGATTTAACACATATATATATAAAATATTTCAAGCATAGTAAAGTGTTATTTATAATATAAGTAATTTTAATTATACGATTGTCACTAACACGATTATACAAATTTCGATAGTAATTATTATTCTTAACTTGACAACTATACCCTTCTCGTTTTATGTCATAAAATTCAGAGCGTTACAGATTGTCCTCCGGGTATTTCACCCAATAAAAACATATGAACCTACGAAAAGAAATGGAGAATGATGAGAAAGTGGAAACTTTCAAAATAACACTTCTGGCGTTGGGTTATACATAGTCAACCATGTGGAGACTTTCCACCCAGTTGTTATTCTTCTCTATATATGCTTGTCTAGATTACAAATTTATATGGTAAGAGAGCTTTAGTGAAAAGTCATCTTAATCTAAATGCAGCAGCTAGAAAGGTCTATTGAACCTTGCAAAACCGGAGACTTGACGAGTTCCTAAGATCCTTTATGGATAAAAGCAGACCTCAAGGTCATGAAACCATAGGCTAGATTTGATCAAGTCCTATGGATTTGACCAAGATATTGACAAGACTTGTCTGACAGGAGGATCAATGATGGAAATGTGGTGTTGTAGTGTTGAAGTATGTAACATTACATTCATTGTGAATGATGAGGGAATCGTACATGAAGTTAACTATTGACAGTCCAAATGACTGATTTGGAATGAGTTGTTGATATTATCCCAAAATCTTATATTAATAAGATGGATAAGCGTTATCCATCTTATTTCTAGTGATTTTGCCAAACTCATTAATTTTGTTCCTATACACCCACATAGTACGAATAGGGATCTTACCAACAGGCAATGAGACCGGCTCCCAAAAATCATGTCTCTTGAACTGATTTACTTCTTCCGACACTTCTAGTATCCAATCAATTTCTTGAATTTCCTCTCAAATGCCTTTATGTTCAATTGTAGATACCAAATCATGATGCTAATGAAGTTCTGAGACCTTCTAGTTCTTACACCAATTGATGCTTCACCGGGATAGAGGCGACCCGCTACAAACTCTTAAACAAACTCAATTATGCTATATATAATGAGGCTGCTCTCCTCTCTGGAATCAACAAACATTTTTTCTATGAATTTCTGGTAGAGGAAAAAGACTTTCTTGCAATTGGGATCTATGGGTATTGACGATGATGGATATCATCGGTGAATAAATACGGGCCGTAATAACTCTAATGACAATACCTTCAAGACTATGCCTTAAAAACGGAGGAGTGTTTGGGTAGTTTTAGACTGAGCCTGATATTTTGAATCCCAAGTTGTCTACGTATCCTTTGTATGAATTAGGAATCAAGTCTCTCGTAGTTTCTTGGGATTATTTATATAGAGGACATCTCGTTATTGGCAAGCCTGTGCCATGTCATTCAAGGACTTCTTTTTGTATTGGCCAAGGATTATCTTATGTCAACCCTATTATTTAGGAGATAATCACGGTAGTTCAAATGATCAGGTCAGAGTCCTAATGGGATAAGGATCCTTAGGATCTTCCCATAATTATTTTTTATTATAAACACGTACGTATTTCGGATAAGGAAGGCTCCGGTCGACCTACGTCGAGCCCTCTAAGACGTCTCGGCCCGAACTGCACTTAACCAAGCTCTGTTGCGATCTAGCCGACCTACGGTGGTATGAGGAGCCAGCAAGACCTTTCTCCTACATAGGGTTCATGTCTGCCCTTAAGCGAGAAGTGGGGCTCGTGGCCCTTAAAGTTTATGCTTCTCCGTCCTTATTTATTATTTGGTCAATAAAAGGATGACACTTGGTGAGGCTCAGTTCGACCTCCGTCATAAGCCCCCTAGATCTAGCTGAGGTCTTGTGGTCAAGTTAGATCTGTCAAAGGCGTAGCTTGGCCTCTGTCATCTAGATTTAACAACCTACCCTGCCAGCTGGCAGAGTTCTGTTATGACGATGTTATAACTGCCCGGGATTCGAGGTGTTTCTGCCCACATCATTTAATGTGGCATGGTTTTCGAGAACGTATTTGGGGTTTATAACCCCCATCGTTTCAACTGTCCATCAGTTTCCTTTCCACTACCTTAAAGATAGAGGATAAACATCAATTGTCGATTCTTTTCTTTTTCTTCTTCAAACGTACAAGTAAGCCTATTTTTTCTTCTGTTCTACATTTCCTGTTTCAGGTCCGTTTCATCTGAATCAGTAGAACGGTTACTCGAGTCTGAGTCTGAGATAGACGAACCCCAACTAGGTTATTTGAACTTGATCTAGAGTTATAGGAGTCCATAGATAGATTAGAGATAGAAGAGATCCTCTGGGCTCCTCCACCTCCTATTTCTCATCCTTCTTCCTCTCTTCCCTCTTCAGGGACTTCAGATTTCGTCCTTAACTTGAAGATACACAAAGCCACTCAGGCAATCATAGGTAGTCATAGGATGGACTCTGTACTCTCTCAGAGCATAATAGATAATCTTTGCCGGGAGTACGGGATAGACTCAGAGGTGTACACACCTATGGTCCCTGATGCTCCTTGGAAATACTCTTACCGGCCACTGACCGGATTCTGTGCCGTTTACAAGGCTCAACTTCAGAGTGGGTTGAGGCTTCCCTGGTGTTCGGCCTTTATGGCCATACTGCGCAACTACGGCATAGGCACTGCCCAAGCCGCCCCAAATGGGGTTAGGTGTATAGTGGGGTTTTCCATCTTCTACCGGATGGTCGGAGTTCCGTTCTCCATTAGTCAATTTAGGTCCTTATACAAGATCAAGAAGGTTAAGGATCCTCTGGGTTGGTATTATTTCCTGCATTGATCTAATAGCACCCAGGTAATATCTGAGGGGAAGTCCTCCTTCAAGAAACGAAATGAGCACTTCTTTTTTGTCCGTGACGTATGGAGAGTTGAGCTGGGCCATTGGAAGTCAGACCCGGTCGCTAAGGACGTCGGCCCGACTAACATCAATGCAGGGGAGTTGCAGGCAATTCAAGCTTCAAAGATCTCTCTGGAGGTTAATGATTTTACTTCCCAGCTGATTCATGCTGCTCAGCTGGCTGAGGCAGGACCGGCTCCATATGTGGCATTTAGCATTGAAGATAGAGATGCTCGTATGAGTTTACTTTTTTCTCTACTTTGAATTTTTTGTGTTTGTTTTTTTATCTTGACTAACTCTTTGATTTTTGCTTTTCACTTCACAGTGAAGGCCTTTGCTAATCTATTGGCTACTGCTGGAGGAGGGGCTGAAGAGGATCATCCTGATTAAAGTGCTGCCACTGAAAGAACTAGTACGGAGGACATTTCTGTTGGAAGTAGCGCCCGAAAGACAATTTATGTAATTGTTTTTATAATTAATAAATGACAGATTTATTCTCATCTTATTATTTGCTTCATGCTTATAAGTAATACACTGTTGAAAACCCCAAGTCGTATCATATGTAGCCATATAACTTAGTGTGTGTCACACACGAGGATTAAGTTTATGGTGATACACTTGAACAGATAGTCCGTGGTGAACTTAATCAAAATATGGGGTCTATTGATTAAACCACCATTAATACGCCCAGAACACTTTATTGTGTGACTGTTTTATCCGGACCGTCGATATTGGTTATCTAAGTGGGCCATTTATATATGATGTAGTCATATAGGACTGGACCGATTTAATCTGTGTTTCTCATATAATTCTGTGATTGAGAAATCTTATTAAATCACAAGATGATCATATATGGATTAACCTTAATCATGAAGTGATTGCAGACGCCTGCTTGTTTCAAGAAAGGGTTTGATGTGTTCGTTAAGGATCGCTAAGAGGGCGGGTCCGAATCACTTTCACGTTGGCACTATTCTGGACTGAGTGAGGTGTGTGTGTCTCACAGATATGGAATCCATTCCTTCCTGCGGGAAGTAGAAAGACAATCCCCTTATTTGTTAATCCTAGAAACTGATCGATCCCGGGAGTTCGTATTGGTTATGAACTAATTGATCACTAGTCGGTTGATGGTAAATAAGGATAAGATGTTTTGAAGAGGGTTTACGGAAATAATCCCGCTTCATTACGGATAGTCTATGGAGGGTTAGTTTGTATGTAATGATCATATCAATGGACACTTATCGACTCGACTCGATGTTTTGAGAATAAGTTATATCTATAATCGATAGAGTTCAGTTTCGGATTTATGGTGGCGTAATTCCGGAATTAATAGGTTGAGTAGAAATATTCTGTTCGATGAATATTTTATTCAATTTATTGTAGCTACTGGTTATAGGTCCATGGTCCCCGGGTTGGCTCCTAACACGCGAGTGTTTTCTTGTTTTATCGAACCTCGAGAATAAATTAAATAGTTGGTCTATTTAATGAATATGCTAAATTATTTATTTGGTAAATAATAAGTAAAATAGAAAAGACATTTTCTATTAAAATAATGACTATTGTGGCGCCATTTTGTAATAAATTACGAAAAGAAATTTTCCTAGATTATGTCACATGTGTAATTGGTTAATTATTTATTTGTTAGATAATTAATAGAAAAGAGATAAGAGATTGATTTTTTGGTAATTATCTTTTATCTTATGACAAATATCTTTTCCTTATGGGAATAGGTAATTGTGGTGTGAAAATGTTAACTCTCTCTTTACTAGTTATTTTTCTGTATAAATAGAGTTCCTCCCAACACAAAATCACAAATAAATTGCCCCACATACAAAATAAAGAAGAGAAGCATTAGTTTCTCGTTCTAGTTATTAAGAGAAGAAAACCTAGGGTTTTTCTTGGGCATATTCAAGGAGGTTCTACGACAAGGATCGACGTCCACCAGTCGTCGCTAGGAGATGCAATCCAGAAGACTATGGCTTCTCCATCTGTAGATTTACTATTCCTCTTAAATAAGGTAAATATTCAACCTTCTCATAATTGTATTAATTATTTTTGTGGATCATATCGTAGTAAAATCACATGTGAATTTATTCGTAGCTTCCGTTGTGCATGATCGAGCATCTCGATCGGTGCTGTGAATCAGATCTGACGATCCGATTATGGATGGATCCAGTTTCGGGTTTCTGTATATCTAGTAATTTCTACTACCCAAACTGCGGGATCCTCTTTAAACGCTGCTACAGCGCAAGTACTGTCCGAGCAGCCTGATGATGCCTTGTTGCATTTCCTACTTCCAGGGAGAACCTAGCTCCACTCACCATAGATGTCAGCACTCCCGATGACAAAATTGCTCAAAAGAAGGATGAGGATGAGGAGATTCCCCTCGTGAGAGGGTCCAGTCTGGAACTGCTAGGGCTAACTAGGGAGGAAGGCCAAAGAAGAGGGGAAGATCGGCTACCCTATGGGATCTACTTCATATCTTGTTACTATAGGTGAGGGGAAATAGCTCAACATACAGACCCTGTTCTGGAGATGACTAACCAACAGTTGGCCGATGCTGGATTCCAGGCCATTGATTATGTAAGTTCCTTACATCAGTACTTGTTTTCTTTAAATGCTTTGCTTTTGGTCTAATCATGCTTCTCATGCCTATCAAATCTCTTGCAAGTTGGCACAGGGGTCATGTGTTGGCCAATAGGCCTTTAAAAGACTTGCGACATCTTTTGCCAATATGGCGATGTTGAAAAAGACAACTGCTGAGCTGGAGAAGGCGGCCTCTAGCCAAAAAAAGGAGTTGATGGAGTTGACTAAGTCCAAGGATAAAGAAATCATTGCACTACAGGTGC
Source organism: Gentiana macrophylla (assembly GCA_026214975.1). Lineage (NCBI taxonomy): Eukaryota > Viridiplantae > Streptophyta > Magnoliopsida > Gentianales > Gentianaceae > Gentiana > Gentiana macrophylla. Next base: position 81,283,955 of record CM047807.1, on the reverse strand, counting down.
AGCTTCAGGATTAAGTGGCTGAGCTGAAGACCTTAGAGGGTAAGTATAACGTGATTCTGAATGAGGCAAAGGAGAAGCACCTAGTTGCCGAGTACCAGCTAGAACGAGCGATCGGCAAGCTCCGAGAGGAGAAGAATGCTGTGGTAGCCTAAGTTAAAGCAGCTCCTGTTAAATCCATTAGGGATTTCAAGGCCTCAAAGGATTTTTCAAAAGCCCTAACCTTGATTCTCGTACCCGCGGTGAACAACAGCTATTCTTTGGGGGTGGACGTCGCTCGAGCCCAATTTTCTGATCTGGCCATTGATTGTCTTGCCAACAAGACTTTGTATAAGTCTGGCACGGATGAAGTCTACGAAGCTCGTCTGAAGAAGTTCCAGGAAGGGGTTGACATCGTGTCCAAGTATGCCCCCCCCTGCCATGCTGATGCTCCTCGTCAAGCCCCTGCTCTAGTTTCTTCTACTAAGCTGTCCTAGTTTAATGCGACTGTGGAGAATCTTCCTCCTGCCACAGATCCTGGACGGAACTCGACCTTTGATGCTTCCAAAGGTTTTGACTTGTAATTTTGTCTTTGTTGCTTCAAAAAAATTCAAGTTGTAACCTATATAACATTTTTATAATATATGCAAAGTTTTTATCAAGTGCTTTTATCTTAGCTTTACTTTCAGTACCTTTTTAAGCATTTCTGATCTGTGTTCGGGTACCTTGCCCCCCCCATTATGCCATGTAAAACTTATTTTTTTGTGACATACTTGGTGCTTGTGTTGCATTGAGTTTATCTTTCAAAGTATTTACGTGTTTTACCAAATTTTTTGAGCCGGGCTGGATCTATTGTAATTTCTTCATGTTGCTGAGGCTGGTTGTTGGTGTCAGGGTTTGCTGCCACTCCACCCCACATCGTTTTGACCACCATCCTAGGCGGTTGTTGCGGTCGTGTTCTTGGTTGTTTGTTTGCGTGTTTTTTGTGGCATTATGATCTTGCGTAAATTGTCAGTAGGAGGCCCTCCTTCTAGGGCCAATTGACGATGCTGGATATCGCCTGTGAATAAATACGGACCGTAATAACCCTAATGACAATAACTTCAAGACTATGACTTAAAAAGGGAAAAGTGTTTGGGTAGTTTTTGACTAAGCCTGAGATTATGAATTCCAAGTTGCCTACGTATCTTGCGTAATAGTCAGGAATCAAGTCTCTCATAGTTCCTTGAGATTGTTTATATAGAGGACATCTCGTCCTTGGCAAGCTTGTGCCGTGTCCTTCAAGGACTTCTTTTCGTATTGGCAAAGGATTATCTTATGTCAATCCCTATTATTTAGGAGATAATCACGGTAGCTTAAATCATAGAGTCAGAGTCCTAATGGGAGAATGATCCTTAGAATCTTCCCATAATTATTTTTTATTATAAACACGTGCGAATTTCGGATAAGGAAGGCACCGGCCGGCCTGCGTCGAGCCCCCTAGGTCTTCTCGGCCCGAACTTCACTTAACTGAGCTATGTTGCGAACTAACCGACCCGCGGTGGTTTGAGGAGGCAACAAGACCGATCTTCCACCTTGGGTTCAGGTCTGCCCTTAGATGTGTAGTGGGGCTCCTGGCTCTTAGCGTTTATACTTCTCTGTCCTCATTTATTATTTGGTCAATAAGAGGATGACACATGGCGAGACTTAGTTCCACCTCCGGCAGGTATTGAACCCGCTGTTGAGTTAGAATACTGATTAGTTGACTGTTTTGATCCTTACCATAGTCTTTTGGTCTATTTGTTACTAGTAGCTACTAGCTAGTCATTCTATAGGTTTCACTGTTTAGTTCCTTTTTATTCGAGATGCTATTGTGTTTTAATGCTGTTGTGAAACACATCCTTGTGAACCTTTTTACACACTAGCGTCTTGCCAGAGCATTTAATCAAATCTTATAACATGGCTGTTAAAAAATGTTTGAAGAAGGCAACAAGTGAAAAACGATGTCTATTTCACATCCATCACACAATATTTAGATTTAATAACAAGTCTAGCTCCCCATAAGAGGCCCAAAAAAAAAAGGACTTATTCCATATATAACAAATTAAATACCCCCACAGAAAGAAAAAAAAACATTTAACAGTCTTTCCTAAATGTGAAATATCTTGATGACAAATATTACTTAAATAACAACTGAGAGGACAAAAGCTCCTCTTAAAGTTTGCCCGGAATAAATCTATGACCAGTGGTGTGGATGAAGGCGAATCGGCAATCCTTTGGCGAGGACAGGGGACGGTTGGACCAATATTTTCTCATTGGGAATGAGTTTTTCCCAATTAAACCTTTGTACGAGGTTGTGAAGAAAAACTAGAATTATGATCCGGGCGAAATCTTTTCCAGGGCATATTCGTGATCCTCCTCCAAAGGGAACATATGTGTACGGCGCCGGTCCTTTTCCCTCAAATCTTGACGGATCAAATTTTTCTGGTTCAGGAAAATACTGTGGGTCCTTGTGCGTAGTATGTGGAGTCCAATACAACTGCAAACACATTTTAGGAGATTTCAAAGACATTTACAAAACTTATTTCCTAAATTACACATTAATCTAGCTGTAATGAAATCTGATTGTGCTATTAATTAAGCTATACACAAAGGAAAAATGACACTTTTGGTCGCTCATTTTTCAGTTTTTCTCTGAACATGCATCTATGTTTCATTGTTACGAAAAACACACATTGTATGTTTTATTATTACGATAAACACCCTTATATATGTGTTTTTGTCACGATAAACACCTCGTTAGTTGTCTTATAATTGTAACAAAAACACAAACATACGGGTGTTAACCGTAACAGTAAAACGTATGTGTGTTATCGTAACAATGAAACATAAATGCAAGTTCAGAGAATATTAGAAAATATGAGAGACCAAAAATGTCACTTCCCCGGTATATAAATCCAAACAACAACGTTTGAAGAGACTGACATGATAAACCCAAACATTACCTTCCATCCTTTCGGAATAGAAAACCCCGAATATGTGAAGTCGGTCACAGCCTCTCGAAAGAAACCTGGAGCAGGAGGCATCAATCTCATCACTTCACTTGCTACATTCCATGAGTATTTCATCTTTTGTAAGTCTTTCCAATTGAGTTCAGATGATTGTTTTTCTTGCAAGATGCTTCTTTGCTCTAATTAGTAGATTACAATATTGAAATCAAAGTCAAAGCAGTGGATAGAAGTATCGAAAATTGAGTTGCATATTTTCTATTTATTGTTCATAATCACTCACTTGCAAGTAATTACTGTTGGACAGATTGCCCACACTCTTAAATGATAAGGAAATAAAGTTGTGCCTTTATTAACACCAATTGGTTTTAGTACAACGGTAAACGTTTGATCCTAACATAGTATCAGAGCCAGAGGTAACGAGATCGAACCCTTGTTGGAACATTATTCAAGAAAGAAAGAAAAAAGTTGTGCAAGTGTTGGGACAGATTGCCCATACTTGAGGGGGGTGTTGGGACAGATTGCCCACACTTTTGAAAAAAAAAAGTGCATGTGTTGGACAGACTGTCCAACAGTTGAGGGGAGTGTTGAGACAGATTGCCCACACTCTTAACTGATAAGGAAAAAAAAGTTGCGTCTTTATTAACACTAATACGTTTTAATACAACGGTAAGCCCTTGATCTGAACAATTACCTCACCTGATAATAGGTCAGACTATCAATTATTGCTAACTTATTTGAGAAGTGTTGACTAAACAACCACCAAACAACCCAATTATTGGAAAATAAAAAATAAAAATGAGCAAAAAAATGGAAAATAAATTGAACTCGATCTTACCCTTGAGGACATCCTGGTAGACTTGAGGAAATTCAGCAAGATATTTAACAAGAAAAATGATAGCAGTTTTCGTTGAATCCAAGCTACCAAAAAAGTAGAGTATAACTATATCAGCAATCGCCAGATCTGTCGTAAACCTGTTTTTAACATCCGCCTCCATAATCATATTCCACATTACGTCTTCACTCCATGGCGAATTTCCGGCCATCAAATGCGCTTTCCTTTCCCTTATAATTTCAAACAGCTTTTCCCTTATCAAATTTGATGCTTTGATTCCTTTGTTAAATGCCATTCCTGGTAAGTTCACAGGTATCCCGAAAATCCCGGATATTATATGATGGAAAGGTTTGACAATACCTGGCCAAAAAAAAAAATGTAAATTAGTTCTCTAATTTGCTCTAATTAACATTTTAGTCATGTTTTTTACTTGTCTGTTGGTTGTCTTTTTAGTCCTGTAACTTGAATTTTTTTGTCTGTTGTTTTTTTTTTTGTCTGTTGGTTGTCTTTTTAGTCCTGTAACTTGAATTTTTTTGGGCATCCTATTTTTTCCTATATATTGATGTTTTTAAATTTTACTGTAAGGATGATTTTTATTTTTGAAAGCGCAGGGTGTTGTACCCATTCTTGTGCGCTGGATTTTCCCATATTGGGTTTGCCACGTCTACGTCTCTTGATATAAGAGGAGAGTCAGAATAATGCATTGTAGAAATATTTTTCTCATCTTTTAATAAAAAAAAGTCTTGTTTATTTAAAAAAGTCTAATCAAAGGACAAATTTTGGAATTTAGCCAGCAATACCTTCTAAACTTTTAGGATCATCAATGCTCAAGAACAGTTTGCATATCACTGCAAAGCCATACTCTTTAACTAAAGATAATGTATTAACTTCTGATTGCGAATCCCATTTCGAATCAAAGTGTTTTTTAGCCACCTCATCAACAATAACAACACATTTTTTCAAATATTCCGGATTCATGTAATCCGTAAGAAACTGACGAATCTTTAACGACTCTTCAGCTCTATTAGTAACCGCCGCTGCATGTGGGAATATTTTCAAAAGGGTACGGGGCCAAAACGTTGAAGCAAGTTTGTTCCCATTTGCGAACAAGAATTTGTTCCCTTTGATACCACATAAAACCGCTGTTTTTTCGCCGATTAATGAAGTTGTGAATACTTGTTGGTTATATTTTTCCATTCTTTCCTGGAAGAATCTTTCTGGAATCCCTTTTCGACCAAACATGCCTAATGCAACGGTTTCGCCCAGAACGGGCAAACCGGTACTACCGGGAGGTAGATTTGCATTAGTCTGTTTGGAGGAGGTTTTTGTTTTTTGATAAAGAAGATTTAATGCAATGTAGGAGAGGATTGGGAGGAGAAACATGTTGACAAGGGTGAGATCCATGTTTAAAATGGTTTATTTTACTCACACAGTTTAAGGACTAGCTTTAGAGAGGTGGCTCTCATTTATACGAATAAAATGGCTAGTAGCCTGTAACATCAGTGAATAAAAATATTTATTTTATAATATTATTAAAAATATGATTAGGAAACGTACAAATGTGTACTTTACCATCACTTATAGAACAGAATTGCTCATCATTAGACTATATATTTATATATTTTAGGACATTTGTGGGAAAAGACATTCACTCTATATATCAACTGTATGTGATCAACAATTACATGAATGTCTAAAATAAAACAAACTCACCATTCGGATATAAATACATGTATACGTATGAATATATCAGTACAAGAAAATGAGCCTATAGTGGCGGAGTTTAGCCACGCCATATAAAAGTGATGGTATAAAGACAGTTTTTGTGTCTTTGATATTCAATAGCCTACATTTTTTTTTTTTTTTTTTTTGTGACACATGAATAAAAGTATTGCAAAAAATCTTTATTTTTCTTATTTTTTTAAATTTTTTTTATAATTATTTTCTATTGCCGCTGTGTTTCAATATATTATAACTTTTTGCGGCGGTGTGTCGAGATTTTTTTGTCATATAGTTACTTGTCACGGGTGACACATAAACAATAGGCTTCACAATAAGTCTATATTGTCACTTTTTATGGTTTTAGTGCCACTTTGCATCTGCGGCAAACACTATTTTTTTTAGTAGTGTGTACGTATAGATTCTCCAAAAATATATATTACCACTCACAAACCGAAACGACACCGAACCGATCCAAAACCCAACTGATCCTTCCATTAGTGTTTTTTAGTTTTCTGGTTTGGTTTGGGTTGTTATATCTAAAAATCAAACCGACTAATATTGAGGAAAAAGAAAACCAAACCGAGCCAAACGACCCTAGAATTCATTTGATCTATAGAAGCGGCCTATCATTTCAAATTTGGTGTTCAATTTACAATTGGTACAAGGCTGATAGTGGCGGATCTGTAAAATATATCAAGTGGGAGCATGGTAGTATACAATTGGTATTTTTATTTGTTTAACATCAAAACTATATTGTTTTGCTACCAAAAAAAAAAAAATGAATCTCAGATTTTACTTGGGGGTACAAATGATATATATAAGGGGGAATGAGGGAGAAGGACAGAAATATTTCATCAATTGAGTAGAAGGACAGTTTTTTGAAACTTTTGCATAAAGGACAAAACTATTTATTATTCATCGAAATTCACTTGTGTTCAAATTCATTGTTTAAATTCATCGATTTAAATTCATTGGTCGAAATTCACTATTTTTCAAAATTCATCGTCGAAATTCACTAATTTTCGAGATTCATCGTCGAAATTCACTATCGAAATTCACCGATTTCGGGATTCACTAGGAGATTCACCGATTTTCGGATTCACTTGTTTGTCCTTCTCGCTATAAAAATTATGCGATTGTCCTTCTCCTATATAAAAATATGTAGTTGTCCTGTTACTTAAAAATATTTCAGATTGTGTCCTTATCCCTAATTTTCCATATATATAATTCTTTTAACAGATAAACTACATCGTCAAAAAAATCCACAGACGTCGGTGGGGGCACGTGGCCCCTTCTAGCTAGTATGCGTTGCCGATAGGGCTGTAGCTAGGCCGGAGCTCAATATAATATGTTGAGAGCATAATACGACGATTAATAATGTAAAAGTTTGTTGTTGTTACTTGTTGAGATAATTTTATTATGGAATATCATTTCCGTTCATGAGATAATTGTTGGTCTACATATAGTTGATGATGATACACAACTGAATACACAGCTGTAGGATTAACCTACACACATAATGAGCTGAGTGTTCTAACAGGACTTCAGTTGCAACAGCTTTCTCAGCTTAAATTAACCGTTCTAATTACTATTTAAGAGTGTATAGAACCATGTATAATCAACAATTAAAAATTCAGTTAATCAATGATCATTATTTTGTTCATCTAGTATTTCCCGCTTTTCTTATTTCTGAATTTTTTGTTTTCGATTGATCAAGTTCTTGTGTGGAACCAAAATTTCTTCATGGTATATATCAAAGTGATATTCACTCTCACTATGCTAGTTTTGTTGTTTTCCAAGAAGAATCTTGAGAGAATTCTTCATATTTTGTTTTCTTTCCAAAACCCTTGAGAGTGTTCTGTACAATTTCCTGAAGATCAATGGCTGCAGCTAGAGTTGGCACGAGTCAGAGAACTAACGCTGCAAAAGTTAATGAAGCTACAAGTGTTGTAGTTAGTACATCGAGTCAATTTTACTCGCACCAGAATGAAAATCCCACAATTGTGTTGATTTCTCCTCCACTGAAGGTAATAATTACCATTCTTGGTCTAGAGGTACGTCTAAGAAAAAGTTAGGTTTCATTAACGGTTCTAAAGAGAAACCTGATGCGCGTTATAAAATGTATATAGTATGAAGTTATCAGGTTTATGAAAGGGTTGAATGATAACTATGCACATACATGTCAAATCTCAAGTATTCTTGATGGGTCCATTACCAACACTAAAAGAACCTTTTTCTATGGCAGTTAAATTTGAAAGGCATGCTCAGTATGCCTTGGGACATCCCCAAAATTCTAAGGCTGTAGCTCTTTTTAACAGGTCTATTTTCCAAATCAAACTTATGGTAAGCATCCAAACCAATACATTGGTCTGAATTAGACTCTATCTAGGTTTCAGAAACAAAAATAGAACAATGGCTGGTCAAGAGAAATGGTCCATATAATCTAGGAAATGGGAAGAAAGTCTAGAGCTCATATTCTGGTTTTAATGGTCACAAAGTAGATAAGTGTTACAAGAAGCATGGTTATCCACCTGGGTTTAAACCATGATCCCGAATAAACATGGTTCATCAAGACACGGAGTTTGAACAAGATTGTGAAAATGTAGAAATGCAGGGGTCTGATTCCTCGGTTCCATATGTCAATCAAAATCAAATTGATCAACATCAAACTCAGGTTGACCAGCTGATGAGAGCTTTGAGACCAATAGTTTCAGGGGAGTGGATTAAGCAAACCGTGATGTAAACGAGATTACAGCTCTTAGTGCAAATTTTAATCTAGATCCTAATGGGATCCAAGGTATGTTTTATGGTAATGTTATTCATTGGATAGTTGATATAGGGGCCACATATCATATTATCTTTGATTTCAAGCTATTTGTCTCCAAAGAAAAGGTATGTGGTATCACTGTTTCACTTCCAAATGGTGAAGAATTTCCTATGACTTTCGAAGGAAAAGTTAAGATTAATGGTAAACTGTCTTTATATCAAGTTTTGTGTGTTCCTATGTTCAAGTTTACCTTGTTATCTCTAAATAAACTAATCAATAACACACAATTACAAAAATGTTTTTGTTGATGACGTCTGCTTGTAACCTGAGTCGGTGGCTAAATGATTGTCTTAGTTAAAAAGAACAAAGGTTTATACATTCTACAGTCACATCATATGAAATAGACTAGTTTGATTGTTTGTACTCATGCAGCATTGTAATTCTGATAAGATAGCTTAGGACATGTTGTAGCACTACAGATTAGGGCATTTATCTGATCAAAGGCTGAAGATGTAGCATAATGATAGTAATAAGATTCAAACTCCAAAAGATTCTGTTTGTTATGTTTTCCCATTAGCTAAACAAAAGAATTTGCTCTTTTTAAGTGCTTCTATTGTAGATTATTTTTTAACTTGTTCACATGGATATCTGGGGTCCCTATGGATAACAAACCATACATGGTCAATCATATTTTCTGACTATTGAAGATGATCATCGTAGGTATACTTGGATATTTTTGCTTAAATCCAAGGTTGGGGTAAGACAAATCATTGTTTCTTTCTACAATTTTGTTTTAAATCAGTCTGGTAAGTCCATTAAAATAATAAGATTGATAATAGGCAAGAATTTAGATGCACTGATTTTTACAGTGAGAAAGGTATCATACATCAAACAAGTTGTGTGGATACTCCACAGCAGAATGGTATTGTATAAAGGAAACATCAACGTATCCTCAATGTAACGAGAGCCTTGAGATTTCAGGCTCAACTACCTTTGAGTCTATGAGGACATTGTGTCCTACATGTTGTTTTCCTGATCAATATGCTTCCCACACATGTTCTCGAGGAAAAGTCTCCTTACTAGAATCTTCATCAGAAGAGTCTTGATTAAACTGATATTAAAGTTCTGGGTTGGCTAAATTTCTCTTCTACATTACCACACGGCAGATCAAAATTTTATGCTAAAGCTAGGAAGTGTACTAATTTGGGAGAGGCACAAACCACAAACGGATACAATCTTCTTAAAACTTAAACATATGAATTTTTGTTTCAAGAAATATTGTGTTTCATGAACTTATTTTCCCTTATGTTGAGAAAATTTTATCTTTTAGTACTATTTATTTTCATGTTCCCTATCTCTCTTATGACAATGCATTGATGCACCACAATCCACCTATAAAGGTTACACTAGAGACTACTCATTATGTTAATCTTATTTCTAAGCACACAACAAATTCTACTGAGAATGTCATGAGACCTAATAGAAAATCTAAAAAACCTACATTTTTACCTATGTTTGTAATCAAGTATCTCACATCATGGTCGTGTGCAAGTAGCTGATACTAGCAAGATGACTAGGCCCAATGTAGATTGCAAACGAGCAAGGAGTGATCCCACAAAGACAATAAAACTCTTTGTTAATAAACGCACTAAACCATAAACAAGAACACAAAAAGGCGGTCTAGGACCAACGTATGTTGATGTTTGTAGAAACAAACGTAAACGAAATGAGAAAATGCAGAAGTTTATTATTCAAAGAATAATCAACAAGTTAAGTTACAATGCTACTGATCATGGGGTTTTTATAGCTTCATACACCTCATGAATCAGTTATAAGTAAGTTACAAATGGTTATAACAAAATCAAACTAAATAACCATTCTTGCCTACAGTTCATCTACTGACTAACTCAGCAGGCTGCTGAGTCTTCATATGATTAGTTGAGTCTAAAGAGTTCAGCTGAATTGCACTCAGAACTTCCTTTATTACTTTTACGGTAACACTCCTTCAAGCTAAGAATGGTACATAACCAGCTTGCACTCAACACTTCCTTTAGCAACTAGAACTTTGAAATATCTTTGAAATGCCCAACTTGTCCAGTAAATAGGAGAAAATAAGTGCATCTAGAGCCTTGGTGAGGATGTTAGCAACCTGTACATTGGTGTTGACTGGGAGCAATTTGACAAGGCCAGTCTTGACTTTGTCTCTTACAACATGACAATCAATCTCAATGTGCTTTGACCTTCCATGAAACACAAGGTTATGAGAAATGTGCATAGCACTAGCATTATCAAAAAAAGGTAGTGCAGGCAACTGCACTAGAATCTTAAAATCATGCAAAATGTAAACCATCCATTGAAGTTCACACCCTGCATTGTCCGTAGCCCTATATTCAGATTCCAAAGAACTCTTGGCTATAGTTTTCTGTTTCTTAGCTTTCTAAGTATGGGACCATCCCCTAAAAACATCATATAGCATGATACTGACTTTATGGTTTCAGGGCAACCAACCCATTCATTGTCTGTAAAACCCTACAATACAAGATTTTCTTCAGCTAGGAATAAAATACCTTGCCCGAGATTAACTTTAAATACCTCAGCAATCTGTGAGCAACTTTCAAGTGATTATTAATAGGAGTATCTAAAAACTGACTCATTTGCTGAACTGCAAAGGCTATGTCTAGCCAGGTGAGAGTAAGGTAGATCAACTTACTCACTAAAGATCTGTATGCAGTGTTATCATCTAGAAGAGGTGAATCACCATGTTGTAAAGTCCGCTTAGACTCCATAGGTGCTTGGCAGGTTTAGCTCCTATAAATTCATATTCTTCTAAGAGGTTCAGTGTGTACTTCCTTTGAGAAATGGAGATACCTGTAGAGGTTCTGGCAGCCTTAATGCCCATGAAATATCTCAGTTTTCTAAGGTCTTTATTAGTGAACTGCTGATGCAATGCATCTTTCACTTGCTGAATCAACTAATCATCAGGACATGTTGCTATTATATCATATGAAGTGTACACGAAAAAACTTACATACACACTTCAGGACTTGCTTGCATATCAGGATTTGCTTCACCAAAAAGTCAGTCAACTTATAGTTACATTGTCTGTTGCCTTGTTCCAAACCATACAAAGATTTTGTTAATCTGCAAACTTGATTTGGTTTTTCATTTGCAAAGCTGAAGGCAGTTGCATAAACACTTCTTCATGAAGATCGCCATGCAAGAAGGCTATGTTGACATCCATCTGAGGAATATGCCATTTATTAGCTATTGATGCTGCAAGTAAAGCCTTTACTGTGGTAATTTTGACAATAGGAGAAAAGGTCCCTTGATAATCAATGCCATATGCCTGAGTAGATCTTTTTTCCACAACTCTAGCTTTGTATTTTTCAATTGAACCATCAAAGTTGTTCTTGATTTTATACACCCATTTGCATCCAATAGGCTTCTTTCCTGGCGGTAAATCAACTATTTCCCAAGTATAAGTGGTCCATAAAGCCTCAATCTCTTTTTGCATGGCTTCTTTCCATTCATCAAGCTTGATGGCTAGAACATAAGTCCTAGTTTCTTAATAACATCAATAGCATTAATGAATCTGGCAGACTTTACTGAAAGTTTCTCCAGTTTCATCACCTCACTCAGCAGATGTGGTGTCTGTTGAACTGCATGAGCCCCGCCTTGGTAAAAGGTTGGTGTTTCCTTGTCCCTGTGGATCTTATCAATTGAACAGGTGCATGTACTTGTCTAACAGGAGCATGTCCTTCACTAGAAACCTCAGCTGCAGCTGATCCTGTGTCTGGTTGGTTTACTGACTCATTCAGCAGATCATTAAAACTATCCTTTACCGGTAATGGTATTGGCATATTAGAGAGATATGTGGCATTACCTAAAACCTGTTGAAATAAATGAAAATAAGTCTCATAAAATTGAGTATTTCTATATACAAAGATATCCTTGTTAGTGATATCCAATAGCATAGCACCCTTGGAAGTCTCCTACACCTGGAATCAAATTCGGTCATGTGTTGCTGAAGTGTACAGTAAAAAAACTATGCAACCAAAAACTTTAAACACAGAATAATCTGGTTTTGTGCATAGAGCACCACATGAGGAGTGCATTTCTTCAATAGTGGTGTAGGTGTTGCATTAATTAATTTTACTGCATGTAAAAGATAGAATCCCCAAAACTGAATGTGTAGGTTACATTGAAATCTTAGGCCCCTGGAAGCATTCAACAAATGCTTATGTTTCCTTTCAACAATACCATTTTGCTGAGGTGTGCTGACACAAGATGTCTGATGTACAATTCCCTGTTGAACAAAGAAATGTGTGTGCTGAAACTCAGATCCATTATCAGACCTCGTCACTTTAATATTTTATTAAATTGAATGGAAGCAAATTTAACAAAATATTTAACAAACTCAGAGGCTTCAAATTTGTGCCTCAAGAGAAAAACCCATGTAAATCTAGAAAAATCATCCACAATGGTCAGAAAATATCGCAATCCATTCAAAGTGTGCTGCCTCTAAGGACCCCAAATATCAATATGAACAAGATTAAAAACAACATTCACATTAGTAGTGCTCAAGGTAAAAGGGTTTTTTTTAACTTTGCCATAGAACAAACATAACAAAGATCATGTTCACAAAATTTAACATCAGCAGATTGAGAGCTGATAACTCGTAGTCTCTTATCTAGTAGATGTGCTAGTCTATAATACCATAAAAAGGGCATAATCTTGTCTATCAGACAGAGTATTATTTTGTACATCATTAATAGCATAAATCTTGACTGGTTGATCCATAACATAAAATCCTCTTTGTAACTCGCCTGAACCAATCACTTTCTTGTTCTTGTCTTGCAAAACACACTTGCTAGCAGAAAAATAGCTGCACCTTTGGAATGATTAATCGAAGAAGGTAAAGATAAAAAAATATACTTAAAACCAGGAATACGAAACACATCATGGAAGTCTAGCTGAGCGTTCAACCTCACTTTTCCTATCCGTGTGACATAAACATTATTCCCATTAGGGAATCCAATTTTTATACCGATGATGGTTTGGGATTACTAAACAGGTCTAATGAACCTACAATGTGATTAGTGGCACCATAGTCCAAGATCCATTGTATAGATCTTACTAAATTTAGATCACATGCCCTTGTGGAAGGTTAGAAATGAGTAATAACTCCAACAGACTACCCAACAACAAAATTTTCACGTATGGGAGGATCGGAACTTAGTAGAGCCATCAACTTGTCAAGTTGCTGTGCAGTATGATTAAGAAACCCTGGTCCAGAAAACCTATTTTCGGTCTAATCTTCTTCTGTTGACTGTTCCTCTTCCACCAAGTCAGCCCTTTTTTACTTGAAACCAGGAGGATAGCCATGCTTCTTGTAGCAAGTTTCTTCAGTATTTCCATTAAATCCATAAAAATGCACTGTACTTTTTTTTAGGATTCTTGGGTCTAGTATTTGCAGTAGGTACATATCCTAGTTTGCTGATTACATGGTGTTGCCCCTTATTTTCTGCATATGACTTATCTCTTTCAAATTTAATGGCCATTGCAAAGGCATCATGGATCTCTAGGAATGGCACCATCAACATTGCCTGGGAAACCATAGGCTCTAATTCATCTCTTAAACCTTTAAGAAACTTCATGGCATGTTCAGTTTCCATATGATGCACCAGAATATTGATGACATTGCGGTGACAATGGGATCGCATGAACGCATATGCATTAGCCTAATAGTTTTAATTTCTTCCCAATGAACCATCAATGTTGTAAAATACTGATTGACGGAATATGTGTCTTGTTTCAGCAGATGCATTTCTTTAAAAAGATCTGAGAGTCTCAATGCATCTATATTAGAAAATATAGCACCAAGATATTTCCATACCGCGTGTACACTCTTGAAATACATCAAACTTTGTGCAATGGTGTTCTAAACAGAATTCAAATTCATGACCTCACCATTGTATCACAATGTCTCCATGCATGAAATCTACTGAATCTACTTCTGCCCTCTTGATTGTGCTTTCTATGAATCCAATCTTGTTCCTGGTGATCAACACCATCTCCATGGACATCTTCCACGGATTATAATTGTGGTCATTAATCAATGGCTGAATAAGTATCAAAGATGGATTCTCATTAGGATGAAAATAGAATGGACTGAAGGAGCATAATTCTTGCTTATTACCTGCCATGGCTGTCAAGAACTCCAAAAATATATCAGTTTATAATAATAGAAACAAAAAATGATCAAGAAATGATCAAAACACAAAGAATAACCGCTGTTTACTCTCAAGAAACTGTGGAAAACTTAGAAAGGATGAAGAACACTCTCAAGATTCTTCAGATATAATAGAAAGGACAGAAAGCATAAAATGCTCAGGTTTCTACTCTTATACCATGTTGAAGTTTGTATAAACAAACGAAAATGAAAAGAGAAAATGCAGAAGTTTATTATTCAATGAATAATCAACAAGTTAAGTTACAATGCTACTGATCATGGGGTATTAATAGCTTTATGCACCTCACGAATCGGTTATAAGTAAGTTACAAATGGTTATAACAAAATCTGACCAACTCAACAGACGGTTGAGTCTTCATATGATCAGCTGAGTCTGTAAGTTTTGCTGACCTGCACTCAGCACTTCCTTTAGTATGTATACTGTAACAACGTAAAAACAGAAAGAAAATGGTATTAGTCCTCTCCTGACCTATCTCCAATCTTGGTGTAATTAATCGTCATGTTTTCGCCCTCTGTAATCCTTTCCAATCAACCAGAACATATGTTTTAATCCATCATTAGCTACAGGTACAGTCTTCTAACCTTGTTTACTTTCATTTGCAAGGACAATATACGTATATGTCTCATTGTCCTGCCTTAGGTTGTATTAACTCACACGTATTAAGTTTTAGAGAGTGCCGGCTCAAGACCGAGAACCTCCTCAGCCAGCTATCGATGATGACTAGCACGTTCCCAATGATTGATCCAAACTACATCCTAACTAACATTTCACTAATAGTCCTTTATGTTAATTTACGAATATGCAAAGCAGATTGGCCAGATCGAATTAAACATGAATTAATTATGTCGATCAATGTAACTGAAGCTGAACCTCTAGAATTAGGGTGACCTAGGGTTGCCTCGATGCATCGATATTGACCGTTGACTCATTGAGAGCGGCGGTTCCTACTTCTAGGTTACATATCTATAGTTTGATTAACTATATTGAATTGCAGATTCATTAAACATTGAGATGAATTACATCACACAGAAACATGCTAATCTACCATATTGAAGACATAAAGGAAAGTTCAAAGCTTCAAACTTTCAATAATGGTGGATCTAGCTTGATCAACTCAAGCTAGTTGATGGCTTGTGAAGAAGGAAACCAAAGGAAACTAACATCAAAACCAAAGCAAATATTATTTTATATAACTAGAATAACAATTGAGAGTATGTAATACAAAGGGCTGCTACATGTCTTATATAGATCCTGCAGCCGATTTAAACACAAATAATATCCTAGCCGACTTAGGTAATATTCACAGGTCATTTAACTTGTTGCCCAAGAACACGATGCGTCGGGCTAGGCCTTCGACGGATCGAGCCCAACTTGTCCCTATTTCTTTAGCAGATCTCTTCATGGACTAGTCCTCTTCAGTCCAATAACTTCTTCCAGCCCAGATTCGTGTCCTCGTTGCTCCCTGAGATAGGCACTACCTGAAAATGACATAAAATGAGATGAAATATTACCGATTTCAAAGGATAATTACATAAATTTAAAATCATGACCAAAGGAACACACAATAGGAAATCGGCATGCATTTCACACAATATTCAGACTATCTTTCATTAGTTGAGCATAAATTAGGGGCAAATAATATATAAAATATAATACCAAATAGAGTGTTATCACATCACACACTTTTGATTTTACTCTTGATTAAACTAGTTTGTTTGATTCCTACAGAGCCTACATAATGAATGTTGATAAGACCAAGGAACCCTCTATGAAAAACCAAGTACTGGTTCACAAAGAATGACAATAAGCTATGCACAAAGAGATGTATGCTTTAATTAATACAAAAACTTGAAAAACAGTTGATCTTCCATCAGGAAGAAACCAATAGGCTGCAAATGGGTATACGAAATCAAACATAATCCAATTCATTCAATTGTGAAATACAAAGCTAGGTTTGTAGCAAAATGGTACACACAAACTTATGGAATAGATTATGAGGGAACATTTTCCCTAGTGGCTATGATGAACACCATTAGAATGCTATTAGATGTTTCTGCTGCAAAGGACATTTTCTTACATAAGCTAGATATGAGCAATGCTTTCTTACAATGTGATTTGACAGAGAAAGTCTAAATGGCATCACCACTAGGTTTTAAAACCCAAAAAGTAAAGTGTGTAGACTCATTAAATCTTTCTATGGTCTAAAACAAGGTTCGGATGATAAAACACCAAGTTAACTTCCGGATTTTCTGATCTTGGATACACTCAGTCAAAACATGACTATAGTCTTTTTACTAAATCCAAAGGTCAATATACTACATTTTTGCTTTGGTTATGTAGCTTGCCTGGTCTTATATACTTAGTTGTAGGCATTTTCTTATGAAATCAAAGTCGGGTAAGATACCCCAGCTTGTGCTATGCGGCTGGCGGTACCCTCTTTTAGGTATGTGCCTTAGGAAGATAGCCATCATATCTTGGGAAATTTATAGAAAGTTACAATCCCCACTACGGAATAGTTCCCCACACGTCTTCGTCGACGTTGTTTTGCGACCGGCAGACCGAGAGCTAACTATCGAGACTTTGGACTTTCCAGGCATAGACTTTGAGATTGTCAGAAGAGTTGCTCTTTTGAGAGCACAATACGATGAAAGTTGTAAGCTGTGTTCAGGGGGGAGTTATTGTCTATCATTGGCCTCAATTGTGAAATTAGTCGGGGGATCTGAGAGGCGGTGGTTTACCAATACAAAGCTATGTACCAATACCTACGGCGGATGTCAGCGGTTCGAGTCCGCTTATGTCCAACTCGTGAACTTAGCCAATACAAAGCCATATGATAGAACCCAATTTTTCCCATTCGGTGGTTAGATATAGGCTTTAACATTCATTGAAGTTGATAAGATACATCAATTTAGCAGCACCTTAGGATGGCAAAGCCCTAAAAAGCCAATGTCCCGGTCCCGGGGACTCATTCTGACTAAAACAAGGGGCGGGCCTTTACCAACATTGTCTTGGCCATCAATAATGTGTCACTTAATTTTGGTATCAACTCCTATCTTCAAGATCTGTTTTAAATCATTGATCTTAGAACCTTGAAGTATTATCTAGGTACGGAAGTTGCTAGATCTAGTAAAAGGATTTCAGTATGCCAAAGGAAATATACACTCCATTTCCTGGGAGAGTTTGGTTTCAGTGGCTGCAAGACAGTCCACACACCAATGCAATCAAAGTACATCTTCAACATGGGGATTCTGAACTCCTGCCTGGCAACACTCTTTATAGAAGTCTGGTTGGCAA
This sequence comes from Gentiana macrophylla, assembly GCA_026214975.1. Taxonomy (NCBI): domain Eukaryota; kingdom Viridiplantae; phylum Streptophyta; class Magnoliopsida; order Gentianales; family Gentianaceae; genus Gentiana; species Gentiana macrophylla. The sequence continues at coordinate 81,266,120 of CM047807.1, read as the reverse complement.
GTTATTGCAATTGACTATTTGTAGACTTGATTTGTCTTTTGCAGTTAACCAATTAATTCATTTCCGAGATGCCCCAACAATCAATATCTATAGGCTGCAAGCATGATTCTTTGGTACATAAATTTATCAACAGCTCAAGGATTATTTTTCCCTGCACAAAATGATTTAATTTTTATTGCTTTCAATGATTCAGACTAGGGTGGTTTCCATGAAACAAGAAAGTCCAGCACAAGTTATTGCATTTTTTAGGTTCACCTCTAGTATTAGAGATATCTGTGTAGTGTACAATAGTTTCTATAAGCTTAGCAGTGGCTGAATAAGGCTTAGGAATACACGTTACACTACATATATTTATGTTCTGTGACAGCCAGACTGCAATCCACATTGCACAAAATCATGTCTTCCATTAGATGACCAAACACATAGAAATTGGTTGCCATGTCACAAGGGAGAAAGTCCAATTTGATCTAGTGAAGCTTCTACCAGAAAAAACCCAGAACCTGTTGGCTGATATCCTCACAAGGCCACTTGATGCACCTTTGTTTCATCATTTTTTGTACATACTTTCATTATCCAATATAATGCAGTTGAAGGATCATCCCACACAACATCATGATCCTCGTCCGTCTTGAAAGGGTGTTGGTGATACACAATTGAGAAGGATCTATACAGCTGCATAAAAAGCTGAATGATCTACATGGCTGATGATGATACACAACTGAATAAAAAGTTGAAGGATCTACACAGCTAACGATGATACACAGCTGATTACACAGTTGAAGGATCGGGCAGTTCTAAGAGGACTTTGGTCGAACACATTCGAAGGAAAACAATTAAGAGTTACTTAGGTAGCAATTCAGTTGTAACAGGTTTCTCAGCTTAAATTAACCGTTCTAACTACTATTTAAGAGTGTATTGAACCTTGTATAATCAACAATTAAGAAATTCAGTTCATCAATTGTAAAATCCCACATCGGTAAAGTAATGTCCTATTCACCCTCATATAAGTGTGAGACATAAAGGTCTTGTCAACTAGGGTTAGCCCTTTTAGACCAAACGAGGACGACGATTTAAGCAGTTGACCGGACCATTTATGACTCCTTTAGTACTACCAGGCCCGGGGTTTGGGGGCATTACAGAATGATATCAGAGCCGACTATCATTCTGAACAAAGTGCCACACCGTTAGAGGCGGTGGGGGGCATCTCTAGAATCCTATGGTAGGGACGAACCGGGACAAGTCTTGGTCGTCCTGGCGAGGACGCTTGTCCCTTATAAAGGGGGAGAATGTAAATTCCCACATCGGTAAAGTAATGCCATGCTCACCCCCATATAAGTGTGACTCATAAAGGTCTTGTTAACTAGGGTTAGCCCTTTTAGACCAAGGGAGGACGACGGTTTAAGCAGTTGACCGGACCATTTATTATTCAGTTAGCGCTACCAGACGCGGGGTTTGGGCGTTACATCAATGATCATTAATTCGTTCATCTAGTTTTTCACATTTTTTGTTTTTGAATTTTCTGCTTTCGATTGTTCAAGTTCAGGTGTGGAACTTGAATTTCTTCAATAATCATTGAGCTAAATCACGCGTTCTCCACGAGATTAGGCAGTTGTTGTGGAATGCTATCGTTTTCATAAGTACGTAGACTATTTGGCTTATTAGAATTGAGGTATTGTTTAAGAAAATAATTCACTCTTAAAATTTTGACTTTCTCTTGTGCTGATTAGTGTGCTGACCCTCTTTAAATTTTGACTTTCTCTTCAATAATCAATGGTTTCTTCTTTGAATGGTTGAAATGAATGTTGTGGAAATTCTATTGTACGAGTATGTGTGATATAATGTCTGTTAATTATATGAAATTGGTCACAACAAGCGACACAACACGCTTTTACACACATGATTATGGTGGGCACACATCAATATTATCAATGAGTCTTATAGAATGATCAATGATGTAAAAATATGTTGTGTCATTCGTTATTAAACAATCGTTGTTGTAGTTGCGTTCCCCATAAGAATTTGGAAGTGTGGAATCACGAGCGGACCTATATGGAGTAGGGTGGGGTCAGTGCCGCATTGAAATCCGAAAAATAAATTGTACTAAAACGATATAGTTTTGCTGTTAAAATATATAAAACACGCTACTTTCTCTAATGGATCTTTAAATTTACTCGGATGTCCTCGATCACTGGGGAAAAAAATCTCGGTCCGCCACCGTGTGGAATCTAAGTTTCTAAAGATAGCTAAGGGTTTCATCCTCTAATTATTAGTTAAATAAACAACAATAATTTCACTGAGAGAAAACTTATCTAGAAAGTTGCATTCTCTAATCATATCTACAAGCATCTGATGACAAGGTTGAAAAGCATATCCTAGCGAAAAAACCAATTAAAATAAAGAGCAAGTAGCATTGCTGATGATTCTCAACATAATGGTAGAGTGGTAGAGTTGAGAATGTCTTCCCTAACGCAGCATTGGTGTGAATTTGGAAAATACAATCTTAATTTATTTATTTATCTTTCTTATTTTTTTGTAACGGGAAAATACAATCTTAATAAAAAGTGGATCAATATGATCTTTCCCATTTTTTTTAAAATCAAAAAAGGGAGAACGAGATAAAAAGACACCAACATTTAATCAATAAAAAGAAGAACTACATTTTGAAACTTTTGAATAAAAAACAAAAATATTTTATTTTATTTTATTTAATTCTTTGGTGCCTTTTTCCAAAAAAAAACAACACACTTAATCTCTCATCCATTTTTTTTAAACACTCATATCTCTCAACCTAGAACTCAAATTTGAAAATTCTTTTACCATTTTTTTTTAATTTTTTCATGCTCATTATTTTGAGATCACATTCAACATATTCCGACGTGATTTCAGAAAATCTGCTGTCGAAATTCACTATTAATCTACATTCAATGTCAAAATTCATTGATTTTGAGGATTCATTAGGAAGATTTACTGAGTGAATCTTGACAGTAAATCTCACGAAAAACAATGTAATTATATCGAACCAAGTCTCAAATCGAAGAACATGAAAAAATAAAAAATTCAGTGAAAGTTTAATCGCGTTTAGAGATTTAAATCAAAAGACATAAGAGTTTGAAAATTATGGAGGAAAGAGAAGAAACAAAAAAATAAACAAACCCAGGTAATCAGCATAGCGAGTGAAATTTTTATTTTCTTTTTTTTGCTTCGTCCTTTAGGCTATAAAAATTGTCATTCTTCCAATAAAAATAGATATCTGTCATGTTATTTAAAAATATTCTAAACTGTTTCATTTTCCCTAATTTTCCATAATAAAAAACTGTCAAAACATTAAGTACAGCTCACCCCATTGCGGAAAAACTAAATACAACTTTTATATACGCTTTAAATAAGAAATTCCTCAGGAGTCTAACTCCTACTCGTTATGGCAAGCAATTTTCAACTCTGGCCTTGTTGACTGCCTGTGATAAGAATACCGCTGCCGGAGGACGTTGGGTACCCGTTTTGTGTACCACTTGATTCCGCCAAGACCAAGCGCCCATAATGATCTCACGAAATAAATATCGCTAATTTGTAATGTGGCGCTCTTCGCATGGTACCACCGATTTCTTCCAAATGTCACGTATCCACCCACAATCACGAAACGTGTGAAGCAGGGTCTCCTGATGATTTGACATATCGTGCAAGTATCATCATCCAACACGTGTCTATACTCAAGCATCACTGCTGTGGGTAGTGCTTTCCGGGAAATGAGCCACAACAACATGGTACCTCTTTGTGGTCCCATAATGGACCAAATATTTCTCCATTTTCGCTCATTCTGCTTGGAGCAGTCCATCATAAGATGGGCGTGCTACGCGGTTGCCATATCAAATTTTCCGGACGACATCGCAAGCTATTCCACCCTACCATCCGCAGTGATATTGAGCATGTAATGTAAGCAATTCACCGCCATACATATACTACGCCAAAGGAAGGAACAACTCGGCCTGGGCCTTTCCAGTGGGTTCCCATATTTGGCTTTTAGCACTTTGACTCATAGCACATATTACTCCACCAAAATGAGCCAAGAAATTTTCACAAGGAGGGCAATGTTCATGTTACGCAATCGCCGCACCCCAAGGCCTTACATAGACTTGGGTAGACAAATGTCGTTGCAGGATACGTAGTGCATACCCCTCTTATCCTCATCTCCCGCCAAAAGTAAAGTACGGGAAATTTTCTCCACCTCATACAGCACAACGCTTGGTATGTGAGTAGTTTGCATTAAGTAATAAGTAATTGTTACTAAAGCTGGTTGAAGAAGAATATTGCACCGTGCTCTAGATAACACCTTAGCCTTTCAAAGTTCAAGTTTTGCTTGTATCTTGTCAAAAATGAAACCATAGCTAGACTTCCTTTTCTTTCCACATAACAGAATTCCCTAATATTTTTCCAAGTCAAAGGTACGTGACATCCCCAGACAGTTGGCAATAGCACCCTCCTATTTTCCTTCTATCTTAGAAGAAGGAAGGGTTTTAACCCTTCCCTTCCACGTGTCATCATTAATTCTCAGTATCATTTTTATTTGTTGGTCCCTAGAAAAGGCTTTGGTTAAGTTTAGAGGGGGGGGGGGGGGTGAATAAACTTAACACTTAAAACTTTTGGAGTTAATAAACTCAGCAACTTCAAAGAGCGCGGTCGATACCTCGATGAGTCTGCGATACCTCGAAGAACTCTCAAAAAAGCGAGAGTCTCATCGATGGTTGTGTTTACTGAATTTGTGCAGCGGATTTATATCAAAAATTAAGCCTTATTACTTGTTGTTAAATATGATACTAAGTATTAGATACTCAGTAGTGTATGTGTGTGAGTTTAGTTGCTAGATTCAGTAGGTTGATGTGTATAATAAACTAAATGCAGAATGTAAGTGCAGAAAGTAAGTAGGCAGATTTTATAGTGGTTCCAGGTGGTGTAATCCTGTTAGTCCACTCTTCTCCTGTGATGTTGGAGGTAATTCACTAGAGATCTTTGATGTATCTGTTACAAAGATTCCTAAGATTGCTTGTCCTTCACCAATGACTATGGCTTCACAAACTGAAAACAAGGAACATGTAGGATTGCTGCTCCAAAGTCTTCCACTGGTCCTTGAAGGGTAGGATTGCCTCTTCACCAGCTCCACCACAAACAACGATCTTTCACACAACAAGTTGCTTCTTTGTTTTATTGAGTTCTTTATAAAATAAAGAATGAATCAAGTAAATGATTTAGTTGCAGCAGCTTGATTAGGATGATATAATCAGCAGCTTGCAGTCTTCAAGTGTGTAAACTTGATGTAGCTTGAATACATAATACACTTGAAGATTTTCTCTGGATAAGTAGATTTAAGTTCATGAGGTTCAAGCAGGTGCTTTTGCAAACTGTAATTATCTCTTATATTTTCTCTTGTAAATCATCAATCATCATCTTTTTCTGAGTTGGAAGTCCTCTATTTATAGGTAGGATGGCATGTGACTTGTATTTGAAATTCAAATATAGCCGCTCCTATTTTGTCCCATTTGACATGCTTTCATCACTATTCATAGGATCGATGTGATGTCGATTCCTTTTGACAAGCAGTGTGCGATCTGTCCAACCTTTGACTTATAACCATTGGATAAAAATCAATCATCCCAACGTTCTTTTTTAATCTCACCCTTGATTTGTTTGATAAGCCAGAGGTAGTTAGCTGTCATTTTCCATGTAATCTTCCAATGTAATCTTGAATTAATCGAGGTATATTATCAGCAGGTTCATCAGTCTGCAGAGATACCCATCAGTCTACTGAGCAGCAATTTGTTGTGTATAAAATACAATGCAGCTGATTTCTTTTATCTAAATTTTACTTGTGAAGTTAGATTACACCTTTTTCAAAATATAACTAAGTTCCAAACATCATCCAACTTAAGGAACTTAGACCTTCTACACAAGGTATATGTAATCAGTCTAGGACATCACAGACTTCCCTAATTTCTGATTCCATATCCTTGACTTTAATTACTAAGTTTGATCCCTTTGCCTTCATTAACTGAGTTTGACCCCTCAGCCTTCAGTCTTCAGCAGGTTCCAGAAAAGTCTACTGACCTAACTACCCTACTGACCTAGACTAGTCTACTGAAACAAGTCAGCTGACCTTTACAGTGCTTGTTTGATCAAACCTATACAAAGATCAAACTCTAATAAACTTATACATTTGATCTAGACATCTTTTTGCCTTTGCTCTATTACAGTTAGTTTGGCACTCATCACTAAAACTTAAAAATAAGTCCAACAATTTCCCCATTTTTGGTGATGATGCCACTACCCTCACCTAACATCAAAGCAAAAAGATTAAAACAAAAACAGAACAAATATCAGTCAATTCTTATTATAAACATTTGTTCACAGTTATTATAGTCTAGATGCAGGAAGGATAAAATATAATAAGTATGCTGATCTACTGTCTTCTTTCTCTTTCTTGTCTAGCCTTCTCCACTTGTTCTTGGTAGGCTCTGATTTCTTCTATCATATCCCTCATCCATTCATTTTCAATCAAGGTAAAATCAATGTAGGGATTTACTTCTTTCCACCACTTCCATGCTTCAGGCAGGAGGAGATTGATTTGATTCACTCTGAATCCAAACTTCATGTACAGTTCCTTGAATTCATCAAGTGAGTCCTTTGCTTTTGTGATAGGCAAAATCCTATCACCTCTGCCACTTCTTCCACCTCTTCCACCTCTGTAAGTTGCCCATATGGCTTTAACTCTTGCTTCCCAAAACTTCAATCCCAAGAAAGAGTTTAAACCTTCATGATAGCCCTTGTCATGATAAGGTTTCCTTCTGTTGTAGTATTCATTCTTGTATTGTTTGAGGAGATCATCAGTAAGTTGAACTCTGCCAGGTGCAGGTTCCCTGAATGAATTAGTTTCATTCTCCCATTTCTTCTTATCAAAAATCCTTGCAGCCTCTTTTGCTACTGCTGTTTGGCCCTCTTCCCCCTTAGTGACATCATCAACAAACCGGGACAACAGACCATGAACACTCTCCTGTGTGATTGCCAGATTACTCAGTTGTCCTTCCATAATCTCAGTTCTTGTATCAACTACAGTAATCCTTGATTGCAAAGTCTGCTCCAGTAGATTGATCCTCTCAGTAAATTTAGGATCCAATCCAGCAGGTTGAGATGTTCCAGCAGCCTCAGCAGGCTTAGGTGTTTCAGCAAGCTTGTCAAGTTTCTGATGGATGGATATAAATTGTTCTTTCAAAAACTTGTCTTTCAGTGAATTCCCTTGCTTGATTCCTTTCACTTCCATTGCAAGATCAGCAAGAGCATACTGATTTAAGGTAATATTGGAGGCAACTGGTTCTGTAGTCCTCCCTCAATTTTCCACCAAGTTGATCAAATCATCAAACCTCTGCTCTTGCCTGTCCAGTTGAGTTCTTAGATTTAGAATATCATTTCTGACAGTTCTCAACTCTTCCAGGACATGTGCTGGTACTCCACCAGCCATTTCTCCAGCAACTCCATCAGCAGGCTCCTCAACATTATATTGTGGCCTCTGATTGCTCACAACCATTGCCCAACTCCTATCTAGTCCAGCAGGGTTAGGGCCTTGATATTCTTCCAAGATAGGATCAAGAGCTGGTTCTTCAAAAATAGGTACAAATGCCTGTAGGGGATCAATAGCAACATCTTCTTCTTCAGGCATTTGGAACTCCTCATCACTAAAGTCATAGTTCAGCAGCTGCTCTTCCTCATTAACAGCAGGCTGCTGACCATCTTTCCCTATAGTGGTCTTGACCCAAAGTTTCCCTATAGTGGCTGCTGACCATCTTTCCCTACAGCAGCCTCTTCAACAACAACAGGGGTTTACTCCAAACCCAAAGTTTGTTCCAACCTTTGTCCAGGTGCTATTTGAGACTCAGCAGACTGTACCTCCTGTTCCAACCTTTGTGCAGGTGCTGTTTGTAGCCCAGCAACCTGTACCTCCTCTTCAGTTCTCTGATCTTGTACTATTTGAGCCATAACAACCTGATCAGGGAATATATCCATATTTTCTTGTTGAAATTCCCCAATATCAGCAATTTTTCTCAAAAGATTTCCAGTGTTAGTTAAAGTGTCTTCAGTGTCAATCCAGTGTTGATATTGAATTGAATCCTCAGAACTGACACTTGGCTCAACATGATCAGTAACTCTTTCTTCACTTGAATCCACAGTCTGCTGATCATCGACATGCTCAGCAGGTTCTTCAACAAATAGTGGATCTATCTCACCAACCATTCTGTTTGCACCAATATCTATGCCTTCATTGATTTGTGCCTCAATATCATCAATGGTGAGATTTTCCTCATCCTCATTTATCTGTCCAGTTTGCTATCTCTCAGTGGACTGTCCAGCACCAGTAGACTGTTTTACTCTTGGTTCAATAATCATGGCACTTCCACTGACTTCTCTTGGACCAGAGGGGTGATTATCATCAGAATCAGATGATGAAGAGTCATCATCATCACCTCTTGAATCCCTGAACTTGATACCCTCATCTTTCTGTTGTTCATCAAACAAATCCATCAGCCTTGATTGTAACAAAGAGGTATCAATCAGATCCAACAAACTCTCCACTCCCAATTTCTCAAAAACCTATTCTTCAAAGTCTGTCATAGGTTCTGCAGCAGGTTTTTGTTTCTTATAGAATCCAAACTTCCATTGGAAGTAATCAGCCATCAGCAGGAGTTTTGGATCAACATACCCTTCTTTCCTTTTCTTCTCATGTTTTTCAAAGGGCAAGAATGATCCTTTGGGAGCTGTTGCAGTACCTTGCTGACCTCCAAAGGTCTCAACAAGTAGATGCAATGTTTCTTCTACAGATGCCTCAAGGCTATAGGTTGCTCAGGTTGGATATTACTTCCTACTACCTCCATCTGCATGTTTCACACTTGGTTCCCACGACTTATATGCTCATCGGCAGGTTAGTAGTGATCGCTTCTTCCCCCGAACTATTGCGGGATTTGCGTGGTCTTGAACATGTGTTTCCATCTCCACGTGAAGGTGTAGTCTTAGTGGTTTCTTTGTGGTTCTTCAACAGATTCTACAAAGAGGCTCGTGGTCGTGAGATCTGTCAGATATCTCCAAATGATTGCTCAACAACAACCTTGTGTACTTTCAAGAGCCTCAGCCAGCTTTCTCCGGTAAGATTCAACAACTTTATCAAGTGAGGCTCGATTCTGATTGATCTGTTTGTTTCACAAAGTGAGTTGCTCAAGAACTACCTCTACATCCTCATTAGGCTTGATAATAGTCAAGGACTCAGCCTCAATAGCCTATTCTTCTTCTACATCACCTTCATCTTCTTGTGCCCTTAGAGCCTCCAAGTTTCTTAATTGTTTCCCCTTTCCATGTTTCTTTTTCTGGATAATCTCTTTCCTTCTCTTGGAAAGTGGCTCATCATCAATTTCAACCACAGTAGACTTTCTTTTTCTCCTTTCTTCCTTCTGTTGCTCCTTCTGAACTTCAACAACAGTCTTCTTCTTTGTGGCAATAGGTTCAGTAACCTCAATCTCTACTGGTCCCTCAGTGGACCCAGTAGTCTCAGCTGTTTGTTTCTTTGTCTTCTTAGGCTTCAAGATCTCAGTAGTCTTTCTAATATCAGCAACCTTTCTTTTCTCAGTGGTCTTCTTTGTTGCAGCAGACTTAACAGATTTCTTAACCTGCTTAAGCATCACCATCATTTCCATCATCATCACTATCAGCAGCGTCTGCCACACCTTCATCATCATCATCCAGACCAGGGATAGCATAATCAATCTCTTTCTTGTATCTGGACTGATTAATCTTCTCAGGTGCAACATCAGGAATCTCCAAATGATTCAGTAGGGTCTGAACCATTAACCCTAAGGGTAAGGCCTTGGATTTCCTTTTCCCTTCTCTTTCCTCCTTGGCTACTTTCTTCATGCAGTGAATAAAGTATCCAGCCCAATCAAATTTCATACTTCTGCAGATAATCATCATTAGCTCTATCTTGGGTCATGATAGAGTATCCATACTTCCAACCAGCCCTAATATGTTTTTAGCAATGATCTTGCTCAACAGGTTGTACTCAATCCCAATGTGTCTACAATTGATGCCTGGAATTGATTTGGTGTCTTTATTTGTCTTGATCTTATCAACAAAATCCATCTTGGACAATCCCATTTCCTCAGGATTTGTTGGACCATCTACTACTTCTTCAAAACCAAAAACTTCCCTCAGTAGACTTGAGGATATTTCTATTTCTTGTGCATTCACAACTGTTTTGAATGCTTCAGTTTCTTCCTTTACCACAATATTCTTCCAAAAACTGACAACGTTTGTATATGAGATTGTTTCCAATCTTATGTTCAGTACATTCTCCAGGCCTGCGTATCTCCTTATTCTTCTACCAATGTTGATAGCTAATTCTGTCTTATTAGCATCAACAACAAAACCTCTCACACTTTGGCTTGACTCGATTTGAACATCAATCTTTTCCGCCATTGTTAAAAGAAAAAGATGAAGAAGAAAGCTTTGTAAATCTGTGTTCACACAGTGTAAAAACAGAGATATAAACAGATTTGCAGTAGAGTATCTTCTGTGTAATAGGTCTGTATATATAGACAGGGAGTGGTTGTAACTGTCAGTGCACGTACATCCACATTAACCATGATTAATCTGAGTGAATGTTAGCTTGACACGTGGCCCATTACTTTCCTAAACGTATTGTAACCGATAGATCGTGTAATCGTGGTCATAAAAGATAGAATAAATATCCCGCCAATTGCTCTTTGACTTTAATAAAGTTTGACTGTGTAACGTTCCATTCAGCAGGGTTGTCCTCAGCAGGGTTGGCTCAGCAGTCTGCTGATAAAGATGCTTCAGCAGCCTGCTGACAATGTGACTCTGCTGATCCTTGATTTCTTCTTGTTTTGTTCAATTGATAATACAAGATGAAGTTTAATACCAATGACTGATCTGTCAAGTGAGCTCACCCAACATGACAAAGACCAATCCCCTTGGCAACCTCATTTGCTCAATTGCCCAAACATAAGTACATGGAATTGTTGATACCAATGACTAATCTGCTAAGTGAGCTCACCCAACATAGCAAAGACTAATCCCCTTGGTGAATTCCAGTACACTGCTGATGATCAGTCAACTCTAATAATTCCAAGTTCAGTCCTTAATTTGGCAAATCTTTCACTATCAAGTGGTTTAGTGAAAATGTCAGCAAGTTGATCTTTAGTAGGGATGTATAGAACCACCACATCTTTCTTCTCAACATGATCTCTTATAAAATGATGTCTCACATCAATATGCTTGGTTCTTGAGTGAAAAATTGGATTTTCAGTGATTGCAATTGCACTTGTGTTGTCACACATGATTGGAATTTCCTTTTCTTCAATTCCATAATCCCTTAACTGTTGTCTTAACCAAAATACTTGTGCACAGCAACTTCCAGCAGCTATATACTCTGCTTCAGCAGTGGAAGTTGATATAGAGTTCTGTTTCTTGTGGAACCAGGAAACCAGTCTATTTCCCATTAAGCGTTGTGTTCTGAGGTGCTTTTTCTATCAATCTTGCATCCAGCATAATCAGAATCTGAGTAGGATATAACTTTGAAGCTTCCATCCTTGGAATACCATATCCCTACTCTCAAAGTCTCTTTTAGATACTTGAGAACTCTTTTGACTGCACCTAGGTGACTTTCTTTAGGTTTAGATTGAAATCTTGCACAAACACCTACAGCAAAGGATATATCAGGTCTGCTGGCAGTAAGGTACAGCAGACTGCCTATCATCCTTCTGTATAAGGTCTGATCAACATCTTTGCCTTCTTTATCTTCGTTCAATCTGATGTTTGTACTCATAGGAGTTGATATCTTGGTGCTATTTTCCATACCAAATTTCTTCAAAAGCTCCTTGGTGTACTTGGTTTGATGAATGAAGATTCCATCTTTCAATTGTTTGACTTGCAGTCCCAAAAAGTAGTTCATTTCTCCCATCATACTCATTTGGAACTTGCTCTTCATTAGATTTGCAAACTTTTCATATAACAATTCATTTTCAGAACCAAAGATTATGTCATCAACATAAATCTGGACCAGGAGGGAGCTGTCACCTTCACTGATTCTGAAAAGAGTCTTATCAATGGTGCCTTTTTGTAAAACCATTGTCCACCAAGAATTGAGATAGAGTCTCATACCATGCTCTTGGTGCTTGTTTCAGTCCATAAACTGCTTTGTTGAGTCTATAAACTTTATCTTCTTGATCTTTAACTTCAAATCCAGGAGGTTGCTGAACATACACTTCCTCCTCTAGAATACCATTCAAAAATGCACTTTTGACATCCATTTGATATACCTTGAAGTTTTTATATGCAGCATGTGCTAGGAATAATCTGATAGCTTCCAATCTTGCAACAGGTGCATAAGTTTCATCAAAATCTATTCATTCAGCTTGAGAATAGCCTTTTGCAACTAATGTGGCCTTATTCCTCACAATGGTACCAGATTCATCAAGTTTGTTTCTGTACACCCATTTAGTACCAATGGTATTTGCATGACTAGGCCTTTCAACTAGTGTCCAAACTTGATTTCTTTCAAATTCATTTAACTCTTCTTGTATAGCAATTATCCAATCTGGATCTGAAATTGCTTCTTTAACAAATTTAGGTTCAACTTGAGATAGAAAACAAGTAAACATTGCTTCTAATTGTCTTCTAGTCCTCACACCTTGTTGTACCTTGCCAATAACTTGTTCAGCAGGTTGATTCCTTAACCATTGTGGATTCTGGTTAGTTTGATTTTCAGGGACCTCATCTTCAGTAGGGTCTGTTGTTGCTTCTTCAAAATGAGTTTTAGCAGATTCTTGAATTGCTTCAGTTGTTGCATCAGTAGTATCATTAGCAGGGTGTTCAGCAGGGGCAGTATCAGAAACTTTTAAGTCATTAAATTTCTCCAAAAATTCAACACAATCTGGATCATTGATTTGTAGATTCTCAGCAGGTTCACAAACTTCATCTTCCATTCCAGTGAACTTAGGTTCATCAAACACAACATGGATAGTTTCTTCATGTTCCAGTCACCTCTTGTTCAGTACCCTGAATGCCTTGCTGACTGAAGAATATCCCAAGAAAATTCCTTCATCTGATTTAGGTTGGAATGTCTTTAAATGCTCCTTATGATTCAAGATAAAACATTTACTTCCAAATGGATGGAAATAAGATATATTTGGTTTTCTACCATTCCAAATCTCATAAGGTGTCTTTAGCTGCTTCTTGTTTACTGAGGTTCTATTTTGTGTATAGCATGCTGTATTAACTGCTTCAGCCCAATACCTCTCATGTAGTAATGCTTCACAAATCATTGTTCTTCCTGCTTCTTTCAATGTCCTGTTTCTTCTTTCAGCAACCCCATTTTGCTGAGGTGTACCAGCAGCAGTAAGTTGATGCAGTACATCATTTTGTTCACAGTATTCTCTTATAACTTTATTGAGAAACTCAGTACCACTTTGTCGATCTTATTTTTACCATCACAAACTTTTCTCATTTTGTAATCTCTTCAAAAGATCAGGCATCATCTTGAGTGTTTCACTTTTCTTGTTCATAAAAACCACCAAAGTGTACCTTGAATAATCATCCACAACAACTAAAGTGTACTTATTTCCAGTTATACTAGTTGGACTGACAGGTTCAAATAAATCCATGTGCATTAGCTCCAGCACTCTCTTAGTTGATAGTTTTTTTTTTGACTTGAAGCTTGATTTTATTTGTTTACCTTGCTAACAGGCATCACAAATAGCATCCTTCTTGAATGTAATCTCAGGCAAGCCAATTACCATTTTCTTCTTTACTAGCTAATTGATATCATCAAAATTCAGATGATTCAACTTCTTGTGCCATAACCAATTGAGTTCTGATTTAGTACGCACAATGAAGGAGTTTCGAACTCACAGTGAGACCAATCCACAACATACATGTTTTGTTGTCTTCTACCAGCCAATACAACTTGATCACCTTTTTCACTAATGACAATACAGTTGTTTTTGTCAAAAGTGACCTTGTATCCCATGTCACAAAATTGTCCAGTGCTCAGCAAGTTGTAGTCCAGTCCTTCCACATAAGCAACATTCTTGATAGTTAGCCCATTTCTCACAAGTGTGCCATAGCCTCTTGTATAACCAGGTGTATTTTTGTTGCCAAAATTCACCCTTAGACCATCCTTTGCTATGTAGCTTGTCAAACAATGCTTATTCTTTGTCATATGTCTGGAACATCCACTGTCAAAGTACCAGACACCCTACAAAACAAAATCAATACATTTTAGGTACCCAAATCTGTTTGGGTCCATGATGGTCAGTGGTAAGCATGACCCCTGGTAAATTTCCATAAGGTCTTCTTTTAAAGGTGTCATACTTAGGTTCATACATGTATTCCACACATCCATAAGATCTAACAGTTGGTTGTGTAGGATTCACATATGTTTTCTGGCTTTTTGGTATATATTGCTGTTTGGAGTGATTTTTCTTGTTAGAAGCAGCAGTATAACCATAGGTTTGCTGTCTGTTAGGAACAACCCTGTAATATGGAGTCTGCTGAGGTCTTATATAAGTCCTCTGCTGAGTCCTTTGCTGATTCCATTGCCTAGGTTTTACCCTAGCAGTATGGTTGTATCTGTTGATTCTATCAATGGGGGCAGGAATATTCCAATCATTATCAGCAGGGAACAGTCTACCTTTCCCCCTTGAGATAAGTATCCCTTGAATGATTAACATTTTTGGGTCTAGGATTCTTATCCTTGGAATATTTCGGGTTTTTACCCTTGTGTGGTCCAGCAGACTTGGTAGCAGTGTCCGCTATCACAGAGTTTTTAAGGCACAATGAAATCCTATTTTTGGATTTATTCTTTTATTAGAGTGTTGACTTCCTTGACTTCTCGATTTTGCTTCTTTGAAGCATTCTCGTGAGGGCTTTCTTGCCTCAAAGAACCTTACTAGGAGTTGGATCTTGTGCGGTACAAACTTAGGACAATTCTCGGCTCTAGGTTGATGAGCCTTACTGGATCCACTCTTTTGGATTGTTGAGTCCCAAATCCAAGCCCTGTTCTATCACCATAAGGCTTTCCAGATTTGTATGCATTAGAGGAACAAGATGGATCAACAGATTCAGAGGCTATTGGATGTTCAAAGCAGCTCATACCGATTCTCGTCCAACATCTTTTCCTTACCTTTGAGAACCCTTAATTGGCATTCAATCTTTCAACTTCTACTTGAAGAGCTTCTTTTCAAACCTTCACAATCTCATAACCTTGATTGTATTTTCCTCGATTGATTGAGGATGGAATCCAAAGCTTCTTCATTGTAAGAGTTTCTAGGATTTTAACCACAAGTTGATTCACAATCACTTTCGGCGCAGAGTGTTAATTGATACGAAGATTGTATACCTCCTCCTGTTTCATCCATATTAGCCATTAATGCATAGTCTTCCATATCGACAACCAATGTTGTGTCATCTGATTCATTTCCCTTTTCAGATTCCACTTCATATCCAGATTCATCTTCAGCAACCATAGACTTCTTGCCATGTCTTCTTTGTTGAATCTTGAATTTTGGAGATCTGGACAATCTGGTCTGAAATGTCCAGGCTTCTTACAGTTAAAGCAAAGATAATCTGGTTCCTTTTTCTGCTTTAACTCAGGATAGTCAGGTCTGAAGTGTCTTGGTTTCTTGCAATTAAAACACAAGAAATCATTGTCTTTCTTTGTTTCTTCCTTCTTCTTTTCAATAAATTTATTTGTGAAATTCCTAGGTGAGCTTTTCCCATCTTTCATCATCCTGATCTTCTTGCTCAACAATGCTATTTGCTCTTGCATTTCATCCAGTAATTCAGCATGAGCTTCTGATACTTCTTCTTGATGTGAAGCAGCCAGTGCTGTGGTTTTTGTCTCTTCCTTTTCAGTGGTAGGTGACAACTTCTTTTTGAATTCATATGCCTTAAGATCTGAGAATAACTTGAATGTATCCTCTTCATGCAGTCTTCTCTTTTCTTCTATGCCTGTCACCTTCATCTTCCATTCATTTGTAGCAGGTAAAGCTTCCAAGATTTTTGTGTTGATTTATTCTTTTGAATAGATAACACACAGCAGGGTGAGTTCATCCAGAATTGCATTGAACCTAGATTCCATTTGTTCAATGGTTTCATTGGGTTTCATTTCAAACTTTTGGAACTTCTTCTTTGCCACACTGATTTTATTCTTTTTTATTTCATCAGTGCCTTCACAGATCAACTGTAGTTTGTCCCAAAGTTCTTTTGTTGTTTTACAATCTTTCACTTTCATGTACATGTTGCTATCCATAGTTCTGTAGATAATATCAATAGCAATATTGTTCAGATTTGCTCTCTTTTTATCTTCAGCAGTCCATTCCTTTTCAGGCTTTGGAATGTACTGTGTCTCTTCACCCACTGTTACTGACGTTGTAATCTCCAGTGGTCCATCTGTGAGCACATCCATCATTTCATCATGAGTTGCAGCAAGGTAAGCCTGCATACGACGTTTATATTCGTCAAAACGATCTGCAGAACACATCAACATTGTTCTAGCATACTGGTTGTTATCCATGATGCAAGGCTTTGAAAACCAGTGATTTGAAAAGGTTTTTCAAATTATTTTCACAAGCACAACAAGTAGGATTACTTGAGCGAAGCCTAATCGCTCCGATACCAATTGTTGGTCCTCAAAAGGCTTTGGTTAAGTTTAGAGGGGTGAATAAACTTAACACTTAAAACTTTTGGAGTTAACAAACTCAAGAACTTCAAAGAACTGCTTTGAAACCTCGGTAACTCTTAAAAAGCAGTAGTCTCATTGATGGTTGTGTTTCTTGAATTTGTGCAATGGATTTATAACAAAAATTAAGCCTTATTACTTGTTGTTAAATATGATACTAAGTATTAGATACTCATTAGTGTATGTGTGTGAGTTTAGTTGCTAGATTCGTGAGGTTGATGTGTATAATAAACTAAATGCAGAATGTAAGTGCAGGAAAGTAAGTAGGCGAGATTTTATAGTGGTTCCAGGTGGTGTAATCTCGTCACCCACTCTTCTCTCTGTGATGTTGGAGGTAATTCACTAGAGATCTTTGATATCTCATTACAAAGATTCCTAAGATTGCTTGTCCTTCCCCAATGACTATGGCTTCACAAATCGAAAACAAGGAATGTAGGATTGCCGCTCCAAAGTCTTCCACTGGTCCTTGAAGGGTAGGATTGCCTCTTCACCGGCTCTCCACCACAAACAACAGTCTTTCACACAACAAGTGCTTCACTTTGTTTTCAAAGGAGTTCTTTATAAAATAAAGAATGAATCAAGTAAATGATTGATTCAAAGCAGCTTGATTAGGATGATATAATCGTGACTTGCGTCTTCAAGTGTGTAAAATTGATGTAGCTTGAATACGAATACACTTGAAGATTTTCTCTGGATCGATGGATTTAAGTTCAAGAGGTTCAGCAGAGGTGCTTTTGCAAACTGTAATTATCTCTTATATTTTTCTCTTGTAAATCATCAATCATCATCTTTTTCTAAGTTGGAAGTCCTCTATTTATAGGTAGGATGGCATGTGACTTGTATTTGAAATTCAAATATAGTCGTTCCCTGTTTTGTCCCATTTGACATGCTTTCGACACTATTCATAGGATCGATGATTGTCGATTCCTTTTTTGATTAATGCAGTCATCCAACCTTTGACTTATAACCATTGGATAAAAATCTGAATCATCCCAACGTTCTTTTAATCTCAGCCCTTGATTTGTTTGATAAGTCAGAGGTAGTTAGCTGTCATTTTCCATGTAATCTTCCAATGTAATCTTGAATTAATCGAGGTATATTATTAGCAGGTTCATCGATCTCTTTGAGATACCCATCGATCATTGAGCAAAGAATTTGTTGTGTATAAAATACAATGCAGCTGATTTCTTTAATATAACTTTTACTTGTGAAGTTAGATTACACCTTTTTTAAAATATAACTAAGTTCCAAACATCATCCAACTTATGGAACTTAGACCTTCTACACAACGTATATGTAATCAGTCTAGGTCATCACAGACTTCCCTAATTTCTGATTCCATATCCTTGACTTTAATTACTAAGTTTTATCACTTAGCCTTCATTAACTGAGTTTGACCCCTCAGCCTTGGTCTTCAAAGAGTTCCGGAAAAGTCTCACCGACCTAACTACCATCGACTAGACTAGTCTCAATTGAAACAAGTCAGCTGACCTTTACAGTGCTTGTTTGATCAAACCTATACAAAGATCAAACTCTAATATACTTATACATTTGATTTAGACATCTTTTTGCCTTTGCTCTATTACAGTTAGTTTGGCATTCATCACTAAAACTTAAAAATAAGTCCAACATTATTATTACTTCCACTTCCTCCGTTTCGACAAAATTTGTTGTTGAATGATAATCAAATGTTTGGGCTTTTCATGTCTGGCCCATTGGTCTTTAGTGTTGGTGGCTCAGATTTTTTACAGGAAAAAAAAAATTCCTCCACACATGTACTTGGACATTATGTTGAAAAAACCGGCTACTCTAGGTTTTCTTCTCAAGCGTTCCCCCGCCGATGGGTACCGGCGCATTTGGTTTGACTGATGAGAAGACTCAAGTGGCGATTTTTCTTCTTCAATGTTTGAGGAAAAGCAAAGGAATGACCTTTGACGTGAAAATATGTAAGGTGCCAGACGTAAGTGTGTAGATGTTCAATGGATTCGCCGATTTGGGTTAGTAAGTCTCCTCTACTACCTACGCATCTCATCATCGTTACGTACCTCTCTACACCCTTTTCTGGCCATACGATTTTTATATTCCCTTTAGACCCTTTTCTCCTTCATGCACTTGCTGTTCTTCTTGCCTCTAACTTAAGACCATTTAATCGGTGCGTTCTGTGCAAATTTTCAGAAGGTAAAAAATGGTTCGCTTCTTCAGTGTTTGCTTTTGTGTAAATGCTTTCTGTTTTAGGTGGCATTAAAGTCTGAACAAAGGTTTTGTATTCTGGGTTCAAGCTTTCCGGTTGGGTTGCTTCAAAGGATTTTCTTTCGTACTTTTTACTTCTGATGCTGGGTCATAAATTGAAGAGTTCACATTTAGTAGGAAGTACTTTTTACTTCTGATGTTGGGTCATAAATTGAAGGGTTTACATTTGGCAGGAAGTATTATTTGTGTTTGTGGATTGTTCATTTGTATGTGGGTCCAGACTAATAACATAAAGTAAATGTGGCCTGCTATTAAAGTGGTTGTTAACGCATTTGGATTGTTTTTTTTTCTTAGGATGATAACATAAACAATGTGTGAAGGGTATAATTGATGTATAAAAAATGTCGGCCGCTTTACGGTGGATCCATATGTTACTCTGCAATATTGATTCCCATAGTCATTCAATGGTTTTACTAAAAGGAGTTTTATACAAACCTCATAACCTTCTTTCTGTTTTACAGATAAAATCCTACCCTCTTTCTTTCTTGTATGAACAAAAAAGCTGTGCTTTTTGTGTTCTCACAATTACATGTTCTGGACTATTTGTTTAATCATGCTTCATGTTTGAGGCAGTAGTTGGTTCTTACTGTTATGACTTTCTTGCAATGTTGTGTATGTGTGTGCAGCTGCAGTATTCTAGCCAAAAAAAATGCTTCTACTTAGGCTCAATTACTTGTGCTTATGTTCAATTGCTTGTGGTTAGATTCAACTGCTTCTACTTATAGCTGAGCGACTCTTTGCTGTGTTTTTCCTACAGGTTCTATGAAAGACAAAGCAACATGAAAGATTGGTCGCTTAGCCTTAGGTATGTACTTCCTTGAAAGCCTTGTATTCATTACTGTCTCGGTTGCCACTGGTATTATGTTCTTCTTCATGTTGGTTTATAATGTATCTGCCTTTTTTTCTCTTTTGGTGTACTTTTAATCGCCAACGCAAATTGCACCTTCTAAAATTTTGCAGATAGAACCTTTGCCCTCTTCCTTTGTTGTTTGGACAGAAAATGTAGCCTTCATGTGCTTTATTTAGGTTCTTGGTGGTAGATAACATTGTTTCAATGACGTTTGAACTAAAAAAATGACTCTTCTCATCTTAGAACCAACAAACCTAAAGACAAGAGTCACAAAACAGTAAACATGTATTCTTTTCATGGAGATGTTATGTTACCTTGCAGTAACATAAGTTTTAAACAGCTTGGTGAACATGCCTTAGAGAACAAAAAAAACAGACATTTGTACACCTATCGTTACAAAGACTAACATTTGCTTTTACATAAACATGCCAAGGCAAATGCTTGATGCTCTAGAGAAACTACCAGGGAAAAAAGGATGGACCTGCATCGTCCAGGTTATCGAACGCCATCCTGCCTTATATAACACTTTGACTGGCTACCCTTTTCAAAAAACATATAGAAATTACATATTGACTGATATAAAGGTTGGAAGCTGTTACACTTGGTTACGCACTTTTGCACGGAAATACATCACACACATACTAACTTCTGAATATTCTGTACGTAAAAGCAGGGAACCAAAATCAAAGCAGTCATGTTTGATAATCACATCAACTTTTTCGAGCGCTCTTTGCAGCCATTTAAAAGGTATAAAATTTCAAACTCAACTGTCACCCTCCCTCCCGATAGGAACAGTTGGATGATTACAAATCTCGTGGATTATCACCGCCAAAATACCTGTGGAGCCAATTATCGATGCTAAACCATATGTCTTGCTGTGCAAGTTTGATGTTTGTAAGTTTGCCAACCTCCACATATTTGCAGAAACATATGCGAATATAGGTATATATGAAATTAAATATTTGTTTCCGTCATATGTTCATGCCTTATAATTTTGTAGTAAAAGAGAAACATACTTACATAGACTTTTTTTACAAAAAAAAAAATTGTTCAGACTGTTGACATTGACTTTGCTTGGTTGGCTAACAAACACCAATTCTTTGTAATTTCGCAGCTATTAGGGGATTAATAAAATGTCAATTTCCCGTGCTTGACATTTATAATATGAAACGAGCCAAAGATCATGTTCTTGTTAATGAAGAGTAAGAGTATTGCTATAATTTCTGGTTAACTTCTACATCCATGTAAAAATGAACTAACAAATATTTTATCTATGACAGAGAAATCCGATTGTCCTACGATTTTGGAAGGACTTGTTAGCGGCTTATGATCCAAACGTTGATACCTTTCACAAGGAACCCATGACTATAATTGCTTCAAATCTTGCGGTCAAGACATTCCATGGTACGTTTACTTTTTGATCATACCTGCACATTACATGCTTATTTCGCTTTTACTGCTATTGACATGTACATTGTTGCAAGGCTGTCTCTGGCAACGCGAAACAACACTTATTTTATTGAAAATCCACCGTTGCCTGAAGACCTTGGTCTAAAAAAATGGTACAATCCTCTTCTTAACAGTTTCTCATATGGACTACAAGGCACTTCTGAACTATAAAATTCTTTGTTGTATTTAAAATGTATGTTGAGATCAAGGAAAAGGTTGCTGGTTGGTTGAAGAACAAAGCTTATGAGGATACAAAACGGTTCTTTTTCCCGCCAAAATCAGAACATAATCTAGATTTCGCATCCGCAATGTCGCCTTTTGATTATGTGAGCTATTAAACCAGTATTACACATTTAGTGCTTCAAAAATATTTTACTTCCTTACTTTTGGTTAATACACAGACGGAAACATGCTAGATTAAAGGAAAGCTTCGCTTAAGTGTTAGGCGTAATTCTCTTTACTACATTGTCTATGGAAGCTGTAGAATCACTTTTGAGGCTGCGTTGGATTGGAATGTCGAATGTTCCGGATGCAGAGTGCTTTCACTAATGGAAATTAATTAAGTTTACGAATATGATTCATCATAAATATCTTGTGCAGTTTAGTAATGTCAATTTAATGTGCTTAACTTTTACTTACGTTCACCATGACACAATTAAACTGTCAGTCACCTTGAATGACGAGAATACAAATGTGAGAAGCACAATTAAATCGCTAGATGCTGAAAAACTTATTCCGTTTACTGTAGAAGTGTACATGAAATAATAAAGCTAGAAGAAGAGGTACTTATTTCGATATTAATATCAGTGGCTTGGCTAAATATAATTGGCACAATAGTATAACTTTTTTTCTGGCCAGCATAAGTTACATTTTTTAGATGAACTGAAAGTGACACACCTGAGTTAAATGGTTAACTGACTAAGACACAACTCATGAATCGTAAATTTATAAGAAATCAATGATTAGCTGGAGAAAATGAGCCTAGCATCCATGAAAATCTGATGAATCTGTAGAACACAAGCCTAGCATCCATAAATTTCATTCACATGTATCATGATTAGCTGGAGAAAATAAAATGAAGTATAGAACACATGTAACGCCTGCACCAGCTTTTTCACTCTGTGTTTTTAGCAAACATATTGGCTTTCTTTATAAACAAGCATAACGTTCTCCAACACCGTCTTGTTTTCAGGGGCAGCCTCCTCTAAACGAAATTTCCATTACAATGGATAACACATAAGTGGTGTGTTTTGTGAAGTGCTATGATAAGCTAATCGATATTGCAATTCTTCGAAGATTTGTGATACTTAAGACATACACAATTGACGAACTCGAAGCATTAGGTAAGAACAAAACACCGGAAACAGCTGCACCTATGATGATTCGTTCAAGAACTTCTACTGTTGTATCTGATGAAGATGTGGTCTTCTCCCCTGGCTCAAGTAAAGCTGATGACTCACAGGCACAGTTTTTTATGCCAATGGCTAAAAAGATTCTTGAGGAAGTGAACCAAGAATGTGCTCAAGCAGCATCCAACAATTCCCCTGCTTCCACTGTTAAAAGAAACATTAACTTTGGTACAATAACTGTTGAGGATTTGGGACATGTTTCCTCAAAACTCCCTTATTCACAGTCTGCCAGCATTGTGGAAACACCCAAGAAAAAGAATAGAGTAGAGGAGAAGAATGTCCAGTCTTCTTAATTAATGACGATTCAATATGATCGTCTTTTGCTTGCAGTATATTTTAGCTACTGAAACAACAAATGCCTCGCTTTATTTTGCTATTCTGCATCCATCAGAATCTTCAGCTGATGATGTTGATGGAGATCTGATAACAATGCTTGCATAGCTATCAGGTCAGTTGGCTACTTAATATGTTAGTAATGTAATATCAACTTATAAGATGTTCTTGAATGCAATATCTTCTACTTTGGCCCAAACATTTGCTGCTTCGTTACAAATTTAACTGCATCACATGTTCATTACAGACATACTTTCATTCCGTAAAGTTACTATGCCTAATTCTTTCTTTCCAACCATTTCTACATATCATTCAACCAATTATAATCAGTCTGCTGCTAAATAAATGGCCTTGCAGGGGCCTTGCGGTG
Organism: Gentiana macrophylla; assembly: GCA_026214975.1. Taxonomy (NCBI): domain Eukaryota; kingdom Viridiplantae; phylum Streptophyta; class Magnoliopsida; order Gentianales; family Gentianaceae; genus Gentiana; species Gentiana macrophylla. Next base: position 81,242,673 of record CM047807.1, on the reverse strand, counting down.
CAAGGCCTAAAACATTCTAGTATTCTCAATATAAAACCTATGTATCTCTCCTCCTTTTTCCGTCTGCTAATTCACGTACTAAAGAAACACCATATCTAATTGGGCCAAGCCCACTAACTATCTTAAGGATTTAAATGGTCTATTTAATAATAATAATAAATAATAACTTAATTAATTAAAAGGTCTATCTAATATAAAAACACCATTGACTAAAAAGCAAAATCCACGGTTGACTTTTAGAGGCTTTGTCTTTTCTTCATTAGTCGGGATCCCGACATAGACGAAAACTGAAATTCTAAACCCTTTAAAAGCCTCTTTTCTTCCATCTTCCGCAAAACTTACAAAAAAATGCTCTATAAGTCTGAAATTCCTCCATCGTCCTTCTGAGCTCTTAAAAGCAAAAAATCAATCAAAACATACCCGAAATAGAGCATCTCCCGACAAAATAGATATATACTAGATACAGAAAAATCCCATAAAATCAGACGGTCCTGATGTGGGCCAATCACCGCAAGATTCTTAGTCGAGTCGTAACCCAAGTATTCATGAGATCTCAAAACGATCATATCTCGATAATGACTATATACCCGAGGTAGGTCAACTCCCGACGTGGGCCGATCAGTTGGATCCGAACAAGGGCTCTTCACGGTCACTATAATATTGGGAGACATATTATCACTCGATTTTTGTCGTGGGAGTAATTTAAAATTAATTCGCTTAATTAATTTTATTTAATTACGGTCTCGTCTTATTACGTGCATATTACTACAATATCATATAAAGTAAAACATACACTACATTCCGCACACATATTAACCGGTATGATCATGGAATTTTTCTAGGTGCGGTTTCGAATACATTCTGACGAATCTGCGGGGCACAACTAAGGGAAGCATCAACCACCAATGGATCTTTGACATGCGCCATATCCATGGATCTTTATCGCCTTTCTTTTGGTCTTCATCCTTGTCTTCTATTTATTTTATATAAAAAACAATCTAATAAATTTTACAACCGCCGCATAAGGGGGGAGCTAACAGGAATGGGATAATGCAAAAATAAATTAGGTCACGTTCTTCATAACGGCCTAGGACAACAATAAAAACCAACAGAAAATAAAGCATTCACATCTATCATATTGGTCGAGTCCATGATCAATCGTAGTCCATATAATCATATTATATCTACTATCTATTCCATACAATCAATATCTTATGAAAAAGATAAAATTTAAATTTTAACTACTTGCGTCATTGAAGCATCCAATTAATTAATTAATTAACGTTAATTAATTAATAACTTTAATTTCTAATTTTCAAATTTAAACTATTTTAAATAAAAAATAAAATTGAGAGGGTCTCTTTTGTTTCTTCCTTTTTGATTCTTAATCAAAATGATGCTTTTGGTTTGGTCCAAACCAAATTTAAAAGGCATCCTGGGTCTTTTCCAAAATCAAATATTAAGGCCTAGGCCTTTTCCAAAATCAAATATTTTGGAAGAGGCCTAGGCCTATTCCAAAAATTTGGAATGACCTAGATTTAGTTCATAACCAAAACATATTTCTTCCCAACAAATTGGGTGATGCCACATGGCTTCCCAATGGCCAAACTATTTGAGCCATTGGTTAGTCACATGGCATAAACTAAACAAAAGAGAAATTACAACTATGGACCATATTGAATCATAAAGATGCACAAAACAAAACAAGAAGGGGAGGGGGGACGGTGGTGCCGACAACCGCCGGCATCCCGAAGGTCACCGACGCCGCCGGTGCCGATATGGCGGTGGTGCCGCCGCCGCCTCCGCTCCTCCTTTTTTTCTTTTTCTTTTTGTGAATCTATTACGGATCAATATCATACATGTTTTAATTTATTAAATATAATTTTACTACGCGAATAAAAGATGCTTATTGCTTAAACTCGAAAACCGCTCCAATACCACTGTTAGGAAATCAATCGAGTAACGCAGCAGAATTTCAGAAAATTGATTTCCCAATCTAGGATCGACTTCGTTTAAACAATAAACATATAAGAGAGAGGGCGGTAATACTACCTTGGTTGATTGTTGAGGAGATTTTGCATCATTAAAACAAAAGAAAATTTATAACCCTAACCTATTGACGGACCTTTTCTATGCTATCAATCCTTACCGGCAGTGTACCGGGTCAAATTGTAGTGATAGAGTGATGAGTCAAAGTGTCGATCCTCGTGGAAAACTTGGTAATTCACCGTGTGATTAAACACCAAGAAAGCAAGTATTATCTCAATCTAAGTCGCAATTTTATCATCCAACCAAACTCTAAACTAACAAAGCATAAAACTAAAGCAGATATATATAAGTATATAAATATATATATAGATATATAGCAATACATATATATATATAGATATAAGTATATATAGGTACCAAAACAATATCTAAGGGAGGGAGATAGATATTATAATTATAGACTAGCCAAGAATATGTTATTGAATCCTTATATCTTTTAGTGAAATTGGATGTCTTTGGATCTTTATTTTAAGTTAAATCAATTATACTAAACGGTGCACTCCTTAACTAAACAATTCATTCTCACACGAGCATCCGAAATTGTCATATGTCCAATCATTTGTCCAAGGTCATCCTCAAGCATGGGTCACTCCCGTTTTGTCATTCGGCCAATTTTAAGGTATGTCAATTAAACAAATGAATTAAACGTAATAATCTCTCGAGTACATATTTCAATAAGAGTTTGTTTCTCCCGAAACAAATCTACCCCGGTTTTAGAAATCGGATTCCGTTGTCACGCTTTCACTCGGCCAATTTTACCCTCCGGTCTTTCTATTAACGAGTTCATAACCTAACTACGAGGCGTCAATTCATAATTAGATTATGAATTCTTTCATATCAAGTAGCTAATTCAATACTTAATATAGAAAGAGATTCATTATAACCGATTTTTATCCAATTTTAGTATAGTCATCATCCATTTCCCTAAAAGATAATACTAATCCAATTTCATATCTTGGCTAGATACTAGGTTAGCCTAATATCATTATAAGTAAGATACTAATAACAACATAAATACATTAGAAAAGTTACAGATTACAATCGAAGCTTGAGTTGTATCCTCCGGAAATAGCAACTCCTTTACATCAATGATCCTTGATACATCTTCTAAGCATTATAACGATACTTTATACTACAAACATTATTCCGGCAGAGTGCCGTTATGACTTTTATTTAACTAAAAACAACAAAACGAAACTATATATAGATATAGAGAAGAGATATATGCATTGGTACACTTCAAAATGGTTGCATTTGAGGTCTATTTATAGACCATATCACAAGGCGCGGCGCGTGCGGATCACCACGCAGCGCGTGCGGCTACACAATATATATTCCCTTGTCGAGATTTGTGGGCCCGATTTGAGAGATTTTTCGCAATATTCGGCCTTCTCCGTGCGCGTGCCGGTCATACAACATATCGATGTTTGTAAAAACCTATCTCGAGCTGTAGACCTCAGATTGACATGATTTGATATTCGTTGGAAAGCTCTTTTGATGGCCTACAACTTTCATCAAGGACTTTTCTCTGAAAATGCCTCTAAGTTAGATCAAATGTCCGTTGAAGATGAATTACGGTAGAAACATTAAGCACAGATTGATCTACATTTCAAAGTTGTTAGATTTTGGCATAATCTTTTATCCCACAAAACTCATGATTTATACTTCAAAGTATGTCATATTTTGGGATCTTGTAAACATCCGATCCTCGCAACAAACTCAACTAAACACCAAACGTAAATACGACAAAAACTATCATTTTTATCGCTTTTATAACTTATGCATCTAATTATAACTAACTATGATTTTTATAAGTTTTTAATGCATTTATATGAAATTATACTAAAATATCATAAATATAATAATAAAAAGTCTTATAATTTGATCATATATTTTTCATACATCACAACTCCCCACTTAGCTTTTGATCGTCCTCGAGCAAAATAAGCGATAATATAATTCTTCTAGATTAAATTCCTAACTTAGTAGCATTATGTTTGTCAACATTATAATTATATTAATTTCATCTATCTAAGATATTTTAGAAGATAAAAAGTGTATATAACTTAATAAACTAGTTATAAAATATTATTTGAATGAAATTTTCATGAATCACTTTATAAGTATAAATAAAATATTTAGAACAACTTTTTAATCTCCAATTGTATGATTTATCGGAATCAATGACTAAGTCAAGTAGTTGGCAAATTGGCTTGTAACGTTCGTGCTCGGGGTAGTTGGCTAATCGAAAAGGATAACAAAGGAAATCAAAAGAGATAGAAGCAAGTTAAATGCGTACTTACACCTTCATCTTCTTCGATCAAAATTTCTCAATCAAGAAACACTCTCGACATTGTTTTCAATTTTTAACTTTAATAACTTCCAAAATATGGTTTTCTTTTTTTTTTTTTTTTTTTTTTTTTTTTAATAAATAAGAACTTAAGAACATAGGCATTGCTTTATCAAGATTGATCGAGTACTACTCTTTCGATCGAAAATCACGAATCCGGTTTCCTTAAACTCGTGATAATTCTTGAGAGTTTTGATTCGACTTTTTTTTCATGATTTATAGCATATACCTTCATTCCCAGCAATAGGACATTTCGTGATAATACCCTAGCTGGACTACTATCATCAGGCAGCTTTATCTGATATTTTATTTTTGGGTTGTCGATCAAAAACAGAAAAGATACCTATATTACTCTGTTCTTAGATTTTTTTTTTTTTCGAGAATAACCATATTTGATAATAAATTGCCTTCCGAATAACATTCATTTCAATCTCAGCATATACCAAATTTCGATGTCATCACCGCTATCCATAAATACATACCAAACTTGCGGGATTTTCAAAGAAATGTAGACCATTATTAAGTTAGGGTTGTAATTTCTAGTTAATAATAATGGCTATTTCGAGTGAGGTCTTGATCACTCTACAAGGTGAGAGTGGGGACAAAATTAGAAATTATGTTCAGGTAGGCTTATTTGGCTCTGGTTTATCAAAGTTATGCCAAAAATCTCATCATTCCTAATCCGATTCCAATTTCATACTTTGTCTTGAAAAGAAAATTATTCTAAAATTTCATTATAATTATAAGTAACTTTTGTCTAATTTCATAAAAATATTTCATAATATTTATCAAGATATATATACTTAAAATCTTATTAAGAATCTAAAATAGACATAATTAATATAAGAATAATATATCAAGATTACTTTACTTAATTAAAAATTTATTCTATCCAAATATATCATTTTTATCAAATAATTATATATTATTGCTTATTAAACTAAGTGTATAAGTATTTGATGTATTAAATTCAATTTATTTACTAACCAATCTCTACTCCCCACTTATGAATTGGCATCGTCTCGATGGCTAATGAGTAGTAAAAATTTGGATTAGAAAATAAAATGAATTCTATCATGGTTAGATTATTTTAGGTGTCAAATAGACGAGCGTTTATATAATATAGAAGAAAAACATTTAAAAACATAAATTAAAACATGCAAATATATTACAATACTAAAACACAACTTAAAACTACTAGGAATGTTAAACTAGAAAACCATAAATTAAGTTAAACTAATTTAAACTAATTTTTTTAACTAAGTTATTTTAATTTATTGTAACTTATACTAACGTACCGTACTACTATTATTAATTCGTTATTCCTTCTTTTCTACCAACAAAGTTATCTAATTTTCACCACTGGACGATCCTCCCGGAATATCGACTGGTAAAAGCCCAACACGAGGAATACGAGCTGGAAAATATTCATCTGTCGCTCTTTCCGGAACCCTTGCCAAACGAACACATAACCTAGAAATCAACCATCCAAATGGTAAAGGATGATAATTCGGTCTTCTCCGAACATAAAACTCACGGTGATTTTTGAATCAAGACTTCAATCTATATGACTCAAAGAGTAATCGATATAGAAGCATCAATTCATCATCACTAACTTCCGAGAAATTAACAGATTGGATAAACACGTGAATTGATGAATCGCTCCACGCTCTAAGATGGGAAGCAAAGCGATCGTAGATACATTTTGATCAATATCATAATTGTAGAACAAGAGTGGACAAGCTTCCAAATATTTTGTAATAAAACCGTTAGCGGTATCCAATCTCCATTGGTACTCAAAATGACTGGGTGAAGTTTGGACTGGTGGAATCAAGAAAATTTGATTTATGTTGGTGGAAGTGAAAGGAACAGCAACTCCTCTCACAGTAACAGATTGTGTTAATGACACAGTATTAGCTTCTGACAGTACTGAATAGAATTCTCTTACCACAGTAACATTAATCCTACCTCTCGGCATACGACAAAAATAGTCCCACCCATCTACATCCATCCTCGTAAACGCCCAGTTGTCAACCTTTCTGAAATTTAAACCTTTCTCAATCAACACCGGTGATTGATTGAAATTACTTATATAAGGGTTGTGAACCGAAGCATACATAGGCTCGTAAGGGACTTGATGAAAAAATGTATTTGGAATGACAGAATTTGGTGTATGTGGAGGTGAATAACTGTTTACGGATGAACGATCGGACATTTTAAACTTTTTATAGCAAGAGAATTAAAGCAAAGGAAGGGAATGAGCATTTTAGGAATGCTGCATCTGTTTCCTTTTATAGACAAAGCTTGGACTGAAATGGAAATATCCTGAGAAGATCCTGCAGCCTACTACACCGGCGCGTGCCGGACACCAACCGGCGCGTGCCGGTCAAATAGTGCTCAGTCAGAGATATTTCAATTTCTAGCTTGATCCAGGATTTATTTTCTGACAAATGATTCTGCAAATTTCTAAAACGTGGGGAAAAGATCTATAAACATCCGAAAACTACGAAAAAAATACAAAATAACAATGTGCACTACCCCGAGAGTGCATCAAACGTTTAACGTACAAAACAAACATAACAAAAACTAAGTCAAACCAAAAAGTAGATAGTTAAATAACAAAGAAAAGAAATCACTCGTCCTCATCATAGTTAAGATCGATGTCATCAGTAGGGTCGTACTGAGATGATGATGATCCAAATGTAGATAGAAATGAAGTATAATCAGCTCCTTGCGACTGCGTCGTATGAATACCATAACTGAACTGCTGTGGATCCGATACAGAAGTTCGAAATGATGTCTCAGTCCTCATCGTCGACATAGAAACGGATCCTGAAGTCCAAATGAACCCAATCCCAATCTTTGTCACATCTCCGCTATGAAGTCACTCCTCCCATGCCCAAGGATGTCCCTGGTGTACCTGTAAACATACCACCCTGTCCTATGGATGACGGCGTATAGTCCTGATAAATAACAGGTGGCGGAATCGGCGGAATCCAATCCGGCATAGTATACGGGTAAGGTGACTATAGGGTGTCTAGCAGATATCTCAACAAATCTAGGATCGAGACTCACTCATAGCATCTCGAAATCCTCTCGACCAACTCTAATGTCCTCGGCCCAATGTCTATTCGCGCCACAAGGCTAAAAAGCTATATTAGCATCGGTTCTAGCTCGAGCTTGAACTAAATTTGAAACATAGCCTCAACTTGACTCTGCTGTGGCTGATGTGACTGTCTAGGTGGTCTAGGTACTTGAGTGTCAATAGGAGGTGGAGGTTGTTGTTGCTGACGATTAGGATTATTGTAATTTATTACTCCAGTGAGGTAAGGCTCTCGATTTAAGACCAATGGGAGGAATGTAGGAGACACAGTTCTATCCGAGGGTAAGACATGGGGACTTCTGCAAGCTCACACAAGGCAGAAATGAGACTAGGGAACGGGAGACGTCCCCCTCGATAACGAGTCCTTGCAAACTCACATGCCTTAGAAAAGATCAATTTCCCCAGATTTATAGGAATATCATTAACCATGGCCCAAGCAATAACTACTTCCTCTCGACCAAACGCACAAACATGTGTGGAAGGACATACATTATGGCCTAAGAACTGTTTTATTGCCCGTATGTCCCTAATACAATTCCCATAAGCAAACCTATTTTCTATCCATTCAGCAGTGGGGTCAAAGGCTTGCTGGGCTTCATAAGCTTTGGTTTGTAGAGCCATAGGATGTTCTAAACCCCACACATTGTGATAATCCTCCTCTTCTGGTATATCAGTTAAGCCATAGAATACATTAATCATAGCAGGGTAAAAAGTAACATTAACACTTCTTAGAGGGATATAGGTCATCTCTCAACCGTATGACAAGATCATAAGTAGATAATACTGAATAAAACTCTGATACCATAGAAACGTTAATCTTATCTTTCCTATCCATAGCTACATCCAACCATCCTCTATCCTTGAAAATTTCTTTCACTTCTTTCCCAATCTTCGAAAAATCAATCCCTCGTTCTAACCAAACCTTACTTTTACTAAAGTACTCATCATGTGCCTGCTTAGCTTCTTCACTAGCGGTTTTCTCAAAGGTTAAACTTTTCTCTTTTTTGGTTAAAGGTCTAGTTTGAACTACCGGTACTACGATTGGTACTTCAGTCTTTTTCCTCTTAGGATTACTTCTAGATGATGAAGCCATCTACGATAGTGATATGACAAAACAACAACACAAACAAACAACACCAACAACAAGAACAAACAATTACTTAGGCTAAAAAAATCAAAATAAATTCAAAATAAATTCAGAAAATTAACTAAAATTTGAAATATTTAAAATATATATATATTATTACCTTAAGAAGCTAAAATGAAAAGCTAGGTCGCCGGAATTAATGGGGGTCGCTGAATGAGAGAAAAGAGAGCCTTGAACTTGCCAAGCTTCAACTTTTTCCAATGGGTATCTTCTTTTATGATTAAGTTGAAGAGAAGAAGAGAGATTAACACTTATTTGATGTTTGAGTGAAGAAAATTGATTGAAAATTGTTGATTTTTAAGAAGAAGAAAGGGAGAAGTCGTGCTGTTCTTCAATTTGAATTGAGGGTATGAGAAATGAGGAAAGGCGCATTTTTAGGTTTAAGTGTGTACACACCGGCGCGTGCTGTAGTGTACTGCGCGTGCCGGTCACATGGCCCAAAAAAGCGGAATTTTTATCATTTTTTGTGTAATAAGCTCTAATTATTTCACATAAAAATCATTTGATGTTAATCCTATGATTTATGTTATATAATTTAAGTTTAATACGATTTTTCTATATAAAACTTGATAAAATATAAAAACTAATATAATATTGAAATCACATATTTTTGATATAATATACCTACTTTACATGATAAAATAGGTTTATTATAATTTTCATAAAAATATTTCTTTTAAGTTTAGAAAAATATCTTTAAAAATACTGTAAATTTAATTAAAATTTGAAAATTAAAACACACACTTTGAAATTCTTAGATTTTTTTGCTAACTCCTCAATCTCAGATCCTCAAGATTGTTATCATAACGGTCCTTAACCTTTCTCCTAGGAGTGATGCGCTTGAATTATCTCTTTGTATTCCTCGGGATTTTCGGATAACCACCTAATCGTTCCTTCTTAATAACATTCAAACACTCATCTGGGATATGGTTGTATTTCTTCCACACTCGTCCCAAAGATGTTCCATTTTTCCACTGATTCTACACTTCATTAAAAACCTTGCTCTTCTTTTATTGCACTCCTTGAATTTCCATTACAAAGTTCTCTTTCTCGACTTGATTAATAATTCCTTATTTAATTTAGAAACTACGGCTTCTATCTTAAAGGCGACATCCTTATTTAGACCTAATCTTAAAAGTAAAATAAAAACTTTTATTCTATCTATGAAAGGCATCCAGTTCTTTTACGTCTATCCGGTAAAAGACTAAACTACTTTAAAATGCATTTTAAAAGGTAAATTAGAAAGATAGTACACAGTAATCGGTTGAGTTTAAAATTCGCTTCTCAATTCGTTGGAGGGTCGATAAGTAATAATACTTCTTACATTTTGAGGTATCCTTCAGCTTCCACGAACAATTTCACCTCGTGTCCATTGGCTATAAAAGTTGTTTTTCCATCGATTAGTTAAACACACTCAGGACTTATAGATTTTTGTTACGTCATATGGACCTGTCCATCTAGATTTAAGCTTTCCTGGAAACAACTTCAAACGTGAATTATATAAAAGTACTCGATCACCTATATGGAACTCACGACTATAGATTTTCTTATCATGAAAAGCTTTGTATGCGTTCCTTGTAGATTCGAGCATTTTCATAAGAATCAAGTCGAAATTCTTCTAGTTCTATTAACTGAAGTAATCTATGATCACCGATAGCTTTAGGATCAAAGTTTAGAAATTTAATAGCCCATAAAGCTCGGTGTTCTAATTCAACAGGGAGATGACAAGATTTTCCGAATACTAATTTGTAAGGAGAACAGCCAATCGGTGTTTTAAAGGTCACATTCTGTATGCCCATAATGCATCATCAAGTCTTTCGCTCGCTTGATTTTTACGATTCGAGTCCACCTGTCTTCTCCACGATTCTTTTAATTTCTCTATTAGACACCTCTACCTCATCCACTAGTTTGTGGATGATAGGGTGTTCCAAGTTTATGAGTTACACCATATTTCTCAATTATCTTAGTAAATGGTCGGTTACAAAAATGTGAACCTCTATCACTAATGATAGCCCTCGGAATGCCATATCGTGTGAATATATTCTTTTTAAGGAACCTTAGCACTACTCTGGTATCATTAGTAGGGAGAGCTTGAATTTTCTACCCATTTAGAAACATAATCAACCATTACTAGAATAAATCTTTTTCCAAAAGATATAGGGAAAGGTCCCATGAAATCTATACCCCACACATCAAATAGTTCACATTCTAAAATCGGTTGCATAGGCATTTCATGTTTTTTCGATATATTTCCCCATTTTTGACATGATTCACAAGATTTTGCATATTTATATGCATCTCTATATAGTGTAGGCCAATAGAAACCACATTGTAAAACTTTGAAAGCAGTTTTCCATCCTCCATGATGACCTCGCCTCACGATCATGACAAAATGATAATACACTTAAAATTTCACTATCAGAATACATTTCCTAATTATTCCATCCGAGCATCTTCGGAAAAGATCCGGTTTATCCCAATAATAAAACTTTAAGTCATAAAAGAACTTCTTTTTCATTTGCCAAGTCCAATGAGGTGGGATGTAATGCATGTGTAATGTAGTTAACAATATCCCCAAACCATGGCGAATCTTCCTTTGATGGTATTCTAGTTTTTAATAATCGCATGGTTGAAGGAGTATCTATCTTAAAGCAGTTTCTCATCCGAAACGAATCATGAATTTCTTTTCCTTCATCATTATCCATCCCGCTTAGATGATGCGCTACTACATTTTCACTTCCTTTTTATCCTTAATTTCAATATCGAATTCTCAAGTAATGTGAATCCACCTAAGAAGACGCGGTTTGGCATCTTTCTTACTTAAAAGATACTTCAGAGTTGAATGGTCTCAGTATAGATTATTACCTTAGAACCAACAATATATGATCGAAACTTATCTAAGGCAAATATTACAACCAACGCTTCTTTCTCGGTAGTTGCATAATTAAGTCGAAATTGCGTTTAATGTGTGAGAAGCATAGTAGATAGCTTTGAGAATTTTGTTATACCGTTGACCTAAAACAGCTCCTACATGCCTAAATCACTTGCATCACACATAATTTCAAACGGCAAATCCCAATGCTGGTGCTACTAGTATCTGGTCAAAAGAGTTAATTTCGCTTTTAGGGTCTTAAAGGCTTCCATACATTTATCATCAAAGTTAAAAGGTACTTCTTTTCTAGCAAATGACTCGGGGTTTTGCTATTTTTGAGAAATCTGCAATAAACCTTCTATAAAATCCTGCATGTCCAAGAAATCCTCTTAACGCTTTCAAATTGATTGGTGGAGGTAATTTTTCAATTACTTCGACTTTAGCTTTATCAACTTCAATTCCTCGCTTGTAAATTCTATGACCTAGTACAATTCCTTCGAGATACCATCAAATGACATTTTTCCCGTTTAGAACCAAGTTGGTATCTTCACGTTGTAAAACGCTTTCTAAGTGTGCTAAGCATTTATCAAAAGAATCTCCATAAACACTAAAGTCATCCATAAAGATTTCTAAGAATTTCTCAACCATATCGAGAAAATATTGCCATCATACATCATTTGAAATGTAGCGGTGCATTACATAATCCAAACGGCATTCTTTTATAAGCAAAAGTTCCATAGGGACAAGTGAAAGTAGTTTTTCTCTATCTCCTGCGCCGCAATGAATATCTCAGTAAATAACCTGAATAACCATCTAAAAAAGCGTAATACTTATGTCCACTCAATCTTTCCAACATCTCAGACGATGAATGGAAGTGGATGATGATCCTTTTTAGTATGATCATTCGATTTTCAAAGTCAATACACATTCGATATCCTCGTAATTTCCACTTGTCGGAATCCATTCATTTTTATCATTTTCTTTTACCGTGAAACCTCCTTTCTTTGGAACTACTTGAGTCGGACTTACCCATTCACTATCGATATGGGAAAGATTATTCCCATTTCTAATAGCTTAATGACCTCTTTCTTAACGATTGTTTGCAAATTTGGGTTGAGGCGGCGTTGTGGCTGAATACAAGGTTTAGCTTCTTCATTCAAAATAATCTTGTGAACACAAATTTTGAGGGCTAATTCCTTTGATATCTGCCACTGTCCATCCAAAAGCTTTCTTATGTTGTCTTAACATTCTTAATAATTGATCCTCTTGTTCTTTTGTTAAGGTTGATGAAATGATAATAGGTAACAGATTATCATTTTTAAGAAAGGCATATTTCAAATTCGAAGGAAGTGGTTTCAACTCAGCATTCCTTGGCGGATCTTCTACTGATGGTTTTAAAACCGGTCCTTCCATTTCCAATTTCAAATTTTGATGCCACGGATGTTTAACAAACCCTCCTTTATCTAAATAAAGGATTACTTCTTTCATTTCAAGATCATCTTCATCTTCTTTATAGATAGAAAATGCCAAACATTCTTCTAATGTATTTTCATAACCTTTAGATTTGGCATCCTGGATAGTAGAATATTCATCTATAAAAGAACATGATTCGGTTCTTTATATGGATGGTTTATAGCTTTGAAGATATTGAATGAAACTTTATCCTCATTAACTCTCGAGATTAGTTCACCTTTTGAACATCTATCAAAGTCCTTCCTCGTAGCTAGAAATGGTCGACCTAGAATAATTGGTATTTGAATATCCTTCTTCCATTTCCATTATTACAAAGTCTCTTTGGGAAGTAAAATTTATCAATTTTAACCAACACGTCCTCGATTATTCCCTTAGGATGTTTAATTGATCTATCTCGCCATCCGAAGGGTCATTTCAGAGATTCGTAAACTCTCCTATTCCTAGTTTCTTATAATCCTCATAAGACATGAGATTGATACTTGCTCCTAGATCACACAATACTTTCTTAAATGCAGAAATCCTCCAATTTCACATGGTATAGTGAAACTACCAGATCTTTAAGTTTAGGAGGTAGCCGATCTTTCAAGTATTGCAGAACATTCTTCATTAAGGCATATATTCTCATATTCTTCTAATCGCTTTTTATTAGATAGGATATCTTTAAGAAACTTTCCATAGGCGGGCATGTTGACTAAAGCTTCTATAATGGGGATATTGATATGAATGTGACGAAAAGTGTCAAGAAACGAGCATATTTCTTATCAGTTTTATCTTTTAATTTGATCTTTCGTGGATAAGGCAAAGATTCTAAATCTATAACCTTTGGTTCTCAAGTCATTTCTCTTTTCCTTTTCCTTGAATCTTTGAGTATTACTTGATCGCCAAGTTTCATTATCTTGAGATTTTTCCTTTAAAACATCCCCTGTATCAACTTTATCCTTCTCGGATTACTTTTAAATCTTCCTGTTTTCCCCCGATTTTCTCTCGACATGTTCCTTAAATAAGGTTCTCGTGTCCTTATCCATAGGATCTTTTCGAATTCTAGGGACTTTACCCATTTTTCGCCTTTAATTTTGAGTTCAACCTTATTCTCGTTTTAAGAATTCTTCGATAATTTCTTCCTCTTCATCAAGAAATTCAAGTTCGTCCTTTTCCTTTACGATATAACCATTTAAATCTTTTTCTACCTCATTGTTTCTGCGTTTCACGCTCTTTAGTATCTTCACAATATTTCCTACTTCTCGTAATCTGACTTTTACCTCTCTCGGTTTCTTTCAAAGATTACTTGGTAATCCTCCGGAGGTCTATTGTTTGTTACGTTCTCCTTCTCTACTCAAATGATCTTCCATATTTCTTAACGATGCTTCTATAGTTCTCATTCTCGTATCATGTCCACCCATAGACGTTTTCAACATAGTCATATCCTTAGAGACTGAACCTATAGAAGTTATCATAGTTTCTATATTTCGAGCTTGAGTAGATACTACACCCATCATTTTTTCCATTAATTTATCCCATTTATCAACTCCTTCAGGTTGGGTTGAACTTTGGGTGACTGGTATAGTTTGAGTAGTATGTTGTGGATAAGATTTAGGTAACGATTGTAGGTTACGATTTGATGTATTTTCTTGATGAACTTGATTACTATATGGATTCTTATATCGAATGGATATGGCGGTTGTCCTGGCTTATTAGGGTTTTCGGACCATCTAAAAGTTGGGTGCTCTCTTACGATAGCATTAAAGGAGTTTGAATACGCGTTGTTCAAATTCCTATCTTTGTTGTAAAAACTCACCTCTTCCTTGAGTATCCTTACGGTTCTTCTATCCCTAATGACACATTATCATGATTTGAGTAGTCATTTGGTATGATAGTTTCGATTTTACTGATCCTACTAGCTTGTAGGTCGTCAAACTTCCTACCCAAATTCTCCAAGTGTGCTAGAACTTCCATATTCGATGTGCATTCTCCCGCAAATGCTACTTTCCGGTGCTAGAACCGGTTTCCCACATTCTGTTATTTTTGGAAATCTTTTCTATAGCATCGTAAACTATTTGAGCTTCACTCATCATTAATGAACCACCACATGCATGATCTACACATCCGCACGTGAATCTTTCCTTAATTTCTGACGAGAAAAGTTGGATTTGCATTTCTAAGGAATAACCATGATCGGGACAAGATCTTAGCAACTTTTAAATCTCTCCCACGCATTCCCAGCGTTTCTTGAGATCCTTGTCTAAAGTTGGCAATTTCGACTTTTAATTCCAAATTTCTACCCGGAGTAAAATACTGCTTCAAAAACTCGGTTTGAATTTCCTCCCAACTAGTCAATGAATGATGTGGGAGTGACATAAACCAATCTCGTGCTCTTCCTTTTAAAGAAAAAGGAAACATAGACATCCTTGTTAATTCACGATGAGCACCTTGACTTTTGGCCGTATTGCATAATTCTTCGAAAAGATAGAGATGATGATGTGGATCCTCATCATCCTCTCCTAGAAATTGGGCTCTTGCGTCAATTAGACCAAAAAGATGAGATTTTATTTCAAAATTATTTGCTCCTTCATTGGGTAAACGAACTGGATTACTAGTCTGGTTTATTCTTAAGGTCTGATCACAAATAGGTCTCGGATTTGGTGGGTTATTACGATTGTTCTGGTTCCGATTTTGATTATTTCTATTCTGGTTATTTGGTATTGGTAGATCCTGATTAAGATTTTGGCCATGCCCTTGAGCATGATCTAGCCCTTGTTCAGTGTTTCATCATCATTGTTTTTACCATTTTCGTATTTTGATTTGATGATGATTCTCCGTCGATTTCACGACCAGTATGACCTTGTTTCTTTCTCGCTCTAAGCGCCTTCGTAAGTATCTATGTCGGGCTTATAAGGAATAAGTGGGGCCTTACTCTTTCTGGTCATCAACTAACGAAAACCGAAAATAGTTGAAATTGATAAAAGTAAAGATTGGTAACTTACTTATTAGGTAAGTACCAACGAAAAAGAAAATAGAAATGGGGTAAGAAAAGTGTTGACTTATCCTTGAGACTTTTGAGTTAATATAAGTAGAAATCATTCGAACACAATGAATTAGCGTCGTTCCCGCAACGGCGCCATTTGGTCGACGGACCTTTTCTATGCTATCAATCCTTACCGGCAGTGTACCGGGTCAAATTGTAGTGATAGAGTGATGAGTCAGTGTCGATCCTCAGGAAAACTTGGTAATTCACCGTGTGATTAAACACCAAGAAAGCTGTTATTATCTCAATCTAAGTCTTAATTTTATCATCCAACCAAACTCTAAACTAACAAAGCATAAAACTAAAACAGAGATATATATAAGTATATAAATATATATATAGATATATAGCAATACATATATATATATAGATATAAGTATATATAGGTACCAAAACAATATCTAAGGGAGGAGATAGATATTATAATTATAGACTAGCCAAGAATATGTTATTGAATCCTTATATCTTTTAGTGAAATTGGATGTCTTTGGATCTTTATTTTAAGTTAAATCAATTATAATAAACGGTGCACTCCTTAACTAAACAATTCATTCTCACACGAGCATCCCAGAAATTGTCATATGTCCAATCATTTGTCCAAGGTCATCCTCAAGCATGGGTCACTCCCGCTTTGTCATTCGGCCAATTTTAAGGTATGTCAATTAAACAAATGAATTAAACGTAATAATCTCTCGAGTACATATTTCAATAAGAGTTTGTTTCTCCCGAAACAAATCTACCCCGGTTTAGGAAATCGGATTCCGTTGTCACGTTTTCACTCGGCCAATTTTACTCCTCCGGTCTTTCTATTAACGAGTTCATAACCTAACTACGAGGCGTCAATTCATAATTAGATTATGAATTCTTTCATATCAAGTAGCTAATTCAATACGAATATAGAAAGAGATTCATTATAACCGATTTTTATCCAATTTTAGTATAGTCATCATCCATTTCCTAAAAGATAATACTAATCCAATTTCATATCTTGGCTAGATACTAGGTTAGCCTAATATCATTATAAGTAAGATACTAATAACAACATAAATACATTAGAAAAGTTACAGATTACAATCGAAGCTTGAGTTGTATCCTCCGGAAATAGCAACTCCTTTACATCAATGATCCTTGATACATCTTCTAAGCATTATAACGATACTTTATACTACAGCATTATTCGGCAGAGTGCCGTTCATGCCTTTTATTTAACTAAAAACAACAAAATGAAACTATATATAGATATAGAGAAGAGATATATGCATTGGTACACTTCAAAATGGTTGCATTTGAGGTCTATTTATAGACCATATCACAAGGCCGGGCGCAGCGTGCGGATCACCACCGCGTGCGTGTGCTACACGATATATATTCCCTTGTCGAGAGATTTGTGGGCCTGGTTTGAGATTTTTACGCAATATTCGGCCTTCTCCGTGGCGTGCCGGTCATACAACATATCCGATGTTTGTAAAACCTATCTCGAGCTGTAGACCTCAGATTGACATGATTTGATATTCGTTGGAAAGCTCTTTTGAAGGCCTACAACTTTCATCAAGGACTTTTCTCTGAAAATGCCTCTAAGTTAGATCAAATGTCCGTTGAAGATGAATTACGGTAGAAACATTAAAGTCTGATTGATCTGTTCAAAGTTGTTAGATTTTGGCATAATCTTTTATCCCACAAAACTCATGATTTATACTTCAAAGTATGTCATATTTTGGGATCTTGGTAAACATCCGATCCTGCAACAAACTCAACGAAACACCAAACGTAAATCGACAAAAACTATCATTTTATCGCTTTTATAACTTATGCATCTAATTATAACTAACTATGATTTTTATAAGTTTTTAATGCATTTATATGAAATTATACTAAAATATCATAAATATAATAATAAAAAGTCTTATAATTTGATCATATATTTTTCATACATCACCTATATGCAAAACTAACTCCTAACCGACCAAAACATCGGGTTGTTGCTTGTAAAGCGTAATGAGTAAGGGGTCAATCCACAGGGAAAAGGTATGTAGAATCTAATCCTAGTAATCCTCCCAATTGCTACTCAACAAAAACAAATAAACGAAAAGCAAAAGCAGAAAAACAGAAAAACATAAAAGAACAAACAAAATAAATCTAACCTAAGAAACATGGGAACAACCAAAGTACAAACCTAAGTGATTTCAATTCTAGTTAATCTCATGATTCTAATTCAGTTTGTGGTTTCACCCTTTCACGAGACACAAATCCCTAATCTCTTAGTGAACTTATCTCTCAAGCTATGAAAGCCTACTTTCGTAGTGAATTCAATTATCTATCTCTCATCTTTCGAGTGTTGAGACTGATTTACCAAACAAAACTCGGGTGTAGATTCAATTAACTCTCGTTTTTAAAGAACCTAACAACCTAGGAATCTAACTCATTAACTTGTCATCATTAATAGCTAAAAACCCTATCTTTCTATGGTGATCTAGCGTTTACGCAACTTCCGTATTATAAACATCAATCGTGAACTAATCTTTCGATTCTAATTCACATGGCATACAAATCGCATAGAAAAATACAAACTAAATCAAACGTCATAAAGAAAACTGGAATTAAATTAATCATAAGAGAACTCACATAGTCTTGGATACAATGGTTGAAACACCATGGAAACGAAAAGAAAAGCTACATAATCTACTCTAATCTAACCTCGGTTCACCCGAGCACAAGGCTCGGGTGACCGCCTTCAACTCTCCAAGATGCGGTTGTGCTCTCTTTTGATGTGAAGAAAAATATGGATGAATTAGGGTTGGGGCGACGGTTGTTTAAATAGAAGATTAAGTCGGTTTAGGCAAAGCGGCGGCGGACGCTTCGTTTGAATACATGGGCGCCCGTCCATTTGCCTTGGACGGAGAGTCAACGCTCGTTCGACTTGCGTCTGGAGACTCGAATGTAAAATCTCTTCTAGGACGCTCGTCCACTTCACCAAACGCCCGTCCATATTGAGCGCTCAAATGCGCGGATGGACGCTTTCGTCCATATTGACTTGAAATCGAATTTCTTGATTTTTTCATCTTTATCTTGATTTATTTCTTTCCTTATCTCTTTTATTCTTCCATATCTTTAATTGATCCTCTTCCATCTCGAATTTAGCCTTTTAGGATCATCTTTTCCATCATTAATTGGGTATCTACAAATATCAAAAACATACCAAAACGTAATAATTTCCAAAATAATATAAAACATCAAATAAACATAAAAATCGATATCGTTTTCATATTTAATCATTAAAAACCTTATTTACTCAATATTTGACTATAAGGCCCGATATCTATGAAAATAATCCATATATGGGGAAATTGATTCATAAAATATATACTTAAAATCACTATAATTTGGCCCTAAACAACACCCTCACACTTATCTTTTTGCTCGTCCCGAGCAAAACAAAACAAAACCAACTCGAGATAAATAAACATCTATGCAAATATGAAGCATATTTATTAACTTAGAAGTTCACCCAAGTGAGTGTGTGCATAGCCATAATAAACTTCCACTAAGTTCCACAATTTGAAAGTTATTCAAACCAAAACTAGCCCGGTTTCCCATCTAAGTTAGAAATATTCAAAAACTATAACAGGCACTTTACAAAACATACATATCCCAAAAAGAAATAGTAGAGAATATCTAAAACATTTTCAGCTGGACTCAGAGAGGATAATCCCTACAACATATCCTTGATTTATACTGGGGATAAGGTCGACGATAACTAAGTCCTTACTTATTCATAATAATATATTCCAATATTTTCACTTTTTCACACTTTTCTAACACACATCAGAATAAGCTTTTGCCCTCATAGCAGAATAGGACATTTCAAGATAATCCCCTACCTTACTCCAATCATAAGGCAGCTATAAACCGATCGTCGTGAGCTTTTGGTCATCATAGTGGAATAGGACATACGTGGTACACCCTACCTCACCCAAATCATAAACCACTTCCGACACACACACATTACAATTATGTTTACTTAGAGATTTACATGTCGGTGGCGAGTGGAAAAGATTATTTTCTAGTGAGTACACAGACCATCGAGCATAACACCTCAAGGTAACAATTTATTACTATTGCAAAGACTTAATCACGTTTCACTTATCACATTCAAACTTACAGATATTCACACAAAGTATGTCATACTTTAATCCTAGAATACAAACTACTAAACTTTTCAAGAATTGTACATAAGCAAAGAAACATGCTATAATCATCAAAAATCTCGAACTAAAATGGGGTAGGCTTTCAACATTTAGCTCATCATTTACTATGGCATGTGAAAAAGAGTGTCGGGTGAAACAACTAAAATTACTAAATATACAGAATATAGCAAAAATGATATAAACTCAAGCAAAGATATGCCTTTGTCTACTCGGGACTTAACAAAAAATTTGAAAATTAAGCACTTTTCATAGAAATACTAAAAATATGAGCAAACAAAAGTAGACACATAAATCATCTATCCCTTCCCCCACACTTAGATTGCAACTTGTCCTCAAGTTGTACATAAATAATAAATTAGAGAACTTAGTGATTGGATCTTGTGGCAGTGCGGAGGAACCAACAAGAACCAGGATTGCTTGCATAGCTCGAAGAGATCGTGGAGCATCACAGACAAGCTGAATACATCGTGACGATGCACAATAGCTAGGAAGAAAATATCCTGCATACTTGATTAGTGCAAAAAAGAGTCTACGGGAAAAGATTAGACTTATACAAATAAAGCACATAAGGAAAGAATTTATAGAGATATTCAAATTATGCTCAAATAAAGATGGACACATATACATGAAAATATCACAAACTCGTAGGCTAGGTGCAACTATATGAAAACAAAGTACAATGCAATCTACATGATATGCAATCCTAAAAATAAAAACGAGGTAGTATTACGGAAACCGACAGTTAACTACGCTCAAGAAAAATAAAAGAAAAATAGAAAAACAATGCAACTAGATGACATGCAACTAAATGATATGCATCTAAGTGATATGCAAAAATAAAAGAAAATAAAAGAAAGAAAACTAGCCCACTCATTAGCAACATGACATGTATAAAATAAACGTCTACCAAATAATGACAGGTTACGATAAACGACAGTGCTGTTCATTACATGCAGTGTAGACGCGCCTTAAGACTCGTCAAAAGTGATAGCATTATGGAAACCCAACAGTTAGCTATACTAAAAAGATATAACTCATAAGGTTTCCGACGGTAGCAACGGAGACCAACAGTTACTACCCGAATGAGTTATAAAAATAAAAAGAAAGCACATAAGTCTCAAAGCTTACAGGATTCATCATAACAGTATGTAGCATACGAGAACCGACATTAGCTACACTAACAATGATAAGAACAGTTATAGCGTACGAGAACCGACAGTGACTATAACATACATAGATGAATCATATATAAGGAATTGATCAATTATCTAACATGGATTCATAGATGGAAAGGTACAAACATATAAGTTCAGGACATCTATGTAAAAATCAATTAGCCACAGAAGCTCGAATGAAAAATCCACATCAAATAAAAGCATTGAAAATAAAATCAAGAAATTTAGAACTGGATGAACCCTGGACTAACGCGTTCAGGGAAATCTCAAGATCGACGGGCGTTCCACTTTGCCAGACGCTTCGTCGCTTTGAAAACCGACCGGACGGGCATTCGTAAAGTATAGACGCCAAATGCGGTCCTCTAAATCGAGCAGATTGAAAATATTTGAACAGACGAGCGCCCAATACTTCCCAACGCTTCGTTCAATCTGAGAGATGAAGAATCGGACGGGCGCCCAATGTAGCAGACGCCGTCCATACAACAAGAATGCATGCAGATAACAGGAAAAACACAGCAAAACCCTAAATACTTATGAACACAACACAAAGCAACACGAGATCACAAGACAATGACCTTATCAAATTAAGCACGAGGGGTAAGACTAGGTAACACATAAACATATAAACTTCACGTAAAACAAGTTGAGTAAAAAACTTTTGCACATTCTTAACCTAACGGTCATCGAAACACGGCAAAATAAAAACTCTCAACTTGGTATACGCTACTTTTATTAAAAACAAAAATAAAACGTAACAAAATCGAGAACTAACAAAACTAGATTCAACATGACACCTATTCCCCGGCAACGGCGCCACTTTTGTTGAGGAGATTTTGCATCATTAAAACAAAAGAAAATTTATAACCCTAACCTATATGCAAAACTAACTCCTAACCGACCAAAACATCGGGTTGTTGCTAGTAAAGCGTAATGAGTAAAGGGTCGATCCACTGAGGAAAAGGTATGTAGAATCTAATCCTAGTAATCCTCCCAATTGCTACTCAACAAAAACAAATAAACGAAAAGCAAAAGCGTAAAAGCAGAAAAACATAAAAGAACAAACAAAATAAATCTAACCTAAGAAACATGGGAACAACCAAAGTACAAACCTAAGTGATTTCAATTCTAGTTAATCTCATGATTCTAATTCGGTTTGTGGTTTCACCTTTCACGAGACACAAATCCCTAATCTCTTAGTGAACTTATCTCTCAAGCTATGAAAGCCTACTTGTGTAGTGAATTCAATTATCTATCTCTCATCTTTCGAGTGTTGAGACCGATTTACCAAACAAAACTCGGGTGTAGATTCAATTAACTCGCTTTTAAAGAACCTAACAACCTAGGAATCTAACTCATTAACTTGTCATCATTAATAGCTAAAAACCCTATCTTTCTATGGTGATCTAGCGTTTACGCAACTTCCGTATTATAAACATCAATCGTGAACTCGATCTTTCGATTCTAATTCACATGGCATACAAATCGCATAGAAAAATACAAACTAAATCAAACGTCATGAAGAAAAACTGGAATTAAATTAATCATAAGAGAACTCACATAGTCTTGGATACAATGGTTGAAACACCATGGAAACGAAAAGAAAAGCTACATAATCTACTCTAATCTAACCTCGGTTCACCCGAGCACAAGGCTCGGGTGACCGGCCTTCAACTCTCCAAGATGCGGCCGTGTGCTCTCTTTTTGATGTGAAGAAAAATATGGATGAATTAGGGTTGGGGCGACATTTGTTTAAATAGAAGATTAAGTCGGTTTAGGCAAAGCGGCGGCGGACGCTCGTTTGAATACATGGACGCCCGTCCATTTGCCTTGGACGGAGAGTCAACGCTCGTTCAGCTTGCGTCTGGAGACTCTGAATGTAAAATCTCTTCTAGGACGCTCGTCCACTTCACCAAACGCCCGTCCATATTGAAAGCTCGTCTGCTTCAGATGGACGCTCGTCCATATTGACTTGAAATCGAATTTCTTGATTTTTCCATCTTTATCTTGATTTATTTCTTTCCTTATCTCTTTTATTCTTCCATATCTTTAATTGATCCTCTTCCATCTCGAATTTAGCCTTTTAGGATCATCTTTTCCATCATTAATTGGGTATCTACAAATATAAAAACATACCAAAACGTAATAATTTCAAAATAATATAAAACATCAAATAAACATAAAAATCGATACGTTTTCATATTTAATCATTAAAAACCTTATTTACTCAATATTTGAGTATAAGGCCCGATATCTATGAAAATAATCCATATATGGGGGAAATTGATTCATAAAATATATACGAAAATCACTATAATTTGGCCCTAAACATTGATCTAAAAGATCGACGCTTTGACTGTCCGGTAGGAGTAGATGTGCGCGAGCCGTCCACGTGTCCGGCCTCTGCCAGTAGTCCACACAAGCACCTCACTGGAATCCAGCCAAGGATTGCTACTAGAAAAACTCGACTGCTAGGTCGACATTTTCTCCCTCTATAATCTATCTCTAAGAAGCTTTCTTATTTTTCACAAGAACAATTAGCTCTTGGAATTATGGTGTACCAAAGAGCTAACCAATTCCTCCTTTATATAGAGTATGGGGCGCCCATTTATTGTCTCAATCTGATTGTGAGAAGATTCCTAGTATATTGAGGAGAAAGAAAACTTTTTCCTAATAAAATAAGGAAAATCCATTTGATTAATTTATCTCATTTAATATTCAATATCTTATATTAAATATATTTCCAAGAAATATATTGACAATATCTTATATAAAATATATCTTTATCTTATTACCATAAATCTATTTTCCAATATATATATTATGGTAATCTTATTAATTAAATTACACAATCCAAATGTATCTTGTACACAAGAAAGTGACGCCCCATATGCCAACTAATTGGCTTCCGGAACATTCTTTAATTAATATAATACTATGATTAATTAATTTGCAAAATACATATGTATCATCTATACATATTTTCGACTTACATATCTAGTATATGTATATTTAATTAATCAACATAATTAATATCATGTATTATATTTATTCATAATAAATAAATACCACCATGTTAATTTACCACTATAACATTTATAATATGATATAAAACTTTACTTATTTGGTCATCAATTATAACCACATTTTAATCCGACTTGATGTTCTTATGTGTTTGACCCGATAGGCTTCCGAATATGTTGGCCATAGACATAAGGCACAATTACGAAAATGCCCTTCATAAATAACGATCACGGATAGCGTCTAGCAACACGTCCATGACCCCCAATCATCGGAAGAGTCAATACGCAATGACTACTACTTTTCATGTGCTCGGTTAGCGTGTAAATAGATTCATATCGCTGTAATAATATTCATACGGTCGTACGTCGAGTGTCAAGCATTGACGACCGTGTCTTATAATCTGGATATCATGCTCTCTCGAAGTAATTCATTTACTTCCACTTTGAAAAGATTCACATGAGTAAGACATTCCTTATAAGAAGGCCATTTCAGATATTCACTCCATTGATAGGGTACGCGATTCCTGAACGACCAAACATGTATTCTCCGTATGCTTCAGTATCACACCCAATCACTTTCGCATTATCGCCCCATGACTAAAGGAAACCTCAATAGTGTCAAAGCATGACAATCCACACCGTGATGCCATGTAGACTCCGGTGCTAAGGATAATTACACAACCGTCACATAATGTGTCACTTAACAGTTTAAATGGGTCAGTCTAACGTACACATTCTCTAATACATGTCCACGTACAGTCCAAGTGTCTTTACACTTCGATAGACGAGATCTATCCCTTCCCTTAAAGACAAAAGACATCTAATACGTGCTAGTTTGTTCGTACTAAAAATGCCCTGTTTAATAGTACATCAGCCTAGATACATTTAAGTGTCAAACTTATTAAAGTGATTAGAGATCTCATCAACCATAATCGCCTATCATGGTTTCTCTATCATAGTTTAATACTAAGGACGTTATCATATAACAATTCATAATTGACTCTTTAAAATAACAAATATATGACAACAGAAAAGACATTTATAGAAATAGTAGAATGATCCGATCCGGTCGGATCCGGTCCAACCCGATTGGGTTTAGGACACTATTTCAACATTTTGGTCCATCAAAACCGGAGAAGTGATAATCCGCTGAGATTCGGCATTCGGCCAAACAAGCAGGAAGGTAGAGATGTGACTGAATAGCCTTCCATTGGGCTACCACCTGCCTATAAAGAGCCTCTTGCAATATGAACTCTTGTCTCACCTCTCGAGTATCCGGTTTCGGCGTCTTGCATTTTATAGCAACCTTGGATGGCTCACTTGTACCTGCCTCATCATGCTCGGTCGATTCGTCCTCCTCCGCAGAGCCGCCAACACTCGTCTCAACTTCCTCCTCTGAAGCGTAATCACGCACATCCCCCTCACTATTGTATTGAGAGCCTGTAGACATCCTGAAAAACAAACGGGCGAGGTGGAGGGTTAGTCGCCTAAACTTGGAAGTCGGGACGAGACGGATGTGTCCGCTCATCTCTACACCTCGCCCCACTATTTTTCAGAAACAACGGGGCCAGAACCTGAAACCCTTAAAGCTACCGGAAAGAGAAACAAAAGCAACGGAAAAGGTTTTGTCATCCCGCCGATAGGCATCAAAAATCCCTCCCGGCTCAACGATTCAGCAAAAAATGGATTAATCTAGCCTAAAGTGGCGCAAATTCGAGGAATCTAAGTGTTTATTCAAACAAAAACAATGAAAGACAAGCACAGAGAGGTTAGATAATGCAAAAAGGTCGTATTTGTACTCTATCAAACATAGAAAACGGAGAAACGCAGGTAAACACGGTAGAAAATCATTTCCAAGTAGAGAAGACGGAAAGAAACGAAGGGAAATTTTGAAAAGGTACCTAGTAAGTTGATAAAGATCGGGGTCGGAAACTTGAAAATTCACTGAAAACTTTAGAGAACGACCGTGTAGATATAAAAATTTTATGTGACATAATATATATGTAACGTACTATATTTGTCTCGAAATTAAATTCATTTTATATTATTTCTACAAAATGATAGGAAATGTATAAATAAATAAATAAAATCTCTTAAAGAAAACTTAGAGATTTAATTATTTATAATTAAATGGTTGTGTAGAAATACAAAATACATATGTGACATATTATATTTGTCACATGCTACACATATCATTAAATCTAAGTATTTTTATATTATTTCCTACATTAAATATTGGGAGATAATATAAAAGTCAATAAATCATAAAAATCTATTAAAAATCAATTAGTTTGAGATTTTATTGATTTATAATAAATGCGAAGATTGTCTACAAATCGCTAGAGCCAATCAAGAGAGTCTGGGCACATTAAATGCGGATATTGCAAGAAACAATCAGGGTGCGGACACATTGAATGAGTGTGGACACATTAAATGCACATTAATGCAAAGGCATCACCCAGCACTATAAATAAGAGTGCCTTGGTCATTTGCCAAACACACTGAAGAGTTTGTGGAAATCCCAGAGCAAGAAGCGTGAAGCATTCATCAACAGCACAGAAGACACACAAAAGAAGAACAAGCACAAGGAAGAGCATAGAATCTGGTGAGAAGTCCCAGAGCATTTTTAAGCATTGAAGATCTTTCAACAATTCCTCAAAGTTCACCAAGAAAGAAAGAAGATCGAAGAAGTCCTTCAAGCTTCGAAGATCTCCCAAGAAATCCTCAAGGTTCTTCAAGAAAGCCAAGAAGATCGAGGAGCGTCTTCAATACTTGAAGATCAACACAAAGGTGAAGCTCTTCAACAAGGCATCCTCAACACTTGAAGATCAACACAAAGACGGAGTTCTTTGACAAGGCGTCTTCAAAGCTTGAAGATCAACCCAAAGTCAAGAAAGGTGTGAAGATCGAAAAGCTTCAGCAATGCCGGAAGAAGTCGTCTTCAAAGTTCTTCAAGAAGAAGAAGAACATCAAAGCTTCAAAGCACCATGAAAGATCGTCTTCAACATCAAAGATCTTCTGCAAAGTCGAAACACTTCAACTAGTAGATTGAAGGTAATATAAAGTATTCCTTCAAGTCTTCGTCAAAGTCAAAGTTCTTTTTGAAATATCCGGGAGTTCATCAACACAACAACAATTGGTGAAGAAGATGGGGAGAAAGCATAAAACCCTCTACTCAACACACGTGGAGAAGATTGAAGGAGTACCAAATAAGCCTCCAAGTCATCTCCAATAACTGAAGATCGTCCGCCAAATTTGGAGTTCTTCAACAAAAAGAATATCTAAGAAGCAATAAAGAAGTCTTTAAGTTCTTCAACAACATTCGAGGATCATCTGCCACATCCGGAGTACTTCACCAACACTCGAAGCTCGTCCGCCCTATTCAGAGTTCTTCAACATTCGAGGATCGTCCGCTACATTCAGAATATTTCACCAACATTTGAGGATCATCCGCCATATCCAGAGTTATTCAACAAAGAGAAGATCTAAGAAGCAACGAAGAAGTCTTCAAGTTCTACAACAACAATCAAAGGTCTTCCGCCATATTCGGAGTTCTTCAACATTCGAGGATCATCCGTCATATCCGGAGTTCTTCAAAAACAATCGAAGGTCTTCCGCCATATTCGGAGTTCTTCAACAAATAGAAGTTCACCAAGATATCTAGTGTTCTTCAACAACAAAGGCCCTCTTACGAACAAATAGGAGGAGCACCACCAAAGTCCGAGAACAAGCCACTGCGATCCGCAGAGAAATCAAAGGAGATCAAGGAAGCACAAAAGTATCCAAGTCTTCTCCAACAAACGAAGACCATTCTCCACATCCGGAGTTCTTCCGCAAATCCAACATTCTTCCCGAGAAATTGGAAGAGTATTGACAAAGTCCGAGAACAAGTCCCGGCAACCCTCGGAGAAATCAAAGGAGAAGGTCAAGGAAGCATGAAAGCATCCAAGTCATCTTCAACTAATGAAGATTATCCGTCATATCCGGAGATCTTCCGTAAATTCAACATTCTTCCCAACAAATTGGAGGAGTATTGACAAAGCCCGAGAACAAGTCCCTGTGACCCTTGGCAAATTCAAAGGAGAATCAAAGGCATCCCGTAGATTTAGGGATCTTGGTAGAGATTGTACCTACTCACATTCTGAAATTAATAAAATTATATTTGTTCAAATTTTCTTGTCTTTCTTTTTTAATTTAATTACGGGACAATGAAATTTGCGTTACAAATTTCTGGCACACCTGGTGGGACCGATCTTTCCTTTCATCTCTCCTTACAAAAAAGAAATGTCTTGAGGAAATGGCACCAAAGACTTATATTGCTTCAAAGGATTCTATTTCAATGGCTACTTCAAAGATTTCCGCTCTGAATGCTGCTGCTACGAAAGTTGTTGCTTCAGAGGGAGCCACTACGAAGTTGCTGCTGCTATGGATGTTTCCTCATCTCAGGGTCAACCTTCTGGCCCTATCACTCGGAGCATGTCAAAGGAGTCTAGCCCTCACCTTTTTTTCCCTTAGGAAACTTACGATGGATCCTCGTACCCAATGGCCAGCGGACGTCATGATGGAAAATTCCACCACCCTGGAGGAGCATATTTTCAACCTCACAAAGGCCATTGAAGCTCTCACATCACATGTTCACACTCAAGGCATGCCAATTGTTAAGCTCGCTAACAGGCTTGATTCCGTTGGAGAAGCAAGTAAGGCAAAAGAAGTGGTGCATGATGATGAGGATGGACTTGATGTCACTTCCAAAGACCAAGGAGCCTTCAAGTCTCTTTTCATGGCAAATAACTTGAGGGTTGCCCCAGAAAACTCTTCCAGATATCAAGATGCTTCCAAGTCTTTTACCTTGGCAAGTGATCTTAGGATTTCCTCTAATGGAACCATTCATATTAACCAGTTGTGAGAATTCATCATAGGTACCATCAAGGACAAAGTCGGAAGGTCCGTGAATTCATCTCAAACGTATGCCAAACCATACACCCAAAAGATTGATGATCTGAAGATGTCGGCCGGTTATCGGTCACTGAAGTTCCAGCAATTAGATGGAAAAGGCAATTCAAAGCAAAGCAATGCCCATTTTGATGAAACTTGCAACAATGCTTGGATGTGTGAAGATCACTTGGTGAAGCAAATCGTGCATTCTCTAAACGGCAATGCCTTTGATTGGTACACTGATCTCTCCCATGCCTATCTGATAGTTTGGGAGCAACGGGAGCAGATCTTTCTCAATCGCTTCTGCAGAACCCGTAGGATGGACAGCATGGTGGAGTTTACCAACTCTCACCAGTGGAAAAAAGAAAATGTGGTTGACTACATCAACAGACGGAAGAGACTGAGTTTCAACTGCAGGGACCATATTTCTATGAATTATTCTATCAAGATGCACATTCAAATTAGGCATTAGAGTCTTCAATACATTCTCAAGAGAATCAACCAAGTTGAGCATCGCCGCAAACAGAGGTCAAACTCTCTTACAAGACCCTAAAAAGGATATGAAAAGGAAAAGATTGGAAAATTCGCCAAAGCAACTCCGGAAACAAAACACAAAAAGTGTTGAGTTATGAGCCCCAGTTGCACATAAGTTTGATTAATTTACTAAAATACCCCTCATATGTGATTTACTATATTACCCCCACCACTAACTGTCATGAAGTTTAAAGCTTAAATCATATGGCAAAAATTTCTGTTTAATTCATTCTTTGTAGGATCTTTAAAATAAGTAATTAACTATTTAAATTGCTTGATTAAATTTATAAAATTAAGTTAATTAATTTTTATAAGTTTG
Source organism: Gentiana macrophylla (assembly GCA_026214975.1). NCBI lineage: Eukaryota > Viridiplantae > Streptophyta > Magnoliopsida > Gentianales > Gentianaceae > Gentiana > Gentiana macrophylla. The sequence goes on along the minus strand of CM047807.1, from coordinate 81,212,469 downwards.
ATTAATCAAATTAAACTATTTAATTATATATTTCCATATGTATAGCTACTGGGCCGGATTTTTACAAAATTATTTTTTTTGGCCCAACCTTTGTCTTATTCGGCCCAATCCTACTCAAGTCTGCTCGACCCCATTTCATTAAACCCGTTCCTACCCTTGTCAAACCCCAGATAACAACTATCTCTAAACCTAATTTTTTAGTCCAGCCGTCTCATCTTCTATCCTCAAAACTCCTCTCATTTACTCCTTTCTGATTTCCAAATCAATCATCTTCAATGACGATCCTCATTCTCTCTGAAAATCCGTCATCTTCATTACTCGTTTCTATGTTGATTTAAGCCACCATCGTTTTAGGAAGGTTTTTACTCACAGAATCATTCCCTAGTTGCAACCACATGATGAATCTCTGATAAGAAGGTTTCAAAGCAAAGGTTGTATCTTTACTGCAAATCGTGATGAGTCAAAGCAATTACCACATCGATTCGCTGAGATTTGATTGAAGAAACATAGCGGCCTACTCTGTGAAGTCTTCATAGTAATAAAGATCGATTCTTTCCTTTTTGTATGTTAATATCGAATGTTATTATCCTGATTTGAACATTTAATTGCCCTGATTCTGTGCTATTGTGCTATATGAAGGTTACCTTTGTTCCAGTGACTGATACGAGTCATTAAGAGCATGATTCTCTGGATTCAGAGTTAATCCTAATTCAAATTATTGCTATGAAGGTCTCTATCTAAATCCGACTCTTAAAAGGTTGTATATTTTCACACCTTGAGTTAATACTTTCAATTGTTTTCTGATTTGAAATTGATATCTTCCTGATCTCGTGCCTTTATGTGTCGATTTGCAGTCTATATGAACCAGAAACACGTGTTAAATGTGATGGCTGGAGTCATAACCATTGAAGGATGCACCTATCCCATTCCAGTCCAGTTTCAAGATTGGGTTGAAGAGGTGCCATTTTTAAACCAACTGGTGGTTCTCCCCTATCTTGTCTAAGCCCCGGTTTGGTGAATCTCAACCCAAACCGCTCAGGTAAATTGTCTTGAATCTCTGTGGGGCTAGATAAATTGACCTAGGGTTTTCTTAACCCGATGATGGTCCGGTTCAAGTCTTTTGCTGAGGGTATGTAAACCCAATGATGGTCAAACCAATCATTTTTCCTGTTTGTTTTAACCTCTGAATCAACCCTGTGTGTTATATTTTTTTTTAGTTGAATCAGTTTGGTTTGTTGTCTGAGTCCTTTATGTTGTGTTAGGTGTTTAACCAAAATTTAGTCTGCTTTTTTCAAATCTCTAGTTGTACACTGATCAGTCTTGAACCCCACTGTCTCATTCTATAAATAGTCACCCTCACCAAGTGGTTAATCATCAGTTTTACAACTTAAGCAATACCACATTTTCTCTTTTTCAAAAAGTTCTTCTAAGTCTCTTTTGTAAGAAGAAGTCAGTGGTCTGAATTCCCTATCACTTGCCTGAAGTGATAGTGAATTGGTTGGAATCTTGCTGGAGTGTGTATATCTTGAGGATTGGCAAAGCTATACACGGGACACAGGATCAACCCTAGGTTTGTCTGAATTGTGTCTTTGTGAAAAAGGTAATCATACAGAAAACCCTTTAAAATTGCTTTTGTTTAACTGTTCTGTGTCTCTTTGATTAATCTGAAGCACCCCTTGTTCTAAGATCATTAGAACTGAAGGACCCCTGTCTGAGAATTTCCTGAGTGAGGATTTGGCAACTCAGACATAGGCTTCAAGCCACCCTTGATCTTGTGTAAATCATGAATTCAGATTAAGTCTTGTTGTGTCTGCATACTTGAGTAGTTAGCAGTCTAAGTGTACTCTTCATATTAATGTTTGAATCCACAGAAAGTCAGTAGGAAAAATCTGCTTTGTCAAAAAGGCTCTAACTGATTTTGACCTCAGCACTTGACTATGTGTTGTGTTAAGGCCATATTTATATGATTATTAAGGGTTATTTCATTATTATTTTTCCCACATTTGCGTAATTTACATGAGAATTAAGGGTTTAAGTGTAATTATTGAATAAAGATGATTTTAAGGGGGTTGTATGCAAAATTGATGATTTTAAGTGTTGATTTAATGGAATTATTATTATTTGGATTTTATTACATTTTTGCATTGTTTATTTGTCATGTAGGAGTTAATTTTCGAGTGCTATAATGAGGATAAATAAAGCTCAAGTCGAATTATTCAAGATAGAGTTGGAATTGGCTCAAAGAAATTGGATAAAGATGATGAGATCCGATCCTCAGCAGTTCAAACGGGCGTCTACTGATCTTGAACGAGCGTCCAGAAGTGAACTGGCGTCCATGCAGCGTCCAGAATCGTATTTTACATTCAGAGAGTTCGAGACGGAGGATGAACGCGTTTACTCGGCGTCCAGGCATTACGAGCGGGCGCCCACGAGACCAGACGAGCGTCCGTTGCCGACTTAGTCATAACCGACTTAAAATCCTATAAATATAGCAGCAGCCTCTTAACCCTAATTGATACCACATAATTGAGATCGCAATTTTACACCAAAAAGCTGCGGCTACAAGCCTTTTTCCATAGAGATGAACTTCTCCAACCCAACAATCATCTTCAACATGATTGTTGGCTAAAAGCCTTGCAAATGAGTCGACGGAGGAAGCCTATCAACAACACAAACCAACTAGAGAGTTCGATGCTTAAGTTTAGTGAGTTTATTTCATAGTTTTTCATTAATTTGGATTCTGTTTTATGTTGTTTAAGTTTTATTGAATTAAGATTTGATGAAACGATCTATGTTTATTTTATGCTTGAATCAATATATGAAAGTATGTTTATTTGAGTTTGATTTTATTCAAAGTAATGCATCTAATCATGTTATAAGAGATTAAGCATGTTTAGTTGTGTAAGAGTTTGGAAACAATCTCGTGATTTCGTGTTGATTGCATGTTTAGTTTATTTGAAAAGATAAACGAAACCCTAGAATTTGATTGAAGATATTTAACTGAATTCGTGAATAAATCACTACTAAAAACTATGTCTTTTTAATCACCGTCTAGTTGGATTGTTGGTTGATAGGTGGAATCTAGTCGCCTTGCTGTGTTTTCCCTCAATTGTTTTAATCAAATCGTTTAGATTAAGTTTAGTTAAGTTCTAGTTTTATAAACCCTAATTTCCTGCAACTTTTCTGCAATTTTCTGTTCTGATCGTAGTTGGACGCTCGTCCTCAATAGCGGACGCTCGTCCAGTAGATTTAGTTTTCAGACGCTCGTTCACTTTAGTGAACGCTCGTCCGTATTTCTGTTTTCTTATTTTCTGCTTGTTTTTATTCTTGTTTTAGTTTCAATTCTTAGGTTTAGGTTTTAGTTAGGTTCAACCTTAGTTAGTTAGTTTAGTTAATAATCGTGACATAATTGATATAGATTTATATTTGAATCCGATAAACATTCCACTCCCTTAGGACGACCCGTTAACATCCTATACTACGATCCTTATACTTGGGGTGTTTCGGTTTATAAATTATAAAACTAGTTTTTACCGAACATGTTGATCATCAAAGTGAAAAGCTTGTTGTCCTAAACCTTAGTTTGATCATTCAGCCTGTACATCAAAATTCAGGATGTTGGTCCCTTGGAAAGGCTAACACAAGTTTAGAGGGGGGTGAATAAACTTGTCCCTAAAACTGGATTTAAACCAAATTAAGGTTTAGTTAAACTTGTGTGGAGTTAAGCTGAGTTTAAGTCAAACTGACTTAAGCTTGGAACTGAGTCAACCGGCAGAGGATAAAGTTCTAGCCTTTTTCTTGATCTTGTTATTCTCTGTGAAAACTGAGTGTAGTAAACTGAATTCTGATGAATGTCAGTTTTGTGAAATCTGAGATGTATGACAATCAATTATCAAAATGGTGTAAGTAAATGCTGAATAAATAAGTAAGTGCATTAAATAAATAAGACAAGTGTTATAGAGGTTCCAGGTGGTGTAATCCTGTCAGTCCTCCTCTCCCCTGTGGTGCGGAGGAAAATTCCACTAGAACTTCTTGAGGTGAACTGTTACAAAAAGTCCTAAACAATAGTCTTTGGCTAATCCCTAGTTTCACTATCTAAACAATTGTAGAACAGGTAGAATTGATGTTCTTCAATTGCTTGAACACTGATCCTTGGATGGTTGAATTGCCTCTTCACCAGCTACCACCACAAACACAGTCTACCCGACTGCTTGTCACAACTGTCCTTGGCGAAACCTTCCTGGTTTGCTTCACAGTCTAAAACCTTTGATGTAGAATCAAAGTTGGGCTGAGAATCAATAAATTGATTCTTGTTTGTGGTTCTTCAAAGTGTATGATTCTTGATAAAATCTGTGTAGCTTGAACACTTAAAGAATTTCTAGATATGATCTTGTTATAGCACTTGAGATGATAGTAATTCGAATAAGATGACTAATGCACAAACTTGCTTGATAATGCTTGTTAATTTGTTATATTTATCTTGGGTGCAAAGTCTCCTATTTATAGTGTGAGGTCCAACGTTCATCTGACTTCAATTCGAATTGTATCAACGTCTCTTTTGTAACGGCTATGTTTTCTGACCGTTCTGCTGTGTCAGTAACTCATCCAATGAATTTGCTTCCTTTATAACGTTCGACTGTACTATCAGTTTGTTGGATGGTTGACTTGTAAAACTGAGTTTCCTTATCAGTTTTATACTGAGTTTATTGTTTGTCAGTTTCCTTACTGACTTGGAGCATTAACTGAGATTTTACTCTTCTTCAAATATCAATACTCCTATTTTCATCTGATTATAATTGACTTAATCAGAGTACACCATGACTCATGATCATCTAAGAATTCATTGTCCTTATGATTCTTAGGTCTTCATACAAGATCCATAAAGTCAGTTCAGGTCACCACAATCTTGCCTCGACGCCTAACTTACTGATCTCGACTTGTTCTTCATAATCGAGTTTGAACCTCGGTTCTTCAATCTTCAATAATCGAGTCTGTGACCTCGGTTCTTGATCTTCTTAGATAAACCAACCGAGTCAGAACTCTCGTGAACTTACCTTCTTGAGTTTGATCTTTGGTGTATTACGAGTCGGCTTTATGTCTTAGTGATTTCCAGTTTTCTAGATGACTCTCAGTTTTTCAGTTTTACGACACACTAATTATTACAGTGCTTGTCTGATGTAACTTATACAAATATCAGACTCTAGTAAAACCTATACATTCAGTTCTAGACATCTTTTAGCTTTTCACTATAACAGTTGGCTTCAGCACTTCATCAATGGGGTTAAGATAATACTTTAAACAAATAAGATGAATTATCATCAAAACATAAATTTTATTTCCAACAATTTCCCCCCTTTTTGATGATGCCAAAACTCTCCCTAAAAGAAAAACTTAAAGATCAAAAAAATGTAAAACAATGTAAAACTGGAAACTGGATTTCATTAGAATGATAAAAAACTGGATTAGTTACATTTTGTTCAAAATAGTGTAACTAGATACTAAGTTCTCTTTTGTTCTTTTTCCAAGACTGAATCAAATTTTCTTGCTTTGTCATACATACGAAAATCTTCTTCTAGCTTGGAGTCTTTCTTTGAGAAAGTCTTGTTGTAGTCAACTTGACTGCCTTCTTTCCATCTTCTCCATTGAAATAGCTTTGGAAGGTTTGATTCTTTTAAGTAGTAATTTTCAAATTCTACTAAATCAGCTTTCATCTGTTCAGTCTTGTCTTTAATCTTCAGTTTATCATCAATCCTTCTTTTAATATTGTGCCATTTTCTGCTTTGAGAATATATCAGATAAAAAGTAGTTCAAGGATTCTTCAAATGTCCTATCCTTGTACTTGCCTTTGATAGGATTGTGATCTTTGATAAACTGCATCCACAGAACCTTTGTTAGAGCAACTCTTCTGTCTCCAGGTTGACTGTACTTTTCAATGAGCTGTTCTTCAGTTAGTTCTGTCCTTAAGAACATAGGATCTGATTTGTATCTTTGCAATTCATCTTCAAGTCGCTCCATTTCTCCAAGTAACTTCAGCTTTTCTTCTTCAGCTTCCCCCTTTTTGGCATCATATAACTGATCTACCAGGGCATGGGTTGCTTTTTTGATCTTCTGCGATCTGTCGCTGAGAAGCAAGTACCTCTTTAAGCTGAGTTTCTAACCCATAGATATGATGATTCATATGCCAGTGAGCTTGGGCATGTGTTTCCCTATCTACTGCGGTTGAGTCTTCAAGTTTTTGTTTGAGTAACAAAATTTCTGAAGTAGAACTTGAACTTGATTTGTGAATCATTTCTAGTCTTGTGTGAACTAAAACATCTATTCTGGTTCTATAATCGAGATATCCAGAAATATGTGACAAAAGATCATTTTGTGCATCCTTGCTACTGAGCACAATCTTCAAATTTTCATGTACTTTTGCCAATTCATCCTTTGTGAGGATGTCAGAAGGATCATAAGCATCTTCTACTAGATCCTTAAACTGAGTATTATCTTTAATAATCATCAGTTGTTGATTATCAGTTCCATCAGCTGCTTCCTGATTGGCAGTTGTCTGATTTCCAACTGGTAATTCTTCTTGCTGAGATGCGGTTTGCATTGCTAGAGGTTGAGGTTGAGTTTCTGTTTGCAAAACTGTAGTCTCATCAGCATCTTTTCTTTTATCATCATCTTTCTCATCATATTTCTTCTTTGAAGTGTCTTTTGAGGTAGATGATGTGCCTGATTCTCTTTTTTTTGCTAGTTCAGTGAATCTTTTAAAACAATTGTCAAGACATTCCGAGATAGGAAATAGAGCATATAGATCTCTCACTTTCAATTTCTCCAAGAGTAGGTTTTCTTCAGTCTGTAGACTGACATCTCGAGAATCTTCTGGTTTAAGTTTCATCTTCATCATCTTGATGATCCTATCAGCTTCAAAAATTTGTGCTGATTGCTGAACTGATTCATGCCCTAACTGAGAAGTATGGTCAGTAGTGACCTTTTCTTGTGTAACTTCAGTTGTTGGTTGTTGTTGTTGATGTTCCCCCTCAGTTGGTGCTTTTTCTTTTGAGATTTCTAGGTACAAGGATCTTACAACTGATCTTGCTTCTGTTGATTCAGCCTTTCTCTTAGTCCCTTTGTGTACAGCTTCCGGCTGAGACACATTTTTCTGACTTGCTTCAGGTTGGGATGTTGTTCCTGCGATTTCCTTTATGGGTGCATATTTCCTTGCTTGCTTCCCTTCCTTGATTCTTTCTAATTAAAACTGAATGATTCCACTGAGTGTCTTCTTTAGTCGGAATCTGTCAACAGCTTCTTGTCCTTCAGCTTGAGCTCGTCTTGCACTGTCTAATTCAGCCAAATGTTGTCTCTTAAACTGATTGACAACATAGCCTGCCCAATTGAATTCTATTCCATCCCAGATTATATTCATGAGAGCAATATTTTCTTCTGACAGTATGCTAACTCCTTTGGATTTCCCAATGACGTGTTTGCTGAGCCATCTGCTGAGATGTCCAAATTCTGGCTTGATTTTGTCTACGTGAATACCAGCTTTGATTGGTTCTGTAGAAAAAGTAAGTATCTCAAGAAAAAAATTCTCTTTTCAATGGTAAATTAGTCCAATCTGTTGTTGTCACAGTTGAATTTGGAAAGCCAAAGAGTGTCCTTATGACGCTTTCATTTAGAACAATGCGATCTCCACGAACTTTGGTCATCAGAGAGTCTCATACCAAACGCATATTTTGCCAAAATTGCAAAATACCTTTTGTATCACGTTCTTCTTTGAACTTAACTTCTAGTAAGTTTCTCAAACCTGGTTGTTTCACGATTTGATTACATACCCAGCTTGCTAACAGAGTGTTTTGACACAGAGCTTCATACATTTCGAATGTTAGCTCATCTAACTCTGTTATTAATCTATCTTGTTTTGATTTTTCTGAAGTGGTCATTTTTGAGTGTGAATGCAAAATTGATTTTAGAGAAGAGAGATTTTGAATTTTGATCGAAAATAATGTGAACGGAGATTGAATAAATAAGTAGGAAATTCTGGCGGTTGAGTAGTACAACTTTTCAAATTCCATGATGGTTTTGGGTAACCGATGCATGTACTGTTCTGACAATCGTGGGGTGTACATGTGAAATTCTGACAAAAAGAACTGCGGTATTTAATGTGACATAACCTCTGTTGATTTTATCATGTCAACCTTTGACTGAATTTGACTGGAGTAGAAACTGATGCTGAGGTCGGTTTTTGAAATAATGTCCAGTTCCATCAAACTTTCAGTTTCAGTTAATCAGCTTGAGATTGTTGATGTCAATGACTGATCTGTTAAGTGAGCGCACCCAACATAACAAAGATTAATCCCCTTGACGAATCTCTGGCTTAACTGATTTAACTGACTTTGATTATTCCCAACTCGGTTCTTAATTTTGCAAATCTTTCTTTGTCCAAAGGCTTTGTAAAGATATCTGCCAACTGATCTTCAGTAGGTACATAAAGAACTGTTATATCCTTTTTCTCTGCATGATCTCTTATAAAGTGATGACGCACATCAATGTGTTTTGTTCTTGAGTGTAACACTGGGTTATCAGTGATTGCAATTGCACTTGTGTTGTCACACATTATGGGAATTGTTCCTTCTTCTATCCCATAATCTCTTAATTGCTGTCTGATCCATAAAACTTGAGCACAACAACTTCCAGCTGCTATATACTCTACTTCAGCTGTTGAAGTTGAAATTGAGTTTTGCTTCTTGCTAAACCGTGACACAAGTCTGTTTCCTAGTAACTGACATGTGCCTGATGTGTGCTTTTTCTGTCCACCTTGCATCCAGCATAATCTGAGTCTGAATAAGAGATCAGCTTGAATTCTCCTTCTTTTGAATACCATATTCAAACTCCATCTGTGTCTTTCAAATATTTCAATGTCCTTTTCACGAATTTGAGATGACATTCTTTTGGTTTGGATTGAAATCTTGCACATACACCGACAGTAAAAGATATATCTGGTCTGCTTGTTGTAAGATAGAGTAAGCTTCCAATCATCCTTCTGTAGAGTGTTTGATCAACATCTTTGCTTTCTTTGTCTTCATCTAGTCTGATGTTGGTCCCCATTGGTGTAGAAATTCCAGCAGATTTTTCCATACCAAGCTTTTTGATGAGCTCTCTTGTATACTTCGTTTGGTGAATGAAAATTCCATCATCTAATTGTTTAACTTGTAAACCAAGGAAGTAATTTAATTCTCCCATCATACTCATCTGAAATTTATTTTTCATCAAACTTGCAAATTTGTCACAAAGCTGTTCATTTTCTGATCCGAAAATGATATCATAAACATAAATTTGAACAAGTAGAGTATCTTCTCCATTCTTCATTCTAAATAAAGTTTTGTCGATTGTTCCTGTGATAAATCCATTATCCACCAGAAACTGAGATAGAGTTTCGTACCAAGCTCTTGGTGCTTGTTTAAGTCCGTAAAGAGCTTTCCTTAGCTTGAAAACTTTATCTGCTTGATCTTTGATTTCGAATCCAGGTGGTTGTTGAACGTATACTTCTTCTTCAAGAATTCCATTCAGAAATGCGATTTTAACATCCATCTGATAAACTTTGAATTTCTTATGAGCTACAAAGGCAAGAAATAATCTGATTGCTTCTAATCTTGCAACTAGTGCATAGGTTTCATCAAAGTCTATTCCTTCAGCTTGTGAGTATCCTTTAGCTACAAGTCTAGCTTTGTTTCCGATGATATTCCCATCTTCATCAAGTTTATTTCTGAACACCCATTTGGTTCCAATAATATTGACATGAACTGGTCTATCTACCAATTCCCATACTTGATTTCTCTCGAATTCATTGAGTTCTTCTTGCATGGCTAATATCCAGTCTGGATCTTTCAAGGCTTCTTCAATTTCTTTAGGTTCTGATTGAGATAGAAAACACGCAATCATCACATCTAATTGATGTCTAGTTCGAACGCCAGTTTGAGTATCACCAATTACTTGTTCTTTAGGGTGATCTCTCATCCATTGATATGTGGTTGTTTGTATCAAAGGATTTATATCTTGTTTCTTCAAGAACTGGTTCTTGAATTTCTTCAGCTGGATCAGTAACATGTTCAGGTGTGGTTTGATGAGTAGTTGAAAACTGAGACTGATCTTGATCTGAACATTCTGAAATTTGTAGTCTTCCAATGTCAACTGAAACTGGTTCTGGTATGATTGGTAACTGAGACTGAGAAACTGGTTCTTGTTGGTCTTCAGCTCCTTCACCAGGGAAGTTTGGTTCATCAAATACTACATGTATTGATTCTTCATGCTTGAGTGTTCTTTTATTTAGTACCCTAAAGGCTTTGCTGACACTTGAATATCCTAGAAAAATTCCTTCATCAGCCTTGGGCTGAAAAACATGAAGTTGATCTTTTCCATTATTGTGTATGAAACATTTGCTTCCAAAAGCTTGAAAGTATGAAACATTTGGTTTTCTTCCATTCCAAATTTCATAAGGAGTCATCTCATGTCTTTTGTTCATGAGAGCTCTGTTCTGTGTGTAACAAGCTGTGTTGACTGCTTCTGCCCAATATCTTTTAGGTAGTTTAGCTTCACAGATCATAGTCCTCCCAGCTTCTTTGAGCGTTCTATTTCTTCTTTCTGCTACACCATTCTGTTGAGGTGTTCCTGTGGCAGCAAGTTGGTGTAAGACACCATTTTCTTCACAATATTCAATAATCACACTGTTGAGGAATTCAGTTCCTTTATCTGATCTTATCTTCACAACTGAAACTCCTTTCTGATTCTGAAGTCTCTTGAGTAGTTCTATGAGTCTTTGCTTGGTTTCACTTTTCTTGGTTAGAAAGATTACCCAAGTGTATCTTGAAAAATCATCTACTACCACCAATGTATACTTCTTTCCACTGATACTTATTGGTGTAATAGGTCCAAATAAATCCATGTGCAGCAATTCTAAATGTCTGGTTGTTGAATGCTGAGATTTGGCCTTGAAACTTGCTTTAGTTTGCTTTCCTTGTTGACACGCATCACATAAGCTGTTCTTCTTATATGATATTTCTGGTAGTCCAATGACTAATTGTTTCTTAACAAATGTGTTGATGTCATCAAAATTAAGATGACTCAGTTTCTTGTGCCATAGCCAACTGATTTCTGATTTTGCATGCACAAGCAAACAGGTTTCAGCAACGGCTGTTGTCCAATCTACTACATACATATTTTCTTTTCTTCTTCCGGCTAGAACAACTTGATAAGCTGATTCATTGATGACAACGAGAATTCTTTGTCGAAAGTAACTTTGTATCCCATATCAAAAATTGTGGTGTTGAGTAGGCGTAGTGTAGTCCTTCTACATAAGTTACATTCTTGATTGTGAGTCCATTTCGATTAAGGTGCCATAACCTCGGTGTATCCAGGTTTTTCTTTGCTTCCAAAATTAACCTTTGGTCCATCCTTTGCAATAAAATTATGAGAGAGTCTTTACTCTTTTGTCATGTGTCTAGAGCAACCCTTTGTCAAAGTACCATATATCCTGCAATAAAAATTAGAAGTTTTAGGTACCCAATTCAGTTTGGGTCCATGGGGGTCGCTTGTCAAAATTACAACTCGGGAATATATCCTTTTGGGATTCTTCGGATATTGTTGCACTTGTTTTCATATATGTAAGCCACACTCCCATAGTATCTATGTTTGACTGTGTCTTATTTATATGATTTCTCAAGTCTTTGACTGAAACTTATTTCCTGTTGCTTTCCATTATTAAAGCTAGAGTCATAACCGTCATTCCTTACAGATCGAGGTCCAGATTGACCTTTGTGCTGGAACTTTTGAGAGAATTGAAATTAGTCTCTCATTGAGTCTTGGATCAAACCTTTGATAGGTTTTCCGTCTGGAATGATTGATATTATCGATTTTAGCAATAGATGCATAAAATTCCAATCATCATCAGTGGGATATAATCTCCTTTCCTTGAATGTGTGAATCCTTGAATGATTGACATTCTTGGATTTACTTTGACCGTAATAATTTTAAGTTCTTGACTTGATTGGTTTTGTGGACCTGCTAGTTGATTTGCCAGTTCGGTTTTCTTGAGATACAGCTGATATACCATTTGGTTTCCCTTTGTTGGTAAATTTGGTTGTTTTCTTGGAAAACTGATTTGTCCTATGTGATACTGGCTTTACTGGTTCAATAATTTTCTCAGTTTGTGGAAGTTTCTCAGCTACAAACTTGATACCAGTTTTGGTACTAGGTTTGACAGCTTTGTTGATTCCATCCTTTGAAGATTGCTGTGTATCAAATCCTAAACAAGTTTTGTCTCCATATGGTTTTCCAGATTTGAATCCGGTAATCGAACTTTTTTGAGCGAATGATTCAGTTGTTGCTGTTGATATAGTAAGCTGATGCTGAATCTTTTCTTTATCAGTTCTAGTCAATTTCAACACTTTTAATTCAGACTTCAATCTTTCAACTTCAAGAATTAGACTTTCCTTCTCAGCTTTAATTGATTCATAACCAGCTTGAATAGTTACTAGCTGATTCATCAAGTGTTTCTTCTAATTCTTGGTTTTTTGGATTGGAGTCAGCGGTTGAAGAACAAGTATTTTGCATGGAAATCTGAGCTGAGGAATATTTAGAGTTAGATTCGCATACCTCGTTTGCATCTTCCGTATGTGCCATCAAAGTTGTGTCATCTGACAGTCTTTCAGTAATAATCTGATTCATCTCCAGCAAGGAGTGCTCTTCTTCCAACTCTTCTTGGTGGCGTCTTCTTGGTTAGTTCTGGACATTCAGCTTTATAATGTCCAGGTTTCTTGTAGTTGAAACAGAGATATTCATCGTCTTTTCATTTCTCAGGAGTCCTTTTGATAAACTTCTGAGTGACTGGATGTCCACTCTTCATTCTTCGAATTATGGTCATCATTAGAGCCATTTGCTCTTCCATTTCATCCAATTCATGAATATTGCTAGATGAGTTTTCTTGAATGACATTCGATGCTGCTGCATGTGCTGTGGTTTTTGGTTATTCCAGTGCTTTGATTATTGCAGCTGTACTTGTAAAATCTTCACTGAATTCATAAGCTTTCAGATCTGAGAAGATTTTGAATGAGTCCTCTAGGTCAAGTCTTCTAGATTCTTCCATAGCAGTGACATTCATCTTTCAGCACATTGGCAATGCCTTCAAGATTCTTGTGTTGATAATTTTCTTAGAGTATTCAATCTTGAGTAGATCTAGTTCATCCATGATAGCACTGAATCTTGTTTCCATCTGGTCAATAGTTTCTTCAGATTTCATCTTGAAATTTTCAAACGTTTGTTTTGCAACAGAGATATTATTTTCCTTGATTGAATCTATTCCTTCACAAACAAGCTGTAGTTTGTCCCACATTTCCTTGGCAGTAGTGCATTCTTTCACCTTTAAGTACATGTTGCTGTCAAGAGTTCTAAGAATAAATTCCATAGCAACATTGTTGACATTGTTTCGCTTGCGATCATCACTGGTCCACTCGGATTTAGGCTTTGGAACTTGAATTTGTCTCTCACCTTCAGTTTGCATGTGAGTAATCTGAATTGGTCCATCAGTGAGTACATCCATCATTTCATCATGAGTGGCAGCTAGAAAGGCCTACATACGACGTTTATATTCGTCAAATCTGTCCATGTTGCACATAAGCATATGTCTTGTATATTGATTGTTACCCATAGTGAGTGAGTGAAAATTGATTGTTTATCAACTGGAAACTGAGCTTTCAAATGAGAACAACTAGAGGAGATATAGGCAGTTGATATCTTATCAAAGAAACACCGCTCTGATACCAATTGTTGGTCCCTTGCAAAGGCTAACACAAGTTTAGAGGGGGGGGGGTGAATAAACTTGTCCCTAAAACTGGATTTAAACCAAATTAAGGTTTAGTTAAACTTGTGTGGAGTTAAGCTGACTAAGCTGAGTTTAAGTCAAACTGACTTAAGCTTGGAACTGAGTCAAGCGGCAGCGGATAAAGTTCTAGCCTTTTTCTTGATCTTGTTATTCTCTGTGAAAACTGAGTGTAGTAAACTGAATTTTGATGAATGTCAGTTTTGTGAACTCTGAGATGTATGACAATCAATTATCAAAATGCTGTAAGTAAATGCTGAATAAATAAGTAAGTGCGTTAAATAAATAAGACAAGTGTTATAGAGGTTCCAGGTGGTGTAATCCTGTCAGTCCTCTCTTCCCCTGTGGTGCGGAGGAAAATTCCACTAGAACTTCTTGAGGTGAACTATTACAAAAATTCCTAAACAATAGTCCTTGGCTAATCCCTAGCTTCACTATCTAAACAGTTGTAGAACAGGAAGAATTGATGTTCTTCAATTGCTTGAACAATGATCCTTGGAGGGTTGAATTGCCTCTTCACCAGCTACCACCACAAACACAGTCTACCCGACTGCTTGTCACAACTGTCCTTGGCAAAACCTTCCTGGTTTGCTTCACAGTCTAAAACCTTTGATGTAGAATCAAAGTTGGGCTGAGAATCAATAAATTGATTCTTGTTTGTGGTTCTTCAAAGTGTATGATTCTTGATAAAATATGTGTAGCTTGAACACTTAAAGAATTTCTAGATATGATCTTGTTATAGCACTTGAGATGATAGTAATTCGAATAAGATGACTAATGCACAAACTTGCTTGATAATGCTTGTTAATTGGTATATTTATCTTGGGTGCAAAGTCTCCTATTTATAGTGTGAGGTCCAGCATTCATCTGACTTCAATTCGAATTGTATCAACGTCTCTTTGTAACGGCTATGTTTTCTGACCGTTCTGCTGTGTCAGTAACTCATCCAATGAATTTGCTTCCTTTATAACGTTCGACTGTACTATCAGTTTGTTGGATGGTTGACTTGTAAAACTGAGTTTCCTTATCAGTTTTATAATGAGTTTATTGTTTGTCAGTTTTCTTACTGACTTGGAGCATTAACTGAGATTTTACACTTCTTCAAATAGCAGTACTCCTATTTTCATCTGATTATAATTGACTTAATCAGAGTACACCATGACTCATGATCATCTAAGAATTCATTGTCCTTATGATTCTTAGGTCTTCATACAAGATCCATAAAGTCAGTTCAGGTCACCACAATCTTGCATGACGTCTAACTTTACAGTCTCGACTTGGTCTTCATAACTGAGTTTGAACCCTCAGTTCTTCAATCTTCAATAACTGAGTCTGTGACCCTCAGTTCTTCAGTGTTCTTAGATAAGCCAACCGAGTCTGTAACTCTCAGCGAACTTACCTTCTTTAGTTTGATGCTGGTGTATTTTGAGTCAGTTTTTGTCTTATTGAATTCCAGTTTTCTAGATGACTCCTAGTTTTTCAGTTTTACGACACACTAATTATTACAGTGCTTGTCTGATGTAACTTATACAAATATCAGACTCTAGTAAAACCTATACATTCAGTTCTAGACATCTTTTAGCTTTTCACTATAACAGCTGGCTTCAGCACTTCATCAATGGGGTTAAGATAATACTTTAAACAAATAAGATGAATTATCATCAAAACATAAATTTTATTTCCAACACAGGATCTGTCCAATAGACCTTCTCACTGCCTTGGTAATAAGGCTGACAGACTGAATGATTGAATTTGTATAAGTCTGTATTATCAGTCTGGAGTTTTGGCTCTGTGTGTGTTGTCCTACCCATATCTACTGGGAATTTTCAGTGTGTATATCCTTGTCATCTACATCCTGAAATTCTGCCCCTTTACTGTGCTTACTTGCTGAATCCTTGCTACAATTTGTTCATTTTTGTTGTCTACAAATCTGTTGAGAAATATGAGTTTTTATTTGAACACCTTGTAATAGGATTTCATCTTTTTTTTTGGGCCACAGTTTGGACCTGCTGATCATTTGCGATCAGTTACAATACTGACCTTGATAGTCAGATCAGATTTGTAACTCAGATCTGACCTTCAGTTCAGTGCTGAAACTGATTGATCAGTCTAGTCTGGTCCCTTCTTGTTGTGCTCACTCAAAACTTTAAGGGATGATAAACTTCAAAGATAATTGTGTTTATCATCACTGAAATTCATCTGATATTTTTCAGTCTGAGCAGTGCCTTTGACAGATCTAATGACCACTTTCTGTGATCAGTCTAAAGCTGTATTTATTCTACTTTAAGTGTAATTTTTGTGTGTAAATTTCTGAACCAGTTTGATACTTCTAGTGCGTGGTTTAATAATTACTTGATTCTTTTGTTTTTATTCGAACCTTGTGTTGAATAGAAGTTGTGGTTACTGAACCAGTTTGATAAAGAACTCATACTTGATTGGTTGAAAAATAACCTAACTAATAGTAATTAATCTTTCTGCAATCACCATTGTCCTTAATCATTGTTATAATATCTTGATCACTTAGGTGTTATACACAATCGAATAATATTTGATTTAAGCTTCCGGAATTGAATATTAGTAATTGTGTATATTAACTTGCTCCAAATTTTTTACTTTATAATAAATCGAAAAAGTGGTATAAACTTTCTACACTCTATTCAACCCCCCCCCCCCCCCTGTTGAAATAGTGTCCTAAACCTTATCGGGTTGGACCGGATCCGACCGGGTCGGATCATTTCTACTATTTCTTTATGTTTATACATATATTAAATGGCTTTTATGTTGTCGTATATATGTTCTTTTAAAGAACCAATTATGAATTGTTATATGATAACGTCCGTAGTATTAAACTATGATAGAGAAACCATGATAGGCGATTATGGTTGATGAGATCTCTAATCACTTTAATAAGTTTGCACTACTACAAAATTGGACATAGGTCACACTTAAGATATGAAAACAATCACAGTTTCAATAAAACTGAGACAACGAAAATATATATATCACACTTACAGCTTTCTATCACGCTTATTGAAAAACCGAGATAAGTTATATTAATCAATCTCATTTTTAATGTGTGACTTAATCGATATGATTTTTCTGTCACAGTTATTGAAAAACCGAGATAAATTATATCAATTAATCTCATTATTAAACTGTGACTGAATTGATAAGATATTTCTGTCACGGTTTCTAAAAAAGCGAGATAAATTATATATATCAATCTCACATCTAAAACAGTGACAGAATTGATATGATATTTTTATCACAGTTATTGAAAAAACGAGATAAATTATACCAAACTATCACACTTTTAATCTGTGACTAAATTGGTATGATATTTTTGTCACGGTTATTGAGAAAGCGAGATAAATTATATCAATTACTCTCATTTTTAAAGCGTGGATTGAATTCATGATATTTTTGTCACAATTATAGAAAAAGTGAGACAAATTATTTCCACTAATAAGAAAAGAGATATAGATCACACTTATCTAAAGATAAGGATCACACTTTTAAAAGAACCGAGACAAGTAAAATGTATATATATCACACTTAAATTTTTTTATCTGGTTATTAGGTGTGAAAAAAAGAATGATCACACTTTTTAGGTGTGATTGAAATAATAATAGATCTCGGCTTTTATGTATGATAACAACTACTAAAATAGATCACAGTTTTTTAATGTGTTGAAATTATAATCGATCTCGGTTTTTAAGTGTGATAACAACTATAATAGATCACGATTTTTAAGTGTGATAACAACTAAAATAAATCATAGTTTTTAAATGTGTTGAATTATAATAGATCTCGGTTTTTAAGTGTGATAACAACTAAAATAGATCATAGTTTTTATTATCACGGTTTTTAAGAAAACTGAGACAAGAACATCAATCAATCACGGTTTTTAACAGTGATTAAAAAAATATGATATTTTATAATCATATCTTAGATTAGTGTGGTTGAAAATGATAATATAGTGGGCATCAGCCCAGTGGTAATTAGTGTGGTTCCTTAATCCAGAGTATCCGGGTTCGAGTCCCAGTGGCAACAAAAGATATGTGTGCGTATATTTCGTTTTCGAAAAAAAAGAATGATCACACTTTTTTTAGGTGTGATTGAAATTATATTATATCTCGGTTTTTAAGAGTGATAACAACTACTAAACACAGTTTTTAAATGTGTTGAAATTATAATAGATCTCGGTTTTTAAGTGTGATAAAAACTATAATAGATCACAGTTTTTAAGTGTGATAACAATTAAAATAGATCACAGTTTTTAAATGTGTTGAAATTATAGTACATCTCGGTTTTTAAGTGTGATAACAACTAAAATATATCACGATTTTTATTATCACGGTTTTTAGGAAAAATGAGACAAAAAATCAATCAATCACAGTTTTTGACTGTGATTAAAATAATATGGTATTTTATAATGAGATTTTAGTTTACTGTGGTCGAAAATTAGAAGAAAGAAAACATCGGTCTAGTGGTAATAAGTGTGGCTCGTTAATCCGGAGTATCTGGGTTCGAGTCCCAACAAAGACAAAAAAATATGTGTGCTTATATATTGTTTTTGAAAAAAAAACACTTTTATTGGTGTGATTTAAATTATAATAGATCACGGTTTTTAAGTGTGATAACAACTAAAATAGATCACAGTTTTTAAATGTGTTTTAATTGTAATAGATCTCGGTTTTAAGTGTGATAACAACTATAATAGATCACGGTTTTTAACTATGATAACTACTATAATAGATCACAGTTTTTAAATGTGATGAAATTATAATAGATTACGGTTTTTAAGTGTGATACCAACTATAATAGATCACGGGTTTTATGTGTGATAATTATTATAATAGATCACAGTTTGTGACTGTGATTGAGTTAAAGTGCTTTATGTCACACCTCAATATGCCACACTTTGGAAGCCGTGACTAATGTAAATATATCACACTTAAAAACCGTGATCTTTATGCTTTTTTGTAGTAGTGTTGATACTTAAATGTCTCTAGGCTGATGTACTATTAAACAGGGCATTGATAGTATGAACAGGCTAGCACGTATTAGATGTCTTATGTCTTTAAGGGCATGGATAGATCTCGTCTATCGAAGTGTA
Source organism: Gentiana macrophylla (assembly GCA_026214975.1). NCBI lineage: Eukaryota > Viridiplantae > Streptophyta > Magnoliopsida > Gentianales > Gentianaceae > Gentiana > Gentiana macrophylla. The sequence goes on along the minus strand of CM047807.1, from coordinate 81,193,492 downwards.
GAGACACTTGGACTGTACGTGGACGTGTATTAGAGAATGCGTACGTTAGACCGACCCACTTACACGGATAAGTGTCACACTATGTGACGGTTGTGTAATTATCCTTAAGACCGGAGTCTTCATGGCATCACGGTGTGGATTGTCATGCTTTGACACTATTGAGGTTTCCCCTAGCCATGGGGCGATCATGCGGTAGTGATTGGGTATGATATTGAAGCATGCGGAGTATACATGATTGGTCGTCCGGGAATCGCGTATCCTATGATTGGGATCGAATATCCGAAATGGCCTTCTTATAAGGAATGTCTAGCTCTCGTGAATCTTTGCAAAGTGGGAGTAAACGAGTTACTTCGAGAGAGCATGATATCCAGATTATAAGATACGGTCGTTAATGTTTGACACTCGACGTACGACCGTATGGATATTATTACAGCGATAGGATTGTAAGTTACACGGTAAATGTTTCGCATGAAAGGTAGTAGTCATTGCATTTGACTCTTCCGATGATTGGGGGTCACGGTGTGTTGCTAGACGCTATACCGTGATCGTTAGGCATGAAGGGCATTTTCATAATTTTCACTTTGTGTCTACGGCCAACATATTTGGAAGCCTATCGGGTCACACACATATGAACATCTAGCCGGATTAAAATGCGGTTATAGTTGATAACCAATTAAGGAAAGTTTATCTCGAGACTATAAAGGTTATAGTGGTAAATTAATATGGTAGTATTTATTTATTATGAATAAATTAAATACAAGATATTAATAATATTATATTAATTAAAGAATATTCCGGAAGCCAATTTATGGCTAAAGGTGGCGCAACTTATTAGTGTATAAGATACACTTGGATTGTGCAATTTAATTAATAGTATTACCAAGTATTAATATATGATATTATATATATATATATATATATATATATATATATATATATATATATATATATATATATATATATATATATATATATATATATTAATGAATGAATGCGTGTGTGTGCTGTGCATTGAATGTACATGTGCACAATTTCATTAGTTGAATATATTTGTATAGATTTATATGTGTAAAATATATGTGATATATATACATGTGCAAATTGAATTATGGTAATATAATAAAGATAGTCAATATTAGATTTTGACAATATCTTGCAAATATTCAATATAAGATATTGACAATATCCTAGATTTATTTGATATAAGATATTAAAATAAATGAGATAAATCAATCAAATATATTTTCCTTATTTTATTGGGAAAATGTTTTCTTCTCCTTCATACCTCTTGGGGCGCCACATCCATTATAAAAGGGAGGTGGGTGTCAAGCTCTTTTGTACATCACAATTGCAAGAGCTAATAGATCTTGTGTAAAATAGAGAGCATCTTTTAGAGAGTTGGAGAGAGGGGAAAAGGGCCGGTCTAGCAACCGGAGTTTTCCAATAGCAATCCATGATGGGATTCCGGCGGGATGTTCGTGTGGACTAGCGGTAGAGGCCGAACACTTGGGCGGCTCTATGCAGAACTACTCTCCTTAGACGGTCAAAGCGTCGATCTTTTAGATCAACCAAGGTAACCACCGTCTACAACTTGTTTGTTTATTTCTTAAACGAAGTCGATCCTGGGTCGATAGGAAATAAATTTTTGAATTCCGCTGCGTTCCCGCGTAGATTTCCTAACACCCCCCCTCATTCTAGAGTGTACTCTGCGCATTATCGATCCAACAAAAATTCCATGGATACAAATGTGGGGATCCATACTTCAAAATGTCTGGAAGAACAAAGGCCGAATAGTCAAAAATGCGACAACCAACTCTAGAGGAAAAGAAAATTAAAGATGTACCATTTTCTTGATTCCGACTTCCTGTCAAAATTTGATGAGTTTCTCAAATCAAACTCATTGATCTTCCCACAAACCAAGTGTGTAACGGCCCGCTCCCGACCCCTAGGTCCACCGGGGTCATTCTAGGAGCAGACTGTGATGTTATCGCAAATACTTCACTAAAAACCCCAATGTTTTATTCATCAATAAGAAAGTGTACATTTCTCCATTATTGATTTATTAAATAAATTACAACATTTAAGAATACCATAACTTTAACTAGCTAAAAGAAATGCATAATGTGATCTTCTTCATCTCGTGCCAAGAATATTATCCTTTTAACCAATCTCGTCGGTCACCTTTCTTTCTTTTCTCTGGATGCACTACCTGGTTTATTTATTAAAGAAAAGAAAAACAACACGAACAAAAGAACAAAAGGAAAATAAAAAAAGAGTCGTCTGACGTGGCCTTTTCTAGTGCTAATACCAGTCCTTAACCGACAGTGTATCGGGTCAAACTGTAGTGCTAGTATGGTGAGTCAGAGTGTCGAATCCTCAGGGAAACTTGGTAATTCTTCTAAGTGGTGTTAAACACCAAAGAGCTGTTATTAACTCGATCTAAATCACAATTTTATAACACAGATCACTACTATTCTACTTAACATAAAATAAATGCGTAATTTAAAAGTTATTCTAATATAATATATATAGATATATAAATATATATAGATGTACATAAGTTGCAAAATATATATATAGATATAAATATATAGATACCAATATATAGAACTAGCCAAAGTTTATATAACTGATTTATATGATCTTTTCTAGTAAACTGAATGTGCTCGATCTTTCCTTTATAATTAGGTCCAATTGAGTAAATGAAACGGTGCACTCCTGAAGTTAACAATTCCTCCTCACACGAGCGTATGAAATTGTCATATGTCATTGTCATCAGTTCAATCTCCACAACTGCCCATGCTAATCTCGGTTAGTGCGAGCAGTACCGAGTACAAATCTACCCCGGATAAAAGAGGTTATTCCATTTGTCGACGGCCGATGTTATTCAAAAGGCTCCGGTTGTCGGCGGATCGATTTAACTTTCGGTGTTAGTTTCAATTAAGCTGTTGATTTTAACATTATTATGATCTTGAGCACAATTTTAATAAGATCTATCTTTCCCAAGACAAATCGCCTGGGTAGGAAATAGGATTCCGTAGTCACGCTTTAGACGGCCAATTTTACCCTCCGGTTTTTCTATCTTTTATCTCATATCCTAACTTCTCTGCGGTGGGTTCATCGTTAGGTTATATGGTGCGATTCATCTTGGTTAATTACGTCAATCCGAATATTATCAATACGTTCTGAGAATAGAAAAAGATTCAATTAACTCAATTTTAGTCAATTTTAATTAGACAACATTCCTTTACCGAAAAGATCGAAATAAAACGATTACATAACTTTGGCTAGTTATTAGATTTAGCCTAATATCATTATAAAGACGAAAAAATAAAAACAAACATAACAAACATAGATACTTAAGAAATTTTACCCGATTACAAGCTTTGAATAATCGGTGTATTCTTCCGGATGTTACAACGACTTCAACAACATTGATCTTCTGATAATTTCTCGAGTATTATAACGATACTACTTTATTTATGGGATAAGGCCTATATACATACATACTACTACTAAGAAAAAGAGGTTAAGAAAATATATTGGTACCCCCTCATGTGTCTGCAAAGCTGCTCTTCTTATAGGCAAGATTTTCAGGGCCGGATCGATCCGGGAATAAAAAATATTATCCCTCAGATTATTCTCTGCAGGACCACATGCTGGATAATGATTATGTTTCCTCGGATCGATCCGAGGTTAATCCGGATTGATCCGGGTAGCTTTTTATTCCATAACTTGATCTGAAACTTGATAAAATCATAACTTGAGCTCTGGATTTCCAAATGACATAATTCAAGAAGCATTGGAAAACTCTTGAAATGATCTATAACTTCCATGAAGAACTCTTCTTCAGAAAATGCCTTTTTGATGGGCCATTTGTTTGTCGAAAATATAATTCGATAATGGTGTCACGAACCATTGATCCACTTGAACTTTAAATCTCGTGGCACTTCCTTAATTCCTTCAAAAGATACGATTTTACTTCAAAAAGTGTCGTCACTCGGGGTCTTGGTTTACCTAAGATCTGTAAATAAAATACCAAAAATACCCACGTAAATCTGACACGACACTCAGGTTATTAACCCGGTACAAAATTTATAACTTTTTATCACTTTTACTAGATTTTTATAGTATTTAGATTTATTCATAACTATTAATATTTTATAAGATTATCGTTATAATTTCTTATATTTTATATAAAAAGAGTCGATAACGTATATAAAACATCGTAATTTTTATCATATAAATGTTATACATCAACTACTCCCCACTTAGCTCTTTGATCGTCCTCGAGCAAAATAAGCGGTAATATATATAAAAATTACAATAAAAATGATATACGTGGTAGATTAAATTTCAAATTAGTAAAATATCATTTCAATATTATAAACATATTAATTATATCTTTCTTAGAAATTAACAAGATAAAAAGTGTAGATAACTTTGATAAATTATTTATCAAATATCATTCAAATGGAATTTCACATAATCTACTCAATAAATATAATTAAAATTCTAGAATTATTCTCCTATCTCAACTTATATGAAATATTTGGAATCAAAGACTAAGTCAAGTAGTTGACAAAATGGCTTATACTTTTTAGGCTCAGGGTGTTGGTTAATCGGAAGGATAGAAAAGAAAAAATCAAAAGAGAAAGAAGCAAGTCGTACGTACTTACACCTTCATAATTTTGATCAAAAATATCTCGATTAATAACATTCTGATATTATCACCTTTTCTTTTTTTTCTTTTTTTTTAATTTTAAGAACTAAAAGCGTGCGTGTGTGTAGAAAATCAAACTTACAAGCATTGCTTCATCAAGATTAATCGGAGTAATACTCTTTCGATCGAAAATTACAAGTCCGGTTTCCTTAAACTTGTAATCATTCTTGAGATCTTATGATTTGACTTTTTATCGGGAGCTTTTAAACCTCATAGTGATATAGGACATTTCGAGATAATACCCTACTGCACTCAAATCATTGGTAGCTACTACCGATATTTGTAATTTTTTAGTTGTCGATCAAAGATAAGGAAGATACCTGGTATTTGATTAATTCTGTGTAAATATGGTGCTTCGTTCTTAATCCTTTTATAGAATATTAACATATCCGAACTTATTACCAAAATCGACTATCTTGTAAGCGTCATGAGGTAAGATCGAATATACTAATACTTATCTAATTTTTTCAATCTCAGCATACATCATTCTTAGCTTTTGTGTCATCATCTCCTTTCAAAAGTACGTACAAACTCGTGGGATTTTTAGGAAATGTAGACCAAAATAAGCTAAGGGTCGGTTATAATAAAAAATGGCTATTTCGAGTGAGGTCTTAATCACTCTAATCAAGGCTGAGGTAGGGACAAAAATTAGAATTTTATGTAAGCTATTTGGCTATTGTTTATATTTTTGTGGTGCCAAAAATCTCATCATTCCTAATCCGATTCCATATTCATATTTCGTTTTGAAAAGAAAATTATTCTAAAATTTCATTATAGATATAAGTATATTCGCTAAATTTCATATGAAAATTACTTGATAATATTTATGTGTAGTTACATATACTTAAAATCTTATAAAAATCTAAAATTGACATATATAATATAATTATAATATATCTAATTTACTTTACTTAATTAAAATCTATTCTTACCAATTTATATTATTTTTATTCATATTAATTATATATTATCTAGTTATTTTGATTCAAGAAAAATTAAACTAAGTATTAAGCAATTAAGTATAAATTTATATAAGAAAATTTAATTTTTATTTACTAACTTACCTCTACTCCCCACTTACGAAATGGCATCGTCCCGATGTTCAGTGAGTAATAAAAAGTAGTTCGAAAATAAAATTAAAATTTTATACGATTTTGATTTTTGTCAACATATATTATTTTGATTAAAGAAAATGACATATATATTAAACATTAAGGAAACTATTACAAACTTTAAAGAAAACTAATTAAAAAGCGATTAAACGATTAACTTAATCGAGTACTAACTTAACAACAACAACTTCTAACTGATTTCCAACAACTTATCAAACCGTAGATGAACATCCGGGATTATCTACCGGAAGTAATCCCAACTGAGAATCACGAGATGGAAAAATCTCATCAGTAGTAAACTCAGGCACTTGATTGATTGGACACAAAGTTGAGAGATAACCAGGCAAGCGGTAGTGGTCTTCCTCTATTACGCCTCTCTACCGCAAAATTAATTGCTGTTTTAAACATCAAAATCCCCCAATCAATGTATGCTCCCACGGTCAGTGCATACAACAGCAGCATCTCATCATCCGTAACCCCAAAAAAAATCTCTAGTTGGATAGATACGGTAATTAATGAAGCGTTTCCACGCCGCCTTAAATGAGGGGTAAGGCGAGTTGAAGAATCATAGTTATGATCAAACAATGGAAACACAAATCGAAAGGCTTCGCATCACGATTTACAACATTATAAGCATTTCCGAGTTCCCAAAGAAACTCGAAGTGTGGGTTTTGTTCAAAAGTACATGGTGGGATTTGAAAGATTTGATTTATGATGACTGGCGAAAATGAAATAACGATGCCCCTAACTGTAATAAGCTGAGACGAGGTTGCTGACGTTATCTCAGTAAGAGACGAATAAAAATCTCTGACAATTGAAATGTTTATTCTACCTCTGGGAGTCCTAATCAGCTTTTTCCATCCGCAACCTCGGATTAGATTTCGTCCCCACTGATCAATTTTTTCTGTATTTAAGCCTTTCTCCATCAGAATAGGAGAATGGACGAAATTTAGACGTCTCGGAACGTCATTATGAAAACACGAGGCATGGTTTTCGGGGAACCACACCATCAGGCGTATGTGGTTCGTAACTATTAACCGAGGGAGAGGAGCGGTTAGACATTTTTTTATTCAGATACAGAAAGTAAACTAAGACAGATAAAAGTAAAGAAGGAATGAGCAAAGTTGAAGGCTGCAGCTCTTTCCTTTTATAGAAATGTATCTATCAAGTAAAAGTAGGAAAGATCTCCCTTTTGGCGTTTTTGTACTTCCCGGATCGATCCGGGAAAGGGCCGGATCGATCCGGCCTCTCAACTAGCAATCGTGTCGGTCGGTATTTTTCGGCCGGATCGATCCGGGTTTAGGTCGGATCGATCCGGAACATCACTATTCACGGACAGAGTTGTTCTGGCTTGTAAAGTGCCCAAATTTTTTTTTCTATGTGATATGTTTTCTCCCTAACTTCGGTTCATTTTTATTATGTTATAACGATAAACTTTACTACACGGTGTGTACTAACAAAAAATCAAACGAAAGTAAAATAAAATAACATAAAATCGTAATGAAATAAAATCCTAAAATAAAACCAAAATAACCTAAAATTGTACGAAAATGAAGTAACATACAATCGTACGAAAAATAAAATTGTTTTCAATGTCAATAATTGATGACGGTCAAATTATACCCGTAAAAGTCATCAACGTAGACCTTAAATCGGGACGAATAATATATATTTTATGATAAATCACGCGTTTATAGTTATTATTTAATGTTATGTGATTAATAAAATATAAATTGGTATTTATCCATATAACTTGGTATTTATCTATTAATAAGATATAATTTGGTATTTATCCGTTTTTATTATATTTATCCGTTATTATTTAAATATGATTTATTTTGGGATAAATATTATTTTTGTAATTTGGATAATTATGGAGGATAAATACAAAAGGAGAATTCAATCACAAGATAAATCCAAGAAAATCAAGATGCATTGAAGATAAAGATCGGATAAGCATGACAAAAGCCGGCAACCAATCAAAGGTGGCGCCAACTTGAACACGCCATTTAGTGGGGCGCACCTTATCATTTTAATGATCGGCGGGAGTTATCTCTTATTTGTTTGACATTTTGAAGTATATCTCTTATTTAGCTTGAACACCTATAAATAGAGAGGCATACCACACGCCTTATGTACACCATAGAAATACATTATTTTCAATACTTTTATCAATATAGTTCGTTGTTTTCTTTATTTTATTTTATGTTCGTTCATTACGGAGTCGTTAGAATCTCCGGTTAGAGATAAATGTCGAGGAGTGGGAATCACGCTCGTCTTGAGGGTAATGTCTACTCAATTATGCAATCTTTATTCGTAGATCTAATTTATTTCGTTATGGAGTAGTCTTTTGTGTATTGATTTCGTGATGTAGTTAATTATCGAACCCATGTTTATGTAGATCTCGAGGCGTAAAAGGCGTTTCACGAGCAAATCTGGTTGAGATCTCGAGCTTGTTGGCGGCGAGCTTATGTCTCGTTGGTAGCAAGATCTGTGATGTTCTTGATTTGTGCGTGAGCGGCCGACTACGTCAGGTTCTCTGCTTTGTAATTCAAGCGAGTAATTAAACTTGATCAACTTAATTATTTGTCATCGTAATTTAACATGAGACCCAAAAGTGATTGTTATTTAGGGACAGAGATTGAATCGGTGTCTACAAAAATACCTTTAATCATAGGAATGTTGCTTAGATGAGGTTACGGTTTATACCGGCATCCCTAGTTTCGTAATTGTGTCGGAAGTTATATGAGATGGAGACTAAAAATGTGAAGTCACGTAATGGAACACGATGATCTAGATGGCCTAACCGAGCTAGATCTATTTTGAGGATGACTCCCGTAGTCGAGAATAATTAATCTTAAATGTCTTGTTTTGTCGTCGTCAATCTACATAGCATGGGGAGTAATTACTACTAGCGTTATCAATACCGTTTGTCAATTATTTATCAAAACCTATAAAAACAAGTGTCTTAGGTCGTTGTGTCTTTTGTTGGTTTTGTGTTTCTATTGTGTCAATTTTATTTTTCTGCGTTATTTGTTGGTCGTAGACCACCCCTTTATTTGCTTTTAGTGCATTAAGTTATATTTCGTTTAAGCCGAGTCTCTGTGGGATCGAGCCTCGACTCTATCTAACTATCTGCGATTGAACCTAGTTCTCTTGCTAGTGTGTTATTTAGGTATCGAGTTATTTTTATAACTTGACCGACATCAGTTTTTGGCGCCGTTGCCGGGGACTCGTGTCATTAAATCAAATATAGCTTATTTTATTAAAAGTAAATTCGTAAATATTGTGAATAGAGTCTGTTTTAGTTTCGGTTTTATTATTTAGTCTAATTAAAGGCCTAGCCTTTAGAGTTTTTAATTGTTTTATTGTTTTTTTATTTTATAATCACGCTACTCGGAAATCGAAGGAACCACTTGAGCCTTATAATCTGAAATAGAAATTTGCAAGGCGAAGCAGGAAGTTAGCTAGAGGCGGCTAAGCAAGGAGAAGAGGATCCAAATCTTGAGGAAGCGAGCACGAGGTGGAAGAAGGACATACCACCGATCACTCTGAGCATTACGAATCGAAGCAGAAATGGCGAGACATTTCTGTCAATCAAACGGTACCTAATCCTATTATAAATAATGCTAATAATGCGAACAATCTTAATGCTAATAATGGAAACCAAGCCCTAGTTCAAGGAGCGCGGCGCACTTTGCAAAGTTATGCAACACCTACTATTGAGCAATTCATTCCCGCTATCGTAGCACCGCAAGTGCGGAAGTCTATCACCCTAGGCCTAATGTAATCCAAATGGTGACCAACTATTCCACTTTTCATGGAATCCAAAACGAGGATCCTGGTGTTCACGTGACAAATTTCTTGGAAATCGTTAGCACCGTGAAACCAGAATTAATCCCGGAGGGTAACATTCGTCTTAAGCTTTTCCCTTTCACTTTGAAAGATAAAGCTAAGCAATGGCTTCTCTCTTTAGAGGCTGGATCTATCACTACTTGGGAACAATTGTTGCAGAAATTCATGAATAAGTATTTTCCCTTAGGAAAAACTTTTAAGTTACGCCAGGACATCTTAGGATTTAAGCAACAACCTGGAGAGAGTTTTGATCAAGCACAGGAAGCGTTTTAAGGAAGCTATGAGGAAGTGTCCTCATCATGATATCTCTCTTTGGCTTTTAATGCAAACTTTTACCATGGATTGAGAGAAAGCGAAAATTAGAGTAGAGCGCCTCCAAAGCAATGGGCGTTTGTTCTTTATCTCTGAGGAGGCACAAGGAAAGATGGAGCAAATAGCAATGAATAGTCAATGGGAGGCAATGAAATAGCTACGGTGAAGATGGCGCGACATATTTGATGATAGTGCATCTACCAAAATCTTAGAACAACTATGCATTATCAACGATAAGGTAGATGGAATGCAAGAGAGGATGGCAAGAGTAGAAAGGGTGGAATTGAGGTGACACCTCAAAGTGAGAATCTTTGAGTGCGGAAGAAGCCAATTATATCGGGGAGGGTACAAGCCTAATCATAACCATCCTGGATTCCGATATAGCGACATTAATGCGAGGAGAAAGGCCTAAACCGCCTACCACTTATGTACCACGACAAACTAAAACTTTTGGTTGGGAAGCTGCGATAGAAAAAGCGAGTAATGTAAATTCTTGACAATATGGGACAACTTTCAAAATCAATGGCTGATTTAGCCACTAACTTTAGCCAATATTGTCAGAAGACCGATGCTAAGGTGACCAATCAAGAAGCCATAGTCCAAAATCTCACTCACCAAATAGGACAATTAGGTGAGCAAGTCTCAACTAGACCTCTGGAGGATTGCCAAGCAATACGGACAAGAACCCTAAGGATTTGAATGCGATCATGACTAGAAGTGGGAAAGAAGTAACTCCACCATCTTTGAAGGAGAAAGAGAAATTCGTAGAAAGTAAGGATGGTGAGCCACGCAAGGGAAGCAAACATACGGAACCTTGCACGAGCAAGAAACCTATAAGGAACCTGCTTTGGCCCTAGAGTTGAGCTTTATAATAATAAGTATCCTATTTTCACTTGATGTCGATCCTTCAACCTTACCTTATCCTCCACCCAAACCTAAGCCTAAGGTTGATAACAAGAGGTATAAGAAGTTCATTGATATTTTTAGAAAGCTACACATCAATATACCTCTAGTTGAAGCCTTTCGGCGAGATGCTGAGTACACAAAGTTCTTGAAAGAAAGCTGTCTCTACTAAGAGGAAACTCTTAGATTTAGAGACCATTTGCCTAAATGAAGAGTGCTCAGCCATTCTTCAACATAAGTTACCCGCTAAGTGCAAGGATCCGGGAAGTTTTCTCATCCCTGCACCATAGGTAACGTTTGTTTGAACAAAGCCTTGTGTGATCTAGGAGCGGCGTAAATCGATGCCTCTATCCATTTTTCAAAAGCTAGGTATGAAGGACCTTAAAAGACTTCAATTACTTTGCAATTAGCTGATCGTTCGATTAAGGAACCTTGTGGAGTGGTTGAAGATGTGCTAGTAAGAGTTGAGAAATTTGTGTTTCTGTCGACTTTGTTGTCTTTGGATATGGAAGCTAACTCTGAAGTGCCACTAATTTTAGGAAGACCTTTTATGGCCACTAGTAGGGCGCTTATCGATGTTTACAAAGGAGAGTTGGTGTTAAGAGTAAATGGAGATCAAATAGCATTCAACGTGCTTGATACTATGAAAACACCCGATGATGAAGAGGATGCATGTTTCATGTTGGATTACGTTGACAAACTTGTCAATGACTTCCAACATGATATGAGGATATTAAGGATTTCCTCGAGGCTACCCTAGAGTTAGAGGATGAAGTGCCATATGAAAGGAGTGAGGAAGAGAAAGTGGTATGGCCGGGATGTAGTAGAGGTACACTATACATGTTGAAGAGATGAAATCTACCGAGGTTGAGAAGTACTATCCACAGACCAACATGGCATAAGTACTTTGAACTTAAGCTAAGCTGGTCAAAAGTTAAAAACCTCGTTAGAAGAACCACTACCAATCGACATTGAAGCCTCTGCTGAACATTTGAAGTATGTATTCCTTCAAGATGAGACCTTGCCGCTTATCATTTCTTACGCCTTGAGTGAACTACAAGAAGAAAAGGCGATGAGAGTGTTGAGAGAGTATCGCGGAGCATTTGGATGGACTATAGGTGACATCAAAGGCATTAGTCCAGTGTTTGCATGCATAAAATCTCCGTCGATCTGCGCAAAGAAAGCGGTTGTACAACCCCAAAGAAGGCTAACTCCACAATTGAAGGGCGTGGTTAGGGATGAAATTATTAAGATGTTGGAAATGGGGATCATCTTCCCTATCTACGATAGTGAATGGGTTAGCCCGATCCACGTAGTTCCAAAGAAGGAGGTTTTACAAGTACAAGCCAATGAGTTAAGCGAGTTAATTCTGTTAGACTCATTCTTGGTCATAGAGTATGCATTGACTTTAGGAAGCCGAATGATGCAACTCGTAAGGATCACTTCCCCTCTCCCTTCATTGACCAAATGCTAGAGAGACCGAGTGGACATGCATTTTATTGCTTTCTTGTGGTTACTCAGGATACTATCAAATTCATATCTCACCCGAGGATCGTGAGAAGACCACCTTTACATGTCCATATGGAACCTTCGCACAATAGAATGCCCTTTGGTTTGTGCAGCGCACGAAAGCGTTCAACGATGCATGATTTCTCTATTTGCTGATATGGTTGAAGATTTCCTTGAGATCTTTATGGATGATTTCTCCGTATTTGGAGATGATTTCGATTCATGTCTCACGCATCTGGCAAGAGTATTGAAGAGATGCGAGGAGACGAATCTGGTGCTTAACTGGGAGAAATGTCATCGATGGTTCTTGAAGGTATAGTACTTGGCCACCGTATTTCAAAGAACGGTATAGAGGTGGATAGAGCAAAAGTAGAGGTGATTGAAAAACTACCTCCATCAACCAATCTTAAGACATTGCGAGGTTTTCTTGGCCACGCTTGAGATTCTATCGTCGGTTTGTGAAGGATTTTCCTTAATCTCTCGACCTCTTCTTGAGTTATTGGCCAAGGATGTGCCATTTGTATTTACTAACGAGTGCATGAAAGCTTTCAATAAGTTAAAGAACATGCTTATTCTCTGCACCCGTTACGATTGCTTTGATTGGAATATACCTTTTGAGTTGATGTGCGATGCAAGCGATCAAATTGTAGGTGCCGCCTTAGGACAAAGGAAAGACAAGATCTTTAGGCCCATCTACTATGCTAGTCGAACTTTAAATTATTTGCTCAAAGGAACTATGCAACTACCGAGAAAGAGCTTAAGGTACATTATCTTTGCTTTCGACAAATTCGGATCCTATCTAGTAGGATCTAAAGTCACTGTTTGGGTGACCATGCGGCTTTGAAGTATCTTTTAGCCAAACAGATTCCAAGCCAAGGTTATTAAGATGGATTCTACTATTGCAAGAATTTGATGTAGAAATCCGTGATAAGAAAGGATCGAGAATTTGGTTGCGGATCATCTTTCCCGTCTCAAGTAGAGGATAAAGAACCAATGACCGAGATTGGAGAAGCATTTCACGATGAACAACTATTCTCCATCACGGCCATACAGGAAAGGATGATTGCGCCATGATATCTTAGCGTATTGAGGTTGTAAGGGAGAAGAAACAACCATGGTTTAAAGACTTTGTGAATTATACATCCGCAAAAATACACCGCCAAATCTCAACCCCAAGAAAGAAAGAAATTCTTCAAGGATCTTAGGCACTATTATTGGGAAGAACCCTATTTGTTTAAGCTAGGATCCGACAATGTCTTTAGGAGATGTGTACCGGAAGAAGAAATATATGATATCCTTAGACATTGCCACGAGTATGAGGTCGGAGGACATTATGGAGGAGACAAGACTGCTGCAAAAGTTCTCCAATGTGGTTTTTACTGGCCGACCTTGTTCAAAGATGCGCATCAATATGCTAAATCTTGTCATTCTTGCCAAATGACGGGAAATATCTCGAGAAGAAATGAAATGCCACTGAAGAATATCCTAGAGGTGGAACTCTTTGATGTTTGGGGTATTGATTTTGTGGGACCTTTTAGCCGTCTTTGTCCAACCGCTATATCTTAGTTGCAGTCGACTACGTGTCCAAGTGGGTTGAGGCCATTGCTTCGCCTACCAACGATGCCAAGGTTGTACTAAAGTTCTTAAAGAAAAATATCTTTACGCGGTTTGGAACCCCTCGTGCCATTATAAGTGATAATGGAAGCCATTTCTGTAATAGGCCGTTTGAAAAGTTGATGATTAAGTACGGGGTTAGACACAAGTTAGCTACTGCTTATCACCCTCAAACAAGTGGACAAGTTGAGGTTACAAATCGAGAAATAAAGCGCATTTTGAGAAAAGCGTGAATACGACCCGGAAAGGATTGGTCATTTGCGATTAGATGATGCTTTATGGGCTTATAGATTTGCTTATAAGGCGGCCATTGGTATGTCTCCTTATAAGATTGTTTTTGGTAAAGCATGTCATCTACCGGTTGAACTTGAACACCGTGCCATGTGGGCTCTGGCGTATGCTGAATTTTGATGAGAGTTTATTTGGAGAAAGAAAATTGTTAGAGTTGACTCGCCTAGAGGAGTTTCGTGCTGGAAGCTTATGAGAATGCAAAAATCTTTAAGGGCGCACGAAGAAATTTCATGATAAAAGATATTGGACCGCACCTTTAAGGAAAGCGATCACAGTTCTTCTTTACAATTCGCGTTTGAGACTCTTTCTGGCAAGTTAAAATCACGATGGTATGGCCCTTATAGAGTGAGTAAGGTTTTCCTTACAGAGTTTGTCGAATTATTGAACCTTAAAGACCAATCCACTTTTGTGGTTAATGGACACCGTGTGAAACATTATGTTGGTCTTGGTCAAGGAAAGGAGGAGGAAGTCTTCACTCTTGAAGACCCCACCTATACTTAAACCATCGTTGAGTTGAGTCAGTGGCGACTATAAACTCGAGAACTATTTACGAAAAACTATCTTTTGTTTTTGTTTTGTTTGAATAAAGTAGCATGCATTGCTAAGGTTTTTCATCTCGCCAAGTTCGATTCTAAGTTCGGAATAAGCGAGGTTTTTCCTTGATAGCCGACATGTGAGTTTTATAGTTTTAACTCTTTGGTTTTCCATGTCGTTGGTTGTATAAAATAAAGTGGCTTAAATTGTTTTTGGGATATTCTATATCTGATTACTGCCACATTATTTTATAACCTCCATTGACATGTTATTAACGGTTTCGTGGAGCTTCTGTTTGGTTTGCTTAAACAGGTTTTGTGTGCTTCTCCACGGCGTGCTTGGTCTACAACTACATTCGCATCTACTTGAGAGCCGTTTCGAGCTAAGTCTTTTCTTAAAATCTCATTTTCTTTGTCATTGGGGACAATGCCAAGTTTAAGTGGGGGTAGGAGACTTAGCCATGATGTTATAATTAAAGATTGAATGAAACGGTGAAAATTGAAAATTTTCTGAAACAAATGCCAAATTAATTGTCGTGCCCTTAGATTCGTGAGTTCTTATACATAGGATTAATAGGAAAGGAACCAAGTTGCATGATTACGTGATCATTTTATGCTTATGTGAATGTAAACTTAAGGATATTCATGCCAACTAGTGCAAGTAGTTATTTATTATTTGCTTACTCAATTTGAATCGGCCAATTCGCACAAATCATAATAAATCGAAGAATTATGTGTACATTGCGTAGATGATTGGTTATGCAGACCTAGAGTCGATATTTATCTGTGATGTATTCTTACCTTCAGCCATCTAAGCGGAGTAATAAGCTTGAGAATTATCGTGTTTTGACAATGAGTCAAACTTTGGGCTTGTAGTAACATTACCAAAGTAGCCCCGCGCTTGTGGTAATATTCGATGCTATGCATGATCTAAGATAGGGGGATGCTCTAAAAAGTTTTCTTCCTTGAGATTGATAGTATTTGAAAAATGTGAAGATATGAAAAGAATATTCAAATTTTTAAGAGGCTTGAGTAATCTTCTCGGTCTCAAGTCCAAAAACCTTATGGATGGCGCTCTTGCTTATTGCACCATGTCTTTAATCATTGCGAGGCTTAAGAAGTGGGAATCTTGATGTTGGTAGGTTAAGGCTGCTGAAGTTAGCATAAACTTTAATCTTGCCACGAATATATAAAACCAAATGCACATGCACACATCACTTGATTCATGACGAGTAGTGAATAATGGGTACCTTATGAGCATAAGTGGTATGAGTTGACTCGAGTTTCTTGTATAGGTATGATTTGACCATGGAAAATGTTGTCTTGGGAATGACTTATTGATGCTTTGTTGGGACGATCAAAGTCTAAGTGGGAGTAGTTGATGACGGTCAAATTATACCCGTAAAAGTCATCAACGTAGACCTTAAATCGGGACGAATAATATATATTTTATGATAAATCACGCGTTTATAGTTATTATTTAATGTTATGTGATTAATAAAATATAAATTGGTATTTATCCATATAACTTGGTATTTATCTATTAATAAGATATAATTTGGTATTTATCCGTTTTATTATATTTATCCGTTATTATTTAAATATGATTTATTTTGGGATAAATATTATTTTGCGTAATTTGGATAATTATGGAGGATAAATACAAAAGGAGAATTCAATCACAAGATAAATCCAAGAAAATCAAGATGCATTGAAGATAAAGATCGGATAAGCATGACAAAAGCCGGCAACCAATCAAAAGGTGGCGCCAACTTGAACACGCCATTTAGGGGCGCACCTTATCATTTTAATGATCGGCGGGAGTTATCTCTTATTTGTTTGACATTTTGAAGTATATCTCTTATTTAGCTTGAACACCTATAAATAGAGAGGCATACCACACGCCTTATGTACACCATAGAAATACATTATTTTCAATACTTTTATCAATATAGTTCGTTGTTTTCTTTATTTTATTTTATGTTCGTTCATTACGGAGTCGTTAGAATCTCCGGTTAGAGATAAATGTCGAGGAGTGGGAATCACGCTCGTCTTGAGGTAATGTCTACTCAATTATGCAATCTTTATTCGTAGATCTAATTTATTTCGTTATGGAGTAGTCTTTTTGTGTATTGATTTCGTGATGTAGTTAATTATCGAACCCATGTTTATGTAGATCCGAGAGGCGTAAAAGGCGTTTCACGAGCAAATCTGGTTGAGATCCGAGCTTGTTGGCGGCGAGCTTATGTCTCGTTGGTAGCAAGATCTGTGATGTTCTTGATTTGTGCGTGAGCGGCCGACTACGTCCAGGTTCTCTCGCTTTGTAATTCAAGCGAGTAATTAAACTTGATCAACTTAATTATTTGTCATCGTAATTTAACATGAGACCCAAAAGTGATTGTTATTTAGGACAGAGATTGAATCGTGTGTAAGAAATGCGCTAATCATAGGAATGTTGCTTAGATGAGGTTACGGTTTATACCGGCATCCCTAGTTTCGTAATTGTGTCGAAGTTATATGAGATGGAGACTAAAAATGTGAAGTCACGTAATGGAGACACGATGATCTAGATGGCCTAACCGAGCTAGATCTATTTTGGGGATGACTCCCGTAGTCGAATAATTAATCTTAAATGTCTTGTTTTGTCTCGTCGTCAATCTACATAGCATGGGGAGTAATTACTACTAGCGTTATCAATACCGTTTGTCAATTATTTATCAAAACCTATAAAAACAAGTGTCTTAGAGGTCGTTGTGTCTTTTGTTGGTTTTGTGTTTCTATTAATGTCAATTTTATTTTCTGCGTTATTTGTTGGTCGTAGACCACCCTTTATTTGCTTTTAGTGCATTAAGTTATATTTCGTTTAAGCCGAGTCTCTGTGGGATCGACCTCGACTCTATCTAACTATCTGCGATTGAACCTAGTTCTCTTGCTAGTGTGTTATTTAGGTATCGAGTTATTTTTTATAACTTGACCGACATCAATAATCATAAAATGGTTTAAATCAATCCTCCTCATCACTCATCTCGACGTGGCTCGAACTAGGCATGGCTCGAGAACTGGCCGGATCATAAGTCGATTCTTGGAATGGATCTTGAAAATGTGTCGACATCCGAACCGAGCTATCTAATCCCATCGAGCTCATCTCTCTCGTGACATCAGAAAAAGTGCTTCCCCATCCCGTCGTGGTATGGCCAAATGATCCAAATCCTGCCCAATCAGATGTCGCAACTGCCGTAGTACCTGTCGAAAAATCCCCTACACCACTAGTTTGAAATCCAGAATGTGGCATTTGTTGGAAGTCTGATCGAGGTGGCATTGGTGGAATAAAGTCGGGCAAGGTATATGGCTGGGATTGGCAATGCGGAATATCCATCTCGGCATAGGTAGGGTCTTTTTGATAAATTGCCGATATATACCTCGCATGCCCTAACGTAAATCTTCAGACCATAACCTATTCCTTTCCGCAAAAACAGCCATATTGGCATTGGCACGATGAACATCATAGGCCAAGGATTGAAACATGTCGTATGTGATGGTATTTGGAAGTTGAGTTTGAGTTTGACTGGATGATGGAGGAACAGTAGTGGATTGAGAAACATGTGGAGTAGGCTGAGGTCGTTGGCGGTTAGGGTTCATAAAATCTATCCTTCCTGCCGGCGTACGTGGTAAACTAGGACCTATAAGTGTTTCATGAACCATAATTAGATTATCATTTGGAAGCTCAGGAACACCTATCTGGCGACACAAGGAAGAAATAAAACAAGGAAAAGGCATGTGACTGCCTGGTTTAGCAGTTGAGACAAATTCCTTGGCCCTTCTATACATAACCCTGCCTACATCCACAGGTATATCATTGACCATAGCCCAAGCAATGCACAGATCCTCTTTACCAAAAGATGTCAAATGACGAGAAGGGTAAAGAGTCGAACTGATAAAACGTTTAATAGCTCTCATATCCCTTATACATTTTCCATAGGAAAACCTGTTTTCATGCCAGACGGCAGTGGGATCTAACTCATTCTGGGCTAGTGAAACAATATAGTCAAAGTCTGCAGGCTCATCTAAATTCCATACAGTATAATAATCCTCATTTTCTGGTATATCAGGGATACCATAAATAGCATTTATAATCTGAGGATCAAACGGTACCATCCTAGTTCTTAGGTTGACAGAAGTTAACTCACCATTTTCTGTAGCATTGTGAGTTGCTACCAAAGAATAAAATTCAGCTACTAAGGTTGTGTTAATTTCACCCGACCTTAAACTGGCTAACTCCAACCACTGTCGCCTTTCGAAAATCTCTTTTACCTCCCTTCCCAAATCCTTGAAATCCAAACCCCTCTCTATTGCAACTAAACACTGTCCAAATTTATTTTTTAAGGCTTTTCTAGCTGCTGCAGACGCAGTTCTTTCAAAACTAACGACCAATTCTTCTTACATTAAAGGCCTAGTCTCTATAACCGAATTTGGGTAGGGATATGCGCTTACGTTTTTCATCGGCTTTTGATGATTCGGCCATTCTACGATAGTGACACAATAACAAAACAACACAAATCAAACAAAACAACACAAATGAGTAACAAAATAGTTGAAATTAAATAAAATTGCATAAAAACGAAATTAACAAAATAAATGACTACAATGTTACCTTATAATGCTTAAAAGGTTGAAAAGTTGGCCGGAAAAGTTGAATATCACCGGAGTGAAAGTTGAAGCTTTTCTTTGAAAATTTCTTCAATTTAAACAAGAATTTGAAGAGAAGAGAGGAAAATGAGAAGAGTATAAGGATTGGGGTGATGTGAGAGTGAATTTTAGTGATGATTTTGAAAAAAAAAAAATCGAGGGGAGAATGGGGAGGGCTGTTTTTTCAGAAAAAATGGAATAGGAAGAAGAAGGAAGATCCGTTCTTTTTTAGGTTTTTAGTTTCGGATCGATCGGGGTTAGGTCGGATCGATCCGACCAAATTTTTTTTTTTTTTTTTACTTAATAACAATTTTAAAAACTTTAATAATACTTACGCTAATTTTAAATAAAACCTTTTATAAAAATTTATAAAACTTTTAAGTAATTTCATAAAGATCCTATTTATAAAATTTTGAAGTTATATAAAAATTTTATAAATATTATAAAACTCATAAGGGTCCTAATTCCATTATTTCTAAATCTTCCAGGGTTCTAACATAACGTTCTATCAACCTAATCTTAAGAAATGAGGCGTCGAATTTTCCCTTTGATCTCCATCGGGATTTTCGAGATAACCACCTAATCGTTCCTTCTTAACAACATTCAAACACTCATCCAGGATTTGGTTGTGCTTTCCTACATTTCCCATCATTCTCACTTTTCCACAGATTCTGCATCTCCTTAAAAACTTTGCCCTTCTCTTTATCGAACTTCTCGATTTTCCATTACATACTTCGTTAAATCGATCTCTCTCAACAATTGCTTGTTTTCTCAAAAAATCAAGCTTCTATTTTAAACGCGACATCTTTATCAAGGCCTAATTTCAAAAGCAAAATAAAAACTCCTATTCTATCTAAAAGACATCCAGTTCTTTTACGTCTATCCGGTAAAAGACAAAACTAGTTCAAACATATAAAAACAGAAAAGTAGAGTAAAGATAAATAGCACCTGGTATTTGGTGATTTGATTTCTCTGCTTTTCAAAATTTGATTTTTCTCGCTTTTTCAATTTGTCGGGGATCGATCGGTAGCATTACTTCTCCTTCGGTGTGATTCCTTCTCCTCCACAAATAACTTCACTCTGTGGCCATTGGCTATAAAAGTCGTATTTCCATCGATTAGTTCAACGACTCCAGATTTGTAAACCTGTGTTACTTTAAATGGACCTGTCCATCTTGATTTAAGCTTTCCTGGAAATAACTTTAAACGTGAATTGTACAAGAGCACTCGATCACCTACATGGAACTCACGACTATAGATTCTCTTATCGTGAAAAGATTTTGTGCGTTCCTTGTAGATTCGAGCGTTTTCATAAGAATCGAGACGAAATTCTTCTAGTTCTGTCAATTGAAGCAATCTATGATCACCGACAGCCTTAGGATCGAAATTCAGAATTTTAATAGCCCAGAAGGCTCGGTGTTCTAACTCAACTGGGAGATGACAAGACTTACCAAAGACTAGCTTATATGGAGAACAACCAATTGGTGTTTTGAAAGATGTTCTGTATGCCCATAATGCATTGTCTAATTTAACTGCCCAGTTTTTACGATTCGAATCCACTGTCTTTTCTACAATTCTTTTGATTTCTCTATTAGACACCTCTACCTGACCACTAGTTTGCGGATGATAGGGCGTTTCTAACTTATGTCTTACACCATATTTTTC
Source organism: Gentiana macrophylla (assembly GCA_026214975.1). Taxonomy (NCBI): domain Eukaryota; kingdom Viridiplantae; phylum Streptophyta; class Magnoliopsida; order Gentianales; family Gentianaceae; genus Gentiana; species Gentiana macrophylla. The sequence goes on along the minus strand of CM047807.1, from coordinate 81,172,290 downwards.
AACTATCTTGGTAAATGGTCTATTACAAAAGTGTGACCCTCTATCACTAATGATAGCCCTCGGAATACCATATCGGGTAAATATATTCTTTTTAAGGAATCGTATGACAACTTTGGTATCATTAGTGGGAAGAGCTTCAGCTTCTACCCATTTTGAAACATAATCTACCATTACAAGAATAAATCTTTTTCCAAAAGATATAGGGAATGGTCCCATGAAATCTATACCCCAAACATCAAATAACTCACATTCCAAAATAGGTTGCATAGGCATTTCATGTTTTTTAGATACATTTCCCCATTTTTGACAAGATTCACAAGATTTAACATACATATAAGCATCTCTATATAGTGTAGGCCAATAAAAACCACATTGTAAAACTTTAAAAGCAGTTTTCCAACCTCCATGATGACCTCCTGCCTCACGATCATGACAAAATGATAAAACACTTAAAATTTCATTATCAGGCACACATTTTCTGATTATCCCATCCGAACATTTACGGAAAAGGCCTGGTTCCTCCCAGTAATAAAATTTTAAGTCATAAAAGAACTTCTTTTTCTGTTGCCAAGTCCAATGAGACGGAATATAATCACAGGTTAAGTAATTAATGATATCTCCAAACCAGGGTGACATTTCCTTAGAAGGAATTCTATTCCTTAATAACTACATGGTTGAAGGAGTATCTATTCTAAACAGTTGTTCATCAGGAAATGAATCTTTAATTTCTATTCCTATTTCTACATCATTTTCCATTCTACTTAGATGATCTGCTGCTACATTCTCACTTTCTTTTTTATCTTTAATTTCAATATCAAATTCTTGAAGTAAGAGAATCCATCTAAGAAGACGAGGTTTAGCATCTTTCTTACTCAGTAAATACTTCAGGGCTGAATGGTCTGTATAAATTACTACCTTAGATCCAACAATATACGATCTAAACTTATCTAAGGCAAAAATTACAGCCAACAGTTCTTTTTCTGTAGTTGCATAATTAAGTTGAGCTGCGTTTAGTGTGTGAGATGCATAGTAAATAGCTTTGAGAATTTTGTTATATCTTTGACCTAAAAGCGCTCCTACAAACTAAATCACCTGCATCACACATAATCTCAAACGGCAAATTCCAAACGGTGCTACTAGCATAGCAGTGCGATAGTCAACCTTGCTTTTAAGGTGCGAAATGCTTCCTTACATTTACTATCAAAGTTAAAAGGTACTTCCTTTTCAAGTAAATGACTTAGAGGCTTTGCTATTTTGAACAATCAACAATGAACCTTCTATAAAAACACGCATGTCCGAGAAATCCTCTTAGAGTTCTTAAATTAGCGGTGGAGGTAATTTTTCAATTACTTCGACTTTAGCTTTGTCAACTTTGATACCTTCTTCGAGAGATTCGGTGACCTAAAACAATTCCTACGATACCATTAAGTGACATTTTTCCCGAGTTTTAGTACTAAATTGGTATCTTCACAACGTTGTAACACTCGTTCTAAGTGTAACACACAAACATCAAATGAATCTCCGTAAACACTAAAGTCATCCATAAAAATTTCTAAGAATTTCTCAACCATATCAGCAAATATAGCCATCATACACCTCCGAAACGTAGTTGGTGCATTACATAAACCAAACGGCATTCTTTTATAAGCAAAAGTTCCATAAGGACAAGTGAAAGTAGTTTTTTTTCCTATCTCCCTTTGCAATGAATATCAGTAAATATCCTGAATAACCATCTAAGAAACAAGAGTACTTATGTCCACTTAAACGTTCCAACATCCGAACTATGAATGGAAGTGGATGATGATCTTTCTTAGTATGATCATTTAGTTTTCTAAAATCAATGCACATTCGATAACCTGTAATCTCTCTTGTCGGAATCCATTCATTCCTTTCATTCTCTTTCACTGTGAAACCTCCTTTCTTTGGTACCATTTGAGTTGGACTTACCCATTCACTATCTGATATGGGAAAAATTATCCTCATTTCTAATAGCTTAATGACCTCTTTCTTAACAATTAACTGCAAATTTGGGTTGAGGCGGCGTTGCGGTTGAATACAAGGTTTAGCATCTTCCTTCAGAATTATCTTATGAACGCAAATCTCAGGGCTAATACCTCAAATATCGGCAACTGTCCATCCAAAAGCTTTCTTATGCTTTTTCAACATTCTAAGTAATTGATCTTCTTGTTGCTCAGTTAAAGATAATGAAATAATAACCGGTAATAGATTATTAGTTTCAAGAAAAGCATACTTCAGATTTAAAGGTAGCGGTTTCAATTCCAGATTCTTAGGTGGATCTTCCAGTGATGGTTTAAGAACCGGTCCTTCTAGTTCCAATTCCAAATACTTATGCCATGATGGTTTAAAAGTAAAACTTCCTTTATCTAGAGAAAGAATTATCTCTTTCATTTCGGTGTCTTTCTCATCTTCTTTATAGATAGACAGAGCTAAACATTCTTCTAATCTGTCTTCAAAAGTTGGTAAATCGATTATCATAGGCAGAATGAATATCTTCTATAAAAGAACATGATTACGTGATCTGTATGGATGGTTCATAGCTTCGAAAATATTGAAAGAAACTTCATCTTCATTGACTCTCAAAATTAACTCTCCTCTCTGGACATCTATTAAAGTTCTTCCTGTAGCTAGAAACGGTCTACCTAAGATAAGTGGCGCTGAATATCCTTCTTCCATTTCCATAACTACAAAGTCTACTGGAAAATAGAACTTGTCTACTTTAACCAATACGTCCTCAATAATTCCTTTAGGATATTTAATTGATCTATCTGCCATCTGCAGAGTCATTTCAGTTTTCGTAAGATTTCCTATGCCTAGCTTCTTATAATCCTCATAAGACATGAGGTTTATACTAGCTCCAAGATCACATAAGACCTTCTTAAACAGAAATCCTCCAATTTCACATGGAATGGTAAAACTTCCAGGATCTTTCAGTTTAGGCGGTAACTTATGCTGTAAAACCGCAGAACATTCTTCATTTAGGCATATATTCTCATATTCCTCTAATTTTTTCTTGTTTGACAGAATATCTTTCAGAAACTTTCCATAAGCAGGCATACTAATTAGAGCTTCGATAACAAGGATATTAACATGAATATGACGAAAGGTATCAAGGAAACGAGCATACTTCTTATCAGTTTTAATCCTTTTAATTTGATCTTTAGGTGGGTAAGGTAAAGATTCTAAATCGACAACCTTTGATCCCAAAGTCATTTTTTCTTTTCCTTTCTCCTTAAACCTTTGAGTATTATTTGATCGCCAAGTATCATGATCTTGAGTTTTTTCTTTTAAGACATTCCCTGAATCAATCTCTACTTCAGATTCCTTTAGTTCTTCATGTCTTTCATCCTTGTTTTCATTATCCTCTAATCTAACATGTTCTTTGAATAAATTCCTTAAATCTTTATCCATGGGATCTTTCAAAATCCTAGGGATTTTTACCCATTTTTCACCTTCATTTTCAGGTTCCAAACTTCTATTTCTTTTCAAGAAATTCTCTATAATTTCTTCTTCCTTATCAGTGAATTCAATTTCATATTTAGTTTCATCATTCTTACCATCTAAATCATTTTCTACTTCATTATTCCCGAAGTTCTCTACTCCATTACTACCACAGAGTTTCTCTTCTCGTAACTCACGATATTTACCTCTCTTGGGTTTCTTTTCAAAGATTACTTGGTAATCCTCCGGAGGTCTCTTTGCTATTACGTTCACCTTCCCTACTCAAATGATCTTCCATATTCCTTAATGAGGCTTCTATCGTTCTCATTCTGGTATCATGTCCACTCATAGATGTTTTCATTGAACTCATATCCTTAGTGACTGTACCAATAGAAGTCATCATTGTTTCTATATTCCTAGCTTGAGTAGATACTACACCCATCATATTTTCCATTAGTTTTTCCCATTTTTCAACTCCTTCTGCAGGTTGAGTTGAACTTTGAGTTACTGGTATACTTTGAGTGGTATGTTGAGGATAGGATCTAGGTAATGATTGTAAATTTTGATTAGATGTGTTTTCTTGATAAACTTGATTATTATTCATATTCCTATATGGAACTGGATATGGCGGTTGTCCTTGCTTACTAGGGTTTTCAGACCATCGATAAGTAGGATGATCTCTTCTAATAGCATTAAACGAGTTTGAGTATGCATTGTTCAAATTCCTATGCTGCTGAAGAAAACTCACCTCCTCTCTTGAATATCATGTTGGTTCTTCAATCCCTAATGGCATATTATCCTGATTTGAGTATTCAGTTGGTGTACCATTTTCTGATCTTTGGTTTTTGTTTGATTGTAGGCCATCAAATTTCCTACTCAAATTTTCTAAATGTGCTAGAACTTCCGTATTAGATGTACATTCTCCTGCAAAAGCTACTTTTTCGGTGCTAGAGCCGGTTTCCCACATTCTCGTTATTTTTGGAAATCTTTTCTATAGCATCGTAAACTATTTGAGCTTCACTCATCATTAAAGAACCACCACATGCATGATCTACATCAGCACGTGAATCTTTTCTTAATTTACGACAAAAAAGTTGAATTTGCATATCTAAGGAATAACCATGGTCGGGACAAGCTCTTAACAATTTTTAAATCTTTCCCGAGGCATTCCCAGCGTTTCTTGAGATCCTTGTCTAAAGTTAGCAACCTCGACTTTTAATTCCAAATTCCGTCCAGAGTGAAATATTGTTTCGTAAATTCAGTTTGAATCTCCTCCCAACTTGTAAGTGAATGATGTGGAAGAGACATAAACCAATCTCGGGCTCGTCCTTTTAGAGAAAAAGGAAACATAGTCATCCTTGTTAATTCCTTATGAGCACCTTGACTTTGGCTGTATTGCACAGTTCTTCAAAAAGATAGAGATGATGATGCGGATCTTCATCATCCTCTCCTAGGAATTGGACTCTTGCGTCAATTAAACCAAAAATATGAGATTTAATCTCGAAATTATTCGCTCCTTCATTAGGTAAAAGTATGGGATTATTAGTCTGGTTTCTTCTTATGGTTTGATCACAGATAGGCCTCGGGTTTGGTGGGTTATTACGATTATTCTGGTTCCGATTCTGATTATTTCTATTATTATTATTATTTTGATTATTAAGGTTAACAGGGTTCGTCCATGCCCAGAGCATGTTCCATTACTTGTTCAAGTGTTTCATCAGCGATTTTAGCCATTCTCGTATTTCTGTTTGAAGATGATTCGTCAGGATTTCCCTGACTAGTATGACCACGTTTTCTCTCTACTCTTAACTGCCTTTCGTAAGTGTTTATGTCAGGCTTATAAGGAGTGAGTGGGGCCTTACCACTTCTGGTCATCAACTAACGAAAATAGAAAATAACACGAAATTGATAGTAGTAAAAATTGGTAACTTACCTATAAGGTAAGTACCGACGAAAATTAAAATAGAAATGAGATAAGAAAAGTGTTGACTTATTCTCGAGAGTTTTGAGCTAATATAAGTAGTAACCATAGACACAAAAAAAAAATAGCGTCGTTCCCCGGCAACGGCGCCAGAAATCTGACGTGGCCTTTTCTAGTGCTAATACCAGTCCTTAACCGACAGTGTATCGGGTCAAACTGTAGTGCTAGTATGGTGAGTCAGAGTTTCGAATCCTCAGGGAAACTTGGTAATTCTTCTAAGTGTGGTTAAACACCAAAGAGTTGTTATTAACTCGATCTAAATCGCAATTTTATAACACAGATCACTACTATTCTACTTAACATAAAATAAATGCGTAATTTAAAAGTTATTCTAATATAATATATATATATATATAAATATATATAGATGTACATAAGTTGCAAAATATATATATAGATATAAATATATAGATACCAATATATAGAACTAGCCAAAGTTTATATAATTGATTTATACGATCTTTTCTAGTAAACTGAATGTGCTCGATCTTTCCTTTATTATTAGGTCCAATTGAGTAAATGAAACGGTGCACTCCTGAAGTTAACAATTCCTCCTCACACGAGCGTATGAAATTGTCATATGTCATTGTCATCAGTTCAATCTCCACAACTGCCCCATGCTAATCTCGATTAGTTCGAGCAGTGCAGTACAAATCTACCCCGGATAAAAGAGGTTATTCCATTTGTCAGACGGCCGATGTTATTCAAAAGGCTCCGGTTGTCAGGCGGATCGATTTAACTTTCCGGTGTTAGTTTCAATTAAACTGTTGATTTTAACATTATTATGATCTTGAGCACAATTTTAATAAGATCTATCTTTCCCAAGACAAATCTGCCCCCGGGTAGGAAATAGGATTCCGTAGTCACGCTTTCGCACGGCCAATTTTACCCTCCGGTTTTTCTATCTTTTATCTCATATCCTAACTTCTCTGGTCAGTTCATCGTTAGGTTATATGGTGCGATTCATCTTGGTTAATTACGTCAATCCGAATATTATCAATACGTTACAGAATAGAAAAAGATTCAATTAACTCAATTTTAGTCAATTTTAATTAGACAACATTCCTTTACCGAAAAGATCGAAATAAAACGATTACATAACTTTGGCTAGTTATTAGATTTAGCCTAATATCATTATAAAGACGAAAAAAATAAAAACAAACATAACAAACATAGATACTTAAGAAATTTTACCCAATTACAACTGCTGAATCAGAAGCTGTATTCTTCCGGATGTTACAACGACTTCAACAACATTGATCTTCTGATAATTTCTCGAGTATTATAACGATACTACTTTATTTATGGGATAAGGCCTATATACATACATACTACTACTAAGAAAAAGAGGTTAAGAAAATATATTGGTACCCCCTCATGTGTCTGCAAAGCTGCTCTTCTTATAGGCAAGATTTTCAGGGCCGGATCGATCCGAGAAAGGGCCGGATCGATCCGGGAATAAAAAATATTATCCCTCAGATTATTCTCTGCAGGACCACATCTTTGGATAATGATTATGTTTCCTCGGATCGATCCGAGGTTAATCCGGATTGATCCGGGTAGCTTTTTATTCCATAACTTGATCTGAAACTTGATAAAATCATAACTTGAGCTCTGGATCTCCAAATGACATAATTCAAGAAGCATTGGAAAACTCTTGAAAAGATCTATAACTTCCATGAAGAACTCTTCTTCAGAAAATGCCTTTTTGATGGGCCATTTGTTCGTCGAAAATATAATTCGATAATGGTGTCACGAACCATTGATCCACTTGAACTTTAAATCTCGTGGCACTTCCTTAATTCCTTCAAAAGATACGATTTTACTTCAAAAAGTGTCGTCACTCGGGGTCTTGGTTTACCTAAGATCTGTAAATAAAATACCAAAAATACCCACGTAAATCTGACACGACACTCCGGTTATTAACCCGGTACAAAATTTATAACTTTTTATCACTTTTACTAGATTTTTATAGTATTTAAATTTATTCATAACTATTAATATTTTATAAGATTATCGTTATAATTTCTTATATTTTATATAAAAAGAGTCGATAACGTATATAAAACATCGTAATTTTTATCATATAAATGTTATACATCATCGTCAGCAAAAGGCTAGTATGAGCCGTGTGTGAGAGTATTACATTTAGAAACAACTTTATTATACACAAGTTATACCAAGCCTTAAAATCGTGAACGAGTTAATATTTCAAATTTAGAAAGATTCATGTCAAGTATATACGAATATATATATATTTAAACGAGAGATTACTTGTCAAAGTTTTGTTCACGATTTTCAAGTCAAGCAAGTACAGGCGAATCCGTCAATTCCTCAAGTTCCTTTACTAGACATCGATACAGCTGATACGATAGTCTCTGCCTTATGACTCCCATTTCACTCACCTTATATCAACAACAAGTAATTTTTATAGTGGAGTCCGTCCTTCCGACACCCAATCTCCTGGGGCTTCCAGAGAGTCCACTTGCCTCAGGTCCCACAACCGCGGTCACAGGCCCGATGCGCAGCTAACCCGACAGTGAAACCCTCGGCGGGCCCATCAAGCAAGCAAGCAAGCAGGATCAAGCAGTGCCGCCGAAGCGGGAAGGGTATGAGTACGATATACCATACCGCGCGAAACGGATAGTACGGTACCATGTCACCAAGATGAGACATGCAATGACATTTGTACAATATTCGTTTGATCACGTTATTATCTTTAAAGCGAGAAGATTTCTCGAATCATTTTTAACAATATATATTACATACGTATATATATCGATAATATATTCAATTAAAATACTTTGATAAAAACACACTTTGGTTTTTACTTAAAATAAGAACTCACCTTTAATACGAGTTACCGTCAATCATGTAACCTCTATTACATGCCTAAAGCCCTGCTAAAATTGCAGACACATATATTCCTTATCCGGCAATGCTGCTAGCTTTATGCTCATTCAAAATCATCTAATTCTCATTCAATAAAATACCATGGGTACTATTATGCTCAACTAACAGTGATGATCGATATGCAGCAACGCCTTATCATAATAGCAATAAACTGTGGTGGGACGGTTAAGGAAAAATTTGAGAAAAGTGATATTTGAAGTAATGCAAATTGGTATGAAGAATGTTGTCGGGAAAAAAAAGGTAATAGTTGGTGCCAGCAAAGGTCGAAATGTGTGGATGGTGATATGCTTTTGTGTGGGTCTCTCTCTCTATATATAGGTGAATGTAGGTAATTTATGCTTGACACTCACCATTTTGAGGCTGACAATTAGCTATTATAATTAAGGTGAAACTTTAATACACCCGTGCATATAGGTGTAAGTGTAACGTGCTTGATTGGTGCAAGTCAAATAATGCAATTACTATTGATTTAGTGAACCAAACTCACCTGTAGAAAAATACATTTATACACTTCAATTATTGCACCTATAATGAGCAAAAAAATAAACGTTTCTATGAACAATTTCACTAATTACATTTACATAATGTCTCTCAAATTATACTTATATATATCTTTAGCCCCAAACAATATTACCGAAGATAGCACTTTCATACGTGATTATTTATTTATTTAATAATGTACCGTACAATTTAATACCAGTGTCTCCAAATATAATGTACTTTATAAAAAAAAACCAAGTAGTTGATTAATCATATGACAAATGAAAATATTATAACTATTTTGCTACCCTACAATTAAAATTACTATATTTAGATAGCCATATATATTAGCTTACATTTGTCAAAAACAAACATATTTAAATCAACATATTACACGTACTATATACATACGTATTTATGTTTTCATCAACCATTATAACATAAAAACTTGTCATACACATGAACAATATTATGTTTTAACATGAATCGCCCATAAGTATAAGGTTTTACACAAGTTTGAATGCAATCACCGAAAGATAAGCACCTAGAGAATTACTACGACATGTATGATATTACAAGTCTCAGGATAAGAAATAATTACGTTGCTAGGGTTATAAAAAAATTGGGATGTTACAAAGTGCCTCAAAGATGCTGCAAAATCCCATGAAGGAAACTGTTGCAAACATCAGATCTTGACGGGGTACACTATTAAGAATTGCTTTGTCTTTGAAAGCAAAGTAATTTTCTTAGCCGATGAAGAAATAGTCGTGCTTGAAGAAGGAAAGCAAGCACAAATGAAGTCTCATTGGTGGAGCCATCACATGGTCATACTATGACTGTTCGATTTGGAACCTGCAATCCTATCAAGGTGCAAGTTGCCGTCATGTCACCACTTGTTGTTAAAGACTTGAGAATTTTTCAATAAAAGCCCCAACTGTCAATATAAAGGTAAGAGAAGCAGTCCGTTGATACGGATGATAAATGGTGTATTCATGTGGCTCAAAGAACAAAACAAAAGGTGCATCGGCATTTTGAGTCTACAAAATCAAATAAAGTCGCCCCAAGTCCACCAAGGCAAAATAAATCAAAACACAAGGAAGCCCTGGACATGGAGACAAACCGAGAAGTGGATGATAAAATCAAACGCTTCTTCAGATGATCTCAATCACAAGTGTCCTTGAACCTCTATCACCTTAATGGTGTACATGCTGAAAGGAATCCTAAAGGATGAAAATGGAGCGTGGCGCCGCATACATACTGACGACGAAATTTTCACTTGCTATGAAGTACTTGATAAAGAAAACTCTACCTCTAAAAATTTGTGCATGGAGATGAAAATTCTTCGCAAGAGGCGGAGCCATCAATCAAAGACAAATTCACTTGCTTTGTCAAGATAAATTTTTCTGACGATGACATGTTTCTGGCATCGGCGTCTTATATTCGTCCATCATTCGTGACGGCATACGCTTGCGAACATAAGATGAATCGTGTATTGCTTGATGGAAGATTTTCTGTCAACATCTTGTCATTTTGCATAATGAAAGGCTTGAGAATCTCTATGGATGACCCAGCAACAATCGCTTGATAATTCAAGAATTCAACCAATGGGGGCAAAGAGCCATTGGAGTAATAAGACTTGACGTCTTTATTGATGACAAGTCATTCAGTGCACTCTTCCGCGTGAGTGATGCCAAATCATATCACAACATGGTTCTGGGAAGACCATGGCCTCACAAAAATGGAGTTGTTCCTTCCACACTATGCTAATGCTTCAAGTGATAAGGAAAGTCATTGCTGCTGACATGAACTTCACCAGCTGAACCTCACCTGAATGATTCCAAGTTCTACTCAAGGCCGACACCTGCAAAGAAGTGAGCACTTCAAAAGAGGGGCAATGAACTCTGGGAAGACGTGGTGAAAGATAAATACCAACAAAAATGCACCATAAATAAATCAACAAAGAAATGAAAAGTTTCAAAGACTTCCAGGTTCTCCAACGCAAAGGAGCCACTCGTCACAAAAGAAAAAAAAAAGGGGCCCTAAGTGGACTTACTTTACCACTTTCTAAAATCGAAGTAGTAAATATAGACGCTCTCCTACAGTGGTTAGATCGTACAAAAAAGACCCCACCATGGAGCATGGACTGTTTTCCTCTATGCGTAAAGAAGGGTTGATCACATCACATACAAGCTCCTCATCAAAGAAGGATAAAGTCCCTAAACCTCCATGCCAAATGTGGGGGCAACAAATCAAACATGAACATCGCAAACCGACCACATCACATACAAGCTCCTCATCAAAGAAGGATAAAGTCCCTAAACCTCCATGCCAAATGTGGGGGCAACAAATCAAACATGAACATCGCAAACCCTTTCTAAGGGTAAAAGTCATTTGATAAAATCTTCTAGTAAAAGGTTTAGGCAATATTCTTGAAGCACCAATTCGTATCCCAATAAAATGGGCAAGCAATGATGAGGTAGAAGAAGATGCATAGGAAGTGCCTCCGAAGCTAGAAAAAAATTGGTTGATTTCATTCTTGATGAATTGAAAGAAATCAACCTCGACACGAAGGGCGAGCCTAGGCCAGCATATATTTGCACCCTTCTATCCCCTGAAAAAGAGCAAAACTCTCCGTCAAAATGTGATCACATTGAGTCAAGAAAGCTCAAAGGAAAGTGTAGACCAGATCTTTTCCCCATCATCAAAGCAGAGAAGAACATATCAGAGCCAGCTTCATCCATAAAGTAAAATACCTTACGTGGATCTCAAACATTGTTTCGGTAAGGAAAAAAACAGACAAAGCTGTGCTTGTGTCTACTTTCAGGACTTGATCATTGCTTGTCCAAAAGATGATTTCCCTCATCCAATCACCGAACTCAGGGGTGGATGCAACTATAGGCCATGAGGTGTTTTCCATTATGGATAGGTCATCTAGCTATGATCAAATTCACATTTCTCCGGAAGATGAAGAACTCACTGTTTTCCCTATGCCTAAAAGAATCGCTGCTAAAAGGCTGGGCCTTTTGGATTGAAAATATGTTTGAGTCACCTACCAGCGTACCATGCAAAAAAAATTGATGACATGTTGCATCAAGATGTTAAGTGTCATGTCAATGAACTCGTGGCTAAAAAAAAAAGACAGTCACTTGGACGACTCGAAACATGTCTTCGAAAGACTTGGGAGAATTAAACTCAAATGAACCCTCTCAAATAGCATTTGAGGTAAGCTCAAGAAAATTCCCCGGTTTCATCATACACTGTCGAGGAGTTGAGAGTGTTCAATCCAAAGTTGATGTCGTCATAAAAATGCCCAGCCCGACCTTCGCAACCTCCATGAATTTGGAATCTTGCAAGAAAGGCTCGCCTACTTGTGACAATTTACATCAAAAATTGTCGGAAGATGTCAAACACTTCAACCACTTGATGAAAAGAGAGTCTAATTTGAATATCATGAGTCATGCAGGAAACTCTTTGAAAACTTCAAGGAATACTTGGCAAAAACTCCAGTCTTGGTGGCAGCTACAAACAGGAAGCATTTGCTTCTTTGCGTCACGACATAATCCATGCCATTCTCACTGGTCACTGGGTTTAAGACAGTTCATCCACATGAGCAGCAAATCCCTCAATAGGGATCGCCATCTAAGAAAAGAATCACATATGAGGAAAATGCTCGTCTTCTCTTACAGGAGTCAGAAGCACTAGATTGAAACTGGCGCAAAGCTCAGCAAAATCATAATGCTGTCAAGCCCGCTTGTCCAAGGCGTTCAACAAGATGGTGCGCCCACGGCAGTTCCAAGTTAGCAATTCAGTGCTTGTCTTGTGAAGACCTATCATAATAAAATAGAAACTGAAACAAGTTCAAATAAAAATGAGACGGCCCCCATGTTGTTCGGGAGGTCGGTAAAATAGGGCATACAATTTGATAAAGATGGTCAAATTCAACCAAATCAACATCAAGTTTCTCAGAAGGCTCTATGCCAAAAAGGAAAAAATGCATCTAAGCACGAGCTTAAACTGCGTTACACTCTTCAAACGAGTGAAAGAAAATAAATGCTCCTAAGCACGAGCGTAAACTGCGTTACACTCTCCAAACGATTGAAAAGAAAATAAATGCTCCTAAGCATGAGCTTAAACTGCGTTAAGAAAAAATAATGCTCATCTGCACGAGCTTAAACTGTGTTACACTAATCAAATGAGTTAAAAAAATTCTCCTAAGCACTAGCTTAAACTGCGCTACACTCATCGAAAGAGTTAAAAAAAATGAACTACGTTTGACTCGATTCTTAGAGAAACCTTTAGGGTACGTAGGCATCTTGGGAATTACTCCAAGTTCAGTCATACCAAAAGAAATGAGGGTCCATCATACAAGAAATGGGTCCTCACACCAAAAATAGAAAGAAAACTTGAAATGGTAGAATGCTTTTCTTCATAGTAAGTTGCAGTAAGCCTCCCATCTGTGTCGTTTCGAAATTGCCATGTGTGATTGATGCAGAGGAGGAAGAGGTGTCGTCAACTGCACACTTTAAGAGGCTTTGCACTCAAATCAACATTGTTGGTAGGTTGAGTGTTGGCTTCGGTGTCAGAAGCCTTACCTTTACATCAAGGCACGCATGCTCTTTGCACCTTTCAAGTTGCTGGCATGAAAGTCCCATCAGGAAATTGTGGCACCGGTGATGAAACTTCATTTTCTCCAACATTCACATACGAGTGATTATTCCTCTTGGTCTTCCAAAGCACCAAGGGGGAAAGCATCATGGCCATTGGAGGAATCCTCGCTACACTCCGCACTATCAGCCGAATGAGGATCTCGGTAGACCAACATCAAAGCTAAAGAAAGACACAAGGAAGATGAACTCAACTTGTGGACCGGTTCACCCTGTGAAGGTCTAGGCTCATTGGAAAGCAACAATGCTTCAGTATCACGGGAAGACGGAGCATCAAACTCAATGGTGAGGCATATCCGGAGCTTGAACCCAGTTTCCATAGCGGCATCAGCATGGTGAAGCACAACAAGATATCTCCCACAGTCTCATGTAGTCTCTTTGAGTGATGCTATATAGCTGTCTTATATAGGGTGGAGCAACTGAGTACCCCACTCGCATTCTTGACCGTCTCTGCATGCATGATGAAGTCCTAAAGTACCTCACTTGTGTCATTGTCTTGCTGAGCATCTGGTTGTATTACGCAGGGTGAAGTCACAAAATACCTCACTCGCGTCCTACATGGGCTGAGTATGTAGTTATGCTATGCAAGGTGGAGCAACTAACTACTCCGCTCGCAGCCTTGTCTGACCCTGAAGCATAGAAACCCAAGAGTTGGAATCTGCAAAAAAAATGATGAAAAAAAAACGTAATCAAAGACAAAAAACAATTTCCATTTAAAGGAGTGCTGAGTTGATGAGAGATTTTCACCACTGTTTGGGGTCCTCGTCACTTTGCAGATGATTTGAGGCAACAAGGAGGATAAGAATTCCACCTAAAAAAAAAATTCGTCTGAAGGAACTCCGAGGCGATGAGGTGAATAAATATTCAACCTCCCAAAATGTTCGTCTGAAGGGACTCCGGGCGATGAGGCGAATATGAAAATTCAACCTCCAAATGGCCTTCAATACTCCGAGCGGTCGAGGTGAATGATTCAACCTCGAAATGGCCTCCAAGCTCCAACGGCCGAGGTGAAAAAAATACAACCTCAAAACGGCTTCCGATCTCTGAAATGGTGAGGTAAAGGCAACCATGAAATGGCTTCTGATCTCTGAAATGGTGCGGTAAAGGCAACCTCGAAACGGCTTCTGATCTCTGAAGTGGCGAGGTAAAGGCAACCTCAAAACGGCTTCTGATCCTTTAAGCGGTGAAGTAAAGGTAACCTCAAAACGGCTTCTGATCTCTTAAGCGGTGAGGTAAAGGCAACCTCAAAACGGCTTCTGTCACTGAAGCGGCAACCTCGAAATGGCTTCTGATCTCTGAAGCGGCGAGGTAAAGGCAACCTCGAAACAGCTTCTGATCTCTGAAGTGGCGAGGTAAAGGCAACCTCGAAATGGCTTCCGGTCTCCCAAGCGCCGAGGTAAAGGCAACCTCGAAACGGCTTCCGATCTCTGAAGGGGCGAGGTAAAGGCAACCTCGAAACGGCTTCCGGTCTCTGAAATGGTTAGGTAGGCAACCTCAAAACAGCCTCCGATCTCTAAAGTTGTGAGGTAGGCAACCTCAAAACGGTCTCCGGTCTCTAAATTGGTGAGGTGAAAATAAATTCAACATCCAATATGGCCTACGGTTACCTTGCAAAGCAAGGAAAAAAGTAATTAAACAAAAAAACAAAACAAAGAAAATATTTGACTTTAGTCAACTGCCGGCAAGAAAGAGGAAAGTCAAGGAAAAAATGACAATCAACATTCGACATGGCCAGTTGGCCAACTAAAGAGGAGGAATGCCTGAGACTCTCGGTTTCCTTGACTCTTTTGGGTTGAAGAAGAATTAATGTGTTTGAAAAGGATGTGGAGATTTCTTTATATAGGAGAAGATGAAAAAAATCAAGTCTCTTCTAAGCAATGTGGGACAAAAATTACTCAATTATGATTGGTTTGTTAAAGAAAAAAAATTAAAGGAAAAAAGGGGGCGTAGCCGACTAAAAAAAAAAGGGAGGGGGGGGGGGAGGGGGGGTTATTGACATTTTTTTTCCTTTTACTTTGTTGACGTTAACAAAAAAAAAGAAAAACAAAAGAAAGATAATGAAAAAAAAGGCTTGCTGCCTCAAAAAAAAAGGGTTATGAAGTCAAGACTCGTCGCTACGTTAAACTTTTACCGGGACAACAAGAAGTCTCGATGGGCATTTGTAGATATAAAAAATTTATGTGACATAATATATATGTAACGTACTACATTTGTCTCGAAATTAAATTTATTTTATATTATTTCCTATACAAAATGATAGGAAATGTATAAATAAATAAAATCTCTTAAAGAAAACTTAGAGATTTAATTCATAATTAAATGGCTGTGTAGAAATACAAAATACATATGTGACATATTATATTTGTCACATGCTACATATGTCATTAAATCTATGTATTTGTATATTATTTCTTACATTAAATATTGGGAGATAATATAAAAGTCAATAAATCATAAAAATCTCTTAAAAATCAATTAGTTCGAGATTTTATTGATTTATAATAAATGCAAAGATTGTCTACAAATCGCTAAAGCCAATCAGGAGAGTCTGGGCACATTAAATGCGGATATTGCAAGAATCAATCAGGGTGCGGACACATTGAATGAGTGTGGACACATTAAATGCAAATTAATGCAAATGCATCACCCAGCACTATAAATAAGAGTGCCTTGGTCATTTGCCAAACACACCGAAGAGTTGGTGGAAATTTCAGAGCAAGAAGCGTGAAGCATTCATCTGTTGAAATAGTGTCCTAAACCCAATCGGGTTGGACCGGATCCGACCGGGTCGGATCATTTCTACTATTTCATTATGTTTATACATATTACAAATGGCTTTTCTGTAGTCATATATATGTTCTGCTAAAGAACCAATTATGAATAGTAATATGATGACGTCCTTAGTGTTAAACTGTGGTAGAGAAACCATGATAGGTGATTATGGTTGATAAAATCTCTAATCACTTTAATAAGTTTGATACTTAAATGTCTTTAAGCTGATGTATTATTAAACAGGGCATTGATAGTATAAACAGGCTAGCACGTATTAGATGTCTTATGTCTTTAAGGGCAGAGATAGATCTCGTCTATCGAAGTGTAGAGACACTTGGGTTGTACGTGGACGTGTATTAAAGAATGCATACGTTAGACTGACCCACTTACACTGTTAAGTGTAACACTATGTGGCGGTCGTGTAAATATCCTTAGGACCAGAGTCTTCATGGAATCACGGTGTGGATTGTCATGTTTTGACACTATTGAGGTTTCCCCTAGCCATGGGGCGATCATGCGAAGTGATTGGGTGTGATACTGAAGCATGAGGAGTATACATGTTTGGTCTTCCGGAAATCGCGTGCCCTATCAGTAGGGGTGAATATACGAAAGGGCCTTCTTATAAGGAATGTCTTACTCTCGTGAATCTTTGCAAAGTGGGAGTAAATGAGTTACCTCGAGAGAGCATGATATCCAGATTATAAGATACGTTCGTTGATGTTTGACACTCGACAAACGACCGTATGGATATTATTATAGCAATAGGATTCTATTTACACGGTAACTGTATCACATGAAAGGTAGTAGTCATTGCATTTGACTCTTTCGATGACTGAGGGGTCACGGTGTGTTGCTAGACGTTATCTCGTGATCGTTAGGCATGAAGGGCATTTTCGTAATATTCACTTCGTGTCTATGGCCAACATATTCGAAAGCCTATCGGGTCACACACATATGAACATCGAGTCAGATTAAAATGTGGTTATAGTTGATAACCAAATAAGGAAAGAATTTATCTCGTACTATAAAGGTTATAGTAGTAAATTATTATTGTGGTATTTATTTATTAAGAATAAATATAATACAATATATTAATTATGTTGATTAATTAAATATGTATGATTAATTATATATATATATATATATATATATATATTATATATATATATATATATATATATATATATGATATACATGTAATTTGTGAATTAATTAATCATAGTATTATATTAATTAAAGAAAATCTCAAATCCCAAATTAGTGGGGAAGAGGGACGCCATTTTCTTGTATTGGATACATTTGAATTGTGCAATTTAATTAATAAGATTACCATAATATTAATATTAGATATTAATTGATTTTGGGAAAATAGATTTATGGTAATAATTAAGATAGAGATAGATTCAATAATAGATATTGTCAATATATATCTTGGAAATATATTTAATATAAGATATTGAATATTAAATGAGATAAATCAATAAAAGATACTTTTCATATTTTATTAGGAAAATATTTTCTTTCTCCCCAATCTACTAGGAAGCTAATATCAATCAGATTGAGAAGTGCTAGGGGCGCAGGTCACCCTATTTAAGGGAGGTTTGGCTAGCTCTTTTGTAATCACAATTCCAATAGCTAATAGTTCTTGTGAAAAATAGAGAACTTCTTAGAGAGAGAGAAAAAGTCGGTCTAGCAGCCGAGTTTTTCTGGTAGCAATCGATGATGGGATTCCGGCAAGGTGTTCATGTGGATCACCGGTAGAGGCCGAACGCTTGGACGGCTCCGTGCATCGCAACTCTCCTTAGACGGTCAATGCGTCGATCTTTTAGATCAACGAAGGTAACCACCATCTACTATCTTATTTGTTTATTGCTTAAACGAATTCGATCTTGGGTAAATTGCGTGAACCGGGAATGGTTAACACGACTTCGGTTTAAAAGGATCGTTGATTGAAGGTAAGATAGAAGAATAGAAGGATGGATAATCGAGCACCTTGACCTCTAAGTAACTGGTACTAAGCAATCTTGGTATAACGTCGACCTCTAGGTATCTTCATGTATCTTGAATGCTCCAAGTGCAATGTATCTTGATTCTTCCAAGCTTGACATCTCTTCACAAAAGTGGCGCCTCCTTTATGTAATTTCCAGCCCTTATTTCGAATTAATAACTACTTATATAAAACACTTATAAATATTAAAAAATAGATAATCTTTATTTTGAGATATTAAACCAGCTGACTTCAATCCATTCCACTTGCATAAATGATGACTTTAACTGGGATTGCTCCAACTGTTTGTGATTCTTCATGTGGCGTATTAATGTCACATATCAAAACATTCATGGTTTCTCGGGCACTTTTTTCTTGAAGTCTTGTTATCGGACCATCCGGAATTATCAACGGATCTTGGTTGGGTATCGGTTCCAATGGTGAATTGAGATCATTATGATTCATATCAGTCCCTCCCGGTTGCGAAGGATTTGTCCTCAAATAAAGTGGATTGCCAAAGAGAGTTAAATCAGCAACATTGATCGTGTTGGAAACGCCCCACTCTTCCGGAATAGCGACTTTGTAGGCATTACTATTAACTCTGTCCAACACCTTGAATGGACCATCACCACGCGGATGCAACTTAGTCTGGCGCTTGTGTGGGAATCTCTCTTTCCGAAAATGTAGCCAAACCCAATCACCGGGTTCAAAGATGACTTCCTTGCGGCCCTTGTTTGCTTGCTTGATATAGCGTTGTGTTTGTGCCTCCACGTGTTGTCGAGCTTTAGTGTGCAAGTCACGCACCAGATCGGCCTTACGATCTCCATCAATGCTTGCTTGATCCCCTCGAGGAAGAGGGACAAAATCAAAAGGAACATTAGGATTGAATCCATACACGAGCTCGAAGGGAGAATATTTAGTAGCAGAATGCACACATCGGTTATAAGCAAATTCAGCAAATGGTAAACAAGATTCCCAATTTTTTAAATTCTTTTGCACCAAAGTTCGAAGAAGTTGACCCAAAACACGATTAACCACCTCAGTTTGTCCATCTATTTATGGGTGATAAGCAGTAGAATAAAAAAGTATCGTGCCTAATCTCATCCATAAGACACGCCAGAAATGTGATATGAACTTAACATCGCGGTCGGAGACAATAGACTTAGGGACACCATGAAGGCGAACAATATCTTTAAAGAATTAATCAGCTATGTGTGAGGCATCGTTAGTTTTATTACATGCCACAAAATGAGCCATTTTCGAAAAACAATCAACCACAACAAATATTGAATCCTTACCAGTCTTAGAACGCGGTAAACCTAAGACAAAATACATAGATAAATCAGTCTATGGACAATGAGGTATTGGTAAAGAGGTATACAAACCGTGAGGTTGAGACTTAGATTTGGCTTTTCGACAAATAATTCAAGAAGAACAAATACGGTGCACATCACGTTTCATTTTTGGCCAAAAGAAATGAGAGGAAAGCATATCAATAGTTTTGGTAATCCCAAAATGACCCATCAACCCCCCACCATGTGCCTCACGCACTAAGTGCTCACGGACTGAACTTCGAGGAATACATAAACGATCCTCACGAAAAAGAAAGCCCTCGTGGCGATAAAATTTCCCTTGTGCCACATTCGCAGTTGCTGCAAAGATATCCTTAAAATCCAAATCAGATGCATATAAATCTTTTATGTGTTCAAAACCGAGTACACGTGTTTGCACATGTGTGATCAAAGTGTACCGGCGAGACAGTGCGTCAGCCACGACATTGTCGGTACCCTTTTTATACTTGATGACATATGGAAAAGACTCAATAAACTCCATCCAACGAATGTGACGCAAATTAAGTCGGCTCTGTCCCTTTAAGTATTTTAAGGACTCATGGTCAGTGTGAATCACAAACTCTCAGGGACGCAAATAATGTTGCCAAACATGCAAACAACGAACCAAGGCATACAATTCTTTATCATATGTAGCATAGTTTAAATGTGCTCCCTTAAGTTTTTCACTAAAATAAGCAATTGAATGACCCGCTTGGATTAAAACACCACCAATTCCCACCCCCGAAGCATCGCATTCAATTTCAAACATTTTACTAAAATCGGGAAGGGCAAGTATAGGAGCAGAAATAAGTTTAGTTTTAAGAGTTTCGAAAGACTCCCTTTGTTTTGGACCCCAAAGAAATGGAGTATGCTTCTTCACAAGGTTATTGAGTGGGGCGGCCAAAGTGCTGAAATCACACACAAATCGCCTATAAAAACTTGTCAAGCCAAGGAAGTTGCGTACATCCGTAACGCAAGTAGGCTCCGGCCAATCAGCTACTACTGTAACCTTTTCTTGATCAACTTCAACACCTGCTACACTAATAACAAAACCAAGAAAAACAATTCTATCCGTGCAAAAGGAACACTTTTTCATGTTAGCATACAATTGAGCACACCGAAGCGTATCAAAAATAGCACGTAAATGTTCAATATGCGAATCCAAATCGAGACTGTATATCAGAATGTCATCAAAATAAACAACCACAAAATGGCCAATAAAGACTCGTAAAATTTCATTCATGAGTCGCATAAAAGTGCTTGGTGCATTAGTTAATCCGAAAGGCATAACTAACCACTCATATAAGCCAAATTTTGTTTTAAAAGCAGTTTTCCATTCGTCACCCTCACGAATTCGAACTGGGTGATAACCACTTCGAAGATCAATTTTAGTAAAAAAAAATTTCACCATGCAATTCATCTAACATATCATCTAAACGCGGAATGGGATAACGATACTTAACTGTAATTTGGTTAATAGCACGGCAGTCCATACACAGTCGCCTTTTCCCGTCTTTCTTTGGTACGACAATGACAGGAACAGCACAAGGACTCAAAGATTCCTGAATTTTACCTTTTGACAGCAACTCGTCTACTTGCCTTTGAATCTCTCGTGTTTCCTCCGGATTTGCTCGATAAGCCGGGCGATTTGGCAAAGTAGAACCAGGAATAAAATCAATGTGGTGTTCAACACCCCGTAATGGTGGTAATCCGGATGGTTCATCCTCTGGGAAGATGTCAACATATTCCTGCAAAAGAGAGATAACAACACTAGGCAACGAACCCGTTAAATCAGAAACAACCAATAAACAAGGGAATGAAACATAAGGGGGAAAGGACGAGTTATCCTCAAAGTGTTGGTAGTGGGTCTGTGTGGTGTAGGGGTGAAACAGTTGTATCTTTGAACATGAATAAGAACGCAAATTTTCCAGGTTGTGAAGAGCTTCCGAATGATGTCTCACTTTGAAATAATCCACAATTTGTTTTACCCTCGCTAATGATGGCACCCTCATTTTTTTTCTCCCGATTGTCAAACTTTTTATTTTCAACTGTCACGCCCTCTTTCTTATTTTTCGCACTCTCACGGTTTTCAGCAAGGCGAATTGCTTCAGCATGTGTTTCTTGATGAGACAAAGAAACAAAAGTGTGTTTTTTGCCTTTAAAGGTGAACATGTATTTGTTTGCAAAACCATCATACAACACCCGACGATCATATTGCCATGGACGACCGAGCAAAATGTGAGTAACTTGCATAGGTGCCACATCACAAAGTACCGTATCCTCATATTTCCCAAGGCCAAAGGAGATCAAAGCTTGTTTAGTAACACGAACCTCGGCACAATCAGTCAACCACTGTAGACAATATGGATGTGAGTGCTTGGATGTTTTAAGACCCAACTTTTCTACCACTTCATTACTAACGACGTTAGTACAACTTCCCGGATCAATGATCAAGCTACATATTTTACCATCGACAAAGCAGCGAGTTTGGAAGACATTTTCTCGCTGTAGGTCATCTTCTAACTTGGCCTTGGCACTGAGTGATTTCAAGGTTCGAGAATTTCAGTTTCTACCTATGTCGGGATCCCGACTAGTGAAGAGAAGACATAGCCGATTAAAACCAACGTGGATTTTCTCTCTTTAGTCTCATTGAATTTTTTATTATTAGTAGGAGCATTTTGATATTAGTCAATTATTATTAGTTTTATTATTATATTATTAAATAAGACAATTTAAGAAATTTCAAAATGTGGTGGGTTTGGCCCAATTAGCATTTCACCATCATTGAGGCGTGAATTAGCCGGGAAATAAATTTCGTAAAAATAAAAGATGGTTGGTTTTTTTTATTAAATCTAATTCCTAAGAATAAAAACAAAATAAAAATCAAGAAAAGTCTAGTCAATTAATCGTTTTCCCCTCAATTTCTACGATTGATTATCGATTCCCGGATAACTCGTTAAATCATTAATAAATTGGTTATAGTAAACCACAACCGTGAATCAACCAATCTCTCCTAAATTCGTTAATTAGGACAACTGCCACTAATTACATCCTAATTATGGCACACCCCGCAACGACCGCCCGGAGTTTGGTGTCATCACAGCCTTAAGATTGGAGAGATCCGATTACTAGATATTAATCCAACCGGTTTAATTTTAACCATAGTATTATCTATCTTCACAACAGGAAATCCTACAGGTTACGAACCGGTAGGCAATGTGTTGTTTACCACTAAAACCCAATCTTTTATGGCAACCGCTTAAGATGATTTTTGGTAATAGATCAAAATAATCGCTTAATCATCGTACGCCAACAATTAAACAAATAATTCTAATCATATATCCGTGAAATCAGAAAATAGACAAATAGTAATAATTAAACGTGGAGAAAAAACAATTAGACTTCAAAATCACATGAAATCGAGGGTTCAATAATCAATCAATTGAAAGAAAAAAATTTAACTAATTATTAAAATATGAAATAAAATAAAGAAAAGAAAAAAAAAAAAAAACATTGTACCAATGCAATTGAAAATCGCCAGCACTGCTGGAAAGCAGATGCACATCTTCTGTCTCCTCCCAATATTAAACCTAAGCCATATATCTTTTATTTCCCGGCTAATTCACGCCTCGGTGAAGCTGAATTGCTAATTGGGCCAAGCCCACTACATTTTCAAAATTCTTAAATTGTCTTATTTAATAATGTAATAATAAAACTAATAATAATTAACTAATATCAAAATGGTCCTACTTATAATAAAAAATTCAATGTGACTAAAAAGAGAAAATCCACGTTGGTTTTAATCTCCATTATTGAGATTTCATCTGACTCTGAGCCTAGGTGTTATTCTGCATCTGAACCACCTTTAGAAGATAGGGAGCACTCAATCCTGAAGAGGTTGAAAATCTAGGTGATTCTAATATACCATTAAGGCTAGCTTTATGTGATTCTGGGTCAAGCATCAACATTTTACCTTTGTCACTCTGCCTTAGAGATGGTTTTAAGGTCGAGATGAACCTCTCCATGAGAATGAGGTTCAATTATCAAAATGTAAACATGGTGATTGGTAGGCTGAAGGATTCTACGGTTAGTATAAGAGGTATTCTATTTTCCTATGGATTTTACAGTTTTGGATGTACCTGAGGACCCCAGTGCCCCCGTTCTGTTAGGTCGTCCTTTTCTAGTTACCAGTAGAGCTGTGATGTGCTAGAAGTAATAGCACCGATCGAGACACTCGATCTTCGCACATGGGAAGCTTATGCGATTTATGATATGAGACATAACTAATTAATTCTACAAGAAGGTTGAAGATTTACCTTATCGGAGAGGAAGAGACATTCGACCAAGGGAGAAGCCGTGATCTTCCGGATTGTATCTCCAAGCGACGATTGGTGGATGTCGATCCTCGCCGTAGAACCTCCTCGAATATGCACAAGAAAATAAGGCAAAAAACTAATTTTTCTTCCTTTCTATTTGAGTGTGGCGCATTTAATTGTTGTTATTGTGCTAGGAGGAACTCTCTTTATATAGGGAAAATAACTAGCCAAGAGAGTTATCCTTTTCACACCACAAAAACCTATTCCCATAAGGAAAATATATTTTTGCTACAAAATAAGAGATAATTCCCAAAAAAATCAATCTTTTTATTTTTCCATTAATTATCCAACAAATAGATAATTAATTAATTACACATATGAGATAATCTAGGAAAATTTCTTCTCCTAAATTATCAACACATGTGGCACCATCTTCAAAGTCAATTTTAATAGAAAATGTCTTTTCTATTTTACATATTATTTACCAAATCAATAATATTGCATATTTATTAAATAGACCAACTATTTAATTTAATCTCGAGGTTCCATAAACGAGAAAACACTCGCGTGTTAAGAGCCAACCCGGGGACCATGGACCTACAATCAGTTGCTACAATAAATTAAATAAAATATTAATCGAACAGAATATTTCTACTTAATTCATTAATTCCAGAATTACGCCACCATAAATCCGAAACTGAACTCTCTCGATTATAGATATAACTTATTGTCAAAACGTCGAGTCGAGTCGATAAGTGTCCACTGATATAATCATTACATATAAACTAACCCTCCATAGACTATCCGTAGTGAAGTAGGATTATTTCCGTAAACATTCTTCAATACATCTTATCCTTATTTACCATTAACCCACAAGTGATCAATTAGTTCATAACCAATACGAACTCCCGGGATCGATCAGTTTCTAGGATTAACAAATAAGGGGATTGTCTTTCTACTTCCCGCAGGAAGGAATGGATTCCATTTCTGTGAGACACACACTTCTCACTCATTCCAGAATAGTGCCGACGTGAAAGTGACTCGGACCGCGCCTCTTAGCGATCCTTAATGAACACATCAAACCCTATCCTAAAACAAGTAGGAGTCTGTAATCACTTCAGGATTAAGGTTATTCCATATATGTGTAGGATGTAATATCGCCGGATGGATCAAAGATCCACCCGATTACGCAGCGAAAAGTACAAGATCTAGATCTAGTCAACCAAAATACATAAATACAATAGATCTAAACCTACGTGGGGGTTTAGATTGCTTACCTCACTACAAAAAAATCACTCTATTGCTACACTAGTTTTTGCCGCACACACAAAAAAAGTGTGACTAATATATACTTGGTTAGACTTTTTGCCACACTCCTGCGGCTAAAAATAACTATATAGCAACACTTTTTTTGTTGTGAGACAAACAATAGTGTAGCAAAAAAGTGTTTTTCTTGTAGTGCCTGTTTATTGTTAATAAACACAAAGAACATTCCGAGATCCAAGATCCAAGAATTGAGAAGCCACCGTCTTCCGACGTGTATCTCCAAGCAACACCAAGTGGATGGTGATTCAAGCCGCTTGACCTCCTCGATGTGCTACCTTAGAAAACCCGAAGTTTTCTAAAACTCAAACCCTAAGCAAGATAGCCGAAAAATCTAAGCTATTTTGCTCCAAATATTTCAAAAATAATTATGTGATTTTAGGTTTGGGAGAACACTCTTTATATAGGAGAGTAATCATTGTCCTCCAAGGATTTATTTAATTAATACAAAATCAATTAAAAATAATCATTTTCCTAAAAAGATAAATCCAGAATATTCCTAAACCAATTAGGATATATAAAAGATTTTCTTTTCCAATTATTTAATAAATAAATAATTTAATCACATGTCTTATTATTTATTAAGAAAATTATTTCCTCAATAAACAATAAATGAAAATATGCGCCCCAAACCCTAGGACAAAAGGGCTTCACGCATTTTTCATCATCTTGGGCCGAGTCCACGAAAAATATCTTTTCATGTATTTAATTATCTAGTCCAACTAAACAATTAATCCACATATCAATTAAATTGTCCAATCCAACTATTTAATTATAATTGAGCCGAAACGACGAGAAAACCTATATGCTATATTATGAGCCACGTCGGGGACCATGGACCCATATTCAGTAGCTACAATAAATTAAATAAAATTATTCGTCAGACCGATCAATAATATTCAATCTATTAATTCCGGGATTACACCACCATAAACCCGAAACTAAACTCTGCCGAATATAGATAACTTACACTCAACCATGAGTTGATAAGGTGTCCACTGATATAATCATTACATACGGATAAATCCTCCATAGACTGTTCATTTCGATTCGGGATATCTCCGTAGACCCTTCTCGAAACCTCTTATCCTTATTTACCATTAACCCCCTAGTGATCAATTAGTTCATAACTAATATAATATGAACTTCGGCGGATCGATCGGGTTTAGGATTAACAAATAAAGGAACTATCTGTCTACTCCCGAGGAAGGAATAGATTCATATATCGTGATAGCACAGACTACTCTCTCATTCCGAATAGAGCCAACGAGAAGTGTTGGACCACATACTACGAAGTGATCCTTACTAACACATCAAACCCTACCCTAGTCTAAGCAGCTTTATGCGTGATCACCTCAGATTGAGATTAATCCATATATGATCATCTTGTGATTCGATAAGACTTTCGATTACGGAATTATATCGAGAACTCGAATCAAATCGGTCAAATACTATATATGATTATCATCATATATAAATTCCCCACTAGTATTCCTATTACCGGCAACCGGATAAGACTGTCACACCGTAAAGTGTTCTGGGCGCATTATTAGCATATTAATCATGAGACCCGTACTCAGATTAATCAACGCTACGGATTAAGTTAATTTTAAGTACATCTCACTAACTCAATCCTCTTGTGTATAGCCTTACTCTGAGTTATGTGATTACATAAAATAGGTACTTAGAGTTTTCAGTAGTTTCTTAAGTATAAACATACATGCATATAATAAGATGAATTATTAATTCTGTCCTAAAACAATTAGATAATTGTCTTTCGGGCACTACACCTAACAATATGATCATCTTGTGATTTAATAAGATTTATCAATCACGGAATTATATGAGAAACTCATATTAAATCAGTCCAGTCCTATATGACTATCATCATATATAAATGCCCCACTTATACAACCAATGTCGACGGTCCGGATAGGACGGTCACACCATAAAGTGTTCTGGGCGCATTAATGGTGGTTTATTCAATAGACCCCATACTTTGATTAACTTCACCACGGACTAACATTTCAAGTGTATCACCATAAACTTAATCCTCATGTGTGACACACACTAAGTTATATGGCTACATATGATACGACTTTGGGTTTTCAGCAGTGTATTACTTACAAGCACGAAGCAAGTAATAAGATGAGAATAAATCTGTCATTTATTAATTCTAAAAACAATTACATAAATTGTCTTTCGGGCGCTATTTCCAACAATCTCTCATTTGCCCATAAGGACAAGCAACAATTGTCTTTCGGGCACACTATATCTAACAATCTCCCACTTGCCCGTAAAGATAAGCAATGATTGTTTTTAGAGCACCACACCCTTATTCTTTCTATCCACAACATTCTCCCACTTGCTCTAAAGCAGATGAGACATATCTCTCAATTTCATACCCGTCAAGCTCTCATCAGTGACATTAGATGCCACAGGACTTGGTAAACTGATCAACTAGGTTGTCGGCTCGAGGCGATCTTAAGGACCGAAACATCGCCTCTCTGCGCAGTCTGTCTGATCAGGTGGTACTTTCTCTCAATATGCTTTTGACCTCTTGTGGTTACGAAGATCATTTGCATGAGCTACATCTCAACTATTTTCACAGTAAATGGTATCGACTCATCGAGACCTGGAATCACTTTCAGATCCAACAAAGAACTGCTCAAGCCACACTGCCTCTTTAGCTGCTCCGAAAGCTGCTATGTATTCGACTAACCGAGTCATAGTGGCAGTGCTGGATTGCTATGTTTGGGCAAGAAAGTTTCAGGGCATCAACCCTGGTAATCTTTCTGCTTTCTAGGGAGTCAAGCAAGGCTGAGTGGTGAGAAATTTTGAGGGTTTCACCCCTCTTGAACTATCTACTTCTCAGGGAATTAACCCTAGACCACTTGGCTTTGCTTAGAATGTTAAACTTTCCCATTCATTAGACTCTTTTCCATGTAGATCCAATTACTCCCACTGGGCCTGAGACACTCAGGTGGTTCTACAAGAGTATGAACAGAACTGGAGTACCAAAACTCCATATACAGGTTTATGGCTTTAAACCAACCTCCTATTTTCATAATCCTATACAGTCTTCCCTAAAAAACCATAGGTGATCAATCACCCCTAGTAGACTGTAAAGTCTGCATGATCACAGCGGGTCAATGGTTAAACCATATGCCACTGCATTTGGGTGGATTGATATTCTAATCTAGTTCAGTAGTATTAATCATTCCCCAACAACCAATGTTGCATGTGGTCTGATTAAATCAGATAGTAACTCCTTGAGTAACTTTATTTCAAGGTCCAAGGTTGTTATTTAAACAACTTTTCAGAAAGGCTGTGACAGTACAACCGTCACTTTCCGATCTTAAGAGTCTTATAACCAACCTTCACTCGTTGTATTAAGATATTTTACAATCAGTCACTATCTGAACGTGTATGCAAAATCTCCAGTCCTACCTTCAAGCACCAAGTGCTCAATGCCTCTATTTACGGAAGTGGAGTATACGTTTTTCACTCTTTATCCACAAATTCATAAGCATCTTCTAGGTAGACTTCTCGGTATTACATAATAATGTAAACCGTTATTTTGCAATCAATATCTTAATTGAGTTAAGCCGTGTATTGTAGCATATCAATATCTATACAAGACAGTCTATGGTTTATCCTTTCAGTGAAATCATTTCACTCGGAGGTAGGCCAAGCATCAGTGCCAAAACCATGCCATAGCCAATATCTGAGCATGGAATACTCATTTCTCTGGTAATATCAGAGATTACTCCAAATATTTTGATAAACTAATCGGCGTTTCTAGTAGTTATCAGACATAATGTCTACCACTCAAAACCTCCCACTAGCTTGTATCCTTCATAAGACCCCGAAGGTCAATATGAACAAGTAGTGATACTTCTTCAGCTCTATTACCTTTTCCTAATTGAAAGGTAACTTAGTCATTTTTCCTTTGAGATAGTGTTCTTAGACTGGGAGATAGGAATCACCCTTAGCAAGTCTTCAGATCTTATCTCTAGGATATATGCACAAATTAATAGATGCCAAAGAATCGTTCATCTAAATACGGTAACCATTTGTCTTAATAGTTTATGATGTGTTACATATACTTTTTCAGCATTACTTTGTGGTTTTGACTTTATCATATAAAAGTCCGAGTCTCAGAATCGTATACAAAAGTCATATTCACTTTCTTTGAGGCAACTATTTTTATCGATTTGAAAGTGAATCCATTTGTTCCAACGAATCTGAAAACTGAAATTAAATTTCTGCGATATTCAAGGATTAAAATCCGAAATTTTGTTTCCTAATATCACTCCCACTATCTTAGCTGAAATAACTGCCCATTGTCTACTCTTCATCATGAATGCCAAGCTACCTTGTTCTTACAAAATAACTTTAACTTCTGAGTCAAATTCCTCATTTAAGAAAGTCTCTAAGGATTCATAGGTTAGTGATCCGAAATCACTTTCCTTATCCTATATTTCTCTTATTAATATTTCGGTTTAGCCTTTAACTTATTTAGTTTAGATGACTTGCGCTTGTAGACAATCTTTCCCATTCTTGGATTTCTTTAAAGGAAATAGCCGTGAACTAGCAGTTCATAAGAGTAGACACTACTCGTGAACTGTGGGATGTCCCGTGAGATTGATACCAAATCATTCTCATCATCTTTGAACTAATTTTGTTTTGTCTCTCGTTTAACACAACTGACAGCAGTGACATTTTTATCAATGTCACTTAAGTTTGAAGGCTTAAGAGGAACACCCTCTTCCAAAAGATTAATTTGCATTTTCGATTATTGAGTTCAACATTCTTGTTACTTTTCCATTTTTATGAAGTCGTTTTAGGTCAATATAATATGTTTAGCAGTTTAGTTACCTT
The DNA here is from genome assembly GCA_026214975.1 of Gentiana macrophylla. Classification (NCBI taxonomy): domain Eukaryota; kingdom Viridiplantae; phylum Streptophyta; class Magnoliopsida; order Gentianales; family Gentianaceae; genus Gentiana; species Gentiana macrophylla. The sequence continues at coordinate 81,142,180 of CM047807.1, read as the reverse complement.
GAGATGATATGCAGTTGTAAAATAATTTATGACAGAAATATAAATCAAATCATACACCACAACATATAATAATTTTAGGAATTATAAACGTGATGTCATGCATGCAGTTTATCCTACCATTCCAAGGATTTAATCTCACACCTACAGTGCCGCCGACGGGTAGGTCAAAGAGGTGACGATTAAATTGAGACAATCTCTCTCAACAATTAACTGAGAATCAGACATCCTGATTTAATTGTTAATTACCTTCCTTTTTCAACCAAGATATTTTCAAAAATATCCTTTAGAGTGTGACCTACTGTTTCAAATTTTTAAGTAGACCCCGAGTATGCCGCCGAAGGGTAGGTCAGTGACCCGACAAGTACTCAAAATCCTATTTTTTCGGAAACCAAGCCTTGAATTTTGATAGTGGTGAAGGCCATCCAAAGGGGGCCGAAATCAAAGCGGCACGAGGCGTCACCATTCTCTCATGGTGCTTGTGTCAACAGTAGAGGCCGAGGGGTCGGTTGTCACCTTCCCCCCTCCCACTCGTTATTTTGAAAATTAGGTAGTCTTATTAGGATTTTCAGAATTTCTTAATCATCCGAAAAACAATAAATCATGAATATTTAATTAATCCTCCCACTAGTTCATCGGTTCCAAATACCGTCTCACTAGTGTCACTTATTCACGACTTTCAAATTTTATGGATTAAAAATTCCTCGTGTAGACGCTACACAATTAGAATTCACCAAGAATTTTAAAACCCTAATACATTAGGACTTTATGAATCTTTCTAATAATTCCCAAAAACAATAAATCACAAAATTAAAAGCTCCCACTAGTTGATCGGTTCCAAAACCGTCTAACTAGCGACACCTTATTCATGATTTTCCAATTTTTTCGAATATTTAGAAAATTTCTTGTGTAGACACTACACAACAAAAATTCACCAATGAATTTTATAGTCCTAATAATGTCATGATAAAAAAATTTTGGATCGTAGAATTTTATCCCAATAATTTGAAAACAATAAATCATGAAAAGCAATCACCAACTTATCGGTATTAAACCCTGGTTGAGCTTTAACCGAGTTCACCGAATGGTGTCGGGATTGGCTAAGCCGACCCGTCCTTTTCGTTGGTTCATATACGATGCTTACGTCGCACGTGTGCAGGTGCTGGGTTGAAAATCGGGCTAAGGTTGCCCCATTGAGCCTCTGCTCGCCGGATAGCTTGACTTTGCCGGACCCCCGTGGCTTAACCCCGCACTTGGAGGGACAAGTCGAGTCGAGCTGAAGCCCTGTTGACCGTCCGAACCAATTTTCGAACCTTTTGCTCAGTTGGTGTCCAACTTTTCCGGATTTTCCAATTTTTCAGTTCACTAAAAATCTTTTATGTAGTCACTACCTAATTAAAATCCTCGAGCGATTTTTAGATCCCAAAATTAAATTTACCGAGTAAATTTTATTTTATCATGTGAATTTTATATCCCGATAAATTCTGTTCGTTTTAATTAATTTAATTAATTACCTTAATTAATCTAAATTAATTACGTGTTCATACATGTCTAATTAATGTCAATATTAATTATTTACATGTATGCATATGCTAGGAGTGGAATTCATGAATATGATGCATGTCATGACATGGTTATTTCACATGAACATGAAAATAAATGCGTAAAACTAAACCATAAGATGGACCGTTGGTACCCGTATCTAACCTATTTAAATTAGGAAAAGAAAAAAAATAAAAAATTAAATCCAGCAGCCGCATCATCAATTGACCCCATCTTGATTTTGGATAAATTGATGCATATGCCTTTTCCTTCCTTTCAGCTTCTTGTATTTCACCCGCAATTTTTTTTTTTTTTTTTTTTTTTTTTTTTTTTCGTCGCATGAACAGTGCATCGTCTTCTTTCCATTGAAGATTAATTTTGATCGATGGATCCGACGAAAAAAAATACTACTACTTATGAAATTTAAATTGCAAAAATTAAATTACAAAGATTGCAAAATAAATTACATATATCATATACTCGTATAATACTAAATATACGAGTTTACAATATATTTAACGGTAAACAAGTACCAACCTCAATCCATCTCGTCAACCAAAAGATTCAATCATTCAATAAAATAAAAGATGCAACCTTATATGCAATTCCACTCCTAATTTAATTAATTATGCTATCGATATCGTAAAATTTAACCTCGGCTCTGATACCACATGCTAGAAGTAATAGCACCGATCGAGACACTCGATCTTCGCACAGCGGAAGCTTATGCGATTTACGATATGAGACATGACTAATTAATTCTACGAGAAGGTTGAAGATTTACCTTATCGGAGAGGAAGACACATTCGACCAAGGGAGAAGCCGTGATCTTCCGGATTGTATCTCCAAGCGACGACTGGTGGACGTCGATCCTCGCCGTAGAACCTCCTCGAATATGCACAAGAAAAACCCTAGGTTTTTCTTCTCATAATGACTAAGGCAAGAAACTAATTTTTCTTCCTTTCTATTTGAGTGTGGCGCATTTAATTGTTGTTATTGTGCTAGGAGAACTCTCTTTATATTTGGAAAATAACTAGCCAAGAAAGTTATCTTTTTCACACCACAAAAACCTATTCCCATAAGGAAAAGAGATTTTTGCTACAAAATAAGAGATAATTCCCAAAAAATCAATCTCTTTATTTTTTTCATTAATTATCCAACAAATAGATAATTAATTAATTACACATATGAGATAATCTAGGAAAATTTCTTCTCCAAAATTATCAACACATGTGGCGCCATCTTCAAAGTCAATTTTAATAGAAAATGTCTTTTCTATTTTATATATTATTTACTAAATAAATAATATTGCATATTCATTAAATAGACCAACTATTTAATTTAATCTCGAGGTTCCATAAAACGAGAAAACACTCACGTATTAGAGCCAACAGGGGACCATGGACTCTATAATCGATAGCTACAATAAATTAAATAAAATATTCATCGAACAGAATATTTCTACTTAATTCATTAATTCCGGAATTACACCACGATAAATCCAAAACTGAACTCTATCGATTATAGATATAACTTATTCTCAAAACGTCGAGTCGAGTCGACAAGTGTCCATTGATATAATCATTACATATAAACTAACCCTCCATAGACTATCCGTAGTGAAGTAGGATTATTTCCGTAATCCTTCTTCAATACATCTTATCCTTATTTACCATTAACCCACTAGTGATCAATTAGTTCATAACCAATACGAACTCCCGGGATCGATCAGTTTCTAGAATTAACAAATAAGGGTATTGTCTTTCCACTTCCCGCATGAAGGAATGGATTCCATATCTGTGAGACACACACTTTTCACTCATTCCAGAATAGTGCCAACGTGAAAGTGACTCGGACCGCGCCTCTTAGCGATCCTTAACGAACACATCAAACCCTATCCTGAAACAAGGGAGTCTGTAATGACTTCAGGATTAAGGTTAATCCATATATGATCATCTTGAGATTTAATAAATTTCTCAATCACGGAATTATATGAGAAACTCAGATTAAATCGGTCAAGTCCTATATGACTATCATCATATATAAATGCCCCACTTAGACAACCAATGTCGACGGTCCGGATAGGACGGTCACGCCATAAAGTGTTTTGGGCGCATTAATGGTGGTTTAATCAATAGACCCCATATTTTGATTATGTTGGAAATAAAATTTATGTTTTGATGATGATTCATCGCTTAATCAGTTATCGTTATTAACCCTATTGATGAAGTGTCATAACTAGCTGTTATAGTGTAAAGCAAAAAGATGTCTAGAGAATAATGTATAGGACTTTATAGAGTCTGATATTTGTATAGGTTGAATCAGACAAGCACTGCAATAGTTCTAGGCTGTGAATTGAGAAAATAATAAACTGAGATTTAGTTAAACTGAGATTCAATGGAAAACTGAAAAACCGAGAACACCAACATGAAAACTGAAGAAGGTAAGTTCGCTGAGGGACACAGACTTAGTTGGCTTATCTAGAAAGATCAAGAAGCGAGGGTCAGACTCGATTATTGAAGATCAAGAAGCGAGAGGTTCAAACTCGGTTATGAAGACCTTGTCGAGACTGTAAGGTTAGACTTCAGGCAAGATTGTGGTGACCTGAACTGACTTTATAGATCTTGTATGAAGACCTAAGAATCATAAGGACAATGAATTCTTAGATGATGATGTTTCAGGGTGTACTCTGATTAAGTCAATTATAATGAGATGAAAAGCTGGAGTACTGATATTTAAAGAAGAGTAAAATCTCAGTTAATGCTCCGAGTCAGTCAAGAAACTGACAAGTGATAATCTCAGTATAAAACTGATAAGGAAACTCAGTTTTATATGTCAGTCATCCAACACACTGATAGTATAGTCGAACGTTATAAAAGGAAGCAAAATCCTCACTGAATTCATTTTGAAGTAATCTTCTATATCAAGTCTTCTTGATTCTTCCATTGATGTGACCTTCATCCTCCAATACATAGGTAAATCCTTCAAGATTCTAGTGTTGATTTCTTTCTTGGTATACTCAATCTTGAGTAATGCTAGTTTGTCCATTATGGCACTGAATCTTGTTTCCATCAGATCAATATTTTTGCCTGACTTCATCTTGAAATTTTCAAACTTCTGTTTGGAAACTGAGATCTTGTTCTCTTTGATGGATTTAGTTCCTTCACAAACCAATTGAAGTTCCTCCCACATTTCATTTGCGGTTGTGCAATCCTTGACCTTCAGATACATATTGCTGTCAAGAGTTCTGAGTATGATATCTATAGCTGCATTGTTCAAGTTATTCCTCTTTGGGTCATCATTGGTCCACTCGCTTTTGGGCTTGGGAACTCTAACTTGATCACCATTGACAGTTTGCATGTGAGTGATTTGGATAGGTCCATCAGTAAGTACGTCCATCATTTCATCACGAGTGGCTGCTAGAAAAGCCTGCAAACGACATATGTATTCATCAAATCTATCCATGTTACACATCAGCATCCGTCTGGCATAATGATTGTTATCCATTGTGTGAGTGAATGAGAACTGGATTATGCAAAGGCTAGAAACTGAAAAACTGAGCTTTTTCAGGAGAACAACTATAGGAGATAACAAGAGCAATTGAGTTTCTAACAATAGCTTGTTAATGAACACTGCTCTGATACCAATTGTTGGTGCTTTAGAAAGGCTAACACAAGTTTAGAGGGGGGACGAATAAACTTGTCACAAAAAACTAGATTTAAAATGATTAAGGTTCAGTTTTAACTTGTGTGGAGTTGAGCTGACTAAGCTGAGTCTAAGTCAAACTAACTTCTAACAAAACTGAGTGAACCGGCAGCGGATTTAAGTTTTAGCCCATATCTGGATCTTGTTGATTCTATGAAAAAGATGAGTATGCAAAACTGAATTCTGGTGAATGTCAGTTTGTGAATTGTGAGTAAGTATAACAATCAGTTTTAGTATGTTGCATAAACAATAATAAATGTTGAATAAGTAAATGACTGAATGTAAATGCGTAAGGTAAATAGAGCAAGAATTATAGTAGTTCCAGGTGGTGTAATCATGTACGTCCACTCTTCCCCTGTGATGTAGGAAGAAAAATCCACTAGAACTTTCTAAGGTAAGCTGTTACAAAAGTCCTAAACGATAGTCCTTGAATAATCCCTAGCTTCACTATTTAATCAATCAAAGAACATGTCGGATTGCTGCTCTCCAACTGCTTGAGCCACTAGTCCTTGGAGGGTTGTGTTGCCTCTTCACCAGCTACCACCACAAACACACTCTACCCGACTTCAAATGACAACTGTCCTCGGCAAATCCTTGACCGGATTACTTCACAGTCAGAACCTTTGATTAAGAGTCCCGGTTTAACTTTACATCACAGACTCCTGAATTCTAACTTTATAGTCCCCGCTTAAATCTTCATAACTAAGTCTGAACACTCAGTTCTTCAATCTTCTACAACTGAGTCTGTGTCCCTCGGTTCTTCTTCCACTGAGTTTGTTCCCTTAATTCTTTATTTAGATAAGTCAACCAAGTCTGTGTCCCTCAGCGAACTTACCTTCTTAAGTTCTGAGAAAGACTTCAGTTTTAGGTGTACATCTTTAGTTCTATGTCATGTTCCAGTTTTCTAGATGATTACTAGTTTTTAGTTTTATGACACTTCTATCTATTACAGTGCTTGTCTGATATAACCTATACAATTATCAGACTCTAGTAAAACCTATACATTCAGTTCTAGACATCTTTTAGCTTTTCACTATAATAGCTAGTTTTAGCACTTCATCAATGGGGTGTAAACAAACAAGTAACTAAATAAGATGAATTATCATCATCTAAAATTTTATTTTCAACAATATTTAAGTGTGATATATACATTTTCCTTGTCTCAATTCTTTTAAAAGTTTGATGCATATCATTCTATTAGTGTGATCTATGTCTCTTTATGTATTAGTGGATATAATTTGTCTCACTTTTCTATAACTGCGACAAAATATCATATGAATTAAGTAATAGTTTAAAAATGAGATTAACTTATATAATTTATCTCAATTTTCAATAACCGTGACAGAAATATTATATCAATTCACAATTTAAAATTATGAATGATTGGTATATTTGATCTAGCTTTTTCAATAAATTTGACAGAAATATCATAACAATTCAATCACTGTCAAAATGTGAGATTGACTGATATAATTTATCTTGCTTTTTTAATAACTGTGACATAAATATCATATCAATTAAGTAACAGTTTAAAAATGAGATTGATTGATATAATTTGTCTCGGTTTTTCAATAACTGTGACAGAAATTTCACATCAATTACGTGCACTTTAAAAATGAGATTTATTGATATAATTTATCTCTATTTACAATAAGTGTGATAGAAAGTTGTAAGTGATATTGAAAAATTTCAATCAATGTATTTTCATCTCCCTCAATCAATCCAAAAGTACAATATTTATAGCCACTAGCCAGACTCCTACGACCATATAAAAAACACCCAAACTACCCTTACTTAATCAATCCATTAATATCAATATTTTCCATAACTTTCAATATTTTCCATAACTTAAATATTCTCCATATTAATCTTTTCATAGCGTAATACCCCCCCTCAAGTGGGGGCATGGAGGTCTTGAATGCCCAACTTGTGCAACAAAACCTCGAACTGTGGCCTAGCCAACGCCTTTGTAAAAATATCCGCCAACTGATTGTTCGTTGGGATGTATGACGGAAGAATCAAACCATCCGTGATGGCATCATGGACAAAGTGACAGTCTGCCTCGATGTGCTTAAGGCGCTAATGAAAGACCGGATTCTACGCAATATATGTGGCCGATTGGCTTATAACAAAAGGGTCGTATCCCAAGGGGTGGGGGACCCCAAGCTCAGCTAGTAACTGTTTCAACCACTTCAATCCACACGTAATGGTCGTCATAGATCGATATTCTGCTTTAAAAAGAACCGAGAAACCGTGGTTCATTTCTTGGTTTTCCAGGATATAGGCGAAAGACCAAGAAAAACTAACCAACCGCTCAATGGATGTCGGGTAAGAAGGCAACTCGCCCAATCAGAATCGCACCAACCCTCGAGAATAAGAGAACTGTTAGACCACAACAAGATGCCTTATCTGGGATGTTCCTTCAATTAACAAACCAAGCATTAGGCTACCTCCCAATGATCAACCCAAGGTGCCTGTATACATAGAGACAACACATGAAGATAATACACCAGATCTGGTCGAGTAACTCCGAGATATATAAGACGTCCAATCAACCGACGATAAGGCCCTAGATCACTCAACAACTCACCAGACGCAAGAGCCAACTTGTGATTCTGTTTGATCGGTAAATTAGCCGGTTTGCTCCCAAGTAAACCGGTTTCACGAATAATGTCAAGGGCATACATCCGTTGATTATAGAAAATCCCCTCCTTGTTCCGTGCCACCTAGATCCCAAGAAAATACTTCAGAACCCCAACGTCATTCATCTTAAAACACTTCCCCAAATATTGTTTAAAAATCGTCATTGCAACTTTATCATTACCAGCTATGATCATATCATCGACATACGCAAGAACACTGAGCTGAATATCACTCTGATGTAAGATAAACAATGAGTAATCCGAATATGATTGACGGAAACCATACTCACGCAAAGCGCAAAACAAGCTTTGAAATCCAACATCTCGGTGCCTGTTTCATTCCATACAACGATTTGCACATCTTGAACATCAAGTTCAGATTCTTCTTCTCAAAACCGGAAGGTATTTTCATGTAGATTTCCACCTGTAAATCACCATACAGAAACGCGTTATGGACATCTATCTGGTGAATCTCCCACTATTTAACCACCGCAACACTGAGGAATGTGTGAACAGTAACCATCTTCGCCACAAGGGCGAACGTCTCTGTCTAATCAATACCTTCCTCTTGAAGATGACCAAACACCACCAACCGTGCTTTCAACCGCTGCAAAACTCCATGCTCATCATATTTTACAGTATACACCCACTTACATCCCAATGCCTTCTTCCCGGGAGGAAGAGGATGTAACTCCTATGTACCCTGATCTTCCAAGGCCTGAATTTCTTCAGTCATGGCCCGACGCCAACCTTCATGCTTAACTGCCTCCCTAAAGGACTTCGGAGGATTCTCAACTGTAATGGCTGCAAGATACTGGTGGTGCTTATCAGAAAACCGATCATAATTAATATAGTTCATAAGAGGATACAGATTACCTAAGGGCGCCGACGGAGCGGAAGAGCGTGGATGGGGACTTTTCTTCTCGATCAAAGTGTGAGTCATGTAGTCTTGAAACCGTGATTCAGGATTTTCTGTTGTCGACCTATGCTTAATTCTTCCGCACCATTGCCTGGCTGTCGTGGTTGTGGCGAAAGTGCGGCATCACTGTCGGGAACGCCATTTATTACACCAGCTGTCGTCCCCCCCCCCCATCAACCGGAGGATCTGGAAAGGGTGGAGCCCCGGAGGAGGCAGGATTGGGTTCGAAACTGTAATTGTCGATATGAACATCATCAAAAATAGGATCATGGGAGAGGGGAAGGCACACTACCCTCGGTCTGGTGAGAAAAAGGACACACGTGCTCATTAAATTTGATGTCTCGAGATACAAAAATTTCCTCCGAATCAAAGTCGTACAGGGTCCACCTCTTCTTCCCAAAAGGATTCCCTAAGAACACACACTTACGACTACCGCTGTCAAATTTATGTGAGGGAAGATGGTCGTGCGCATAACACAAACATCCCAAAATTCTAAGCATTGATAAATCCGGTATTTTATGAAATAGAGACTCATAAGGTGTTTTATAGTCCAAAATACTTGACGGATTTCGGTTAATTATATATAAAGCCGCCATAACACACTCTCCCCAGAACTTAAGCGGCAAGTGACCATCAAACCTAAGGGCTCGTGCAACATTTAGGATGTTTTGATGCTTACGTTCTACCCTTCCATTCTGCTGCGGAGTACCAACACATGAAGTTTCAAAAATTATCCCTTCATTTCGAAAATAAGGAAGCAGTGGCCTAAACTCAGCCCCATTGTCACTACGGACCCATTTAATCATGACCTCAAACTGACGAGCTATTAGGGCGAAAAAATCCATAAAATCAATGGGAACCTCCATTTTATTGAACAATAAATAAATCCAAATGGATCGAGAGTAGTCATGCACGATAGTTAAATAATAAGTAGCACCACAGATGGAACACTGTAGGGACCCCATAAATCACAATGTATCAATTCAAAAATACGAGTAGCATGATTTTTACTCTGGGGAAAAGGTTCACGAGTCTGCTTTGCCCGAAAGCAAATATCACAATCATCTTTATTTAAATGTTGGGAAATAGAAATATTAGGCACCTGCAGAAAAACCTTTTCTGATGGGTGGCCCGAATGCCGGTGCCACAAATCCCCAGTTTGTGCTCCATCAACTGCTAGAATCCGAGCCTCTGGAACTCCTAAGAACAAGAAAAGTCCATCCACACGCTCACACAATCCAATCAGCGTCCTCGTCACTCGGTCCTGCATAACACATAATTTTTCCGTAAGTTGGAGAATACAGTTATAATCATCCTAAAACTGAGTGACCGAGAGCAGATTGCAATTCAATTTGGGCACTTATAACACGTTTTTCAAATGTAAATTTCCTGATAAAATAACGGTTCCTTAATGGATGGCCGTTGATGATCGTCCATCCGGCAACCCGACGGGACATTGAACAATTTCCCTAGGATCAACGAGCGACTCAAAGAATCCCGTCACGTGGTGAGTTGCTCCGGTATCAATAATCCATGCAGAGCTACCTGTCAAGCGATCCGGTGGTTTTGGAACGCTTAAAAGGTCCAAGACGCCCTGCCATTGAGCTGGTGTAATATTGGCCAACCCCGATTGGCGTAAATCATTCGTTTGAGTCGAATCAGTGGACTGGAATGAACCCAACGTGTCTGCTGCTGCCGTGTGGTGCACCCGTGGGGAAGAAGGAGCTGAAGCTGCCCCACGTCCCCTATCATGTTCCTTCATCCGAACACCTCTACCGTTCTTGGGGGATATTTTCTGGTTTACCACCACTTTCTGGAACAAATTGTGAGAATACCACCCAAGGCAAAAAATACCAATTTTGATTCGCGATTTTCTCCCGCTTTTTTTTCACCTTTGTGCACGATCTAAAGGACACCCTTCCCTATTGGGTTCTCTTCCCCGATTAGGGTTTAGTTTGGTTCAAAAACACCTAAAACGCGAAAATGGGAGTGGTATTTCGACAAGAAAGTGGTAATGCACAAATGGCGGCCAAGAAAGTGGTAGACCCAAGAAAGCCTCCCCGTTGCTGGCCATGGGTCTCATCACACGATCAAAACCTATTAAACTGAAACCTTTTTTTTTTCTTTTTTTAATTCAAAAGATGATCTGCCCGTGGTATTGTGGATTTAGTTCCACAATTTGATTTATAAACGCTGCTGTCTGGAATCTTTTTGCAATGACATCAGCCATTCAAATTGCAAGGTTCAGATTCTACAAACTGTTGCTGCCGGGGAAATTTGTTAGAATACCACTACTTTAAACTTTTATTTGTGAGAATACCATTTTGATTTAATCCAAAGGATTTTCGCCATTTTTTTTTTAAATAATCATCAATAAAAAAAGTTGTAGTTGAGAAATTTACATACCTCAAAAGTGGTATTTAAGGAATGGAGTGGTAGTTGAGGAATTTTACATACCTCAAAAGTGGTATTGTAACAAATGCCCCTGTGTTGCCGCCTACCAAGAGCAAACAAAATCTTACGCAAGAAGGAACAGCGTGGGTTGTTTGATCATAACTACAGAAATTTGAAGAATTGATATGTTGGAAAGATAAAAAAATTCTCAAAATTCACGGTTGTTGATTTTTTTTCCTTCTTTTTTCCTTTCTATTCTGTCTCCGATACCATATTAGGATCAATCGTTTACCGTTGTAGTAAAACCAAATGATAGTAGTAAAGGCGCAACTTTATTTCCTTATCATTTAAGAGTGTGAGCAATCTGTCCCAACACCCCCTCAAGTGTTGGTAATCTGTCCTAACACTTGCACAATTTTTTTCTAGAGTGGGCGATCTTTCCCAACACCCCCTTCAAGTGTGGGCATTCTATCCCAACACTTGCACAATTTTTTTTTAAAATAATGTTCCAACCAGGTTTCGATCCCGTGACATCTGGCTCTGATACTATGACAAATTTCAATCAATGTATTTTCATCTCCCTCAACCAATCAAAAAGTACAATACTTATATCCACTAGCTGGGCTCCTACGACCATATAAAACACTCAAACTATGCGTACCAAATCAATCCATTAATATCAATATTTTCCATAACTTAAATATTCTCCATATTAGTCTTTCCATAGCGTAATAGTTATATATATATTTTCTTTGTCTCGGTTTTATTAAAACTATTATTGTTATAATATCTTAAGTGTGATCAATAACATATTTTGTAGTAGTTGTTTGATGAACATGGTAAAGGCCTGATAGCTATTGGTGGAGTTTTCAGAGATGAACATTGTAGGTGGATAAGAGGCTTCATATGGGCTATGGGCAGGAATTCCATTCTCTAGGCTGAGTTGATAACGATTCGAGAAGCTATAGTGTTTCCAAATTTATTGTGGAATCGGGCTCCCACTTCATTTTGATGGTAGTGGCTTTAAAAAGCAGGAATGAAGATGGCGGGGCCTTGGTTGATGACATTGTTGCTCTTATGATTCAAGGGAATGAGGTTAAAGGTTGTTACAACCCAAGAGAAGGCAATCATGCTGTTGATCAAATGGCTAGGAATGGTAAGAAAGGTCACCAAGGTGTCGAAAGTGAAGAAAATCAGAATAACACAACAGAAGACACTGAACTGATGTTTTATTTAGATGATAAAAATGCTTGCATTGTATCTCACTTATACAGTAGATAAATGATATGAGATAAACCCAAATATTTATTTAAATATAATTTGAATAATTTAAAAAACAAATAAACCATTTTTTTATTTAAACAACTAATTTATCACCACAAAGTATTATCTCGATCTCTTTTTTGACTCCATCTCAATCTATTTTTTGACTCTATTTTTTTATCTCTTGACTTTAAATTTACTACTCTCCCTCAAACATTGCCGGGGTTGGAGGCAACGTTTGCCAGTCAACAAATAATATGATACGGCTTTTCGACACCCACATCTTGTAGCTCCTGCCTCTGGGCTTTGGCTTTTTTTTTTTTTTTTGTCGAAAAACCTTTTCGAGTTTTTTCTGATGACTGCAACCATGCTTACCATTTGCACTATCCAACGGAGGGATCTATCTTCATTGTTGAATCTAAATAAAACGATAGAATTCCAAAAGAAATAACATGTGATACACTTATTTATTTATAAATAATTAAAAATTGAAAATTATATGAGTGAGCAAATATCTGCTGCATCGCTTGTGTTATGATGAGACGTGGGATAGGGTACAAAAGCTGGTAAATATGTAATGAGACGTGGGAGGCCCCAAATTTTTATTAAAAGCTAGTAGTAAATATTGGTAATGTGCCTTTTATGGACTTTATATCCTAGTGGTTTAAAACAAACTCTTAATCGATGAATTGTAAGTTCAAAAATGGGATTTTTTTTTTTTTTATTACCAAGACCTCCCGAAATTTTTCCTGCTCCGCCAATTGTTGGTAATCGATGAATGGAAAAATGGGATTTTTTTTTTTTAATTTAAGGGACTGCTGGGAGTAATTTTATTTTTATTTTTATTTTTTTAAATTTTTTTTTTGTGTTTAACGGAAGCTGAATGGGTGGGATTGCATGGGTGATGGAAATGGTCATGCTGAGGTTATATGTCTGTGGTTGCTATAAAGAAGATATGTATTTGTCGGAAAGAAGTTGAATGGATTTAAAAAAAAATAATCATTGCCAATTGTTTTCTTTCCTTTTGTTTTTGCCAAAGTGGTGGAGAAGGATCGGGCCCAAAGTGGTGGAGAAAGATCAGGCGAGGGTTCATCAATGTTAAAACACTCGAACCTTCTCTCATTAAACGATCTTACAAGAAACCAGAATAACACAATGTAAGACAATTGAACTAATATTTTATTGAATACATAAAAAAAAACTTACAACAGATATCACTTATATGGTATTAGTAGATAAATGATATGAGATAAACCAAAATATTTATACAAATTTGAATAATTTAAAAAAGAAATAAACATTTTTTTATTTAAACAACTAAATAATCCCCACAAAGTATTATCTCGATTTTTTTTTTGATTCCATCTCGATCTCTTCTTTGACTCTATTTTTTTATCTGTTGTCTTTATATTTATTAGAAAAGGTTGAAGAACCACCGGTGAATTTCCAAAGCATTTTGACGGATGATATGAGGAGTCTTCAAATCGGTAGATTTTGATCCTCTCTCCGCCCCCCCACCACCCTTCCTCCGGTAGGTCATTGTCCATCATTTGTATAATAAATAAATAAAAACCAACATTTTTCTTTCTCTATCTCAAAAATAAAAATGACATCCACCCAAAAAGAAAGGCAAAAGATATGTATGTGGCTGTAATTGAAAATCCGCAGCATGTAGTTGCTGGGCAAGTGTATCAGGTGGGGAAGGGGAATAGATTAATTTGTGATAGACTACTTGACTGAACAATAGTATTATTGATAGATGACTAATATGTCTATTCATCACCATGACTTTGTTTTTTTGATGTGGAATTATATACTGGAATATGAACAGATAAGATACTGAAAAACATGGAACAGTATGAGATAATTTAGGCATATCATATACCATCACTGTCGAAGTATACATTTCCATCTGCACTATTGATGACGGTCAAATTATACCCGTAAAAGTCATCAACATTATTTTTAAATCCAGATTAATAATATATATTTTATATTAAATCACATGTTTATATTTATTATTTAATATTTTGTGATTAATAAGATATAATTTGGTATTTATCCGTTTTCATTGTATTTATCCGTTTTTATTATATAATTTGGTATTTATCCATTATTATTTAAATATGATTTACATTGGGATAAATATTTATTTTGTAGATTGAGATAATTTTTGGAGGATAAATACAAATGGAGGAATTAAATCTCAAGAGAAATCCAAGATGCATTGAAGATAAATATCGGATAAACACGGTAATAGAGAAAGAAAGCGTAACAAAAGCCTAAGCAAACTAATCCAAAGATGGCGCCAACTTTGTGGGGACGCATAAAGGGAGGGGGGCGATCTTATCTTTTGAGATCGGTAGGAGTTATCTCTATTTGTTTTGATATTTTGAAATATATCTCTTAATTAGTTTGAACCCCTATAAATAGAGGCATGCATTACACACCATATACACTCTAGAAACACAATATTACAATACTTTTAGTTTATCAATATAGTTCTTCTTATTTTATATTATGTTTCTTCATCACGGAGGCGATAGATTTATCGATTAGAGATTGCATTGAAGGATCGGAGGACTCTCCGTCTACGAGGGTAATGCCTATCCAAATATGTCGTTTTTATTCGTAGATCTATTTTATTTCGTTATGGAGTAGTCGTTTGCGTATTAATTTCGTGATGTAGTTAATTAACGAACCCATATTCATGTAGATCTAAGTCGTACGAAGGCGTTTTACGAGCAAATTCTAGAGTCACCGGTCTAGATCTACCACGGTCTATATGGTTAAATCTAGCCATCAAGATTCTAGTAATTTTCTGTGAACGACTTCGGCTACGTCGTGCTTTCTGTTTTTCATATAAACATGTAATGGATCTGGCCAATTTATTACATCGTTCTCGTAAATTAATATGATATATTGTGAAAATTATCATGTTACTAAGACATTAGTTAGCCGATCGTTTAGGAGGTGTGCCAACCCGTCCACGGTGGTTGCCTAGACGAGGTGACGATTTTAGATCGGCATCCCTAGTTTGGTATAGCATGCTTGTTATATGATGTTCTATCCTGTCCAAGGAAGGATTCGTAATTAAGCATAAAGATCTTCTATCCTTTCACGAAGTAGATCCAGTTTAGGGGATGACTCCCGTAGCCAAAATATAATCAACCTTAATGTTTTTTCTGTCTCGGTTAGATATACATATATGGGGGAGTAATTACTACTAGCGTAATCAATACCGTTTGTTAGAGTCTTATAAAACCATAAGAATAAGTGTTCTAGTATTTGTGTAGTATTGTTAGTTTCTGTGTTTTCTATCGTGTCAACCTTTATTTTTACGTTATTGTTGGTCGTAGACCGCCCTTTAATCTATTTTTAGTTTAATAACGTTGTACTTATTTAAGCCAAGTCTCTGTGGGATCGACCTCGACTCTATCTAGCTATACTACGAATGAACCTAGTTCTCTTGCTAGTTGGTTATTTAGGTATCGAGTTATTTTTATAACTTGACCGTCATCAAGTTTTTGGCGCCGTTGCCGGGGACTCGTGTCATTAAATTAAGTATAGCTTGTTTTATTAAAAGTAGATTCGTAAATATTGTGAATAAAGTTTGTTTAATTAGTTTTTATAACATAGAATTAACCTGTAAGAGTCGTAAAACAAATCGGCGATTTCATCGCATTTTGTTTTACACAGTTTCTGCCTTGTGTTTTTGTATTTTTCGTATTTTTAGAGTCTGTTTTAGTTTAGTTTTTATTTATTGAGTCTAGGATTAGCCTTTAAGGTTTCTAATTGTTTATTGTTTTTATTATTTCTATTTTTGTCTATTTTAGAGTCTCGCCAAAGGCAGTAGCCTTGGCGTATTTTAATTGTTTAATTTTGTTTTTGTCTTGCAAATAAAAAAATAATAAATAAATAAAAAAAAGAAAAAAAAAGCAAGCTACCCGGATTTCCGAGGATCCAATCGAAGAGCAAGGGGAGGAAAAATCTGAAGGAACACAACATTCCGATCAATCTGACTCAGACATGGAAGGATTACTAAATGAAGCCAACCAGGTAAATGGAAATAATTTTAATAATGCAAATTTTGTTAACCAAGCCATGGCTGCATGGGAAAGGCGTACTTTGCAAAGCTATGCAACGCCTACCATTGAACAATTCATCCCTGCTATCGTAGTGCCTGAAAATGCTGCGGAAGTTTATCACCCGAAACCTAATGTCATTCCAATGGTGGCAAACTATTCCACTTTTCATGGTATCCTGAATGAAGATCCTGGCATGCACGTGATGAATTTCTTAGAGATCGTTAGTACCGTGAAGCCAGAACTAGTTCCTGAGGATAACATTAAGCTGAAACTTTTTCCTTTCACTTTGAAAGATAAAGATAAGCAATGGATTTTCTCTTTAGAGGGTAGATCAATCACGACCTGGGAGGAACTGCTGCAAAAGTTCATGAATAAGTACTTTCCTTTAGGAAAGACCTTTAAGTTACGCCAAGATATCTTGGGGTTCAAGCAGCAACCTGGGGAGAGTTTTGATCAAGCTTGGGAGCGTTTTAAGGAGTCCATGAGGAAGTGCCCTCATCATGATATCCCTCTATGGCTTTTAATGCAAACCTTTTACCATGGATTGAGAGATACGGAGAAGATAAGAGTAGGCGCCAAAGAATGGAGCGTTTGTTCTTTTATCTCCTAAGGAGGCACAAGGAAAGATGGAGCAAATAGCAATGAATAGCCAATGGGGAGGTGGTGAAATAGCAACTGTGAAGATGACCGATAATTTATTTGAGGAGGATGTATCGCATAAGATCCTAAAAACTCTATTGCTCATAAATGATAAGGTGGATGGTATGCATGAGAGGATTGTACGAGTAGAGACTGGAAAAGGGACGGAAATGACTAGGCCATTAGAGAATGCGGGTACTAAAGAAGCCATTGTAATTGGGAGACAAGGGAATCAATATGGCAGTTACAAACCAAATCATGAACACCCTGAATTCCGATGGAATGATCCAAATGAAGGGGTAAAACCACACAACACTTATGTACCTCAGCAAGCTCAACCTTACGGTTGGGAAGTTGCACTTGAAAAGATGAGCAACACAATGTCTGACACTGTGAATCAATTAACAAATTCCATGACTGACTTGGCTACAAAATTTCACCAATACTGTCAAGAGAATGATGCCAAAGTGACCAACCAAGAAGCCTTAGTCCGGAATCTCTCTCATCAAATAGGATAATTAGCTGAACAACTTTCAACTAGACCTCCTGGGGGATTTCCGAGCAACACTGATAGGAACCCTAGGGATGTGAATGCGATAATGATTAGAAGTGAAAAGGAGCTTACTCCAACAATCCCAAAGAACGAGGAAAATATAGAAGATGTTAGGGATGATGAGAAAGAGCCTGAGGAGGCATTCACACCCTGCTTAGAAAAGCCCCCGGACGAGCAATTATCCTCCATCTCTACCATTTTAGGGAATAGTGATTGCGCCGAAATATCTTCACGAAGTGAGGTTGTTAGGTTGAGAAGCAACAACCATGGTTTAAAGTTTATGTGAATTATTTATCCGGGAGATATTTGCCACCAGACTTGAACAAGCAGCAAAAGAAGAAGTTCTTTGCGGACCTTAAACACTACTATTGGGATGAACCCTATCTTTTTAAGCGTTGCTCAGACAACATCTTTAGAAGATGTGTTCCTGAGAGTGAATTCCTCGATATACTTAAACATTGCCATACTTATGAAGCGGGAGGACACTATGGAGGGGACAAGACTGCTGCTAAAGTTCTCCAATGTGGTTTTTACTGGCCCAATCTTTACAAAACTGCGCACGAATATGCTAGATCCTGTTATTCATGCCAAATGACAGGCAATATCTCGAATAGAAATGAAATGCCACTGAGGAGTATCCTAGAACCAGAAATCTTTGATGTATGGGGTATTGATTTTATGGGACCTTTCACTTCGTCTGTTTCAAACCGCTATATTTTGGTGGCGGTCGACTATGTGTCTAAATGGGTTGAGGCTATTGCTTCACCTACCAATGATGCAAAGGTTGTACTGCTGTTTTTAAAGAAAAATATCTTCACGCGGTTTGGAATCCCTCGTGTCATCATTAGTGATAATGGGAGCCATTTCTGTAATAAGCCGTTTGAGAAGTTAATGGCCATGTACGGGGTAAGACATAATTTAGCTACCGCTTATCATCCCCAAACAAGTGGTCAAGTTGAGGTCACTAATCGAGAAATTAAGCGCATCCTGGAAAAGACTGTGAACCCAACAAGGAAAGATTGGTCGTTGAAGTTAGATGACACTTTATGGGCTTATCGGACTGCGTATAAGACTTCCATAGGTATCTCCCCGTACCAGATTGTTTTTGGGAAAGCGTGTCATCTACCGGTTGAACTTGAGCACCGTGCCTTATGGGCTACTCGTATGTTGAATTCTAGCTATACTACGAATGAACCTAGTTCTCTTGCTAGTTGGTTATTTAGGTATTGAGTTATTTTTATAACTTGACCGTCATCAACTATGTCAATGATGATTTTGTTATTATGTATCTCTTTATTTCATGTACTATAAATACATCCTTGTTGTATCAGTTTGAATCATTGGAAAAACATTTTACACATGTGTCAATAAGGTATCAGAAAATGAGGTTCTGAGTTTAGATCACTGTAAACATTGTCATCCAAATATTTAAAAAATTGTTTCAACGGTTCGCATATCTAAAGAAACTATATAAGAAGCCAAATCTGATGGGCGTGTTGAAGTATATAAAATATTAATTATCGATATTCTTATCAGTTTATCGATTTTCAACATGGTTTCAAAGCAACAGGATATCAATATATTCTTCAACTTCTCAAAAAATCCGGCATGTAAACTGCCATACCCTGCAGGACTCTTATGAAAGTTAATTCTCGTCTACATTTGTTGGAAACTGATTGACCCGACGTAAACCCGATCGATTCTGATCCAACCCGAAAAGCGAGATAAGGCTCGCCGTAGCAGGAATGACCTGTGTTGCACCGAGACCTATATTAGTTTCAGATTACTGGGATTCGTTTAAGATCACCAGATGAATCAGACTCATCACATAAGCGGAAACGAAGCAAAAATCAACTCAAAACATAACAGAAAAGCTTGTACGATCTATATAACATAATCTACATGCATAAAGGTGTTTAAAGATTATATCAACTCTTGGAGATGAAGATGAAGATGACGAGAGGGTGGAATCCAAGATCTTTTGGCTTGATCTTCACAACACAAGGTGGTGATCTCCAATCCAAAGCCACTTCAAGAATCCAAGAAATTTTGCCAAAGAAGATCCAATCTTTCTTTGAATACTCTTAGTATCTTAGAAGCCTAATTTACATCTCTAAAGTAAGAATCCATTTTGTGATTAGGATTGGGTTTTGAGCTTATGAAAGTTTCCTTTAAACATAGTAGACTAGGGAGGGTAATGCAATTTTACCAAAAAGAGGTTTAATGACCAAATGGCCTTCAAAGCCTTTTAAGAAACCCTACTGCTTTGGGTAATAATCCTTTACTAAGAGGTCTACTTAATCTTAGTAAATTAATCATAATAAATTTGTCTCTCATTTAATCTAATTAAATGATTACCCCAATCTACTATCTATTTAATTAATTACTTAACCATTTTAATAGTCATATTAAATTAAATGAATCTTATTCAATTAATTTAATTTATTATTTATCTTATAAATAATCCTTGAGTATTTTGCGTCATGTAGAAAAATATTTTCTACATACACTTTAAAATACTTAGTCATCATAAAAACTAGTTTTTCCATTTTATTGGAGAAGTGCTTCCAAGTGTGAATTACGCGAGACAAGCCGGCGTCCAGAGGTCTATATCCGAAGCTCCAATGATGCAAGTTACCAACTAGACTCTTTAGTTGAATAAATTGTTTCATTGATCTCGGCATCATATCACCATAGAGCCGAGACTGCACTCTTTCGAAATATAGAACATCTTTACTGCGCTTACTCATAGTACTGAGCGGCCACTGATATTATCATTTCCTATTAAAAACCCTCCTTAGACAATTCATGTACAGAGAAATTAATGTATTGTCCGTAAGAGCTATCCATAACTTCTTATCCTCAAACTACCATTGATCTACTAGTGACCGATATCCATTTGATCATATCAAAAGGTGTGCACAATCGAACAATTCCAAGATCAACACCCGAAGGAACTATCTATCTACTTCTTCTTAAGAAGAATGTGTGGACTCAACTTTGTGAGTTACATTCCCGACTACCGATTCTTGACTGATGATGAGATGCCGGGATTAAGGAAGGCGCGTTGCTTGGCCAACCGTACCGCCATGTCAAACGTCACCCTTGAAATTAAAGGCATGCATCTATGATCACATCATGATTAAGATTAATACATAAATGGTCATCTTGTGATCCAATTAGAATCCCACGTTACAGAATTAGTACGAGATCATCCTACTGAATTGGTTCAATCCTACATGAACCCTTTCATGTATAAATGTAGCCACTACTATGTCCAACACCGATGGCCCGAATCGTGGGATAACACTCTAAGTGTTCTGGGACAGTAATGGTTATTTAACTGATTCCAAACTCCGGTAAATTATACTTCTAATCAATTTACCACGGACCGACTATTTAAGGTAATTCACCATATATTTAATCATCCATACATAACACTTGTGTACTGAGTTTTATGGTTTCATATCGAACCCCATGGATTTTCTTGAAGTGTCATTTATATCTATGCATAAGAGTAAATATAAGATTCATAAGAAAACATTACATTTATTTAATGAAAAACAATACCATATTTTCTTTTGGGCACTCTCCAAAAAATACCAACATTGAAGCTCTTCTTTTCCGGATGTAACTGTAACGCCTAGAACTGCGAGTCCTTACCGTGATTCTCTAGGAGATTTAGTGCCGATCTATTCTCCAACTAAGATGATTCCTTCTCTTACAATTTGAAGTCCTAAATTACTTATACGTCAAAAACAAAACCATAGTTTTGAATGAATGTGTTGGCCCCTTGAAAAGGCTTTGGTTAAGTTTAGAGGAGGGGGGGTGAATAAACTTAACACTTAAAACTTTTTGGAGTTAACAAACTCAAAGAATGTCGATGCTTTCTTGATCGCTCGATGAGTCTGCGGACCACTCAGTAGTCTGCTGACAACAAATGTTACTGGATTTGTTGCAGCGGAATATATTCAAATTAAGCCTTGTAACTTGTTGTTAAAAAGATGATACTAAGTATTAGATACTCAGTAGTGTAAGTGTGTGATTCAGTTGCTAGTTTCAGTAAGTTGATGTGATCAGTATACTAAATGCATAAAGCAAATGCAGAAAGTAAGTAGGCAATTTTTATAGTGGTTCCAAGTGGTGTAATCCGGTTAGTCTACTCTTACCATGTGATGTTGGAGGAAAGTCACTAGAGATCTTTGAGGTTGCAGTTACAAAAATCCCTAAGATGCCTATCCTTCACCAATGACTATGGCTTCACAAACTGAATTTTTGAAATAGGTAGGATTGCTGCTCCAAAGTATTCCACTGGTCCTTGAAGGGTAGGATTGCCTCTTCACCAGCTCCACCACAAACAACAGTTCTTGACACCTAAGTGCTTATCTGAATGATCAGCAGCTTGATGTCTTCAAGTGTGTGAACTTAATGTAACTTGATAGAAGGTTACACTTGAAGAGTTTTCTGGATGAGTAGCTTTAAGCTCAGTGATGTCAGTAGGGTGATTTTCTTGATAAGAAACTTGATAGCTTGAAGTACATTATTACTTTTCATCACTTGTATCTGAATCAGGAGTCTTTTATTTATAGGTGAGAATCATGTGACTTGTGTTTGAAATTCAAACATAGCCATTTCAGATTTGTCTCCATCTTGACTTGCATTCTGTCTCTGTACATTGTACTGACACTATCAACTTGCTTTTTGTCAGTTTTCAGTCTTTTCACCCTTTGACTTATGTCCATTGGTTAATCCTCTGAATCTTTCCAACGTTCTTTTCATCTTGGCCGTTGATTTGTTGACAATATCAAGGCTTGCAATCCATCCTTATCCTTTTAATGTTCCAATGCAACCTTTGATTAAATCGACATTTATACTCAGCAGACATCCGACTTATTTTAGTCTGTTGATGTACATATCTGTCAGCTGGCTAAAGTCTGTTGTGTTTCAATAACACTTTAGCTGACTGCTTTTCATCTAAATTTTTATTATGAAGTTAGAGTACACAATTTTGAACATAACTAAGTTCCAATCACAATTTAACATATGGAACTTAGACCTTGTACATAAGGTATATGTGATCAGTTTAGCTCATCACTGACTTCCATGAATTCTGATTCTATATCCTTGACTTTAAGTACTAAGTTTGATCCCTTAGCCTTCAATAACAGATTTTGAACCCTCAGTATTCAGTCTTCAGCAGGTTCCTAACTAGTATACTGACCTAGTTACCTTACTGACCTAGACCGGTCTACTGATACAGTTAGCTGACCTAATTACAATGCTTGTTTGATCAAACCTATACAAAGATCAAACTCTAATAAACCTATACATTTGATCTAGACATCTTTTTGCCTTTGCTCTATACCAGCTAGTCTGACACTCATGATTAAAACTTAAAATAAGTCCAACAATTTCCTCCTTTTTAGTGATGATGCCAATACCCTCCTTACATCAAAGCAAAAAGATAAAAACAAAAATAGAACAAATTTAGCCATTTCTCATTATAATCAAACTTGTTCAAACTTATTACAAACTAGGATCAGCAGAATGAAATGAAGAATGTAAGTGTGCGGATCTAGTTTCTGTCTTTGTCTCTTTCTCTCTTCTCATAGAACTCTTGATTTCTCTGACTACATCCTCCATCCATTGGTTTTCAATTGGGGAAATGTCAACCCAAGTATTCAGCTCTTTCCACCACTTCCAGGCTTCAGGTAAATTTAACTTTATGTTGTGAACATCAAAGCCTTGTCTCATAAAAATGTTTGAATTCATCCAGTGAATCCCTTGCTGATTCGGCAGTTCCCACTCTTCCTCTTTCACCTCTTCCTCCTCTTCCACCTCTGTAAGAAGCTCTCAGTGCCTGGACCCTTGTTTCCCAATGTTTTAGTCCCAGAAAGGAATTCAGTCCCTCCTGAAATCCCATGTTATGATAGGGTTTCTTCCTACCATTGTATAGCTTCCTATATTCTTGCAGGAGGTCAACAGTCAACTAAATCCTGCCAGCTGCAGGTTTCCTGAACTCAATTATATCACTCTCCCATTTCTTCTTTGCAAAAATTCTTGCAGCCTCCTTTGCTTCAGCTGTAAGGCCATCTTCCCCCTTATTGACATCATCAATAAACCGGGATAGTAGACCATGAACACTCTCTTGTGTGATCACTAAGTTAGCAAGTTGACATTCCATAATCTATGTCATTTTCTCAACTGCAATGATCCTTCCTTCAATAGTTTGTTCCCGCAGATTGATCCTCTCAGTAACCTTAGGATCCAATGCAGCAGGTTGAGGTGTTCCAGCAGGGTGAGCCACAGCAGGCTTGGGTGCCTTAGCAAGCTTGTCAAGCTTTTTGTGAATTGAGGAAAAATGTTCATTCAAATATTTATCTCTATGTGCATTGCCTTGTTTTATACCTCTCACATCTTTGGTTAGGTCAGCAAGAGCATATTGAGTGGAAGTGATGTTGGAAGCAACTGTTTCAGTAGTTCTTCCTCTATTTTCCACCAAATTTATCAAGTCTTCAAATCTTTGTTCCTGTCTATTCAGTTGAGTTCTTAACTATGTTATATCATCTCTTACTGCCCTCAACTCTTCCAAAACATGTGCTGGTAATGCACCAGCCATACATCCAGCCATATGTCCAGCAAAATCATCAGTAGGCACTTCAACATTATAGTTTTCCCTTGGTATGCGGACAACCATGGCTCTTGTCCTATCCCATCCCGCAGGTTCACGACCTTTTTCAATCACATCTCCAAAAATGTCTTCCAAAATAGGATCTTAAGCAGGTTGAGGTTCCAAAACATGTGCCTCCTCAAAAATTGGTACATGTGCCTGTTGAGGTTCATCAGCAACTTGTTCTTCTTCAGGCATTTAGAACTCCTCATCACTGAAGTCATAATCCAACAACTGTTCATCCTCATCAACAACAGTCTGCTGACTATCATTACCTGTAGTAGCATGTACTGCAATAGTCTCTTCAGAATGTGCAGGGGATTCCTCCAATCCCATTAATAGTTCCAACCTTTGTCCTAACACTTTTTGTTCCTCAGTGATTAGGACCCCCTGTTCCAACTTGTATTCAGGTGCTGTTTGTAACTCAGCAACCTGAACCACCTCTTCAACAAAAATAAGAGAAAATATAGCCAGATTTCCTCTAAGACTCCTCTATCATCAGCAACCTTCTGTAATTGATCTGCAACTTGAGATAAGGATGCCTGAGTGTCAAAACACTCCTGATACTGAGCTGAGTCCTCAGAACTTTCATCAGCTTCTTCAAACATAGCAACATCATCTAGAGTAGATATTATGGCCTCTTCCAGGGATGTTGCTATTGCAAGCTGTCTCTCTAAATCTTCATTGAAAACAGCTCCCAGCTCTTCATTTTGCATATCAGTCTGCTGATCCTCAATAGACTTGGCACCTTCAGTAGGCTGATCTGCTATATATTCAGTGGTCTCTGGTCTAGCTTCTCCAATTGATCTATCTTTAACCACTCCACTGGACTCCCCTGGAAACATAGGATGATCACCATCAGAATCAGATGATGAAGAATCATCATTGTCAGGTGTGTACTTGGGATCCTTGAACATGATTTTTGCACTTTATCTTCCTTGTTCCAATAACTCCATCAACCTTATTTGTAGAATGGTTGTATCAACCAATTTTAGAAGGTTTTCCACTCCCAACTGATCAAAAGCCCATTCCTCAAAACCACTCATTGGATATGCAGCTGGCTTTTGTCTTTTGTAGAAACCAAACATCCATTGAAAGTATTTCTGAATAATTTTAAAGTTGGGATCTACTCTTTCTTTCTTTGATTTCTTTTCCCACCTTTCATATGGATTTGAGGGCTTTCTTGGGGCAGATTTCTCAGCTTGTTGTGCTCCAAAAACTTCAACAAGGTGAGCTAACGTATCTATAGCAGATTCAAATAGGCCAGTTGGTTCTTCAGGTGGTACATTTGTCCTTACTACCTCCAAATGATCCACACTAGGTTCCCCCTGAATTATATGCATACCAGTAGGGTCTGCAGTAGTGTGTTCTTCCCCCTGAGTTGTAGCATCCACAGCAGGGTCAGGAACAGGTTCAATAATTTCCACAGCAGGGTTGGGTACATCAGTGTGCTGTAGTTCTTCAATCTATTGCTCAACAACATCATTATCATCTTCAGTAGGCTCAACAACCTCTTCTTCTAATTCTCTTTGTTCCTCCAGGACTCTTAGCTCTTTGCCTTTACCATGAGTTTTCTTCCTTACAACTTGTTTCCTTCTTTTTACAGGTTGTTCTTTAACTTCAACAGCTTTTCTTTTTCTTTTATCTTCTTTTAGCTGTTCTCTCAAAATCTCAGCAGCAGTTTTCTTTGTAATTTCAGTAGGCTCAGTAGCCTCAACATCAATTGGAACCTCAGTAGACTCAGCAGTGTCTACTGGTTGCTGCATTGTCTTCTTGGGCTTTAAAAGCTCAGTGATCTTTCTTGTATCACTAGCCTTCCTTTTCTCAGCAGCCTTCTTAGATACAGCATGTTGTATAACTTGTTTAGCCTGCCCATCACCATCATCATCATCTCCATCATTGTCACTCTCTGTCCTTTCAGTATCTACATCTTCATCATCATCCAAACCACGGATGAGATAATTGATTTCCATATTATATCTGGACTTGTTGATTTTTGTAGGTGCAACATCAGCAATTTTCAAATGGGTCAGTAGGGCCTGCACCATCAAACCCAATGGCAGTGTCTTGGACTTTCTGGTCCCATCTCTGTCCTCTGTTATCACCTTCTTCATGTATTGGACAAAGAATATGGCCCAATCAAACTTCATACTCTTGCATATGATTATCAGCATGTCAATCTTGGGTCCAGACAATGTGTCAAGGCTTCCACTGAATCCAAGAATGTTTTTAGCAATAATTTTGCTCAGCAAATTATACTCCATTTTGATATGCTTCACATTGATATTTAGTGATGATTTTATGGATTTGTTGGTCTTTATTGCATCAACAAACTCCAATCTAGACAGCTCCATTGATTCAGGATTGGTAGGAGCACCATTTCCAGTCCAAATCCGAATACTTCCCTCAGCAGGTTTGAGGAGATTTCAATCTCCTAGGAATTAACAGTGGTAGTAAATGCCTCTTTATCATCTCTAATCACTATATTCCTCCAGAAATTTGTAACATTTGTATAAGAGATACTTTCCAATCTCAGATTCAGAACATCCACTAATCCTTCATATCTTCTGATTCTTCTACCAATATTGATAGCTAGCTCAGTCTTGTTAGCATCAACAATGAACCTTCTAACACTTTGGCTCGTTCCAATATGAACATCACCTTTATCCGCCATTAGAAATTTAAGAAAGATGAAGAGAAAGCTTTGTAAATCTGTGTTCACACTTTGTATATTCAAAGAAAATCGATCTGAAAGTTGTATGTATCCTCTCTGTCTATATACCTGTATATATAAGGAAGGAAAGTGGGTAGTAACTGTCAGGAATGTACTGTGCATATACTGTAGCATTTGACCATGATTAAAGTTGGAATAAATGTGATGTTGCCACATGTCCCACTAACGTATTCCATAGAGAGTTGTAACCATTGGATATTGTAACCGCAGTTATAAAGGATAAGAATAATATCTAATTACTGTTGACTTTCATTTAAGTTTGACTGTCTTGTAACGTATAACTCAGTAGGCATGATCTTGATGAGACTTGGGTCGTGACCTCATCGACAAGAATGGCTCAAAGACTTTGGCTGAGGTTACTCTACTGATCTTCTTATACTTTTGTTTTGTCCAACTGATAATACAAGATGAAGTTTAATACAAATGACTGATCTGTCAAGTGAGCTCACCCAACTGGACAAAGACCAATCCCCTTGGCAACTTCATTTGCTCAATTCTCCAAACTTATTTAAGTACATGGAATTATTGATACCAATGACTAGTCTGCTAAGTGAGCTCACCCAACATAGAGAAGACTAATCCCCTTTGGTGAATTCCAGTACACTACTGATTATTAGTATTTCACTCAACTTTTATGATGCCAAGTTCAGTCCTTAACTTAGCAAATCTTTCACTATCCAATGGTTTTGTGAATATATCAGCAAGTTGATCTTCAGTATGGATGTAAAGAACCACCACATCTTTCTTTTCAACATGATCTCTTATAAAATGATGTCTCACATCAATGTGCTTGGTTCTTGAGTGCAAAATAGGATCATCTGTGATTGCAATTGCACTTGTGTTGTCACACATTATAGGAATTTATCTTTCTTCAATTCCATAATCCCTTAATTCTTGTCTTAACCATAGTATTTGTGGACAACAACTTCCAGCAGCAATATATTCAGCTTCAACAGTGGAAGTTGATATTGAATTCTGTTTCTTACTGAACCAGGAAACCAATCTACTTCCCATCAACTGACAGGTTCCTGTGGTGCATTTTCTATCAATCTTGCATCCAGAATAATTAGAGTCTGAGTAGGATATAGCTTTGAAGCTTCCATATTTTGAATACCATATTCCTACTCCCAAAGTCTCTTTTCGATACTTGAGAATTCTTTTAACTGCAGCTAAATGACTTTCCTTAGGTTTAGATTGAAACCTTGCACAAACACCTACAACAAAGGATATATCAGGTCTGCTGGCAGTGAGGTACAGCAGACTGCCTATCATCCTTCTGTATAAAGTCTGATCAACATCTTTGCCTTCTTTACCTTTATCCAATCTGTTGTTGGTACTCATAGGAGTTGATACTTTGGTGCTATTTTCCATGCCAAACATCTTCAACAACTCCTTGGTATATTTAGTTTGATGAATGAAGATTCCATCTTTCATTTGTTTGACTTGTAATCCCAAGAAGTAGTTCATCTCTCCCATCATACTCATTTGGAATTTTCTTTTCATGAGATTAGCAAACTTTTCACATAGCAATTCATTTTTTGAACCAAAAATTATGTCATCAACATAAATCTGCACCAGCAGGGTGCTGTCCCCTTCATTGATTCTAAAAAGAGTCTTGTCAATGGTACCTTTGGTAAAACCATTGTCCATCAAAAATTGAGATAGGGTTTCATACTATGCTCTTGGTGCTTGTTTCAAACCATACAGTGCCTTGTTAAGTCTATACACTTTATCTTCTTGATCTTTAACTTCAAAACCAGGAGGTTGCTGAACATAAACCTCTTCTTCTAGAATGCCATTTAAGAATGCACTTTTAACATCCATCTGGTATACTTTTAAGTTTTTATAAGCAGCATGTGCCAAGAATAATCTTATGGCTTCCAATCTTGCAATTGGGGCATATGTCTCATCAAAATCTATTCCTTCAGCTTGAGAATAGTCTTTTGCCACTAGTCTGGCCTTATTCCTTACAATGGTACCAGATTCATCTAATTTGTTTCTGTATACCCATTTAGTTCCAATTATGTTTGCATGACTAGGTCTTTCCACTAGTGTCCAAACTTGGTTTCTTTCAAACTCATTCAATTCTTCTTGCATAGCAATTATCCAATCTGGATCACATATAGCTTCTTCAACAACTTTAGGCTCCATTTGAGATAAAAAAAAACAAGTAAACAATGCTTACAATTGTCTTCTAGTCCTTACACCTTGCTGAATGTTACCAATTACTTGTTCAGCAGGGTGATCCTTCAACCATTGTAAATCATGATTTGTTTGATTTACAGGAGCTTCATCTTCAGTAGGCTCTGCTCTTGCTTCAGTAGGGGGTTCATCGGATCCTTGAACTGCATCAGTTGTTGCATCTGTAGTGTTACCAGCAGGTTCTTCAGTAGGGGCAGAGTCAGAAACTTTTAAGTCATTTATCCTTTCCAAAACATCAACACATTTTGGATTAGTGACTTGGAGATTTTCAGTAGGTTCTGAAACTTCATCTTCCATTCCAGTAAACTTAGGTTCATCAAATACAACATGTATTGATTCTTCATGTTTCATAGTCCTTTTATTCAATGCCCTGAATGCCTTGCTGACAGAAGAATATCCTAGAAAGATTCCTTCATCGGATTTTGGTTGGAATGTCTTCAACTGCTCCTTATGATTCAAAATAAAACACTTGCTTCCAAATGGATGGAAATAAGATATATTTGGTTTTCTTCCATTCCATATCTCATAAGGTGTCTTCAGCAGCTTCTTGTTCACCGAGGTCCTATTTTGTGTATAGCATGCTGTATTAATTGCTTCAGCCCAATATCTTTCAGGTTGTAATGCTTCACAAATCATAGCCCTCCCTGCTTCTTTCAAGGTCTTGTTCCTTCTCTCAACAACCCCATTTTGCTACGGTGTACCAGCAGCAACTAATTGATGCAGCACACCATTTTGTTCACAATATTCTCTTATGACTTTATTGAGAAACTCAGTACCCTTGTATGATCTGATCTTCACTACTGTCAAACTTTTCTCATTTTGCAATCTCTTCAAAACTTCAGGCATCTTTTGAAGTGTTTCACTTTTCTTATTCATAAATACTACCCAAGTGTATCTTGAATAATCATCCACAACTACTAGAGTATACTTCTTCCCTGTTACACTTGTTGGTGTTACTGGTCCAAATAGATCCATGTGCATTAGCTCCAAAACTCTTTTTGTTGATTGCTTAGTCTTTGACTTGAAGCTTGACTTGGTTTGTTTACCTTGTTGATATGCATCACATATAACATCCTTTTTTAATGTGATCTCAGGCAAGCCAATTACCAACTTCTTTTTCACCAATTGATTAATTAATATCATCAAAGTTAAGATGATTCAACTTGTTATGCCACAACCAATTCAGTTCTGACTTAGTATGCACAATTAAGCATGTTCTGGAACAGCAGTAGACCAATCCACAACATACATGTTTTGTTGTCTTCTACCAGCCAACTCAACTTGTTTATCTCTTTCACTAATGACAATACAGTTGCCTTTGTCAAAAGTGACCTTGTAACCCATGTCACAAAATTGTCCAGTGCTCAGTAGGTTGTAGTCCAGTCCTTCCACAAATGCAACATTCATGATAGTTAATCCATTCCTCATAGTGTACCATATCCTCTTGTGTAACCTGGTGTATTCCTGTTTCCAAAATTTATTCTTGGACCATCTTTTGCCATATAATTTGTCAAACTGTGCTTATTCTTTGTCATATGTCTGGAACATCCACTGTCAAAGTACCGGACACCCTACAAAACAAAGTTAATGTATTTTAGGTACCCAAAATTATTTGGGTCCATAGTGGTCAGTGGTAAGCATGACCCTTGGCAAATTTCCATAAGGTCTTCTTTGAAAAGTATTGCACTTTTGTTCATATATGTATCCTACATTTCCATAAGATCTAACATTTGGATGTGTAGGATTCACATATGCTTTCTGGCCTTTTGGTACATAATGTTGTTTGAAGTGATTTCTATTATTAGAAGCACTAGCATAACCATAGGTTTGTTGTCTGTTAGTAGCAGCCCTGTGATATGGAGTCTGCTGAGGTCCCTGCTGAGGTCTTGAATAAGTCCTATGATGAGTCCTCTGCTGATTCCATTGCTGAGGTTTTACCCTTGCATTATGGTTATGAATGTTGTTTCTAGCAGTAGGGGTAGGAATATTCCAATCATCATCAGTAGGGAACAATCTACCTTTCCTCCTGAGATAAGTATCCCTAGAATGATTAACATTTTTAGGTTTAGGATTCTTATCCTTGGAATATTTCTGACTTTTGCCCTTTTGTGGTCCAACAGACTTAGCAGCAGGTCTGCTATCAGTAGGTCTAGAAGGTCCAGCAGTCCTACTTTTGGATTTACCCATTTTGTTAGGTACTTTTGACCTTTTTGACTTCTGATTTTGCTTCTTTGAAGTCCCCTCAGTAGGATTTACTGCCTCAACAACCTCTTTGGGAGTTGGATCTTTTGCATGCACAAACTGAGCACCAATTCTGGTACTAGATTCAGTAACCTTACTGGATCCACTCTTAGTAGATTGTTGAGTACCAAATCCAAGGCCTGTTCTATCACCATAAGGTTTTCCAGATTTGAATGCAGTGGTGGAACTAGATAGTTCAGCAGTTACTGAATTTACAGCAGACTTATGCTGATTTTGCTCAAGATCTTTTTCCTTTCCTTTGAGAGTTCTTAATTCAGCTTTTAACCTTTCAACTTCTGTTTGAAGAGCTTCTTTTTCAGCCTTCACAGTCTCATAACCAGATTGTATTTTCCTCAGTTGATTAAGGATGGAATCTAAAGTTTCTTCATTCTCAGAATTTTTAGGATTTGAACCATAAGTTGATTCACAATCACTTTCAGCAGGAGTATTTATGGATACAGAATTGTATACCTCCTCAGTCTCTTCCATATTTTCCATTAAAGAATAATCATCCATAAAAGCAATAAATGCAGTATCATCAGATTCATTTCCTTTTTTTGATTCAACTTCATAGCCTGATTCATCATCAGCAACCATTGCTTTCTTCCCAGGCCTTCTTTGTTGATTCTTGTTCTTCGGTAGGTCTGGACAATCAGGTCTGAAATGTCCAGGTTTCTTGCAATTGAAGCACAGATAATCAGGTTCCTTTTTCTGTTTTAGATCAGGATAGTCAGGTTTGAAGTGTCATGTCTTGCAATGAAAACACAAATAATCATTATCTTTCTTTGATTCTTCCTTCTTCTTTTCACTTGATTTCTTTGTGAAATTTCTTGGAGAATCCCTTCCTGTTTTCATCATTTTGATTTTCTTGCTCAGTAGGGCAATTTTCTCTTGCATCTCATCTAGTAGATCATCTTGACCACCTGATGATTCTTCTTAATGTGCAGCAGCCAATGCAGTAGTCTTTGGTTGTACTTTTTCAGACTCATGAATAAGTTTCTTATTGAGTTCGTATGATTTGAGATCTGAAAATAGTTTGAAGGTGTCTTCTTCATGTAGACTCCTAGATTCTTATATGGCAGTAACCTTCATCTCCCAAACTTCTTTTGCATGTAGGGCTTCTAAGATTCTTGTATTGATCTCTTCTTTTGTGTAGATCACATTCAGCAGTGTGAGTTCTGTTAGGTGTAGTGCCCGAAAGACAATTATCTAATTGTTTTAGGACAGAATTAATAATTCATCTTATTATATGCATGTATGCTTATAATTAAGACACTACTGAAAACTCTAAGTACTTCATTTATGTAATCACATAACTCAGTGTATCACTATACACAAGAGGATTGAGTTGGTGAGATGTACTTAAATTAACTTAGTCCGTAGCGTTGATTAATCTGAGTACGGGTCTCATGATTAATATGCTAATAATGCGCCCAAAACACTTTACGGTGTGATAGTCTTATCTGGACTGTCGGTAGTAGGGGACCTAGTGGGGCATCTATATGATGATAATCATATACGGCTGGACCGATTTGATTGGAGTTCTCGATATAATTTCGTAATCGAGAAGTCTTATTGAATCACAAGGTGATCATATATGGATTAATCTCAATCCTGAGGTGATCACAGACAACTGCTTAGACTAGGGTAGTGTTTGATGTGTAAGTAAGGATCACTTCGCAGTATATGGTCCAACACTTCTCGTTGGCTCTATTCTGGGATGAGTGAGTAGTCTGTGCTATCACAGATATGGAATCCATTCCTTCCCTTGGGAAGTAGACAGACAGTTCCCTTATTTGTTAACCCTAGAAACTGATCGATCGGCCGAGTTCATATTATATTGGATATGAACTAATTGATCACTAAGGGGTTAATGGTAAATAAGGATAATATGTTTCGAGAAGGGTTTACGGAAATATCCCGAATCAAAGTGAACAGTCTCTGGAGGATTTATCCGTATGTAATGATTATATCAGTGGACGCTTTCGACTCATAAATTGAGTGTAAGTTATCTATATTCGATAGAGTTCAGTTTCGGGTTTATGGTGGTGTATTCCCGGAATTAATAGGTTGGATATAATTATTCTGTCTGAAGAATAATTTTATTAAATTTATTGTAGCTACTGAATATAGGTCTATGGTCCCCAGCGTGGCTCCCAAAATAGCATAATTAGTTTTCTTGTCGTTTCACCTCAATTATAATTAAA
The DNA here is from genome assembly GCA_026214975.1 of Gentiana macrophylla. NCBI lineage: Eukaryota > Viridiplantae > Streptophyta > Magnoliopsida > Gentianales > Gentianaceae > Gentiana > Gentiana macrophylla. The sequence continues at coordinate 81,108,384 of CM047807.1, read as the reverse complement.
TAGTGGATTGGGCTATTTAATTTGATATGTGGATTAATTATTTAGTTGGACTAGATGCATGAAAATACGTTTTTCATGGACTAGGCCCAACATGGTGTAAATTTCGTGTGGCTAAGGGTTAAACCCTAGCTTGGCCGAAATGTGTATGTTGTTTATTATTGGGAAATTTGTTTTCTCAATAAATAATAAGACATGTGATTAAATTATTTATGTGTTAAATAATTTACGGAAAATAATATCTTTTATATATCCTTATTTATTTTGGAATATTCTAGATATATCTTTTTAGGAAAAGGATTATTTCAATTGATTTTGTATTAATTAAATAAATCTTTGGAGGACAAGAATTACTCTCCTATACAAAGGGAGTTCTCCCAAGCCTTTTGACAATCACAAAAACACGCCATTATTGGAAGAATATTGCTTGCAATTTTCGGCTATAGAAAGGTTGGCTCCTAAACCCCCTTGTAGGTTTAGATCTTTAATTTATGTTCTTTGTTTCGTTTAGAACTAGATCTGATGCATTCCGCTGCATAATCGGGTCAATCTATGATTGATCCGATGATATTACATCTAACAAGTGGTATCAGAGCCTTTGATCTAATGATCAAAGTATATGAATTTTAGATCTTGGAGTGGAAAAGCATTTTTTAGGTGTTTTTATTTCGTTTTTTTTTTGGTAAAAATTTGAAATTAATCATGTTGTATGCTTGTGAATGTTGTGGTTGAAGAGATGGATTGGGGTTGGTATTGTTTACCCGTAGATCTATTTTGTAGCTCCTTTGTTTAGTAACAATTGATCATAGGATTTGTATATTTAATTATGCAATTTTGAAATTATGTAAAAGTAGCATCTTTTATTGTAATTTTATTGTTCCGGGCCCGAAAAGATGGATATCTTGAAGAAAAGTTGAAGATCAAGGTGAAACCCAAGGCATGAACGAGGAGAAACGGCAAAAAACCTTGTTTTTTAAGGCTGTCCAGCACCTTTAGCAGCGCTAAAAACGTCACAACAGATTCTGTTTTTTTTAAATGGGCAGTAGCACCTGTAGCGGCGCTTACTGCCGCCGCAAAAGTTTTTTATTAAAACCCTAGCTTGCTGCTAGGGTAAACATGCGGCTGTGTTCTGAATATATATTTTTTTATAATGGCCGCCTTATTCAGCCGCATTAATAACAAAAAAAAATTTAATTAAATTTTTTTGGAAATAATTTATAACAGCCGTATATATATATATAAAAAAGTTTTATTTATCAAATAAATTGGATTTATTTAATTAAAAAGCCTTTTCTCCTCTCGGGTGTTCGTGGTTCATGATCCGGCGGTTCGAGTTCAAGATTCGAAGATCAAGACTCGAAGACATAGATTAAGTTTTACTTTTCCTTAGAAAATAGTTAGTCAGGGGTACCAACGGTCCATCTCCGTGTTTACTTTTCGGTATAATTTTGTGTTTGATCAAGATTACGTGCTTAAAACCGGAAAATTGCCATGACTTGCATCTTCATGATTCCACTCCAATGCATACCCGTAGTTTATTAATTTTGAATTAAAATACATGTGTATAACTCAAATAATTAGTCTGAATGCTTATTAATTTAATATGTGGTAGTTAAATAATAAGTAGCTAATTATAAAAACAGAGGACCCGGGTTTTGACAATCGTTACGATTTTAGTGATGGCCATTCTCGGTGAATCCCACTTGGATAAATCGTTGAACTTTTCGGTGATGGCTTCTCTGTGAACCCACCTTAAACAGAAACGAGATTACGCTTTGGGTGGCAATTTAGAAATCGATAATCTTAGTACATGGGTTCGGAAATGGTCTAACCATGGTTGGGTGAGTTCAACCGAGCTTCAGCTCAATCGACTCCCCTCCACGTGTGATATGCGTTGTTAGATTCGACAGACTTAGCATAGCCGACAAGCCTTCGGGCTAAACGGGGCTTCTCTTGCCGGATTGGCTTGAACTGTCACATATGTTCCAATGAATAAGACAGCATAGGCTTGCCTACCTAACCGACCCTGTTCGGAGTACTTTGATTTACTGTTTCTTATTGTCAAGGCCGAAACCGTAATTAGAAAAACCACCACTTTTTCAAATTATTGAGAGGGAGCGGGGAAGGCAACAGCCAACCCCACGGCCTCTACTATAGATGCAAGCACGTGAGAGAATGGTGACACCTCATGCCGCTTTGATTTCAGCCCCCTTCGGATGGTGTTCACCGCTATCAAAATTCAAGGCTTGGTATCCGAAAGGATAGGATATCGGGTACTCGCCGGGTCACTGACTCTGAGATCTGATATAGTAGGTCACACTCTTTATGGATATTTTTGAAATTTCTAGGCTAGAAAAAGGAAGGTAATCAATGATTAAGGTCCGGGATGTCTGATTCCCGTGAGATGTTTGTTTCTCGAAGCTTAATCATTGAGAGAGATTGTCTTAGTTTAACCGTCATAGTCTGATATCGACCCTCTCGGACAGTACTGTGCGAGGTTAAATCCTTGGAATGGTAGGGTAAACTTTTTTTTATATAGTTTATTATTCCTAAAATAAATCTAGCAGTGAAAATTTATTTTTGAATTTAACTTTCTGTCATTTTATATACAACTAAATCTCTAGGTTACTAAACTGTTAGTAATAGGACTTCATTAAAAATGTGGAAAGTACCAAGTACATTGTAATTATAAAACAATGCAGTTAATTTTTCAAGATTTATTCTCTTAAGCCTTTAAAAACTTAAGTGACATAGTATGTCACGGGTGTCACTCGTGTTGAACGAGAGACGACCATACTTAGTTTACAAAAGATGACATAGGACTATCATATAAAATTCATTTAGTGAATTTCAAAAGTGTAATTACACAACAAATTTCTAAATTGAAAAATTGGAAAATCATATACATAAGGCGTTGCTAGTTAGACTGTATTTGCAACCGATAAACTAGTGGGAGCCTTAGTCATATGATTTGTTCTTTTTCTGAATCATTAGAAATGTGTAATAGACTGCACAGGAGTTTCTCCATTTATTGGAAAAACTAGAATAAAGCGTTGCTAGTTAGACAGTATTTGGAACTGATAAACTAGTGGGAGCTTAGTTCTGAGTGATTTTCTAATCTTTGAAAAATCATAAATACAAAGTGTTGCTAGTTAGACGGTATTTGGAACCGATAAACTAGTGGGTGCTTTATTATGATCTCTCAAACCATTCGATACAAAGTGTTGCTAGTTAGACGGTATTTGGAACCGATAAACTAGTGGGAACTTTGGTCTTATGATTTGACGATTAGAAAAATCGATAGTCCAAGCAAGTAACACTGAACATCCCACAATTCAAGAGTAGTGTCTACTCAAACGAACTGCTAGTTCCAGACTGTTTCCATCTAAGGAAGGTCGAGAATGCGAAAGAACGTTTATACGTGTTAGTCGTCTAAACTAAGTAGTTTTAAGGCTAAACCGGAAAATTAATAAATTGGAAATTAGAGCACAAGGAAAGTGATTTCGGATCACTGACAAATGCATCCTAGGAATTTTCTCGAAAGCTAAAGTTCTTTGGAAGAACTAGGTAGATTTGCATTAAACGATAAATAAAATAGACAACAGGCAGTTATTTCAGATAGACTAGTGGGAGTGATATAAGAAAATGAATCTCGGATTCAATTCTTGAGTATCACAGAAAATTTATTTTCTGTTTTTCGGATTCGTTGGAACAAACTTATTCATTTTCAATAGGATAATTTGTTTGTCTTATTGACGATAAATATAACATTCATAGCACAAACCTAAGACTCGGACTTTTGTTTGATAAAGTCAGAACCACTAAGCATTGCTGAAAAGGTATTAGTAACGCATCTTAAAATATATAAACGCAAATGGTTTCCGTATTTCGATAAACGCTTCTTTCTATTCTATTAATTAGTGCATATTCCCTAAAGACAAGATCTGAAGACTGGCTTAGGGTGATTCCTATCTCCCAGTCATAGGAACACGGTCTCAAAGGAACAATGCATAAGTTTCCTTTCAATCAGAAAAGGGTAATAGATTTAAAGAAGTAACATAGCTTGTTCATAACAACCTTCGGGGTCATATGAAAGGTACAAGCTAGTGGGAGTTTTTTGAAGTAGTGACATCTTGTCTGACAACTATTCAAGACTCCGGTAAGTTTATCCAAAATATTTGGAGGAAATCTCTGATTTCACCAGAGATAGAGTATTTCATACTCAGAAATAGGTTATTGCGTAGTCTTTAGGACTGATGCTCGGCCTGCCTCCCAGTGAAATGTTTTCACTAAGGGATACACCATAAATTTGCCTTATATAGTTATTGATGTGCAACAATACGTTGATGAACTCATTTAAGATATTGGTTGCAAAATAACGGTTGTAATGAAAAACTGAGAAGTCTACCTAAAAGATGCCTATGCATTTGTGGATAAGGAGTGAATTCGGCTCACCCCACTTCCGTAAATATAGACATTTAGTGCTTGAAGGTAGGACTGGAAATTTTGTGTACACGTTCAGGTCGTGAAATATCTTAATGCATTGAGTAAAGGTTGGTTATAAAACTCGTAAAATCAGAGAATGACGGTGATACTGTCAAACTCGGTCTGATAGAGTCTATAAATAACAATATTAGATCTTGAAGTATTTGTACTCAAGATGTTACTAACTGATTTGTTCAGTCCACATCCAACACCGGCAGTTGGTGATAACACTAATAAAAACTACTAAACTCGATCAGTATATCACTCCACCCCGAACGCAGTGGGAGTATGGTTTGTCCATTACCCATTGCAGGACCTTATGGTCTATAGTGTAGATTGATGACCTATAGTCCTTCGTGGACTGTATAGGATCCTGATCATAGAGGTTGGTTTAAAAGCCATAACCCTGTGAATTGAGTAAGATACTCCAATTCTGTTGAAAGTCTTGTAGAACCACCTGAGTATCCCAGGCCTAGTGGGAGTAATTGGAACTACACGGAGAAGAGTCGAATGAATAGGAAAGTTTAACTTTCAACGCAAAGCTGAGTAATTTAGGCGTGATTCCTTAAAAGGTAAAGAGTTAACCAGACCATGATCTCTCTTACCACTCAGTCTTGCTTGATTTCGTCAGAAAGCGGGAAATAGGGGTGATTCCCTGAGACTTCCTTGCCGAACAACGGAATCTGAATTCATTCAGAATATAAGGGTTTAGCTAAGAACAAATGACGGATTCGTTACAAAGAAGAAAATTGGGGTGATTCCCTAAGACCTTTTTGCGAGACTAACGGTATCTTAATTTATTCAGAAAGAACCTTTGGCAGGATGCCTGCCATAGCTTATATCCTTTGGGGATTAAAGCAAAACTCTAAGTCATTTCAAAGTCATATATTTTAATATGTGGACTTGACCAGAATGTTGATAAGTCTTTCGTAGACTGGCCATCAATATTAGTAAAGTAGTATGTAGATTAGTGTTTATGAATGGTAACACTAAAAAGTTGGAAACAACATGGGTGTGTCATCTGAATTCAGAGTCTGACATGCCATCGGGATTCATTCTAAAGGATTTGATTCACTCAAACTCTCGAGAATCGATCATTGGCAATCCCATCTATTCACCTGGATAAGATATTCTTGCATTTATACAGCATTCAACAATGTAGTCTACCCTACCTCTCTGGAATGATTATCTAAACCTGCAGATGAATACTAACTGGGACGTTTAGTGAATCCTCAAGTATCTTTGGGAGAATGTGGAATAATATGCTAGTATATTCAGGTTCAAACTAGAATATAAGTGATAACACTGATTCTGGCTTTATGTCGGATGAAGGATGATCGTTAAGTAGATCTTGTCCCCAGTGTTGACTCAAAGGCATGTTGAAAGTGTACCACCGGATTAGATGGAAAGGCGACGTTTCAATCCAAAAGATTGACTCAAGCCGCCAACCTACCTGATCAGTGCACCAAGTCACATGGTGTTCAGTTTTAAGTACGCGCCGCCGGGTCACTGACCTACCCTACGGCATCATACTCCGGTTATACTTGGAAACATGAATTACTAAGATGCGCTTGGAGGGTATGAGTCTTGGGGATATGTCTCTCTTGGTCTGAGCAAGTGGGAGAATGTTGTAGATATAGATATCAAGTGTGTGCTCTAAAACAATTAATCCACTTGCCTTTCGTGCAAGTGGGAGATTGTTAGGTGTAGTGCCCGAAAGACAATTATCTAATTGTTTTAGGACATAATTAATAATTCATCTTATTATATGCATATATGCTTATAATTAAGACACTACTGAAAACCCTAAGTACCTTGTTTATGTAATCACATAACTCAGTGTATCGCTATACACAAGAGGATTGAGTTAGTGAGATGTACTTAAAATTAACTTAGTCCGTAGCGTTGATTAATCTGAGTACGGGTCTCATGATTAATATGCTAATAATGCGCCTAGAACACTTTACGGTGTGACAGTCGTATCTGGACTGTCGGTAATAGGGTACCTAGTGAGGCATTTATATATGATGATAATCATATAAGGCTGGGCCGATTTGATTGGAGTTCTCGATATAATTCCGTAATCGAGAAGTCTTATCGAATCACAAGACGATCATATATGGATTAATCTCAATCTTGAGGTGATCACAGACAACTGTTTAGACTAGGGTAGGGTTTGATGTGTTAGTAAGGATCACATCGCAGTATGTGGTCCAACACTTCTCGTTGGCTCTATTCAGGGATGAGTGAGTAGTCTGTGCTATCACAGATATGGAATCCATTCCTTCCCTCGGGAAGTAGACAGATAGTTCCCTTATGTGTTAACCCTAGAAACTGATCGATCGGCCGAGTTCATATTATATTGGATATGAACTAATTGATCACTAAGGGGTAAATGGTAAATAAGGATAATATGTTTCGAGAAGGGTTTACGGAAATATCCCAAATCGAAGTGAACAGTCTATGGAGGATTTATCCATATGTAATGATTATATCAATGGACGCTTTCGACTCATTAATTGAGTGTATGTAATCTATATTCGATAGAGTTCAGTTTCGGGTTTATGGTGGTGTAATCCCGGAATTAATAGGTTGGATATAATTATTCTGTCTGACGAATAATTTTATTAAATTTATTGTAGCTACTAAATATAGGTCCATGGTCCCCGACGTGGCTCCCAAAATAGCATAATTAGTTTTCTTGTCGTTTCACCTCAATTATAATTAAATAGTGGATTGGGCTATTTAATTTGATATGTGGATTAATTGTTTAGTTGGACTAGATGATTAAATACATGAAAATACATTTTTCGTGGACTCGGCCCAACATGGTGTAAATTTCGTGTGGCTAAGGGTTAAACCCTAGCTTGGCCGAAATTGTTTACTATTGGGAAATTTGTTTTCTCAATAAATAATAAGACATGTGATTAAATTATTTATGTGTTAAATAATTTAAGGAAAAGAATATCTTTTATATATCCTTATTTATTTTGGAATATTCTAGATATATCTTTTTAGGAAAAGGATTATTTCAATTGATTTTGTATTAATTAAATAAATCCTTGGAGGAGAAGAATTACTCTCCTATATAAAGGGAGTTCTCACAAGCCTTTTGAAAATCACAAAAACACGCCATTATTGGAAGAATATAGCTTGGAATTTTCGGCTATAGTTCTTTGGGTTCGAGTTTAGAAATCTTCGGGTTTTCTAGGTAGCATATCAAGGAGGTCCGGTGGCGGGAAACACCATCCACCTGGTGTTGCTGGGAGACACACGTTGGAAGGCTGTGGCTGCTCAATCACGTATTCTTGGAGGCCTTTTTTGTTCTTGAAGTTAAGCACCATAAAAAAGTTGGCTCCTAAACCCCCTTGTAGGTTTAGATCTTTAATTTATGTTCTTTGTTTCATTTAGATCTAGATCTGATGCATTCCGCTGCGTAATCGGGTCAATCTATGATTGATCCGACGATATTACATCTAACAAGTTCATCCATGATAGCATTGAATCTTGACTCCATTTGCTCGATGGTTTCATTTGATTTCACCTTGAAATCTTGGAACTTTCTTTTGGCTACACTGACTTTGTTTTTCTTTATAGCATCAGTGCCTTCATAGATAAGTTGCAATTTTTCCCAAAGTTCCTTTGCAGTTTTGCAATCCTTCACTTTCATATACATATTGCTATCAAAAGTTCTGTATATGATATCAATAACAATATTGTTGAGGTTTGCTCTTTTTCTATCTTCAGCACCCCACTCTTTTTTTGGCTTTGGAACATACTGAGTTTCACTGACAACAGTTATGGCCTTAGTGATTTCCAGTGGTCCATTAGTTAGCACATCCATCATCTCATCATGCGTTGCGGCTAGGTAAGCCTACATACGACGTTTATACTCATGAAAACGATCTAAGGAGCATATCAACATGGTTCTAGCATACTGGTTGTTATCCATGATGCAAAGCTTTGAAAATCAGAAACTTGAAAAAGATTTCAAAGTATTTTCACAAGCACAACAAGTAGGATTACTTCAAAACAGAAGCACTGCTCCGATACCAATTGTTGGTCCCTTGAAAAGGCTTTGGTTAAGTTTAGAGGGGGTGAATGAACTTAACACTTAAAACTTTTTGGAGTTAACAAACTCAGCAATGTCAGAGTTCATTGATCGCTCTCAGAGTCCGCCGACCACTCATGAGTCTCACGACAACAGATGTTACTTTATTTGTTACAGTGGAATATATTTAAATTAAGCCTTGTAACTTGTTGTTAAAAAGATGATACTAAGTATTAGATACTCAGTAGTGTAAGTGTGTGATTCAGTTGCTAGTTTCAGTAAGTTGATGTGATCAGTATACTAAATGCATAGAGTAAATGCAGAAAGTAAGTAGGCAATTTTTATTGTGGTTCTAGGTGGTGTAATCCTGTCAGTCCACTATTCTCCTCTGATGTTGGAGGAAATTCACTGGAGATCTTCGAGGTTGCAGTTACAAAAATCCCTAAGCTGTCTGTCCTTCACCAATGACTATGGCTTCACAAACTGATTTTTTGAAACATGTGGGATTGCTGCTCCAAGGTATTCCACTGGTCCTTGAAGGGTAGGATTGACTCTTCACCAGCTCCACCACAAACAATAGTTCTTGACACCTAAGTGCTTCTTTGTCTTCAGCAGGTTTCTTGTAAAAGAAAGGTTGAATCAGATAAATGATTCAGTTATCAGCAGCTTGATCAGGATGAAATGATCAGCAGCTTGATGTCTTAAAGTGTGTGAACTTAATGTAACTTGATAGCAGGTTACACTTGAGGAGTTTTCTAGATGAGTAGCTTTAAGCTCAGTGATGTCAGTAGGGTGATTTTCTTGATAAGAAACTTGATAGCTTGAAGAAGATTATTACTTTTCATCACTTGTATCTGAATCAGGTGTCTTCTATTTATAGGTGAGAATCCGGTGACTTGTGTTTGAAATTAAAACATAGTCGTTTCAGATTTGTCTTCATCTTGACTTGCTTTCTGTCTCTGTACATAGTACTGACACTTTCAGATTGCTTTTTGCCAGTTTTCTGTCTGTCCACCATTTGACTTATGTCCATTGGTTAATCCTATAAATCTTTCCAACGTTCTTTTCATCTTGGCATTGATTTGTTTACAATATCAAGGCTTGTAATCCATCCTTATCCTTGTAATCTTCCAATGTAACCTTTGATTAAATCGAGATTTATACTCAGCAGATATCCGATTTGTTTTAGTCTACTGATGTACATATCTGTCAGCTGGCTAAAGTCTTCTGTGTTTCAATAACACTTTAGCTGACTACTTTTCATCTAACTTTTTATTATGAAGTTAGAGTACACCATTGTGAACATTACTAAGTTCCAATCACCATTTAACATATGGAACTTAGACCTTGTACACAAGGTATATGTGATCAGTTTAGGTCATCACAGACTTCCCTAAATTCTGATTCCATATCCTTGACTTTAAGTACTAAGTTTGATCCCTTAGCCTTCAATAACTGAGTTTGAACCCTCACCTTCACCTTCAAGAGAGTTCTCGATCGGGTCTCTGAGACCTAGTTACCTTCATTGGCCTAGACAGTCTGTTGATCTGATCGGTGACTGATTACAATGCTTGGTTGATCAAACCTATACAAAGATAAAACTCTAATAAACCTATACATTTGATCTAGACATCTTTTTGCCTTTGCTCTATAACAGCTAGTCTGACACTCATCATTAAAACTTAAAATAAGTCCAACAGAATGTAAAATGCTTAAACTCATATTACGAACATTATTAATAGGTAGAGAGAAGAGTCTTTTGTCATTAATTGGTACTGAATGTCCGTTACAATATTAATAGCAAATCTAGCTGACTAACAGCAATTGGGACACTGTCCAAATCTTATACAACCAAGATAAAATAGTAAAAGACAGAGCTACCCTTCAGCTAATTATTTAGCAAATCCCCTCAAACAAAATATGGATGGAGTCACATTTAGTTTGCTCCTGAAACCACAGAACTGAGAGGCTGGCAAGGCTTTGGTAAACAGATCTGCTACTTGAGAAGCTGTGGGAATATAACTCACTTGAAGTTTTTTATTCAATAGTTTTTCCCTAATAAAATGAACATCAACCTCAATATGTTTTGTACGGGCATGATACATAGAATTTGAGCAAGTGAGGCTGCTCCCAAACTATCACACCATGAAGTAGGAACATAAGATATTTTAATCTTAAGTTCTATCAATAACTGTCTTAACAATGTTATTTCTGCTGATATATTTGAGAAGGACCTGTACTTAGATTCAGTACTAGACCTTGCCACAATAGGTTGTTTTTTTAGCACCAATAAACCAAGGAGGAACCTATATAAACACAGTGACCTTTGATAGACTTCCTATCAGATGGGAAGCATGCCCAATCGGCATCTGAAAACCTTTGGATGTTAAAGTCACCGCAGTCGGAATAAACAAGCAGTGGTGAAAAGTGTCTTTGACTTATCTCAATAGTTTGTTTAGGGCTTGCCAGTGATCTAAAGTTGGTTGTTTCATGAATTGACTTAGATAGTTCACAGCATAAACAATATCAGGTCTTGTTAAGTTAGAAATTGTAGTCCCTCAACAACACTTCTATAAAGTATAGGGTATGTCATTGGAATACATTGATTAGGATTCATATGTTGGACAACTGTTAAAGGTATGGGGATGGACTTGGCATTCTCCATGTTTAGTCTTGTCAAAAGTTGAGCAACTTAGTGCTGCTGAGACAAAAGCATCCCAGTGGTATCTCTTTGAGCCTGCATTCCTAGGAAGAAAGCAATAAGACCTAAGTCCTTTAAAGCAAATTTAGAGTCTAGCATAATAATGAACTTCTGCATCAATTTTGATGAGTTCCCTGTAACTAAGATGTCATCAACATATATTAGAATGTGCAGCAAATCAAATTTAGTTTGTAGTACAAACAATGAGTTATCAGTTCTTCATTGACAGAAGCCCCACTACAACATTTGATTTCTTAGGGCCCCAAACCAATCCTTAGGTGCTTGTTTGAGCCCATATAGGTCTTTGTTCCACTTGCAGACATGATGTGGGTAGTGAGGATCCTCAAAACCCGCTGGCTGTGGCATAAAAATGGATTCAGTAATATTACCATTCAGGAAGGCATTGTTGATGTCAACATGCCTTATGCCCCAGTTTTGAGAAACAAGCACAGTCAAAATAACTCTAATTGTGGATGCCTTATCCACATGACTAAAAGTATTAGTAAAATCCACACCATAAGTTTGATGGAACATTTTTTCCACCAACCTTGCCTTATGCTGTAATACACTCCCATCTAGCTTCAATTTGAGTTTAAAAATCCATCTATTTGGTACAAGGTGCTATTGAGAAGTTGGGGGGACTAACTCCCAGGTGTGGTTCTTTTGTAGAGCCTCAAATTCTTCCAACATCGCCTTCTTCCATGTAGGATCAGCCAAAGCATTAGACAATTTTGTAGGTTCAGTTAGGTGAATGGGAAGATTGAATTTGGTAATGGTGACATGATATGGTTTTGGTTTGAAGATCCCACTTTTTGATCTTGTCTGCATATGATGACCAGTGGGAGGAGGAGGAGTAGGACTTGGAACAAGAATGTCAGATTTAGATTCAGGGGAACTAGAGTTTGCGGAGTCTACTTCAGTGGATTGAAAGGCATGGGTGGAAGCAGGGATAATGTTTTGTGTACTATGAATTTGGGGACTAGGATTGGAAGGGCTAGCAGGAGTATCATCATGGACATGGAAACGATGTCCAAGCCAGGGAAGAAGTTGGTTATTTGAATTAGATGTGACACAAGTTTCAAGAAGTGGAAAATGAGTGACAGTAGAGGGTATGACCTGAAAAACTCTATTAGGTCCCGGATTGAATCATTCCTTGAAAGGAAAGTCCATTTCATTGAACATTATATCTCTGCTGATGTATATCCTTCCTGAGGGGTCAAGACATCTAAACCCCTTGTGTTGTGTACTTAATCCTAGATTGACACATTTTATAGAGTGATAGCTGAACTTCTAGTGAGCATAAGGTCTGAGATTAGGAAAACAAGCACAACCAAACACTTTGTACTTGGAATAGTTGGGTCTCACTTTAAATAGGGTTTGAAAGGGAGATATGTTCCCAAGAACAGGTGTAGGAAGGTCATTTATGATCATGGCAGCTTGTTGGAAGCTTTCCCACCAGAAGTTTAAGGGCATAGAGGCCTGAGCAAGAAGAGTGAGCCCCATCTTAGTGATGTCTATGTTTTCTCTCAACCCTCCCTTGCTACACATGAGCATGAGGACAGGAGTGTCTAAACTTAATCCTATTTTCTTGTAAGAGCTGCTCAAAGTTTCTGAATTCCCTACCCCAATCTGATTGGACACATTTAATGGTGGTGTGAAACTGGTTTCCAACAAAATTTTTGAACACAATAAAAGCAGACAAGGCTTTAGATTTATGTTTTAAAGGAAATATCCATGAGAATCTAGGGTAGTCATCCACAAAAAAAATGTAATAATGAAAACCAGTATTAGTTTTAACTGGGGCAGGGCCCCTCACATCAGTATAATCCAAATCAAAGAAACATCATGAAAATTAGATTTAGGGTAAGGTAAGGAGTGAATTTTTCCCAACTGACATGCTTCACAAAAACTAAGATGAACATTAAGAAAGGTCTTACAAAAACACATAACAGAATTTAAAACATGTATGGAAGGATGTCCTAGTCTCCTATGCCTGACTTTTAGGTCTTTATCTAAATTTAAAGAGCCAGCAAGGGCATTACATTAAACTGGACTTACACTTGAGTTCAAAGGAATCTTGGATTGAAGGGGAATTAAGTTGACATAATGGCAAGGTAAGACTCTAGAAGTGACTTCTTTGGTGATAGGTATTTGATGCAGGCCATGTTTAAGAACCCTAGCAGCTTCCTTGTTACCTTTTCCTTGATATAACAATGTTTATTGTCAAATTCAACAACTATTGGATAATCATGAGTCAATTGAGAGACACTAACTAAATTTTTTGTCATAGAGGGAACATACAAGGAGTGATTTAAGTGCAAAGGACAAGTAGTGTGTTAAGGTAAAATGCAGGTTCCAGTGTGTGAGATGTTTAGGAGCTCACCATTTCCAACTGCAATAGTGTTTGAGCCTGGATAATCTGATGCAAGATGCAAATTGTTGATGCCTGAGGTAATATGATTGGTAGCTCCACTGTCAAGATACCAAGAAGGATCAGCAATTGTTTGTGGTGAGGCAATAAGATCCTCCATAATTGGTACTAGGAAAAATATCCTCCTCAAATCTATGCCCGCAAGCTATCACTGTGTGGCCACTTTTCCCACATAGTTAGCACACATGTCTGTTATTTGAGTTGATGTTTCTGCCACCTCTTCGTCTATTCCTACCTCTCCTGCCTCTGTTACCTTGGTTTTGAGAGGAATTGTAGGGCCCGGGATTTGGAGCATTAACACCAGCAACAGAATTTGCAAATTTTGCAGAAGGGTTCATCAAATTCATGCCAAACTCAGTTCCACTTCCTTGATTAAATCTGGCCAGTAGTCTTTCATTAGTGGTGAGTTGGGATTGAACCTCTTGCCAAGTTAGAGAACCAACCCTAGCAGTCAAATTTACAATCACATCTTCATACTCTTTCTTCAATCCTCCAAGTGTAGCAAGAATGAGTTTTGAACGAGAAATGGGGTAGCATGCAGCTGCAAGATTGTCAAAGTAAGATTTCATCCGAGCAAAGTAATCAGCCATATATTTGGGTCCTTTGATGGGTCTAGTGAGGGCACTTTTGTATTCCAGCATCCGGGATTCCGATTGACTATTGAATGAGGTCTCAAGGGTGATCCTAATCTCCCTTGCAGAGGTACATCCTACTTTCTCATGCAAGGCTTGTTCAGTCATAGAACTCATTAACCACCCCATTATCAGCTGATCTATAAGGTTCCATTATTCTTGAGTCTGCAATCACTGAAAAGGTGAAGGAGAAATACTCAATGGAGAAAGGCTGGGACTCCGTTCATCGGACAAGACATTGTACTCCAATCCGTGGCCTCGGATGACAGGGAGAAAAATAGATTTTCAAAGAAGATAATTATTTCTGTCCAACTTCACAGAGCAGGTTTGATTCTGTTTCCAGTGAATGGAAACGGTGACAGAGGTGGATTTCCGGTCATACCAAAAGTGGGTAAAGAAGGGATAGTGGGAAATATGGGTGGTATTCCGGTGGAAAGGAAATCTGGTCTAGTGAAGTTCATAGGAAATCGGTTCCAGAAAATGCATTTGTTTGCATGTACTGGGAAGGGAACCCACCGGTAGGCAAGATAACACAATCCGTTGTGGGTACATTTGTAGAGGAGAGCAGAGCTCTAGAGTTTTCAATTTTTGGAGTAGTGGAACTCTGGCCACTTGTGGGAAGAGCTTCGGTGAGAGGAGCACTGGTTGACATTGCTTGATTTTCAGGGAGATTGTTGCGGGACACTCACCGGCAAAGTTCCGGCAGCCATACCCATGCTCTGCTACCAACACAGAAATCTAGAGAGAAGAATATTTTCACATTAATTGGTACTAAATGTTGGTTTCAATATTAATAACAAATCTAGCAGCCTAACAGCAATGGGGACACATGTCCTACCCTTATAAAACCAAAATAAAATAGTAACTACCCTTCAGCTAATCATTTATCACCAGGAGAATGTGAGTTGTATGAAATTTGATGACGCTGGATACCGTCAATGAATAATCTAGGCCTAAAAACTCTAGAGACAACGATCAAGATCTAAGAAACATAAACAAACTATAAAACGGGGGGTGTTTTTGTGTGATTTTGACTGAGCCTGAGAATTCTTATTCTCAACTTGCCTATGTATCCTACAATTGTTCAGGAATCAAGTCTGCCATAGTTCTAATGATTGTTTGTATAGAAAACAATTGTTCCCAATGTTAGAATTGTGTCGTGTCCTTCAAGGACTCTAGTTTGTAACCGACTGTGGATATGTACGTGTTAATCTCCTTGATTCTAGGAGATGATTACACTATCATAAGTAATACGATCAGAGTTGTAATTGTTGGAGATTCTTTCCATATCTATCATGTAAATTACACACATGGGATAATATCGTAGTCAGCTCTGCCCTTATAAAGCTTAGCCTTTGTCATTAAGGCTTAAGAGGGGTTGAACACCCTGTTGTGCCAGGTGGCACAACTTCGTTATGACACTGTCATAACGTTTCTGAGACTCAAGGTGTTTCCCGCCCATGTTTATTGAAGGGGAACTGTTTCCGAGAAAGTGCTCATGTTTGTAACCTGAGTCACATCAACTGTCTATCACTATCATTTCAAACGTCCTTCTTGCAATTAAGGTCCGGAGGATCCATACCAGTTTGTTGTTTTTCCCTCCTACTCCATAAGTATGCTTCTGCCTCTCTTCTTTTATTCACGAGTTAGCGTTTCCCTATCACCTTCGCATTTATTAATAAGGACTTCAACCCCATCGAGTTCTTTTGTAGAAGAATTGTTTTCCTCTGAATAGGAGATCAAGAGACCTGACACTAACCGTAATCTGGCTTCTTCTCTGTGTCCTTCCTCTGAGACATTCGATCCTGCCATTAGGCATAAAATCAGAAAGAGACCCAGAGAATCCTAGGTAGCTTCAGGATGGAATCCGTCCTCTTAGAGAGTAGTATAGATAACATTTGTCAAGAACATAGGGTGGATAGGAGTGTGTTTTCTCCTATGCTTCCTAAGGATCCTCGGCCCTACTCATACCGACCTCTAAGGGGTTTCTGTGCAGTCTATGAAGGCTATCTGAAGGGTGGATTAAGATTACCCTGGTGTCGTGCCTTCTTGTAGGTGTTGTAGCATTACGGTATAGGCGCTGGTCAGGTCGCTCCTAAAGGAGGTAGGAGCATTATAGGGTTTTCCATCATGTGCTGGGTGGCTGGGTTTCGTTTCTCATTGAACATTTTAAGATGGTTTCACCAAATCAGGAAGAATCCTAGGCCTGTGGGATGGTACCAGTTTCCTCATAGGTCAGGCGTTAAGGCTTACATAGTTGATGGACCTTCTCCACCTAAGGGTGGTGTACACGTTTCTTTTTGGTTCGAGATGGAGGAAGGTCCAAGCTAAGCCGATGGAGATCGGATGACGTGCAAAAGGACCCTCTCCCCAAAATTACCGATTTTACCGAGGTGTGAGATATTCTAAACTCTGACATCTTTATAAATGATAGAGAGTTGTCTTATCAACTAATTGGGGCAGCTCGATTAGACGAGGCCGGACCTGGCCCTATGTGCCTCTTTGTGTTGAGGACCGAGCTACCTATAAGGTTTACTATATGGGTTAATCTCTTTTTCCTTTCTTTAATTTTGCACTATGAATTAACCTTTTTTTTTCCTTTTTTCGTTGTTCTTTTTACAGTAACATCATTTTCCAACTTGCTAGCAGCTGCCGGAGATATGCAGGGTGATGAGAGCATTTCCACTGAGAGGAAGCATACTGAGGACCATGCCCCTAACTGCATTGCGGGTTTAGCTTTAAATGACCCCTGATTCAATCGCAGTTGGAGCAACCGGGCAATACCATGTTGTGCTCCTCCACTCCCATGGCGGACTTGACACCTATTACTATAGAGATCCCAGATGATGATGGGGATGAAGATGAGAGGAATCCTCTTCTACAGAGGGGTCTATCTCGCACCACCTTGGCAGCTCGGGACAGTAGACCGAGAAAGAGAGGCCGATTTGTACCTTCTACAGATCCTACTCCTGAACCTACCGACCAGAATGAGGAGGAGGAGTTTGAGGGAGAGCTGCAGCCAGATTCAATCTTAGAGATGATGGATGTAGAGTTGGCCGATGCAGAGTTGTAGGCCATTGATTATGTAAGTGATTTTGTTACCGCTTTCTCGTTTTTACCTCTGACTTTCATTTCCTTTAACAAATCACTCTTTCACTCTTGCAGGGGTCTCATGTTGGACAGGAGACCTTCAAGAGGCTAAGAGCCACTTCTTCTTGTATGGAGAATCTAAGGAAAAAGGTCACTATCCTTGTTAAAGAATCTTCTAAGCGTGTACAACTCAAGGTGCAACTGCAGGCTGCAGTTCAGGAAAATAAAGCCCTCAATGAGCAGCTCCAAGCTCAAATAGTTGAGCTCCAGGACTGGGAGACGACGTATATAGGAGCTATCCAAACTATATCGGACGAGCATCTTAGTGTGAGGACCAAGCTAGAGCAGGTTGTGGCCAAGGTTTGATAAAAGAGGAATGTTCTGGCAGCCCAGTTTGACATAGCCCCAGCACAAATCATTAAGAACTACAAGTCCTCCTTTGAGTTTTCTCGGGCCCTGAACCTACTGTTTGCACCTGCGGCGAGTGTGACTTATACAATGAGAGCGGATGAAGATTGGGTTGAATTTCCTGATCTGGATGTAGATCGTCTTCCCAACAAAATCCTTTATAGGTCCTGCATGGAAAAGGTCTATAACGACCGGTTGAAGGAATTACAAGGAGGTGAAGATATTATGGGCAAGCATATAGCTAGCCGTGCTCCTCGTCAGGCGTTTGAGCCAGTGCCTTATTCTTCAATCTTTCTGCCTAGCATCTGGATTCGTCTCCCGACACATAGAGTTGTCTTCTTAGACTTTTTGCCTTTTGTATTTTGTTTTAACATTTCTCATAACATGTAACCTACACAATTTTATATTATAAGCAATATTTTGTTTTGACATGTTTTCTTAACTTTTACTTTGAGCACTTTTAAGTACTTCTTGATCCGTTAGTGGGGTATCCTGCCCCCCAGTACGCCATGCATTGACTTAACATTTTTTGATGGCATACTTAGCCGTGATAAGTTTGTTATGTCTGACCCGCGGTTCTCAGTTGGTTCATCCTATGAACCATGATGGTTTGTTTTTGCCAACGTTATTTAATTTGGCTGAGTCTGATATGTGGATCTCCGCTGGTTCGTCCTGCGAACCTTAATGAGTTGGTACTTTGCCAACTTTATTAAATTTATTTGAGGCTGATCTGCAAATCTCAGCAAGTTCTTCGTCCGAACCTTAAGGAGTTGGTCATTTGAAACTTTAAATTGGCTGACTCCGACCTGCGGATCTCTATGGGTTAGTCTTGTGAACCTTAAAGAGTTTGTCCTTTGCAAACTTTAAATTGACTGAGCCCGGCCTGCGGAACTCGGTTGGTTCGTCCTATGAACCTTAAAGAGTTTGTCCTTTGCAAACTGTAAATTGACAGAGCCCGGGCTACGGAGCTCGGTTTGTTCATCCTGCGAACCTTAAAGAGTTTGTCCTTTGGAAACTATAAATTGACTGAGCCGGGCCTGCAAAGCTCGGTTGTTTCATGCTACAAACCTTAAAGAGTTTGTACTTTGCAAACATTAAATTGATTGAGCCCGGCCTACAGAGCTCGGTTGGTTCGTCATGCTAACCTTAAAGAGTTGGTTCTTTGCAAACTTTTAATTTTCTGAGCCCGGCCTGTGGAGCTCAAATGGTTCGTCCTGTGAACCATAAAGAGTTTGTCCTTTGCAAACTTTAAATTCACTGAGCCCGGCCTGCGGAGCTCAGTTGGTTCGTCCTGAGAACATTAAACAGATTGTCCTTTGCAAACTCTAAATTGACTGTTCCCGGCCTACGGATCTCAGTTGGTTCGTCATGAGAACCTTAACGACTTGGTCCTTTGCCAACTTTAATTTTGGCTAATACACATTACATAAAGTATTTGATTAAAACAAAACTGGATAAACAGTGTACATAATACTGGTACTTATTGTAGTGTGATGACATAAATATTTCAAAGTTGTAAATGTTGAACAGAGTAAAAGTTTCAAAATAAACGTCAATTGAATCATAAACTTCTAGAACCTGTCTCAGATTGACTTCAACAAATCCTTCTGGTGTAGGAAATTTGAGGCTGGCATAAGCTGTGGAAATCACCACTTGGAGATCAGTCATTGTTGGTCATCCTATGATCGCGTTATATGCCGACTGGATTTAACCACGATATAGTTCACTGTAAGAGTTTTGCACCTCAACCTATGGCCAAATGTTGTGATGAACCTTATCATCCTCATGGGATGAACAGGAGGTCCGGCAAAGCCGAAAAACGGTGCAGCAACGAGCGTTAACTCCGAATCTTTCAGCTGCATTGATTGGAAAGCTGGATAGTATAAAACATTGATGGCACTCCCATTGCCAACGCAGATTCACTTTACCAAGTTCTTATGTATCACAGCCTCGAGGACTAGGCCTTCATTGTTCGTTATCAGAGAAAAAGGGTTCTTGGGACCAAATGTCACAGACCTCCCGATCCGTCCCTTCATTGTTTCCGTGGTACTAGACATCTAATGATGGTATTGATGGTATTAATGGGCTCGTTATCTAACTGCCGATCTACATTTGGGTACAGATCTCTCCTTCTTTATGGCTCATTCTACCTCTATCGGTCCTGATTGTAAGCTCTGCGCCTGAAATCCCTATTACCTCGCGGTTCAGGATCCTGAGATCGGTCTACAACATCATCAAGTTTAACTTCCATGATGGCTGAATCAATGTCCCTTTTTTTAAATCACTACATTCTTCTGATTTGTGGCCCACATCTTTGTGGTAAGCGCAAAATTACTTTGGTCTCTTTTTTCAGGGGGACCCCTCATGGTTGGTGGTGCCCAGGCTAAACCCTTTCACTCCATTATTGCGAGAACCTGCTCGCGATTCCTGTTTAAGAGAATATACTGCAAAGCGCCCCTTTTTCCTAACCGGTCTGCCACTTGGGTCGTAATACACCCACCGAGTCCACTCCAATGCTTCTTCCTCCTCCAAATCTAGCGCTGCTGCTTGGAGGATGTCTTATCTAGCCTCTGGATCCATGGCCATCAGTTGGTCCACTACCTCTTGCTGGGCTGTGTTAAAAGTGGCTCCTCCACTTTCTTGGCTGTGTCCTTCAGTGTGAGTATCTGCGGCATTTTCACTACCATAGTTTTGTCCTACTTAGGGATTATTCAGAACGTCTTGTGCGTCATTCTGACCCCCTGGACTTTATTTTAGCCACCTTGAGCGTTTTCTGCAGTGATTTGCGTACGAGTTTTTAGGTGCCATACTTGTAATGCTGGATATATAGAAACCCGAATCTGGATCCGATCCCTAATTGGATCGTCAGATCTAATTCACAGCACCAATCGAGATGGTCGATCTTGCACAGCGGAAGCTACAAATAAATTTGCATGCGATTTTACCACGATTCGATTCGCATAAATAATTAATACGACTATAAGAAGGTTGAAGATTTACCTTATTCAAGAGGTGTAGTGAATCGACAGATGTAGAAGCCGCAGTCTTCTGGATTGTATCTCCTAGCGACGACTGGTGGACGTCGATGCTCGCCGTAGAACCTCCTCGAATATGCACAAGAAAAACCCTAGGTTTTTCTCCTCTTAATGACTAAGGCAAAAAACTAATTTTTCTTCCTTTTTATTAGAAAGTGGCGCCAATTGTGTGTGTGTTAATTGTGTTAGGAGGAACTCTCTTTATATAGGAAAATAACTAGTCAAGAGAGTTTTCATTTTCACACCACAATTACCTATTCCCATAAGGAAAAGATATTTGCCAAAAGATAAGAGATAATTCCCAAAAATCAATCTCTTATTTTTCCATTAATTATCCAACAAATAGATAATTAATTAATTATACATGTGACATAATCTAGAAAAATTTCTTTTCCTAAATTATCACAACATGTGGCGCCATATATCATTATTTTTTAATAGAAAATGTATTTTCTATTTTACATAATATTTACCATATAAATAATATTTCATATTCATTAAATAGACCAAATATTTAATTTATTCTCGAGGTTCCATAAAATGAGAAAACACTCGCGTGTTAGGAGCCAACCCGGGGACCATGGATCTATAACCAGTAGCTACAATAAATTGAATAAAATATTCATCGAACAGAACATTTCTACTCAACTCATTAATTCCGGAATTACGCCACCATAAATCCGAAACTGAACTCTATCGATTATAGAGATAACTCATTCTCAAAACGTCAAGTCGATAAGTGTCCATTGATATAATCATTACATACAAAGTAACCCTCCATAGACTATCCGTAATGAAGCGGGATTGTTACCGTTAACCTTCTTCAATAGATCTTATCCTTATTTACCATTAACCCACTAGTGATCATTTAGTTCATAACCAATACGAACTCCGCGGATTGATCAGTTTCTAGGATCAACAAATAAGGGGATTGTCTTTCTACTTCCGGCAGGAATGATTGGATTCCATATCTGTGAAACACGCACTTCTCACTCATTCCAGAATAGTGCCAACGTGAAAGTGATTCTAACCGTGCCTCTTAGCGATCCTTAACGAACACATCAAACCCTATCCTGAAACAAGTAGGTGTCTATAATCACTTCAGGATTAAGGTTAATCCATATATGATCATCTTGTGATTTAATAAGATTTCTCAATCACGGAATTATATGAGAAATGCAGATTAAATCGGTCCAGTCTTATATGACTATATCAAATATAAATGCCCCACTCAGATAACCAATATCGACGGTCCGGATAAGACGGTCACACCATAAAGTGTTCTGGGTGCATTAATGGTGGTTTAATCAATAGACCCCATAATTTGATTAAGTTCACCACGGACTAACAGTTCAAGTGTATCACCATAAACTTAATCCTCGCGTGTGACACACACACTAAGTCATATGGCTACATATGATACTACTTAGGGTTTTTAGTAGTGTATAACTTATAAGCATGAAGCAAATAATAAGATGAGAATAAATCTGTCATTTATTGAAAAAAATTACATAAATTGTCTTTCAGGCGCTACTTCAACAATCTCCCACTTGCCCGTAAGTACAAGAAACAATTGTCTTTCGGGCACACTATATATAACAATCTCGCACTTGCCCGTAAAGACAAGCAATGATTGTTTTTAGAGCACCACACCCTTATTCTATCTATCCACAACATTCTCCCACTTGCTCTAAAGCAGATGAGACATATCTCCCAATTTCATACCTGCCAAGCGCTCATCAGTGACATTAGATACCACACGACATGGTGAACTGATCAACTAGGTTTTCGGCTCGAGGCGATCTTAAGGACCGATATGTCGCTTGTTTGCACGATCTGTCTGACGACTCTGACCAGGTGGTACTTTCTCTCAATATGATTTTGACCTTTTGTGATTGCGAAGATCATTTGCATGAGCTGCCTCTCAACTATTTTCGTAGTAAATTGATATCGGCTCATCGAGACCTAGAATCACTTCCCAATCCAACAAAGAACTTCTCAAGCCACATTGCCTTTTTAGCTGCTCCAAAATCTGCTATGTATTTGACTAAAAGAGTCAAACTGGCAGTGCTGGATTGCTCCAGACTATAGCTTCATCACTATGAGTAAACACTGAGCCTCAGATCAATTCATGATCATACTTAATCCGACAAAGAATGAGAATTAGTGTAGTCATCGACACTCAGGTTCGCACCCGAATACTCAAGCATATGATTCCTCATTCTCTAAAGATACTTGAGGATGCATATACTGCTTTCAACGTCCGAATCCAAGACTCGACTTTTATTGACTTTTAACATTCTGACTTTCTCTATCCAAAAGAGAATCTATCCTATTTTCTCTATATCCGAAGACTAAGAGAATTACTCCGTGAGGGGTTGGGTAGGAAACCTCTCGTTCAATATTGCATATGAAAATGCATTATCATCTTAACCAATAAGATGCATGGGACATTGCCCCAACTTGTTCCCATGAATTCGACCGAATCGATTTCTAAGAATATAGTCCACTTTTCTGATTCAGATAATCTTTGGCTTGTCAGTTCTTGACTTCAGATAACACACCCATGTTGTTCACAGCTGTTGCAGTGTTATCTTTGTCATTAACACAAATACTCATTACTTTACCAATATTGATATCCTAGTCTACAAAAGACCTATCAATATTCAGGTCAAGCCCACATGTTTAAAACAAGTGACCATAATGACCTAGAGGTTTGCTATAATCCACCAATGGATATAAGCATAGGCAGTCAATCTGCCATTGGATTTAAGCTAAAACCCTTATGTTCCAATTGAATTCAGGCTCCATTGTTCTGCAAGAAAGTTTCAAGGCATCACCACTGGTAGTTTTTCTACTTTTCATGGAGTCAAGCAAGGATGAATGGTGAGAGAGTTTTAGGGCATCACCCCTATTGAACTATCTACTTCTCAGGGAATTACCCTTAGACCACTTGGCTTTTCTTAGAAAGTTAAACTTTCTTATTCATTCGATTCTTTTTCTTGTAGATCCAATTACTCCCATTGGGCTTGAGACACTCAGGTTGTTCTACAAGAGTGTGAACAAACATGTAGTATCAAAACACCATTTACAGGTACATGGCTTTAAACCAACCTCATTTTATCAGAATCCTGTACAGTCCTTCCAGAAGACCATACATTATCAATCACCCCCAGCAGATTGTAAAGTCTGCATAATCACAGCGAGTCAATAGATAAACCATACTCCCACTGCATTTGGGTGGATTAATATTCTGATCTGGTTCAGTAATATATATCAGTGTTACCCCAACAACCAATGTTGGATGTGGTCTGATTAAATCAGCTAGTAATTCCTTGAGTAACTGTACTGTAAGATCTAAGGTTGTTATCTAAACATTTTTTTAGAAAAGATGTAACAGTGTAACCGTCACTATCTGATCTTAAGAATCTTATAACCAACCTTTACTCATTGCATTAAGATATTTCATGAACAATCTCCATCTGAACGTGTATGTAAAAAATCTTGTCCTACCTTCAAGCATAAATGCTAAATGCCTCTATTTGCTGAAGTGGAATAAATTTACTTCACTCATTATCCACAAATTCATAAGCATCTTCTAGGTAGGCTTCTTTGTATTTCAATGTAAATCATTATTTGAGTTAAGCAGTGTAGCGTAACATATCAATAACTATATAAGGCAATTCATGGTTTATCCTTTCAGTGAAATCGTTTCACTCGGAGGTAGGCCAAGCATAAGTTCCAAATACTATGTTATAGCCTGTATGTGAGCATTGAATACACTCTTCTCTAGTAATATCAGAGATTCCTCCAAATATTCTGATAAACTAATCGGCATTTAGAGTAGTCATTAGACAAGGTGTCTACCACTCAAAAGCTCCCACTAGCTCGTATCCTTCATAAGAACCCAAAGATCAATATGAACAAGTTGTGATACTTTTTCAGCTCTATTACCTTTTCCTTATTGAAAAGGTTACTTAGTCATTTTTCCTTTGCGATAGTGTTTGTAGACTGGGATAGGAATCACCCTTAGCCAGTCTTAAGATATTATCTTTAGAATATATGCACCAATTAATAGATGCTGAAGAATTGTTTATCTAAATACGGAAACCATTTGCCTTAATAGTTTATGATGTGTTACATACACATTTTCAGCATTACATAGTGGTTTTGACTTTATCCGACAAAAGCCCAAGTCTCAGAATCGTATACAAATGTCATATTCACTTTCTTTAAGGCAACTATATTATCGATGTGAATGTGAATCTATTTGTTCCAAAGAATCTGAAAAATTCAGAAATTAGATTTATGCGATATTCAAGGATTAAAATCCGAAATTTATTTCCTTATATCACTCCCACTATCTTAGCTGAAATAACTGCCCGTTTCCGACTCTTTAATAATGAATGCCAAGCTACCTTGTTCATTAATTACAAACGAACTTTAGCTTATGAGTCAGATTATTCGGTTAAGAAAGTCAAAAGATTCATAGGTTAGTGATCCAAAATCACTTTCCTTATCCTTTACTTTCTTTTATTAATATTTCGGTTTAGCATTTAACTTATTTAGTTTAGATGATTTATAGACATTCATTCCCATTCTTGGATTTCTTTAAAGGTGTTGGTCCCTTGGAAAGGCTAACACAAGTTTAGAGGGGGGGTGAATAAACTTGTTCCTAAAACTGGATTTAAAACAAATTAAGGTTCAGTTAAACTTGTGTGGAGTTAAGCTGACTAAGCTGAGTTTAAGTCAAACTGACTTAAGCTTAAAACTGAGTCAACCGGCAGCGGATTAAGTTTTAGCCTTTTTCTTGATCTTGTTATTCTCTGTGAAAACTGATTGTAGTAAACTGAATTCTGATGAATGTCAGTTTGTGAACTGTGAGGTGTATAACAATCAATTATCAAAATGCTGTAAATAAATGCTGAATAAATAAGTAAGTGTGTAAAGTAAAAAGGCAAATATTATAGAGGTTCCAGGTGGTGTAATCCTGTACGTCCTCTCTTCCCATGCGGTGCGGAGGAAAATTCCACTAGAACTTCTTGAGGTGAACTGTTACAAAAAGTCCTAAACAATAGTCATTTGCTAATCCCTAGCATCACTATCTAAACAGTTGTAGAATAGGTAGAATTGCTGCTCTTCAATTGCTTGAACACTGGTCCTTAGAGGGTTGAATTGCCTCTTCACCAGCTACCACCACAAACACAGTCTACCCGACTGCTTATCACAACTGTTCTTGGCGAAACCTTCCCGGTTTGCTTCACAGTCTAAAACCTTTGATGTAGAATCAAAGATGGGCTTGTTTGTGGTTCTTCAAAGTGTCTGATTCTTGATAAAATCGGTGTAGCTTGAACACTGGAAGAATTTCTAGATATGATCTTGTTATAGCGCAAAGATGATAGCAGTTAGAATGATTAATGCACACTTAAATCTTGTATATCATATGTATCATATATGTATTAATCCTTGGTGAAAAGTCCTCTATTTATAGTGTGAGGTCCAACGTTCATCTGGCTTCAATTCGAATTGTATCAACGTCTATTTTGTAACGGCTAGATTTTCTGACCATTCTACTGTGTCAGTATTTCATCCAATAAAATTGCTTCCTTTATAACGTTCAAATGTACTATCAGTTTGTTGGATGACTGACATATAAAACTGAGTTTCCTTATCAGTTTTAAGATGAGTTTATCACTTGTCATTTTCTTGACTGACTTGGAGCATTAACTGAGATTTTACTCTTCTTCAAATATCTGTACTCCAGTTTCATCTGATTATAATTGACTTAATCAGAATACACCATGACACATTATCATCTAAGAACTCATTGTCCTCATGATTCTTAGGTCTTCATACAAGATCCATAAAGTCAGTTCAGGTCACCACAATCTTGCCTGAAGTCTAACTTTACAGTCTCGACGTAGTCTTCATAACTGAGTTTGAACCCTCAGTTCTTCAATCTTCAATAACTGAGTCTGTGACCCTCAGTTCTTCAACTTCTAGATAAGCCAACTGAGTCTGTGTCCCTCAGCGAACTTACCTTCTTCAGTTTCTTGTAGGTGTATTCTGAGTCAGTTTGTTTATCTTGATGATTTCGATCTTCTAAATGATTTCCAGTTTTTTCAGTTTTACGACACACTAACTGTTACAATGCTTGTCTAATGTAACTTATACAAATATCAGACTCTAGTAAAACCTATACATTCAGTTCTAGACATCTTTTAGCTTTTCACTATAATAGCTGGCTTCAGCATTTCATCAATGGGGTTAAGATAATACTTTGAATAAATATGATGAATTATCATCAAAACATAAATTTTATTTCCAACAAAAAGAAATTTCCGCGAACTAGCAGTTCATTTGAGTAGACACTGCTCGTGAACTGCGGGATGCCCAGTGAGATTGATGCCAAATCATTCTTGTCATCTTCAAACTAATTTTAATTTGTCTCCCGTTTAACACGAGTGACAGCAGTGACATACTTATCAATATCATTTAAGTTTGTAGGATCAAGAGGAACTTCCTCTTCCAAAAAATTAATTTGCATTCTTGATTTATGAGTTCAACGTTCTTGTTACTTTTCCACTTTTATGAAGTTGTTATCAGTCAATATAATATTTTTTAGCAATTTAGATGCCTTGAGATGATATGTAGTTGCATAAATAAATTATGACAAAAATATAAATCAAATCATACACCACAACAAATAATGATTTTAGGAATTATAAACATGACGTCATGCATGCAGTTTATCTTACCATTCTAAGGATTTAATCTCACACCTACAGTGCCGCCGTAGGGTGGGTCATAGAGGTGACGATTAAATAGAGACAATCTCTCTGAACAATTAAACCATTGAGAATCAAACATCTCCATTTAGTTGTTGATTACCTTCCTTTTTCAACCAAGATATTTCCAAAAATACCCTTGTGAGTGTGACCTACTATTTCAGATTTTTAAGTACGCCCCGAGTATGCCGCCGTAGGGTAGGTCAGTGACCCGATGAGTACTCAAAATCCTATCCTTTCGGAGACCAAGCCTTGAATTTTGATAGCGGTGAAGGCCATCCGTAGGGGGGCCGAAATCAAAGTGCCATGAGGCGTCACCATTCTCTCACGTGCTTGTGCCAACAATAGAGGCCGTGGGGTTGGTTCTCACCTTCCCCGCTCCCACTCGTTATTTTGAAAAATAGGTAGTCTTATTAGGATTTTTAGATTTTTCTTAATAATCCGAGAAACAATAAATCATGAATATTTAATTAATCCTCCCACTAGTTCATCAGTTCCAAATACCGTCTAACTAGTGTCACATATTCACGACTTTCCATTTTCTCGGATTTTTAAATTCTTTGTGTAGAGACTACACAATTAAAATTCACCTAGAATTTTATAATCCTAGTCCATTAGGAAATCATGAATTTTCTAATAATTTGAAAACCAATAAATCACAAAATTTAAAGCTCCCACTAGTTTATCGGTTCCAAGTACCGTCTAACTAGTGACACTATATTCATGATTTTCCAATTTTACAAATTTTTAGAAATTTCTTGTGTAGACACTACACAACTAAAATTCACTAGAAGAATTTTATAGTCCTAATATTGTCATGATAAAATTTTAAGGTCGTAGAATTTTATCTCAATAATTTGAAAACAATAAATCTTGAAAAGCAATCACCAACTTATCGGTATTAAACCCTAGCTGAGCTTTAACCGATTTCACCGAACGGTGTCGGGATTGGCTAAGCCGACCCTTCCTCTTCGTTGGTTCATATAACTGCTGGATGAATCGGCCTAAGGCTGCCCCATTGAGCCGAAACTCGCCGGATAGCTTGACCTTTCCGGACCCCCGATGCTAACGTCGCACGTGTGCGGGTGCTGGGTTGAAAATCGGGCTAAGGTTGCCGCATTGAGCCTCAACTCGCTGGATAGCTTTACCTTGCCGGACCCCCGTGGCTAACCCCACACTTGGACAGACAAGTCGAGTCGAGCCGAAGCCCTGTTGACCGCCCGAACCAATTTTCGAACCTTTTGCTCAGTTGGTGTCCAACTTTTCCGGATTTTCCAATTTTTTTAATTATTAAAATTCTTTTATGTAGTCACTACATAATTAAAATCCACGAATGATTTTTAGATCCCAAAATTAAATTTAC
Source organism: Gentiana macrophylla (assembly GCA_026214975.1). Classification (NCBI taxonomy): domain Eukaryota; kingdom Viridiplantae; phylum Streptophyta; class Magnoliopsida; order Gentianales; family Gentianaceae; genus Gentiana; species Gentiana macrophylla. The sequence continues at coordinate 81,079,403 of CM047807.1, read as the reverse complement.
CGAGTAATTTTATTTTATCATGTGAATTTTATATCCCGATAAAATTCCGTTCGTTTTAATAAATTTAACTAATTACCTAAATTAATCTAAATTAATTACTTCTCATACATGCCTAATTAATATCACGATTAATTATCTACACGTATGCATATGCTAGGAGTGGAATTCATGAATATGATGCTTGTCATAGCATGGTTATCTCACATAAATTATCAAACGTGAAAATAAATGCATAAAAGTAATTCACTGAGATGGACCGTTGGTACCCCCGTATCTAATCTATAAATTAAATAAACCCTAAGCATAAAAAAAATGTCAATCTACTATTTCCTCAGCCATCTCAAGTATTTGATTTTCTGCTCTTGTTTCTTTATCAAAAACTGCTCCAACCGAGTTGGTAAGAGTCTCATTCTTCCTTCATCACCTTTTGAGTTTGAATCCCCTTTGGTTTAATTTGTTTTTTCGTATTTTATTTTATTTTTTTTCCGAAAAAAAAAATTTACGAGCTAAAAAAAATAAATTATTACAAAAAAAAATTCATAAAATTATACAGCCAAAGGGATTCAAACTCGGGTCTGCACACAATTGAACCAATGTCTTGACCACTGTGCTGCGCCTTTTACTCTTCATGTCTCCATCCAATTTCATTAAAAGGCCACTCGGCCGAATAAAATAATTTCCGAAAATTAAATTACAAAATTAAATTACATGACTTTCTATACCCGGAAAAACAGGTTTACAATAGTTCTAAAGGTAAACAAGTACAACCCCAATCCATCTCGTCAACCAAAACATTCAATAAAAATAAAAGATGCAATTTTTTTACTCTATTCCACCCCTTATTAATTAATTATGCAATCATTATCGCAAATTCGCTTTAAACCACCCTCCGATACCACATGCTGGATATACAGAAACCTGAATCCGGATCCGATCCATAATTGGATCGTCAGATCTGATTCACATCACCGATCGAGATGCTCGATCATGCACAGCAGAAGCTACGAATAAATTCGTATGCGATTTTACCACGATTCGATTCGCATAAATAATTAATACGTCTATAAGAAGGTTGAATATTTACCTTATTCAAGAGGTGTAGTAAATCGACAGATGGAGAAGCCGCATTCTTCCGGATTGTATCTCCTAGCGACGACTGGTGGACATCGATCCTCGCCGTAGAACCTCCTCGAATATGCACAACAAAAACCCTATGTTTTTCTCCTCTTAATGACTAAGGCAAGAAACTAATTTTTTTCCTTTTTATTAGAATGTGGCGCCAATTGTGTGTGTGTTAATTGTGATAGGAGGAACTCTATTTATATAGGAAAATAACTAGTCAAGAGAGTTATCATTTTCAAACCACAATTACTTATTCCCATAAGGAAAAGATATTTTCCAAAAGATAAGAGATAATTCCAAAAAAAATCAATCTCTTATTTTTCCATTAATTATCCAACAAATAGATAATTAATTAATTACACATGTGACATAATCTAGAAAATTTCTTTTCCTAAATTATCACAACATGTGGCGCCATATATCATTATTTTTTTATTAGAAAATGTCTTTGCTATTTTACATATTTTTTACCAAATAAATAATATTGCATATTCATTAAATAGACCAACTATTTAATTTATTCTTGAGGTTCCATAAAACGAGAAAACACTCGCTTGTTAAGAGCGAACCCGGAGACCATGGACCTATAACCAGTAGCTACAATAAATTGAATAAAATATTCATCGAACAGAATATTTTTACTCAACTCATTAATTCCGGAAATACGCCACCATAAATCCGAAACTGAACTCTATCGATTATAGAAATAACTTATTCTCAAAACGTCGAGTCGATAAGTGTCCATTGATATACTCATTACATAAAAACTAACCCTCCATAGACTATCTGTAACGAAGCAGGATTATTTCCGTAAACCTTCTTCAATACATCTTATCCTTATTTACCATTAACCCTCTAGTGATCAATTAGTTCATAACCAATACGAACTCTGTGGATCGATCAGTTTCAAGGATCAACAAATAAGGGGATTTTCTTTCTACTTCCCGCAGGAAGGAATGAATTCCATAACTGTGAAACACACACTTCTCACTCATTCCAGAATAGTGCCAACGTGAAAGTGATTCGGACCGCGCCTCTTAGCGATCCTTAACGAACACATCAAACCTTATCCTGAAACAAGTAGGAGTCTGTAATCACTTCAGGATTAAGGTTAATCCATATATGATCATCTTGTGATTTAATGAGATTTCTCAATCACGGAATTATATGAGAAATGCAGATTAAATCGGTCCAGTCCTATATAACTACATCATATATAAATGCCCCACTTAGATAACCAATTTCGACGGTCCGGATAAGACAGTCACACCATAAAGTGTTCAGGGCGCATTAATGGTGGTTTAATCAATAGACCCCATACTTTGATTAAGTTCACCACGGACTAACAGTTCAACTGTATCACCATAAACTTAATCCTCGCGTGTGACACACACACTAAGTTATATGGTTACATATGATACGACATAGGGTTTTTAGGCGCTACTTCCAACAGTTAAGTGTTCTTAAACACAATCGTCTGTAGCTGAGGGCCTCCTTCTAGCGCCAATTTGACGATGCTGGATACCGCCAATGAATAATCTGGGCCTATAAACTCTAGAGACAATGATCAAGATCTAAGAAACGTAAATCAACTACAAAACGGGGGGTGTTTTGTGTGATTTAGACTAAGCCTGAGCTTATTCTCAAATTGCCTATGTATCCTGTAATTGTTTAGGAATCAAGTATGCCGTAGTTCTAAGGATTGTTTATATAGGGAACATCTGTGCCCTAGGTTAGAATTGTGTTGTGTCATTCAAGGACTCTAGTTGTAACCGACTGCGAATATCTACATGTTAATCTCCGTGATTCTAGGAGATGATTACGCTATCATAAATAATAGAATAACTGTTGTAATTGTTGGGGATTCTTTCCATGTCTGTCACATATATTACACACATGGGATAAGATCGTAATCAGCTCTATCCGACCTATGGAGAGCTTCAAACTATGCATTGGCCTGAGCTGCGCTGCTATGGCTCTACTGTGCCATGACCAACCTGCGGTGGGCTATAAACAATGCTCGGCAGACTAGGTAGACCTCCCTCATGGGATAAAGGTCTCTAAATTGAGTATTAGATAGGGTTCCTAGACCCTAAATGTTCTCATTCTTTCTCCTTATTTATTACTACCTCCGTCCCAAAATGTAAGTCCATTAGTTTTTTAATTTTGTCCTATAATGTAAGTCAATTTAGATAACCAAAAAAGTATTTATTACATTTTTCTTCTTTTACCATTCATTTATTATTTATCCTCCCAATTTTCACTACTTTACATTAATGACATTGAAAGGTCATTTTACATATTTTTTATCAAAATTAATGACACATAACTAATTTAACCAACTTTTTTAATTGGCCGATGCTAATCCGAATTTCGTCAAAATTTATTTGCAGAAACTTGGCCTTGGTATTAAGATGATACTGAGAGAGGTGTATGGAAGTGCTTGGGAATTAGAAATATGAAGAAATGGAGGTTTGGACTCGTTTTTAATGCTATGAAGGGTGGGAGAGGTTAGAAAACCACCAGAGGTTGTTAGAAATGAAGAGATCTGACTTTTGGATTCGAATTCCATGGCAATGTAGAAATCTACCACATCGCCGCTGGAAATCAAAATCGGAAATTGCGTCTTTACGTTTCCTTTGAGTAGTGTCTAAGATATTTTTTCTAAGGTTTATCAGAAATATTTATCATAATACCACATATGTATGATGTATTATGGACCCGATACGCAAGGGCGCCTCCTGGGCCAAGGAGTTATCGCCTTGTTCTAAAATCAATGAATTTGGCTAGTCACTAAATTTTTTGACATAATATTAAATATATACTGTATTTATTCAAACAATGAATGTATTACTATAATGGTTAGCACTCTAGTATGCTAGGAATGAAACTTGGTCTCGATTCATGCAAACTATAATAATATTTGTTTTTTAAACCAGCATCTGAAGGCCAAAAAAGTAGCTTTTTTTTCCTTTCAAACCCATGATTATCACACACAGCTTTTTTTTTTTTTTTGGGGAATGAGGAGAAGGACAGAAATATTCATCATTGAGTAGAAATGAGCTTTTTTGAAACCATAAAGCGACAATATTTATTTATTTATCAAATTCACTTGTGTTCGAAATTCATTATTTAAAATTCACCATCGAAATTTTTAATTTTCAAAATTCATCAATTGAGATTCACCGATTTTCGGGATTCATCATCAAAATTCACATAAAATTCATTTGATTTTGGGATTTATTTGATTTCGGGATTATTTTATTTGTCTACCATTTATAAAATTATGCGATTGTCTTAAAGTTGTTTTTTTAAAAATATTCAGGATTGTGTCATTATCCCTAATTTTCCATAATTTTTTATATATGTTTGAATTCTTTTTTTTGAACTAAAATTTGATACGAGAACGTCCCTGCTGCTATGACGTAAGATACTAAATTGAACTCAGGGTATTACAGTTTACACACGTTTCTCTATATTTTTCATACTTCTACTTTCATACAAGCTAGTACATAACATTGGTGTACTTTCTGCTTCAGCTCACGTTTCTGATGTTTTTGCTAAACGAAGATATGGTTAGACAAACTTGTAGATTTTATTTTTACTTTTATTAAATCCACACCCTCATTCTCCCACTTGAAAAGACATTTTGTGCTGAAATTATTGATCTCCAAATTTCCAATTCACCATAAAGTTTATTTGTTTTATTTTTATGCACACTCATTGTCCCACTTGATAGATATTTTGTCCTTAAATTATGGATCACCATAAAGTAGGAGAACAGTTACGTCCATTATCGTCAATCCTTTGGCATTAAATTCTTCTCCATTCCATCAAATTAATATGTGTTTCATCAAATTAATATTTAATCATGCATGCTGCTTTAAATTTTACTACCTCCGTCCCACAAAAATATAAATGTTTGAAAAAAAAAAAATTATCCCATAAAAAGTATCTATTTAAAAAATCAATATATCATTTAATATTATTTTACCAAACATACCCCTAACCTAACATTTATTGTTGTATGCTTATTTAGGTAGTATTTAAGTTATAATAAATATATACAATTTACAAGCTATTGTCCCCTGTTACGTCAAAAAGTCCCACGTCGTTAGTCCCACTATTTTTTATTTTATTTAAACAAGCTACCTTCATCCAATAAATGGAAAACCATCACCTCGATACAACGAAGTGTTTAGCAGCAAAACTATACTAGAGCGATTAAGGCAAACACATATAAAGCACACATATGGTTTACATAATATCTCAAGCCAGTTGTAGATCTCTCGCACATCGAATGGTCTTCGCAATGAACACATGAGCCAGGGGGTGCGTTGTCTCCGAATCAAACTTAATCTTGTTCCTCCAATACCACAAGCCGTACAATGTCTCTCTAAATAAGTATGGCCAACTTCGACGAATGTTCGGCTGCAAGTTGGTCCCAATCCAGTTGGATGCAACATATTTTTGAGAGAATGGTCTCCAATCTTCCCGGCTCAAAAGTTGGTGCCACACTTGCTTGGGCCACCAACAATCGCGTAGGGCATGCAACTCAGATTCCTCGTTGAGTCCACAAATATGGCAAGTTGGGGAAGCTGCTATGTATCGATGGAATAAAAAGCTCGAAGTCGGAAGCGCATTATGCAAAGCCTGCCAAAGGAGAAAGTTTAGACACATTGGCCCTTTCATCTTCCAAATATCATGCCAAATATTGTCTCTCAAGAGATATGTATCCGGTTCCTGCAAGAATGCATAGCCCGAGCTGACAGTATACTTATCTTTTTCTCCGCCACGCCAAACAATGCTATCATTTTCAGCTTGAAAGCCTTCGAGCAACCTCCTATCTGCTATACAAATTCCTCTCCATATGGCCAATGTACCAGGGGCGTATCCACATGTATTAGGGTGGGGTCACGTGACCACACTGAGATCCGGAGAAATTTTTTAGTTTTAAAACGATGTAATTTTGTTGTTAAAAAATATAATTTTATGGTTAAAAAATGTAGATTAAGGCTCCGGTGGCCCCACTGCAACAAATTTGTAGACTAAAAATGTTCTTTTAGGCTTTGATGACACCAATGAAATAATTTTCTGGATCCGTCACTGAATGTACCCGGCTTATGGGGAAGGAAGGGGTTACGTTTTTCCGCACTCGTTGATTCTGACCGAATTTCATACAGAATGTTAAAAGTTTTTTTAACTCAATTTTAATCAAAAAGTTATTCTGAACAGTATATTATGTATGTAATGTTAGAATGGATAAATCACTGCGGTTAACGTGGAATTAATTGAAGATGCAGGAGAAAATAAAAAGAGATAGAGCTCTATTTTCTAAATTAAAAATAGTTGATAAATATTCAGTTTATATTTAAAGTTTCAGATTTTTTATTTAAAGTTTGTGGTATATCATCTTTTATCTAATGTAGCACTATAAATAAATGTACTATGTACCAGATTATGCATTGAATAAGAAATCAACTCCTTTTCCTTCAGTTTTATATTTTCGTTTAATCCTTTCATGGTATCATATCCCTCTGCTCACGCCAAAAACATCAGAAATGTCGACCGCAGTTACTGCTTCATCTCCTTGAACTACTATTACTATTCCCAATCTCCATCAACTCATAACAGCAAAATTCGATGAAACCAACTATCTTACGTGGTTATCTCAAATGGTTCATTTTCTTAAGAGCCATGACTTGATGGATTTCGCGGATGGTTCTCAACCGCACCCATCTCATTTCTCACTAGATCATGAAGGAAAATTGTTGGACAGATTGTCCACACTATTAAATGATAAGAAATATAGTAGCGCCTTTACTAACACCAATTGGTTTTAGTACAACGGTAAGCACTTGATCTTAACATGGTAGTAGCAGAGTCGTGAGATCGAGCCATGAGATCGAACCCCTGGTTGAAATTATTAAAAAAAAATTGTGCAAGTGTTAGACATATTGCTAACACTTGAGGGGGGGGGGGTGTTGGACAGATTGTCCACACTATTAAATGATAAGAAATATAGTAGCGCATTTACTAACACCAATTAGTTTTAGTACAACGGTAAGCACTTGATCTTAACAAAAATCCTACCAACAATGTCAATCCCGACTACAAGACATGGTAGCGCAAGGATCAACTGGTCCTCAGTTGGATAAATGCCACGCTGTTCGAGAAAACTACATCAACGGTTTATGGAATTTGAACGGCACAACAAGCATGGATTGCATTATCACAGAAGTTAGCATCTCCTTCACGATCTCGAATTAATCATGTCAGTTTTGGTGACTTGATCTCTAAACTGAGAAATATCTGGTGGAACTAATCTGGGAAAACTGAGACTGAGTTTGATGGTCAGTACAGTTAAGTATATTCAGTTATGTGAAAGTCAGTTTGAAGAAGTGCAACTGAGTTTCTTCTGAAGTTAGCAGTCAGTTTCTGGTCTGCTGAGTATAGCTAAGTTCTACATCTGAGCAACTGATTACAAGTCTGGGAAGTCAATTTTTGAACTGGGTTTCATCTGGTGGAGAACAACTGGAGATGGGGTCCACATTTGGGGTATTTATGGTAGTTCCGACAAAGATCTATGGCGGTTAGGGTTTGGGACTTGTGTCTACAAATACCAATGTTGTAATCAATGCAATGTGTGTCTTTCAAGAGTGTTGTTCACACACTTATGGAAACCTTGTAATTCTGTGCATAATAAAACATCTCTTTTTATGTCCGTGGAGTAGTCGACACAATGCCGGAAACCACGTTAAATCACTGTGTTCTTCTTATTTCTGTGTTTTATCAATTCCGCCATTATTTACGTTTGCATTGCTATATGTGTTTGTGTCCATCTTAAATTGCATATTCCTATCTGTGTTTATAACAAACTAGTATCAGAGCGTCAGGTTCAAAATTCAGGAGTTGCCGGTGAACAGAGTTGATCTTCACCAAGACCGGTGACCGGTGCTAGGATTTTGTGATCAAAGGTTTGTTCTTTTAATTAGAAGGATGTCAGCAATGAACGTGAAGATTGATAAATTTACAGGAAGGAACAGTTTCAGTCTGTGGCAAATCAAGATGCAGGCCTTGTTAAAGCAGCAAGGATTGTGGACTCCTTTATCGTGGTAGAGGATGCCGATTCTGCGCAGATTATTATGCGGTCCCGGAGGAGAAATCACATTCAACCATCATGTTGTGCTTGTATGATGATGTTATCACAGAAGTTTCTAAGGAAGACAACGCTACCAAGTTATGGTTGAAGCTTGAAAGCATGTATATGACTAAGTCATTTACCAACAAGTTGCTGCTAAAGCAGAGGCGGTTCAGCCTGAGGATGCATGAGGGGGCTCAGTTGGGAGATCATCTTGATCAGCTGAACACAATATTACTTGATCTCAAGAATATAGATGTTAAGATTGAGGATGAAGATGCTGCTTTGATTTTGCTGGTTTCATTACCAGCTTCCTATGAGAACTTTGTGCAGTCCTTCATAGTTGGGAAGGATACAGTTGCTTTAAAGGATGTAGGGTCAGCTTCACATGCCAGGGAGCTGAGACATAAGGCAGCTGAGCAGACAGTCAGGCTGCAGGACTGATAGTCAGTTGTATCAGTGGAAAAGAGTATGGTCAGTCTAGAAAGAAAAATTCCAAGAAGACAAAGTCCAAAGGACCGAAGTCCACAGATGTCTGTAATTATTGTAAGGAGCAGGGACATTGGAAGTCCAATTGTCCAAAGAGGAAGAAAGCAAGCAGGAGAATAAGATTCGCACAACACGGTCAGTAGCGGTGAGCATGATTCAGATGAGGACATGGTCCTAGTGGTAGGAGAATCAGCACATCAAACTGATGTGTGGATTCTGGACTCTGGGGTATCCTTTCATATTTGCCCTCACAGAGAGTGGTTCACAAGTTATCAGCAGATAGATGGTGGTCATATATCTATGGCAAGCAGCAAGGTCTGTAAGGTAGTTGGGATTGGCTCAGTTCAATTGAGGACAGAGGATGGAAGATTCTGCAAACTGAGTGAAGTTAGACATGTTCCACAAATTACAAAAAACTTGGTATCTCTCCGTTCTTTGGACAACATAGGATTCTGTTTTAAGGGGGAAAGTGGTGTGCTGAGTGTCTATAAAAACTCAGTTGAAGTTCTCAAGGGAATCAAGAAAGGGACTCTGTATATATTACAAGGGTCACTTGTTGCTGGTTCTGCTGCTGTGGCATCAGCTGAGGTTCATCAGTCACAGCTTACAAAACTGTGGCACATGAGACTGGGTCACATGGGTGAACAGGGGATGCATGTTCTTTCTCAGAAAGTTCTTCTTAGGGGATGTAAGGTCAAGAATCTAGACTTTTGTGAGCATTGTGTGTTTGGGAGGCTTTATAGGAGCAAGTTCTCAAAAGGGATACACAATACAAAGTCATCACTCGATTACAATCATTCTGATTGCTGGGGGCCATCAAAGGTGGTGTCATTGTGTGGTCACAGATATTTTGTGTCATTTATTGATGACTATTCAAGGATGACTTGGGTGGTGATGATGAAACACAAAAGTGAGGCATTCAAGAGCTTCATGCAATGGAAGGCTCTAGTTGAGAATCAGTAGGGGAAGAAGATCAACAGGCTTCGTACAGATAATGGTCTTGAATTCTGCTGGACCAAGTTTGATATATTGTGCAAAACTGAGGGTATTGCCAGACATCATACAGTCAGGAATACTCCTCAGCAAAAAAGTGTAGCTGAGAGAATGAATCAAACTCTTCTGGAGAGAGCAAGATGTATGCTCTCTCATGTTGGTTTATTAAGGAGATTTTAAGCGAGGTCACATTACCACAACACTTACTTAATCAATATGAGTCCTCACACAGGGATCAGTCTCAAAACACCAGTTGAGATGTGGTCAGGCAAGCCTGCATATTATTCAGTTCTAAGGGTTTTTGGAAGCACAATTTACTATCATGTCAGTGAAGGGAAACTGTAACCAAGGGCCAAGAAATGAGTGTTTGTGGGGTATGGTGATGGAGTAAAGGAGTACAGAATTTGGTCATCAGTAGAAAACAGAGTTATTCTCAGTAGAGATACAGTTTTTGATGAAAATTCAATACTCAATTCATTAGTGGGGAGGATAACTGAAACTGAAACCAGTGCTAAAACTGAGAAAACTGACAGTAAGGTGAAACTTCAGGTTGAGTCAGTTGGAATGCAACAATCAACTGATCCAAGTCAGTTTTCATCTGATATGGTTACTGAACCAGAGTTGAATCCAAGCCAATCAGCTGAGCAAATGTCAGTTGAGCGTCAAACGGAGAACGTGGGTCAGTAGAGTATAGCTATCAGCAGAGCTAGAAGATCCAATGTTGGGATACCTCCTAGAAGGTATGGGTTTGATGATATGGTTGGATACGCACTTCAAGTTGTAGAAGAAGTGGATGGTCTTGAACCTTCTACTTACAGGGAGGCAGTGATATGTTCTGAAGCATCTCAATGGCTTGCTGCCATGGGAGATGAAATGCAGTCATTACTGAAGAATCAGACTTAGGATCTAGCTAAACATCCAGCTGAAAGGAGAGTTGTTACTTGCAAATGGATTTTCAAGAAGAAGGCAGGGATAACTGAAGCAGAAGGAGTTAAGTATAAGGCACGTTTGGTTCCAAGAGGATTCAGTCAGAAAGAAGGGGTGGACTTTGATGAGATATTCTCACCAGTAGTCAGACATACTTCAATTAGGGTGTTACTAGCAATAGTGGCACAGCAGGACTTAGAACTTGTGCAATTAGATGTGAAAACAACTTTTCTACATGGTGAGGTTGACAAAGAGATATACATGACTCAGCCAGAGGGTTTCCAAGTTCCTGGAAAAGAAAATCTTGTGTGTAAGTTGAAGAAGTCCTTGTATGGACTGAAGCAAGCTCCTAGACAGTGGTATAAAAGGTTTGACAGCTATATGATCCAGTTGGGTTACAGCAGAAGTACTTATGATTGTTGTGTTTACAACGATCAGTTGGAAAATTGATCATACATCTATCTTGTGTTATAATGTGGATCACATGATGATAGCTTCAAAGAAGAAGTCTGATGTTCAGTATCTGAAAGACCTTCTCAGTGCTGTGTTTGAAATGAAAGATTTGGGTGCAGCTAAGAAAATTTTGAGGATGGAGATCTGGACAGATAGAAATCAGAAGAATTTGTTATTATCTCATCAAGGCTATATACAGAAGATTTTGTCATAGTTTGGCATGTCAGCTGCTAAGACAATAGATACTCCTATGGCATCAAATGTTCATTTGTCAGTTTTTGCTTCACAGTCAGCAGAGGAGAAGGACTATATGTCAATAGTTCCCTACGCTAGTGCAGTTGGCAGTCTGATGTATGCAATGGTGTGCATTAGGCCTGATCTGGCTCAGGCAGTCAGTGTTGTCAGCAGGTTTATGGCTCAACCTGGAAAGGAACACTAGAAAGCTGTGAAAAGAATGTTCAGGTACCTTAGAGGTACAGCTGATGTTGGTCTCATTTATGGAGGTGATACTCAGAAACTGATCACAAGATACTGTGATGCTGATTATGCTGGTGATGTGGACAGTAGAAAATCTATGACTGGTTATGTTTTCACATTGTGGAATTCAGTTGTGCGCTGGAAAGAAACTCTTCAAGCAACAATGGCTTTATCAACTACTGAAGCTGAGTACATGGCTCTTACTAAAGCAGCCAAGGAGGGTATCTGGTTGAAAGGTCTAGTCAGTGATTTGGGGCTACATCCGGATCAAGCTGAGATTTATTGCGACAGTTTGAGTGCAATTTGTCTAGCTAAGGATCTGGTTCATCATGAAAGAACCAAGCATATCGATGTGATGTATCATTTTCTGAGAAACGAGAAGAGGGTTGTAGTGAAGAAGATTAGCACCAAGGATAATCCAGTTGATATGTTCACTAAACCAGTTCAGCAGAGCAAGTTTCAGTTGTGTCTGAACTTGCTGAATATTCAAAGCTTGTAAACTGAAATCTGGATACTCAGTTGAGGGCAGATCATCTTGAGTGGATTCTGAGCAGAAGTCTGGTAATGTACATCCTAGCATTGGCGAATGCATCTGGTACAAGTACATCTGATTATGCAATCTGGTGACGTTGAATGAGAGTTCAAGTCAAGGTGGAGATTTGTCAGTTTTGGTGACTTGATCTCTAAACTGAGAAATATCTGGTGGAATGAATATGGAAAACCTGAGACTGAGTTTGATGGGCAGTTCAGTTAAGTATATTCAGTTCTGTGAAAGTCAGTTTGATGAAGTGCATTTGAGTTTCTTCTACACGATCGAGTCGAGTCCGTTACGGCAGTGCTTTTTCTTTGAGTATATTTGAGTTCTACATCTGAGCAACTGATTACAAGTCTGGGAAGACAATTTTTGAACTGGGTTTCGTCTGGTGGATAACAGCTGGAGCTGGGGTCCACTTCTGGGGTATTTATGGTAGTTCCGGCAAAGATCTATGGCGGTTAGGGTTTGGGACTTGTGTCTATAAATACCAATGTTGTAATCAATGCAATGTGTGTCTTTCAAGAGTGTTGTTCACACAATTGTGGAAACCTTGTAATTCTATGCATAGTTAAATATCTCTTTTTCTGTCCGTGGAGTAGTCGGCACAACGCCGGAAACCTCGCTAAATCACTGTGTTCTTCTTATTTCTGTGTTTTTTCAATTCCGCCATTCTTTACGTTTGCATTGCTATCTGTGTTTGTGTCCATCCTAAACTGCATATTCCTATTTGTGTTTATAACAGGTCACCTCAAAAGACAACTTCAGACATTGAATCAAGGAGCAAAGAAGTGTGCTGCGTTTTTAGATCAAGCCAAACAATTGGCTGCTCAACTCCGAGCCATCGGTAAACCGGTTAAAGATGATGTCTTGATCACATATGTGGTAAACGACTTAAATCCACCTATCATTCTTTTGTTACATCACTCTCCCTGGAAACATGAGATATAAATCACACCTTTGAATATTTCCAAGCTGAGCTTTTGTGTTGTGAATTGCTTTTAGAAACCAAGTACACACACGAGAACCCAAATCCCATCCCCCTCACAGCCAAACAAAATACCCCACCAAATACCCAAAATACTCCCAGTCAATCCTCATCAAACTCTATCCCCTTCCAACCTTATCAAAACTGCCCTCATCCCAGACACCCACCCTGAAATCCCTCCCCGTACTACCCTCCTTCCAATCCATATGGACCTCCCCCCTATTACCCTTCCTCAACTCCCTTCGGGCCACCAGCTTCTTTTCCTACTAGTAGACCTTCAAAAAGACCCTCCCAAGGCCCCATATCAGCCTTGTATCAAGGATCAGCCCCGTTTCCAGGCCCCAGACCACAGCCTAACAATTCCACTCCTCCATTTCCCCAGAACCACCATTTCTCTTCAAACAAAATTCCCTGCCAAATTTGTGGACGCACAAACCATCAAGCTTTAGATTGTTTTCAAAGAATGGACGATACTTACCAAGGCCAACATCCTTCAGCCCAACTTGCAGTCATGGTAGCCCAGACGCATTATCCCGCATCAGATGAGGATCCTTGGTTGATCGATATTGGAGCAAATCAACATATCACTTCTCAACTGGACAAGCTTCATCTGACAGAGCCCTACCTATATTGACCAGGACACCGTTGCTGTTGGCAATGGCCAAGGTTTGGAAATTCAGCATACTGGTAATATGTATTTACACACACCACATACCACCCTCACACTTCAAAATGTTTTACATTGCCCTAATGCATCAGCCAATCTTTTATCTATTAACAAATTTTGACATGATAATGATTGTTACTTTATTCTTACTAACAAGCATTTTTTATTAAGGACAAAACAACAAACCTGACTCTGCTGGAGGGAAGGAGTAACAATTGCCTTTATCCAATTTATCCTTAGAAAGTTGTTCGACCTCAAGCCTTTACTACTGCTGTTAGAGTCAAGGCTTCTTTTCCTATTTGGCATTCTAGATTAGGCAACCCCTCACACTCAACTATTTCTTTGATTTTAAATAAACATTTCTTGCCTTTTATTTCCGGGAAAAAAGAGCATGTTTGTGAGCCATGTCAATTAGGCAAAAGAAAACAGCTCCCATTTTCAGAATTCACAATGAATAACAACAACCCCACTTCAATTAGTTTATTCAGATGTATGGTCCCGCACCATCCCCTACCTTAATGGTTGTCATCAATATGTTTTATTTGTGGATGATTTTTCTCGCTACACTTGGCTTTAACCTATTCAAAATAAGTCTGATTTTTATGCATGCTTTATCAAATTTAAAACACTTGCTGAAAATCAATTTCCATGCAAAATTATAGCCTTACAATGAGATGGAGGTGGAGAATACCTCTATAAACCGTTGAAACACTTTTTGAAACCCATGGTATTCACCATTGATATTCCTGCACGAGCACACCCCAACAAAATGGTATACCCGAATGAAAACTCCACCACATTACAGAAATGGGACTAAAGCTTACTTGCCTAGTCACACTTACCACAACAATATTTGGTTAATACCTTCCTTGCCTCCATTTATCTCATTAAACGAATTCCCACTCCGGTCCTTCACAATGATAGCCCTTACTTAAGCTCTACCAACTACATCCTGATTATTACTTCTTTCACGCCTTCGGTTGAGATTCTTTTCCCCTGCTCCGCCCCTACAACACAAATAAAGTCATGTTTAGATCAAAACGATGCATTTTTCTAGGGTAAAGTCCCCAACAAAAAAAGGTTATCGATGTCTAGACCCACTCTCAAAAGGGTCTACATTTCCCATCATGTCATCTTCGATGAACTGCATTTACCTAAGGCCACATTGCACCATCTCCTCCGGTAGCAACAACATGTACTTCACTTACACTTTCCTTTAAATCTGTTGCGCATTTATTCCCTAATTTAATTCCCTCTAATAGCCCTCCTCCTCCAACATCCACCTCCCCACCCACTTCACCGTCCTGTCCACCATCCTTAACTATTTTCCAACACATTCCTCTCCTATCCCACTCCCCTATCCGCCTTCTCTGACATCATCTCCATGTCCATCCCTTTCACCCACCTCTGCACCATCACATCCTAGTCCCGGACCTCCTCCATCATCATAGCCTCATCCTCACCTCATGATCACCCACTCACAAACCGGCAACCTCAAACCTGTAACCTTCCCCGACTTTCAAACCTACTACACCACCAAATACCCCTTTTCTGCATATACTAGTGTAGGAACATTTTATTATATTTTGATGAAGGCCATACAAGATGTTATAGCAAGCTTGAAATAAGCTAGAAATCTCTGTATAAGTCTTTAATTAGAGTCAGACATGTTGTATAAGTTGAGTCAGACAAGTATTGTACTAGTTGGTAGGATGGCTAAGTAAAACAAAAATCCGGCAGAGTAAAAGCAGTCAAGTACCAGGAGAGAAGCATGAAGACATATGGTCTGACTTATAACCAGAGAAGTCTGTGATGACCTTGGATAAGTCTAAGTTATATTTCAAGTGATGAAATTCATTGTTAAATATGGTGTACACTGAGCTCACTCAAATCAAGGATCAGTGAAGTACAAGGAATCTTGTACACTCAATGAAATCAAGAAAGCAGTGAACCGGCAAAGTGAACTGACTATCGGCTAAGTAAAGACAAAGTAGTGAACGAATAACTAAACAGCTAAGTCAGCAAAAACACTCAACCGTTCAAGCAGCAGTCAAGTACAGGAACAATTGAGTAAGGTATATCATTTACACATAGACAGAATGTGAGATAATAAGGAAGATTCAGAGGATCAAGCATTAAATGCAGAATCAATCAAGGTCTGATTTTTTGATAGACGTTTGAACAAAAATCCGGATCACTGAAATCAAAGAGAGTATGACTAATGGGGAATCAATAATTAAATCAAGGATTATTCCCCACATGTTACAGTATAAAAGATGATGGGAATGCTAAGTGCACTTTGTTGATCAATCAAAGATATCGCTGACTCTTGTGACAAAGATGAACGCCGCCGAAGAGCTTTGGTCGACAAGACTGAGACTCGGCACCGCCGATCGTTTGATATGATGCGGTAATCTAGTTGTAATCTGTTGTAACCATTTGTAACCAACTTCTAACTGACTCATGAGGTGTATGAAGTTATAAATACCCTATGATCAGCCATATTGTAATTAACTTGAAAATTTTCTATGATCAATAATAATTCTGCATTTTATATTGTTTGTTGTAATTGTACAAACTTCATCATGGTATCAGAGCAGAAATTTGAGAATTTCTAAAAGCTTTCCTGCGTTTTTTTGAAGAAACTTGATAGTGTTCTTTTTTTTTTCTAGGTTTTTCAGTTTCTTGAGTGTAAACAGTCATATTTTCCTCTGGTTTTTAATCAATTATTGATCAGTTTTCCACTATCATTGTTTATTTGAGAATTAATTCTGAAATTCTTGATAGCCATGCCAGCTAAGAAACAAGAAACCAGTCCCTCCAGTCCATTCTATGTTTATTCTAATAAGAATCCATCTCTGGTTCTTGTTCCATTGATAAATGGAAACAACTACAATCCTTGGAAAATGTCCATAGAGATGGTGTTGATCACCAAAAACAAAATTGGCTTTGTAGACAGCACAATTAATAGGCCAGAAGCAGATTCAGCAGAATTCCATGCATGGAGACAATGTGATACAATCGTGAGATCATGGATCCTAAATTCTATTGAAAACACCATTGGACAAAGTTTGATGTACTTCAAGAATGCACATGTAGTATGGAAGAATCTTGCATCAAGGTTTTCAAATGTTGATGCCTTAAGACTTTCAGATCTTCTTGAAGAAATGCATCTACTGAAACAAGGCACATATTCTGTCAATCAATACTTTACCACATTGATGATTCTCTGGGAAGAAATCATGACCATCGGGCCTGTAACAATCTATTCTTGTGATCCTCAATGTCATAGCAATGCAATCAGCAATCTGATGGATCATATGAAAGCTGAAGATGTTATGAAATTCCTTAAAGGTTTAAGGGATGAATTTGAACCAATGGTCTCACAGGCAATGTTGATGGTGCCTCTTCCAGAAATTCATGATGTCTTTGCAATGGCAATCAAGTTTGAGAGACAGAAGTCATATTTGGCTAACAAGGCCAAGGATCAAGATTCCATGGTCCTATTTTCATAAAAGAATGGACAGGGACAAAATCAGACTGTCAGCAGACCTAACTCTGCTGCAAATCCCAAGCCCAAAAATCCTAAAAAGATGCAATGTAGCTTTTGTGGATTCAATGGTCATACTGAGGAGTCCTGTTACAAGAAGCATGGTTTTCCCACAAGTTTTAAATCAAAAAGGGCAAATATGGTAGAAGGAGAGCAGTCAGCAAAAGAAGATTAGACAGCAATCGGGTCTGATGGGCTAGGTTTTCCCAATCTTACTACACAACAACGTGACAAGTTGATGGCTCTGCTGAATGACCCTCTACAACATGTAGGATTTGCTGTTGGCCAATCTACTGACATTGTTACACATTACTCACCTGCCATAGGAATATGTGACCTAAATTTAGTAAGATCAATACAATGGATCTTGGACTCTGGTGCCACAGATGTCATCGTAGGATCATTAAATCTTTTAAGTAATCCAAAACCATCATTTGGTATAAAAATAGGATTGCCTAATGGAAATAGTGTCTCTATCACACACATAGGCCAAGTGAGGATCAACACTCAACTAGTCCTACATGATGTGTTTTGCATTCCTAGTTTTAAATATATAACGTTTTATCTTTACATTCTTTCATTAATCATACAAAAGGTGCAGTTGTTTTTTCTGCTAACAAGTGTGTTTTGCAGGAGCAGAACAAGAACATGATTGGTTCCGCTGAGTTACAGAGAGGACTTTATGTCATGGATCAGCCAATAAGACTTTCTGTTACCAATACTGTAGATAATCACACTTTATCTGATAGATTAGATGATGCACTTTTATGGCACTACAGACTTGGACACTTGCCTGATAAGAGACTGCAAGTCATCAGTTCATAGTCTGCTGATGGCAAATTCTGTAATCATGATCTTTGTTATGTCTATCCTATGGCAAAATTGAAGAAAAGTCCCTTTCCTTTAAGTACTACTACTGTAAACACTATTTTTTATCTTGTTCACATGGATATTTGGGGTCTTTCGAGACAGCATACTGTGAATGCACAGTAATATTTTCTTACTGTTGTAGATGGTTTTTCTAGGTTTACTTGGGTTTTTCTTATGAGGCATAAATATGAAGCTTCTGACCTTGTTAAATCTTCTGTTAAATATGTTTCTACTCAGTTTCATAAAATTATTAAAGTGATTAGTTCTGACAATGGTGCAGAGTTTCAACTTACTGACTTTTATACTTAGTAGGGTATAATACATTAGACATCCTGTGTCAGTACACATGAGCAAAATGGTATTGTTGAAAGAAAACATCAGCATCTGCTGAATGTTGCAAGAGGTTTGAGGTTCCAGAGAAATCGACCAATTGAATATTGAGGATTTTGTCTTTTACATGCTGTTAAACTGATTAATGCCACGGTTACACCACTTGTGAAAGAAAGCACTCCACATGTATGGCACCAAACCAGATTATTCGGTGTTTAAAGTTTTTGGTTGCTTAGTTTTTTCATGTACACTTCGCATTATAGAACCATGTTTGATTCAAGATGTAGGACTAGTGTCTATCTTGGGAATTCAACCACCTCCAAGGGTTCTATTCTGTTAGACATTACCAACAAAGATATCTTTGTCGCT
Organism: Gentiana macrophylla; assembly: GCA_026214975.1. NCBI lineage: Eukaryota > Viridiplantae > Streptophyta > Magnoliopsida > Gentianales > Gentianaceae > Gentiana > Gentiana macrophylla. The sequence goes on along the minus strand of CM047807.1, from coordinate 81,060,495 downwards.
AGAAATACTCAATTCCATGAAACTTACTTTCCTATTTTTCAGCAGGTGTTTGGAAAGCCTAGACATCTTGCTGACATGCCTGTTCCTTTGCCAGTAATGGATAGTTTTGATTACCTGTTGAATGAGTCAGTAGTCCAATCAGCAATAGGATCAACAACGGCTGATACGTCCAATGAAAGGCATGAACCAGTAAATCAGGCACCTTAACCCACACAACTAAGAAGGTCCACAAGAACAAAGAAATCACCAACCTTTTATCAAGGGGGTGCTCATAATGTTCAACAGACTCCATATCTGCTGAGTAAAGTAATGAGTCTAGACAATCTCTCATCAGACTATGCCAGATTCATTAATGCTATTGATGCTGTTAACGAGCCAAAGACCTACAATCAAGCTATCAATCATGATGAATGGAAGGAGGCAATGAACAAAGAAATTGATGCTTTACAAAAGACTCACACTTGGGAGATAGTTGCTCTTCCTCTAGGCAAGAAACCATGGCGGGGAAATGGGTATACAGAATCAAATATAATCCTGATGGATCAGTAGAGAGATACAAAGCAACATTAGTAGTAAAAGGCTATACTCAGACATATGGGATTGATTATCAAGAAACCTTTTCCCTTGTTGTCAAGATCACTACAGGCAGAACCTTACTTGCAGCAGCAACAACCAACAACTGGCATTTACATCAAATGGATGTCAATACTACCTTTCTACATGAAGATCTACACAAAGAAGTACACATGCAGTTACCACCTGGCTGTGCAGCAACTAAACCAAACCAAGTTTATAAACTTACCAAATCATTATATGGCTTCAAACAAGCCATCGGACAATGGAATTGCAAGTTGACTGAATCATTGAAGGCTCATGGATTTAGTCAATCCAAACATGACCAAAGTCTATTCACAAAAGGGTCAGGACAATCATTTATTGCCTTATTGGTATATTTAGATGACATCATAGTTGCCAGTCCTAGTGAAGAGTTGATTCAGCAAGGTAAGGATGCTTTACATCAGCAGTTCACCATCAAAGATGTCCCATATATTTCCTAGGAACTGAGGCTGCTAGATGTCCCAAAGGTACATCTATTTCACAAAGAAACTACACTTAACCTCCTACAAGAATATGAGTTTTTGGGAGCCAAACCTTCTAAGACAACTATGGTATCCAAGCAGACCTTTGATAGCAAAATACTTAACCGCTAACTTTCACCGACAAAGTATCAGGTCAACGGGAGTATAGTGGTCATAAGGTCGAATCCACAGGGAGTAATGTCTAAGTACCAAAGCTGACGTATAACTTAGTTCGGGTCGAAATAATGGTGGAGGATATTATACTAATGCAGAAAGAAAGATTACACTAACGAGTTTTACTTCTAGGTACTAAAGGGTATAGCCGAACTATGATCCCACGAGCTACTTTTACCCCTAAGGAAAGACTTGACAGGGAGCGTGTCTTAACAAACATATCTATCCTATGTAGTTTAACGACATCCACGGGTACCAACTCCTAATTCTAGTGCTTAGAATGAACAATTCGATCACCCTATGTGAAGCTAACCGACTCTCCCTTTAGAAAACCGATTATCCTAACATGATTAAGCTTTAGAGCTGCTCGAACAACGATGACAAACCTCTGTATTGGAAACAGGCCTAACAACTAGGCCGAATCTACGCAACGATCCTAAAACCCCTTATCCCACATTCCACCGTAAAATGGATCTATAGATTCGATGTGTTTGATAGTGAACTAGGTGATCAATCTAATTCAAAGATGTTAAAATAAGTTTTAGGACGTGGATTAATCATTAAAACATTCAATTACGCACTACACAACTCCCAATCTCATCCCCCTTAGGGTTTTCGCTCGCTTTCACATAATTCAACTACACATGCAATTAGCTACGCATGATTATGCTAATGACGGAATAAAGAAAGGAAAACATGCTAGAAATAATAAAAGAGAAATAATTCATTACCACATAACCGTAGAAAATCTGATCCAGAAAAGTCTGAAGAAATAATTGCACCAAAAAGTTAAATATTTTGTTCCTGGAATGTAAATCTAAACTATAAAAAGTATGTAGAATCGAAGGATGTAAACTAGGGAATCAAAGGATTGAAGGATGATCAAATGTCATAACTTTGCGTGTAGACCTTCGATTTGATTGATTCAAGATGCGTAGGAAAGCGTGTTTGAAGATCTACAAGTCTTGTGAAGAAGTCCAAACCGATTTATGTCTCTAAGATGGGTCAAATGTCATTTTAAGTCAGTTGTGAGTATAAATGCTCGAGACAATTGATCCGTAAGAACTCCGTGGCTTCGGGTACACGTTTCGCACCGTAAAAACACGTCTTGTCAACATCAAAATCATCTCTCCCGAGGCTTGCTCAACCTAAGATCCTGCAATGCCACGCCAAAAATACCATGTGTAAACACGCGTACAAAAAAATTGGTCCGAACGACCCAAAAATACTATTAAAACTACATTATTTATTACTACTTACTACTTATTGTATCCTTATGAAAATATGCAAATCGATGCCCGGAGATGGAAAAATCCTATTAAAATCACGGGAAAATGGGCTAAAATCATAGTGAAATGTATCATAAAATTGACTTACATCACATATTGAAGTCGATTTCCACTTTATTCGAGAGAAAGTTTTTAATCGAGATATACTTCCGCAGCATATTCCTTATCACCTTCAATTGGCTGACATATTTACTAAGTGTCTCTCCTCAGCTCGGTTTCGTTTTCTCTATTCCAAGCTTCCGGTTCGGACACTCACTGTTCGCTTGCGGGAGACTGTTAGAATGGATAAATCAATTGCAGTCAAGGTGGAATTAATTGAAGATGCAGAAGAGAAAAAATAATATAGAGCTCTATTTTCTAAATTAAAAATAGTTAGATAAATATTCAGTTTATATTTAATGTTTGAGGTAAATCATCTTTTATATAACGTAGCACTATGAATAAATGTACTCTGTAACAGATATGCATTGAATAAGAAATCAACTCCTTTTCCTTCATTTTCAAATTTTCGTTAAACCATTTTTATGGAAACCATTTTAAATTTTGACAGGAATCAAAATAATAATCGTTTTTTTTACTCGAATCAAGGTTCCCTTAGATTCAAATGTGTATTTTTGTTTTAAAAAATGTATTTTTCCTCTCTCCATTATGTACGTTGACTTGGTTTTTCCCCTTTTACGTGATTAAACATTTTCTACAAATAGGAAACAATTAATCCGTGTTAGTACAACCATTTTAAACATGGAGTTCATACTTGCTTGCCTGCTTATTATCCTTCCAATCCTCTCTTACATTGCATTAAACCTTCTCTTACATAAGTCAAAAACCTCCAAATTACACACTAATGCAAATGCAAATCTCCCACCTGGTAGTACAGGTTGGCCTCTTATTGGTGAAACTATGAAATTAGGCATGTTTGGAGCTAAAGGGATTCCAGAAAGATTCTACCAGGAGAGAATGAAAAATTACTCACAAAGAGTATTCAAAACCTCATTAATTGGTGAAAAAACAATAGTTTTATGTGGAGCTTCTGGGAACAAATTCTTGTACTCAAATGAGAACAAGCTTGTGTCTATGTTCTTTCCTCGTAACCTTTCGAAAGTCCTCCCACATTTAGGTGAGGTTAATAACGTATCCGAAGTTACCTACAAGGCTCGAAACCTTCTTGTGAATTTCTTGAAACCCGATTTCTTACAAACTTGTGTTCCAGTTGTTGATGAATTGGCTCGAAAACATTTGGATTCCAAATGGGATTCCCAAAAAGAAGTTAAAGCCTTACATCTAGCTAAGGATTTTGCCTTTGAAGTGGCGTGTAAATTGTTCTTGAGCATCGACGATCCAAGTATCATCGAAGGTATTGCTAAACCTTTCCATGTATTAACAGCCGGGATTTATAGCTTACCGGTGAACTTACCGGGAACTGCGTTTAACAAAGCAATTAAAGCAGCAGTTTTAATAAGGGAGAAGCTGTTGGAAATTATTAAGGAAAGAAAACAACATTTGATGGCTGAAAAATCGCCGTGGAGTCATGATCTTTTGTGGGATTTGATTATGGTGGCGGATGATGATAACGGGAAGTTGTTGAGTGAACTCGAAATTGCTGATGATACTTTAGCGTTCTTACTTGCTAGCCAAGATGCGATAAGTACGGCTATCACTTTAATTATCAAATCTCTTGCAGAATTTCATCAAGTCTACCAGGAAGTCCTCAAGGGTATGTAATCATAATCAATTAATTGTTCAATGTTATTTTATTACCATATGATATCTATGTGGTGGCGGATCCAGAAAAAAAATTCAGTGGGGTCATTCTAAAAGATTTACATGTTGGACGGGCTATTATTTAAGACAAAATTTTCGGGTCGAAACCGGGTTGCACGGGTAATTAAATCAAAATTTTCGGGTCGGAACCGGGTGAGGCGGATAATTAGATCAAAATTTGATTTTTTTTACCAAAACGACATCATTCACATTTCTTTTTAGATTTGAGTGGGTTCACATGACCCCCGAGTCACGTGGCTCTGCCACTGTATCTATGTATTTATATTTTTATTTTAAATCTGCTAGAGCAAAATAGCATCATGCAAGACAAAGAATCAGGTGAGCTAAATTGGAAAGACTTACAAAAGATGAAATACTTATGGAATGTTGCAAGTGAAGTGATGAGATTAATGCCACCTTCTCAGGGCGGCTTTCGAGAAGCACTGGTTGATTTCTCATATTGTGGATTCTCTGTTCCAAAAGGATGGAAGGTAATAAAACCATAGATCAACAAGAAATTAAATGAATCTTTTACTCCTTGATTCAAAATGATTGAGATTTGATGCTTCACCAACCTTTTTATGCTCTTGATTTTGTAAATCGATGTTAAACTAACTAAAGGATTAAGTTCTACGCACATATGCTATATTTAAGAATAGTAAATAAAACCGGCCTCTGTACGTTTTTGCAGTTATACTGGACTCCACATACTACACATAAAGATCCACAATATTTTCCCGAACCAGAAAAATTCGATCCATCAAGATTTGAAGGAACGGGTCCGGTGCCATATTCATATGTCGCCTTTGGAGGAGGACCAAGAATGTGCCCTGCAAAAGATTTTGCCCGGATAATAATTCTTGTTTTTGTCCACAACCTAGTGCGAAGGTTCCATTGGGAAAAACTCTACCCAAATGAGAAAATTCTGGTCCAACCGGTCCCTATCATGGCCAAGGGGTTACCGGTCCGCCTTCATCCACACATCTGATCAGGAAATTCCAAGAAAGCTTTAAGATAGACTTTTACGTTCTCAATTTTTTTTGAAACAAAATAGTTACTGTCTTTAAATATTACACGAATGGTTAGTTGTTACAGGCAATAAACCTGTAACATCCGGACTATTTTTGCATTTTAATTTTTGTTATTCTACATGCTTTTAGACAGTGATATGGTCTCGTGCTTTGTTTTTTAATATAACTACAGGTTTGAATGTATTTCATCTTGTTGTTTTAATCTATCATATTTATGTTATTTGTACGATTCAGTTGGGCTAGCCGAGTCATTCTTTAAGTTGCCTTTCCATGATGTTGAAATAGATGGTTGATATATAGAAAATATAAGTTAACTCTCTCATGGTGACACATGGACCAATACAATGAAGACACACAGCCATACTCAACAATACTCAATATCTCAACACCCCTCAAACTGAATGTGGGATACATTCAACATTCAATTTGTCGATCTCTGAAAGGCAGGAACTTCACTCCAGACATTGCTTTAGTAAAAATATCAGCAGGTTAATCACGTGTGGATATATATATGCGCGGCATATAAATTTATGTGCTTGGTTCATGAATGATGAACATGATTTTGAGCCAAGGAGTATTCCCCAATATTGTCGCAGTAGATGACTGGTTTTCTCATGATCTAAATCCCAAGTTGAGACACCGGTGACTTCAGCCAAGTAATATCAGCAGCTCCATGATCAAGACTCTTGTATTCGAATTCATTGCTGGATCTTGAAACAACTTGCAGTTTCTTGGAGTTCCAAGAAACTAGAGATGATCCCGTGTTAATACAATGTCTTGCCACTGATTTTTTATCAAGTGGATAGCAGCCCCATCCTACATCTGAATAGCGTATCATCACCATATTGCCACCTGGTTTAAAGTGCAAACCATAACCCAGTGTGCCCTTGATGTACCTCTGTTTGTCCGTAATACAAGGCTTGGAAGAGTTCATAGGGGGGTGAATGAACTCTTTTCGATTTTGGAGTTTCTTACTTAATGAATGAGTCTGATCAATAAGATCTGACTAGCAAGCAGCTCGTCTGGTTTTACTGGTCTGGTTGTCTTCAAAAAGTAAGTTCAGCGGAATAATGATATAGTTCAAAATAAGCCTTGCTTGGTTTTCAGTGCTGAGTAGTGTGATGTAGAATATGCAAGTACTGAAAGTAAAGTGCTGAATGTAAAGGAGTCAAGAAGTGTTATCGATCTTTGGAGTGGCGTAATCTCCTACGTGACCGCTTCTCCCGTGACTTGGGAGGTATGACTATTGCACTATAGACTAATCCAATAGGTAAGTGTCCTTGACACCCCGCAGATGCTTCACACTGTAAAATAGCAAATCCTTGACACCCTGCAGATGCCTCACATCCAGCAGATGGTTCAATGTTCTATTTGCGCGTAGCTTGTCAGAAGAACTTCCTTTCTTCAACAACTCATCTGTTTTAGTTCGCTGGTCCTTCACACCCCATAAATGCTTCAACAGGTTCGTCACTTTCTTGAGAACTTGTTTGTTGAGTACCGTGAGTCCTGTATTAAAATAATGATACAAAGGTGAAAGCTTTTAGCTGGATCTGACTTTGAAGTTTCGGTTTCTGCTCTCTTGATTAAATAGATCACTGGATGATTTCTTTTGAGCATTGTTGTTGATCTGCTTGATTTCTAGAACTGAATTGGTATGCTTTTTGAGATGAAGATCATGTTCTTGACTGGGTTGAATCAAAGATAAGTTTGAGATTTTAAAGAACTTAACTCACAGAACTAATTTTCTTGTTGTTGAGCTTCATCCTTATATACCCTTCATAGGGTAACTGTACCGTTGAGAAAATAAGTGGCTCTGATTCAACGCTGAGTAGTCACATGAACTTTTGAAACTGGGCCATTCAGCTTTTATCCGTTGAAGCATGTCCTTATTGGCTAGTAGAAGATAACTTTATAGCATCCAATGCTATTTATCCACTTGTATGATTTTTTAGTCATTAGATCAAATGTTAATCAGATGGATGGCTACATGCCCTTTAATTTATCATTCCATATATCTTTTAGTCACATGAGAGCTGTTCACGGATTTATCTAATGAAAACAACGAGTAATAAAATTTATAAATCCGGTATTCCCCAAGTGTAGGGATCGTAGCATAGCGATTAATACCGGAGTCGAATCACAGGGAATCGAGGTTGTTTATCTAGTTAATTAATTCTTCTAAATTGTCACGACACAAAACGAAACTAAAAAGGAAAACAATAAACTGGACAGAGGGTTGTCAATCCAAAGCCAGGACAGATAATTGCGAACAAAAAGTAACTATATTCTATCTATAACCTAAAAAGAAAAATAAAATCCTAAGATAGCAACGAAAAACAAAGCACAAAGATAATCTCAATTAATTTTAACGAAGAACAAGCATTGATCCACCTATCCCGCAACCCTCAATTTCTACTCTAGATCGTTTTGTGAAGATTTAATAAAGATGTTGTTCACCTATCAAAGGTATGAATTTCTACTCTCGTAGATAATTCGCCTATCAATCTTTCATCTCTCGATCTTAAAGATTAACGCTTCCATAACAAGGTGTAAGATTTCTCAATCTAGCAACCTAGAAATTTAACCTAGCAACTCTCGTTATTTTTAGGTTAAAAATCTCATCTTTACTACGGTGATCTAGGTCTAACAACGATTTTCATCAAACGTTAAACATCACAAAGCAACCATCTCTCGATATAAATTGCATAATCAATAAAGCACATAATAAAGATACAAACTTTAAATAAAAACTCACAAAACAATCCAAGATTCGAAATCAAAACGCTGCACGATCGGCTTCACACGCTTGTTCTAGGCTTAGCCTTAGATCATCTTCAGGATCGAATAAACAAAAAAAAAACATAAAACTGCTCTCGGTCGACCGAGCCTGCCTCTGCTAGGTTTTTGTGCTGTGTTCGTCTCCAGGTAAGTTCTCTGTTGTTCTGTCGAATGCCTGCTCCTTTTATACTTGTTCTAGCCGACTTAGGGTAATTATTAGAAAAGCTTAAACCCTAATAAAATAGAAATAAAGATATTCCCATATTTATCCTTTCTATTCATCTGGACTCACGTTTGAGGCGATGGACGCCCGTCCCAAGGGCTGGACGCACGTTCAAGCTTTGTAAAATCTTCGAGTCGGGCCGAGCTCAACAAGACGCCCGTGCTATATAATTTTGGACACTCGTTCAGTGAAAATCTCTCTTCTCTGAATCCATTTTCTCCTCTGGACGCACGTCCACTCTTCTAGACGTCAGTCCACTGGACGCAATGTTAAACACTCGTCCATCTTGCATCTTCATTCCAATCCCATTTCGCATATTCCTCATTCCATTCAAACTCCTTTTACGACATGCTCGTGTACCTACAAAACGCCAAAAACATGCAAAATGTAAAATCATACATATAGATAGAAAATACCAATAAAACCACGTAATTAGCTCGATTTTGCATTTTAATGATTTCCATACGCATTCTTTCAATATTTCACTTAAACACCTAATTTTCTATAAAAATTAGTAAAACACGAAAGAAATTGCTACGAAATAAAGTCATATAAATCGTAAAAATCACCGTTAACAAGAGCATTTGTCGTCTCTGGTCTGATCTTTTACTTGTCTGGATCTTCAATGCTTTACTCGTCTGCTTTTTTATTCTGCTTGCTGGTCTGCTCTACTTTTGAAAATCCTGACTTGAGTAGTCTTCTTGATGGATGAACAAGAGTCTGGTCATCTAGTCGTCTGGTCTTCAAGTCTTCAAACCTAAACTAACTTAGATTTTACAAATATAAGCAAGGTCTGACTAATTCTATACAATTCGCATGTCAGACTACTAAACAAACCTATACTTGGTTTCTAAACCAACTATTTTGGTATCATCAAAACTTCTAGTCTATGAGGACCTAACAAATTCCCTATTTTTGATTATTCCAAAACAAACAAGCATAAAGAAAGATAAATTAAAGTTTAAGCACAAGCAAGAAAGTCAAAGAAAATTTGACTTGTGGGGAAAAAGATAGATATTTTATAAAAGTAGGTAGGATTCTGTGACAAGTTAATGCAAAATAAAGGTATATATGGAAAAATAAAATAAAGGTACAGATGAGACACTATAACACTAGTCTGGAGTCTTCAAAGCTTCCACCAGACTCATGTCCATCTGTCCTCGGTCCAAAACTTTTTATAAAGTTGACTCCTCAGCTTCAGGTCTCCCAAAAACTTTGTTCAGAACGCTTTAACACAAAAACTTTCAAACTTCAAGCTCAGATATTTTCTTTCCCTTTCCCAGTAGCAGCATCAACATCTTGCTCATCATCTTTCTTTTCATCTTCCCTCTTTTTGGCATTATCCAAAAGGGAGTTTACCAGAATCTGATTGAAAGCAGTCTGAGTTGTCATGATTCATTGAACGTGAGTGATAGTGAAGTGACAACTTGATTTAACCTTCGTATATGTTCATGATGCACTTAAATCAACATGTGCCCCCAGTTGGCCCACCAGTTGATCGATGTTTTGGTGTGTAAAGTCATGTCTACTTCTAGATATTTCATTGCTCAAATGAATCCCATCCAGCATATTATGATGTTGATTGACCAAGAATTGATCAATCATATACTCTAAGGATGTCCGGGTGCTGGTAGAAAGATTAGCCACTGCATTGCTGAGCCCTGAACCTTCAATGTTTAGATTTTGCAATTGTTGTGTCAGATACCCGAATGCTTTGCCATCTAGATCCTCTTTGAATTCGAGATGAGCGTGAACCCCATCCATACTTTGTTGAATGTGTAATAGACTAGGACCTGTAAATTCTTCTTGTTGTGGGGGAGACTCCTCTTCCCCCTGAGATTGTTGCCTTTTCTGCTGATTAACTTCCTCGCCATTATCCTTTTCCTCAATAGTTTCAGTTTCTTCAATCTATTCAGTTTCTTGAGGGGTTTCTGAACCCTTTTATGCAACATTACCTCATGCATCTCTATCATAACCATCACTATCATTTTTATCCTCAGAATTTTCTGAGTTATCAACATCTTCATGATCATTGTTATGATCATCATTATCATTATATTCATTGTGGAGTTTTTCTTCCATGTTCGAGAGAACGGTGGTTGTGATGTATAGCCGCTTCCATGGATCGAACATATCCGTAAAGTTGTCCTCAGGATGTGCTTCTTCTGTATCTCTCCTGATCAGATCTCTCACCCAGGATTCTTCCCTTCCCATTTCCTTTTTATATGCTAGATCATGTATGGCAACGGGGCTTACTTTCCATTTCATCCACCTGATCACTCTCATCTTCGCTCATAGAGTGGATCAGTTGAGTCTATATGATATGGATCATGTTGTGAGATTTGTTGAGCCTGATGTATGTCCCGATCCCTGCTTTCTGATCTGGATTGCTCAATAGGATCAAGGTTCTCAATCTGTTCATCTGATGGAGTTCTAGTCTACTCTCTTAATGGACTAGTCTCGTCTGCATGTGGATCGGTGGTTGGTGGGGTTTCTTTGGTGAGTGGTTCCTCCTTATGAACCAAATCTTCTTCATCTTCAACTTGCAGTTCTTCAACATCAGGTAAGATCTCAATTGGCTCTTGTACATTTCCAGATGTACCAATGTTCTCTGATTGTTGTGCTACTTAGGTAGCACATTTCTTGATTATCTTGGCCGGAGATATTGTATCTTCGACATCTGATTAAGATATATCAATAATTTGCTCAGATGTAACAGTAGGAGCTGATACCTGTGTTGTGGCCAGTGCAACCGGTGGAATAATTGATAAAGGAGTGGCTGTCGTGGCTTCTTTTATATAATATATTCTCTTTGTCTGAATGATTTGCTTGATAACTCCAAGTCGTTGGTTTTAAAGTCCATTACTAGTATGTGTCCATTAGTTGTCTGGTTTGTCTTCAGGCTAATCTTGATCATCAAAACGAATATGGAGACCTAAAAAGTGTTTGATAGCCAGATGTTTGTAATCCAATACTAATTTAAGAAATCTTTAAACATAGTGATTGATCCATCAAGTGGGCTCACCCAAGCGATAAAGATCAAATACACTAGTTAATTTCATATGATCATATGGACTATGAAGGATTTATCAGTCCAAGGACACTTCTCAATTCTGTAAATCTGTTCTCACATAGTGGTTTGGTGAAGATGTGTGCCAGTTGATCGTCAATTTTGATGTACACCAATCTCACATCCCCTTTTTCACATGATCTCGTACGAAGTGATATCTGATATCAATATGCTTTGTCTTTGAATGTTGAACTGGATTTTTTGATATTAATATAGCACTTGTGTTGTCACACATGATTGGAATTCCCTTCTCTTCAATTCCATAGTCTTTGAGTTGATGTCTTATCCATAAAACTTGTGCACAACAACTTCCTGCAGCTACATACTCTTCTTCTGTTATAGATGTTGCAATAGACATCTGTTTCTTGCTAAACCATGATACTAGTCTGTTCTCAAGAATTACCAGATGTACTCTTCCTGTCCACTTTGCATTCGGAATAGTCTGCATCTGTGTATCCAAATATCGTGAAATCACCTTATATTGGATAAAATAATCCTAAGTCAACTGTATCCTTCAGATATTTAACATTCTTTTAGTAGCAGCTAGGTGACTTTCTTTTGGATCTGATTGAAATTTTGCACATACTCTAACAGCAAATGAAATGTCTGGTCTACTTGCCATTAGGTGTAATAGTGAACCTATCAGACCTCTGTATTGGGTTTGATCCACACTTTTACCACTAACAGCTTTGTCTATGTGTAGATTTGCTGACATAGGAGTTGCAACCTTTGCACATGATTCCATTCCATACCTCTTGATCAAATCTTTGAAGTATTTGCTTTGGTTGATGAAAATCTCATTCTTCATATGTTTGACTTGAAGTCCAAGAAAATAATTGAGTTCTTCCATCATGCTCATTTGAAATTTGCTCTTCATCAAGTTGGAAATTTTTTCGCATAGCTTGGAATTTTGACATCCAAAGATGATGTTGTCCACAAAGATCTGTACCGGCAGTGTGCAGTCTTTATGTTGGATTCTAAACAGTGTCTTGTCTATTGTTCCCTTCTTGAATCTCTTTTCCACAAGACACTTTGATAAAGTCTCATACCAGGCTCTCGGTGCTTGCTTCAAACCGTGGAGTGCTTTGTTGAGTTTGTATACTTTATCTTCCCATCTTTTGATTTCAAAACAAGGTGGTTGTTGCACATAGACTTTTTCATCAAGTAGTCCATTTAAGAAAGCTGATTTGACATCCATTTGATAAATTTTGTAGTTCTGATGAGTAACATATGTTAAGAATAGTCTGATAGCTTCTAATCTTGCTACTGGTGCATATGTCTCATCAAAGTCAATACTTTCAGCCTGTGAGTATCCCTTAGCCACTAATCTTTCCTTGTTTCTGATGATGACTCCATTTTCATCCATCTTGTTTATGTAAACCCACTTTTTCCAATGACATTTGAGTGGTCTGGTCTATTTGTGATATCCCAAACTTGATTTTTCTCAAATTCATTTAGTTCCTCTTGCATAGCTCTTATCCTATCAGCATCTTTGCATGCATCTTCAATGGTTTTGGGTTCCATATCTAATAGAAAGCAAGTGAGCATTGTTTCCAGATGTCTTCTGGTTCTAACACCAATGTTTTGATCTCCAAGTACTTGTTCTGCTGGATGATCTCTTGACCAATTTAGATTAGGCTCAGTAATTGGTGTTGTCTGTACATCTTCTTGAAATGCACCTTGCTCAATTGAAGGATGAAAGTCATCTGTTTATGTTGAATTGAGCTGTCTGAGTTCAATGTCAACATAACTTGGCTCTTCAATTGTTTGACTTTCCTCTTCATTTGGTAGCTCAGTAATTAAGTTGGGTTCATCGAATACCACATGGACTAATTCTTCTATTGACAAATTCATTTTGTTGAGAACTCTAAATGTCTTGCTCATGTCTGAATATCCCAAGAAATTCCTTCATCTGCTTTTGCATCAAAGGTCTTCAGTTGATCTTTTCCATTCTTGTGGATAAAGCATTTACTTCAAAAAATATGAAAGTAGGAGATGTTGGGTTTTCTCCCATTCCATAGTTCATAAGGTGTTTTTCCTCTGACTTTGTTGATGATTGATCTGTTTTGAGTGTGACAAGCAGTGTTGATAGCTTCTGTCCAATATCCTTTTGACATGTTAGCTTCTGCTATCATTGTTTTGGCAGCTTCTTTTAATGTTCTATTTCTTCTTTCAGCTACTCCATTGTGTTGAGAAGTTCTTGCAGCAAGCAATTAATGTTGCATGCCTTTTTCTTCACAATAGCCTCTGATGACTTGATTCAGGAATTATGTCCCTCTGTCAGATCTGATCTTGATAACTGTCTGATCCTTTTCATTCTAAAGTCTTTTCAGTAGGCCTAACAGCTTCTTGAGAGTTTCTCTTTTTTTGTTGAGAAAGATAGTCCATGTGTACTTAGAGAAATCATCCACTACCACCAGTGTATACTTATTTCCACTCACACTTATTGGTGTCACTGGTCCGAACAAATCCAAGTGTAGAAGTTGCAAAATTATATTTGTTGATGATGTTGTGTTTGATTTGAAGGATGCTTTGATTTGTTTCCTCATTTGACAGGAGTCACAAATGCTATCTTTCTTGTAGACCATATCTAGTAATCCTCTCACTAGATCATTTCTTGCCAACTGGTTGATTGTTTTGAAATTGAGATGGCTCAATCTCTTATGCCACAGACGACTTATCTTAGATCTTGATTGTACTAGTAGACATACTTTTGAAGTTGTTGTTGACCAGTCTACTACATACATGTTCTTCTTTCTTTTTACAGTTAAGATCGTATGTCATGTTTCTTCATTGATAACTCTGCATTTCTTTTTGTTGAAGAGGACCTCATATCCTTTGTCACGGAATCGACTTGCACTGAGAAGATTGTACTTTATTCCTTCAACAAAGGTGACATCACAAATCTCTAGATCATTCTTGATAAGACTTGCAATTTCTTTTGTGATTCCAGGCTTGTCATTTCCTCCAAAGAAGACTTTAGGTCCATCCTTGTTTTGATATTTCATCAAGCAGTGTTTGTTGCCCGTCATATGTCTGGAACATCCACTTTATATGTGTTGGAGTTGCCGGAATCTGAATACGACCTGAAAACCCAATTCGAACGAATCGGGTCGAGCCAGAATCAACACATATTCGTCTAGATCTTTATTAGATCATGATCTATAGCAGAAGCATGAATTTTACGATATTATTAACAGATGAACGATTAATTAATAACTCAAAGAAAAGGTTACGAGATTACCCAACCAAATCGAGATGCCATGATCGTTTGGATTGTATCTCCAAGCGACGACTGGTGGACGTCGATCCTGTATTCTAACCTCCTCAAATATGCCTTCAAGAAAAACCTAGTTTTTCTCCTTCTCAATGGCTAAGACAAGAAAACAAAATTTCTTAGTCTTCCAAAAAAAACTAGCGTCCTTTTTTTCTCACAAACGGCGTTCGATTTTTTCATCTATTTTGTGTTGGGAGAAACTCTCTTTATAAAAGCCAATAACCAAATGTTTGAGAGTTTATCATATACACACATTTATCTTTTCCTTTAAGGAAAAATAAAACATTTATCCAATAGGAGAACAAATTTTCTATTTATCCAATAAGAAAACCAATTTCTTATTTATAATTATTTAACACATAAATAATTATATTTTCCACATTATAATTAATTAGAAGAAATTTCCTTTTCCAAAAATCAAATAAAGTGGAACCATTTTCAAGCTAATTGGGATAATACAAAATGTCTTTTCTATATTACATATTATTTACCGAATAAATAATATCCGCATATTCATTAAATAGACCAACTATTTAACTTTTTTTCTCGAGTTTCCAAAATACGAGAATTCACTCAATAACCAGTAGCTACAATAAATTGAATAAAATATTCATCGAACATAACATTTCTCCTCAACTTGTTAATTCCGGAATTACGCCACCATAAATCCAAAACTGAACTCTATCGATTATAGATATAACTTATTCTCAACGTGTCGAGTCAATAAGTGTCCATTGATATAATCATTACATATAGACTAACCCTCTATAGACTATACGTAATGAAGCGGGAATGTTTTTGTAAACCTTCTTCATTACATCGTATTCTTATTTACCATTAACCCACTAGTGGTCAATTAGTTCATAACCAATATGAACTCCGCAGATCGATCTGTTTCTAGGATTAACAAATAAGGGGGTTGTCTTTCTACTTCCCGCGGGAAGGAATGGATTTCATATCTGTGAGACACACACTCCTCACTTATTCCAGAATAGTGCCAACGTGAAAGTTATTCGGACCGCACCTCTTAGCAATCCTTAACGAACACATAAAACCCTATATTGAAACAAGCAGGAGTCTGCAATCACTTCAGGATTAAGGTTAATCCATTTATGATCATCTTATGATTTAATAAGTTTTCTCAATCACAGAATTATATGAGATATACATATTAAATCGGTCCAGTCCTATATGACTGCATCATATATAAATGCCCCACTTAGATAACCTATATCGACGGTTCGGATAAGACGGTCACACCATAAAGTGTTCTGAGCGCATTAATGGTGGTTTAATCAATAGACCCCATACTTTGATTAAGTTCACCACGGACTAACAGTTCAAGTGTATCACCATAAACTTAATCCTCACGTATGACAGACACAGACACACTAAGTTATATGGCTACATATGACACAACTTGAGGTTTTCAGTAGTGTATTATATATAAGCACGAAGTAAGTAATAAGATGAGGATAAATCTGTCATTTATTAATTATAAAAAACATATACCAAAATTGTGTTTCTGGTACTACTTCCAAACCTATGTTCTTCACATCCTGCAAAACAAATTAGTTGGATTTATGTACCCAAATAAGTTTGGGTCCAACAGTGTTAGTGCCAGATGATGTAAAGCCTAGTCTGTATTTGAATGAGGGGGACTCTCATGCATGTACACCACTGTTGAGGATAATCAAATGGAATTTCATAGAACTTCTTTTTCCCATTTGAGATTTTTTCTCTATCTTTGTATGATTGAACAAGGTTGGTCTTAAAGGTAGGCTTAGCAGTTTTCTCAGATTTCTTTCTATACACTTGTTTGGTCCTGTTAGGAACCTTTTTGTGTGTGGACGGAAATATAGTACGCTCCAATGTTCTACTTTTAGAATTTCCATTCTTGATATTGGATTTTCTGTAATGAGTAGGGAAGCCAATGTTCCAGTCATTATCAGAAGGATATAATCTCTTATTCCCCCTAACCTTGATCTATCATTTCTTTTTGGTTCATAAGTGACTGGTCATTCATGTCTTTGATTTTCAATCATAGGTTTAACAGCCTGACTTGCTTGACCTATTTGACTTTTGTTTCATATTTTAAAGTTGGCTCAAAACGATTACCGTTTTCAGATCTGAACTTCAAGTTAGACTTGTCAAGTGTTGTATGAGCTAAGTATCCCAGACCAGACTTGTCTCCAGGCCTTTTGGCTGGTTTATACTCAGGAATGATTGATGTAATAGGCTTCATTGGAATTTGTATTCCTTCATTCAGATCAGCTCTATTTTAATCTATCATTGAAGGCTTATTCTTTATTAGATTGAATACATCAGCTTTCAGTTTCATATTTTTAGTCTGGAGATATTCATTTTCTTTCTTTAATTTTTTTTTGCTTGAATTTCTTCAAAATCACTGTTAAGATCTTTGATAAATTGTTGAATATCTGTAGTCTCAAGATTTGGAATTGCAGCTTTGGAACATGAACCAGTTGAGGATGCTGAGTTTGAGAATAGTGATATTACCTCATCATTGTCCTCTAGTTCTATGAATGCATTATTATCTGAGTCAGATAAAGGCTCTACTTGACTCTCATGAGACGAGTCATCGTCTACTTTGAAAGCTCATTTGTTTCTGCCCTTGTCGTCTGCTATTTCACATCTGTCCTCATCTCTTCTTCTTTTAATTTGTTATGGACACTCTAATTTGAAGTGTCCTGGTTTGCTGCAATTATAGCACAATGAGTCTTCTTGTTTCTTTCTTGCTTGGTGATCATCTTTCATTTGATCATCTATTTTGTCTCTTCTATCACCTCTACGATCGTCTCTGCGAGTATCTCTACGAGCATCTCGTCTGTCATCTCTATTGTCATCATCTCTTCTTTGTAGCTATTCTTCTGTTCTGATTTTGCTATTCAAACGTTCTGGTTGAAAGGGATAGACCTTTGACATATCTCATAATCAAGGCCATTTGATCTTGTAGTAGGTCAATCTAACTTTGTTTGACCGTTTCAACCATTCTTTTGGATGTTTCACCAGTGGGAGCAATAAGAGCTGGTATTTCTTGAATATTCTTCTTAGATTTGTTCTTCAGCTCAAATTCATATGCCTTTAGATCAGAAAAGAGTTCCACTATGTCTAATGTGGTTAGATCTTTTGTTGCAACTAAGACAGTGGTTATGATATCCCAAGATTCTGGAAAAGCTTTCAAAATATTCAGGCAGATCTCATTTTGAGTGTACTTTCGATTTGGAATTTTGTAGCTCATTTAGGATCTCAAGAAAACGAGCTTCCATCTTGTCAATGGTTTCTCTAGACTTCATCTGAAAAGTCTCAAATTTATGAACAGCAACTGCGAGTTTGTTCACTTTGACAGCTTCAGTGCCTTCCCAGTAGTTGACCAGAGTTTTCCAAATCTCTTTTACAGTATTACATCGTTTGATTTTCATGAACATGTTGCTATCCAAGGTCTTCATTATGGTGTCTTTAGCAACATGATCCAGATTGTTGATCTTTTATCTTCTGGTGTCCAATCATGCTTTGGATTTCTTATAAATGGTTCAGCTTGCTGAGTGGCTTGATCTATATTTTCTTTCATGATGGTGACTGGACCATCCTCTATCACAGTGACCATGTCTTCATGGATTGCAGCTAAGTGCGTCTACATACGCATTTTCCATTCATCAAAATGTGAAATAGAAAAGGTAGGTACTTTAACAATAGTGCTTTTAGACTCCATGCTGAAATAATGATTTATAAGGTTATTGAAACCACAAGCTTTGGATTACTCCAACATACAGAACGCAAATGTGTCTATTTTTAGGAGACAAGCTGTGATACCACTTGTTGGTTTGTAATACAAGGCTTGCTAGAGTTCATAGGGGGGTGAATGAACTCTTTTCAATTTTGGAGTTTCTTACATAATGAATGTGTTTGATCAGTAAGAGCAGACTAGCAAGTAGCTCGTCTGGTTTTACTGGTCTGGTTGTCTTCAAAAAGTAAGTGCAGCGGAATAATGATATAGCTCAAAATAAGCCTTGAGATTGGTTTTCAGTGCTGAGTAGTGTGATGTAGAAAATGCAAGTACTGAAAGTAATGTGATGAATGTAAAGGAGTCAATAAGTGTTATCGATCTTCGGAGTGGTGTAATCTCATACGTGACCGCTTCTCCCGTGACTTGGGAGGTGTGACTATTGCACTTTAGACTAATAAATTAGGTAAGTGTCCTTGACACCGCGCATATGCCAATCCTTGACACCCGGAGATGCTTCATACCCGCATATGCTTCAATGGTCTATTTGCACGTAGCTCGTCTGAAGAACATCCTTTCTACAATAGCTCGTCTTTCTTCTTTGTTGTTCCTTCACACCCTTGCATATGCTTCAACAAGTTCGCTGCTTTCTTGAGAACTTGTTTGTTGAGTAAAGTGAGTGTTGTATCAAAATGATGATACAAAGGTGAGAGCTTTTAGTTGGATCTGACTTTGAAGTTTCGGTTGATACTCTCTTGATCAAGTAGACCACTGCATGATTTCTTTTGAGCTCCGTTGTTGATCTGGTTGATTTCTAGATCTGAATTCGTAAGCTTTTTGAGATGAAGATCTTGTTCTTGATTGGCTTGAATCAAAGATAAGTTTTTATATTTTTAAGAACTTAACTCGCAGAACTACTTTTCTTGTTGTTCAACTTCATCCTTATATACCCTTCGTAGGGTAGGTGTATCATAGAGAAAATAAGTGCTCTGATTCAATGCTGAGTTGTCACTTGAACTTTTGAAATTGGCCCATTCAGCTTTTATCCGTTGGAGCCTGTACTTGTTCGCTTCTTGAAGATAGCTTTATAGCATCCAGTGCTATTTCTCCACTTGTATGAATTTGTAGCCATTAGATCAAATGTTGATCATAGGGATGGCTACATGCCCTTTAATTTATCATTCCATATATCTTTTAGTCATATGAGAGCATTGATCGTCTCTGGTCTGATCTTTGACTCGTCTGGATCTTCAATGCTTTACTCGTCTGCTTTTATTCAGCTTGCTGGTCTGCTCTGCTTCTCAATATCCTGACTTGAGTAGTCTTCTTGATGGATGAACAAGAGTCTGGTCTTCTGGTCGTCTAGTATTCAAGTCTTCAAACCTAGACTAACTTAGATTCTACAAATACAAGCAAGGTCTGACTAATCCTATACAAGTCACATGTCACACTACTAAGAAAACCTATACTTTGTTTCTAAACCAACTATTTTGGTATCATCAAAACTTCTAGTCTATGGGGACCTAACAACATCAATAGTCTTTTCAGTGCCTACCAATGTACATCCCTACAACCATGCATAAACTAACTGAGAGAATTAACCACAAAATATACATCAGGTCGAGTGAAGGTCATGTATTGTAGTGCATCAATTACACTTCTATACAGAGAAAGGTTAGACGTTGGAGTTCTTTGCTGGAAGGTTTTCTCAGTTACCATAGGAGTCAGTCATGGCTTGAAGTTATTCAGTCCAAGTCTGGAAGGCAATTGTAGTGCATAGTGATTTAGACTGAAGAATAGAACATTATAGTTTCTTGTAGCTTGCATTCTAGGAAGTGACACACTTCACTCAAGGGAAACCTGGAATTCAACAGTTTGATGAACTTCTAGATGTACTAATCTGAGTTTTCAGTGATGAGAAACTATCAAAATATACTAAAATGTACAAAGTTACCGACCCTTTCTTCAGAATAAACAACGATGTGTCAGAAACAGGTTTCGTAAAGCCTCATTCAAAAATTCGAGTCCTTAATTCATCAAACTAGGCCTTAGTTTCCTGTTTCGACCCATACAAAGTTTCTTTACCTTGCAAACATAATCAAGTTTGGCTAGGTTTTTGAATCCACCATGCTGAGGCATATACACTGACTCGTTTAACTTCCCATTCAGAAAATCATTATTTATAAATACCTATTTAACAATACATTATGAGCAATTGCAACTGAGAGAAATACTCTGATTGCTGGTGCCTTTGCTCGTGGACTAAAAGTTTTAGAATAATTCACCCCTTCTTGATGACAATACCTATTTGCCACCAACCTTTCTTCGTATTTCTGTATTGAACCATCTGGCATGTGCTTGACTTTAAAATTCCTCTTGTTTCCATCTAGATTTCTAATCACAAAAGGTGGTACCAACTCCCATGTTTGATTGGAAATGAGGTAACTAAAATTTTCTTCCATGGATTTCTTCCAATGAGGCTGAGCCAAAACTTCTGACACGGAGGTTGGTTCAAAATGGTAATCAACTAGACTTTGTTCTTAGAAAAGATTAAAGATGGTTTTGGGCTTGAATATACCACTCTTTGCTCTTGTCTGCAAATGATGGGCATGTTTAGGAGCAGGCCCAGGTGAAGGTTTAGAGCATGTAGATGAATAGGATGTATGTACAAGACTAGGTGCTAGAGAGGATGCAGGAAAAGGTCATTCACGATCTATGCACAATGATTCTTGTGGAACATAATCATGGGAAGAAGACAAAGAAGAAGCCATAATAGAGTTGAGCAAATACCAATGAATTTTTCAGTAGCAAGTTATGCATTAACATCAGCAGCACGTGTTACTATGTCTTCTAATGGAGCCTGAAGTAGTAGATGGTAGGACATGACTGGTACAAGAGGAATGCAAGGACTACATGTGGAATCCATACACTTATGACCTTTATCTTGATGAATAGAACCAAGATAGACTCAATTTTGAGTGTGGTATTGAACCTTATGGGTATAGTAGAGTCTGAGATATATAAGGGAAGCAAGTGCATCACGAAGTTTTAATGAGGGAATAATATGGTTTCTTTTGGAACAAATTTTCAAAAGGTGAAATATTGTTCAATACATGTGTATGAAGTATATTTGTATGGTTTACAACATGAGAAAAACTATCCCACCAATATTTTTATTAAAGAGATGCTTGTGCTAACAAGGTTAGACCAGTTTCAACAATATATTTGTGTTTCCTTTTAGACTTATCATTTTGTTCATGGATTTGAAATGGATTCCACACTTCGCAAGGAAAGTCTCTAAAGTCCTATACTTTACTCCCCAATTAGATTGAACAGTTTTGATTCTAGAATTTTACTAATTTCCTAAAAGTTATTTAAAGATAATGAAAGCATTGTATGCATCATATTTCTGTTTTAAAGGATACGCCCATGTAAACCTTTTATAATCGTATATAAAGTGTATATAGTATACATAGACAGAAGTTGATTTAATAGGGATGGACCCCAAAGGTCAGTGTGGATAAGTTCAAGAACATAGGAAGCAATATTGTGGGAGGCAAGGAATGCATTGTCATGAACCTTACCATACTAACAAGCATAACAAAAATGAATTATTTCATTGATAGACAAATTACAATCATTTAACACTTGGTTCATAATCTTAATAGAGGGGTGACCTAATCTTCTATACCATACAATGGCTACTTTGCTATGACTACTAGGGGTATCAAGACAAATAGAAAGGTGAGTATAATGTTGTTTGAATTGAAGGGAGTTTTGGGAGCTAACATAACTTGAATGATCAGGTTCAATGGCTTTGACCGGCTGAATCATGTACATGCCATTTTCTAGTGTTCCTTCTAGTAGCACCTTCTATGATGCTTTATCCTTCACATAGCGTTTGGATGCAGAAAATTCAATGAAAACAGTTTTTATTAGCAGTCAATTTAGAAACACCTAGAATTTTTTTCTCTACCTTAGGAACACGTAAAATATTGTTTAAATTAATACCATAATTTAATCTAGTGTGGCCAGTGTGAGAAATGTGGAGTTTATTACCATGCCAAACTACCAATGTGTCATTACCTTCATATTCTGACCTCAGTGATAGATTGCAAGCATACCATCAAGAATCAATGGTCATTTTAAGAGCCGCAAGATAGGCAACCATATGCCTGGAATTGTTTTGACTAGAGTTCTGTTTCTATTGTCCATATTCTGCTTCAAATATGTGAGAGAAATTTGAGGCCATGTGACAAATTTTCCCACAAATCTGAAATTTGGTCTGTAGTTACCATTTTCATTTCCAGTTCTACGACCCTATCTTCCTGTAAATCTTCCTCTTGCACCATATGAACATTTTCCTCTATATGGGTTGGACTGATCAAATAGCTAAAGGTCTATTTTGGGAT
Source organism: Gentiana macrophylla (assembly GCA_026214975.1). Classification (NCBI taxonomy): domain Eukaryota; kingdom Viridiplantae; phylum Streptophyta; class Magnoliopsida; order Gentianales; family Gentianaceae; genus Gentiana; species Gentiana macrophylla. Next base: position 81,037,659 of record CM047807.1, on the reverse strand, counting down.
CTAAGGCCATTCTGAGCCATATTTCTTGAGGTTGCACCCACACTTGCTAAATCTAGAGATCCTGAGGATTAAACCTATCAATAAGTCTCTCGTTAGTAATCAATTGGGCTTGCACCTCTGCCAAGGACATGGACAGAATAATAGATGTGATATTTACTGTGGCAGATTCATACTCCTTGGTTAATCTGCCTAAAGTAACCAGGATAAGTTAATAATTAGATATGGGATATATAGCCGCTACTAAATCATCAGAATAACTTTTCATTAAGGAAAGACAATCAAGCATAGATCGATTTCCCTTGCTTGTCTTTGTTAGTGCATTTTTATACTCAATATTATGGACCGTGCTTGACTATTGTAGAGGGTTTCAGCGGCCATCCATACTTATGTGCTATAGTGCAGCCCAAAACCTCAAATTAGGCTTGCTCTGTCATGGACCCAAGTAGCCAACCGAGAAGTAACTGATCCACCGTCATCCACTCATCGTGAGCACGATTCATCTGTGCAGGTTGTAAATATGAAGCTCCAATTCAAGATCCATGAAAAGCCGGTGGTATGTTTTTTCCCAAATAGATGATCATCCCACTAATGGCCTCAAATGACGGGTAATATCGTATATCTCCATTAGAGATAATTGTTTTGATCTAATTTTATAGTGGTGGTCTTGTTCGGGATTGATCCAAATAGAGGTTTGTTTGGGAGAATGAAGCTTGGTAGAGCTGAGATGGAGGTTTGCACAACTGTCCAAGGGGAAAACAAGGATGGTAAGGGGGCATGCAAGGATGTGAAAGAGAAATTGGTGGTTGGAAACGGTAAGGAGGCTATAGACGTAGTTGAAATGGTGAAAACCGGCGGAAGAGTGCCTGCAATTTTGCCTGCTCGTGCTGTTGATCCCATAGATGCAGCGGTGGTTGTACTCATAGAAGGGGATGATGAAAAGTCTGAGAGACTATGGGTGGAAACCGGTATTGAGGCCGTTGGTATGCTACTAGATGGCTGGCCAAAGGTAGACGTGGCCGCCTTTGGCTCTGATACCAAAAGATAGAATATATAACTTATCAGAGAAATTGCATTTCATTCAATTGTTCTTAGCAAAATACTCTACATCAACATATATCAAACTTAATTTAACAAACTCTAAAACAGATTTAACAGCCAATTAACATGTCACTCTCTCATAGTGACACATGGACCAATGCAAAAAAGACACACATACGTACTCAATAATACTCAATATCTCAACAATGATAACTTTGTTAATGAGGTGGAGGTTGTCCCGGGTACTAGATTTTTTATTGCAAATATCTTAGCTCGCACCAAAGCTACTATTTTAGGTCACGAAATGTATTTTTTTTTCTATGCTGGTTTTGAAAAATTGTGGCTTTTTCTTTGTATAGTACACTTTGTTAGATTTAAACATGCAATGGGCATTCAATTAATAGGTTCGACCCACTTGTTTATCCTCCTTCAGAGGAGAACAGTCACTGTACGTGTATGTGTTATTGTATTTGATTAGTTGTTGACAGGCTGGTTTTGTTTTGTTGTTGACTAGTCAAGCCTGTTTGACTAGTATATATATTTTTGGATATTTTGTAATGGAAATAATAAGAAAAAGAGAGGAAAAAAATATCTTTTGGGGTTCTTCTTTCATCGTCTTCCCCCTTTTTCATTTTCCAGGAAACCCTAGGTTTCCATTACCATTTCTGCACTTTTCTACATGGTATCAGAGAGTTATATCGCTTATTTCGCTTAATTCAAGTCGTTTTTTGTGTCATCGAAGTGGTTTCAATGGCAAATTCAGAAGCAATTCCTATTTCAAGTCCGTTGTATATCCATCCAAATGAGAGTTCATCGCAGATTTTGGTTCAACCGCCGTTAGAAGGAAATGACTACCATGCATGGAGTCGCTCGGTGCGAATGGCGCTTATTACGAAGAATAAGGTCGGATTTATCGACGGAACCCTAACCAGACCGCCCGAAGGTGATAAATACTTCGATGCGTGGAATCAGTGTAATACGATGGTAACCTCATGGATTCTGAACTCGGTTAGCAGGACAATCGCTCGTAGTCTCCTTTGGATCAATAGCGCACAAGAGGTGTGGGAGGATCTGAAGGATAGGTTTTCGAATTTGGATTCCTATAGGTTGTCAGATCTGCTTGAAGAATTGAGTAGTGTTAAACAAGGAAATTCAACCGTCAGCGAGTATTTCACTAGGATGAGAATCATATGGGACGAGATCAGTGTTTTGAGGCCGATTCCTAAGTGCTCATGTGCACCGGGATGTAATTGCAGAGCAATCATCAAAGTTTTTGTGGATTACTTTGAAACTGAGAATGTCATACGTTTCCTGAAGGGGTTGAATGAAGATTATGCACAAGTAAGCAATCAAGTCATGATAATGACACCAATGCCAAACATTAAAGCTGTATTTGGGATGGCTATCAAGCTGGAAAGGCAGTTGCAGTATGCTAGTGGAAAAGGAGTTGTAAATACTCCTATGATATTTGCAAATAAGACACAAGAAAAACAGTATGGGAATCAAACAGATGCTAGACCAGGAAAAGGATTTGCAATTCAGCAGTCACAGGGAAAGAAGGCTCAATATACACATTGTGGTTTCCATGGTCACACATCAGAAACCTGTTACAGGAAGCACGGATTCCCACCAGGATTCAAATCCAAACGGAGAGTGAATATGGTTGAGGGCAACAGTGGATCAGAAGAGGCAGGGCATGGAAAATATGCAAGTGAGGAACAGAGCACTCCAGTTAGTTTCACAAAAGAACAGTGTCAGGAGATTATGAAGATGATACAGCACAGCAAGCTGGCAGCTCCTACACAGGGATCTCCTATGGTCAATCAAATGTCTGCCCTTACAGCAGCCTTCAAGCCAATTGATGAGGGGGCAGGTATAAATTCTATCCATTCTACTTGCTGGATTATAGACTCAGGGGCTACAAATCATATAGTTTGCTCAACAAGTCTCCTATATGAGTCTAGGGTAGTAAAGGAGGTGAAAGTAGGATTGCCAAATGGTAATGAAGCTAAAGTAAGTCACATAGGTTCAGTGAAACTACATGGGGGTGTCTTACTAAGGCATGTGTTATGCATTCCTACCTTCTCTTTTAACTTGATCTCTGTTGGGTGCCTTACAAAGGATAGTCATGTCTCAGTGAGATTTGAATCTGATACTTGTGTCATTCAGGACATGAGGAGTGGGAAGAAGATTGGAGCAGCTAAACTGGTTCAAGGGCTCTATCTTCTATACCCAGAGCATGGTTTATTAGAAAATGGTAATAAAGTCTGTAATGTTTCTTCTGATGTAGTCCCTTTAGACATGTTATGGCATTTCAGACTAGGGCATTTGCCAAAGAGAATATTGGAACAGTTGTCTGTTACAAGTACTAATAATACAACTGTTGATTCTAGTGTCTGTCACATTTGTCCTTTAGCAAAGCAAAAAAGATTACCTTTTCCTTTAAGAGAATTTGAATCTAAGAGCTTGTTTGAATTGGTACATATGGATATCTGGGGCCCCTATAGAACATCCACAATGCATGGACACACATACTTCTTGACTGTAGTAGAAGATTTCTCAAGATTTACATGGGTCTATTTGTTAAAAACAAAGGGAGAGGTCCAAAGTTTAGTACAGAGTTTTTGTGAGTATGTTAAAACTCAATTTCATCAAACAATTCAAGTCCTTAGAACAGATAATGGTAGGGAGTTTGACCTAAAGGACTATTATGCTGGGAAAGGGATAATACACCAAACTAGTTGTGTTGGGACCCTTCAACAAAATGGTGTTGTTGAGAGGAAACACCAACATTTGCTTAATGTAGCTAGGGCTCTAAAGTTTCAGTCAAACATACCCATGTGTTATTGGGGATATTGCCTGTTGCATGCTACTGACATAGTTAACAGTTTGCCTACACCAGTCCTGAAAGGTGATACACCTTTTCAAAGGCTGTATCACAAAGACACTGACTACACACAATTCAAAGTTTTTGGCTGTCTAGTGTATGCTTGCACATTACAAGAACACAGGTCTAAGTTTGATCCCAGAAGCAGACTTAGTGTGTATTTGGGGAATTCTAGGACTACAAAAGGATATATATTACTTGACTATGTCACCAGGGAAGTGTTTGTGTCTAGGGATGTTGTCTTTCATGAGTCCTACTTCCCTTTTCATGCCTCCTTCAAAACAGGCCCTACTCAGCTGTCAGAAATGGTGTCACTGCCCATTCCTTGGGCCAATACTGAAGCTAATCTACCCGACATACCGGCACCTGCTTCTACATCTACAGATTCTGATAATCAAACACCTCAAGCATCCATTCCACCAACACAATTATCTGATTTTTCTCCTAATAACAGCCATACTTCCCATTCTTCACCGGAATCCTCACAATCACACTCATCTATTACTCCTGATTCCATTCCTATAGCAGTTCCTGATGCTCCTATTATCAGAAGATCTCTCAGATCCAAACAAGTTCCAACCTACTTACATGATTATCTTTGTGCCCAAGTCCTTCACAAAACTACATACACTCTTCCTTCTTCCCTTCATACAGATTCTACTTTCTTGACCACTGAACCTGCCACATACAACCAGGCCATTCAATTTCCTCAATGGAGGGATGCCATGGACAAGGAGATTTCAGCCTTGGAACAGACACAAACATGGGATGTAGTTAGTCTTCCTAAAGACAAACATCCAATAGGTATTAAATGGGTTTACAAAGTGAAATATAAACCTGATGGTACCATTGAAAGGTATAAGGCTAGGCTGGTAGCTAAGGGTTATACTCAAACCTTAGGTGTAGATTATGAAGAAACCTTTTCCCCTGTAGCTAAGATTACCACCATCAGACTCTTACTGGCTATTGCAGCAGTCAAAGGGTGGTGCTTAAAACAGTTGGATATTAACAATGCCTTCCTCCATGGTGATCTAGAGGAGGAAGTGTATATGAAGTTGCCTCCAGGGTACCAAGGTGCTTCACCTAACCAAGTTTGCAAGTTAAAAAAAATCCATTTATGGGCTTAAGCAAGCAGTGAAGCGGTGGAACCACAAGCTTACCACTGCCTTGATCAGTCAAGGTTTTCAACAGTCTATGCATGACTATAGTCTCTTTACCAAAGGTAATGGTGACAGTTTCATGGCTTTAATAGTATATGTTGATGACATAATCATAGCTAGTTCAGACTTGGAAGGTATTAATGCAGTCAAAAGATTTCTGCATGAGTCTTTTCAGATTAAAGATTTGGGAGATTTGCATTTCTTTCTGGGCATTGAAGTACACAGAACAGATCAGGGGATTACCATTACACAGAGGCACTATGCTACCAAACTTCTAGAGCATTTTGGTTTCCTAGCTGCTAAACCAACAGACACCCCCATGGCCAGCAAGACAGCCTTACATGCTGGCGATGCAGATCTGTTACCAGACAACACAGAGTATAGAAGTCGATTGGGAAGTTATTGTACTTAACAATTACAAGATCTGATCTGTCATTTGCAGTGCAACAACTTTCACAATTTCTGGATACTCCCACTGTGGCTCATATGAGAGGCGCACATCGTTTACTTAGATATGTTAAAAAGACACCCCAACAGTGGTCTGTTTTTATATGTGAGATGGGACACTTACTCTGTCAGGATATGTAGATTCGGATTGGGCAGGTTGTCAGTTAACCAGAAGATCTGTTTCTGGTTTTGGCATGTTCCTAGGGAAGTCACTTGTCTCATGGAAAGCAAAAAAACAAACTACAGTGGCACGTAGTTCAGCAGAGGCAGAATACAGGGCACTTGCTAATGCTACATGTGAAGTCCTTTGGTTACAGTTTTTATTACAAGATTTACAGGTTTTTGAAGGTGTTCCCACTGTTCTTTACTGTGATAATCAGAGTGCCATGCACATTGCACACAACCCAGTATTTCATGAACGGACCAAGCACTTGGAGATTGACTGTCACCTTGTTCGAGAAAAGGTCCAAGCTGGTTTCATCAAGCTCCTTCCTGTGACAACTCAACATCAATTAACAGATATTTTTACCAAAGCCTTGGATGCTCCCATTTTTCGTTTTTTGTTGTCTCATTTCAATGTTGTACCCCAGCTTGACTCCCCAGCTTGAGGGGGGGTGTTATTGTATTTGATTAGTTGTTGACAGGCTGGTTTTGTTTTGTTGTTGACTAGTCAAGCCTGTTTGACTAGTATATATATTTTTGGATATTTTGTAATGGAAATAATAAGAAAAAGAGAGGAAAAAAATATCTTTTGGGGTTCTTCTTTCATCGTCTTCCCCCTTTTTCATTTTCCAGGAAACCCTAGGTTTCCATTACCATTTCTGCACTTTTCTACGGTATGAGGTGCAGTGAGGCATTGCTTTGTTGCTCATTTAAAGGTTGTTGGCATTGATAACTCAAATTTTACAGCTATGGTGTAAATGTCTTTGGTTGTTGGAATTGTCACGGGTTAGATTGATTTTGATCACCTCAACTAAAATTTGGGTGATTTGTCGTTCCCGGATTCTAAATGTTGGAGTATGGAGTAGGTTGATGCCGGTTTTGACCAATAAATTTTACTTCATCTTGAGTTGCATGAAAGAACCATTACATGCCAAATCAAAAATAGTTTTCGACTCCGGAAGTAAACCTTTGTAAAACATTGTCTGCTTTCGGGTGGGGTTGAGCTTTAATGGATTCAGGAGAGAGAAAATAAAATAAATAAAATAAAATAATGATTATAAAGTTGAAATCTTGTATTAAAATTTGTGTAGATAAAAAAATTATTGAGGAGATAAATTTTAATGAAGTATTATATTGATAAAATAATAGTTAAATAGTGTATTGCTTAATAAAATAAATTGATTGATATTATTTTATTTATTGATGGTGAAATGTTTGATGGGAGAAGTTATAATAAAATTAATTAAATAATGGTAAATAAAATAGAAGAGTGACTAAAATATGGAGAATTGGGTTGGGTTTTTTTTTTTTTTTTTTTTTTTTTTTTTTTTGGAGTTGTGTTTAGATATTAGTGGATATTAAAATATGATAAAAATGATTGAAGTAATAATTAGAAAGTTAAAATATTTTTTTGGAATTCGTGTAGATAAAGAAATGATTAGTGAGATAAATTGTAATAAAGTAGTATAATGAATAAAATAATGATAAAAAATGTAATAAAATAGATAAATGAAATGGTGAGAGATGATTTAATGTTTTTTTTATTTGTAATTGAAGAAATGATTGGTGAGATAATTGTAAGAAATGATTGGAGATGTGTTAACAAAAAAACCCCAAACCCAAACCCAACCCCAACCCCAACCCAAAACACCCAAAACAAATGAGGGCTTAAAGTTTGCATCTTGAAGGGAATATCGTAGTTCAAGCATATCCTTAACGACCTTTTATTACGCAGGGTCTCAAGCCGCATCCATTAATGATTCACCAATTTCTTGGTTAAAATTAGTGATGGAAATGTGAAGTCAAGCATTAACAGATAAATGTGGAAAAGTATTTTCCATTGACCAAATATGTGTATAGGTACATGGTATATATTCAGCTTTAGAGAAGGTTATAGACCTAGGGTTACAATAATTACAATAAATAATAAATAATGAATACAATAAATATATAATATATGTAAATATCCTAACACACCCCCTCAAGTGGGACTACGGGCAGGAGGAAGTAGGCCTAATTTGGGGCAAAAATGATGAAACGGTTGGCGAGAGAGAGGCTTGGTGAGGGCTTCAGCTAACTGATCATCACTAGATACATGAGAAACACGCAAGAACCCTTTATGAATCTGATCACGAATATAGTGATAATCCACAACAACGTGCTTCATACGAGAATGGAACACCAGATTAGCCGAAAGCTGAGTGGCACCCACATTGTCACAGAATGTGACAGGAGTAGATGCAGAGGCAAGCCCATGATCATACAGAAGGAAAGAAACCCAAGTCAACTCGGAAGCAGTAGAAGCAACGGACCGATATTCAGCTTCAGTGGATGAACGAGCAATGGTGGGCTGTTTCTTGGAGCTCCAGAATACAATATTCCGACCAAGAAATACGAGATACACACTAGTAGAGGAATAATCATCATCTTTGTTACCACCCCGATCCGCATCAAAAGACGCATTTAAATCAAGAGACGAGGAGGTAAAAAGCTGCAAGCCATAAGAGACAGTACCAACAAGATAATGCAGAAGGTGCTTGACCAGAGTCCAATGTAAAACCGTGGGAGCATGCATATATTGAGATAAATTATTAACTGCATAAGCAATATCCGGGTAAGTGAACAGCAAATACTGTAGAGCGCCTAGAACCTGTCTAAATTGAGTAACATCATCGTGAGGTGGTGCAGATGCATTGAGAGAGGAAAAGGCATCCGTAGGGAGCGGAGTGGTGATAGGCTTAGCATCTTGCATATTAGTGTGGCGGAGCAAATCCTGAAGATGTTGAGGCTGCGTAAGAAGTAACCCAGAGGAATTAAGGGTAACATCCACCACAAGAAAATACGACAATGGACTAAGATCCTTAATAGAAAATCGAGCACTGAGTGAGAGATAATGTGCTGAACGTGCTCCGGAGAGGTACCTGTAACACTAATATCGTCCACATAGACAAGCACAATAGTAGTAATAGCATCCAAACGATAAATAAATAGTGAAGTGTCAGCATCCGAATTAGAGAAACCAAGAGTGAGGATGAAATGTCTCAATTCCTGATACCACGCACGTTGGGCCTGCTTGATGCCATAAATAGCCTTATGAAGTTTGCACACGTGGTGATCCTCAAACCCAGGGGGCTGAGTCATGTAGACATTCTCAGTGAGGGAACCCTATAGGAACACATTATTCTCATCAAGCTGACGAAGGGTCCAGCTCTGAGAGACCGCAAGACTAAGAACCAACCAAACAGTAGTAGGTCTGACAACAGGACCGAATGTCTCAAAGTAATCAATACTCGGTCGCTGTGTAAAACCTTTGGCAACTAAACGAGCTTTATAACGCTCAATGGTGCCATCAGATTTACACTTAATCCGACAAATCCACTTGCGTCCAACAAGATTGATAGAATCATCATAAGGAACAAGAGACCATGTACCATTACGAACCAATTGGTGGGTTGTCAAGCCACCAAAGATAAATCACCTACCTTTCTATAACTAATATAGCGCAAGCAGGGGTCGAACCCACAGGTAACGGTGAACTTATTTCTTCTAAAATTTGTAAAACAAATGATATTTGGATATTTATAACTACTTCCTATGAATAAAAACAAAATCAAATTCAAGAAAATATCCGGTTAATTAATTATTTCTCCCTCAATTCCTACGATTGATCATCGATTTCAGGATGACTCCGTAAATTATCAATAAATAAATTAGTCATAGTTGTCGGCGATCACCAAACAACCAATTTTTCCTACATTCGATAAACGGGACAATCGCGACTACTTATTCTCTAACTGTGTAGCAAACCTCTCAACAATCGCCAGGGATTTGATAAGAACAATTGCATTAAGGCTTAGAAAAACTCAATTCTAGGTATTAACGCACATGGGGTTAACTTTAACCTAGAACAGAGAATTCTACGGGCTACGAACCGAGGCAGGCATTATGTTGTTACCACTTAAAATCAAATCTTTATTGACAATCGCCAAGATTCGATTTTTTGTGCTAGATCAAAACAATCGCTTAACTATCAGGCCTAAATAATCAAACGACACAGTCTAATCATTAATCGATGAAATCAGAAAATAAATAAATACTAACAATTTAATCGAGGAGTACAAACAATTCGATCTCACAATCACACATGATCAATGGGTAAAGTAATCAATTAACTAAAGAAGAAAAGCTAACTACTCATTACAATAATGATAAATAATAACAAAATAAGTTGAATACCTCAAAACAAACTACTAAGTCGACGGCAAATACCTCCCGGTGATTGCCGCATATGTTCTCAATTTATTTCTTAGCGAAAAAAACCTCCTTGCTTCCTCGACAATGTAGGTAAATATCACTTGTTAACTCACTTACTAGAGTTCTACTCTGGGCCTAAAACGTAAAAGCCCAACCTTATTTTTTAATAATAATAATAATAATAATAATAATAATAATAATAATAATAATAATAATAATAAACTTAATAATTTTATTGGGTTTTTTTAATAGTAAAAACCCAATGTGAACAAAAGAGTGAAAATCAACGGTCGGCTTTAATCGGCTCGGTCTTTTCTTCACTAGTTGGGAGACTGCCATTGACGAAACTAAAACTCTGAAGTCTTTAAAGCCCGCTTTTCTCCAGTCTTCCACAAAACTTCCCAAAATCGCTCTATAAGTTCCAAAATCCTCCAGCATTTTTTTCGAGCTTTCAAAACCTAAAAGTCACACAAAACATAACCGACACAGAGCATCTCCCGACAAAATGTATATAAAATGAGTACGGAAATCTCATAAAATATGGTCTTATCACCCCCACACTTGGATCATTGCTTGTCTTCATGCAATGCCCTCTCATCCCCAAAAATAAGAAAAGAAATATGCATTAACCTAAATCCTAAATGAATGACCTAAAACTACATGAAAGCAAAGCACCCAAAGAATTCCATGAATGACGCCCGTCCAACCTTTTCATCAATCTCGTATTCCATTGTATAATCAAATGAAATAGTAATCAAGTAAAGCACTCACACACTAGTGTTCATACAACTCACTTTAACTCACTCAATAATAAACTTTAATGTGGTAAAATAAAAGAGTCTCAACTTGTCCTCACGGGTAAAACTTTCAATATGATGCATAGGGACAAATCACTTTCTCTCAAAAATCAACAAACAACTAAGCATTACCATAGGTTTGCATATCAATCAAATCTCCACCACTATAAATTCAAAATCCAATGCACAAATCATGAAGTCTTTATCAAGGTTGTAACACGGCTTAGGGAATGAAAACAAGGTAGGCAAAAGGGAATATAGGGCTAAATAGTCAAAGAGAATGCATGAACACCACACTAATCATCGAATGATTCCAATTGAAACACTCTATATGGCTCCAACTTCCATCACAACATCTTAAGAATAGAAGTGCAAACAAAAATTGAGCAGGGAAACATAATTCTTTTTCAATATATAAAACGCTCCCTCAATGAAAGCTTTTTTTTTTTTTTTTTTTTTTCCTTTTTTTATTACTTTTTTCTTCAACATTCAACATTTTTTAAATTTTTTTTATAATAATCTTGAAATACACCTTCATAACATAATCTCGAGCCATACTTCTCTAAATATTCACTTCTAGGTAAATCATCAAAATTTCATACAACTAATCAACAACCTCTTGACAATAGGGTCAGCAAAAGAGAGGATATCATATGAAAAATGTCATGGGTTAATATTTCTGGAGCTAATCAAAATGAGGGGTCAGGCTAGACGGGGCTTATTATGGGGTATATCGTACGGGTAGGACAACAAAAATGGGTCTAGAAAGGGTTAAATCCTAGGTGCCTCAATCATTTAAGTGCACTAAACCTGAAAAAAAGTGTGGTCTCAAAATGTAAGTCAATGCAAATTCTAGAATTACGTTGGACTGTGTGGATACCACTAAAAGGAAAATATGAGCGAGTGCGTTCTTTGGCTAGGCAAAAACTTCACTATTAAGTAGTCTTTCGTTGAGGCTCAATAATTTTACCTCCAAAGTTCACAAACAAGTGACCTAAGGTGAGTATGTATCAACAAAAGTGTGTGTTTGCATAGGTCAATTACCAATTGATTATTATTACTTCACACAAAATTTAAAAGAAAAAGTTGATAAAGTGTCATAAAAGACATACTCGGTGCTATTAGGTCCTAAAATGTCTTAAAGATGCAATTCTAACATGTAAATGCATGAAAAGCTCCCCCCACGCTTAAATCATATATTGTCCTCAATGTATGCTAAAAGTGGAACGAAGAATGCAAAATATGGAATGAGATGCAACTAACATGGTATGCATATGCAACATGTACTAAACTATTAAGAAAGAAAATAAAATGAAATAAAAGAAATAATAAAAGGGGATTGAGAATACGTTACAATTCCATCCGTGGGGTGAGGAATCAGGGTCTCGGAGAGTCATCATCATTGCCATATGCATATGCGTCCGGGGTGGTATGGGCGGGAAAAAAATGCTTGGAAGGATTCTGGACTCGCTGATATCGCTTAGGATCCCGACTTCGCTGGAAAGTGAAATTCGTATTTCTCAAAATAATCCCACAAGTTTGTTCCTCTACACATGAACTTCAAATAAACGCCTTCTATTTCTTCACAGAATTCAGTTTTTCACCTGCAAAACAGACAAAAGCCTCCACCAAACATGAAAATCTATCTCTTTCTTTCACTTATTCATTAAGAAGAAAACAAAATAAAATTAAAGACATATATTTTAATTGGGTTGCCTCCCTACAAGCGCCTTTCTTTAAAGTCTTTGTCTAGACATACTTACCTCGGCTATCCATTGTCAAATAGGATTGTTTTCTTTCATTGTTCTTCCTTGCATACTCAGTAAGTGTGCCATCCATTTCATTTCCAGGAAGAATCAGCAGTGCCTTGTCTCTCGGCACTTTTATGAAGTATCTTCCTAAAAAAAGAAGAACGGGATTAGGGGCCCCTACCTCCCAGTTCATGATATAATGATCCAGTGGGAAGACTACTTCCTTCTTGCTCACTTGCTAATTTCTCCAACACCATGTGATTTTATTCACCTTTTGGTTGATCCACATATTCAACAATCTCTAGTGTCGGATCAATCATAGGACAATTGTCTTCATCATCGTACCATATAGAAGGAGAGGATGTTTTTAACCTTTGTTCCTTAAGCCGGTCCACTTCAGTTTTCAGCTCGTCAATTTTCCCTTGCATATTCCGAACCCATGCGCTTTGCTTTTCTCTGAACTAAGAAGTCTCTTGCCCAAGTTCTTGTAGATACTCCACATTAGTTTGTTGAAGCTTCATCATCTCTATTTGGGGCATTTGCGTTAGATTGGCAGTAAGAGACTGAATCATGGCTTCAAGAGATTAATTTGAACTATAAATCAGACTTTCATGTTCACTAGACGGCTGAGAATTGGACCAATCATGAGACACATACGAGTTACCATAATAATAGTTTGATTGGTTAGTACACCCTGGATTTGAAATCTGTGGATATGAATTATAGCTCAAATCTGGATAACTCGACTCACTAGGATAACATCTTTTCACATATGAATTATTCACCCGGTTTCCATACAAATCCCGATTCCCTATATAATTTGCGTAGTTGTAACCTGACACGCTTCCGAACAAGGAGAAAAAAAAAAAAAAAAAAAAAAAAACTATATACAAAATTTCAAAAAAAATAAATCACTTAGCACCGTTTCCTGGCAACGGCGTAAAAATTTGGTGGGTCGCCAAACCACCAAAGATAAATCACCTACCTCTCTTTAACTAGTATAGCGGAAGCAGGGGTCGAACCCACAGAGCATGGTGGGCTTATTTGTTCTAGAATTTGTAAAACAAATGATACTTGGATATTTATAACTACTTCCTAAGAGAAAAAAAAACAAAATCAAATTCAAGAAAATCCATAGTTAATTAAATATTTCCCCCTCAATTTCTATGATTGATCATCGATTCAAGGACGACTCGTTAAATTATCATTAAAAATTAGTTATTGTTGTCGACGATCGCCAAACAACCAATTTTTCCTATATTCGATAAGCAGCACAATCGACACTACTCATTTTTTAACTGCGTAGCACACCTCTCAACAATCGCCAGAGGTTTGGTGAGAACAATCGTATTAACGCTTACAAAAACCCAATTCTATGTATTAATGCACATTGGGTTAACTTTAACCTAAATAACTTATTTTCACAACATGGAATCCTACGGGGTACGAACCGCAGGCAATATGTTGTTACCACTTAAAATCAAATCTTTATTGACAATATCCTGGATTCGAATTTGATGTTACATCAAAATAATCTCTGAACTATCAGACCTAAATAATCAAACGACAATGTCTATTCATTAATCGATGAAATCAGAAAATAAGTAAATGCTAACAATTTAATCGAGGAATACAAACAATTCGATCTCACAATCAGATAAGATCAATGGGTAAAATAATAAAGTAATTGAAGAAGAAAAGGTAACTACCCATTGCAACAATGATAAATAATAACGAAAAGAAGTTGAATACCTCAAAACAAACTACTAAGTCGACGGCCAATACCTCCCGGTGATTGCCGCATCTGTTCTCAATTTATTTCTTAGCAAAAAAAAACCTCCTTGCTTCGTCGACAATGTAGGTAAATATCACCTGTTAACTTACGTACTAGAGTTTTACTTTGGGCCAAAAACGTAAAAGCCTGACCATATTTTTCAGTAATAATAATAATAATAATAATAATAATAATAATAATAATAATAATAATAAACTTAATTATTATAAAGGGTCTTTTAATAGTAAAAGCCCAATATGAATAAAAGAGTGAAAATCAACGGTTGGCTTTAATCGGCTCTATCTTCTCTGCACTAGCCGGGAGACCGATATAGAAGAAAACTGAAACTCTGAAGTCTTTAAAGCCCGCTTTTCTCCAGTCTTCCACAAAACATCCCAAAATCGCTCTATAAGTTCCAAAATCTTCCAGCATCTTTCTCGAGCTTCCAAAACCTAAAAATCACACAAAACATACCTGAAACAGAGCATCTCCCGACAAAATGGATATAAAATAAGCACCAAAATCTCATAAGATATGGTCTCATCACCAATTCATCAAATTCCTCAGACATTGTCTGGCGCAAGTGAGAACTCTTTGAAGCCTGCTTATAAGTGGATGGTTTAGTATCATAGAACTGAGAGTCTAGCTAGACGGTGAGGTTCATGAAGGTATGGGGTTTGAAGATTTGGTTTTTGGCTCTAGTAACCATAGGGTTTGAGGGTTCGGGTTGTGGGATGGCTCGGGTTGAGGGAGTGGGAAGAGGTGGACGGCATGGTAGAGGGCTCGAGAGAGGCAGGTGGGGCTGAAGGGTCGGCAGGGGGAAGGGGATGAGGAGGTGGGGTGGGTGGAGGAGGAATAGGGGCTGAGGCAAGATTAGGGGGAAGAAAGTGTTCGAGAGTGGAGGAGGAATCATGAGGAGGGTGAGAGGAGAAGGGGAAAATATCTTCGACAAACCGAATCTCGAAAGACATAGAGACGGTGTGAAGATCAGAGATCATAACAGAGGTAGGTATTTGAGTGAGAAAATAACCAAGAAAGAAGCACATAAAGGAGTTTGATTCGAGTTTGTGATTTGTACACGGTTTAAGCCAGGGATAACACAGACACCCAAAAACACGAAGTTTGGTATAGTTGGGAGATTGGGAAAATAGTTTTTCATAGGGTAACAACATATGAAGCACATGAGTAGGCATGCGATTAATGAGGTAAACAGCGGCATTGGCAGCATATGACAAGTAGAAGAGTGGGATAAAGGCATGTTGGAGAAAGACCAGTGCAATTTCAACTATATGAAGATGACGGTGTTTGGAGACTCCATTGTATTGAGGAGTGTAGGGATGAGAGGTGTTATGAGTGATACCACGAGTGGACAAGAAGGGACGAAGAGCAATAAAATCAAGACCATTATCAGAGTAAAGCATTTTGATCTTAGCAGAAGATTAATAGTTTTCCAAATGTAGGGTAAAATTTTCCAACACAGCGGACACATCAGATTTGCGAGTTAAAGGATAAAGCCAGACATAGCGCGTGAAGTGATCAATGAAAATATATAACATAGTATTTGAAACCATCAATAGAATAAAGTGGAGCAGTACAAACATCATAGTAAATAATTTCAAGAGGGCAGGAAGAACGTAAAGTAGAATAACCAAATGACAACCTATGACTTTTATTACACAAACACGCATCACAAAGGGAAAGAGCAACAAAAGATAATTCAAATTGTTTGTGTTTAACTACATGCTGAATAATAAGAAAGGCAGGATGACCACAACGATGATGCCATATTGTGGAGGAAGCTTTAGTGACTGAAAATGCAAAAAGGGGACTACTAGATCAATAATAGACGTCATCTTTAGCTTGGCCCTGATGGAGGCATGTGCGTGTGTGTGTGGATCTTTCACAAGGAACGAATCATGTAAGATTTCAATGGTGACATTATTGTTAGAGCAGAATTTAGAAACAGATAATAAATGCTGGGAAAGGGTGGGGACGCATAAAACATTAGATAAACGAAATGTGGAAGTAGGGGAAGGAAGAATTGCATAACCAATATGAGAGATAGGAAGAGAGCTACCTTTATGAATAATAATTGCATCACCACCCGCTTAGGGTTCATGGAGCGATAACAAACGGAGATCGTTTGTAATACGATGAGACGCCCCACTGTCAAGCATCCATGGAGATGAATTGGACAAAGCCGGGTGTGCTTGAGGAGGAGGAGGTCGAGGTGTCGAAGGGCGGGTTGGTTGCATCTGCTAAAAGAAAGGATATGTCGGGCATCGTTTGGAGGAATGACCCAGTATTCCACAGAACTGGCACACTCTGAGATAAGGTCTCGGTTGATAGGAATGCTGAGCTGCCGGTGGTGTGGACATGGAGAGTACGATATATTTTTATTTTGTTTTTTTTGTTTTTGGCGTTGAATGTAAAATAAAAGAAACAAAATGTACCACAGTCAAAGGACCCAACAACGGGAGAAAAAAAAGCAGGGACGGTTTTTTTTGTTGGTGTGTGTGTGTGTTTTTCGTCGCTGAAGGTGAAATAAAGAATTAAAAAAAGCACATGTTACTCATATAGGTTCGATCTGTTAGATTGAATGACTCTTTAGTACTAAAAAGAGTTTTACTTCTTCCTACCTTTGGTTATAACCTTATTTCTGTGAATAAGTTATTGACTAAATCACATTGTTGTGTTAAGTTTGCTGATGACTCGTGTGTGATACATGACAAGAACACTTTGAAGATGATTGGATTAGAAAAGTCTCAAAGGGTCTTTATGTGTTGCAAGAAAGTTCCAGCACTGTTAGAAAGCAAATCAAAAGAACACTTTGTCCTTCTAAAAAAAGATATCACTTTGTAACAATGTAGATGCTACTATTGGGGACCTTTGTCAAAATATCACTATTGAGACAAGGCAAATGTTGGGCTACCACTCAATTATCAAAATACCACTCCGTTTTTTGTGTTTTAAGTGTTTTTGGAACCAAACTAAAAACTAATTGGGAAGGGGAACCCTAATAGGGGATTTGTGTACCTTAAGATCGTGCACATTTGTTAAAAAATGGGAGAAAATCGCGAACCAAAATCGTGAAAATTGCACTGAAGTGGTATTTCCACATTTACACCACAGAATGGTGGCATTGCAGAAATAATCCCCTACTATTGATCCTACTTTGTTATGGCCTTATAGGCTAGGCCACATGTTAGTGGGAAGAATAAAACTTTTGACAAATTATGTAAGAGATATTACTTTGCCTACTTGATACGAATCCGAAACGAAGATTGCCCAAGATCTTCTAAAGGTACCAATAACGAGCATGGAAACAACGAATTTAGATAATCCAATCTAAGAAACGTTGGTAAGAACGCTACAACGCTTTCTCAAGACGCTGATAAGTTTTAAAGAGTGAAACTCTACAACAAAGAGATCCTCACTCGCAAGTGATTAATAAAGTCAGAGACTTTAATATTATAACATGCAAAATTCAACTATTCGTAAAAGAACTAACTAGGTGCCTTATATAGGCTACAGACTTCAAGGCCAATTGCAAATTTAGCAATGTGGAACAACAATAATAATAAATAAAAACAATAATAAAAATAAAATACTATCTAATCAATGTCGGATAAATAATATAAAAGTAAATAAATAAATAAAAAAAACCTTCAAATCTTATTCTCGAGCCCAATAGCATAAATAAAGACTTTCATGATGTTTCTTCCATCATATTGGGCTGGATCACAGCATTCCCTCCCGGTTAGAAAGGATTCGTCCTCGAATCAAAAGTATGTCATCGAATTCAGCAACATGTACCACGCATGAACAACCTACAAAAATCATCAATGATATACCGGGATCAAATACAACTCCAAAGCAATAGCGGGTGTAGATGGTGATCTATGCTTCCTCAATGGAACATGAGAAAAATCTCTAAGATTGATATATATGCGAATGAAGTGATGTGTAGCAGCAATATAATAATAGCAATTCAGTGTTGGACAAACATCAACAGGCACCACAAAAGATCGATAAAAGTGTGTGCCGATTTCCCATCAATATAATCTGCATCAAGATAAACCAAAGGGACTATAGGGGCTGCATTGGAAGTATCCAACAGTCTGGTGTCCTCCTCATGTGGATGATCTTCGTTTACCTGCAAAGAAGACAAAATAGAACTCGAATACGTGGTCGATGAAGTACGACCAACTCTCTCATCGTCTTCAATTTATTTTGTAATTGTGTCCTCCACAACTTATATTTCAAGTGATTCTACTACTATTGGCCCATTCTCAATACTCATCTTCACCACACTCTCACTTTCCTCTTTTTTCAACTCATCAATAATGTGTGCTTCTTGCAAGTGTATATCATGACTCTCGCCGTCCTCTCCAATGAAATCTCCTAAAAATTCTCCCATGGATTCTGGAGGACAAACGATTTCAAATTCATTTCTCTCCTAGACTATCTTTTTCATTGTTTTACTATGTACTCACCTTACCATACAAAAGAAATTCTTTATATTCGGGGGTTAGAGATTCAAGAGTTAAATTATCCTCTACACACGGATTTGCAGTCTTTTTCACCCGCTCATCACATCGGCCACCACCATTTTTTTGCGGAACACCCAAAGCATCAAGTTGAGCCCACAATCTATTCAAAGTCTCATTTATACGTGTCTTTTCCCGTTGTTGAGAACCATAAACAAACCAAAATAACATGCCCCTTGTGAACCACTCTCCTCTTCCGCCATTATGCAACATTCAAAACCTCACAACTCTCATGTTTACACTCGCCCTCTCTCCATGTTTTAAAGATAACCCTTTTTCAAACAAATCAGAAAATCGAGCAAGGTGTAGCAAACAAAACCAACTATCCAAAAAAAAGAATTATCCCAAATTAAGCCCTGCACTTATTGGCACGTGCAGCACAAACGATATGGAAATTGAAGTTGAAATATATAATAGACTTTTATATCAATGAGTTATAAACATGATACTCAAAAATCAAAATTGTTGGACGAATATAAATGGACCAAACAATCGTTTTCCTACGCTTGCACTTATCTGTCAAAAATTTCCATAATGATAACCGTGGATAAATGTGCAGATTGTGATCAACCTATTACGAATCCATAAAAAATAAATGATTATGTAGACCAGACAATTGTACACAACACCACAAAATTTCAGGTAATTTGGAGTTGTATAACTCACTGAAACCTAATTCGAACGATAATTTACTTCTGCAGTTTTTCTGGACAGATGGTTTGCATTAATCTGCTGTTTTCGGCAAGATTCGCTTCGAATTTATATTTGATATAAAGCGATCAAATGTGGAATGGGATGTGTTTGAGATGTGGTAAAAATTTCAGAATTGTTTGAGGTGTTTAAGTTATAAAACGAACTATTATAAAAACGTGTTTCAGTTCAGAAAATAAGAGATGATGGTGACGGTTCTTGATCAAGATTGAGATTAGGGAAGAAATTTTCTTTTTTTGAATAAATAAATGCAAGAAAGGAATATTGAAGAAAAACAAATAACGAAAATGCATATTTGATTACCCTTAGTCAACCTGGCTCTGCTATCAAATGATATGAATCTGGAACGAAGAATTCCCAAGATCTTCTAAAGGCACCAATAACGAGCGTGGAATCAAAAAACTGAGATAATCCAATCTAAGAAACATTTGTAAGGATGCCACAACGCTTGCTCAAAGCTCTTATAAGTTCTTAAGGGGTGGAACTCTACAACGAAGAGATCCGCACTCGCAAGTGATTAACAAATTAAGAGACTTTAATAATTTTGTTTTTGAGAATAAGACTTTAATATTTTTACTCTCAAAATTCAACAGTAGCTAAAAAAACAACATATGGCCTTATATAGACTACAGATTCCAAAACTAATTGTTAATTTAGCAATGTGGGAGAAAAAATGACAATAAATAAAAATAATAATTAGAAAAATAAATGACTATCTAACCAATATGGGATAAATAATATAAAAATAAATAAATAAACTTTAAATATTCTTCTCGTGCTCAATAGCATAAATAAAGACTTTCATAATGCTTCTTCCATCTTCTTGGGCTGGATCACAAGACTACGGTTACTGTTTGTGACACTTGTTGATTGGCCAAACAAAAAAAAACTTTCATTCCTATCAGTGGTTTTAAATCTAGTTCTTGCTTTGATCTTGTCCATACTGATATATAAGGGCCTCATTGAACAATGACAGTGCATGCTCAGTCTTATTTCCTTACTATTATAGACGATTTCAGTAGATTTACTTGGATATTTTTTATGAGAAACAAGTCTGATGCTAGGGGTTTATTGCTGAAATTTTTCTGCTTTGGGTAAAACTCAGTTTAATAAAGAAGTTAAAACCATTTGGACAAATAATGGTCAAGAGTTTAAATGCCACAGTTCTACAATGCCAGAGGCATAATACATCAGACTTACTACATGCTAACATACAACCAAACAAAATGGGGTGGTAGAAAGAAAGACTCAACATATTATGAATATAGAAGAACCCTTAAACTGCAATCTAGTTTACATATCAAATATTTGGGTTATTGTGTAGTTCATGCAGTCTATTCGATCAATTTGTCTCCCACAACATTGTTGGATAACAAAACTCCATATTAGATCTTATATTCTAAATATCCGTGCTATTCTCAATTAAAAGTATTTGGTGTTAAGAAATCAACGCAGGAACGCAGCGGAATTTAAAATTTAATTTCCTTTTACCAAGATCGACTTCATTCAAGTAACAAGCATAAAAGAAGTAGCTGAAGAAAGTTACCTTGGATGATCTAAAAGATCAAAGCTTTATCGTCTACGAAAGAATAGTAGTGCCTAGAGCCGCTCATGTGCTCGGCGTCTACCGTTGATCCACACGAATAGCTCACCGGAATCCTGCCTTGGATTGCTACTTGAAAAACTCGTTTGATAGACCGACTTTTTCTCTCTCTCAAACTCTTTATAGGAAGCTCTCTATTTGGCTTGTAGACTAGAACTCTTCTTATTGTGATGATACAAAAGTGTTAGGCACCCACCTCTTATATAGAGGTGACCTACCCCCCGTGTAGTCCCATTCCCAATAGGAGAAGCTTCCTGTGGTGGGAGAAAGAAAACTATTTTTTTAATAAAATAAGCTTAATATCTTTGATTGATTTATCTCCATTAATATTCAATATCTTTTAAATATTTCCAAAATATTTATTGTCAATATCTAATATTGAATTTATCTTTATTATATTACCATAATTATATACATTGATTACACATGTGCATATATCACATATATATACTACATATATATATATATATATATATTTAGCCAATATCAATATATAATAATATAATACTATGATTAATTAATTTGCAAAAATACATGTGTATCATATACACATATCTCATGCGCCCCATACATATTAAAATATGTATATTTAATTAATCAAAATAATTAATATATTGTATTATATTTATTCATACTAAATAAATACATTAATATTAATTTATCACTGTAATACTTTATAGACGAGATAAAAAGTTTCCTTATTTGGTTATCACTATTGATATGCCAAAATCAGCAAGGCCCTGCCAAATCCAGAAAAGAGACATAAGCCCAGTGACGGGTAGGGTCCTCGGCCGAGCTCCACCTCACGCTATAACGATTATCATCATTAGCCAAGGTAACATGAATGAAGCAGCAAACAGTAAGCTCAATACAAAGCACTGGGGGGCTGACCCACTCGCCTCCTCCAGCTCGCTATCTTTCACCACAACCAGGCAACAAAGTTCATATACGATGCTCTCCAGCTCAGCACCTTAACTCTGACTCCAGCTCGGCACCTTCTTAGCTTTCCCATTTACCAGCTCGTCCAATAGTCTTTCTCGGCGCCACAAAGCCTTCAACAAGTCTGCCTGGGCTTTTAGCAGGCCGCTAGGTTCTCAGCCTGCCGACTTCCTGCTGTTGTCTATCGCCAGCTGGCCTGCTCATGACCTCTATAAATATCACCTTCACCTCCATTACAAGGGGATACTCGCATTCTTCTAAGAACTACGTATATGGCTTGATCCCGGACAAAGGGTACGTAGGCAACCACTTTGGCTTAGCCCCAAAATCACAAACACAACATTTCCCTCATATAGCTCTTAACGATCTTCATCTTGTCCTTGAGCACCATCGTACGACCACCGGAAAAATCACCCAAATCAGCTAGATATCCACCATATAAACACCTTTATTTACACCGTGATAATTTCGACATTATCAGTTGGCTCCGTTACCGGGAAAATCATCAAGAAAAGCCTACTTCGGTAGCTCACACCACCGCGAAATTCATATTCACAGCATCTCCGGTGAGATCATTCCTCCATCTTCAACTTCAAAATCAACAAAAGCTTTGATTTTCTGGGTTGTACGGCCTATGGATCATCATTTTCATCACTTAGCAACAAACCTGGTGCAAGGATCATTGGTCTTACGGATCGTTACTCCTTTCTCCATAAAAAAACATCTCAATATTGAAGAACATCTTCAACGGCATTTTCATAGCTCATACACGTGCTCCTCACTATTTCCACGTCAGTATATGTATCTAGCTAGCTCACCTCTTTATGTATTAAGAAGGTTGTGTTTGTTCCAACAAATTAGGAGTTATACCACCCGCGTTTCCATCGGATTCTGGGTTAGGAACTCGCTCCGGCCGGCACCGCCTACTATACGTAGCCATCAAGCAACCCATTCAGCTTACCATTAAGTCATCTACTTGGTCAGACGTGGTAGACGGTAAAAACTTGATACCTGCTACACCGCCTAAAAGAGGCAATCAATGTATAGAATATGGTGACAATCCGTAACATGGCGAAAGGATACCACGTCATGGTGAGGCAAGTAGGAGGGTTCTACCACTGGAGATAATGTCAGACATGATATGCGGGCCATTTTGGACGAAAAGGTTAGGTTTCGGGAGTTACAAGAAGCGGTTATAAGGCAAAGTTGCGGGAAACATGCCGGCGAGACCTCCCGCCAAAACTTTGAGCAAAGAACAACTCTAAGCATAGAGGAGAGCCCGCATCTTAGTACTCATGTAATAGCACTACGAGCTCATATGGAGTACATGGAAGACATGCAATAGCACAATTTATAGCTTGTATTAGTGGGGCTACCTCCCCTGCCAGTTAGTAAGTTTGTCTCGCCCGTACAAGCTCTCACCGGGGTACAACCTCATTTGAATCCACCAAGGGTTGCACGATCGCATCATGAAGAATGAGAGAAAAGCAGTCATGTGACCTCTCCGCCCTGCAAGGGAAGAAAAGTAGCCCTATCTCGCCTTGGGCCCATGGATAACGTCCGTGGTGCATCATTAAGCAAGGAAACTTTGAAAAACCGGACAATACCAGACAAGTCCGGGTCCACAGAGAGGGCGGGGAGAGCCACAGCCCGTAAAGTACTTCACTACGCCCGGTAGCCTCGGAGGTCGTAGATGAGTTAGATATGATGAGACAATAGATAGAAGAGCTGCAGAGGGGTAGGGCGGTCAAAGAGATCGGACCCACTTGGGGTACGAGCGTCCTACATCCCAATATCTTACGAATGGCTCTAAGAAAAAATATGAATTACCCCAGCTTCACCAACTATTACGGCACCACAGACCCCATAGATTGGCTATCAACCTTTCAAAGTTAGATCAGTTTGTGCACGCTTAGCGAGGATGCATCGTGCAAAGCACTCATAGGCTCGATGCAAGACAGAGCAACATCGTGGATCTGCAGCCTCCTACCAGGTTCGATCCTATCTTGGGTTGATCTGGTAAACAAGTTCACAGTGGAGTTCAGGTCCGTGGGCGGGCCCAAGAAGACACACATCGATATTCATGAGGTCCGACGTGGTGAGAATGAGTCTACCCGCAGCTACTATGAGCATTTCCACAAGGTGTATGAGTTAAACAGAGGACATGCAGACAGCGTGGTAATGACTAATTTGGAAACGGGGCTATGTCAGGGCTATCTGAAATCCTACTATGCCCTGAACTCGCCAAAGAATCTTCAAGAGATGTTGGGTTCGGCAAGGAAATATGTTACAACAGAGAAAGCGGAGTGAGGCATACCCAGACTGTTGGTCCCTTGGAAAGGCTACACAAGTTTAGAGGGGGGGGGGGTGAATAAACTTGTCCTTAAAAACTGGATTTTAAACAGATTGAGGTTCAATTATAACTTGTGTGGAGTTAAGCTGACTGAGCTGAGTTTAAGTCAAACTGACTTAAGCAAAACTGAGTCAACCGGCAGCGGATATAATTCTTAGCCTTTTTCTTGATCTTGTTATTCTATGCAAAAGCTGAGTGTGCTAAACTGAATTCTGGGGGATGTCAGTTTGTGAGCTGTGAGTTGTGTAACAATCAGTTCTCAGTATGCTGTGTAAACAATATAAATGCTTTAATAAATAAATGTGTAATGTAAATGCGTAAAGTAAATGAAACAAGAGTTATAGAGGTTCCAGGTGGTGTAATCCTATCAGTCCTCTCTTCCCATGTGGTGTAGGAGGAAAATTCCACTAGAACTTCTTGAGGTGAGCTGTTACAAAAAGTCCTAAACAATAGTCCTTGGCTAATCCTAGCTTCACTATCTAAACAGTTGTAGAACAGGTAGAATTGCTGCTCTTCAATTGCTTGAACACTGGTCCTTGAAGGGTTACGTATGCCTCTTCACCAGCTACCACCACAAACACAGTCTACCCGACTGCTATGACAACTGTCCTTGGCAAAACCTTCCCGGTTTTCTTCACAGTCTGAACCTTTGATTAAGAATCAAAGTTGGGTTGAGAATCAATAAATTGATTCTTGTTTGTGGTTCTTCAAAGTGTATGATTCTTGATAAATCTTGTGTAGCTTGAACACTTGGAAGATTTCTAGATATGATCATGTTAGCACAGAGATGATAGCAATTCAAATGAACGAGACTAGTGCACACAAAAATGCTTGTTGATCTAGATAATGTTCTATCTTCTTGTGTTCTTATTTTTAATCCTTGGTGCAAAGTCCTCTATTTATAGTGTAAGGTCCAACGTTCATTTACTTTGAATTTGAATTGTATCAACGGCTATCTTGTAACGGCTATATTTTATGACCGTTCTGATGTGTCAGTATTTCATCCAATGACATTGCTTCCTTTACAACGTTCGACTGTACAATCAGTTTGGTTGATGACTGACTTATAAAACTGAGTTTCCCGATCAGTTTTATAATGAGTTTGTCAGTTGTCAGTTTCTTGACTGACTTGGAGCATTGACTAAGATTTTACTCTTCTTCAAATATCAGTACTCCAATTTTTCATCTGATTATTATTGACGTAATCAGAGTACACCTTTTCCAAACAAATTATGTAAGAGTTCATTGTCCTTATGACTCTTAGGTCTTCATACAAGATCCATAAAGTTAGTTCAGGTCACCAGAAACTTGCCTGAATTTTAACTTTACAGTCTCGATATGTAAACTGAGTTTGAACCTCGGTTCTTCAGTCTTCTATAACTGAGTCTGTGACCCTCAATTCTTCATCAACTGAGTTTGAACCCTCAGTTCTTCAATCTTCTAGATAAGCCAACTGAGTTTGTGTCCCTTAGCAAACTTATCTTCTTCAGTTCCATATTGGTGTAGTCTGAGTCAGTTTGTCAGTTTGTTTATCTTGATGATTTCCAGTTTTCTAAATGACTTCCAGTTTTCAGTTTCACGAAACTATAACTATTACAGTGCTTGTCTGATGTAACCTATACAATTATCAGAGTTTAGTAAATCCTATACATTCAGTTCTAGACATCTTTTAGCCTTTCACTATAACAGCTAGCTTTAGCACTTCATCAATGGGGTTAAGATAATACTTTGAATGAATATGATGAATTATCATCAAAACATAAATTTTATTTCCAACAATTTCCCCCTTTTTGATGATGCCAAAACTCTCCCTAAAAGAAAAGTATAAAGATCAAAGTAATGTAAAACAAAGTAAAACTGGAAAACTGGATTTCATTAGAATATGCAGAAACTGGAATAGTTACACTTTGTTCAAGTAAGTTTAACCATAGGCTAAGCTCTTTTCTATGCTTTTTGTGTAACTGAGATAAATTTATTTTCTTTGTCATGAAGACGATAATCATATTCTAGCTTAGAGTCTTCCTTAGTAAAATTCTTATTATAGTCCACTTGACTTCCTTCTTTCCATTTTCTCCACAAAGCTAAATTTGGTAAAGCTGATTCATTCTTGTAGTAATTTTCAAACTCTGCTATATCAGCTTTCATTTGTTCAACTTTGTCTCTTATCTTCAGTTTGTCTTCAATCCTCTTGATCTTCATATAGTGTGCCATCTTTTGATTGTGATATACGTCAGATAAGAAGTAGTTCAAGGAATCTTCAGTAGTCTTGTCCTTGTACTTGGCTTTGATAGGATTGTGATCTTTGACATACTTCAACCACAAATCCCGTGTTGGAGTAGCTCTCCTTTCTTCAGGTTGACTGTATTTCTCAATGAGCTGCTCATCAGTTAATTCTGTCTTTAAAAACCTTGGATCTGTTGCTGATTTATATTTCTCAAATTCGTCTTCAAGTTGCTTTTTTTCTTTGACTAGCCTCAGCTTTTCTTCTTCAGCTTCCCCTTTTTTGGCATCATACAATTGATCTACCAAAGCATGGGTTGCCTTGTGATCGGCTGAGATACGTTGCTGAGAAGCAAGTACTTCTTTGAGCTGATTCTCTAACCCGTAAATGTGCTGATTTAAATGCCAGTGAGCTTGAGCATGTGTTTCCCTATCTACTACGGTTGAGATTTCAAGTTTCTACTCGAGTGTCAAAATTTCTGAGGCAGAACTTGAACTTGACTTGTGAATCATCTCAAATCTTGCGTGAACCGAGATATCTGTTCTCTGTCTATAATCTAGATATCCAGAGATGTTTGACAGAAGGCCATTGTATGCATCCTTTTGGATGAGCATAATCTTCAAGTTCTCATGAACTTTGCCCAATTCCTCATTTGTCAAAATATTAGAAGGATCATATGTGTCTTCTGTTTGGACTTTAGACGGAGTGATATCTTCAATTACCATAAGTTGCTGATTATAAAGTCCATCGACTGCTTGCTGATTGCCAGTTATCTGATTTCCAATTGGCAATTCTTTTTGCTAAGTTACAGTTTGCGTAGCTTGGAGTTGAGGTTGAGTAACTGGCTGCAAATCTGTAGTCATATCAGCTTCTTTCCTTGAATTATAATCTTCATCATCATCATTGTTCTTTAGAATATCCTTGGGTATAGATGATGTGGCTGATTCTCTTCGTCGGGCTACTTCCTTGAATCTACTGAAGCAATTTGCAAGAAACTCTGACATAGGAAATAGAGTATATAGGTCTCTAATTTCAAGTTTCTCCAAGATTAACTTTTCTTCAGTTTGTAAGATAGCATTATGAGAGTCTTCTGGTTTGAGCTTCATCTTCATCAGCTTGATGATTCTATCAGCTTCAAAAAGCGAGGGTGGGCCGGCGATCGATTAGTCTTTGAGATTGTTGTATGGCGAGAAGCGATATCATCAGCAACAATATCCTTCCATGTAGTTTCAGCTGTCAGTTGTTGTGGTTCCCCCTCAGTTGGTGCTTGCTGACTCGAAGTATCTGGGTACAAACATTTGACAACTGATTTTTCCTTTGCTGCGTCAGCTTTCCGCTTGACTCCTTTATGTTCAGCTTCCTGCTAAGACACAGTTTTCTTCCTTGCTTCAGGTTGGGAAGTTGTTCTTCTTGAACTTGCAACTGCTGCAATTTCCTCTGTATCAGTAGTTGCAGCTGTAGTTTGTCTTGCTTTCTTCCCTGCCTTGAGTTTCTCCAAATAGTATTGAATGACTCCACTGAGTGATTTCTTCAGCCGGAATATGCCAATAGTTATTTGTCCTTCAGCTTTCTGCACACTTTCCAATTCAGCTAAATGTTGTTTCTTTATCTGATTGATGACATAAGCGGCCCAATTGAATTCTAGTTCATCCCAGATTATGTTCATTAGATCAGCACTGTCATCGGATAATATATTGATTCCTTTGGATTTTACAATAACATGTCTGCTGAGCCATCTGCTGAGGAGTCCGAATTCTGGCTTGAGTTTATCAACATGAATACCAACTGCTGATGGTTCCTTAGATAAGGAAACCTACCTAAGAAAGACGTCCCTTTTCAATGGTAGACAAGCCAAGTCTATTGATGTCACAGGTGGATTTGTGAAACCAAATAGTGACTTCATGACTCGTTCATTGACAATGATTCGATCTCACGAACCTTAGTGATGAGAGAGTCTCTTACCAAACTCATGTTCTCCCAGAACTGCAAAATCCCTTCAACATCATGTTTTTCATTGAAAGTGACCTCCATAATGCTTCTTAATCCTGGTTGTTTCTGGATCTTCTCATAGATATAACTTGCAAGTAGAGTGTTGTTGCACATAGCTTCATAAATTTCAAATGTATACACATCTAAATCTGTGATCAATCTTTCTTCTTGAGATTTCTTTGAGGCGGCCATTTCTAGGTTTAGTGTGAAAAAGATTGAATTTTGAGAGGAAAAAGAATTATGAAAAAAAAATATTTTGATTTTTGATTTTGAGGAAATTTGAATGTAACCGATGGCGGTTGATTGGTACAACTTTTCAAATTCCATGATGGTTTTTGTAACCGATGCATGTACTGTTCTGACAGTAATGGGGTGTACATGCAACATATTCTGACATAAACTGCGGTAATTAAATGCGATATAACCGTTGTCGGCTTTATCTTATCAACCTTTGACTTATGTTGACTAATATAAAAACTGATGCTTAAATATCAGTTAATACTTCAGTTTCAGTTAGTCAGTTTGAAATTGTTGATGTCAATGACTGATCTGTTAAGTGAGCGCACCCAGCAGAACAAACATCAATCCCCTTGACGAATTTCTGGCTTAAACTGACTTAGCTGACTCTTATTATACCTAACTCAGTTCTTAGTTTGGCAAATCTTTCTTTGACCAATGGCTTTGTAAAGATGTCAGCCAACTGATCTTTAGTAGGTACATAAAGAACTGTAATATCCTTTTTATCTGCATGATCTCTTATAAAATGATGTCGCACATCAATATGTTTTGTCCTTGAGTGCAAAACTGGATTGTCATTTATTGCAATTGCACTTGTGTTTTCACATATTATGGGAATTGTTCCTTCTTCTATCCTATAATCCTTTAATTGCTGTCTGATCCATAAAACTTGAGCACAACAACTTCCAGCTGCTATATACTCAGCTTCAGCTGTTGAAGTTGAAATTGAATTTTTCTTTTTGCTAAACCATAACACTAGTCTATTTCCTAGCAACTGACATGTGCCTGAGGTGCTTTTTCTATCCACTTTGCATCCTGCATAATCTGAGTCTGAATAGGATATCAGTTTGAATTCTCCTTCTCTTGAATACCATATTCCGACTCCATTTGTATCTTTCAAATACTTCAAAGTCCTTTAACAACTGTGAGATGGCTTTCCTTTGGTTTCGACTGAAATCTTGCACATACACCAACAGTAAAAGTTATGTATGGCCTACTTGCTGTAAGGTAGAGTAAGCTTCCAATCATTCTTATGTAAAGTGTTTGATCAACATCTTTGCCTTTTTTTGTCTTCATGTAGCCTGATGTTGGTCCCAATTGGTGTAGAAATTCCAGCTGATTTTTCCATACCAAACTTTTTGATAAGTTCTCTTGTATATTTGGTTTGGTGAATGAAAATTCCATCATCTAATTGTTTAACTTGTAATCTAATAAAATAATTTAATTCTCCCATCATACTCATCTGAAATTTGCTTTTCATTAAACTTGCAAACTTCTCACATAACTGCTCATTTCTGATCCAAAAATAATGTCATCAACATAGATCTGAACAAGGAGAGTACTTTCTTCATTTTTCATTCTGAATAATGTCTTGTCGATAGTTCCTTTGATAAATCCATTATCCACTAGAAACTGAGATAGAGTTTCATACCAAGCTCTTGGTGCTTGTTTAAGTCCATATAGAGCTTTCCTTAGTCTGAAAACTTTATCAGCTTGATCTTTGATCTCAAATCCAGGTGGTTGTTGAACATAAACTTCTTCTTCAAGTATCATATTCAAAAATGCACTTTTAACATCCATCTGGTACACTTTGAACTTTTTATGAGCTGCAAAGGCAAGAAATAGTCTGATTGCTTCCAATCTTGCAACTGGTGCATAAGTTTCATCAAAATCTATGCCTTTTGCTTAAGAATATCCTTTAGCTACAAGTCTAGCTTTGTTTCAGATGATATTCCCATCTTCATCAAGTTTGAATCTGAACACCCATTTGATTCCAATGATATTCACATGAACCGGTCTCTCTACGAATTCCCATACTTGATTTCTTTGAATTCATTCAGTTCTTTTTGCATAGCTAATATCCAATCTGGATCCTTTAAGGCTTCTTCTATCTCTTTAGGTTCAGATTGAGATAGAAAGCATGCAATCATTGTATCTAGTTGATGTCTTGTTCGAACACCAGCTTGAGTGTCACCAATTACTTGTTCTTCAGGGTGATCCCTCATCAATTGATGTACTGGGGCTTGCATCAAGGGATATACATTTTGTTCAACTGGTTCATCATGAACTGGTTCTTGATTTTCTTCAGCTAAGTCAGAATCATGTTGTTCAGGTGTAGGTTGTTGTGTAGTTGGCGAGGGCGATCTTGATCTCGAAGATTCGAAATCCTTAGTCTTCCAATGTCAACAAAAGCGATTAGCAAGGTAATGGCGACCGGCCGGTTGCAGTGCGTCTTGATTATTTCACCAGGAAAATTTGGTTCATCAAATACCACATGTATTGATTCCTCATGCTTGAGTGTCCTTTATTTAGTACTCTAAATGCTTTGCTGACACTTGAATATCCCAAAAAAATTCCTTCATCAGCTTTGGGCTGAAAAACATGAAGTTGATATTTTCCATTATTATCTATGAAAAACTTGCTTCCAAAAGCATTAACGTAAGAAACATTTGGCTTTCTTACATTCCAAATTTCATAATGAGTCTTCTCATGACTTTTATTCATGAGAGCTATGTTCTGTGTATAGAAAGCTGTGTTGACTGCTTCTTCCCAATATCTTTCAGGCAGTTTTGCTTCACAGATCATAGTCCTTCCTGCTTATTTGAGTGTTCTATTTCTTCTTTCAGCTACACCATTCTGTTGAGGTGTTGCTGTGGCGGAAAGTTGATGTAAAACACCATTTTCATCACAATATTCAATAATTACTTTGTTGAGGAATTCAGTTCCTTTATCTGATCTTATCTTCACAACTGATAGACTTTTCTGATTTTAAAGCCTTTTGAGTAGTTCTGTAATTCTTTGCTTGGTTTCACTTTTCTTGGTTAAGAAGATAACCCAAGTGTATCTTGAAAAATCATTTACTACAATGTATACTTCTTTCCACTAATACTGATTGGTGTAATAGGTTCAAATAAGTCCATATGTAGTAGCTCCAGGACTCTGGTTGTTGAATGCTGAGATTTAATCTTGATACTAGCTCTTGTTTGCTTTCCTAGCTGACAAGCATCACATAAGCTATCCTTCATGTATGAGATTTCTGGTAGTCTAATGACTAACTGTTTCTTGACAAGGATGTTGATGTCATCAAAGTTTAGATGACTCAGTTTCTTGTGCCATAACCAGCTGATTTCTGATTTAGTATGCACAAGTAAACAAGTTTCTGCAACAGCTATAGTCCAATCTACAACATACATATTCTATTTTCTTCTTCCGGCTAGAACAACTTGAAATGATGTTTCGCTGTCGACAATGCAAAAATCTTTATCAAAAGTAACTTTGTATCCCATATCCAGAATTGACTGGTGCTGAGTAGATTGTAATGCAATCCTTCCACATAAGATACATTCTTGATTGTAAGTCCCTTTTTGATCAAGGTACCATAACTTTGGTGAATCTAGGTTTCTCTTTACTTCCAAAGTTAACCTTTGGTCCATCATTGGAAATAAAGTTACTTAGACAATCTTTGCTCTTTGTCATGTGTCTTGAGCAACCACTGTCAAAGTACCATATATCCTGCAAAATAAATTAACCATTTTTAGGTACCCAACTCTGTTTGGGTCCATGGGGGTCAGTTGTCAGTACAACCTTAGGAATATATCCTTTAGGTATCCTTCGGATATTGTTGCACTTGTTTTCATACATGTAAGCCACACTCCCATAGTATCTATGCTTGGACTGTGTCTTATTTATATGATCTCTCAAATCGTTTGACTGAAACTGATTTCCATGATGTTTTCTATTATTAACACTTGAATAATAACCATCATTTCTTTTGTACTGAGGTCTGTGCTGACCTTGGTACTGAGGTTTCGGCTGAGGAGTGAAGTGATTCCTCTACTGACTTTTGGACTGAAACTTGTGAAAAGTTTTTTGTCTGAAATGATTTCTTTTATCAATTTTAATAGTTGGTTCAGAGAAATTCCAGTCATCATCAGTTGAAAATAATCTGCCTTCCCCATGACTTTGTGAATCTTTGAATAATTAATATTCTTGGATTTACTTTGACTGTTGTTTTTCTGGTTCTTGGCCTGATCAGCTTTAGTAGATTCAGCAGTTGATCTACCTTTTCGATTTTCATGATGTACAGCTGGTTTACCTTTTGGTTGACCCTGTTGTTGTTTACAGCTGACTTCTTTGAAAACTAACGTTGAGACTGATCTGATTCATGTTGAACTTGTTTCATTGGTTCAGCATGCTTCTTAGTTTGAGGACATTGTTCAGCTACAAACTTAACACCAGTTTTGGTATTAGGTTCAGTTACCTTACTCATTCCTCCCTTCGAAGTTTGCTGTGTATCAAATCCTAAGCCAGTTTTATCTCCATATGGCTTTCCTGATTTGGATCCAGTTGCTGAACTAGATTGAACAAAACATTCAGTTGTTGTTGCTGATGCAGTAGACTGACTTTGATTCTTTGCTTTATCAATTATGCTTAGTCTTAACGTGTTCAGTTCATCATTCAATCTTTTGACTTCTAGAATTAGAGCTTCTTTCTCAGCTTTGACTGATTCATAACTAGCTTGTATAGTGACAAGCTGACTCATCAATTCGTCAAGAGTTTCTTCTAATTTTGAGTTTTTTTGGATTGGAATCTGAGCTGAGCTATATTTAGAATTTGATTCACATACCTCATTGGAATCTTCAATGTTTTCCAATAAAGCTGTGTGATCAGATAATCTTTCTGTACCAGCTTCGTAGTCAGACTCATCTCCAGCTAATAATGCTCTATAGCCGGTTCTTCTTTGCTGAGTCTTCTTTGCATTAAGCTTTATAATGTCCAGGTTTCTTGCAGTTGAAACAAAGATACTCATAATCTTTTCTCTTTTCAGGAGTCTTCTTGATAAACTTCTGAGTTACAGGATGACCATTCTTCATCCTTCTGATTTGACTCATCATGAGTGCCATTTGTTCCTCCATTTCATCCAACTGTTGAAGATTGTTTGTGGATGTTTCTTGAGAGTCATTTGATGCTGATGTAAGTGCTGTGGTCTTTGGTTCTTCCAGAGCTTTGATTATTGCAGCTGTGCTTGTCAAATCTTCACTAAATTCATAAGCTTTTAAATCTAAGAAGATTTTGAAGGAGTCTTCTATATCAAGTCTTCTAGATTCTTCCATAACACTGACCTTCATCTTCCAACACATTGGCAAGGCCTTCAAGATTCTTGTATTGACTACTTTTTTTGTGTATTCAATCTTGAGTAGATCTAATTCTTCTATGATCGCACTCAATCTTGTCTCCATTTGGTCAATGGTTTCTCCAGGTTTCATCTTGAAATTCTCAAATTTCTGCTTTGCAACTGAGATTTTGTTCTCCTTGATTGAGTAAGTTCCTTCACAAACTAACTGAAGTTTGTCCCACATTTCCTTAGCAGTTGTGCAGTCTTTCACCTTCAAGTACATGTTGCTGTCAAGAGTTCTGAGGATAAAGTCCATAGCAACATTGTTGAGATTGTTTCTCTTGCGTTCATCACTAGTTCATTCAGCCTTGTGCTTTGGAACTCGAACTTGATCTTCACCAACAGTTTGCATGTGAGTGATCTGAATTGGTCCATCAGTGAGCACGTCCATCATCTCGTCATGAGTAGCAGCTAGAATAGCCTGCACACGACGTTTGTATTCGTCAAACCTATCCATGTTGCATATAAGCATCTGTCTTGCATATTGATTGTTATCCATTGTGAGTGAGTGAAAACTGATTATACAAAAACTAGAAACTAAGCTTTTTAATGAGAACAACTAGAGGAGATTTAGAGCCAATGAGCTTTTAACAATGGCTTGTTAAAGAAACACTGCTCGGATACCAATTGTTGGTCCATTGGAAAGGCTAACACGAGTTTAGAGGGGGGGTGAATAAACTTGTCCCTAAAAACTGTATTTTAAACAAATTGAGGTTCACTTATAACTTGTGTGGAGTTAAGCTGACTGAGCTGAGTTTCAGTCAAACTGACTTAAGCAAAACTGAATCAACCGGCAGCGGATATAATTCTTAGCCTTTTTCGTGATCTTGTTATTCTATGCAAAAGCTAAGTGTGCTAAACTGAATTATGGTGGATGTCAGTTTGTGAGTTGTGAGTTGTGTAACAATCATTTCTCAGTATGCTGTGTAAACAATATAAATGCTGTAACAAATAAATGTGTAATGTAAATGGGAAAAGTAAATGAAACAAGAGTTATAGAGGTTCCAGGTGGTGTAATCCTGTCAGTCCTCTCTTCCCCTGTGGTGTAGGAGGAAAATTCCACTAGAACTTCTTGAGGTGAGCTGTTTCAAAAAGTCCTAAACAATTGTTTTTGGCTAATCCTAGCTTCACTATCTAAGCAGTTGTAGAACTGGTAGATTTGCTGCTCTTCAATTGCTTGAACACTGGTCCTTGAAGGGTTACGTATGCCTCTTCACCAGCTACCACCACAAACACAGCTGTGACAACTGTCCTTGGCAAAACCTTCCCGGTTTGCTTCACTGTCTGAACCTTTGATTAAGAATCAAAGTTGGGTTGAGAATCAATAAATTTATTCTTGTTTGTGGTTCTTCTAAGTGTATGATTCTTGATAAATCTTGTGTAGCTTGAACACTTGGAAGATTTCTAGATATGATCTTGTTAGCACAGAGATGATAGCAATTCAAATGAACGAGACTAGTGCACACAAAAATGCTTGTTGATCTAGATAGTGTTCTATCTTCTTGTGTTCTTATTTTTAATCCTTGGTGCAAAGTCCTAAATTTATAGTGTAAGGTTCAACGTTCATTTACTTTGAATTTGAATTGTATCAACGGCTATATTTTATGACCATTCTGATGTGTCAGTATTTCACCCAATAACATTGTTTCCTTTACAACGTTCGACTGTACTATCAGTTTGGTGGATGAGTGACTTATAAAACTGAGTTTCCTGATCAGTTTTATACTGAGTTTTTCAGTTGTCAGTTTCTTTACTGACTTGGAGCATTGACTGAGATTTTACTCTTCTTCAAATATCAGTACTCCAGCTTTTCATCTGATTATTATTGACTTAATCAGAGTAGACCTTTTCCAAACAAATTTTCTAAGAGTTCATTGTCCTTATGACTCTTAGGTCTTCATACAAGATCCATAAAGTCAGTTCTGGTCACCACAAGCTTGCCTGAATTCTAACTTTATAGTCTCTACATGTAAACTGAGTTTGAACCCTCAGTTCTTCAATCTTTTATAACTGAGTATGTGACCCTCAGTTCTTCATCAACTAAGTTTGAACCCTCAGTTCTTCAATCTTTTAGATAAAACAACCGAGTTTGTGTCCCTCAGAGAACTTATCTTCTTCAGTTCCATATTGGTGTAGTCTGAGTCACTTTTTCAGTGTGTTTATCTTGACGATTTCTAGTTTTCTAAATGACTTCCAGTTTTCAGTTTCACGAAACTATAACTATTACAGTGCTTGTCTGATGTAACCTATACAATTATTAGACTTTAGTAAATCCTATACATTAAGTTCTAGACATCTTTTAGCCTTTCACTATAACAGCTAGCTTCAGCACTTCATCAATGGGGTTAAGATAATACTTTGAATGAATATGATGAATTATCATCAAAATTAAAATTTTATTTCAACACAGAGTAAAAAACCAAGATTGGGGCTACCTCAGAAAGCAAAGTTTCTAATGCACAGCTTGAGGCAAACATAGATGCCTTCGCCTGGGTCGATATCAAGGCCGCACCACACCACCTCGACGTCGACCCTACTTTCATGCCGGTACAACAATGAGCCTAACAAAAGGTACGCTCACAACAAATGGGGAAGGTTTAAAGATGGGTTCGAGCTCAGTCATCCTTGGCATGCAGACAATCAAAAAAGCTACTACATGTAGAAATCGGCTTGGGTTATGGTGCCATCTTACCGTTTACGACGTGAATGGACTTGCTTTCTTTTAGGGTTATGGCTATCCTCAAGTTATGACGTGAGTAGTTAAGCTTTCTTGTAATTTTCAGCTTAATATAAGCCCGATTCTACATTTTATCTTTCTTCACATAATTTTCTTGAGTTATGAGTTTCATTCATTTAAAAAACATTTACGCGTCAAATGAACTTCAACGTTGTTAAAAAGATGGCCATACCCCACAGAAATTAAGTGCTTGTGCAAATGGATTAGTTTCCATAAGCTCGCCAGTTTGCGATCTCAGGCCTTATCCAAAATCAAGGGGACCACATCCGCAACATCGGGCTTGAAAGATACAATATTTTTGAGCAAAATAGTATACGGAGTAGCATAACAAAGAGAGTAAGAATCAATGAAAACATCCGTTCAAAAGGCCAAGCAACAGCCACAAAGTCAAGATCAATCAAAACATTAAGCTATTATAGACGGCAATCTCAAAAGTAAATGTTTCGAGTTACAACAAGTTCGATTGAGCTCAGCATCCATGCGATAAACCTGTGCGACAATAGTTTTTGCTTTTGAAATTGAAGACAGATAACTCAAACAAACATCTGAGGAAATGAAAGCGCAAATATAGAAAGTATGAAGAGCAACTTACCAGGTCAGTAAGCGGTCCCATTAGGCCCGCACAGTCTCCACTCATTTTTAGAAGGCCAGTCTTCTATTCGGTTATGTCCGTCTATAGAGGACTCATAAAAAGATACCGTAGACAGTTCGGTTTCTTGTGTCCGCTAGTTGGCTCGTTCTCCCAATCTCACCGGCTTGTCCATGTTGGGTCAGTTATTTGTGCACGTGGCTAATTGTTCACCACATCTTCATAGCGGACGCATCAGTACAAAAATGATAAAATAAGACAAATATTGAATGGCACAAATGCAATTCTGCCCACCGAGTTCAACCTTCCAGTTGAATCTTTACTTTTGTCAACAGTAGGGGCAGCGGACTCCTTTTCTTGAAGAGATGCATCGGGCCTTAGTTGATCACATGTCACTGTAGACTTTTTGAGAACGCATGAATCTTCTCGCCATTCCCGCCTCCGTCATCGTGGTAAGCGGGATAATCCCCTCCGAATCAAAAGACCTCAGCTACTATTAGATGTAATATCGTCGGATCAATCATAGATTGACCCGATTACGCAGCGGAATGCATCAGATCTAGATCTAAACGAGAAAAAAGAACATAAATTAAAGATCTAACTACAAGGGGGTCTAGGAGCCAACCTTTTTATGGTGCTTAACTCCTAGAACGATAGATCTCCAAGAACACGTGTATTGAGAAGCCACAGTCTTCCAACGTGTATCTCTCAGCAACACCAGGTGGATGGTGTTTCACGTCGCCGGACCTCCTTGATATGCTACCTAGAAAACCCGAAGTTTTCTAAACTCGAACCCAAAGAAATATAGCCAAAAATTCCAAGCTATATTCTTCCAATAATGGCGTGTTTATGTGATGTCATAAAAGGCTTGGGAGAACTCTCTTTATATAGGAGAGTAATCTTTGTCCTCCAAGGATTTATATAATTAATACAAAATCAATTCTAATAATCCTTTTCCTAAAAAGATATATCTAGATTATTCCAAAATAATAAGGATATATAAAAGATATTATTTTCCTTAAATTATTTAACACATAAATAATTTAATCACATGTCTTATTATTTATTGAGAACAAATTTCCCAATAATAAATATCATAATATGCGCCCCAAACCCTAATTAATTGGGTCATGCGCATTTTCCATTTATTTGGGCCGAGTCCACGAAAAATGTATTTTCATGTATTTAATTACCTAGTCCAACTAAACAATTAATCCACACATCAATTAAATCGTCCAATCCAACTATTTAATTATAATTGAGGTGAAGCGACGAGAAAACATATATGCTATATTAGGAGCCATGTCGGGGACCATGGACCCATATTCAGTAGCTACAATAAATCGAATTAAATTATTCATCAGACAGAGTAATTATATCCAACCTATTAATTCCGGGATTACACCACCATAAACCCGAAACTGAACTCTATCGAATATAGATAACTTACACTCCATTTATGAGTCGAAAGCGTCCACTAATATAATCATTACATACGGATAAATCCTCCATAGACTGTTCACTTCGATTCGGGATATTTCTGTAAACCCTTCTCAAAACATATTATCCTTATTTACCATTAACCCCCTAGTGATCAATTAGTTCATATCCAATATAATATGAACTCGGCCGATCGATCAATTTCTAGGGTTAACAAATAAGGGAATTGTCTGTCTACTTCCTGAGGGAAGGAATCAATTCCATATCTGTGATAGCACAGACTACTCACTCATCCCAGAATAGAGCCAAGGAGAAGTGTTGGACCACATACTACGAAGTGATCCTTACTAACACATCAAACCCTACCCTAGTCTAAGAAGTTATCTGTGATAATCTAAGGATTGAGATTAATCCATACATGATCATCTTGTGATTCGATAAGACTTCTCAATTACGGAATTATATTGATAACTCCAATCAAATTGGTCCAGCCCTATATGATTATCATCATACATAAATGCCTCACTAGGTACCCTATTACCGATGGCAGATCTAGATAAGGCGTCACACCGTAAAGTGTTCTAGGCGCATTATTAGCATATTAATCATGAGACCCGTACTCAGATTAATCAACGCTATGGACTAAGTTAAGTTTAAGTACATCTCACTAACTCAATCCTCTTGTGTATAGCCATACACTGACTTATGTGATTATATAAACGAGGTACTTAGGGTTTTCAGTAGTGTCTTAATTATAAGCATAGATGCATATAATAAGATGAATTATTAATTCTGTCCTAAAACAATTAGATAATTGTCTTTCGAGCACTACACCTAACAATCTCCCGCTTGCATGAAAGGCTAGTGGATTAATTGTTTTAGAGCACACCCTCTATATCTATATCTACAATATTCTCCCACTTGCTCAAAACAAGTGAGACATATCCCCAAGAGTCATACCCTCCAAGCGCATCTTAGTAATTCACGTTTCCAAGTACGACCGGAGTATGCCGCCGTAGGGTAGGTCGGTGACCGGCGTGCATTTAAAGCGAACACCTTGTGACATGGTGCACTGATCAGGTAGGTTGGCGGCTTGAGTCAATCTTTGGGATCGAAACCTCACCTTTCCATCTAATCTGATGGTACACTTTCAACATGCCTTTGAGTCAACACTGAGGACAAGATCTACTTAACGATCATCCTTAATCCGACCTAAAGCCAGAATCAGTGTTATCACTTATATTCTAGTTTGCACTTGAATATACTAGCATATTATTCCTCATTCTCCCGAAGATACTTGAGGATTCACTAAACATCCCATTTAGTATTCATCTGCAGGTTTAGATAATCATTCCTGAGAGGTGGTGTAGACTACATCGTTGAATGCTGCATAAATGCAAGAATATCTTAACTTGGTGAATAGATGGGATTGCCAATGATTGATTATCGAGAATTTGACCGAATCAAATCCTTCAAAATGAATCCCAATGGCATGTCAGACTCTGACTTCAGATAACACACCCATGTTGTTTCCAACTGTTTCAGTGTTACCATTCACGAACACTAATCTACATATTACTTTACTAATATTGATGCCCATTCTACGAAAGACTTATCAGAATTCTGGTCAAGTCCACATATTAAAATATATGACTTTGAAATGACCTAGAGGTTTGCTTTAATCCCCAAAGGATATAAGCTATGGCAGGCATCCTGCCAAAGGTTCTTTCTGAATAAATTAAGACACCGTTAGTCTTGCAAAAAGGGTCTTAGGAATCACCCCTATTTTTACGCTTTGTACGAATCCATCATTTGTTCTTAGCTAAAACCCTTCTATTCTGAATGAATTCAAATTCCGTTGTTCGGCAAGGAAGTCTCAGGGAATCACCCCTATTTTCCGCTTTCTGACGAAATCAAACAAGACTGAGTGGTAAGAGAGATCACGGTCTGGTTAACTCTATACCTTTTAGGGAATCACCCCTAAATTACTCAGCTTTGCGTTGAAAGTTAAATTTTCCTATTCATTCGACTTTTCTCCGTGTAGTTCCAATTACTCCCATTGGGCCTGAGATACTCAGGAGGTTCTACAGGAGTTTCAACAAAATTGGAGTATCATACTCCATTCACAGGTTTATGGCTTTTAAACCAACCTCTACGATCAGGATCCTATAAAGTCCACGAAGGACTATAGGTCATCAATCTACTCTATAGACCATAAGGTCCTACAATGGGTAATGGATAAACCATACTCCCACTGCGTTCGGGGTGGAGTGATATACTGATCTAGTTTAGTAGTTTTTATTAGTGTTATCACCATCTTCCAGTGTTCGATGTGGACTGAACAAATCAGTTAGTAACATCTTGAGTACAAATACTTTAAAATCTAAGGTTGTTATTTATAGACTCTATCAGACCGAGTTTGACAGTATTACTATCATTCTTTGATTTTACGAGTTTTATAACCAACCTTTACTCAATGCATTAAGATATTTCACGACCTGAACGTGTACGCAAAATTTCCAGTCCTACCTTCAAGCACTAAATGCTAAATGTCTAAATTTACGGAAGTGGGGTGAACCGAATTCACTCCTTATCCACAAATGCATAGGCATCTTTTAGGTAGACTTCTCGGTTTTTCATTACAACCGTTATTTTGCAACCAATATCTTAAATGAGTTCAGCAGCGTATTGTAGCACATCAATAACTATATAAGGCAAATTTATGGTGTATCCCTTAGTGAAAACATTTCACTTGGAGGTAGGCCGAGCATCAGTCCCGAAGACTACGCAATAACCTATTTTTGAGTATGGAATACTCTATCTCTGGTGAAATCAGAGATTTCCTCCAAATATTTTAGATAAACTTACCGGAGTCTTGAATAGTTGTCAGACAAGATGTCACTACTTCATAAAAACTCCCACTAGCTTGTACCTTTCATATGACCCCGAAGGTTGTTATGAACAAGCTATGTTACTTCTTTAAATCTATTACCCTTTCTTGATTGAAAGGAAACTTAGGCATTGTTCCTTTGAGATAGTGTTCCTTTGACAGGGAGATGGGAATCACCCTAAGCCAGTCTTCAGATCTTGTCTTTAGGGAATATGCACTAATTAATAGAAAGAAGCGTTTATCGAAATACGGAAACCATTTGCGTTGATATATTTTAAGATGCGTTACTAATACCTTTTCAGCAATGCTTAGTGGTTCTGACTTTATCAAACAAAAGTCCGAGTCTTAGGTTCGTGCTACGAATGTTATTTTTATCGTCAATAAGACAAACAAATTATCCTATTGAAAATGAATACGTTTGTTTCAACGAATCCGAAAAATAGAAAATGAATTTTCTGTGATACTCAAGAATTGAATCCGAGATTCATTTTCTTATATCACTCCCACTAGTCTATCTGAAATAACTGCATGTTGTCTAATTTATTTATCGTTTAATGCAAAGCTACCTAGTTCTTCCAAAGAACTTTAGCTTTCGAGAAAATTGCTAGGATGCATTGGTCAGTGATCCGAAATCAATTTCCTTATCCTCTAATTTCCAATTTATTAATTTTCCGGTTTAGCCTTAAAACTAATTAGTTTGGACGACTAACACGTATAAACATTCTTTCCCATTCTTGGCTTTCCTTAGATGGAAACAGTCTTGAACTAGCAGTTCGTTTGAGTAGACACTTTTCTTGAATTGTGGGATGTTCCGTGTTACTTGCTTGGACTATCGATTTTTCTAATCGTCAAATCATAAGACCAAAGTTCCCACTAGTTTATTGGTTCCAAATACCGTCTAACTAGCAACACTTTGTATTGAATGGTTTGATAGATCATAATAAAGCTCCCACTAGTTTATCGGTTCCAAATACCGTCTAACTAGCAACACTTTGTATTTATGATTTTTCAAAGATTAGAAAATCACTCAGAACTAAGCTCCCACTAGTTTATCAGTTCCAAATACAGTCTAACCAGAAACGCTTTATTCTAGTTTTTCCAATAAATGGAGAAACTCATGTGCAGTCTATTACACATTTCTAATGATTCAGAAAAACAACAAATCATAAGACTAAGGCTCCCACTCGTTTATCGGTTCCAAATACCGTCTAACTAGCAACGCCTTGTGTATATGATTTTCCAATTTTTCAATTTAGAAATTTGTTGTATAATTACACTTTTGAAATTCACTAAATGAATTTTATATGATAGTCGTATGTCATCTTTTGTAAACTAAGTATGGTCATCTCTCGTTCAACACGAGTGACACCCGTGACATACCTATACTATGTCACTTAAGTTTTAAAAGGCTTAAGAGAATAAATCTTGAAAAATTAACTGTATTGTTTGATAATTACAACGTACTTGTTACTTTCCACATTTTTAATGAAGTCCTATTACTAACAGTTTAGTAACCTAGAGATTTAGTTGTAAATAAAATGACAGAAAGTTAAATTCAAAAATAAATTTTTACTACTAGATTTATTTTATGAATAATAAACTATATAAAAAATAAAGTTTATCCTACCATTCCAAGGATTTAACCTCACACAGTACTGTCCGAGAGGGTCGATATCAGCACTATGACGGTTAAATTGAGAGAATCTCTCTCAATGATTATGCTTCGAGAGACAAACATCTCGCGGGAATCAGACATCCCGGACCTTAATCATTGATTACCTTCCTTTTTCTAGCCTGGATATTTCAAAAATATCCATAAAGAGTGTGACCTACTATATCAGATCTCAGAGTACGCCCCGAGTATGCCTACGAGGGGCAGGTCAGTGACCCGGCGAGTACCCGATATCCTATCCTTTCGGAGACCAATCCTTGAATTTTGATAGCGGTGAACACTATCCGAATGGGGCCGAAATCAAAGCGGCACGAGGTTTCACCATTCTCTCACGTGCTTGCATCTATAGTAGAGGCCGTGGGGTTGGCTGTCGCTGTTAAGGGTGAATTTACGTGTTTTATAACGCTATATTTTATAATGTTTTCCCCCACATTCGTATGAATTGCATGGAAATCACGTGTTTAAATGGAATTATTGAGCAAATGACATTTTTAATGAGTTAATCGCAAAGTTGGTGAATTTATATGTTTTAATTATGATTTTATGTTTATTGGAATTATGTTACGCTGCGTGTGTTTTGATGTAATGTAGGTACAATTATGTGGCTCAATTGATGATCAAATGTTGATGAATTTCGAGCTAATTCAAGTTAAAAGAGATAATG
Organism: Gentiana macrophylla; assembly: GCA_026214975.1. Classification (NCBI taxonomy): domain Eukaryota; kingdom Viridiplantae; phylum Streptophyta; class Magnoliopsida; order Gentianales; family Gentianaceae; genus Gentiana; species Gentiana macrophylla. Next base: position 80,993,618 of record CM047807.1, on the reverse strand, counting down.
GTGAATTGGATAGAGAAGAAAAGAAGATAAAGATGGAATTATCAAGTCTTGATCGGTTTGGACTAGCGTTCATCTGAGCGAACAGCGCCCAAGGCGAGCGGGCGTTTGATAAGTGGACGGCGTCGAATCGTATTTTACATTCGAGAGAGTTCAGACAGCGTCAACGAGCGGCGTTCACCCTCCGTCCAAAGCAGACGACGACGGCGTCCACAAGGCCGGACGGGCGTCCAAGCACCGCCTCGGCTAAACCGACCTAAAACCTATAAATAGGCGCGATTTCTCAAACCCTAATGACCATATCTCGACCCTAGCGGCCACAAGCCCCTTTGGGGCAGCTTTTCTTGCGTTTTTCCCTTTGCAATAAACATCTTTTAATTTCTTTTCAATTATGTTATTTCTATTCCAACGATGAGCTAAAGGCTTAGCCTAGAACAAGCATGTGAAGCCTCTCTGCTGGCGTTTCGTTTTCGACTTTGGATTTGTTTTGTGAGTTTTATTAAAGCTTGTATCTTTATTATGCTTTTATATAGATTATGCAATTATATCGATAGATTGTTGCTTATTGATGTTTATTTTGATGAAAGTCATGTTAAACCTTAGATCACCATAATAAAGTTTGGACTTTTAACCTAAAAATAACGAGAGTTGATAGGTTGAATTTCTAGGTTGCTAGATTGAGAGATCTTACACCTTGTTTTGATAGCATCAATCTTTTAGATCGAGAGATGAGAGATTGATAGGCGAATTATCTACGAGAGTAGAAGTTCATACCTTTGGTAGGTGAACCACAACCTTTATTAAATCTTCACTAAGCGATCTAGGGTAGAAATTGAGAGTTGTGAGAAAGATGGATCATAGCTTGTTCTTCGTTAAATTAATTGAAAACCTTTGTGCCTTGTTCTTCGTTGCTTAGTTAGAATTTTATTTTCGTTTTAGTTTTAGAATAGAATTAGTTAATACGTGTTGAAATTATCTTTCCGGCTTTGGGTGACAATCCTCTGTCGATTTATTTTCCGTTTAGTTTTAGGGTTAGTAATAAATAGTAGTGACAATTTTAGAAGAATTAATTGAACTAGATACCCGATTCCACGAGATCGACTCCGGTATTAATCGCTATACTACGATCCCTACACTTGGGGAAATACCGGATTTATAAATTTATTACTTGTTGTTTTTCATAGATAAAATCCGTGACAAGTTTTTGGCGCCGTTGCCGGGGAATCGGCACGGTTGTCTAGTTTTATTAGTTTTTCTAAGCTGTTCCGCTTTTCTTGTTTTAATTTCTTTATATTTCTTGTTTTTAGGTAGACTTTAGTTAGGTTATTAGGGTTTTTAATCGTTTAGGTTTTGTAGTATTCTATTAGGTTTCTCCCACTTTATCTTGTTTTTATTTTCCTATCTGTTTCTGTTTTTCTGTCCTTTCTGTCCCCCGTTTTCCTGCTGTTTTTCTGTCTCTGTTTCTGTTTTTTTCCTGTCCCAGACGGGCGTGTTTAGGGTAAATTTTACTATATTTTCGGGCTTAATCCCTAAACAATTTACCTTATTTTTAAGGGAAATAAATGAGAGAAGCGTGTTTTAACCGTTAAATTCCTATAATGGTTATTGAGGAATTATAATTTAATTATGAGGAAATTATGGGTTTAATTGTTATTTTTGTTACACATTTTTATTATTATTATTATTCGATGACTTGGTGTAACAACATTTTGCAGAAAATAAAGAAATGCAGGGGGTGATATTATTTAATCAAGAGGATCAATTTCATTCAATCATTTGGATTTTATTTTGGGAAGATAAATATTATTCAATCAAAAGAGTCTCAAGAAATAAAGAAGATATTCGAGCAATTAAAGAAGGATAAATCAAATCGATCGAGAGAGTGGAGTGAGGAACACGTTATACGAAGCACAAGTGTGAACACGGGCATTTGGTAGGCTCGGTCGACCGAGCCATGACACTCGGTCGACCGAACGTGTCGGCTCGGTAGGTCGGTGGATTTTCGCATCGTTATCTTCTAGATCTTCCTATGTCGGCCACGATCCCTATAAAAGGAGCATCCATGCGGAGAGAAAGAACACAGAATTTTACACACAGAAAAAGCACCACATCAAATAAAAATATGAGTTTCTTTCTTTCAATCTTGCTTGAGAGTTCGAAGATGATTGAAGGCTAAGCATCTTGCGGTAGGACAACGGATGAAACCAATCAACAACCACACCAAGTAGAGGATTTTTAGCTACATCTTTAGTGAGTTAATTTATGATTTTTCATCAATTAGATATTGCTATATTGTTTATGTTTTATTGAATCGAGAGATCGATGGAACTATCGTTTGATTTGAATTTATATGAAAATATTGTTCAAAGTTGTGATCTTTTCAATTGATGCACTTAATTATAATTCGAGAGATCTTTTATAATTATTTGAGTAAGAGTATTAGAAATAATCTCGTGATCGTGTTTTGCATGTCGTTTTGTTTTACTTGAAAAAGAAAACGAAACCCTAGAATTCGCTTAGAGAAATTTAATCGAATTCGTGATTTGATCATTACTAAAAATTGTATCTTTAGCGCGCAATCTAGTTGGGGTTGGGTTGGTTGATTGGTGGATTCCCGTTGCCATGCCGTTGTTTTAATTACTTGATAAATCGAATAGTTCGTATCAATTTGATTCCAATTTACTATTCATCGAAATTCTTGTTCATCGTCGTTTTCTTGTTCATAATTAGTTTAAACCCTAGTTTAGTTAATAATTGTGACATAATCGATAGAATAATTGTTCCTTGATCCGATAAACATTCCACTCCCTTAGGGCGACCCGTTAACATCCTATACTACGATCCTTATACTTGGGGTGTTTCGGTATTATAAATTTAAAACTAGTTTTTACGAGCAGGCGTCTGAACAATCAAACGCCCGTCCGTTTTAAAATTCTCAACTCTGTATCGTTTTTACCAAGTCAGACGAACGTCCATCAAATTTGGACGCCCGTCCTGTTCTTCAATCTTCTCTTCAATTGTTTTCTTGACCTTCGGACGAGCGTTCGATTTCCAAACGCCCCGTCTGTCCTCTCTGTTTTTGTCTTTTCGTAGGTAGGGTTTTGTTTCTATCTTTTCTAGTTTCAACATTAATTCGGGGACATCTGAGGTTGAATTATCTGACCCCACGTTTTTAACGATCAAATTTTTGGATAAAAGGGATCGTTTTAGCACTCTTTAGTATTTTGGCCATAACTTTCGGCTCGAGTGTCGGATTGGCGCGTAGGACCCCAATTCGGAAAGCTCGTTCCGACGCCGACGACGTGGCAGACCGCCAAAGGCCGTCCGACACCGTTTTCGAGGTCAAAATCCACTGTTTTCCCTTCCATTTTGGGCTCAGAAGATTTCAACACGTTTTTAGTGTTTCTGTTTTTCTGTTTTTAAATTTTTCGTAGTTTAGGTTTGTTTTTGTTTCATACAATCTTCCATCTAGGATTGAGGACATGGATGAGCAAAGTAAGATCGCCATCTTTGAAAACAATGAGATGGCAACTCTTCAAATGTCGCTTAATCCCTATGAATCCGACCCGTCTTTTCCACAGAACTCTCTCGCTCGCATTACGTGGAAGATGTTGTCGACTTGCCATCTTTGTTGGCGGTGTCGATCTCTCCCCTGCTTTGGATATCAAGTCAAATCTTTCCATAATCGGGAAATTTCGGTCCGATCACATGTCGTAATTGTGACAACGTGGGGCATCTTGCTTCGTTTACGTCTAATAGTGGGCGAAGACGCTTTCATTGGCCAGAACAATCAGACATTTGATAATCAGTTCTCTGGCCATAGCAATTTTCAAAATCAGGGTTTCAATTTTCAGAATCCAAATTTCAATCAAAACCCGAATTTCAGACCAGACCAAGATATCAATTTTTCCAATCAAAGTTGGTCTGGCCAATCTTTTCCACAACACTTCCATAACTCTCAGTCTAACGATCTTGAAGCTAACGATCTTGAAGCTAAATTGGAGGAGCTCCAATCCTTTCAGAAGGAGCAAAAGGATACTATCCAACGCCTTTTTGGTAGGCTTGCGGATATTAGGCAAATGGCTCAAGACCAAGGCATTGACCTAACTCCCACACTCCCTTATGGTGGAGAAGATGCTTACAACAATGATGGTGCAAGTCATGAGAATCAATTCCAATATGACCACAACTATGCACCAGCATACAATGGTGGGAGTAGTAACTATCCTTGTTCTCCGTTGGGTCAAGATCGAAGCCATTGGCAACAAGGGACGATTGATGAGCTAGAACCTGATGTGGATCGGCTTAAGTTACAAAGGTTAGAGACTTCCTTCCCCCCTGCAGGGTGTGATGATAAAGACGGTTGTCCTAGGAAAGAGCCGACATTAGAGATGGTTGAAGATGTTAATCACCCGGTGTTGGAGGATATAAAGGACACGTGCCTGAATTAGAGATAAATCACCCGGAGGAAGTCACATTAGAGGAGCCGTTGAAGCCGCAGAGTGTTGAGGTGATTGTGGATAAGAGAATGAAGGATGAAGAAGAGGAAGAACCTGAAGATTTAGACCTTTCCTCTCCTCTCAAGAATGTTATGCATCTAGACAAGTGCACTCCTAAGATTCCTTGGTATGCTTCCATCGTAAACTACCTTCATTCCCAATATCTTGATCCAAAAATGTCTTATCAGGAGAAGAAGAAGTTCTTCTCTGATATGAAATACTTTGTTTGGGATGAGCCTTACCTCCTCAAAATCTGTAAAGATGGTTTGCTAAGGAGGTGTGTTCCAGAATCTGAGCAACGTGATATTATTGAGCAATGCCATAGTGGACCCACTGGTGGTCACTTTGGTCCTTGGAAAACCGTTGCTAAGATCTTCCAATCTGGTTTTTATTGGCCTACGATCTTTAAGGATACAGAAGCCTTCTGTAAAGCTTGCGATAGATGTCAAAGAACCGGAACTCTGACAAGGCGTTTTGACATGCCTTTAAAACCCATCCTCGAATGCGAAGTCTTTGATGTATGGGGTATCGATTTTATGGGACCATTCCCATCATCTCATGTAATAAATACATCTTAGTCTGCGTGAGACTACGTGTCTAAATGGGTGGAGGCCCAAGCCACTCCTCACAATGATCATAAGACGGTCATGAAATTTCTAAAGAAAAATATCTTCGTGAGGTTTGGGTGTCCACGTGCCTTGATCGAGTGATGAAGGGACGATTTACGCAACCGACCCTTGGAAAAAGTCTCGAGAAGTATGGTGTTCATCACAAAGCGGCACACCATATCATCCGATGACTGGTGGTTGAGTTGGCGAAGCAACGAGCTTGAAGAAGATCTGGAAAAGGCAGATTAATGATCATAGAAAGGATTGAGTCTAAAGTTGGATGATGTGCTATGGGCATACTGAAGCGCCTATAAGAGACCCCCATGGGTACATCACCCTATCAGATGGTTTATGGAAAATCATGCCACTTGCCAATCGAATTAGAGCATAGAGCGTATTTGGCCATTAAATTCTTAAACTTCGATACCCAATCTTGTGGAAAACATCGATTGCAACAGTTGCATGAGTTAGATGAGTTTAGACTCCAAGCCTACGAGAGTGCCAGGATCAGTAAGGACAGAATGAAACTCCTTCATGATGAAAAGATCAAGCAGCGAGAATTTCAAGTCGGGGAGCAAGTCAAGGCCAGTCTTCAAGTCAAGGCCAGTCTTCAAGTCAAGGCCAGTCTTCTATTCGGTTATGTCCGTCTATAGAGGACTCATAAAAAGATACCGTAGACAGTTCGGTTTCTTGTGTCCGTTAGTTGGCTCGTTCTCCCAATCTCACCGGCTTGTCCATGTTGGGTCAGTTATTTGTGCACGTGGCTAATTGTTCACCACATCTGCATAGCGGACGCATCAGTACAAAAATGATAAAATAAGACAAATATTGAATGGCACAAATGCAATTCTGCCCGCCGAGCTCAACCTTCCAGTTGAATCTTTACTTTTGTCAACAGTAGGGGCAGCGGACTCCTTTTCTTGAAGAGATGCATCGGGCCTTAGTTGATCACATGTCACTGTAGACTTTTTGAGAACGCATGAATCTTCTCGCCATTCCCGCCTCCGTCATCGTGGTAAGCGGGATAATCCTCTCCGAATCAAAAGACCTCAGCTACTATTAGAAGTAATATCGTCGGATCAATCATAGATTGACCCGATTACGCAGCGGAATGCATCAGATCTAGATCTAAACGAGAAAAAAGAACATAAATTAAAGATCTAACTACAAGGGGGTCTAGGAGCCAACCTTTTTATGGTGCTTAACTCCTAGAACGATAGATCTCCAAGAACACGTGTATTGAGAAGCCACAGTCTTCCAACGTGTATCTCTCAGCAACACCAGGTGGATGGTGTTTCACGTCGCCGGACCACCTTGATATGCTACCTAGAAAACCCGAAGTTTTCTAAACTCGAACCCAAATAAATATAGCCAAAAATTCCAAGCTATATTCTTCCAATAATGGCGTGTTTATGTGATGTCATAAAAGGCTTGGGAGAACTCTCTTTATACAGGAGAGTAATCTTTGTCCTCCAAGGATTTATATAATTAATACAAAATCAATTCAAATAATCCTTTTCCTAAAAAGATATATCTAGATTATTCCAAAATAATAAGGATATATAAAAGATATTATTTTCCTTAAATTATTTAACACATAAATAATTTAATCACATGTCTTATTATTTATTGAGAAAACAAATTTCCCAATAATAAATATCATAATATGCGCCCCAAACCCTAATTAATTGGGTCATGCGCATTTTCCATTTATTTGGGCCGAGTCCACGAAAAATGTATTTTCATGTATTTAATTACCTAGTCCAACTAAACAATTAATCCACACATCAATTAAATCGTCCAATCCAACTATTTAATTATAATTGAGGTGAAGCGACGAGAAAACATATATGCTATATTAGGAGCCATGTCGGGGACCATGGACCCATATTCAATAGCTACAATAAATCGAATTAAATTATTCATCAGACAGAGTAATTATATCCAACCTATTAATTCCGGGATTACACCACCATAAACCCGAAACTGAACTCTATCGAATATAGATAACTTACACTCCATTTATGAGTCGAAAGCGTCCACTAATATAATCATTACATACGGATAAATCCTCCATAGACTGTTCACTTCGATTCGGGATATTTCTGTAAACCCTTCTCAAAACATATTATCCTTATTTACCATTAACCCCTAGTGATCAATTAGTTCATATCCAATATAATATGAACTCGGCCGATCGATCAATTTCTAGGGTTAACAAATAAGGGAATTGTCAGTCTACTTCCCGAGGGAAGGAATCAATTCCATATCTGTGATAGCACAGACTACTCACTCATCCCAGAATAGAGCCAACGAGAAGTGTTGGACCACATACTACGAAGTGATCCTTACTAACACATCAAACCCTACCCTAGTCTAAGAAGTTATCTGTGATAATCTAAGGATAGAGATTAATCCATACATGATCATCTTGTGATTCGATAAGACATCTCAATTACGGAATTATATTGATAACTCCAATCAAATTGGTCCAGCCCTATATGATTATCATCATACATAAATGCCTCACTAGGTACCCTATTACCGACAGTCTAGATAAGACTGTCACACCGTAAAGTGTTCTGGGCGCATTATTAGCATATTAATCATGAGACCCGTACTCAGATTAATCAACGCTATGGACTAAGTTAAGTTTAAGTACATCTCACTAACTCAATCCTCTTGTGTACAGCCATACACTGACTTATGTGATTATATAAACGAGGTACTTAGGGTTTTCAGTAGTGTCTTAATTATAAGCATAGATGCATATAATAAGATGAATTATTAATTCTGTCCTAAAACAATTAGATAATTGTCTTTCGGGCACTACACCTAACAATCTCCCGCTTGCATGAAAGGCAAGTGGATTAATTGTTTTAGAGCACACCCTCTATATCTATATCTACAACATTCTCCCACTTGCTCAAAACAAGTGAGACATATCCCCAAGAGTCATACCCTCCAAGCGCATCTTAGTAATTCACGTTTCCAAGTACGACCGGAGTATGCCGCCGTAGGGTAGGTCAGTGACCCGGCGCGTACTTAAAACTGAACACCTTGTGACATGGTGCACTGATCAGGTAGGTTGGCGGCTTGAGTCAATCTTTGGGATCGAAACCTCACCTTTCCATCTAATCTGATGGTACACTTTCAACATGCCTTTGAGTCAACACTGAGGACAAGATCTACTTAACGATCATCCTTAATCCGACCTAAAGCCAGAATCAGTGTTATCACTTATATTCTAGTTTGCACTTGAATATACTAGCATATTATTCCTCATTCTCCCGAAGATACTTGAGGATTCACTAAACATCCCATTTAGTATTCATCTGCAGGTTTAGATAATCATTCCTGAGAGGTGGTGTAGACTACATCGTTGAATGCTGCATAAATGCAAGAATATCTTAACTTGGTGAATAGATGGGATTGCCAATGATCGATTATCGAGAATTTGAGCGAATCAAATCCTTCCGAATGAATCCCAATGGCATGTCAGACTCTGACTTCAGATAACACATCCATGTTGTTTCCAACTGTTTCAGTGTTACCATTCACGAACACTAATCTACATATTACTTTACTAATATTGATGCCCAGTCTACGAAAGACTTATCAGCATTCTGGTCAAGTCCACATATTAAAATATATGACTTTGAAATGACCTAGAGGTTTGCTTTAATCCCCAAAGGATATAAGCTATGGCAAGCATCCTGCCAAAGGTTCTTTCTGAATAAATTAAGACACCGTTAGTCTTGCAAAAAGGTCTTAGGGAATCACCCCTATTTTCTGCTTTGTAACGAATCCATCATTTGTTCTTAGCTAAAACCCTTCTATTCTGAATGAATTCAAATTCCGTTGTTCGGCAAGGAAGTCTCAGGGAATCACCCCTATTTTCCGCTTTCTGACGAAATCAAACAAGACTGAGTGGTAAGAGAGATCACGGTCTGGTTAACTCTCTACCTTTTAGGGAATCACCCCTAAATTACTCAGCTTTGCGTTGAAAGTTAAATTTTCCTATTCATTCGACTCTTCTCCGTGTAGTTCCAATTACTCCCATTGGGGCTGAGATACTCGGGAGGTTCTACAGAGTTTCAATGCACTGAGTATCATACTCCATTCACGGGTTTATGGCTTTTAAACCAACCTCTACGATCGAGGATCTATAAAGTCCACGAAGGACTATAGGTCATCAATCTACTCTATAGACCATAAGGTCCTACAATGGGTAATGGATAAACCATACTCCCACTGCGTTCGGGGTGGAGTGATATACTGATCTAGTTTAGTAGTTTTTATTAGTGTTATCACCATGCGCGGTGTTCGATGTGGGTGAACAAATCGATTAGTAACATCTTGAGTACAAATACTTTAAAATCTAAGGTTGTTATTTATAGACTCTATCGATCGAGTTTGTGACAATTACTATCATTCTTTGATTTTACGAGTTTTATAACCAACCTTTACTCAATGCATTAAGATATTTCACGACCTGAACATGTATGCAAAATTTCCAGTCCTACATTCAAGCACTAAATGCTAAATGTCTAAATTTACGGAAGTGGGGTGAACCGAATTCACTCCTTATCCACAAATGCATAGGCATCTTTTAGGTAGACTTCTCGGTTTTTCATTACAACCGTTATTTTGCAACCAATATCTTAAATGAGTTCAGCAGCGTATTGTAGCACATCAATAACTATATAAGGCAAATTTATGGTGTATCCCTTAGTGAAAACATTTCACTTGGAGGTAGGCCGAGCATCAGTCCGAAGACTACATAATAACCTATTTTTGAGTATGGAATACTCTATCTCTGGTGAAATCAGAGATTTCCTCCAAATATTTTAGATAAACTTACCGGAGTCTTGAATAGTTGTCAGACAAGATGTCACTACTTCATAAAAACTCCCACTAGCTTGTACCTTTCATATGACCCCGAAGGTTGTTATGAACAAGCTATGTTACTTCTTTAAATCTATTACCCTTTCTTGATTGAAAGGAAACTTAGGCATTGTTCCTTTGAGATAGTGTTCCTTTGACAGGGAGATGGGAATCACCCTAAGCCAGTCTTCAGATCTTGTCTTTAGGGAATATGCACTAATTAATAGAAAGAAGCGTTTATCGAAATACGGAAACCATTTGCGTTGATATATTTTAAGATGCGTTACTAAAACCTTTTCAGCAATGCTTAGTGGTTCTGACTTTATCAAACAAAAGTCCGAGTCTTAGGTTCGTGCTATGAATGTTATTTTTATCGTCAATAAGACAAACAAATTATCCTATTGAAAATGAATACGTTTGTTTCAACGAATCCGAAAAGCGAAGAAAATGAATTTTACGTGATACTCAAGAATTGAATCGAGATTCATTTTCTTATATCACTCCAACTAGTCTATACGAAATAAGCGCATGTTGTCTAATTTATTTATCGTTTAATGCAAAGCTACCTAGTTCTTCCAAAGAACTTTAGCTTTCGAGAAAATTGCTAGGATGCATTGGTCGGTGATCGAAATCAATTTCCTTATCCTCTAATTTCCAATTTATTAATTTTCGGTTTAGCCTTAAAACTAATTAGTTTGGATGACTAACACGTATAAACATTTTCCCATTCTTGACTTTCCTTAGATGGAAACAGTCTTGAACTAGCAGTTCGTTTGAGTAGACACTTTTCTTGAATTGTGGGATGTTCCGTGTTACTTGCTTGGACTATCGATTTTTCTAATCGTCAAATCATAAGACCAAAGTTCCCACTAGTTTATTGGTTCCAAATACCGTCTAACTAGCAACACTTTGTATTGAATGGTTTGATAGATCATAATAAAGCTCCCACTAGTTTATCGGTTCCAAATACCGTCTAACTAGCAACACTTTGTATTTATGATTTTTCAAAGATTAGAAAATCACTCGTAACTAAGCTCCCACTAGTTTATCGATTCCAAATACGATCTAACGAAGCGCTTTATTCTAGTTTTTCCAATAAATGGAGAAACTCATGTGCAGTCTATTACACATTTCTAATGATTCAGAAAAACAACAAATCATAAGACTAAGGCTCCCACTCGTTTATCGGTTCCAAATACCGTCTAACTAGCAACGCCTTGTGTATATGATTTTCCAATTTTTCAATTTAGAAATTTGTTGTATAATTACACTTTTGAAATTCACTAATTGAATTTTATATGATAGTCGTATGTCATCTTTTGTAAACTAAGTATGGTCATCTCTCGTTCAACACGAGTGACACCCGTGACATACCTATACTATGTCACTTAAGTTTTAAAAGGCTTAAGAGAATAAATCTTGAAAAATTAACTGCATTGTTTGATAATTACAACGTACTTGTTACTTTCCACATTTTTAATGAAGTCCTATTACTAACAGTTTAGTAACCTAGAGATTTAGTTGTAAATAAAATGACAGAAAGTTAAATTCAAAAATAAATTTTTACTACTAGATTTATTTTATGAATAATAAACTATATAAAAAATAAAGTTTATCCTACCATTCCAAGGATTTAACCTCACACAGTACTGTCCGAGAGGGTCGATATCAGCACTATGACGGTTAAATTGAGAGAATCTCTCTCAATGATTATGCTTCGAGAGACAAACATCTCGCGGGAATCAGACATCCCGGACCTTAATCATTGATTACCTTCCTTTTTCTAGCCTGGATATTTCAAAAATATCCATAAAGAGTGTGACCTACTATATCGAGATCTCGAGTGCGCCCGAGTATGCCTACTACGGGCGTGTCGATGACCCGGCGAGTACCGATATCCTATCCTTTCGGAGACCAATCCTTGAATTTTGATAGCGGTGAACACTATCCGAATGGGGCCGAAATCAAAGCGGCATGAGGTTTCACCATTCTCTCACGTGCTTGCATCTATAGTAGAGGCCGTGGGGTTGGCTGTCGCTGTTAAGGGTGAATTTACGTGTTTTATAACGCTATATTTTATAATGTTTTCCCCCACATTCGTATGAATTGCATGGAAATCACGTGTTTAAATGGAATTATTGAGCAAATGACATTTTTAATGAGTTAATCGCAAAGTTGGTGAATTTATATGTTTTAATTATGATTTTATGTTTATTGGAATTATGTTACGCTTTGCGGTGTTTTTGATGTCATGTAGGTACAATTATGTGGCTCAATTGATGATCAAATGTTGATGAATTTCGAGCTAATTCAAGTTAAAAGAGATAATGGTGAATTGGATAGAGAAGAAAAGAAGATAAAGATGGAATTATCAAGTCTTAATCGAAGTGGACTAGCGTTCATCGAGCGAACGCAGCGTCAAGGCGAGCGGGCGTTTGATAAGTGGACGGCGTCGAATCGTATTTTACATTCGAGAGAGTTCGAGACTCGTTCAACGAGCGGCGTTCACCCTCCGTCCAGCGGACCGGACGAAGGCCCACAAGGCCGGACGGGCGTCCAAGCACCGCCTCAGCCTAAACCGACCTAAAAACCTATAAATAGGCACGATTTCTCAAACCCTAATGACCATATCTCGACCCTAGGCGGCCACAAGCCCCTTTGGGGCAGCTTTTGCTGCGTTTTTCCACTGCAATAAACATCTTTTTAATTTCTTTTCAATTATGTTATTTCTATTCCAACGATGAGCTAAGGCTAAGCCTAGAACAAGCATGTGAAGCCTCTCTGCAGCGTTTCGTTTTCGACTTTGGATTTGTTTTGTGAGTTTTATTAAAGCTTGTATCTTTATTATGCTTTTATATAGATTATGCAATTATATCGATAGATTGTTGATTATTGATGTTGATTTTGATGAAAGTCATGTTAAACCTTAGATCACCATAATAAAGTTTGGACTTTTAACCTAAAAATAACGAGAGTTGATAGGTTGAATTTCTAGGTTGCTAGATTGAGAGATCTTACACCTTGTTTTGATAGCATCAATCTTTTAGATCGAGAGATGAGAGATTGATAGGCGAATTATCTACGAGAGTAGAAGTTCATACCTTTGGTAGGTGAACCACAACCTTTATTAAATCTTCACTAAACGATCTAGGGTAGAAATTGAGAGTTGTGAGAAAGATGGATCATAGCTTGTTCTTCGTTAAATTAATTGAAAACCTTTGTGCCTTGTTCTTCGTTGCTTAGTTAGAATTTTATTTTCGTTTTAGTTTTTAGAATAGAATTAGTTAATACGTGTTCGAAATTATCTTTCCTGGCTTTGGGTGACAATCCTCTGTCGATTTATTTTCCGTTTAGTTTTAGGGTTAGTAATAAATAGTAGTGACAATTTTAGAAGAATTAATTGAACTAGATACCCGATTCCCCGAGATCGACTCTGGTATTAATCGCTATACTACGATCCCTACACTTGGGGAAATTGGATTTATAAATTTATTACTTGTTGTTTTTCATAGATAAAATCCGTGACAGTCGCCTTCCCCGATCCCACTCAATAATTTGAAAAAGTGGTGGGTTTACTAATTATGGTTTTGGCCTTGACAATAAGAAACAATAAATCAAAGTACTCCGAACATGGTCGGTTAGGTAGGCAAGCCTACGCCGTCTTATTTGTTGGAACATATGTGACAGTTCAGGCCAATCCGGAAAGAGAAGCCCCGTTTAGCCTGAAGGATTATCGGCTATGCTAAGTCTGTCGAAGCTAACATAGCGTACATCACACGTGGAGGAGTCGATTGAGCCAAGCTCGGTTGAACTCGCCCAACCATGGTAAGACCATTTCCGAACCCATGTACTAAGATTCTCCGATTTCTAAATTGTCACCCAAAGCGTAATCTCGTTTCTGTTTAACGCGGGTTCACTGAGAAGCCATCACCGAAGAGCTCAACGATTTATCCAAGTGGGATTCACCGAGAATCCATCACTAAAATCGTAACGATTGACAAAACCCGGGTCCTCGGTTTTTATAATTAGCTACTTATTATTTAACTACCACATATTAAATTAATAAACATTCATACTAATTATTCGAGTTATACACATCTATTTTAATTAGAAATTAAAAAACTACATGTATGCATTGGAGTGGAATCATGAAGATGCAAGTCATGGCAATTTTCCGGTTTTAAGCACGTAATCTTGATCAAACACAAAATTATACCGAAAAATAAACACCGAGATGGACCGTTGGTTCCCCGACTAACTATTATCTATGGAAAAGTAAAACTTATACTCTGTCTTCGAGTCTTGAACTCGAACCGCCGGATCACGAACCACGAACACCCGAGAGGAGAAAGACTTTTTATTTCAATAAACAAATATTATTATGATTATCAAAACCCTTTTAATTTTTATTTTTATTTTTTATTTTTTATTATTAACATGACACGGCTGTGTCCAAATTATTTACCAAATTATTTTTTATTTTTTATTTTTTTTTATAATTACAGCCGAAAGGCTGTTTATTAAAGCAGAGAAAAAAAAAATTACGCATGCAACCGCATAAAAAACCCTAGCCGCATGCTAGGTTTATTAAAAAAAACAGACTTATAGCGACGCTTTTCAGCGTCGCAGAAAGTCCTGTAGCAATTTTTTATTAAAAAAACAGGTTTTTAACCGTTTCTCCTCATTCATACCTTGGGTTTCGCCTCGATCTTCAATTTTTCTTCAAGATCTTCATATTTTCGAGCCCGGAACATCAAAATTACAATAAAAGATGCTACTTTACATGAAATTTCGAAAAATAAAAAAGGCATAAAAAAATTACAATTCATATGCTCAATTGTTACTAAACAAAGGAGCTGCAAAATAGATCTACGGGTAAACAATACCAACCCCAATCCATCTCTTCAACCACAACATTCACAAGTATACAACATGATTACTTTCGAATTTCACCCAAAAAAACGAAATAAAAAACACCTAAAACATGCTTTTGCACTCCAAGATCTAAAATTGTTAGGTGTAGTGCCCGAAAGACAATTATCTAATTGTTTTAGGACAGAATTAATAATTCATCTTATTATATGCATCTATGCTTATAATTAAGACACTACTGAAAACCCTAAGTACCTCGTTTATGTAATCACATAACTTAGTGTATGGCTATACACAAGAGGATTGAGTTAGTGAGATGTACTTAAAATTAACTTAGTCCGTAGCGTTGATTAATCTGAGTACGGGTCTTATGATTAATATGCTAATAATGCGCCCAGAACACTTTACGGTGTGACGGTCTTATCTGGACTGTCGGTAATAGGGTACCTAGTGGGGCATTTATATATGATGATAATCACATAAGGCTGGACCGATTTCATTGGAGTTCTCGATATAATTCCGTAATCGAGAAGTCTTATCGAATCACAAGACGATCATATATGGATTAATCTCAATCCTGAGGTGATCACGGACAACTGCTTCGACTAGGGTAGGGTTTGATGTGTTAGTAAGGATCACTTCGTAGTATGTGGTCCAACACATCTCGTTGGCTCTATTCTAGGATGAGTGAGTAGTCTGTGCAATCACAGATATGGAATCCATTCCTTCCCTCGGGAAGTAGACAGCAGTTCCCTTATTTGTTAACCCTAGAAACTGATCGATCGGCCGAGTTCATATTATGTTGGATATGAACTAATTGATCACTGGGGGGTTAATGGTAAATAAGGATAATATGTTTCGAGAAGGGTTTACGGAAATATCCCGAATCGAAGTGAACAGTCTATGGAGGATTTATCCGTATCTAATGATTATATCAGTGGACGCTTTCGACTCATAAATTGAGTGTAAGTTATCTATATTCGATAGAGTCCAGTTTCAGGTTTATGGTGGTGTAATCCCTGAATTAATAGGTTGGAAATAATTATTCTGTCTGATGAATAATTTTATTCGTTTTATTTTAGCTACTGAATATGGGTCCATGGTCTCCGACGTGGCTCCTAATATAGCATATGGGTTTTCTCGTCACTTCACCTCAATTATAATTAAATAGTTTGATTGGACTTTTTAATTGATGTGTGGATTAATTGTTTAGTTGGACTAGATAATTAAATACATGAAAATACATTTTTCGTTGACTCGGCCCAAATAAATGGAAAATATGCATGACCCAATTAATTAGGGTTTGGGGCGCATATTATGATATTTATTATTGGGAAATTTGTTTTCTCAATAAATAATAAGACATGTGATTAAATTATTTATATGTTAAATAATTTAAGGAAAATAATTTCTTTTATATATCCTTATTATTTTGGAATATTCTAGATATATCTTTTTAGGATAAAGATTATTTCAATTGATTTTGTATTAATTTAATAAATCCTTGGAGGACAAGGATTACTCTCCTATATAAAGAGAGTTCTCCCAAGCCTTTTATGACATCACCTAAACATGCCATTATTGGAAGAATATAGCTTGGAATTTTCGGCTATAGTTCTTTGGGTTTGAGTTTAGAAAACTTCAGGTTTTCTAGGTAGCATATCAAGGATGTCCGGCGGCGTGAAACACCATCCACCTGGTGTTGCTGGGAGATACACATTGGAAGGCTGTGGCATCTCAATACACGTGTTCTTGGAGATCTATCATTCTTGGAGTTAACCACCATAAAAAGGTTGGCTCCTAAACCCCCTTGTAGTTAGATCTTTAATTTATGTTCTTTGTTTTCGTTTAGATCTAGATCTGATGCATTCCGCTACGTAATCGGGTCAATCTATGATTGATCCGACGATATTACATCTAACAGCTACCTCTTCAACGCCAACTTTATCTCTAGGTCGCTTCTCAGCTACCACAGTTATTGTCAGAACAGTCTGCTTGTCCTGTTTACGTATAGACGTCTTGATGTTGACCTTGGGAGGATCAACTTTATCAACCTTCTCACGTTGCCCGCTCTTCATCCCGCAAAACGGCTTATGGCATCTGCCTTGCGAAGTGGCTTACGGCCTGTATCTCGCGAGACGGCTTACGGCCTTCATATTGCAAAGTGGCTTACGGACTTCATCTTAGGAGACGACTTAGGGACTTTATCTTGTAAAAGTGGCTTACGGCCTTTATCTCGTAAGACGGCTTACGGCCTCCACATTGCGAAGTGGCTTACGGCCTTTATCATGCAAAGTGGCTTACGGCCTTCATTCCGTAAAATGGCTTACGGCCTCCACCTTGTGAAGCGGCTTATGGCCTTTATCTTGCAAGACGGCTTACGGCCTACACCTTGCGAAGCGGCTTACAGCCTTTATCTTACAAGACGGCTTATGGCCTTCATCTTGCAAAGTGGCTTACGGCCTTCATTCAGTAAAACTGCTTATGGCCTCCACCATGCTAAGCGGCTTACGGCCTTCATCTCGTAAGATGGCTTATGGCCTTCATCTTGCAAAATGGCTTACGTCCTTCATTCTACAAATGGCTTACGGCCTCCACCTTGCGA
This sequence comes from Gentiana macrophylla, assembly GCA_026214975.1. Classification (NCBI taxonomy): domain Eukaryota; kingdom Viridiplantae; phylum Streptophyta; class Magnoliopsida; order Gentianales; family Gentianaceae; genus Gentiana; species Gentiana macrophylla. The sequence continues at coordinate 80,976,150 of CM047807.1, read as the reverse complement.
AGCGGCTTATGGCCTTCATCTCGTGAGACGGCTTACGGCCTTCATCTTGCAAAGTGGCTTACGGCCTTCATTCAGCATAACGGCTTACGGACTCCACCTTGTGAAGCGGCTTACGACCATCATCTTGCAAGACGGCTTACGGCCTTCATCTTGCAAAGTGGCTTACGGCCTTTATTCCACAAAATGGCTTACGGCCTCCACCTTGCAAAGCAGCTTACGGCATTCTTCTCGCAGGACGGCTTACAACCTTTCTCTTGCAAAGTGGCTTACGGCCTTCATCTTGCAAGACGGCTTACGACCTCCACCTTGTGAAGCATCTTATGGAAAAGATTTCATGATACGGCTTACAGCCTACACCTTGCGAAGCGGCTTACAGCCTAAGAATCCCGTAACCTTCATAGCGCGGCATGCGGGTCCGTCCGATTCATAGCGCAGACCCCACAACGTGTCGCTATACGCCATAAAATCTACCTAAGCCCGTCCGCTTCAAAGCGTGGCACCTGAGCTTGTCCACTTCATAGCGCGGCATCCGGGTCCATCTACGTCATAGTGCGGCCCCGTAGCGAGTCGCTTTACGCCATAAAAGATGCCTAAGCCCGTCCGCTTCATAGCATGGCACCTAAGCCCGTCCTTTTAACGCGGCATCCGTGTCTGTCTGCTTTATAGCGTGGCTTCTGCAGCGAGTCATTTTATGGCATAAAATTTTCCTAAACCCGTCCTCTTAATAGCGCGGTTCCTAAGCCCGTCCTCTTCATAGAGCGGCACTTTATGCCCGTATGCTTCAAAGCGCGGCGCGTCATAGTGATCGTGTGTGCAATTCACTAATACACATGACGTACTAGCAAGATTACTATGTCAATCGTAGTATAGCAAGGGCGAGTCATGCTCGATCCCACAGAGACTATTATTTAATAATGCTAAACATAACCAAAATTCATAGGTCAACCGGATAGGGTGGTCGTTGACCAACATAATAGAAAAGTAAATAAAAGAGATGCAAATAAACCACTCATCAATCATATATCGAAAAGGCACTAACCACACTATTCCTAACTAATCACCCCTTAATCCGTATTCGACTCCTGTGCGTAATTTAGCTACGGGTGCAACTCCTAACCCTATCTACTCCGACAATGGCAGTAGATAATCTATACGCCAACTACCCTCCTTAATTGGTCCGTAATATCCCATATGTATGAAGAACTAGAATTGCTGGTATTGAGCGTTAACCCATACCGCTAACCTGCCTAAGCAGCTATCGACAATGACTAGCACGTTCCTAGGGTCCATCAAGACAAGGTCCTAACTAACACTTAAACTTGCAAGTCCTTCGTGTTAATTTACGAATTACGAATACTAGATTGGCCAGACCTACTACTCATTTTAATTAATTATGTCGATCAACGTAGCTGACACTGAACCACAGAATTAGGATTTACAAGGTATTCAGATCTAGTGATATAGACCGTCGCAGATCTGAAGAGTACAACCCATAATTATGTGTTTAATATGAACGAATCGAATGAAGATTAAGGTTCGTTTAATTAATTCATAGATGATTAGATGCAAGCATAATCTAGATCTATCATAAGAACAATCATGAATCTAAGAAAAGAAATAAAACATTGGAATAGATCTTACCAATAACGAAGAACAAATCTACCCTTCAATTCTCTCTCCTTCCGGCGACTCAAGATGATCCACGAAGATCGTAAACCAAGCACAATTCAATAATGGAAAACTCATGATTTATTTGCAATATAATTATTAGGAACATTTTATTATGTTTTGATGATGGCCATACTAGCTGTTATAGCAAGCCTGAAATTAGTTCGAAATATATGTATAAGTCTTTACTTAGAGTCTGACATGCTGTATAAGTTGAGTCAAAAGTATTGTACTAGTTGGTAGGATGGCGAAGTAAAACAGAAATCCGGCAGAGTGAAGCCAGCCAAGTTCCAGCAGAGAAGCACAAGAGACATATGGTCTGACTTATGACCACGGAAGTCTGTGATGACCTTGGATAAGTCTAAGTTAAAATTCAAATGATGAAATACATTGCCAAGTATGGTGTACACTGATCTCACCCAAATTAAGGATCAGTGATGTACAAGGAGTTTATAAAATCAAAGAAAGCAGTACACCGGCAGAGTGAACTGACTATCGGCTGATTAAAGACAAAGAAGGAAGATCTAAACAGCCAAGTCAGAAGGATCACTTAACCGTTCAGGGAACGTCCAAGTAAACTTTACTTGTTCAGATTCTGAAGAATGATAAAGATTCAGAGGATCCAGCATTCAATGCATAATTGATGGCCAAATTATAGTAAACCAACTTTAACCGGCAGAGTACCGGGTCGGAAGCACTTTAGCGGCGATCAATGTCGTATCCCACGAGGAATCAATCAAGTATCACAATCACGCTCGTATTTAGTTTAGGCTCACAAATATTGGTGAATTTAATAATTATAACTACGAATAAATATGCTTACTTTGGAGATAGTATGATACACGAGTAGCTAAACTATAGTCATGAACACTAATCTTAACACTTTTACCGAATCACTAGGGACGATTCTTAACCTACCAACCAACCAATGGCTTCTAATGAATGTGTTGTGGGTGCAATCTCCTAAACTGATCCATTAAAGGCATTAGATTCAAGTTTTAGAACACAACTATTCAAAAGATTCAACTTTTTAGCCCTACTCATCCCTAGATCATCGTTTAGATATTAATTTCGTAGTTCCATCACATAATTTAGCTATCAGAAATTTAGCTATTCAAAATAAAATCAAGAACACAAAAATTCATGACAAGACTGATAATAAACATGATAAAGAAGATCAAATAAATTACTAATAGAAACCGTACCAAATTGTCACTCGAATCGTCAATCCGATTTGTGTTCCAATCGTAAAATAACCGAAGAAAAATTGTTGCTGTTCTTGCAGAAATTGGAACGGAATAAATAATTGATGTGACCTAAGGAGAAATAAAACTGCTGTGTGGGAAAAAATAATATTGTAATGTAAAAACTGTATCTGAAAATTTGACCTATTGGCTTTATATATGAATAGCCGTCTTCTTTTTCCGCAAATTGACGTCCCAAAAAAAATAAAAGCCCAACGCGTCCCCCTCTTGAATTTCCAGCATGTTCGCCGTGGGCCCTATCCCAAATGCCTACACCTTATTTGATGCTTCTTGTTTGTTTTTTTTTTCTTTCTTATTTATATTGGAATGAGGCGGGAGCCTCAAAATGTACCAGCCAAGGCCCACAATGCCGAGGGATGAGAATTTGCACCAATGAAAGAGGCGCAGGCTGCATTGTATCAAGCCTGAGCCTGAGCTTGATTTTTATTTATTCATTTATTTTTTTGTTTAGAAGATAAATAAATTATAATTCTTATTTCAAACATTAATCTCACGCCATTTCCACTTCCGAACTCTGTTTTAGTCGATTCTCGTCACGTTGCACTTCTTGTCACTCCCTCTATCACGTCACATCCATAAGAAAAATAAACCACAGCAAACGTGACAAATGCCAATAAAACACACATAAATCACCCGAAATAAAAGATTTTCAGACGTAAACGTCTTTCGTCTTGTGAATTGGACCGTGGTGAAACATGCCTATAAAAACCACTTTGCTACCCCAAAATTACATCGAATATGCTACAAACAGGGGGTAAAATGCATAAAATTATAGGAAAGTTGACTATCATCAATAATCAGTTGAGGATCAATCAAAGATGTATTTATGGTATACGTTTGAAGAAAATCCCATCACTGAAATCAAGGAGAAAATAATTGAGGGGGAATCAAGAATTAAACCAAGGATTATTCCCCACATTAAATAGCCAACGGACGGAAATTCAAAACAAGGATGATCAAGGCTATAAATAGAAGGCACTGACAGGCAGGAAAAACAACGATTGAATCTGATAAGAAACAAGCAGAAACTCTGTCAATTTGAAAAGCCTTCTATCTGTACTTAAAGGAAACATCTAGAGATCAACTCAGTAATAAGAACTCAAATTCCATATCAAGAACTGAGATTGGTAGCAAGTCTGTGAATCCAATTCACGTCAACTGAAGCAATTGAATCAGAGGAATCTGAGAAGGAGTTGCAACCTTTGTGATAGCTGCTAAAAGATTTGTTCTCAGGAGAGCGTTGATAGAGGCGAGTCTTTGAAGCTTTTGTAGCCAGGGAGTGATAGTCTTAAAGATGGTGAAGCTTGTGCAGCCAAGGACAATCTAACTATTGTATCTGTGAAAGCAATTGTGAATTCCTCCAATCATCACAGGAGAAGGGTGGATTGGGAGATTACAGCACCATGAACCACTATAAACCTTTGTGTCTATTTACTTTCAGCAATTTACTTTACAGCACTTTATTTCATTGCATACTATATATGTGATTGCATAATCTACTTTGAACCAACATTGTAATATTCCGATTCTCGTGAAAGGGCAGACGTGTCATTTTGCGAGAACGAAATATTATATTTACTCACTATGGAAATTAAGTATTTTATTTATAATATATATGTATTTTTTTTGAGAATGTATATATATATATATAATCTTGGGGACTGATTTGTGACTATTGGAAACTTAGGGGTTTAGTGGTAATGTGGTTTATGGGAGAATTAATGGGGGAAATTAATCTCCCCATTATTCAAGTTGGAGGTTACATATTTCCCTTTTACGTTAGAAGAGAAAGGGAGAGAAGAGAGAGCCTGAAATATTTTTGAAGCAAAGGAGAAGCCTAGAGACTTTCCCCGATTCCCGGTTCGTTACTTCACCGATTTTAGTTCCGTTTGAAGCAGGAGAATCGTGGAAAAGCAAGGATCGTTTGATAGCGAGAATATCCCGGTTTATTTGAGGTAAGAATACGGCCCTGGTTTTGGTTTCTTCACGTTTTGTCACAATTGGATTGAAGGTTTCGTCTTTCTTGTAGTTTTGTTGTTAGAAACTCCAATCTCAATCGGTTCTTGGTTTGGTTGTAATTTGGATAGGTTCTTGTTGGAATCTACGAGGATTTTCCTTGCTTTTTTTTGAGTTTTGGCTGAAGGAGTCTTTGTCAAAAGGTGAGAAAATCTTCTCTATTGAGTTAGTTATGTTTTGGAGAAACTAGAGCCTTGTTGTGGTCATGTTTTGATGTTAGAATGTCAAGTTTTGGTTTGGTTAATACCTATGGAAGTATTGGTAACATTAGATGTAGTTTTCTGTGCCAAATATGTTGCCTTTTGCTGCTGTTTGTGCAAGAAACGACTTGGTGATTGTATTGAGGAAATTAGGGTTCAAGTGGAAGTCCAGGTGGACGGGCGTCCAGCCTTAGTGTCTTTTCAGACGGGCGTTCAGCTTCTCTAGACGGGCGTCTGATAGGTCGTTTTGGATACTGAGGATGTAACTCGGTAGGTTGGACGGCGCCCAAAGATAGTGAACAGCGCCCAAGCTTCTTGGACGGGCGTCTGATAGTTGGTTTTATATGCAGGATGTAACTGAGTTTGGTGAACGAGCGTTCAAGCTTATTGGACGGGCGTCCTCTCTTTCGGACGGGCGTCCAGTTAGGATTAAACGGGCGTTCATCTGTGTTTTGCCTTCTTTCAATTGTTAATTGTTATTCAGTTTCTTAAGCATGTTGTTAGCATGTTACACCTTTAAACATGTTATGAAAACCTTATATAAACCTGAACAAGCCATGATTAAGCTTCTGATGCGTTTAGTTCCGGCACCGAATGTACTCTTCAAGGGAGTTGAAGTTCGGGACCGTCGGAAGAGCATGATTGGCCTGTGCATTGATGAATTAGTATTCATCAATGTCTGTGTATGTGTTAGGCCTCGTCGGTGTCTAGTGGTTTAGGAAGGAGAGTATTAGGGTGAGGGAGCTTACTTGAAAATACCTAGGTGGCCAGTTAATAAAGAACGTACTTGCATAGTTAAAAGATTAAACATCGTAACACTCTTGGTAAGGCATTTGACAATATCGCTATGCGTGGGCGTTCAGATAAAGTGAATAACTTTGCTGGCCTATAAACGGCTAAATGGCAGGGGGACTTCGCCGAACGTGTATATGAAGATGATATATGAAGACTGGATATATTCTTGGATTGTCGTTGTTATTTTCATAACTTTTGATACACTTCTATTTTAGTACTTGATGTATTTCATTTTTGGACCTTGTTTCATTGTCATAGTTTTTGGGTTAAGACATCGTACTGTTTTGATTCGTGGATGTAAGTTTTCTGTCCTATCTTTAGTTGATGGTGTTTCTATTCTCAACTTGTACAAAAAAAAAACAGACCCGAGTCTTTTTAGCTTCCATTATAAATTTTCGCGTAACTCGATACGACGTAGTAGAGGCTTACGTATAATATAGAATCTTATTTTATATTATACGAGCCGAACGTTCCATTTCCGGGTAAGGACTCGGTATCCGGGAACGGGGCGTTACAGTTGGTATCAGAGGAATGCATCCTTTAGACTTCTTTTCTTGAGATAAGATTTCTTTAGATCCCTTAGTAACTTTCTGGTCTTCTTGATCTTTCAGATGGTAACAACAAGGAGGGGTGCTCGTGGAGCTGGGAGTTCGGGAGTTGGACCTGGGGGAGTTAATGCTACACCAGTTGTGGGAAGAGGGTTTGTGAGGAGTCTGTCACCACCCCCTCATACTGCGACACCCTCACCGCGGCCTCATCAGGAGCAACGCCCACAATGGCAAGTGGGTAGTTCAGTTCAGTTTACAGTAGTAAGTGACATACCCGCAGGCTTTGTACCACCTGTGACAGGAGTTTACCCACCACCGCCACCACTAGTAAGCTACCCTTCAACAACAGCTTATCCTCCTTACCAGCACACCTTTTACCCTCCACCTGCAAGTTTCCAATCTCAACCTGCTATCCCTCCATCACCTCGGTTTGATCACCACCATGGCTTTGGATACCCACCCTATGGACTACACCAGCCGTACCAGATTCCACAACCTCAGCAGCCTTATCCACCACCTTATCCACCTCAGGCACCACAGGTACCCTTTGGTTATCCACCTGTCTACCCTCCAGCTTATCCACCGTTTTACCCACCAGTTTATCCTCCTGTCAGGCCTCAAGCCCTTGAGCAGGCACCACCTATGGATTGGCACACTAGGCTGAAAAGGAACCGCATGCAAGACTTCTTTGGAAATGTGGAACCACTTAAGGCTGAGATGTGGTTAAGAAGCTTTGAGAAAGGCTGCAGGAATGTGAATGTACCGGAAACAGAGATGGCTCAGGTAGCTGCGGGCTTTTTGTTAGGTACAACGGAGAGTTGGTTTGATGCGTTAGAGAGCAGCCGGGGTAAGATCACAGATTGGAAAGAATTTAAGGACCTTTTCTACAATGAGTACTATCCACCTGCGGTTCAGGAAAATCAAGCAAGCCTGTTTTTGAGATATAGTCAAGGTCAAAATACAACCGTATCACAATATACAAATCGTTTCAATGAGTTGGGAAGGTTTTACCCTGAAATCATAAGAGTCGAGGAGAAGAAGATGGCTCTTTACAAGAACGGTTTATCTCGTGAGATTCAGGCTGGTATGATGGGAGCTTCACCAAGGAACATGGCTGAATTGTTGAATAAGGCCATGAAGTTGAAACTTTCAAAACAGACCGTCAGTGTTAGTTGGGGTAAAGAGAAGTTTTGGGGCAAGCCAAGGGACTAGTCGAGGAGCACTTCAACAGAATGTGAAGAGGACGTCATCATCTCATACGGCAGCACCATCAGCAAGTACACCTCTTTGTCAGAAGTGCAAGCGACATCATTCAGGCGAATGTAAGGCAAGTTCAGGCGGTTGTTACTACTGCGGAGATCCTGGACATTTTGCAAGAAATTGTCCAACCAAGGCGGGAAAAGAAAGTCAAAGTCAAGAAAGTGGAAGAGGGAGTTCGAGTCGACCAGTCCGAGTTTTTGCCATGGAGTCAGAAATTGTGGAGCCGGATGATAATGTTATTTCAGGTACTTTTAATTTGTTCATTCTAAGTTATTTAAATACCATTATGGCACGTTAATCATGTTATAGTTGTATTTAAATAAATGAATTTACATTTTTAGGTACGATAATATTAGACAATCTAGCAGTTAAGGCTTTGTTTGATACCGGGGCGTCTAGTTCGTTTGTGTCTTCTAAGGTCGCTAAGAAGCTAAATCTACCGGAGGAAGCTTTAAGGAATACTTTGGAAATAACTACACCTTTAGGAAGGGTTACTAAAGTGACTAAGTTGTTGCCTCAAGTAGACATCCGTGTCGGATCTTACCGTTGCAAGAGTGACCTTACAGTGTTGGACTTTACGGATTTTGATGTTATCTTGGGAATAGATTGGCTGTCTAAGAACTATGTACATTTGGATTGTAGAGAAAATAGAGTAACCTTTAAGGTGCCCGGAAAATCTTCTAAGACCTTTCAAGGTAACGTGTACAAGCCAAGTAAGAAGCGACATCCGATAATCTCAGCAGTTAAGGCTATAAGAGCATGTCAGAAAGGATGTGAAGGCTACTTGTTGTATGCTATGGATGTAGAGCAAGTTAAGCCTAAGTTAGAAGAAACACCTATAGCAAGAGAATTTCCCGAGGTCTTTCCGGATGAGTTACTGGGAATATGCCGGATAGAGATTGAGTTTGAAATCAAGTTAACACCGAGGCGAGAAACCGATGAGCGAAAGCACCATATAGGATGGCACCGGCTGAATTAAAAGAATTGAAAGCTCAGTTAAAGGATATGTTGGAAAGGAACATAATTCAGCCAAGTACCTCACCGTGGGAGCCCTGCTTTGTTTGTAAAGAAGAAAAGCGGTAGCATGTGTTAGGAAATCTACGCGGAGCGCAATGAATTCAAAAATTTATTTCCTATCGACCCAAGATCGACTTCGTTTAAGCAATAAACAAATAAGCTAAAGACGGTGGTTACCTTGGTTGATCTATAAGATCGACGCTTTGACCGTCTAAGGAGAGTAGTTCGCATAGAGCCGCCCAAATGTTCGGCCTCTACCGCTAGTCCACACGAACAGCCCGCTGGAATCCCATCATGGATTGCTATTGGAAAACTCCGGTTGCTAGACCGGCCTTTTTTCCCTCTCTCCAACTCTCTATAGGATGCTCTCTATTTTACACAAGAACTATTAGTTCTTGGAATTGTGATGTACAAAAGAGCTTGACACCCACCTCTTATTTATAGTGGTTGGGGCCCTATCTAGTGTGGAGGAGAAGAAAACCTTTTTCCAATAAAATAAGGAAAATATAATTGATTGATTTATCTCATTTATTACAATATCTCATATTAAATAAATCTAGGATATTGTCAATATCTCATATTGAATATTCCCAAGATATTGTCAATATCTAATATTGACTATCTTTATTTTATTACCATAAATCAATTTACACATGTGTATATATCACATATATATTGTTACACATATAAATCCATTTTATATATATATATATATATTACATGCATGCGCATGCTGCCAAACACTTTTGCACACACGCACACATAGGTATTATTTATATATATATATTAATATCTAATATTAATATTTAGTAATACTATTAATTAAATTGCATAATCCAAGTGTATCATATACACACACAAATTGCATACCTTAGCCAATAAATTGGCATCCGAATATTCTTTAATTAATATAATATTATTAATATCTTGTATTTAATTTATTCATAATAAATAAATACCACCATATTAATTTACCACTATAACCTTTATAGTCGTGAGATAAATTCTTTCCTTATTTGGTTATCATCTATAACCACATTTTAATCCGGCTAGATGTTCATATGTGTGTGACCCGATAGGCTTCCGAATATGTTGGCCGTAGACACAAAGTGCAAATTACGAAAATGCCCTTCATGCCTAACGATCACGGGATAGCGTCTAGCAACACACCGTGACCCCCAATCATCGGAAGAGTCAAATGCAATGACTACTACCTTTCATGTGAAAAGCTTGATTACCGTGTAACTTACAATCCTATCATTTGTAATAATATCCATACGGTCGTTAGTCGAGTGTCAAAACATCAACGACCGTATCTTATAATCTGGATATCATGCTCTCTCGAAGTAACTCGTTTACTCCCACTTTGCAAAGATTCACGAGAGTAAGACATTCCTTATAAGAAGGCCATTTCGGATATTCGATCCCAATCATAGGATACGCGATTCCCGGACGACCAATCATGTATACTCCGCGATGCTTCGAAGATCATACCCAATCACTACCGCATGATCGCCCGTGGTTGGGAAACCTCAATAGTGTCAAAGCATGACAATCCACACCGTGATGCCATGAAGACTCGGTCCTAAGGATAACTACACAACCGCCACATAGTGTGACACTTATCCGTGTAAGTGGGTCGATCTAACGACGCATTCTCAATACACGTCCACGTCACGGTCCAAGTGTCTCTACACTTCGATGAGACGAGATCTATCCTGCCCTTAAAGGCAGGAAGACATCTAATACGTGCTAGTCTGTTTTATACTATCAATGCCCCTGTTTAATAGTACATCAGCCTAGAGACATTTAAGTATCAAACTTATTAAAGTGATTAGAGATCTCATCAACCATAATCGCATATCATGGTTTCTCTATCACAGTTTAATACTAAGGACGTTATCATATAACAATTCATAATTGGTTCTCTAAAAGAACATATATATGACAATGAGAAAAGCCATTTAATATATGTATAAACACAAAGAAATAGTAGAAATGATCCGACCGGTCGGATCCGGTCCAACCCGATTGGGTTTAGGACACTATATTCAACAATCTCCCACTTGGCCTAAAACCAATCACTCGCACACACAAGACCAAGTTGAAACACAAGAATCTCATGCAATACTCGCAACCAGCCCTAGCCATAAACGGATCGCTATCCGTGGGGACTCAGACTATCTTCATATCACGTTCCATATGACCAAGTCAAAGGAACCGCCTCAACACACACGAATCTCTCGAGCGAGACCCTGGTCCTTACTTCAAGCAATGAATCCACTTACTATATCTCGCTATATAGAAAAGGTGGAAGAACCATACAAGGTTAGGAATGAACCTTCAGATCCATGTATCGCTCCCGTTGCGCCTCTAAGGCACTCTTGTGTTTTGGCCCTAGTTGTAGAGTTTTCTGAGTGACCCATAGGCTAGAACATTTCCACTCAACGTATCACTTAATCAAAGTGATTGCAAACCAGCATTGTAGCTCCCACTCGCCTTCATAAGACTCAGGATATACGTCTGTATATCTACGTTTATTTAATTCCAAGTTTTAATAAACTAGGAAACTTTCCTTAACTTGTTCAAGGATATTCTCGACATTTACCAGATTTACTTTCATACTTGCTCATGACTATTCATGGACTATGAACATCCGGCATTACCTATAAGATGGTTCCTATCGCGAGAGCTTGAAGAAACCTTCCATAAGCATCATCTTTCACCTTATCTTTAGGACCAACGTCCTAACATAGATAGATCTCGCGATCTATGCTAAACTTCATTTAGCATCACATCTATATAGGTAAACAATAATCTAACAGCAGTTAAATCTATCGCTATAGATTCTCATTTCTAAAATAAGAACTGCTAATCCAAGTGCTTTCGTAAAGACCTTGAACTACCAAACATTAATTGACTGTGACATGGGGTGACTATTCTCGAGAGAGATATCCAATACCTTACTCAAAAATCGTAACACACTCCCACTATCCATCTTGCACATTGGGCATATCCTTCTTTTGACTAAATCAAACTCCTTTGATTATCAAACAAAGAAATTGTCTAGAGAAACTTGTTTGAGTCCATAAATGAATCTCGTGGACTTACATATCATGTCATCGTCTATGAACATCGAGCTGTCTGCCCAATATCTTCAACACTATCATATAGTCATGATACGAAGTTATAACAAGCATAGTCTGAATAGAATCGGGCACGATAAACATAAAGACAATTACAAGGTTTACACCTCATACCCCTTCACCGTCACTATAGCCTTATGGTAATCATATTACTATCCATGTCGACCTTTCGGGGACATTCCCTTTAGGTAAGGCAGACTAGGTTCACAACCTGGTTGTCACTAATGGAATCTAATTCAGATTTTATGGCTCTGGCCATATCTCTCAAACTTGCCTTTCAAACATTCTTTCATAAGTCGTGAGATGTTCATTCTTCAAGATGAACATACCGGCAAATTTTTCAGGCTTGAGGTTATCCTGAGACTTGCAGAACTTTTGTGTGCACCTTGAGCGGTGTTTTACACCTCATCATTATCGGCGCCCCTTTCATGTTCCATTGGTTGAATATATCTTTGTGGTTCCCAAACTCTTTTGAGATCCGATTCACTCCCACTTTGTTTCTTTTGGAAGAAACACTTCCTCTAGAAGACAAACATGTTTGGAGACAAACATTTTGCTCCATGGACGGAGTAAATAATATCTAGCGTACTTGCTAAGATATTCCACAAAGTTGCATATGTAAATCTTGGGCTCCAAGCCTTTCGACTTTGCCTATGACAACCTCAAATCATCGATTAAGATAGATTCGACATTATCCCCTTCCATGTCTAATATGGAATTTATTCAACCTTTATTCTTTGGAACTTGGTTAAGTATGAGGGCACTATCCCAAAACGGGTAAGGGATACTTGCATGGCTTGCGTCACACCTTTATCATATAAAGTGTTGTTGCCATTTAGGAACACAATCTAATTGCGTATCCCAAAGATGGTATCCTTCAAGGAGAATCTTATTCCTTTCAGACGACTTGAAACACTTGAGGTATTAATTACTTCAATCCAATTGAAGATTAATTCTAAGTAGCTCATCAATCTCATATTCGTACTAGCTCGAACTTTTCGGGCTTTCAATTATGCACTTCGAGTACACTTGACTATTTCTAAAAATAGTTATAGAGATTAACAAATAATTATTTGTAGCATTAATTGTCATAAGCCAACAAACATCGGTATGTTTAGGCTTTAGACAATTTTTCTAGATCTTACAACCTTTTCAAAAAGGGTATTTTAGTCCTTTTGGATAAGATACATTATAACCCACATGATTCATAATCATATGGTTCAACATCATCGAATGACGTTTAATTACACGCTTCCCTTCCAGAGAGACTATGTCTAGAGTAACCACAAATCAAGGATAATAACCATACAAATATTTAGTTGAGATCTTATCACATATATCAACTATATGGTGACATCAATCTAGTATGTTGGATTCAGTGACCTTCCAACTTTATCGGAATAACATTTATTCTTTACAATTGAATATGTCTCTCAAATCCTGACGGATAACTGAAAGTACGTTCTTCATAAGAACTGGAACATAATAACATTTATTTAGTTCCCTTATCAGTTTACTAGATCCAGAATATGGTAAGTATTACAACATTTGCTTCACCTTCCATATCTGTATTTAATCTTTCTAATTTAATCACACTCGTAAGATATCATATATCTAAGAGTTGACTTGAACTTAGATAGATTTATCTCAACAGACTTGCCTATAATAGAAACTTCAATAAGTTCTCTATTTAAGCACATGCCCTAACTTTCCTTTTAATCCTTTAAGCACTTGAGAAATGTTTCTTATTGTAGTCTTCATAAGACTTAAGAAAGATCACAAGAGCTATGTTTTCAATTTTCTTTCATAAGGAAAATCTAAAGTTTATTAAATAGTTTATTCATCCTTTTGAATCGTATTCAAAACATTGACTATTTAATTAACCTTTAAGCAATGATAGAATTAAGTCGATACTTAAATCTTATAATTTTGAAAACAACCTTTCCAAAATTAGATGTGGTCATTCTTATCCAACGTTTGAATTAATTGTCATCGATGGTGAATGATCATCTTGGATCGTATCAATATATGACTAATTCGTTGAAACTTATTTCAAATGATTTAATCATATCATGAGCTTCGCTTTCATTAATAATTAAAGTCTCGAGCCTTTGCATCAATTATGTAATCTCCTTGTCTCTAACTACTATAACGGGATTGCTCATGCCATTGCTTATTTTAAAAGGATTAAAATTACTCAACCATATTTGAGAACGTTTCTCAAAATTAATGATCATAATTTGGTTTTACTAATCGAGAATAAAACATAAATATAAAGTTTGCTAAAACTACAACATAAAAATGAAAATAAATGAGTGTTGTTGTTTATACACGCAAAATCAAAATGGTCTTTTGGATTATGATTTTGCTCCCACTAATCAACTACCTCCAATTGACTTTCAAGAATTATTAATTTCTTTAGTGGACAAGATCCCACTAAACTACCCCGACCCGCTTTTCTTTGGTGGGCGAAAATAGCATAATAGGTAGACAACATCCCTTTGTCAATCGTATCTTATACGACTCTTGTTGTTTGACTAGTCAACTCTTTGATAATTTTTCATCTTATGAAGTAGTCAAACCCTTGCCTCTAAAATCCAAACGACCCCGCTTTGGTGGTGGCGAGAGAATTTTCTTAGTCAAGTCATAACCCCAATATTCGTGAGATCTCATACGATCATATCTCGATAATAACGATATACCGAGGTAGGTCAACCCCTGCTTTGGGTGATGAGTTGGATCCGAACAAGGGCTCTTCACCGTCATTATAATATGGGGAGGCAATTTCAACTTGATTCTTTTGAGGTGGAAGTATTTATGTAAATTAATTCACTTAATTAATTTTAATTATGGTCTCATCATTAATATGTCTATCTCTATAAACATACATCCTACACATTTATCTAGATCGTGCCTAGTCATGCATCTATCGTATCATATAAAATAAATACAAGCACAAAATAAATAAATGCGTAAAGTAACCGGTATGATCATGGACTTTCCCAGAGTGCGGTTTCGAATACAAAGCCCGACGAAACCGCTGGTCACAATCTAAGGGTAGCTGCAACCGCCAATAGGATCTTTAATGCTCCATTCTCCAATGAGATCTTTATTTTCGTCTTTCTTTGGTCTCCATCTTCTGCTCCATTCTTGTTACATTTAATTCTATCTAATGAAATAAATACACCCGCCCTTTGCTGGGGAGCTAACGGGAATGGGATGAATGCAGAAAATAAACTAGGTCACGTTCTTCATAACGGCCTAGGACAATTTTAAAACCAACAGAAAATTTAAATCATTCACATCTATCCTATCGGTCGAGTCCATGATCAATCGGGGTCCATATAATCATATTATATCTACTATATCTAATCCATACAATAAAATCTTATGAAAAAGATAAAATTAAAATTTAACTACTTGCGTCTTAATTAATCAATTAACATTTAATCTATTAAATAATTTTATCTAATCAATTAACTAATTAACATTTAATTAATTAAATGATTTTAATCGAAATAAAATTAACGATTAATTTTAAACCGATTTTAATTTTAATTTTAATTAATTAGAACTATTCCAAAATAAATCAAAATTAAAATTATTTCTCTTTTGTTTCTTTCCTTTTGATTCGTAATCAAAAGGATGCTTTTTGGTTTCTAAACCAAATTTGGCAAGGCAGTCGCCACTTTCCAAAATCAAAATTTTGGAAGTGGCACAAGCTAAGCGCGCTTTACAAATCAAATATTTGAAAAGGGCTAGCGCCTATTCCAAATCAAATATTTGGAAAGGCCAAATAATTTTAGTTTAAGCTCGCCACTTTCCAAAATCAAAATTTTGGAAGTGGCGCAAGCTGCAAGCGCTTTTCCCAAATCAAATATTTGGAAAGAAACAGCTATTCCAAATAAAATTTGGAAAGGCCATTATTATTTTAATGCCATGTGGCATCCCAATGGCCAAACTATTTGAACTATTGGTTAGCCACATGACACAACTAAACAAAGGAGATATTAATCACAACTATGAACAATATTGAAACACAAAATACACAAAACAAAATTTAGGGATCTACCAAAAAGATGCACCAGCCGACGTTGACTGCCCCCAAAGGGGAGCCGCCGCCGCCGCCGCAATTTCCGGTGGGGTGCCGCCGCCGATCGGCCGA
The DNA here is from genome assembly GCA_026214975.1 of Gentiana macrophylla. NCBI lineage: Eukaryota > Viridiplantae > Streptophyta > Magnoliopsida > Gentianales > Gentianaceae > Gentiana > Gentiana macrophylla. Next base: position 80,960,070 of record CM047807.1, on the reverse strand, counting down.
GCACCCCAAAAGCCGCCTTTTTTTTTTTTTTTTTTTTTTTTTTCGTGTATCGATTTGCGAATCAAAAATCTTTCATCTTTTAATTACGTGATTTAAACGATAAAATTAACTACGCAAATTAACATGCTTATTGCTTAAGCTCGAAGCTCTCTCTGATACCACTGTTAGGAAATCTACGCGGGAACGCAGCGGAATTCAAAAATTTATTTCCTATCGACCCAAGATCGACTTCGTTTAAGCAATAAACAAATAAGCTAAAAAGACGGTGGTTACCTTGGTTGATCTATAAGATCGACGCTTTGACCGTCTAAGGAGAGTAGTTACGCATAGAGCCGCCCAAATGTTCGGCCTCTACCGCTAGTCCACACGAACAGCCCGCCGGAATCCCATCATGGATTGCTATTGGAAAACTCCGGTTGCTAGACCGGCCTTTTCCCTCTCTCCAACTCTCATAGGATGCTCTCTATTTTACACAAGAACTATTAGTTCTTGGAATTGTGATGTACAAAAGAGCTTGACACCCACCTCTTATTTATAGTGGTTGGGCGCCCTATCTAGTGTGGAGGAGAAGAAAAACCTTTTCCAATAAAATAAGGAAAATATAATTGATTGATTTATCTCATTTATTACAATATCTCATATTAAATAAATCTAGGATATTGTCAATATCTCATATTGAATATTCCCAAGATATTGTCAATATCTAATATTGACTATCTTTATTTTATTACCATAAATCAATTTCTACATGTGTATATATCACATATATATTGTTACACATATAAATCCATTTTATATATATATATATATTACATGCATGCGCATGCTGCCAAACACTTTTGCACACACGCACACATAGGTATTATTTATATATATATATTAATATCTAATATTAATATTTAGTATACTATTAATTAAATTGCACAATCCAAGTGTATCATATACACACACAAATTGCGCCACCTTAGCCAATAAATTGGCATCCGGAATATTCTTTAATTAATATAATATTATTAATATCTTGTATTTAATTTATTCATAATAAATAAATACCACCATATTAATTTACCACTATAACCTTTATAGTCGTGAGATAAATTCTTTCCTTATTTGGTTATCATCTATAACCACATTTTAATCCGGCTAGATGTTCATATGTGTGTGACCCGATAGGCTTCCGAATATGTTGGCCGTAGACACAAAGTGCAAATTACGAAAATGCCCTTCATGCCTAACGATCACGGGATAGCGTCTAGCAACACACCGTGACCCCCAATCATCGGAAGAGTCAAATGCAATGACTACTACCTTTCATGTGAAACAGTTACCGTGTAACTTACAATCCTATCGCTGTAATAATATCCATACGGTCGTTAGTCGAGTGTCAAAACATCAACGACCGTATCTTATAATCTGGATATCATGCTCTCTCGAAGTAACTCGTTTACTCCCACTTTGCAAAGATTCACGAGAGTAAGACATTCCTTATAAGAAGGCCATTTCGGATATTCGATCCCAATCATAGGATACGCGATTCCCGGACGACCAATCATGTATACTCCGCGTGCTTGAGATCATACCCAATCACTACCGCATGATCGCCCCGTGGTTAGGGGAAACCTCAATAGTGTCAAAGCATGACAATCCACACCGTGATGCCATGAAGACTCCGGTCCTAAGGATAACTACACAACCGCCACATAGTGTGACACTTATCCGTGTAAGTGGGTCAGTCTAACGTACGCATTCTCTAATACACGTCCACGTACAGTCCAAGTGTCTCTACACTTCGATAGACGAGATCTATCCCTGCCTTAAAGACAGAAGACATCTAATACGTGCTAGTCTGTTTATACTATCAATGCCCTGTTTAATAGTACATCAGCCTAGAGACATTTAAGTATCAAACTTATTAAAGTGATTAGAGATCTCATCAACCATAATCGCATATCATGGTTTCTCTATCACAGTTTAATACTAAGGACGTTATCATATAACAATTCATAATTGGTTCTCTAAAAGAACATATATATGACAACAGAAAAGCCATTTAATATATGTATAAACACAAAGAAATAGTAGAAATGATCCGACCCGGTCGGATCCGGTCCAACCCGATTGGGTTTAGGACACTATTCCAACAGCATGAGGATGTGTATTGATTATAGAGCTTTGAACAACCTCACCATCAAGAACAAGTATCCACTACCTAGGATTGACGACTTGTTTAATCGGGCCACAAGGAAAGAGAGTGTTTTCTAAGATTGATCTTAGGTCGGGTATCATCAGTTGAAGATTAAAGTGGCAGACATACCTAAGACGGCTTTTAGTACAAGGTATGGACATTATGAATTCTTGGTCATGCCTTTTGGACTCACTAATGCTCCGTCAGCATTCATGGATTTGATGCAACGCGTCTTCATGCCTTATTTGGATAAGTTCGTGATAGTGTTCATAGATGATATCCTTATCTACTCAAAGGATGAGAAAGAACACGAAGAACACTTAAAAATAGTGTTGAAGACTTTGAAGGAAAAGCAGTTGTTTGCTAAGTTTTCGAAATGCGACTTTTGGTTGAAGCAGGTCAGTTTTATGGGGCATGTGATATCTGGGGATGGCATACAAGTAGACCCTGCAAAGATAGAAGCAGTTGAGAAATGGCCAAGACCTAATACAGTTTCAGAAGTAAGAAGCTTTCTGGGGTTAGCCGGATACTACAGGAAGTTCGTTCAGGACTTTTCTAAAATAGCCACACCACTCACCAGGCTTACACAAAAGAACGTGAAGTATGAATGGACTAGCGAGTGTGAGACAGCTTTTCAGACCTTGAAGGATAAGTTGACTACAGCACCGGTTTTGGCAGTCCCAGAGATTTTCGATAACTATGATGTGTATACCGATGCTTCAGGACAAGGGTTGGGTTGTGTGTTAATGCAAGGGGGCAAAGTAATCGCCTATGCATCTAGACAGTTAAAGGTACATGAAAAGAATTACCCAACGCATGATCTAGAGTTGGCAGCGGTAGTATTTGCCTTAAAGACTTGGAGGCATTACTTATATGGAGTTAGAGCAAGGATCTTCACCGACCACAAAAGTTTAAAGTATTTCTTCACTCAAGAGAATTTGAACATGAGGCAACGAAGATGGTTAGAGTTTGTGAAGGATTACGACTTGGATATACAGTACCATCCGGGTAAAGCAAATGTGGTTGCAGATGCGTTGAGTAGGAAGCCAGTGTTTGCGGTTTCAGGGGTTGAAGATGTGGCGGAACAATTTGATGGGTTGGAAATCCGGAATTTTGCTCAGTGTGGGAATCAACAGTTTGTGGCACCATTGTTGGCTAGATCAGAGTTGATGGATGACATCCGGGGTAAGCAAGATGAAGATCCAGCCTTGGTAGATTTGAAGCGTGTTGCAAAAGAGAAGCCTGCAGTCGGTTATGTGTTAGATAAGAACGGAAACCTTTGGTACCAAGATTGGTTATGTGTGCCCAACGTTGGAGACTTAAGACAGAGAGTCATGGATGAGGCACATAGGATAGCTTTTGCAGTCCACCCAGGAGCTACGAAGATGTATAGAGATTTGAAGGAACGTTTTTGGTGGCCTTCAATGAAGTTGGAAATAGCTAAATTTGTGGCTGAATGTGATACGTGTCAGAAAGTTAAGGCCGAGCATAGGAAACCGGGAGGTATGCTTAAACCTTTGGATATCCCCGAGTGGAAGTGGGACAAGATTACCATGGATTTTATTACCGGTTTGCCAAGGACTAAGAATGGACACGATATGATTTGGGTCATTGTGGATAGACTAACAAAGTCGGCTCATTTCTTACCAACCAAGGTTGATATGTCGTTAAAGAAGATGACTACACTTTATTTGGATAATATTGTGAAGTTGCATGGAGTACCTATCTCAATCGTATCAGATCGCGACAGCCGGTTTATTAGTCGGTTTTGGAAAAGTTTGCAGAAAGCCTTAGGCACAACTTTGGATTTGAGTACAGCGTTCCACCCCCAAACAGATGGACAATCAGAAAGAACAATCCAAACACTAGAAGATATGTTGAGAGCATGTGTTTTGGAAGTAGGTGGATCATGGGATGATTACCTATCTGTGGCAGAGTTCGCCTACAATAATAGCTATCATGCAAGTTTGGGGATGCCGCCGTTTGAAGCCCTTTATGGTAGGAGATGTCGGACACCGTTGTTCTAGGACGAAGTGGGAGAGAAACAGCTTACCGGGCCAGAGTTGGTTGAACAAGCTAAGGAAAGGGTTTTGCTGGTTAAAAAGAACTTGAAGGCAGCGCAAGACCGTCAGAAGAGTTGGGCAGATGTTCGTAGAAGACCTTTAGAATTCGATGTTGGTGACAGAGTTTACTTGCGAGCATCACCAATGAAGGGAGTTAAGCGGTTTGGTCAAAAGGGAAAACTAAGCCCAAGGTATGTTGGACCGTTTGAGATCCTCGAGAGAGTTGGACCATTAGCTTATAAACTTAAGCTACCGGATTCTATGTCAAGAGTTCATAACGTGTCCCATGTCTCGATGCTGAAGAAGTGTTTAACGAAGTTGGATGTTGAAGCTTCAGTTGACCCGGAGATCCTTCAAGATAACCTCGCCTATGATGAAAAGCCAGTTAAGGTTTTGGATAGGAAAGAAAAGTTGATCAAGAGGCGAACAGTTCCTTTGGTTTTAGTACAATGGAGCAACCACACAGAGAACGAGGCGACGTGGGAAGTAGAAGATGATATGATCACAGAGTTTCCAGACATTTGAACTTACCAGGTATGTTCAAGTTTCGAGGACGAAACTCCTCTTAAGGGGGGAGGAATGTAATATTCCGATTCTCGGGAAAGGGCAGACGTGTCATTTTGCGAGAACGAAATATTATATTTACTCACTATGGAAATTAAGTATTTTATTTATAATATATATGTTTTTTTTTGAGGATGTATATATATATAATCAGGGGACCTGATTTGTGACTATTGGAAAACTTAGGGGTTTAGTGGTAATGTGGTTTATGGGAGAATTAATGGGGAAATTAATCTCCCCATTATTCAAGTTGGAGGTTACATATTTCCCTTTTACGTTAGAAGAGAAAGGAGAGAGAGAGAGCTGAAATATTTTTGAAGCAAAGGAGAAGCCTAGAGACTTTCCCGATTCGGTTCGTTACTTCACCGATTTTAGTTCCGTTTGAAGCGGGAGAATCGTGGAAAAGCAAGGATCGTTTTGATAGCAGAATATCCGGTTTATTTGAGGTAAGAATACGGCCCTGGTTTTGGTTTCTTCACGTTTTGTCACAATTGGATTGAAGGTTTCATCTTTCTTGTAGTTTTGTTGTTAGAAACTCCAATCTCAATCGGTTCTTGGTTTGGTTGTAATTTGGATAGGTTCTTGTTGGAATCTCTCCGAGGAGGATTTCTGTTTTGTTTTTACGAGTTTTGGCCTGAAGGATTCTTTGTGAAAAGGTGAGAAAATCTTCTCTATTGAGTTAGTTATGTTTTGGAGAAACTAGAGCCTTGTTGTGGTCATGTTTTGATGTTAGAATGTCAAGTTTTGTTTTGGTTAATACCTATGGAAGTATTGGTAACATTAGATGTAGTTTTCTGTGCCAAATATGTTGCCTTTTGCTGCTGTTTGTGCAAGAAACGACTTGGTGATTGTATTGAAGAAATTAGGGTTCAAGTGGAAGTCCAGGTGGACGGGCGTCCGCCTTATGTGGACGGGCGTCCAGCCTTAGTCTCTTTTCAGACGGGCGTTCAGCTTCTCTGGACGGGCGTCTGATAGGTCGTTTTGGATACAGGATGTAACTCTGGTAGGTTGGACGAGCGTCCAAAGATAGTGAACGAGCGTCCAAGCTTCTTGGACGGGCGTCTGATAGGTGGTTTTATATGCAGGATGTAACTGAGTTTGGTGAACGAGCGTTCAAGCTTATTGGACGGGCGTCCAGTTAGGATTAAACGGGCGTTCATCTGTGTTTTGCCTTCTTTCAATTGTTAATTGTTATTCAGTTTCTTAAGCATGTTGTTAGCATGTTACACCTTTAAACATGTTATGAAAACCTTATATAAACTGAACAAGCCATGATTAAGCTTCGATGCGTTTAGTTCCGGCACCGAATGTACTCTTCAAGGAGTTGAAGTTCGGGACCGTCGGAAGAGCATGATTGGCTTTGTGCATTGATGAATTAGTATTCATCAATGTCTGTGTATGTGTTAGGCCTCATCGGTGTCTAGTGGTTTAGGAAGGAGAGTATTAGGGTGAGGGAGCTTACTTGAAAATACTTAGGTGGCCAGTTAATAAAGAACGTACTTGCTTAGTTAAAAGATTAAACATCGTAACACTCTTGGTAAGGCATTTGACAATATCGATATGCGTGGGAGTTCAGATAAAGTGAATAACTCTGTTGGCCTATAAACGGCTAAATGGCAGGGGGACTTCGCCGAACGTGTACGCTGTCGGGTCTCAACCCGTGGCTATTGGTGTGATCCACTGATAGGTTGCAATCGATACCTCGTGGTGGGTAGCACCATGCGTTGTGCCCTTGAGTGCCGATGTAACAAAGATAAGCTAAGCTAGAAACAATTAGTCACAACATGTTGATGAGCATGAAGTGAACCCTAGAATTGAGTCGGTCAAACCGTGAACCTTTCTTTACGAGCTTAATTAATTCAATAGCTTCTATTTCTTGCTGAGTACTTTTGTACTTACCTCGAATGCATCTTTTTGTTGTATTTGGGGAATTGAGAAGACGAACAGGTTGAGCGAGTTTGACGAGGTATATGAAGATGATATATGAAGACTGGATATATTCTTGGATTGTCGTTGTTATTTTCATAACTTTTGATACACTTCTATTTTAGTACTTGATGTATTTCATTTTTGGACCTTGTTTCATTGTCATAGTTTTTGGGTTAAGACATCGATCTTGTTTTGATTCGTGGATGTAAGTTTTCTGTCCTATCTTTAGTTGATGGTGTTTCTATTCTCAACTTGTACAAAAAAATCTGAGACCGAGTCTTTTAGCTTCCATTATAAATTTTCGTGTAACTCGACATTTACGTAGTAGAGGCTTACGTATAATATAGAATCTTATTTTATATTATACGAGCCGAACGTTCCATTTCCGGGTAAGGACTCGGTATCCGGGAACGGGGCGTTACAAACATTTAAAGAAGGGACCTATCCGCTGCCCAAAAGCTTTTAAATATAAGAAAAGTTTTTGAAACTCCACTATAGTCATTCACCCCCCCTCTGACTATAGTTTTACCCTTCTCTGGGACCAACAATTGGTATCGGAGCAGTGTTGCTAGTATCATAACATGTTTAGATCTAATTTCTAGTAACAAAGAGATCTCATATTTTCAAAGTAGTTTTCAAATTTGTGCTTTTGAAATATATCTCTTATTTGTACTCATGAATTCCTCAAATTTTATATCAAAGGTACATGTATTTTATGTTAATAATTTTGATGAATATAAAATAAGGATGTTGTCTCATTTGGCAGCAACTCATGAGGAGAAGCTGGATGTAATTAATGATGGCCAAATCAAGATCACAACTGTGATAACCACATGATCATATTAAGGAAAGGAGATAGACAAACTCAAGAAAGATTGGACCAAGGATGATAGAAGAAGAGCAAACCTAGATTTTTTTAGCAAAAGACATGATCTTGAAGACTCTGGACAACAATATGTTCATGAGAATCAAATATTGCAAAACAGCAAAGGAGATGTGGGATAAATTAGCACTGATCAAAGAAGGATCAGAAGCAGTCAAGGAAAACAAATTACCTATTGCAAAACAAAAATTTGAGAACTTTAAAATAAAGACTGGTGAGTCCATTGATCAAATGGACAATAGATTCTCAAGCATCATCAGTGAAGTGCAACAACTTGGACACACATATCCACAAAAGAAGTGTGTCTGAAAATCTTGAGAAGACTACCTGAAAGATGGAAGATCATCACATCAGTGCTTAGAGGAACAAAAAACCTTGCTGTTGGTCCCTTGAAAAGGCTTTGGTTAAGTTTAGCGGGGGGGGGGGTGAATAAACTTAACACTAAAAACTTTTTGGAGTTAACAAACTCAGCAAGTTCGATGCTTTCTTGATTTCGCTCGATGAGTCCGCCGACCACTCGATGAGTCTGTTGACAACTCAATAATCTGTTGACTGTTGATTTTACTGAATTTGTTGCAGCGGAATATATTCAAGTTAAGCCTTATTACTTGTTGTTAAAATATGATACTAAGTATTAGATACTCAGTAGTGTGAGTGTGTGATTAAGTTGCTGGTTTCAGTAGGTTGATGTTCTTAATATACTAAATGCAGAAATTAAATGCAGAAAGTAAGTAGGCTATTTTATAGTGGTTCCAGGTGGTGTAATTCTGTCAGTCCACTCTTCTCCTGTGATGTTGGAGGTAATTCACGAGAGATCTTTGAGGTTGGAGTTACAAAAATGCCTAAGTTGTCTTCAGGAGAGGTTGGAGTTACTGATCTTTGAGGTTGGAGTTACAAAAATGCCTAAGTTGTCTTCACGAGAGATCTTAAGTTTTCTGTCCTTCACCAATAACTATGGCTTCACAAACTGAACACTTGGAACATGTAGGATTGCTGCTCCAAAGTCTTCCACTGGTCCTTGAAGGGCATGATTGCCTCTTCACCAGCTCCACCACAAACAACAATTCTTGACACATAAGTGCTTCTCTATCTTCAGCAGGTTTCTTACAAAAGAAAGTTTGAATCAAGTAAGTGATTCAGCTTTCATCACTTGATCAGGATGAAATGATCAGTAGCTTGATGTCTTCAAGTGTGTGAACTTGATGTAGCTTGATAGCTGGTTACACTTGAAGAATTTACTAGATCAGTAGCTTTAAGCTCAGAAATGACAGCAGGGTGAATTTCATGATAAGAATCTGAAAGCTTAAGATTGATTGCTGTTTTTCCTCAAAATTCATCATTTGTATCTGAATTAGGAGTCCTCTATTAATAGAAGAGGATCTTGTGACTTATGTTTGAAATTCAAACATAGCCGTTTCAGATTTGTCTCCATCTTGACTTGCTTTCGTCGTCTCATACATAGTAATCGACACTTCATCGATTACTTTTTGATTTTGATGTATCTACACCTTGACTTGTATCAATTGGGTAAAGCTCTGAATCTTTCCAACATCATCTTAACCATTGATTTGTTGACAAAATCAAAAGTTGTTATCTATCATTATCCTTGTAATCTCCCAATGTACCTTTTGATTAAATCGAAATATGTATTCAGCAGGTTCCTGTGTATGTAGGTCTGCTGAGATGCTTGGCAGTCAGTTGTTCCAAGTTTGCTGTGTTAATAATAATTGCAGCTGACTTCTTTATATCTAACTTTTTGTTATGAAGTTAGATTACACCAATTTGAACATAACTAAGTTCCAATCACCACTTAACTTATGGAACTTTGACCTTGTACACAAGATATATGTAATCAGTTTAGGTCATCACAAACTTCCCTAAATTCTGATTCCATATCCTTGACTTTGAACACTAAGTTTGATCCCTTAGCCTTCAATAACTGAGTTTGAGCCCTCAGCCTTCAGTCTTCAGCAGGTTCCTAAACTAGTCTACTGACTCAGGCACCTTACAGACCTAGACAGGTCTGCTGATGAAAGTCAGCTGACCTTTTACAATGCTTGTTTGATCAAACATATACAAAGATCAAACTATAATAAGTCTATACATTTGATCTAGACATCTTTTTTCCTTTGCTCTATAACAGCTAGTCTGGCACTCATCACTAAAGCTTAAAATATGTCCAACAATTTCCCCCTTTTTGGTGATGATGACAATACCCTTCTTACAGCAAAGCAAAAAGAGTAAGAACAAAAATACAGAACAAATTCAGTCCTTTCTCATTATAATCATGTTTGTTCAAAAGTTATTACAATCTAGATTCAGCAAAAAATAAAAAACAGGTGTGAGTATGCTGATCTAGTTCCTCCTTTCTCTTTATTGTCTTTCTCTTTCTTGTTGCTCTTTATATTCCCTTATGTCTCTTACCATTTCTCTCATCCATTTATTTTCAATAAGGGAAAAATCAATATGGGGGTTTACTTCCTTCCACCATTTCCATGCCTTAGGTAGAGTTGGATTAGTTTGGTGTACTCTGAACCCTAGACGCATGTATAATTGCTTGAACTCTTCCAAGGATTCTCTTACAGATGTAGTAGGTAGACTTCTTCCACCTCTTCCACTTCTTCCACCTCTACCACCTCTGTATGAAGCTCTTAAGGATTTAACTCTAGTTTCCCAAAACTTATGTCCCAAAAGGAATTTTGCCCCTCATGGAAACCCTTGTCATGGTAAGGTCTCCTCTTATTGTAGTATTGCTTCTTGTATTCTTTAAATAGGTCATCAGTAAGCTGAAGTCTGCCAGGTGCAGGTTCTCTAAATGCATTTGTATCATCCTCCAATTTCTTTTGAGCAAAAATCCTTATAGCCTCTTTTGCTACTGCTATCTGGCTCTCTTCCCCCTTATTGACATCATCAACAAAACGGGAAAGCAGGCCATGAACACTCTCCTGTGTGATCACTAAATTATTCAGTTGACCTTCCATAATTTATGTTCTTGTGTCAACTGATGTGATCCTTTCTTCCAGTGTTTGCTCCAGTAGAGTTATCCTCTCAGTGATCTTAGAATCCAAAGAAGCAGGTTGAGTGGCACCAGAAGGGTCAGCCACAGCAGGTTTGGGTGCTTCAGCAAGGTTGTTAATCTTCTTGTGAATAAAGGCAAATTGTTCTTTCAAGAACTGATCCTTCAGTGTAATCCTTTGTTTTATGCCTCTCACATCTTTGGTAAGGTCGGAAAGAGCAAATTGAGTGGATGTGATATTGGAAGGAACTGTTTCAGTAGTCCTCCCTCTATTTTCCACAAGGTTCATCAAATCTTCAAATATTTTCTCTTGTCTGTCAAGTTGAGTTCTTAACTGTATAATGTCATGTCCGACCGCCCTCAACTCATCCAAAACATGTGCTGGTACTGAACTAACCACACCTCTAGCCATATGTCCAGCAGCATCATCAGCAAGCTCTTTAACATTGTACTATGCCCTCTGTCTGCTGACAACCATGGCCCAACTTCTATCTCTTCCAGCAGGGTCAGGATCTTCTTCAACCATGGCACCAAAAATATCTTCCAAAGTTGGATATTGTGTTGGTTGAGGTTCCAAGATGGTTTCTTCTTCAAACAGTGGTACAAATGCATGTTGAGGTTCAACAGCAACAAATTCTTCTTCAGGCATTTGAAACTCCTCATCACTGAAATCATAGTCCAGCAGCTGTTCATCCTCATCAATAACAGCAGTCTGCTGACTATCTTTTCCATCAGTACCCTTTGCCATAGTAGGCTATACTACATCAGCATGTTCTTCAATAATTGCAGGGGTTTCCTCCAAACCCATTGTGAGTTCCAACCTTTGTCCAGGTGCTGTCTGATCCACAACAACCTGTATCTTCAGTTCCGACCATTGTTCAGGTGATGTTTGTTCCTCAGCAGCCTGAACCTCCTCAAGAAGTATGGGTGATCCTTCAAAACCCATCACTATGTCCAATCTCTGTCCAATCACTGTTTGTTCCTCAGTGAGTAGGAGCCTTTCTTCTACAGAAATAAAAGGAAAAAAAGCCATATTTTCCTCTAGAAATCCTCTAGCATCAGTAATTTTTTGTAGAGTGTCAGCATATTTAGATAAGGTGTCCTGAGTATCAATCCACTCCTGATATTAAGATGAATCTTCAGAATTGATATCAGGCTCACTGTGTTAAATAACCTTCTCTACATCCATATTTTCAGTCAGCTGATCATCAGGATTCACATCAGACGCCACAACCAAGAATGTATCAGATGTACCAACCAACCTGTTATCTCCAAGATTTATTCCATCATTGATTAGAGCCTCCAAATCATCTATAGTAAGATCTTCCAGATCTTCATCCATTTTGTCGAGTTCTTTGGCCCTCGGTAGATTTGTCAAACACCGATGATCGTTTCTACTCTTGGTTCAGATGACAATGCAGTTCCACTGGCTTCTCCTTGATGTGCAGGATGATCATCATCAGAATCAAATAATGATGAATCATCACTATCTGGTGCATCCTTAGGAGCCTTAAACATCATACCTCATTCTTTCTTTTCTTCTTCAATGAGTTCCATTATCTTCATTTCCAACAGTGAAGTATCAACCAGATTAAGTCGGTTTTCCACCTCTAATTTTTCAAAGGCCAATCTTCAAAATCTGTCATTAGCTCAGCAGCTGATTTTTGTCTCTTATAGTATCCAAACTTCCATTGAAAGTAATCAGCAACCATCTTAAGTTTGGGATCAACATATCGTTCTTTTCTTTTCTTATCATTCTTCTCAAAAGGCATTGAGGGCTTTCTAGGTGCTGTTTGTTCAACTTGTTGTCCTCCAAAGGTCTCAATAAGCAGATTCAATGTTTCCTCAGCAGATGCAACTATGTTAGTAGGTACCTCAGATTGTACATTTGTACCTACCACCTCCAATTGTTCCACACTTGGTTCCCCGGACTTGTATGTGTAACAGCAGAGGTCAGCAACTATGTGTTCTTCCCCCTGAGTTGTAGCATCCACAGTAGCGTCAGAAACAGGTTCAAAAACTTCTACAGCATGCTCAAGTATAGCAGTCTGCTGTGGTTCTTCAATGTGTTGCTCAACAACAACACCAGCTTCAGCAATAGGCTCAACAGCCTCTACTTCTACTTCCCTTTGATCTTTTATATACCTCAATTCTTTCTATTTTCCATGTTTCTTTTTCATCACAATTTCCTTTATTATTTTTGAAGGTTGTTCTGCTTCACTCTCAGCAGCTTTCCTCTTTCTTCCATCTTCCTTCTGTTGCTCTTTTAAAATATCAGCAGCAGACTTCTCTTTTACAACATTAGTAGGGTCAGTATATTCGACTTCAACTGGACCTTCAGTAGACTCAGCAATCTCTACTGATTGCCTCATTTTTTTCTTAGGCTTTAGCATCTTAGTAATCTTCCTAGTATCAGTAGCCTTTCTCTTCTCAGTAACTTTCTTAAGTGCAGCAAATTTAGCAACTTGTTTAACCTGCTCACCACCAGCATCATCATCTCCATCGTTGTCGCTCTCAGTCCTTTCTATATCCAACTCTTCATCATCATCCAAACCAGGGATGAGATAGTTGATCTCCTTCTTATATCTGGACTTGTTTAGTTTTTCAGGTGCAACATCAGCAACCTTCAAATGAGTCAGCAGGGCCTGAATCTTCAAACCCAAGGGCAATGTTTTGGACTTTCTTGTCCCTTCTCTTTCTTCAGTTATCACTTTCTTCATATACTGAATAAGAATCCCGCCCAATCAAACTTCATGCTTTTGAAGATGATGATCATTAGATCAATCTTGGGTCCAGACAGTGTATCAAGGCTTCCACTAAATCCCAAGATATTCTTTGCTATAATCTTGCTCAGCTGATTATACTCCATCCCAATATGCTTCACATTGATTCCCAGAGATGATTTTATCGCATCATTGGTCTTTATTCTATCAACAAAATCCAATCTTGACAGCCCCATTTCTTCAGGATTGGTTGGAGCATTATTTCCAGGTCCAAAACCAAAAGCTTCCCTCAGCAGGGTTGAGGAAACTTCAATCTCTTGACAATTTACTCTTGTAGTAAATGCTTCTCTATTATCTCTTATCACAATGTTTCTTCAGAAGTTTACAACATTCGTATAAGATATTCTTTACAATATGAGATTTTGGACATCTTCCAATCCTTCATACCTTCTGATTCTTCGACCAATATTGATAGCCAATTCAGTTTTATTAGCATCAACAACAAACCCTCTGACACTTTGGCTCATTCCAATGTGAACATCATCCTTGTCCGCCATTAGAGATGAAAAAGATGAGGAAGAAGGCTTTCAAATCTGTGTTCACATAGTGTATTTTCAGAGAAATATCTATCTGAAAGTTGTAAGTAAAGTCTCTGTGTATATATCTGTATATATATAGGCAGGTGGTTGAAATTGTCAAATAAAGTCCTGTACACGTATTGTAGCAGTAACCATGATTAAATTTGGAATGAATGAGATTCCGCCACGTGTCCCACTAATTTATTTCATGAGAGTTGTAACCGTCCGATAGTGTAACTGCGGTTATTATAGATAGGAATAATATCTATTTACTATTGACTTTCATTTAAGTTTGACTGTATTGTATCGTATAGCTTAGCAGCCTTCATCTTGATGAGACTTGGATCGTTAGATCATTGATAAAGAATGACTTAGCGATCTCTTGTGAGTAACTCTGCTGATCTTCAATTCCTCTTGTTTTGTCCAACTGATAATACAAGATGAAGTTTAACACCAATGACTGATCTGTCAAGTGAGCTCACCCAATAAGACAAAGACCAATCCCATTGGCAACTTCATTTGCTCAATTGTCCAAACACATATAAGTATATCGAATTGTTGATACCAATGACTAATCTGCTAAGTGAGCTCACCCAACATAGCAAAGACTAATCCCCTTGGTGAATTCCAGTACATTGTTGATCAAAGGTGTATCAGTCAACTTTTATAATTCCAAGTTCAGTCATTAACTTAGCAAATCTTTCACTATCCAATGGTTTAGTAAAAATATCAGGAAGTTGATCTTCAGTAGGGATGTAAAGAACCACCACATATTTCTTTTCAACATGATCTCTTATAAAGTGATGTCTCACATCAATATGCTTGGTTCTTGAGTGCAAAACATGATTTTCTGTGATTGCAATTGCACTTGTGTCACAAATTATAGGAATTTATCTTTCTTCAATTCCATAATCCCTTAACTGTTGTCTTAACCATAATATTTCTGCACAACAACTTCCAGTAGCTATATATTCAGCTTCAGCAGTAGAAGTTGATATAGAATTATGTTTCTTGCTAAACCAGGAAATCAGTCTATTTCCCATCAAGTGACAGGCTCCTGTGGTGCTTTTTCTATCAATCTCGCATCCTGCATAAAGCTTCCATCTTTTGAATACCATATCCCTACTCCCAAAGTCTCTTTTAGATACTTGAGAATTCTTTTGACTGCAGCTAGATGACTTTCCTTTGGTTTTGATTGAAATCTTGCACAAACACCTACAGCAAATGATATATCAGGTTTGCTGGCAGTAAGGTACATCAGACTGCCTATCATCCTTTTGTATAAGGTCTGATCAACATCTTTGCCTTCTTTATCTTCATCCAATCTAATGTTTGTACTCATAGGAGTTGATACTCTGGTGCTATTTTCCATACCAAATTTCTTCAGTAGCTCCTTGGTATACTTGGTTTGATGTATGAAGATTCCATCTTTCATTTGTTTGACTTGTAATCCTAAAAAGTAGTTCATCTCTCCCATCATACTCATTTGGAACTTGCTTTTCATGAGATTGGAAAACTTTTCACATTGCAATTCATTTTCAGAACAAAAAATTATGTCATCAACATAAATCTGTACTAGCAGGGTGCTGTTTCCTTCATTGATTCTGAAAAGAGTCTTGTCAATGGTTCCTTTGGTAAAACCATTGTCCACCAAGAATTGAGATAGGGTCTCATACCATGCTCTTGGTGCTTGTTTCAAGCCATAAAGTGCTTTATTGAGTCTGTACACTTTATCTTCTTGATCATTAACTTCAAAACCAGGAGGTTGCTGAACATAAACCTCTTCTTCTAGAATTCCATTCAGAAATGCACTCTTGACATCCATCTGGTATACTTTGATCGTTTTTGTAAGCAGCATATGCCAAGAATAATCTTATAGCTTCCAATCTTGCAACAGGGGCATATGTCTCATCAAAATCTATTCCTTCTGCTTGAGAATAGCCTTTTGCTACTAGTCTGGCCTTATTCCTCACAATGGTTCCAAATTCATCCAATTTGTTTCTATATGCCCATTTTGTTCCAATTATATTTGCATAATTAGGCCTTTCCACTAGTGTCCAAACATGATTTCTTTCAAATTCATTCAATTCATCTTGCATAGCAATTATCCAATCTGGATCTGATATAGCTTCTTCTACAACTTTAGTCTCCATTTAAGATAGAAAACAAGTAAACATAGCTCTTAATTGTATTCTAGTTCTCACACCTTGCTGTATATTGCCAATAACTTGCTCAGCAGGGTGATCCCTTAACCATTGAGGATTTTGGTTAGATTGATTCTCAGAAACATCATCTTCAGTAGGGTCTGCTGTTGCTTCAGCATGGGGTTCAACATATCCTTGAACTGCCTCAGTTGTTGCATTAGTAGTATTATTGCCAGGTGTTGTTGAAAGGCGAGTCGAGAAATCTTTAAATCATTTATCCTTTCCAGAACATCAACACATTCTAGATCAGTGACTTGTTGATTCTCAGCTAGTTCTGAAGCTTCATATTTCATTCCAGTAAACTTAGGTTCATCAAATACAACATGTATTGTTTCTTCAAGTTTCATTGTTCTTTTATTCAGTACCCTGAATGCCTTGCTGACTGATGAATATCCCAAGAAGATTCCTTCATCTGATTTTGGTTGGAAAGTCTTCAGTTGCTCCTTATGATTTAATATAAAACATTTGCTTCCAAATGGATGGAAATAGGATATATTAGGTTTCCTTCCATTCCAAATCTCATATGTGTCTTCAGCAGCTTCTTGTTCATTGAGGTCCTATTTTGTGTATAACATGCTGTATTGACTGCTTCAGCCCAATATCTTTCAGCTAATAATGCTTCACAAATCATGGTCCTTCCTGCTTCTTTCAAAGTCCTGTTTCTTCTCTCAGCAACCCCATTTTGATGAGGTGTACCAGCAGTAGCTAGTTGATGTAGCACACCATTCTGCTCACAATATTCTCTTATAACTTTATTGAGAAATTCAGTACCCTTGTCTGATCTGATTTTCACTACTGTCAAACTTTTCTTATTTTGCAATCTCTTCAAAAGTTCAAGCATCTTTTGAAGTGTTTCACTTTTCTTGTTCATGAATACTACCCAAGTGTATCTTGAATAATCATCCACAACTACTAGAGTGTACTTCTTTCTTGTCACACTGGTTGGTGTTATTGGTCCAAATAGATCTATGTGCATCAGCTCCAAAACTCTTTTTGTTGATTGCTTAGTCTTTGACTTGAAGCTTGATTTTGTTTGTTTACCTTGGTGACAAGCATCACATATAGCATCCTTTTTGAATGTGATCTCAGGTAAACCAATCACCAGTTTCTTCTTCACCAACTGATTGATATCATCCAAGTTTAGATGATTTAACTTCTTATGCCATAACCAATTCAGTTTTGACTTGGTATGCACAATCATGCATGTCTCTGGAACAGCAGTAGACCAATCCACAATATACATGTTTTGTTTTCTTCTTCCAGCCAACACAACTTGATCACCTCTTTCACTAATGACAATACATGTGCCCTTGTCAAAAGTGACCTTGTAACCCATGTCACAAAAAGCGTCAAAGTGCTCGAGAGGTTGTAGTCTAGTCCTTCCAGAAATGCAACATTCCTGATAGTTAATCCATTTCTCACAAGTGTGCCATATCCTCTTGTGTATCCTGGTGTGTTCTTGTTGCCAAAATTCACTCTTGGACCATCCTTTGCCACATACTTTGTCAGACAGTGCTTATTCTTTGTCATATGTCTGGAACATCCACTGTCAAAGTACCAGACACCCTACAAAAGAAAGTTAATGTATTTTAGGTACCCAAAACTGTTTGGGTCCATAGTGGTCAGTGGTAAGCATGACCCTTGGCAAATTTCCATAAGGTCTTATTTGAAAAGTGTTATACTTTTGTTCATACATGTATTCTACACATCCATAAGGTCTAACATTTGGTTGTGTATGACTCACATATGCTTTCTGGCCTTTTGGTATGTAATGCTGTTTGGAGTGATTTCTATTGTTAGAAGCATTAGCATAACCATAGGTTTGCTATCTGTTAGGAACAACCCTGTAATATGGAGTCTTCTGAGTCCTTTGCTGATTTCATTGTTGAGGTTTTACCCTAGCAGCATGGTTATACCTGTTGTTTCTATCAGTGAGGGCATGAATATTCCAATCATCATCAGTAGGGAATAATCTACCTTTCCCCCTGAGATAAGTATCCCTAGAATGATTGACATTTTTAGGTTTAGGATTCTTATCCTTGGAATATTTCTGATTTTTTCCCTTTTGTGGTCTAGCAGACTTGGTAGCAGGTCTGTTATCAGCAGGTCTAGAAGGTGCAGTAGTCCTACTTTTGAATTTATTCCTTTTGTTAGGTACTGTTGACATTTTTGACTTCTGATTTTGCTTCCTTGAAGTCTTCTCAGTAGGCTTCACTACCTCAACAACCTTTTTGGGAGTTGGATCTTGTGCAGGTACAAACTTATGACCAATTCTGGTACTTGGTTCAGTAACCTTACTGGATCCACTCTTATTAGATTGTTGAGTCCCAAATCCAAGGCTTGTTCTATCACCATAAGGCTTTCCAGATTTGAATACAGTAGTGGAACTAGATTGTTCAGCAGATTCAGCAGCTACTGAATGTACATCAGGCTTATGCTGATTCTATCCAACCTCTTTTTCTTTTCCTTTGAGAATTCTTAATTCAGCTTTTAACCTTTCAACTTCTGTTTGAAGAGCTTCTTTTTTAGCCTTCACAATCTGATAACCAGATTGTATTATCCTCAATTGATTAAGGATATCATCCAAAGTTTCTTCATTGTCAGAATTTTTAGGATTTGAACCACAAGTTGATTCACAATCACTTTCAGCCGGAGTGTTTATAGACACAGAATTGTATACCTCCTCAGTTTCAACCATTTTTGCCATTAAAGCATAATCATCCATATCAGCATCAAGTGCAGTATCATCAGATTCATTTCCTTTTTCTGATTCAACTTCATATCTTGATTCATCTTCAGCAACCATAGCTTTCTTGCTACATCTTATTTGCTGACTTTTGCTCTTCAGTAGGTCTGGACAATCAGGTCTGAAATGTCCAGGTTTCTTGCAGTTGAAGCATAGATAATCAGGTTCCTTTTTCTGTTTTAGTTCAGGACAGTCAGGTTTGAAGTGTCATGGTTTCTTGCATTGATAGCACAAGTAATCATTTTCTTTCTTGGATTCATCCTTCTTCTTTTCACAAGATTTCTTTGTGAAATTCCTGGAGAACCCTTTCCAGTTTTCATCATTCTGATTTTCTTGCTCAGTAGGGCAATTTGCTCTTGCATCTCATCCGGTAGATCATCTCGAGCTCCTGATGTTTCTTCTTGATGTGTAGCAGCCAATGCAGTGGTCTTTGGTTCTTCCTTTTTAGTCTCGGGTACAAGTTTCTTGCTGAATTCATAAGCCTTGAGATCTAAAAATAATTTGAAGGTGTCCTCTTCATGTAGACTACTCATTTCTTCTATTGTAGTCACCTTCATTTCCCAAACTTCTTTTGCAGGTAAGACTTCCAAGATTTTTGAATTGATTTCTTCTTTTGAGTAGTTTACACTCATTGGGGTGAGTTCATCCATGATGGAATTTAATCTTGATTCCATTTGTTCAATGGTTTCATTTGGTTTCATTTTGAAATCTTAGAACTTCTTCTTTGCCCCACTGACTTTGTTCTTCTTGATTGCATTAGTGCCTTCACAGATTAATTGTAACTTATCCCAAAGTTCCTTTCCAGTCTTGAAATCCTTCACTTTCATGTACATATTTCTATCCAAGGTTCTGTATATGATATTAATAGCAATATTGTTGAGGTTTGCTCTTTTTCTATCTTGAGCATTCCATTCTCTTTTTGGTTTTGGAATGTACTGAGTTTGACCATCTACAGTTATAGCTTTTGTGATTTCCAGTGGTCCATCAGTCAGCACATCCATCATCTCATCATGTGTTGTAGCTAGAAAATCCTGCATACGACGTTTATACTCATCAAAACGACCCAAAGAACACATCAACATTGTTCTAGCATACTGGTTGTTATCCATGATGCAAAGCTTTGAAAAAAAGAAACTTGAAAAAGTTTTCAAAGTATTTTTACAATCACACAAGTAGGATTACTTCAGAACATAAGCACTGCTCCGATACCAATTGTTGGTCCCTTGAAAAGGCTTTGGTTAAGTTTACAGGGGGGGTGAATAAACTTAACACTTAAAACTTTTTGGAGTTAACAAACTCAGCACGTTCAATAGCCTGCTGACTGCCCAGTAATCTGCTGACCACTCAATAGTCTGCTGACTGTTGATTTTACTGAAATTGTTGCAGTGGAATATATTCAAGTTAAGCCTTATTACTTGTTGTTAAAATATGATACTAAGTATTAGATACTCAGTAGTTTGAGTGTGTGATTCATTTGCTGGTTTCAGTAGGTTGATGTGCTTAATATACTAAATGCAGAAATTAAGTAGGCTATTTTATAGTGGTTCCACGTGGTGTAATCCTGTCAGTCCACTCTTCTCCTATGATGTTGGAGGTAATTCACTAGAGATCTTTGAGGTTGCAGTTACAAAAATCCCTAAGTTTTTTGTCCTTCACCAATAACTATGGATTCACAAACTGAACACTTGGAACAGTAGGATTCTTTGCTCCAAAGTCTTCCATTGGTCCTTGAAGGGTAGGATTGCCTCTTCACCAGCTCCATCACAAACAACAGTTCTTGACGCCTAAGTGCTTCTCTATCTTCAGCAGGTTTCTTGTAAAAGAAAGTTTGAATCAAGTAAATGATTCAGCTTTTAGCAGTTTGATCAGGATGAAATGATCAGCAGCTTGATGTCTTTAAGTGTGTGAACTTGATGTAGCTTGATAGCAGGTTACACTTGAAGAATTTACTAGATCAGTAGCTTTAAGCTCAGCAATGTGAGCAGGGTGAATTTCTTCATAAGAATCTGAAATCTTAAGATTGACTGCTGTTTTTCCACAAAATTCATCATTTGTATCTGAATTAGGAGTCCTCTATTTATAGTAGAGGATCTTGTGACTTATGTTTGAAATTCAAACATAGACGGATTTGTCTCCATCTTGACTTGTTTTCTGTCCCTGTACATAGTACTGACACTGTCAGTTTACTTTTGGACAGTTTTCTGACTGTCTACCCTTTGACTTGTATCCATTGGGTAAAGCTCTGATCTTTCCAATGTCTCTTTAATCTTAACCATTGATTTGTTGACAAAATCAAAAGTTGTTATCTGTCCTTATCCTTGTAATCTCCCAATGTACCCTTTGATTAAATCAAAATATGTATTCAGCAGGTTCCTGAGTATGTAGGTCTGCTGTGATGCTTGGCAGTCAGCTGTTCCAAGTTTGTTGTGTTAATAAACATTGCAGCTAACTTCTTTATATCTAAATTTTTGTTATGAAGTTAGATTACAACAATTTGAACATAACTAAGTTCCAATCACCACTTAACTTATGGAACTTAGACCTTGTACACAATGTATATGTAATCAATTTAGGTCACCACAAACTTCCTTAAATTTTGATTCCATATCCTTGACTTTAAACACTAAGTTTGATCCCTTAGCCTTCAATAACTGAGTTTGAGCCCTCAACCTTCAGTCTTCAGCAGGTTCCTAAACTAGTCTACTGACTCAGGCACCTTACTGACCTAGACAGGTCTGCCGATAAAAGTCAGTGACCTTTTACAATGCTTGTTTGATCAAACCTATACAAAGATCAAACTCTAATAAGCCTATACATTTGATATAGACATCTTTTTGCCTTTGCTCTATAACAGCTTGTCTGGGACTCATCACTAAAACTTAAAATATGTCCAACACTTGCAAACACTGATACTTTTACTTTGATGTCTCAACTAAAGGCTCATGAATTTGAGTTGAACGGTGAAGACAGTGCACCACTAGCAGAGGCACACAAGGCGGTGCATTTGGTTGCACCCCAAACAAAGCAAAGCGGTGACACAAGCGAGAAAAGAGACAGGAGTGAAAGAACATGTAGCTTTACTGATCAAACATTTTGACAGGTTTAGCAAGAAAAATCAATTCAAATGAAGTTCATCATCAAACAAGAAGTCAAGCTCAAGCAAAGACATGAAGAAAAAGGATGATGAATACAGATGCTTCAATTACAAGAAGAAAGGTCACTTCAGGCTGACTATCCTGAAGAAAAAGACAAAGAAGAAGAAAAGAAGAGGTACAAAACCACAGAAAAGAGAAAGAGCAAGAAGGCACTCAAAGCTGAAACCAGTAGTGAAAAGAATGAAGAATCATCTGAAAATGATTCTGATGATGATGAAGCTGACAGCTCGGACAATGAAAAAGCTTACCTATGCCTTATGGCCAAAAAATCTAATGAAACTGAGGTAACGTCTAGCTCATACTCATCATCTAGTGCATCCACATTTGACACTACACAATCTTCTATTCTCCCCTTAGATTATGCAAACCTAATTCAAAATCTCATGTGTAAATTTGAAGAAATTCAAGTAAATCATGAAATTCTGGAACAAGAATGTGAGAATCTGAGAAAGAAAAAGTAAAAGATTAAAAAAGGAACTGGATGAAATGAAAGATGAACAAACTAGTAAGGGAATTAACTCAACTGATCAACAAGCAGCAGATGATCACTCATCTGATGTTGAAAGACCAGCTGAGAAAATATCCCTACCAGTTAAGAGCACCACTGCACCACAAATTGCACCATCTTACAAACCCTCAAAAAGGTTTAGATCTAGATCTGGTCTTGGCTACAACAGTCAGGATGAGAAAAGAAACAATGGACAACACAATTCTGAATCAATGGCCAAAACTGGACCTAAATTCAGAAAAGGAGAGACCATAGTTTCTTCTACTCACCCTAGACCGGCGAAGTCAGAACCCAGTGCTGTGAAACAGCTGTGTAAATCATCAAACTAGCTAATTAAAGGCAAAGGCTTACTAAAAGGTAAGGGAATACTTTACCCTTCAGAAGATGATTGGAATGTTGCACCTCCGAAATACAAGAAGAAACCATTTCATGCTATGCAACATGTGTTTAGGAAAAGCCAACCCAGGTATGTTCCTGGACACAAGAAGCAATATGAAAATAAGTTTCCTCCTGCATATTGGAGAATGAAAAAGGATGCAAATGCACCAAAAAGTAGAGAAAAGTATCAGAATACCTTTAGTAGAAATGTTAGAAGTTATTCTGCCATGCCTTATACATATGAAGTTGATGACTTCAATGATCCAAAAAGAAGACCCTTTGGATATACACTTGGATTAGGAGGCATGACTGCTAACAGGTATGGACCCAAACAATGTTGGGTACCTAAACATACTTAATTTGTTTTGTAAGATGTTTGGTACATAGACAGTGGATGTTCCAGACACATGACAGGAAATAGGATGGCTGACTGATTTTAAAGCTTTTGATGGATCCAAAGTAACATTTAGAGGCAAAGAAAACCCAGGATAAATTAAGGGGGAAGGCATAATGCTCAAAAACATTTTGAAAATTCAAAATGTGGCATATGTTAAAGGACTGAATTTCAATCTTCTGAGAATCAGTCAATTCTGTGACAAAGGCTACAATGTGCTTTTCAACAAAGAAGGATGCAAGGCGATCCATAGCCAAACCAACACAATTGTACTTGCAGGAAGAAGAGAAGACAACATGTATGTGGTAGATTGGAAGACAGCAAAGGCAGAAACATGTTTGCTTGTCAAAAATAGGCAATCAACCAGCTGGATTTGGCATAGAAGATTGAATCATCTCAACTTCAAGACCATCAACACAATCAAAGAATAAGTTAGTTGAAGGCCTACCAGAGAACACATTCAAAAAGGAAAGGCTCTGTGATGCATGTCAAAAAGGGAAGCAATTCAAAAGCTCCTTCAAGTCAAAGCCCTATCAATCTACAACAAGAATTTTACATCTGTTGCATATGGATCTTTTTCGACCAGTCACACCAGTAAGTGTAAGTGGAAAGAAGTACACTCTAGTGGTGGTGGATGACTTCTCCAAATTTACTTGGACCATATTCATGAACAAGAAAATAGAGACACTCAAAAAGCTGCCAGATTTGCTAAGAAGAATTCAAAATTAAAAAGAACTAAAGTTCATCAAGATCAGATCAGATAGAGGCACAGAATTTCTGAATGAAATTATCAAAACCTACTGTGAAGCAAATGGAGTACTACATCAACTATCAGCAGCAGGGACTCCACAACAAAATGGTGTAGCAGAAAGAAGAAACAGGACACTCAAAGAAGCAGTCAGAACAATGATTGCAGAAAATGCTTACCAAAGAGATTTTGGGCTGAAGCAGCAAACACATCATGCTATACTCAAAATAGATTAATCATCAACAAACATCATGGAAAAATTCCATATGAAATATAGAATGGAAGAAGACCTAACATTTCATATTTACATATGTTTGGATCTAAATGTTTTGGTTTGAACAGGAATCAGCTACATACTTTTGATGAAAAAGCTGAATAAGCAATCTTTATGGGATACTCAGACACAAGCAAAGCCTTCAGAGTACTCAACAAATGAACCTTGGTGATTGAAGAATCAATTCATGTAGTCTTTGATTAACCAAACACAAATGGTGAAAGCCTACAAGAACTTGAATAAGAAACTGCACGAAGACAAGTTTAAATAAATACAACAGTACCAGCTACTATTCTGAATCACACATTTGGCAATCAAGATGATGCACCAATCAACACAACACAAGAAGCACCAACACAAGAAGCACCAACACAAGAACATGAAGTTGATGCACAAGCTGAAGTTGTGCAAGAACCAACTCAAGAGCAACTTCAACCTAGCTTAAATTGGCTACGAGATCATTCTGAAGAACAAGTCATTGGAGATTTTCATACAGGAGTTAGAACCAGAAGACAACTGGAAAGAATGCTAACTTGTTTTCCATCACAGGTGGAACCCAAAACAATAGATGATGCTATTCAAGATTGTTGGACTTATTTTAATTTTTAATGATGAGTGCCAGACTAGCTGTTATAGAGAAAAGGAAAAAAGATGTCTAAATCAAATGTATAGGTTTATTAGAGTTTGATCTTTGTATAGGTTTGATCAAACAAGCAATGAAATTAGTTCAGCTGACTTTACCAGCAGACCTGTCTAGGTTAGTAAGGTAACTAGGTCAGTAGACTAGTTAGGAACCTGCTGAAGACTGAAGGCTGAGGGTTCAAACTTAGTTATTCAAGGCTAATGGATCAAACTTAGTATTTAAAGTCAAGGATATGGAATCAAAATTTAGGGAAGTCTGTGATGACCTAAACTGATTACATATACCTTGTGTACAAGGTCTGAGTTCTATAAGTTAAGAGGTGATTGGAACTTGGTTATGTTCAACTTGGTGTACTCTAACTCCACAACAAAAAGTTAGATAAAAGACAGTCAGTTGAAGTGTTTTATAAACACAGAAAACTTAAGACAGCTGACTGACATGTATTTCAGCAGACTAACATACATAGGAATCTGCTGAATGTAAATCTCGATTTAATCAAATGATACATTGGAAGATTACAAGGATAAGGATAGATTACAAGTCTTGATATTGTCAACAAATAAATGGTCAAGATTAAAGGGACATTGGAAAGATTCAGAGGATTTACCAATGTACACAAGTCAAAGGGTGGACAGACTGAAAACTGTCAAAAAGTAATCTGATAGTGTCTATACTATGTATAGGGACAGAAAGCAAGTCAATATGGGGAAAAATCTGAAATGGCTATGTTTGAATTTCAAACATAAGTCACAGGATTCTCAACTATAAATAGAAGACTCCTGATTCAGATACAAGTGATGAAAAATAACAATCTATCCTAAGCTATCAAGATTCTTATCAATAAATCACCAAGCTGACTTACACTAAGCATAAAGCTACTGATCCAGAAAACTCTTCAAGTGTAACCTGCTATCAAGTTACATCAAGTTCACACACTTGAAGATATCAAGCTGCTGATCATTTCATCCTAATCAAGCTGCTGACTGTTGAATCATTTACTTGATTCAAACTTTTTTTTACAAGAAACCTGCTGAAGACAGAGAAGCACATAGGTGTCAAGAACTTTTGTTTGTGGTGGAGCTGGTGAAGAGGCAATCCTACCCTTCAAGGACCAGTGGAATACTTTGAAGCAGCAATCCTACTTGTTTCAAATATTCAGTTTGTGAAGCCATAGCTATTGGTGAAGGACAAACAACTTATGGATTTTTGTAACTGCAACCTCAAAGATCTCTAGTGAATTTCCTCCAACATCACAGGAGAAGAGTGGACTGACAGGATTACACCACCTGGAACCACTATAAAAATTGCCTACTTACTTTCTATGTTTACTTTCTGCATTTAGTATACTGATCACATCAACTTACTGAAACTAGCAACTGAATCACACACTTACACTGCTGAGTATTTAATACTTAGTATCATATTTAAACAACAAGTAATAAGGCTTAATTTGAATATATTCCGCTGCAACAAATTCAGTAATATCTATTGTCAATAGACTATCTTGAGTGGTCAAGCAGACATCGAGCGATCGGCTGAGCTCTTGACCTTCTTTGAGTTTGTCAACTCCAAAACCTTTTAAGTGTTAAGTTTATTCACCCCCCTCCCTCTAAACTTAACAAAGCCTTTTCATGGGACCAACAATTGGTAACGGAGCAGTGCTTCTATTCTGAAGTAATCCTACTTATTGTGCTTGTGAAAATACTTTAAAAACTTTTCAAGTTTCTGATTTTCAAAGCTTTGCATCATGGATAACAACCAGTATGCTAGAACTATGTTGATGTGTTCTTTAGATCGTTTTGATGAGTATAAACATCGTATGCATGCTTTTCTAGCTGCAACACATGATGAGATGATGGATGTGCTGACTGATGGACCAATGGAAATAACAAAAGCTATAAATGTGGATGGTCAAACTCAGTATGTTCCAAAACCAAAAAGAGAGTGGATTGCTGAAGATAGAAAAAGAGCAAACCTCAACAATATTGCTATTGATATCATATACAGAACCTTGAATAGAAATATATACATGAAAGTGAAGGATTGCAAGACTGCAAAGGCACTTTGGGATAAGTTCTAATCTGTGAAGGAACTGATGCTATCAAGAAAAATAAGATCAGTGTAGCCAAAAAGAAGTTTCAAGATTTCAAAATGAAACCAAATGAAACTATTGAACAAATGGAGTCAAGATTCAATGCTATCATGGATGAACTCACCCTACTGAATGTAGACTACTCAAAAGAAGAAATCAATACAAAAATCTTAGAAGCCCTACCAGCAAAAGAAGTTTGGGAAATGAATGTTACTTGCCATAGAAGAAATGAGGAGACTACATGAAGAGGACACCTTCATGTTATTTTTAGATCTCAAGGCTTATGAATTCAGTAAGAAACTTGAACCTGAGACTGAAAAGGAAAAACCAAAGACTACTGCAATGGCTGCCACACATCAAGAAGAATCATCAGGAGCTCAAGATGATCTACTGGATGACATGCAAGAGCAAATTGCTCTACTGAGCAAGAAAATCAGAATAATGAAAACTGGAAGGGGTTCTCCAAGGAATTTCACAAAGAAATCAAGTGAAAATAAGAAGGAAGAATCCAAGAAAGACAATGATTATTTGTGTTTTCATTGCAAGAAACCATGACACTTCAAACCTGACTTTCCTAATCTAAAACAGAAAAAGGAACCTGATTATATGTGGTTAAACTGCAAGAAACCTGGACATTTTAGACCTGATTGTCCAGACCTACTGATGAACAAGAATCAGCAAAGAAGACCTGGCAAGAAAGCAATGGTTGCTGATGATGAATCATGATATGAAGTTGAATCAGAAAAAGGAAATGAATCTGATGATACTACACTTGTTGCTGACATGGAAGATTATGCCTTGATGGCAAATTTGGAAGAAACTAAGGAGGTATACAATTCTGTATATATAAACACTCCTACTGAAAGTGATTGTGAATCAACTTTTGGTTCAAATCCTAAAAATTCTAACAATGAAGAAACTTTGGATGCCATCCTTAATCAACTGAGGAAAATACAATCTGGTTATGAGATTGTGAAGGCTGAAAAAGAAGCTCTTCAAACAGAAGTTGATAGGTTAAAAGCTAAATTAAGAACTCTCAAAGGTAAAGAAAAAGATTTTGAGCAAATCAGCATAAGCCTGCTCTACATTCAGTAGCTGTTGAATCTGTTGAACAAACTATTTTCACCACTGCATTCAAATCTGGAAAGCCTTATGGTGATAGAATAGGCCTTAGATTTGGAACTCAACTATCTAATAAGAGTGGATCCAGTAATGTCACTGAACCTAGTACCAGAATTTGTCCTACGTTTGTGCCTACACAAGAACCAACTCCCAAAAAGGTTGCTGAGGCAGTGAAGCCTACTGAGAAGACTTCAAGGAAGCAAAATTAGAAGTCAAAAGGTGAACAACACCTAACAAAAAGAATAAATCCCAGAGTAGGACTGCTGTACCTTCTAGACCTACTGATAGCAGACCTGTTGCCAAGTCTGCTGAACCACAAAAGGGGAAAAATCAGAAACATTCCAAGGATAAGAATCCTAAACCTAAAAATGTTAATCATTCTAGGGATACTTATCTCAGGGGGAATGGTAGATTATTCCCTGCTGATGATGATTGGAATATTCCTACCCCTACTACAAGAAACAATAGACATAACTCTAATGCTAGGGTAAAACCTCAGTAGAGGACTAAGCAGAGGACTTATACAAGACCTCAGCAGGGACCTCCAGACTCCATATTACAGGGCTGCTCCTAATAGACAGCAAACCTATGGTTATGCTAATGCTTCTAACAACAGGAATCACTTCAAACATCATTATGTACCAAAAGACCAGAAAGCATATGTGAATCTTACACAACCAAATGTTAGATCTTATGGATGTGTGGAATACACATATGAACAAAAGTATAATACTTTTCTAATAAGACCTTATTGAAATTTGCCAAGGGTCATGCTTACCACTGACCACTATGGACCCAAACAGTTTTGGGTACCTAAAATACATTAACTTTGTTTTGTAGGTTGTCTGGTACTTTGACAGTGGAGGTTCCAGACATATGACAAAGAATAAGCACTGTTTGACAAACTATGTGGCAAAGGATGGTCCAAGAGTGAATTTTGGCAACAAGAATACACCAGGATACACAAGAGGATATGGCACACTTGTGAGGAATGGATTAACTATCAGAATGTTGCATTTGGGGAAGGACTGGACAACAACCTACTGAGCACTGGACAGTTTTGTGACATGGGTTACAATGTCACTATTGAAAAAGGCTAATGTGTTGTCATTAGTGTAAGAGGTGAACAAGTTGTGTTGGCTGGAAGAATACAACAAAACTTGTATGTTGTGGATTGGTCTGCTGCTATTCCAGAGACATGCCTGATTGTGCATACTAACTCAGAACTGAATTGGTTATGGCATAGGAAGTTGAATCATCTAAACTTTGATGATATCAATCAGTTGGTGAAAAATAAACTGGTGATTGGTTTACCTGAGATCACATTCAAAAAGGGTGATGTATGTGATGCTTATCAGCAAGGTAAACAAAAAGTCAAGCTTCAAGTCAAAGACTAAGAAATCAACAAAAAGAGTTTTGGAGCTAATGCACATGGATTTATTAGACCAGTAACACCAACAAGTGTAACAGGAAAGAAGTACACTCTGGTAGTTGTGGATGATTATTCAAGATACACTTGGGTAGTATTCATGAACAAGAAAAGTGAAACACTTCAAAAGATGCCTGAACTTTTGAAGAGATTCCCAAATGTGAAAAGTTTGACAGTAGTGAAGATCAAATCAGACAAGGGTACTGAGTTTCTCAATAAATTCATAAGAGAATATTGTGAGCAAAATGGTGTGCTGCATCAATTAGCATCTGCTGGTACACCTCAGCAAAATGGGGTTGATTGAGAGAAGAAACGGGACTTTGAAAGAAGCAGGAAGGACTATGATTTGTGAAGTATTATTACCTGAATGATATTGGGCTGAAGCAATCAATACAGCATGCTATACACAAAATAGGACCTCAGTGAACAAAAAGTTGCTGAAGACACCTTATGAGATATGGAATGGAAGAAAACCAAATATATCTATTTCCATCCATTTGGAAGCAAATGTTTTATCTTGAATCATAAGGAGCAATTGAAGAGATTCCACCCAAAATCAGATGAAGGAATCTTTTTGGGATATTCTTCTGTCAGCAAGGCATTCAGGGTACTGAATAAAAGGACATTGAAACATGAAGAATCAAGCATAATCTGAGTCTTAATAAGATATTAGCTTGAATTCTCCTTCTTTTGAATACCAAATTCCAACTCCATCTGTATCTTTTAGATATTTTAATGTTCTTTTCACAACTGTGAGATGGCTTTCCTTTGGTTTTGACTGAAATCTTGCACATACACGGACAGTAAATGATATATCTGGCCTACTTGCTGTAAGACAGAGTAAGCTTCCAATCATCCTTCTGTAAAGTGTTTGATCAACATCTTTGCCTTCTATGTCTTCATCTAATCTGATGTTGGTCCCCATTGGTGTAGAAATTCCAGTAGATTTTGCCATACCAAACTTTTTGATAAGTTCTCTTGTGTACTTGGTTTGGTGAATGAAAATTCCATCATCTAATTGTTTAACTTGTAATCCAAGAAAGTAATTCAATTCTCCCATCATACTCATTTGGAATTTGGTTTTCATCAAACTTGCAAATTTCTCGCACAATTGTTCATCTTCCGATCCAAAAATAATGTCATCAACATAAATTTGGACAAGTAGAGTATTTTCACCATTTTTCATACTGAACAATGTTTTGTCTATAGTCCCTTTTATGAATCCATTTTCTACTAGAAACTGAGATAGAGTTTCATACCAAGCTCTTGGTGCTTGTTTTAGACCATAAAGAGATTTCCTTAGTCTGAAAACTTTATCAGCTTGATCTTTGATTTCAAATCCAGGTGGTTGTTGAACATATACTTCTTCTTCAAGAATTCCATTCAAGAATGTGCTTTTAACATCCATCTGGTAAACTTTGAATTTCTTATGAGCTGCAAAGGCAAGACATAGTCTGATTGCTTATAATCTTGCAACTGGTGCGTAGGTTTCATCAAAGTCTATGCCTTCTGCTTGAGAGTATCCTTTAGCTACAAGTCTAGCTTTGTTTCTGATGATATTCCCATCTTCGTCAAGTTTGTTTCTGAAAACCCATTTGGTTCCAATGATATTCACATGAGCTGGTCTTTCTACCAATTCCCATACTTGATTTCTTTCAAACTCATTCAGTTCTTCTTGCATAGCTAATATCCAATCTGGATCTTTCAAAGCTTCTTCTATTTCCTTAGGTTCAGATTGAGATAGAAAACATGCAATCATTGCATCTAGTTGATGTCTTGTCCGAACGCCAGTTTGAGTATCAGCAATAACTTGTTCTTCAGGGTGATCTCTCATCCATTAATACGTGGGTGTTTGCATCAAAGGATCAATATTTTGTTCGACTGATTCTTCAAGAGCTGGTTCTTGAATTTCTTCAGTTGGATCTGAAACATGTAGTTCAGGTGTGGTTTGTTGAGTAGTTGGAAATTGAGACTGATCTGGATCTGAAGATTCTGAAATTTGTAGTCTTCCAATGTCAACAACAAGCGATTCGATGAGACCGTAATCGAGAAAGCGGTTCGGTCTTTTCTTCGCTTGTTTCACCAGGAAGTTTGGTTCATCAAATACCACGTGTATTGATTCTATATGCTTGAGTGTCCTTTTATTTAGTACTCTAAAAGCTTTGCTGACACTTGAGTATCCTAGAAAAATTCCTTCATAAGCTTTGGGCTGAAAAACATGAAGTTGATCCTTTCCATTGTTGTGTATGAAACATTTGCTTCCAAAAGCGTGAAAGTAGGAAACATTTGGTTTTCTTCCATTCCAAATTTCATAAAGGGTCTTCTCATGCCTTTTGTTCATGAGAGCTCTGTTCTGTGTGTAACAAGCTATGTTAACTGCTTCTGCCCAATATCTTTCTGGTAGTTTTGCTTCACAGATCATAGTCCTTCATGCTTCTTTAAGTGTTATGTTCCTTCTTTCAGCTACACCATTCTGTTGAGGTGTTCATGTGGCAGCAAGTTGTTGTAAAACACCATTTTCTTCACAATATTCAATAATCACACTATGGAGGAATTCGGTTCCCTTATCGATCTTATCTTGAACTCTCGATACTCTTTGCTTGGTTTCGATTTTGAAGTCTCTTGAGTAATTATGTAAGTCTTTGCTTGGTTTCACTTTTCTATGGTTAAGAAGATTACCCAAGTGTAATTAAGCCCCAATTATTGTTTATTGTTTGAGGTTGTTCGCTCTTCACCGAACGATGTAGATCTAAGGATACGATATGAGGAAAAGTGGGGATTCCTTGTCTATAAGGAATCACACGCCCAGATCTCGTTATCCGGTGACCTATAGATGACTTTGGTATGATCGACAACCGTATTTTTAGTAGATCTATATAATTGCTTTATGAATCTCTATTTTATCCGTTACGTATGTAAACGCTAAGATTTAGTTGTTCATCACGTCAATCTAGCCACGCCTTTATGGTGTGATTGTCCACGAGAATTTCTTATCTTAGTAGTATGGCTACGGCTACGTCGCTTCGTCTGCTTTTAATTAGCGTATGATTAGGAAATACCAATATAGGGCTCCTAGGTCGGTTCATGAATTGATCTTCCGGGACTTTCAGCGAGATCTAGATCTGTTCTGTATTCGGGAATTGCATGCACCTAGTTATACGTAAATCGTAGATTAACATGATACCTAAAAGTTAGTGTTAATGGAACGGAGACAGATGCGATCGCTTAGGAAGTACGCCTGAACAAAGGAATGTTGCCTAGGTGAGGAATACGGTTAATATCGGCATCCCTAGTTTTGTAAGCGTGCGAGTCATATGAGATGGAGGCCGCATGTGCGAAGTCACGTGATGTAGCATAGTGATCTGGATGGCCTACCCGAGCTAGATCTAGTTTTGGGGATGACTCCGTGAGCCAATATAAAAGAAATACGAATCGGATTAATAGTTGTCGAGTCTAGCTTAATTATATAGAATCTCTAGATCCAAACGATAACATGATAATTGGGGAGGTTAATTACGTTGTTTATGTGTTGTGTCGGGTCGTGTCCTTTACCTTTCTTGTCTTTTGTTGGTCGTAGACCGCTTATATGTTCTTGGCAAGAATGATTAGTTGTTTGTATATAAATGATCCACAATTTGGTTCCCTGTGGGATCGACCTTGATTCGCTATAGCTATACTAGGATGGACCTAGTCCTCTTGCTAGTATTGGTTTATGGTGGTCAAGTATTTTAATATCACTTGATCTACGTCATCAAGTTTTTGGCGCCGTTGCCGGGGAACCAACGGTCCATTTTATTATATATAAATAATTTTTTATCCATGTCAAGTTTTCTGTTTTAGAGTCTGTTTTTATGTTTTTGAGTCCTCCGTTTATCGCTCTCGTGTAAAAATTCCAATTTCGAACAATCGTTTTGCTCCCAAAGAAGATCGCTCTCTCCGCCAAAGAAGCCTGGTTCGTTTTTCGGAATTTCGCGTGTCCGTTTATCTCCAGATGTTTAATCCGTGAAGTCTCGATAGCAGCACGGGAAACCATGTTAAAATCGATCCACGGTTCGCTTTGTTTTTCTTTACGTCGCAGAAACCAGGGAAGCAATAACTGAAGCCGAATTTTCGTGGGCGCCGAGAAAATAACCCAAAGAAAGATGTGGAGCTACGAATCTACGATGGGAAAGCAATGGAAAAACACCTTTAAAACACCAAGATGGCTCCGAGAAAATAAATATTAAGGTTCGAATTATTCGTGGTACAATGTTGAAGGAAAGGTACTACTTTTTTGCTTATATTTTACTATCTTTTGATCTTTTGAACATAAGCTAGTCTTTACATGAACTCGAATGAGAATCTTAGCCCGGAGTTGGTTTGTAAGATTTATTTTATTAGTGTGAAAGGTTACGCTTCTAACTGCTCTCATCTAGAGGGTATAAGGAAACATGTAGTAGTTGAAGGAAGCAGAAATAAAGAGTTCCTCGTAGTTCATCAAAATCTCATTGTCCTATGCATGAGATTGCTTTTATCGCCATGGGAGCAACAATTTGTGTAGTTTAAGAATTCTCAATCTAAAGAAGTCGTTGAGTTTTGAGAGAGCATAATGAAAAGACATTATAGAGGATGTTATTAAAATAAGTCCCAGGACTAAATCTCCTTAGAATTCACTAATTCCTAAAACGAGAGCCGAGGTAGGAGCTTTGTATAAATGGTAAGGATAAATGTCGTTCCCTAGGTCTCACAACCAAGGAAAGGATATTAATCCGCAAAAAAGCGACGAGCCCACCTCATATAGTGCTCAAGGGGTCAACATCTTGCGATCCAAGAAGGATGACTGACAAGGATAATTTTTGGAAAGTCGAGCTGAGGACTTTAAACTCAGAACTACTTTTTTAAAACCCTTAGGATTTCTCTTTAAGATTTTAGGTTTTGTTTTCTTTGAGTCAAATAAGAGTAGACATATGTTGAGGTTTTTTATTTTGCTGTGTTCCAATGGCCATTGGGCTAAGGATGTGCAAAACTTTTTTTTTACTCAATATAGGCCACGTGAAGTAGAGTTCCGTAGGAGAGTCGAAAAATTGCTAAAGGAAAGGAAATTTAGCAATCAACTGTTGGGTGGATTTTGCATCATTAAAACAAAAGAAAATTTATAAACCTATACTACCATGCAAAACTACCTCCTAACCGGCCGAATACCGGGTAGTTGCTAGTAAAGTTGGATAAGTACGGGTATCGATCCTCAGGGAAAAGGGATGTTGAATCTAACTTCACTAATCCTACCAATTGTTACTCAAAGAATGAATAAACAAAAGAAACGAAAGAACAAAACATAAAAACAGAAAAGAACAATCAAGATAAATCTAACCTAAGAAACATAAAAACAATCTAAACTAAAGACATGGGATCAAACATCCAATATACAAACCTATGTGATCTGAATCCTAGTTCAATTCATGATTCTAATTCAAATTGTGGTTTCACCTTTTCACGAGACATAAACCCCTAATTCCTTAGTGAATTTATTTCTCAAGCTACGGATTCCTAATTCCTTAGTAAATCCAATTTATCAATCTCTACTCTCTCGTAAGTTTTGAAACTGATTTTCAATACAAAACTCGGTGTAGATTCAGGTTAACTCTCGTATTTTAGAATCTAACAACCTAGATGATTAACCTATTAACTTGTCATCATTAATGATTAAAAATCCTATCTTTCTATGGTGATCTAACGTTACTCAACTTCCGTATATTGTAACTATCAATAGAGAACTAATTTTCCAATCTATTCTCATGGCATCATAAGCACAAAGAAAGATACAAAATAAATCAAA
Source organism: Gentiana macrophylla (assembly GCA_026214975.1). NCBI lineage: Eukaryota > Viridiplantae > Streptophyta > Magnoliopsida > Gentianales > Gentianaceae > Gentiana > Gentiana macrophylla. The sequence continues at coordinate 80,924,621 of CM047807.1, read as the reverse complement.
CATCATGAAGAAAAACTGGAATTGAATTAATCAAAAAGAACTCACATAGTTTTGAACAGTGGATCATCACCATGAATGGAAAAGAAAAGAAACATCTAAGCTACTCCTAATCTAACCTCGGTTCACCCGAGCACAAGGCTCGGGTGACCGCCTTGAGACCTCAACTTGCGGTCCGCTCTCAAGAAAAGTGTATGTCGAATAATGTGTGTAATTAGGGTTAGGAACGGCTGTTTAAATAGATGCATAAGTCGGTTTCTAAGTCGGTTCCGCCCGGACGCTCGTCTGGACATGTGGACGCCCGTCCACTTTCTCGAACGGGGTTGGACGCTCGCTTGGACAGCGTCTCGAACTCTCTCGAATGTGAATTACGATTCGACGCTGGTTTGCTTTATCAAACGCCCGCTCACTTTGGACGCCATTCGACGCTCGTCCATCTTGATGGACTTCGATTTCTTGATAATTATCCTGATTCTTCCATCTTTATCCTCTTGTAACATCTCTATCTCTTCATCAACACTTCAAATTTGACTTTAGACTCTTCCAAATCCTTTCCAAGTTAAAGATATGTATCTACACACATCGAAAACATACCAAAACGTAACACGATTCCAAAACAACATAAAATCATCAAATAAAGCATATAAATCGATACGTTTTCATATTTAACTATTAAAAACACCATTTACTCAATATTTACATATATAGCTCAAAATATATGAAAATCATACGAATGTAGGGGAAATTGATATAGAAAATATATATAAAAATCACTATAGTTTAGCCCTTAACAACAACCTTAAGATGGAAGCATTAAAGAGAGCTTGAGAATTACTGAAAATGTAACAGAGAATGATTGGTATGAACAAGAACGCTTTTTGGTCAACTCCCAAAACTTTTGAGAATGGCGATACGAGTGAAAATCCAAAGTTGTGTGCAATTCGTTCTGCAACTACCCTTATCCTCTCCTTTGTACCTTTTCACCCTTCAACCTTTCTATTCTCTCACCAATCTGCCTCACTGTTCACATTTCTAACCATTCTTCCATTCCCTCACTTTCTTTCCATCAATTTCACTCTCCCACCCTAACCCAAACTAATACCCACCCAACACACAATTTCTTACCCACCCTTATCTTTTCTTACCATCTTTATGTATATTTTTTTCTAAACCCATCATACTCTAAACCTCCATTTTGTTGACATAATACCTTTGTGTTGCGGAATTTGAAATATTGCTAAGTTTTAATGTTTATCTTTTATCATTTTGGTTTTCATGATCCTAGTCTGGGTGCGTGTAGCTCGACTTATTTGGATTTTAAAAGTTTTTGGTTCGATCAAAATGCAACTTATCTTTCTACCGGAAGTTTTAAATTTCACACTTTTACGCCTATTCCGGCATTTCGAGATGATAAGTTTTGTTCTTAGCCATCACACCGATCTGACCTTGTTGATGACGGTTAGGACTTTTACGTGATACATTGGGTTATTAGTAATTTCGAGGAGAAGCTACATCTCCTAAGTTGTTGATATCCAATCTAAGCGTGAAGCGCCTCGCACCGAAGTTTCGATCCTATCTTTTACCAATTGGTCACATCCGATCTGTTATACCTGACCAAGTTTCTCTTCTAAGCTAGATTAAATATCTTATCAATCCAGTAAACCTCGTGTTCTCCCATGGGGTAATGCTTTTTGATCTTTGTCTTCTCCACCCGGTTTTAAGCATGTTTAAGCAGTGGAGATTATAGATGAAGATTACCATCTTTAGTTGCTTGGTTATCTTTCTTTCTATTTAGTATTTTTCTTTTTGCGTCTGAACGAGTCGTTTTAACTCTTTGGTTTTCCTTGTCATTGGTTGTATGGAATAAAGTGGCTTAAAATGTTTTTGGATATTTTATATCTATTTACTGCCACATTTTTTTATAACTTCCATTGACATGTTATTAACAGTTTCGTGGAGTTTTTGTTTGGTTTACTTAAATAGGTTTTCACTTGCTTCTCCACGACGTGCTCCGATGATCTGCATCTACTTGAGAGCCGTTTCCAGAGCTAAGTCTTTTTCTTAAATTCTCATTTTTCTTTGTCATTGGGGACAATTCTAAGTTTAAGTGGGGGGTAGGAGACTTAGCTATGATATGCTATGATATGTTATAATTAAAAATTGAATGAAACGGTGAAAAATTGAAAAAATTGAATAAATGCCATATTATTTATCTCGTACCCTTAGAATTGTGAGTTCCTAGCTAAGAATTGATAGGGAAGGAACCAAGTTGCATGAGTACGTGATCATTTTATACTTATGTGAATGTAAATTTAAGGATATTCATGCCGATTGTTGCAAGTAGTTATTTATTATTCGATTACTCAATCTTTGAATCGAGTTTTACCGCGCAAATTATAATAACTGAAGAATTATGTGTACATTGCATAGATGATTGGTTATGTAGACCTAGAGTCGATATTTATCTGCTGATGTATTCTTATCTTCTGGCCATCAAAGCGGAGTAATAAGCTTGGGAATAATCTGTGTTTTGACAAAGCGTTAAACACTGGGCTTGTAGTAACATTACCAAAGTAGCCTCGCGCTTGTGGTAATATTCATGATATTGACCAATCCGTGAAAGGGGATTCTTGCAATGCATAATTTACTTTTAAATCAAGCTTCCTTCTCGAGATGTGTTAATGCTTGAAGTTATGAAAATGCGAAAAAATTCAAATTTTTAAGAGGCTTGAGTATTTCTCTCGGTCTCCAAGTCCAAAAACCTTATGGATAACGCTCTTGCTTATTGCACCATGTCTTTACCCATTGAGAGGCTTAAGAAGTGGGAATGCTGATGTTGGTAGGTTGAGACTACGAAGTTAGCATAAACTTTAATCATGCCACGAATAGATAAAATCAAATGCACATGCACACATCACTTCGATTCATAGAGAGTAGTGAATAATGGATATCTTATGAGCATGACTGGTATGAGTTGACTCGAGTTTCTTGTGTAAGTATGATTGACCATGGAAAATGTTGTCTTGGGGAATGACTTATTGATGCTTTGTTCGGGACGATCAAAGTCTAAGTGGGGGGTAGTTGATGACGGTCAAATTATACCCGTAAAAATCATCAACGTTGACCTTAAATCGAGATTAATAATATGTATTTTATATTAAATCACATGTTTATATGGATTATTTAATGTTTTGTGATTTATAAAATATAATTTGGTATTTATCCATTTTTTATGGTATTTATCTGTTTTTATTTATAAATCGGTATTTATCCGTTTTTATTATATTTATCCGTTTTATTTAAATATGATTTATTTTTGGATAAATATCTATTTTGCAGATTTGGATAATTATGGAGGATAAATACAAATGGAAGAATTAAATCTCAAGATAAATCAAAGGAAATTCAAGATAAATATCGGATTAGCACGGAAAGATCGGATAAGCATGACAAAAGACTCCAAGATGGCGCCACTTTGAGGATACGCATAAAGGGGAGGGGGGGCACTTCATCTTATTTTTATTTTGAGATCGGCCGAGAGTTATCTCTTATTTGTTTTGACATTTTGAAGTGTATCTCTTAATTAGCTTGAACTCCTATAAATAATGGCATACTATACACGCCATAAACACACTTCTTTACACAATACATTTTTTTTTACACTTCTCAGTTTATAATAAAATCTTCAATTTTTCTTAGAGCAGTTTTTATGCAAGATCTGCAATAATGTAAGTTCTTGTATTTATTTGTTCTTCGTTCCTTGTAATTAAGCCCCCAATTATTGTTTATTGTTTGAGGTTGTTCGTTCTTCACCGAACGATGTAGATCTAAGGATACGATATGAGGCAGTGGGGATTCCATGTCTATAAGGATCCACACGCCCAGATCTGTTATCCGGTGACCTATAGATGACTTTGGTATGATCGACAACCGTGTTTTTAGTAGATCTATATAATTGCTTTATGAATCTCTATTTTATCCGTTACGTATGTAGAAACGCTAAGATTTAGTTGTTCATCACGTCAATCTAGCCACGTCTTTATGGTGTGATTGTCCACGTAGAATTTCTTATCTTAGTAGGTATGGCTATGGCTACGTCGCTCGTCTGTTTTAATTAGCGTATGATTAGGAAATACCAATATAGGGCTCCTAGGTCGGCTCATGAATTGATCTTCCGGGACTTTCAGCGAGATCTAGATCTGTTCTGTATTCGGGAATTGCATGCACCTAGTTATACGTAAATCGTAGATTAACATGATACCTAAAAGTTAGTGTTAATGGAACGGAGACAGATGCGATCGCTTAGGAAGTACGCCTGAACAAACGAATGTTGCCTAGGTGAGGAATACGGTTAATATCGGCATCCCTAGTTTTGTAAGCGTGCGAGTCATATGAGATGGAAGCCGAAAAAGCGAAGTCATGTGATGTAGCATAGTGATCTGGATGGCCTACCCAGAGCTATATCTAGTTTAGGGGATGACTCCCGCAACCAAAATAAAAGAAATACGAATCGGATTAATAGTTGTCGAGTCTAGCTTAATTATATAAAATCTCTAGATCCAAACGATAACATGATAATTGGGGAGGTTAATTACGTTGTTTATGTGTTGTGTCGGGTCGTGTCCTTTACCTTTCTTGTCTTTTGTTGGTCGTAGACCGCTTATATGTTCTTGGCATGAATGATTTGTTGTTTGTATATAAATGATCCACAATTTGGTTCCCTGTGGGATCGACCTTGATTCGCTATAGCTATACTACGATGGACCTAGTCCTCTTGCTAGTATTGGTTTATGGTGGTCAAGTATTTTAATATCACTTGATCTACGTCATCAAAGTCTACCTTGAAAAATCATCTACTACCACCAATGTATACTTCTTTCCACTGATACTAATTGGTGTAATAGGTCCAAATAAATCCATGTGTAGTAGTTCTAGATGTCTGGTTGTTGAATGCTAAGACTTGGTCTTGAAACTTGCTTTTGTTTGCTTTCCTTGTTGGCAAGCATCACATAAGCTATCATTCTTATATGAGATTTCCGGTAGTCCAATGACAAACTGTTTCTTAACAAGTTTGTTGATGTCATCAATGTTAAGATGACTCATTTTCTTGTGCCATAACCAACTGATTTCTGATTTGGTTTGTACAAGCAAACAAGTTTCAGCAACGGCTGTTGTCCAGTCTACTACATACATATTCTCTTTTCTTCTTCCGGCTAAAACAACTTGATAAGCTGATTCGCTGATGACAATGCAGAATTCTTTGTCAAAAGTGGCTTTGTATCCCATATCACAGAATTGACTGGTGCTGAGTAGATTGTAGTGTAGTCCTTCTACATAAGACACATTCTTGATTGTAAGTCCATTCATGATTAAGGTGCCATAACCTTTGGTGTATCCAGGTTTGTCTTTACTTCCAAAATTAACATTTGGTCCGTCTTTTGCAATAAAATTATTGAGACAGTCTTTACTCTTTGTCATGTGCCTAAAGCAACCACTGTCAAAGTACCATATATCCTGCAATAAAAATTAAATAATTTTAGGTACCCAACTCAGTTTGGGTCCATAGGGGTCATTTGTCAGTACAACTCTGGGGATATATCCTTTAGGTATTCCTCGGATATTGTTGCACTTATTTTCATATATGTAGGCCACACTCCCATAGTGTCTATGTTTGGACTGTGTCTTATTTATATGATCTCTCAGATCTTTTGACTGAAATTTATTTCCATCATGCTTACTATTAAAACTTGAATAATAACCATCATTCCTTTTTGTATTGAGTCGGACGGACCTTGTATCGGGGCTTTTGCCGAGAAATCGAGATTAGCTCTCTTTGAGTTTTGAATCGAAACTTGTGATAAGTTTTCTGACTGGAATGATTGTTATTATCAGTTTTATTAGTAGATACGGTAAAGTTCCAATCATCATCAGTGGGGTATAGTCTTCCTTTCCCCCTAAATGTGTGAATCTTTGAATGATTGACATTCTTGGATTTACTTTGATTGAAACTTTTCTGGTTCTTGACTTGATTGGTTTTTGTGGACCTGGTAGTTGATTTCCCAGTTCGGTTTTCTTGAAATACAGCTGATCTACCATTTGGTTTACCCTTGTTGGTAGATCCAGTTGTTTTCTTGAAAAACTGATATATCCTATGTGATACTGGCTTTACTGGTTCAGCAATTTTCTCAGTTTGTGAAAGTCGTCCAGCTACAAACTTAATACCAGTTTTGGTACTAGGTTCAGCAACTTTGCTGGTTTTATTCTTAGAAGATTGCTATGTATCAAATCCTAAACCCGTCTTGTCTCCATACGGTTTTCCTGATTTGAATCCAGTAACTGAACTTGATTGTGCAAATGATTCAGTTGCTGATGCTGATGCAGTAGGGTGATACTGAATCATTTCTTTATCAGTTTTAGTCAGTTTCAACATTTTTATTTCAGACTTCAATCCTTCAACTTCAAGAATTTGATTCTCTTTTTCAGCTTTAATTGATTCATAACCAGCTTGAATAGTCACTAGTTGATTCATCAATTCGTCAAGAGTTTCTTCTAATTCTAGATTTTTTGGATTGGAGTCAGCAGTCGAAGAACATGCATTTTGCATGGAAATTTGAGCTGAAGAGTATTTAGTATTTTATTCACATACCTCATTTGGGTCTTCCATGTGTGCCATTAAAGCTGTGTCATCTGATAGTCTTTCAGTACCAGCTTCATAATCTGACTCATCTCCAGCAAGGAGTGCTCTTCTACCAATTCTTCTTGGTGGGGTCTTCTTGGTCAGTTCTGGACACTCAGCTTTATAATGTCCAGGTTTCTTGCAGTTGAAACAGAGATATTCATCATCTTTTCTTTTCTCAGGAGTCCTCTTGATGAAATTCTGAGTGACTGGGTGTCCGCTCTTCATTCTTCGAATTCTGTTCATCATTAGAGCCATATGTTCTTCCATCTCATCCAATTCATGAAGATTACTTGATGAGTTTTCTTGATTGTCATTTGATGCTGCTGCAAGTGCTGTGGTCTTTGGTTCTTCCAGAGCCTTAATTATTGCAGCTGTACTTGTAAGATCTTCACTAAATTCATAAGCTTTCAAATCTGAGAAGATTTTGAATGAATCCTCTATGTCAAGTCTTCTAGATTCTTCCATAGCAGTGACCTTCATTTTCCAGCACATTGGTAATGCCTTCAAGATTCTTGTATTGATAACTTTCTTTGAGTATTCAATCTTGAGTAGATCTAATTCATCCATGATAGCACTGAATCTTGTCTCCATTTGGTCAATGGTTTCTCCAGATTTCATCTTGACATTCTCAAACTTTTGTTTTGCAACAGAAATTTTGTTTTCCTTGATTGAATCTGTTCCTTCACAAACAAGTTGTAGTTTGTCCCACATTTCCTTCCAAAAGCATGAAAGTAGGAAACATTTGGTTTTCTTCCATTCCAAATTTCATAAGGGGTCTTCTCATGCCTTTTGTTCATGAGAGCTCTGTTCTGTGTGTAACATGCTGTGTTAACTGCTTTTTGCCCAATATCTTTCAGGTAGTTTTGCTTCACAGATCATAGTCCTTCCTGCTTCTTTAAGTGTTCTGTTCATTCTTTCAGCTACACCATTCTGTTGAGGTGTTCCTATGGCAGCAAGTTGGTGTAAAACACCATTTTCTTCATAATATTCAATAATCACACTATAGAGGAATTCAGTTCCCTTATCTGATCTTATCTTCACAACTGATACTCCTTTCTGTTTTTGAAGTCTCTTGAGTAATTCTGTATGTGTTTGCTTGGTTTCACTTTTCTTGGTTAAGAAGATTACCCAAGTGTACCTTGAAAAATCATCTACTACCACCAATGTATACTTCTTTCCACTGATACTAATTGGTGTAATAGGTCCAAATAAATCCATGTGTAGTAGTTCTAGATGTCTGGTTGTTGAATGCTAAGACTTGGTCTTGAAACTTGCTTTTGTTTGCTTTCCTTGTTGGCAAGCATCACATAAGCTATCATTCTTATATGAGATAAACTTGGTGAATAAACTTGTCACCAAAAACTTTCCTAAACTGGATTTAATACAAATTAAGGTTTAGTTAAAACTTGTGTGGAGCTAAGCTGACTGAGCTGAGATTAAAACTGATTTAAGCAACAGCTGAGTCAACCGGCAGAGGATATATTTCTAGCCTTTTTCTTGATCTTGTTATTCTTTTATGAAAGCTGAGTGTGGTAAACTGAATTCTAATGAATTTCATTTTGTGACTGTGAGGTGTATAACAATCAACTATCAAAATATTGTAAGTAAATGTTGAGTAAATAAATAGATGCGTAAGGCAAATAAGACGAATATTATAGAGGTTCCAGGTGGTGTAATCATGTACGTCCTCTCTTCCCCTGTGGTGCGGAGGAAAATTCCACTAGAACATCTTGAGGTGAACTGTTACAAAAAGTCCTAAACAATAGTCCTTGGCTAATCCCTAGCTTCACTATCAAAACAATTGTAGAACAGGTAGAATTGCTGCTCTTCAATTGCTTGAACACTGATCCTTGGAGGGTTGAATTGCCTCTTCACCAGCTACCACCACAAACACAGTCTGCCCGACTGCTTGTAACTATTGTCCTTGACAAAACCTTCCTGGTTTGCTTCACAGTCTAAACCTTTGATATAGAATCAAAGTTGGGTTGAGAATCAATGAATTGATTCTTGTTTGTGGTTCTTCAAAGTGTCTGATTCTTGGTAAATTCTTTGTAGCTTGAACACTTGAAGATATTCTAGATGTGATCTTGTTATAGCGCAGAGATGATAGCAATTCGAATAGAAAGACTAATGCACAAATATTCTTGTAAATCTGTTAAATCTTCTTATTGTATATATCTTTTAATCCTTGGTGCAAAGTCCTCTATTTATAGTGTGAGGTCCAATGTTCATTTGGCTTGAATTTGAATTGTGTCAACGTCTATCTTTTAACGGATATATTTTCTGACCGTTCTGCTGTGTCAGTAATTTATCCAATAAAATTGCTTCCTTTATAACGTTCGACTGTACTATCAGTTTATCGGATGACTGATATATAAAACTGAGTTTCCTTATCAGTTTTATACTGAGATTATCGTATTGTCAGTTTCTTGATTGACTTGGAGCATTAAATGAGATTTTACTTTTCTTCAAATATCAATACTCCAGATTTTCATCTGATTATAATTGACTTAATCAGAGTACACCATGACTCATTATCATCTAAGAATTCATTGTCCTTATGATTTTTAGGTCTTCATACAAGATCCATAAAGTCGATTCAAGTCACCACAATCCCGCTCAAGTCTAACTTTTTGCAGCCTCGACATAGTCTTCATAATCGAGTTTGAACCTCTCGCTTCTTCATCTTTGAATCGCGAGTCATGACCTCGGTTCTTCATCTTCTAGATAAGCCAACCGAGTCAGGTCCTCAAAGAAACTTATCTTCTTCAGTTTTCAAATTGGTGTATCCTGAGTCAGTTTGTTTGTCTTGATGATTTCCAGTTTTCTAAATGACTTCCAGTTTTCAGTTCTACGACACACTAACTATTACAGTTCTTGTCTGATGTGACCTATACAAATATCAGACTCTAGTAAAACCTAAACATTCAGTTCTAGACATCTTTTAGCTTTTGACTATAACACCTAGCTTCAGCACTTCATCAATGAGGTTAAGATAATAATTTGAATAAATAAGATGAATTATCATAAAAACATAAATTTTATTTCCAACAGTAACTGCAACCTCAAAGATCTCTAGTGAATTTCCTCCAACATCACAAGAGAAGAGTGGACTAACAGGATTACACCACCTGGAACCACTATAAAAATTGCCTACTTACTTTCTATGTTTACTTTCAGCATTTAGTATACTGATCACATCAACTTACTGAAACTAGCAACTGAATCACACACTTACACTGCTGAGTTTCTAATACTTAGTATCATATTTAAACAACAAGTAATAAGGCTTAATTTGAATATATTCCGCTGCAACAAATTCAGTAATATCTATTGTCAGTAGACTACTGAGTGGTCAGAAAGAAACAATGGAGTACTGCAACAATGGAGTACTACATCAACTATCAGCAGCAGGGAATCCACAACAAAATGGTGTAGCAGAAATAAGAAACATGACACTCAAAGAAGCAGTCAGAACAATGATTGCAGAAATTTCTTACCAAATAGATTTTGGGAGGAAGCATCAAACACATCATGCTATACTCAAAATAGATCAATCATCAACAAACATCATGGAAAAATTCCATATGAAATATAGAATGGAAGAACACCTAACATTTCATATTTACGTATGTTTGGATCTAAATGTTTTGGTTTGAACAGGAATCAACTACATACTTTTGATGAAAAAGCTGAATAAGCAATCTTTATGGGATACTCAGACACAAGCCAAGCCTTCAGAGTACTCAACAAAAGAACCTTGGTGATTGAAGAATTAATTCATGTAGTCTTTGATGAACCAAACACAAATGGTGAAAGCCTATAAGAACTTGAAGAAGAAACTGCACGAAGACAAGTTTATATGAATACAACAGTACCAGCTACTATTCTGAATCAAACATTTGGCAATCAAGATGATGCACCAATCAACACAACACAAGAAGCACCAACACAAGAACATGAAGTTGATGCACAAGCTGAAGTTGTGCAAGAACCAACTCAAGAGCAACTTCAACCTAGCCTAAATTGGCTACGAGATCATTTTGAAGAACAAGTCATTGGAGATATTCATACAGGAGTTAGAACAAGAAGACAACTGGAAAGAATGCTAACTTGTTTTCCATCACAGGTAGAACCCAAAACAATAGATGATGCAATTCAAGATTGTTGGACTTATTTTAAGTTTTAATGATGAGTGCCAGACTAGCTGTTATAGAGAAAAGGCAAAAAAATGTCTAAATCAAATGTATATGTTTATTAGAGTTTGATCTTTGTATAGGTTTGATCAAACAAGCAATGAAATTAGTTCAGCAGACTTTATCAGTAGACCTATCTAGGTCAGTAAGGTAACTAGGTCAGTAGACAAGTTAGGAACCTGCTGAAGACTGAAGGCTGAGGGTTCAAACTCAGTTATTGAAGGCTAAGGGATCAAACATAGTATTTAAAGTCAAGGATATGGAATCAATATTTAGGGAAGTTTGTGATGACCTAAACTGATTACATATACCTTGTGTACAAGGTCTGAGTTCCATAAGTTAAGAGGTGATTGGAACTTGGTTATGTTCAACTTGGTGTACTCTAACTTCACAATAAAAATTTAGATAAAAGACAGTCAGTTGAAGTGTTTTATAAACACAGCAAACTTAAGACAGCTGACTGACATGTATTTCAGCAGACTAACATACACAGGAATCTGCTGAATGTAAATCTCGATTTAATCAAAGGATACATTGGAAGATTACAAGGATAAGGGTAGAATACAAGTCTGGATATTGTCAACAAATCAATGGTCAAGATTAAAGGGACATTGGAAAGATTCAGAGGATTTACCAATGTACACAAGTCAAAGGGTGGATAGACTGAAAACTGTCAAAAAGTAATATGACAGTGTCAGTACTATGTACATGGACAGAAAGCAAGTCAAGATGGGGACAAATCTGAAATGGCTATGATTGAATTTCAAACATAAGTCATGGGTTTCTCAACTATAAATAGAAGACTCCTGATTCAGATACAAGCGATGAAAAATAACAATCTATCCTAAGCTATCAAGATTCTTATCAAGAAATCACCAAGCTGACTTACACTGAGCATAAAGCTACTGATCCAGAAAACTCTTCAAGTGTAACCTGCTATCAAGTTACATCAAGTTCACACACTTGAAGATATCAAGCTGCTGATCATTTCATCCTGATCAAGCTGCTGACTGTTGAATCATTTACTTGATTCAAACTTTCTTTTACAAGAAACCTGCTAAAGACAGAGAAACACTTAGGTGTCAAGAAATTTTGTTTGTGGTGGAGCTAGTGAAGAGGCAATCCTAACCTTCAAGGACCAGTGGAATACTTTGAAGCAGCAATCCTACTTGTTTCAAATATTCAGTTTGTGAAGCCATAGCTATTGGTGAAGGACAGACAGCTTAAGGATTTTTGTAACTGCAACCTCAAAGATCTCTAGTGAATTTCCTCCAACATCACAGGAGAAGAGTGGACTGACAGGATTACACCACCTAGAACCACTATAAAAATTTCCTACTTACTTTCTATGTTTACTTTCTGCATTTAGTATACTAATCACATCAACTTACTGAAACTAGCAACTGAATCACACACTTACACTGCTGAGTATCTAATACTTAGTATCATATTTAAACAACAAGTAATAAGGCTTAATTTGAATATATTCTGCTGCAACAAATTCAGTAATATCTATTGTCAGAAGACTACTGAGTGGTCGGCAGACTACTGAGCAGTCATCAGGCTACTAACCTTGCTGAGTTTGTCAACTCCAAAACTTTTTAAGTGTTAAGTTTATTCACCCCCTCCCTCCAAACTTAACAAAGCCTTTTCAAGGGACCAACAATTGGTATCGGAGCAGTGCTTCTGTTCTGAAGTAATCCTACTTGTTGTGCTTGTGAAAATACTTTAAAAACTTTTTCAAGTTTCTCATTTTCAAAGTTTGCATCATGGATAACAACCAGTATGCTAGAACTATGTTGATGTGTTCTTTAGATTGTTTTGATGAGTATAAACGTCGTATGCATGCTTTTCTAGCTGCAACACATGATGTGATGATGGATGTGCTGACTGAAGGACCACTGGAAATCACAAAAGCTATAACTGTGGAGGGTCAAACTTAGTATGTTCAAAAACCAAAAGGAGAGTGGATTGCTGAAGATAGAAAAAGAGCAAACCTCAACAATATTGATATTGATATCATATACAGAACCTTGGATAGCAATATGTACATGAAAGTGAATGATTACAAGACTGGAAAGGAACTTTGGGATAAGTTACAACTAATCTGTGAAGGAACTGATGCTATCAAGAAAAATAAGATTAGTGTAGCCAAAAAGAAGTTTCAAGATTTCAAAATGAAACCAAATGAAACTATTGAACAAATGGAGTCAAGATTCAATGCTATCATGGATAAAGTCACCCTACTGAATGTAGACTACTCAAAAGAAGAAATCAATACAAAAATCTTAGAAGCCCTACCAGCAAAAGAAGTTTGGCAAATGAATGTTACTGCCATAGAAGAAATGAGGAGACTACATGAAGAGGACACCTTCATGTTATTTTCAGATCTCAAGGCTTATGAATTCAGTAAGAAACTTGCACCTGAGACTGAAAAGGAAGAACCAAAGACTACTACAATGGCTGCCACACATCAAGAAGAATCATCAGGAGCTTAAGATGATCTACTGGATGAGATGTAAGAGCAAATTGCTCTACTGAGCAAGAAAATCAGAATAATGAAAACTGGAAGGGGTTCTCCATGGAATTTCACAAAGAAATCAAGTGAAAATAAGAAGGAAGAATCCAATAAAGACAATGATTATTTGTGTTTTCATTGCAAGAAACCAGGACAGTCCAAACCTGACTTTCCTGATCTAAAACAGAAAAAGGAACATGATTATCTGTGGTTAAACAGCAAGAAACCTGGACATTTTAGACCTGATTGTCCAGGCCTACTAAAGAACAAGAATCAGCAAAAAAAGAACTGGCAAGAAAGCAATGGTTGCTGATGATGAATCATGATAAGAAGTTGAATCAGAAAAAGGAAATGAATCTGATGATACTACACTTGTTGCTGATATGGAAGATTATGCTTTGATGGAAAATATAATTCTGTATCTATAAACACTCCTACAGAAAGTGATTGTGAATCAACTTTTGTTTCAAATCCTAAAAATTCTGACAATGAAGAAACTTTGGATGCCATCCTTAATCAACTGAGGAAAATACAATATGGTTATGAGATTGTGAAGGCTGAAAAAGAAGCTCTTCAAACAGAAGTTGATAGGTTAAAATATGAATTAAGAACTCTCAAAGGTAAAGAAAAAGATTTTGAGCAAATCAAAGATAAGCCTCGCTTCTACATTCAAAGAGTCGTTGAATCTATTTGAACAAACTAGTTCCACCACTGCATTCAAATCTGGAAAGCCTTATGGTGATAGAACATGCCTTGGATTTGGAACTCAACTATCTAATAAGAGTGGATCCAGTAAGGTCACTGAACCTAGTACCAGAATTGGTCCTAAGTTTGTGCCTGCACAAGATCAAACTCCCAAAAAAGGTTGCTGAGGCAGTGAAGCCTACTGAGAAGATTTCAAAGAAGCAAAATCAGAAGTCAAAAGGTGAACAACACCTAACAAAAAGAATAAATCCCAGAGTATGACTACTGTACCTTCTAGACCTACTTATAGCGGACGTGCTGCCAAGTCAGCTGAACCACAAAAGGGGAAAAATCAGAAACATTCCAAGGATAAGAATCCTAAACCTAAAAATGTTAATCATTCTTGGGATACGTATCTCTAGGGGGAAAGGTAGATTATTCCATGCTGATGATGATTGGAATATCCCTGCCCCTACTGCAAGAAACAATAGACATAACCATAATGCTAGGGTAAAACCTCAGCAGAGGACTCAGCAGAGAACTTATACAAGACCTCAGCAGGGACCTCATCAGACTCCATATTACAAGGTTTCTCCTAACAGACAGCAAACCTATGGTTATGCTAATGCTTCTAACAACAAGAATCCCTTCAAACAACATTATGTACCCAAAGGCCAGAAAGCATATGTGAATCCTACACAACCAAATGTTAGATCTTATGGATGTGTGGAATACACATATGAACAAAAGTATAATACTTTTCTAAGAAGACCTTATTGAAATTTTCCAAGGGTCATGCTTACCACTGACCATGGACCTTAACAGTTTTGGGTACCTAAAATACATTAACTTTGTTTTGTAGGGTGTCTGGTACTTTGATAGTGGATGTTCCAGACATATGACAAAGAATAAGCATTTTTTGACAAACTATGTGGCAAAGGATGGTCCAAGAGTGAATTTTGGCAACAAGAATACACCAGGATACACAAGAGGATATGGCACAATTGTGAGGAATGGATTAACTATCAGAATGTTGCATTTGTGGAAGGACTGGACTACAACCTACTAAGCACTGGAAAATTTTGTGACATGGGTTACAATGTCACTTTTGAAAAAGGTTACTGTGTTGTCATTAGTGTAAGAGGTGAACAAGTTGTGTTGGCTGGAAGAAGACAACAAAACATGTATGTTGTGGATTGGTCTACTGCTGTTCCAGAGACATGCCTGATTGTGCATACTAACTCACAACTGAATTGGTTATGGCATAGGAAGTTGAATCATCTAAACTTTGATGATATCAATCAGTTGGTGAAAAATAAACTGGTGATTGGTTTACCTGAGATCACATTCAAAAAGGGTGCTATATGTGATGCTTGTCAGCAAGGTAAACAAAAAGTCAAGCTTCAAGTCAAAGACTAAGCAATCAACAAAAATAGTTTTGGAGCTAATGCACTTGGATTTATTAGACCAGTAACACCAACAAGTGTAACATGAAAGAAGTACACTCTGGTAGTTGTGGATGATTATTCAAGATACACTTGGGAAGTATTCATGAACAAGAAAAGTGAAACACTTCAAAAAGGTGCCTGAACTTTTGAAGAGATTCCCAAATGAGAAATGTTTGACAGTAGTGAAGATCAGATCAGACAAGGGTACTGAGTTTCTCAATAAAGTCATAAGAGAATATTGTGAGCAAAATTGTGTGCTGCATCAATTAGCAGCTGCTGGTACACCTCAGCAAAATGGGGTTGCTGAGAGAAGAAACGGGACTTTGAAATAAGCAGGAAGGACTATGATTTGTGAAGTATTATTACCTGAATGATATTGGGCTGAAGCAATCAATACAGCATGCTATACACAAAATAGGATCTCAGTGAACAAAAAGTTGCTGAAGACACCTTATGAGATATGGAATGGAAGAAAACCAAATATATAAATTTCCATCCATTTGGAAGCAAATGTTTTATCTTGAATCATAAGGAGCAATTGAAGACATTCCAACCAAAATCAGATGAAGGAATCTTTTTGGGATATTCTTCTGTCAGCAAGGCATTCAGGGTACTAAATAAAAGGACATTGAAACATGAAGAATCAATACATGTTGTATTTGAAGAACCAAAGTTCACTGGTATGAAAGATGAAGCTTCAGAACCTGCTGAGAATCTTCAAGTCACTGATCCAGAATGTGTTGATGTTTTGGAAAGGATAAATGACTTAAAAGTTTCTGACTCTACCCCTGCTGAAGAACCTGCTAGTAACACTACTGGTGCAACAACTAAAGCAGTTCAAGGATCTGCTGAACCCCCTATGGAAGCAAGCAGCAGACCCTACTGAAGATGATGTTCCTAAGAACCACACTAACCAAAATCTACAATGGTTAAGGGATCACCCAGCTGAACAAGTCATTGGCAATATACATCAAGGTGTAAGGACTAGAAGACAATTGGAAGTAATGTTTACTTGTTTTCTATCTCAAATAGAACCTAAAGTTGTTGAAGAAGCTATATCAGGTCCAGAATGGATAATTGCTATGCAAGGGGAATTGAATGAATTTGAAAGAAATCAAGTTTTGACACTAGTAAAAAGGCCTACTCATGCAAATATAATGGAACAAAATAGGTATACATAAAAAAATTGGATGAATCTGGTACCATTGTAAGGAATAAGGCCAGACTAGTAGCAAAAGGCTATTCTCAAGCTGAAGGAATAGATTTTGATGAAACATAAGCCCCATTTGTAAGATTGGAAGCTATAAGATTATTCTTAGCATATGCTGCTTACAAAAACTTCAAAGAGTGCATTTTTATGGCATTCTAGAGGAGGAAGTTTATGTTCAGCAACCTCCTGGTTTTGAAGTTAAAGATCAAGAAGATAAAGTGTACAGACTCAACAAGGCACCTTATGGGTTGAAACAAGCACCAAGAGCTTGGTATGAAACCCTATCTCAATTTTTGGTGGACAATGGTTTTACCAAATATACCATTGACAAGACTCTTTTCAGAATCAATGAATGGGACAGCACCCTGCTGGTATAGATTTATGTTGATGACATAATTTTTGGTTCTGAAAATGAATTGCTATGTGAAATGTTTGCTAATCTCATGAAAATCAAGTTCCAAATGAGTATGATGGAAGAAATGAACTACTTCTTGGGATTACAAGTCAAACAAATGAAAGATGGAATCTTCATTCATCAAACAAAATATACCAAGGAGTTGCTGAAGAAGTTTGGCATGGAAAATAGCACCAAAGCATCAACTCCTATGAGCACCAACAACAGATTGGATGAAGATAAAGAAGGCAAAGATGTTGATCAGACTTTATATAGAAGGATGATAGGCAGTCTGCTGTACCTCACTGCCACCATACCTGATATATCCATTGTTGTAGGTGTTTGTGCAAGATTTCAATCAAAACCAAATGAAAGTCATTTAGTTGCAGTAAAAAGGATTCTCAAGTATCTAAAAGAGACTTTTGGAGTAGGGATATGGTATTCAAAAGATGGAAGCTTCAAGGTTATATCCTACTCAGATTCTGATTATGCTGGATGCAAGATTGATAGAAAAAGCACCACAGAACCTCGCCGGTTGATGGGAAATAGATGGTTTCTGGTTCAAGAAGAAAGCAATTCTATACCAACTTCCACTGCTGAAGCTGAGTATATAGCTGTTGGAAGTTGCTGTGCACCAATACTATGGCTAAGACAACAATTAAGGGATCATGGAATTGAAGAAAGATAAATTCCTATAATGTGTGACAACACAAGTGCAATAGCAATCATTGAAAATCCTGTTTTGCACTCAAGAACCAAGCACATTGATGTGAGACATCATTTTATAAGATATCATGTTGAGAAGAAAGATGTGGTGGTTCTTTACATCCCTACTGAAGATCAACTTGCTGATATATTTACTAAACCATTGGATAGTGAAAGATTTGCTAAGTTAAGAACTGAACTTGGCATCATAAAAGTTGACTGAGATACTAACATTAAGAAGTGTACTAGAATTCACAGAGGGGATTAGTCTTTGCTATGTTGGATGAGCTCACATAGCAGACTAGTCATTGGTATCAACAATTCCATGTACTTAAATAAGCTTAGACAATTGAGCAAATGAAGTTGCCAAGGGGATTGATCTTTGTCCTGTTGGGTGAGCTCACTTGACAGATCAGTCATTGGTGTTAAACTTCATGTTGTATTATCATTTGGACAAAACAAATGTGTATGAAGATCAGCAGAGTAACCATGTCAGTAGGCTGCTGAGCCATCTCTATCAGCAGGCTGCTGAGATAACCCTACTGAAGATCAAGTCTGTTGAGTTATACGTTACAAGACAGTCAAACTTAACTGAAAGTCAACAGTAATGGGATATTATTCTTATCTTTATAACTGTGGTTACATTATCCAATGGTTACTACACTTTATGGAATCAATTAGTGGGACACATGGCAACATCACATTTATTCCAACATTAATCGTGGTTAAATGCCACAGTACGTGTACAGTACTTTCTCTGACAGTTACCACCCACCTTCTTCTTCTATATATACAGATATATACAGAGATGATACATACAACTTTCAGATCAATTTTTCTCTGAAGATATACAGTGTGAACAAAGATTTGAAAGCTTTCTCTTCATCATTTTCAAAATTCTAATGGCGGATAAAGGTGATATTCACATTGGAACGAGCCAAAGTGTCAGAGGGTTCATTGTTGATACTGACAAGACTAAACTAGCTATTAACATTGGTAGAAGAATCCGAAGATATGAAGGATTAGAGAATGTTCTGAATCAAAGATTGTAAATTATCTCTTATACAAATGGTACAAATTTCTGGAGAAACATTGTGATTAGAGATGATAGAGTGGCATTTACTACCACTGTTAATGCCCAGGAGATTGAAATTTCATCAAACCTGCTGAGGCAGGTATTCAGGTTTGGACTTGGAAATGGTGCTCCTACCAACCCTGAATCTTTGGAGCTGTCTAGATTAGAGTTTTTTGATGCAAAAATCACTACAATCATCACTAAGTATCAATGTGAAGCATATTGGCATGGAGTATAATATCTGCTGAGCAAGATTATTGCTAAAACCATTCTTGGATTCAGTGGAAGCCTTGACACACTGTCTGGACCAAAGATTGACCTGCTGATAATTATATGCAAGAGTACGGAGTTTGATTGGGCTCGATTCTTTGTCCAATACATGAAGAAAGTGATAACTGAGGACAGAGATGGGACCAGGAAGTCCAAGACACTGCCTTTGGGTTTGATGGTGCAGGCCATACTGACCCATTTGAAGATTGCTAATGTGGCACCTGAAAAAATCAACAAGTCCAGATATAAAAAGGAAATCAATTATCTCATCCCTGGTTTGGATGATGATGAAGATTTAGATACTGAAATAACAGAGAGTGACAATGATGGAGATGATGATGCTGGTGGTGAGCAGGTTAAACAAATTGCACAACCTGCTGCACCAAGGAAAACTGCACAGAAAAGAAAGGTTGTTGACACAAGAAAGATTACGGAGATCTTAAAGCCTAAGAAGACAAGGCAGAAATCAGCAGACCCTGCTGAATCTACTGAGGTTCCAGTTGATGTCGAAGCTGCTGAGTCTGTTGGAATTACAAAGAGAACTGCTGTTGAAGTTTTGAGAGAGCAGTTAAAAGAAGACTCAAGAAAGAGGAAAGCTGCCAAGGATCTTGAAACTGGACAACCTGCAAAGAGAATGAAGGAGGTTGTGAAAAAGAAAAAGCATGGAAAGGGAAAATTAATTAAGGGTTTTGGAGGCCCAAAAGGAAGCTGAAAGTGTTGTTGAGGAAGCACCGGTACAAGGTGATAAGCCTACTAAGGCTAGAGAGGTTTTTGTTGAGCAACAAATTGCAGAATCACAGCAGACTGTTATACCTGACCCTGCTGTGGAAATTATTGAACATGTTCCTCACCCTGCTGTGGAAGCTACAACTCATGGGGAAGAACACACTGCTGCAGACCCTACTGATACATATACAAGTCACGGAGAACTTAGTGTGGAACAGCTGGAGGTGGTAGGTACAAATGTACAAACTGAAGAACCTACTGACCTGCTTGTATCTGTTATAGATACATTGGCTCACCTTGTTAACGCTTTTGGAGGACAACTGGCTGAGCAATCTGCACCAACAAGGCCAACATTGCCTTTTGAAAGAAAATAGAAGCAATCAAGGAAGGAAAAAGTAGATCCCAACATCAAGAAAATTCAGCACTACTTTGCTTGGAAATTTGGTTTCTATAAGAGATGGAAATCAGCTGTAGAACCAATGACTGACTTTGAAGAGTGGTCATTTAATAAGTTGGGTGTGGAGAACATATTTGGTTTAATTGATATATCTGAGTTACAAGTAAGGCTGCTAGATCCTTTGAAAGTGAAAAGCAGAATGCAAGCATTAAGATCAATGAACCACACTCTAGACCTGATGATGATGATACATCATCCTCTGATTCTAATGATGATAATCCTTCTTTCCTAGGCCAACCTAGTGGCATTGCATTGGAAAGACCTACTGAGGATGTAGGACAATGATCTAAAGATACAACTGAAGATCATTCTGCTGATGCTGGCAAGTCTGCTGAGGGCCAGCAAACTGATCAGATGGATGAAGATCTAAAGGATTTAACTATAGATGAATTGGAGGCTCTAATAAATGAGGGAATAAATCTTGAAGATAACAGGCTGTTTAGTATGTCTGACACATTATTGGTTATAGAATATGATGCACATCCTGATGACAAGCAGACTGAAAATTTGGATGAGGAGATGGTAATTGCACACAGTGAGCCTGACATCAGTTCTGAAGATTTAGCTCAGTATCAGGAGTGGTTTGACACTCAGGATACTTTATCTCAAACTGCATGCTCTACAAAAATGGCTGATGCTAGAGGAGTCCTAGAAGAAAATTTGGCCGAATTTACTCAAATTCATATGCAAAGAGTCTTAATCACTGAGGAACAAATAGTGTTAGGACAAAGGATGGATTTGGTGATGGGTTTGGAGGATTCACCCACACATTCTAAGGAGGTTCAGGTTGCTGAGGAACAAACAGCACCTGAATACCGGATGGAATTTGAGGTTCAGGCTACTGAGGATCAGACAGCACCTGGACAAAGGTTGGAACCTACAATGGATTTGGAGGATATCCCTGTACCTGTTGCAGAGATTGTTGTAGAACAGGTTGCTGAAAAACTGTTAACACAGTGCATGCTACTGAAGTGGAGGCTACTGAAGGTAAGAATAGTCGGCAGACTGTTGTTGATGATGATGAACAGCTGTTGGACTATGACTTCAGTGATGAGGAGTTCCAAGTGCCCGGGAAGAAGAAGTTGCTGATGAACCTCCACTGGCACATGTACCAATTTTTGAGAAGGAACATGTTTTGGTACCTCCACCTGCTCAAGACCTTATTTTGGAAGACATCTTTGGAGATGTGAATGAGGAAGGTCCTGAACCTGCTGGATGGGACAGGACAAGAGCCTTGGTTGTCAACACACAAATGGCGCATTATAATGTTGAAGAACCTGCTGATGATGCTGCTGGACATATGAGTGGAGGCATGGCTGGTGCTGTACCAACACATGTCTTGGATGAGTTGAAGGTGGTCAGAGATGATATCACACAATTAAGGACTCAACTCATTAGACATGAGCAAGGATTTGAAGATTTGATGAATCTAGTGGAAAAGAGAGGAAGAATCTGAAGGATGCAGGTTCTTGGATCTAAACGAGTTAGATCTATGCGCAGCGGATGGATCACGATTTATATGACACAATTCATAATTAAAGGACTTAAGTACTACAAGGGGGTTTAAGATTATGTTACCAATAACGGGAAGAGTCGCCTTGATCTTCCGATGTGTTCTCCAAACGGCGGTTGGTGGACACCCTTCTTGATACACGAGCCTCCTTGATATGCAACACCAAGAAAAACTCAAAGTTTTTCTTCTACTAAAAACCCTAGTCAAGAAAAAACTAATTTTTCTCTCCTTTTAGACATGTGGGGCGAAATTTTTTATTGCTATGAGGCTTGGAAGAACTCTCTTTATATAGGAGAGTATAATTATTAAATTAACCCTTAATTCAAATAAAAGATAAATAACATAATTATCCTAAACAAATTAGGATAAATCATAATATTATCCAATATTCCATGAATTATCTTTTAACAAATAAAAGATAAATCACATGTCAAATAATTATCCAAGAAAACTAATTTTTCTCTAATTATTTGATGATATTGGCGCCACAAATACTAGGGTTATAGCCCACATAAAATGTCTTTTATGTGTATAATATTATTTAGCCCAACTAAATAATATCTATGCATATCAATTAATTAGCCCATCCAATTAATTATCACTGAGGCCCAAGTAACAAGATTACTAGTCCGAATTACAGAAGCCACATCGGGGACCATGGACCTATAACCAGTAGCTCGAATAATTAATTATTCGTCGAATGAATAAGTACATTAATTATTAATTCCGGGATTACGCCACCATAAACCCAAATCGAACTCTACCGATTATAGATGTATACTTATACTCAACCCATAGAGTGAATAAGCGTCCATTGATATAATCACTACATACGGATTAACCCTCCATAGATGTCCATTCGGTGGGAAGTCTCCGTGAACCCGACTCGAATATCTTATCCTTATTTACCATTAACCCTCGATGATCAATTAGCACACATATCGACTAGTAGCTAATTAGTCAAATGTGAACTCCAGGATCGATCACTTTCTTAGGGCTAACAAACAAAGGGATTTGTCTCTACTTCCCGCAGGAAGGAATGGATTCCATGTCTGTGAAAATCAGAACTACTCACTCATCTGGAGATAGTGCCAATGAGAAGTGGCTTGGAACACATATTAAAGTGAACCGTAACTAACACATCAAACACTACCCCGGGACAAGCAGCATCCTGTGATATTAAGGTTGATCCATATATGATCATCTAATGATTTAATAAGATTCCTCGATTACGGAATTATACCGAGAAATTCAGATTAAATCGGTCCAGTCCTATATGAATGCCATCATATATAAATGCCCCACGTAGGTACCCTCTACCGACAGTCCGGATAAGACTATCACACCCTAAGGTGTTATGGGCGCATTATTGGTGTTTTAATCAAGAGACCCTAAACTCTGATTAAGTTCACCACGGACTAACAGTTTAAGTATATCACCATTAACTCAATCCTCACGTGCATGCCATACACTAAGTTAAGCGGTTACATACTGATACACTTAGGGTTTGCAGCAGTGTATTACTTACAAGCACAAAGCAAGTAATAAGGTAAGATAAATTCTGTCATAAAAAACAATTACACAAATTGTCTTTCGGGCACTACACCTAACAGAATCACTGAGACTATTGCTTCCAACATCACTTCTACTTAATATGCCATTGCTGATTTAAATAAAGATGTGAGAGGCATAAAACAAATCAATACCCATAGGGATAAATTCTTGAATGAACTGTTTGTCTCATTACACAAAAAGCTTGACAAGCTTGTTGAGGCACCCAAGTCTGCTGTGACTAACCCTGCTGAAACACCTCAACCTGCTGCATTGGATCCTAAGGTCACTGAGAGGATCAATCTGCTGGAGCAAACTATGGAAGGAAGGATCATTGCAGTTGACACAAGGACAGAGATTATGGAAGGCCAACTTGCTAATTTAGTGATCACACAGGAGAGTGTTCATGGTCTACTGTCCCGGTTTATTGATTATGTCAATAAGGGGGAAGAGGGCCTTACAGCAAAAGCAAAGGAAGCTGCAAGGATCTTTGCTAAGAAGAAATGGGAGGCTGATACTAATGAGTTCAGGAACCTTGAACCTGGCAGGATTCAGTTGACTGATGACATCCTGAAGGAATATAAGCCGCTATACTATGGAAAGAAAAGACCTTACAATCGGATGGGATATTTTGAGGGTCTGGATTCCTTTTTGGGAATGAAGCTTTGGGAAACAAGGGTCAAAGCTATGAGAGCTTCTATTAGAGGTGGAAGAGGAGGTAGAGGAGGTAAAGGTGGAAGAGGTAGATTGGGAACTGTTCAATCAGCAAAGAATTCACTAGATGAATTCAAACACTTCTACATGGGACATGGCTTCAATGTTCACAACATAAGATTAACTCTACCAAAAGCCTGGAAGTGGTGGAAAGATCTAAATCATTGGGTTGACTTTTCCCTAATTGAAAATCAATGGATGCAGGATGTAGTCAGAGAAATCAAGGAGTTTTATGAGAATAAAGAGCAAGACAAAGACAGGAACTAGATTACTATACTTACACTGTTTATTTCTTTCTGCTGATCCTAGTTTGTAATAATGTTGAACAAATATGATTATAATGAGAAATGACTGAATTTGTTCTGTTTTTGTTTTTATCTTTTTGCTTTGCTGTAAGGAGGGTATTGGCATCATCACTCAAAAGGGGGAAATTGTTGGACTTATGTTAAGTTTTAATGATGAGTGTAAAACTAGTTGTTATAGAGCAAAGGCAAAAAGATTTCTTGATCAAATGTATAGGCTTATTAGAGTTTGATCTTTGTATAGGTTTGATCAAACAAGCAATGAAATTAGGTCAGCTGAGTTTATCAGCAGACCTGTCTAGGTTAGAAAGGTAACCAGGTCTGTAGACTAGTTAGGGACCTGCTGAAGACTGAAGGCTGAGGGTTCAAACTCAGTTATTGAAGGCTAAGGGATCAAACTTAGTATTTAAAGTCAAGCATATTGAATCATAATTTAGGGAAGTCTGTGATGACCTAAACTGATTACATATACCTTGTGTACAAGGTCGGAGTTTCATAAGTTAAGTGGTGATTGGAACTTGGTTATGTTCAAATTGGTGTACTCTAACTTCACAATAAAAAGTTAGATAAAAGACAGTCAGCTGAAGTGTTTTATAAACACAGAAAAATTAAGCCAGCTGACTGACATGTATTTAAGTAGACTAACATACACAGGAATCTGCTGAATGTAAATCTCGATTTAATCAAAGGTTACATTGAAAGATTATAAGGATAAGGACATATTACAAGTCTTGATATTGTCAACAAATAATTGGTCAAGATTAAAGGGACGTTGGAAAGATTTAGAGGATTAACCAATGGACACAAGTCAAAGGGTGGACAGACTGAAAACTGTCAAAAAGTAAACCGACAGTGTCAGTACTATGTACAGGGACAGAAAGTAAGTCAAGATGGGGACAAATCTGAAACGGCTATGTCTGAATTTCAAACATAAATCACAGGATTCTAAACTATAAATAGAAGACTCCTGATTCAGATACAAGTGATGAAAAATAACAATCTATCCTAAGCTATCAAGATTCTTATCAAGAAATCACCCTGCTAACTTACACTGAGCTTAAAGCTACTCATCCAGAAAAGTCTTCAAGTGTAACATGCTATCAAGTTACATAAAGTTCACACACTTGAAGATATCAAGCTGCTGATCATTTCATCCTGATCAAGCTACTGACTGTTGAATCATTTACTGGATTCAAACTTTTTTTTACAAGAAACCTGCTGAAGACAGAGAAGTACTAGGTGTCAAGAACTGTTGTTTGTGGTGGAGCTTGAGAAGAGGCAATCCTACCCTTCAAGGACCAGTGGAATACTTTGAAGCAGCAATCCTACATGTTTCAAATATTCAGTTTGTGAAGCCATAGCTATTGGTGAAGGACAGACAGCTTAGGGATTTTTGTAACTGCAACCTCAAAGATCTCTAGTGAATTTCCTCCAACATCACAGGAGAAGAGTGGATTGATAGGATTACACCACCTGGAACCACAATAAAAATTGCCTACTTACTTTCTGCATTTACTTTTTGCATTTAGTATACAGATCACATCAACTTACTGAAACTAGCAACTTAATCACACACTTACACTGCTGAGTATCTAACACTTAGTATCATATTTAAACAACAAGTAATAAGGCTTAATTTGAATATATTCCGCTGCAACAAATTCAGTAATATCTATTGTCAACCGACTACTGAGCACTCAGCAGGCTACTGACCTTGCTGAGTTTGTCAACTCCAAAAAGTTTTAAGTGTTATGTTTTTTCACCCCTCCCCCCCTCTAAACTTAACCAAAGCCTTTTCAAGGGACCAACAAAGATGCTGATTAGATTACAGCCATGCAAGAAGAGCTAAATGAATATGAAAGAAATGAGGCCTGGGAACTTGTTGGCAAACCAGAAATGGCCAACATCATCGGAACAAAATGGATGTTCAGAAACAAGATGGATGAACAAGGAACAGTTGTCAGAAACAAAGCAAGGCTAGTTGCAAAAGGCTACTCACAAGCAGAAGGAATAGATTATGATGAAACATTAGCACCAGTAACAAGACTGGAAGCAATCATACTCTTTCTATCCTTTGCAGCTCATAAAGACTTCAAAGTTTATCAAATGGATGTCAAGAGTGCATTTCTGAATGGACTTTTGGAATAAGATGTATATGTGGAACAACCCCCTGGTTTCCAACTCAAAGGAAAGGAAGACAAAGTGTAGAAACACAAAAAGGCACTTTATGGACTGAAACAGGCACCCAGAGCCTGGTATAAAACACTATCACAATTCTTGATCAACAATGGATTCAACAAATGGACTATTGATAAGAATCTCTTCAAGCTAGAGGAAGGAACAAGCACCTTGTTATTTCAATTCTATGTTGATGACATCATCTTTGGATCAGAAGATGAGAAGCTATGTGAGTAGTTTGCAAATCTAAGGAAAAGCAAATTTCAGATGAGCATGATGGGAGAACTAAATTACTTTCTTGGTCTACAAATAAAGCAAATGATGGATGGTGTTTTCATCAATCAAGCCAAGTATACAAAAGACCTAATACACAAATATGGTATGGATACAAGTGGCACATCAGACACACCAATGTGTGCAAGAGTCATTCTTGGAAAAGATGAAAGTTGAAAGGATGTTGATCAGAAGATTTATAGAGGGATCATTGGGTCTCTACTCTATCTAACTGCAAGCAGACATGATATAGCATTTGCAGTAGGAGTATGTGCAAGATTCCAAGCTCAACCAAAGGAATCTCACATACTAGCAGCAAAAAGAATCATCAAATACCTGAAGAACACCATCGATGTAGGAATTTGGTATCCAAGAGATGGAGGATTCAAACTGATATCATATTCAGACTCAGACTATGCTGGATGCATGATTGATAGAAAAAGAACATCTTGAACTTGTCAAATGCTAGGCAGCAGACTAGTATGATGGTTTAGCAAAAAGAAAAACTCAATATCCACATCAACAGCTGAAGCAAAATATATAGTAGTAGGTAGCTGTTGTTCACAAGTGTTGTGGATCAGACAATAGCTAAGGTGATCGGGGTCAATCAGGTTATAATATACTTGACCACCATAAACCAATACTAGCAAGAGGACTAGGCCCATCGTAGTATAGCCATAGCGAATCAAGGTCGATCCCACAGGGAACCAATTGTGGATCATCTCATATATAAACAATTAATTATACATGTCAATGACATAAAGGCGGTCTACGACCAACATAGGACAAGAAAAGGTAAATTGACACGACTCGACACAACGTAATTAACCTCCCCAATTATAGTCTTTATCGTTTGGACCTAGATAATTTATATAATAAACTGAACTTATTAACTATCAATCTGTTTGTATCTATCTTAGATTGGCTACAGGAGTCATCCTCTTTAACTTGACTTAGCACCGGTTAGGTTGCTAGATCACTGTGCTACATTATGTGACTTCACCTTTTGGGTATCCATCTCATATAACTTGCACGCTTACGACACTAAGGATGCCGATATTAATCGTACACCTCGTCTAGGCAACATTCATATGGTTAGGCGTACTTCCTAAGCGATTACTCAAACTCTCGTCCAACTAGCAATTACCAAGTTATAGGCTCATGCTAATCTACGACGTATGTATAATCAGGTGCTAGCAATCCCCAAATATAAACCTACCTAGATAACGCTGAATGTCCGTGAAGAGCAATTCATAAGCCTACCTAAGAGTTTTATATTGGTATTTCCTTTTTACACATTTTAATTAAACTAAGCGAGTAATGTAGCCATAGCCATACCTACTGAGATAGTAAATTCAACTAGGTTAACCTAACCATAAAGACGTGGCGTAATTAACAGATGACAGGGGCTCGGTCGACTGAGTGAATAGGCTCGGTCGACCGAATGAACTTATTCGGTCACCCGAATCGATTTCGTCCCTAGATTACATCTCTGAACATATCTCTCAGCGTTTCTCATACAATACGGACTAAAATAGTAATTCGTTAAGCAATCATATAAATTAACATAGATGCACGGTAATTAAACAACATAGATTCATACATAGACTCTAGGTAGAGGACGTAGGGTATGTGATCCTCATAGACAAGCCATCGCCACCTCCCTAACGTCATAGCCTAGATCTACATCATCTAACTATGAACAATTAACTCAAACGATAAAGCATAATTGGGAGGGATTAATTACTTAAAATAAAGAAACAGAAAATAAAGGCTTACATATTGCAGCCCTTAAATTGCTGGAAACCCTCAAATTATTCTACATTGTATCAAATTTATATTATGAATTGTAAGATTTAAGAAAGAATGAAGGGATGATTCAAGGTATAAGGTATTGTATGTATGTCTAAGGTGTGTGTTTGGTGTGTTTTTACAAATTTTGTAGCTGCTGCTTATATAGAGGTTGTAACCGACCTAGGGAGGATCTAGAAGATATACACGTGAAAATCCCGTGAGTGACCGAACCGACATACTCGGTCGACCGAATGATAGGGCTCGGTCGACCGAGCCTCCCTCTGCTCGTGTTAAACGTGCTTTTCGTCTATCTTGTTCCCCACTGCATCCTTCCGTGCTGATCTGATTCCTCTGATTTATCTCTTGATTAATGCTCCGATTTTCTTCCATATTATCTCGAGATTTACTGATTGAATGACATTTATCCACTCGATTTGTCGTGATCTACAAAATCAGCATTTATCGCACAATAAATCGGTCTTTTAATAATAAAAACAGCTAAATACCATATATCATATTAATAATCACTTAACATTAAATAATAAATATAAACGAGTGATTCAATATGAAATATACATTATTAATCTCGATTTAAGGTCAACGTTGATGACTTTTACGGGTATAATTTGACCGTCATCTACTACCCCCCACTTAGACTTTGATCATCCCGAACAAAGCATCAATAAGTCATTCCCCAAGACAACATTTTCTATGGTCAAATCATACTTACACAAGAAACTCAAGTCAACTCATACTAGTTATGCTCATAAGATATCCATTATTCACTACTTACTATGAATCGAAGTGATGTGTGCATGTGCATTTAGTTTTATATATTCGTGGCAAGATTAGATTTTAAGCTAACTTCGCAATCTCAACCTACCAACCTCAGCATTGATACTTCTTATGCCTCGAAATGGTCAGAGCACTAGAGCAATAAGCAAGAGCGTATCTATAGGGATTTTGGACTTGGAGACCGAGTACTACTCAAAGCCTCTTAAAAAGTTGAATTTCTTCAATTCTTTTCATATTTTTCAAATACTACTAATCTCAAGGAAGAAAACTTTTTAGAGTATCCCCCTATCTTAGATCATGTATAGCATCGAATATTACCACAAGCGCGGGGCTACTTTGGTAATGTCACTACAAGCCCAGTGTCTAACATTTTGCTAAAACACAGGTACGTCTCAAGCTTATTACTCCGCTTTAATGGCTAAAAGATAAGAATGCATCAGCAGATAGATATTGATACTAAGTTCACATAACCAATCATCTATGCAATGTACACATAATTTCTTCAATTATTATGATTTGCGCGGTATACTCGATTCACAGATTGAGTAATTGAATAATAAATAACTACTTGCAAAAAACGACATGAATATCCTTAAATTTACTTAACATAAGTATAAAATGATCACGTACTCATGAAACTTGGTTCCTTTCCTATCAATTCTTAGCTAGGCACTCACAATTCTAAGGGTACGAGATAAATAATATGGTATTTATTCAAATTTTCAATTTTTCAATTTTTCTACCGTTTCATTCAAATTTCAATCATAACATAACATAGCTAAGTCTCCTACCCCCCACTTAAACATGGCATTGTCCTCAATGACAAAAATAATGAGAATTTAAGAAAAAGACTTAGCTCTGGAAACGGCTCTCATGTAAAGGAACAATATCGGAGTAAATGTCAGCACGTTGTGGAGAAGCAAGTGAAAACCTGTATAAGCAGACAAACTCCACAAAACCGTTAATAACACCATGTCTATGGAAGTTATAGAATAATGTGGCAGTAATGAGGTATAAATACCTAAAAACAGTTTAAGCCACTTTATTTTATACAACCAATTACAAGGGAAACCAAAAAGAAAAATACTAAATAGAAAGAAAAATAAACAAGCAACTAAAGATGATGGTCTTCATCTAAAAACCGGGTGGATAAGACAAAGATCAAAAAGCATAACCCCATGTGGGAAAACACGAGGTGGACTGGCTCACTATGTATTCAGTCCAGTATAAAAGATAAACTTGGTAAGGTATAACAGATGCAATGCGACCTATAGGCTAAAGTTAAAATTGAATACTTAGCGCAGAAACTTCTCGCTTGCATTGGATATCAGCAACTTTAGGGAGATGTAACTACTCCTCGAAATTTCTAATAACCCAATGTATCACGTAAAAGTCATAACCGTCATCAACAAGGTCTGATCGGTGTGATAATGTAGAACAAAACTGATCATCTATAAATGCCGGAATAGACGGAAAAATGTGAAATTTAAAACTTCCGGTAGAAAGATAGGTTGTATTTTGATTGAACCAAAAACTCTTAAAATCTAGCTAGGGTCAGAGCTACACTTACCCCAACTAGGATCATGAAAATCAAAATGATTAAAGCTTAGCAATATTTCAAATTCCGCAACACAAGGTATTTTGTAAACAAAATTGAGGTTGAGACTATGATGGGTTTAGAAAAAGATACACATAAGGTTGGGAAGAAAAGATAAAGGGTGGGTAAGAAATTGTGTTTATGGGTGGGTTGAAAATGGTTAAGGCATTGAGATTGGGTGGGAGAGTGAAACGGATGGAAAGAAAGAGAGGCGATGAAAGAATGGTTAGAAATGTGAACTTTCGGGGTAGATTGGTGAGAGGATCGAAAAGGTTGAAGGGTGAAAAGTGTAAAGGGAAAGATAAGGATAATTGCAGAATGAATTGCACACTACTTTGGATTTTCACTTGGATCACCCTTCTAAAAGATTTTGGAAGTTGACCAAAATTGTTCTTGTTCGCACCAATCATTCTATGTTACATTTTCAGTAATTCTCAAGCTCTCTTAATGCTTCCATCTTAAGATTGATTGCTAAATTTCATTTTCTTTAGCAATTTCTCGACTCTCCTAAGAAACTCTAATTCACGTGGCCTATATTGAGTAAAAAAGTTTTGCACATCCTTAGCCCAATGGCCATCGGAACACGGCAAAATAAAAAACCACAACATATGTCACTTTACTTTTATTTGACTCAAAGAAAACAAAACCTAAAATCCTAAAAAGAAATCCTAAAGAAGTAGTTCTGAGTTTAAAGTCCTCAGCTCGACTTCCCAAAACTTATCCTTGTCAGTTATCATTCTTGGATCGCCAGATATTGACCCCTCGAGCACTATATGAGGTGGGCTCGTCGCTTTTGCGGACTAATACCCTTCCCTTGGTTGTAAGACCTAGGAAACGACATCTATCCATACTATTTCTCCAAAGCTCTTACCTCGGCTCTCGTTTTAGGAATTAGTGAATTCTAAGAAGATTTAGTCCTAGGGACCCATTTTGATCACATCCTCTATAATGCTGCTTCATTATGCTCTCTCAAAACTCAACGTCTTCTTTAGATTGCGAATGCTTAAACTACACAAATTGTTGCTCCCATGGCCAGTAGAAGCAATCTCATGCATAGGACAATGAGATTACGAGGAACTCTTTATTCACTGCTTCCTTCAACTACTACATGTTTCCCTGCACCCTCTAGATGAGACAGATTTGGGGCAGAACCTTCCACACTAATAAAATTAATCTTACAAACCAAATCCGGGCTACGATTCATACTAAGGTTCATGTATAGGCTAACTTATGCTCTAAAAACCAAAAGGTAGTAAAACATAAGCAAAAAAGGTAGTACCTTGCCTTCAACATTGTACCACGGAGAATTTAAGCCTTTAAAATATATATTTTTTTCGGAGCCATCTTGGTGCTTTAATGGTATTGCTTCCATCGCTTTTCCCATCGTAGAGTAGTAATTCCTCATGTTCTTTGGGTTATTTTCAGGCGCCCTTGAAAAAATTATGACTCATATTATTGCTTCCTGTTTTTCGCAAATGAAGAAAAACAAAACAGACCGTAGATCGATTTTAACATGGTCTCCCATGTCGCCATCGGACTTACGGATTAAACATACGGGGATAAACAGACACACGAAGTCCCGAGAAAATAGAACCAGGCTCATTTGGCGGCGAGAGGCGATCTCACTGGAGAGAAACCCGGATGTTCCAGATTCGGAATTTTTACATAGCAGAGAAAACGAGAGGGACTCAAAAGCAGACTCTAAAGCAGAAAACTTGACATGAATGAGAAAATTATTTATATATAAAATTGACCGTTAGTTCCCCGGCAACGGCGCCAAAAACTTGATCGGGGTCAATCAGGTTATAATATACTTGAACACCATAAACCAATACTAGCAAGAGGACTAGGCCCATCGTAGTATAGCCATAGCGAATCAAGGTCGATCCCACAGGGAACCAATTGTGGATCATCTCATATATAAACAATTAATTATACATGTCAAGGACATAGAGGCGGTCTACGACCAACATAGGACAAGAAAAGGTAAATTGACACGACTCGACACAACGTAATTAACCTCCCCAATTATAGTCTTTATCGTTTGGACCTAGATAATTTATATAATAAACTGAACTTATTAACTATCAATCCGTTTGTATCTATCTTAGATTGGCTACGGGAGTCATCCTCTTTAACTTGACTTAGCACCGGTTAGGTTGCTAGATCACTGTGCTACATTACGTGACTTCACCTTTTGGTATCCATCTCATATAACTTGCACGCTTACGACACTAGGGATGCCGATATTAATCGTACACCTCGTCTAGGCAACATTCCTATGGATAGGCGTACTTCCTAAGAGATTACTCAAACTCTCGTCCAACTAGCAATTACCAAGTTATAGTCTCATGCTAATCTACGACGTATGTATAATCAGGTGCTAGCAATCCCCAAATATAAACCTACCTAGATAACGTTGAACGTCCGTGGAGAGCAATTCATAAGCCTACGTAAGAGTTTTATATTGGTATTTCCTTTTTACACATTTTAATTAAATTAAGCGAGTAACGTAGCCATAGCCATACCTACTGAGATAATAAATTCAACTAGGTTAACCTAACCATAAAGACGTGGCGTAATTAACAGATGACAGGGGCTCGGTCGACCGAATGAACTTATTCGGTCACCCGAATCGATTTCGTCCCTAGATTACATCTCTGAACATATCTCTCAGCGTTTCTCATACAATACGGACTAAAATAGTAATTCGTTAAGCAATCATATAAATTAACATAGATGCACGGTAATTAAACAACATAGATTCATACATAGACTCTAGGTAGAGGACGTAGGGTATGTGATCCTCATAGACAAGGCATCGCCACCTCCCTAACGTCATAGCCTAGATCTACATCATCTAACTATGAACAATTAAAGAATAATTGGGAGGGATTAATTACTTAAAATAAAGAAACAGAAAATAAAGGCTTACATATTGCAGCCCTTAAATTGCTGGAAACCCTCAAATTATTCTACATTGTATCAAAGTTATATTATGAATTGTAAGATTTAAGAAAGAATGAAGGGATGATTCAAGGTATAAGGTATTGTATGTATGTCTAAGGTGTGTGTTTGGTGTGTTTTTACAAATTTCGTAGCTGCTGCTTATATAGAGGTTGTAACCGACCTAGGGAGGATCTAGAAGATATACACGCGAAAATCCCGTGAGTGACCGAACCGACATACTCGGTCGACCGAATGATAGGGCTCGGTCGACCGAGCCTCCTCTGCGCCGTGTTAAACGCGCTTTGCGTCTATCTTGTTCCCATTGCATCCTTCCGTCTTCGATCGATTCCTCCGATTTATCTCTTGATTAATGCTCCGATTTTCTTCCTTATTATCTCGAGATTTACTGATTGAATGACATTTATCCTCTCGATTTGTCGTGATCTGCAAAATCAGCATTTATCGCACAATAAATCGGTCTTTTATTAATAAAAACAGCTAAATACCAAATATCATATTAATAATCACTTAACATTAAATAATAAATATAAACGAGTGATTCAATATGAAATATACATTATTAATCTCGATTTAAGGTCAACGTTGATGACTTTTACGGGTATAATTTGACCGTCATCATAAGGGACTATGGAATGGAGGAGAAAACAATTCCAATCACGTGTGATAACACAAGTGCGATATCCATCACAGAAAATCCAATACGACACTCAAGAACAAAACACATTGATGTGAGACATCGTTTTATCAAAGATCATGTAGAAATTAAAATGAGATGTTATTCTAAGATATATACCAACTGAAGACCAAATGGCTGGCATCTTCACAAAACCACTCAGTCATGAAAGATTCAGAAAGTTGTGAACTGAGTTGGGAATGATTGAAATTGATTAAGTTCTAAAGAGCAGCTAACTGGAGTAATCGGCTAAGTAACTTCACCAGCTGACTGAACCTTTGCCAATTCGGGTGCGCTCATTTGGCAGGTAAGGCACTGGTACCCAATGAAGTTAACTTCACTGATTGTTAGGAAAAGTTTTATATAGCAGCTCAGTAAAGGATTCACTAAATCGGAATAGGGACCAGCCAAGTTACTCCACCTATATACATCTTGGAGAATACAACAAAGTGAAGTGTGAACAACATCAACCCTACAACTTTCTCTGATAAGGGCTCGCTTTTTCAAGCTCTGCCCAACATATACATGGTTCTGCTCGCTTTCTCTCAGCCACTAGTGGCACGTGGAAAATTAGAGAGTAATGGAAGATTATATTATGGAAGATTACACACGTGGAGATCTATTTATAATCGTGTAGGTAACTATATGATTTTTCAATTAAGCTTTGACGGCAACGCCTCGAAACCCGGGATTTATCATTACATACCTCAATCCACTCCCCCACTACACTCAAATACCGTGATTATATACAGAAAATCATACCATTACGTCACAAAATCCTTCCATATTCAACCACGTTCACACTTCTCAAATATTCCTATATAAACAACACTTAGAGAATGTCAAGAATTCTTTACTCTCTCTTGCATTTCATAAACCCTATTTTCTCTGAAAAATCGAAGATTTTTCCAAATCTCAAACACTTCAAACAATGGATTCATCCTCTTCAATCTCTCCAACTAAGAAATACTATGAAAAGTCGATCATCACTGGATCGTTTTTCATACCTGAGCACTATCTACCCTTTTGTGAAAACGATGCACAGGCTTAAGGATTAGTAGATGGCTGCACAAATCTGGGATTGATGACCTTTCTAAACCCCTCAATCAAAGATATATGCTATGAAACCTTGATTGCATTCTAGAAAAATGCAAAATTTATACCCATCAAGAAGAAAAGTGACCCAGTCTGCATTGTGAGTACAATGCTTGGAAAAGAAGTGGTTATCACCCCTGGTCTTCTCCACCAATTCCTGAATCACTCCAACGTCGGCCCAGACGATGTGAAGAAACAGAAGGTCGACATCAATACCTTCTGGACTGAAATAGCCAAAAACCCCAGAAAGCATGGCAAGAAACATAACTTTCCCAGATCGGCACTTAAACGTCCCTTTTGCCGAATTTGATCCTGTGATAACGAGGAACATTAAAGGGAAGAAGGGTTCCATGGAGAATGTTACCGAGATCAGAGTCAAATTAATGGCTATTATTTATCAAGGTATTCTCTTTAACTGCTCACAATTTATCTTCAACAGATTGAAGCACCATCTTCAAAAGGAATGTGATCTAGCAATTACGGCACCAAGCAAGAACTTGCAGAAGAAAGGTGAATTTTGGGAAATGAAATCATATGGGATTCCCCTCCAACATCTTTTCAATCAAATGAAAGTGAAACCCATCTATGAGCACCCATTACACAAGGCCAAGGTGATGTTCACTTATGTCAAGGCCTCCCAAACACAACCCACAGCCGGAAGTAAAAGGAAGGAGCCTGAAAGCAGCAGATCTAGGGTTGGAAGGAGAACCTGATCTCAAAAAGCACAAGGACAACAAAGGAGTGTGCCCAGCAACCAGGATATCCCTGTTGTAATCAGTGATGATACAGCAACTGAGGAAGAGAAACGAGAGGAATCACCTATATGCAAGAATGTTAGGAAGGGTAGTATCTTACCACATCTGAAGAAGAGGAGATGGAGGAAGAATAAAAGACCTCTGAGGATGAAGAAGCTGAGAAAGGACAGACAGAAGGTGATCATTTTGAAGATGATCAAGAAAAGATGGATCTCTCTAATGGTGACCTAACAATCCAGGAGGTGATTCTCAGGAGCATCAGCAAAGTTGACAAACAGTTGAGTGAGCCAGCTGATCAAACTCACTATGCTGAACTTGTCAACACCCCCAGCATTGATCAATGGGGAAAACAAAGAAGCAGTTAAGTCTCCAGCATATGGGGCAAAAGCAAGTGACCATCAACAATCTCTCTCCGATCATTAGGTTGCCGAAGAAAAAAAAGAAAATGAAAAGGAAGAGAAAGAGGAAGAAGAACAGGGTGATGCATTTGCTCAAACAGAAGATGAAGAAGAGCAGGCTGATGCATTTGCACCAGCAGAGGAAGATCCATATAGACTTTTCAATCTGGATATCAATCCTTTGATTATGGACATGGAGAAGCAGTACATGAGCATGCAAAATCTCAAAAATGCCTTAAGGCGTAATGAAACCTCCATGAATCACAAAATTGAGGCCCTCATCAGTCACATTAAGGTTCAAGATGAGGTGATTGAGAGACAAGGCAACTTACATGGCAACTTACAGCATCTCATCCCTACCATGTCCAAACAAATCTTGAGTTTCTAGATGACAAGATTGATGGAAATCTCAAACCTCTAGTGGACACCTTGAATGTGCACACTGAGCAAATCCAGCACTTGGATGAGATTATGGACTATTCTGAAAAGAAACTCAACACCTTACTAAATATCACTGGAGCAACAAACAAAATTACGGGGACAAGTTTGGCCCTATCCCAGAATGTG
Organism: Gentiana macrophylla; assembly: GCA_026214975.1. NCBI lineage: Eukaryota > Viridiplantae > Streptophyta > Magnoliopsida > Gentianales > Gentianaceae > Gentiana > Gentiana macrophylla. The sequence continues at coordinate 80,887,087 of CM047807.1, read as the reverse complement.
AGGCAGCCAACAAAATTCTGGAGGAAATGTTTGGTGATGCCAAAAATGGGGAACGATGTTGCAAGCCTGAAAGCTCCAGTGGAAAGAAAGAAATACCAACTGACAAGGGCAAGGGCATCAAAGGCAAAGGCATCAGGTTTGAAGAAAAGAAGCAGTAGTTTTTCTTTGATATTGACTCTGTGATTTAAATGCCTTTGAATAATTATGAATGCAATATCTTATTGCCCTTTTATGGATGAATAAAATTTCTGAGTTGTTATCATTATGAAAAATTTGTATACTTATGTTCAGGCTTATGAGGGTTTTGGCATCATCAAAAAGGGGGGAATTGTTAGGAACATTTTATGTTTTGATGATGGCCATACTAGCTGTTATAGCAAGCCTGATATAAATTAAAAATCTCTGTATAAGACTTTACTTAGAGTCTGACATGTTGTATAAGTTGAGTTAGACAAGTATTGTACTAGTTGGTAGGATGGCGAAGTAAAATAGAAATCCGGCAGAGTGAAGCCATCCAAGTACCAGCAGAGAAGCACAAGAGACATATGGTGTGACTTATAACCAGGGAAGTCTGTGATGACCTTGGATAAGTCTAAGTTAAAATTCAAATGCTGAAATACATTGTCAAATATGGTGTACACTGATCTCACCCAAATTAAGGATCAGTAAAGTACAAGGAGTTTGTAAAATCAATGAAAGCAGTAAACAGGCAGAGTGAACTGACTATTGGCTGAGTAAAGACAAAGAAGGAAGATCTAAACAGCCAAGTCAGAAGGGTCACTTAACCGTTCAGGGAACGGCCAAGTAAACTTTACTTGTTTAGATTCTGAAGAATGAAGAAGATTCAAGGAATCAAGCATTCAATGCATAATCAATTGAGGATCAATCAAAGACCGATTTTATGGTATACGTTTGAAGAAAATCCGATCACTGAAATCAAGGAGAATAAAATTGAGGGGGAATCAAGAATTAAACCAAGTATTGTTCTTCACATTAAATAGCCAACAGGCGGAAATTCAAATCAAGGATTATCAAGGCTATAAATAGAAGGCACTGACAGACAGGAAAAACAACGATTGAATCTGATAAGAACAAGCAGAAACTTTGTCAATTTGAAAGGCCTTCTATCTGTACTTAAAGGAAACATCTAAAGATCAACTTAGCAATCAGAACAAAAATTCCATATCAAGCACTGAGATTGATCACAAGTCTGTGAATCCAATTCACATCAACTGAAGCAATTGAATCAAAGGAATCTGAGAAGGAGTTGCAACCTTTGTGATAGATGCTGAAAGATTTGTTCTCAAGGAGCACTGATAGAGACTGAGTCACTGAAGCTTTTGTATCTAGGGAGTGATAGTCTTGAAGATTGTGAAGCTTGTGTAGAAAATGACAATCTAACTATTGTATCTATGAAAACATTAGTGAATTCCTCCAATCGTCACAAGAGAAGAGTGGATTAAGGTATTACACCACCTTGAACCACTATAAACCTTTGTGTCTATTTACTTTCAGCAAGTTACTTAACAACACTTTATTTCAATGCATACTATATATGTGATTGCATAATCTACTTTGAACCAACATTTAAAGAAGGGACTTATCCGCTGCCCAAAAACTTTTAAATATAAGAAAAGTTTTTTAAAATCCACTATAGTCATTCACCCCCCAGACTATAGTTTTACCCTTCTTTGTGACCAACAATATGAGAAGAAGAAAAGAATCTTTAATCCCCAAAAGACTACATTGTATCTAATTTATGAATAACTAGAATAGAGATGAAGAATTGATGAGGAATGGAAGATGAATACAATTTCACAGCTCTGAATGGCCTTATATAAGTGTATAAACAGACTTAGGGGAAAACCTAATCCTTGATGGACAAGAAAACATGTTTCTGTAAGATTCTGGGGCTCGGTAAATCACGGGTAGATCACGATTCACTGAGGGTATTTTTGTCTTTTTCTTTCTGCCGACTTAACCTGGAAGGTTCTAGAATACCCTAGGCCCAGCTTCGGTATTTGGACCATAACTTGGCCTACGTAACTCTGATTTGGATGATTCAAAGTGCGATGAACTCCTTGTTTCAAGACCTACGACTTTTTATGTACAATTCCAAGCCCAATACGTCTTGTAAGGCTTCATAAACTGCGTTTCAACATCACCAATCAGATTCTCGGGTCCAATCTCCACTCGAAACACTTCAACCTTCAGATCCGTTCAGTTCTCTATCGATTAACTAACTTCTTCAGCTGAAATGATGATTTGAACACTCATCCATCTGTCAATAAAACCAAAGCATAGATAGTAGCTTCTATTTCTAGTAAATAACGTATAAAATACACGGTTAATACGCATAATACCAATTTAGTCACCCCGGACGTGGCTTAATCACATTTAGCTAATTAACTCATCATTTCATACATATTATCACTATTGAGAACACATATCCGGGGTAGATTGATGGTAAAATATGATACTAAGTTGACCGTCATCAACTACCCCCCACTTAGCTTTTGATCGTCCCGAGCAAAAACCAAATCAAACAAACCTCCTAAACAATTACAAACTAATTAAGAACAAACTCATTCAAGAATGATAAATAAGACGAGGGTCAACACATATCCATCAGTAATTCATTAAGCACTATCTCATAGTAGAACCGACGTGTGTGTGCAATAACATTCAAACAATAGTGATGCAGACAGAATCACATTATATCAATAAGGATTATAGGCAAAACATGTATCATTCACAAATTCATAAGCTCCCCATTAATCATCACCTACCAATGCATCAATGTGTTGTATGATAAATCTTTTGTGATAGCGCATTCAAGAAAAGAAGAACTTATAAAGACCCCACAATCCTTACTTATCAATATGCACACTCGCTCCTCTTGCCTTCAGACTCAGGCAAACAACATGAAACCTTACTTGGGCCGGGCGGACTTGGGGACTGAGTATTACTCTTAGGTCCTCATTTGTTTTATTTTTATGCGAGGGTCGTGCCCTTTTTGCTACGAGTTCGCTCCCCCCCACTGCCTTTATTATATACTTTTTCTTCATTTTTTTCATTTTTCTTTTGCATGGCATATTTCTCACTTTTTTCGCACTCACTCGCAAGTCCGTTTTGTCTTGGTTACCTTATTTGGCATCATGATTTCTACCATCATCCTACAACCATTGGTTAGAGTATATCCACCGACAAATATAGATTCCCGGTCTAGGATAACTCTTCATCTCATCTAAATACTTCTCACTCAGATTGCATGCTCAAAAATTGAATGCAACTAAGTCACTACTTCATGTAACATAGTACATGCTCATTATTCCATACTAAATTGAATAATGCATCATCTATACTACATACTGAAAAAATTAGTTATACGTGCTTAAAGAGGTCGTTTCCACAACAAGATAGATGATTAATAAACCACTACTTCAAATAGTTGACAAACTCTTTATCATCATTAATGAATTAAGTATGTAATTAAGCAGTTTCAATGATTTAAGGTTTTTATTTCATTCAATTCAAAAAATCAAAAGTCACAAAAGTAAGTGTAAGTGTGTCCCAAAATTTCAAACTAAGTGTTATACCTACCCCCAACTTTAAAACTCATAATTGTCCCCAATGTGAAAAGAAAAGCAAATGAAAGTAGGAAGAAGAAGAACACTTAGCTTTGGAAAATAGAAGAACTAGGTGGTTGTCTGAAGCGAATCATATCAACGAACTGGAACCAAAGTTGTCTTTTCCAAAGGACTAATCTGCACTTGGTCGGCTAATACAAACCATTCTTGCACAAAGCCCATTAGTGCCATGAGACGCGAACAAGTAACAAAATCATTATGTCATGTGGCAGTAAAAAGCACAACTAAAAAGAATAAGTACAATAAACAATTTAAGTCAATACATAACAACTTTATTATTTAAACACAACAAAACTATTATAAGGCTCCAAATAAAAATAAAAAGTCTCAAGACTCAAATTAATAACTGAATAATCATGCGAAGAAAAAAAAACTCCCACACATCCTTTGCTCAACCGCCTTAAGAGCATGGCGATGAAAACAAACCTTCCCACTTGTATTTGATCATCGAAAAGAAAGAAAAAAAATTGACAAAAAAGGTTAACTATAAATTAATGGCTATGCCTAACAATTAAATAAATAGTCCCTGGCAACGGCGCCAAAAACTTGATCGCTTGTGCAATTCACTAATACACACAACGTACTAGCAAGAGTACTAGGTCAATCATAGTATAGCAAGAGTGAGTCAGTGTCGATCCCACATAGACTATTATTTAATTAGGCTAAACACAAACACAATTTATAGGTCAACCGGATAGGGTGGTCGTTGACCAACATAATAGAAAAGTAAATAAAAGAGATGCAATAAATCAGTCATCAATCATATATCGAAAAAGCACTAACCACACTATTCCTAACTAATATCCTCTTAATCCGTATTCGACTTGTGTGCGTAATTTAGCTATGGGTGCAACTCCTAACCCTATTTACTCCGACAATGGTAGTAGATAATCTATACGCCAGCTACCATCCTTAATTAGTCCGTAATAGCCCATACGCATGAAGAACTAGAATTTCCGGTATTGAGCGTTAACTCATACCGCTAACCCGCCTAGGCAGCTATCAACAATGACTAGCACGTTCCTAGGGTCCGTCAAGGCAATGTCCTAACTAACACTTCACCTTGCAAGTCCTTTGAATTATGAATACTAGATTGTCCAGACCTATTACTCATTTTAATTAATCATGTCGATCAACGTAGCTGACGCCGAACCACAAAATTAGAATTTACTAGGTATTCAGATCTAGCGATATAGACCGTCGCAGATCTGAAGACCGCAACCCATAATTCCGCTTTTAATATGAACGAATCGAATGAAGATTAATGTTCGTTTAATTAATTCATAGATGATTAGATGCAAGCATAATCTAGATCTATCACAAGAACAATCATGAATCTAAGAAAAGAAATAAAACATTGGAATAGATCTTACCTATAACGAAGAACAAATCTACTCTTCAATTCTCTCTTCCTCCGGCGGCTCAAGACGATCCATGAAGATCGTAAACCAAGCACAATTCAATAATGAAAAACTCATGATTTATTTGCAATATAAGAGAAGAAGAAAAGAAGCTTTAATCTCAAAAAGACTACATTGTATCTAATTTATAAATAACTAGAATAGATATGAAGAATTGATGAGGAATGGAAGATGAATTACAATTTCACAGCTCTGAATGGCCTTATATAGGTGTATAAACCGACTTAGGGGTAAACCCAATCCTTGGGGGACAAGAAAACATGTTTCTGGAAGATTCCGGGGCTCGGTAAATCGTGGGTAAATCCTGATTTACCGAGGGTATTTTTGTCTTTTTCTTTCTGCCGACTTAACCTGGAAGGTTCTAGAATAATACCCTAGGCCTAGATTTGGTAATTGGACAATAACATAGCCTACATAACTCCGATTTGGGTGATTTAAGGTGAGATGGAATCCTTATTTCAAGCCCTACAACTTTCATGTAGAAATCCAAGCCGAATTCGTTTTGTAAGGCTTCGGAAACTGCATTGCAAGATCACCAATCAGATTCTCGGGCCCAATCTGCGCTAGAAACACTTCAACCTTCAGCTCCGCTCACTTCTCTATCGGTTAATACGCATAATACCAATTTTCTCACCCCGGATGTGGCTTAATCACATATAGCTAATTAATTCATGATTTCATACATATTATCACCATTGAGAACACAAATCCGGGGTTGATTGATTGTAAAATATGATACCAATTTGACCGTCATCACACAGCCAGTCGCGTCTATGCCATAAAATGTTGTTATGCCCGATTCCAACTCTGCATCATTTTTGGAACTCGCCATTGAGCGAACATTATATAAAGCACGACTCCAGCTCGGCATCATACTTGGAGCTCTCACTCGAGCAAATCTTCTATCGCTCTGCAACAGTTATCTCGGCAAACAGTACATCAAGTCATCTGCGACATTACTCCATGACTCTCACTTGTACACCGAAGAGCTCAAGGAGTAGGGGCCATTGATATGCCAAAATCGGCAAGGCCCTGCCAAATTCAGAAAAGAGACATAAGCCCAGTGACAGGTAGGATCCTCGGCCCTGCTCCGCCTGACACTATCCCGATCCTCATCATTTGCCAAGGTAACTGGAATGAAGCAGCAAACAGTAAGCTCAATACAAAGCAATGGGGGCCGACCCACTCACCCCTCCAGCTCGCCATCCTTCAACACAAGTAGGAAACAAAGTTCATATACGACGCTCTACAACTCGGCACCTTAAGTCCGACCCTAGCTCGGCACTCTCAGTCCGACCCTAGCTCGGCACCATCCTAGCTTTCCCGCTTACCAGCTCATCCAACAGTCTTTCTTAGCGCCATAAAGCCTTCAACGAGTCCGCCTGGGCTTTCAATAGGCCGATAGGTTCTCAGCCCGCCGACTTACCATTTGTCCACCCTCGCCAACTGGCCTGGTTATGACCTCTATAAATATCACCTTCCCCTCCATTACAAGGGGACACTCTTATTCTTCTAAGAACTATGCATTTGGCTTGATCCCTGACAAATGGTACGTAGGCAGCGACTTAGGCTCAGCCCCAAAATCACAAACACAACATTTCCCTCATATAGCTCTTAAAGATCTTCATCTTGTCCTTGAGCACCGTCGTACGACCACCGGCAAAATCACCCAAATCAGCCAGATATCCACCACATAAACACCTCTATTTACACCGTGATAATTTTGACATTATCAACTAAAACCACATTTTAATCCGGCTAGATGTTCTTATGTGTGTGACCCGATAGGCTTCCGAATATATTGGCCGTAGGCACAAAGTGAATTTACTAAAATACCCTTCCCACATGACGATCATGAATAGCGTCTAGCAACACGTCATGACCCCCAATCAACGTAAGAGTCAAATGCAATAACTACTACCTTTCATGTGAAACGATAACCGTGTAAATAGAATTTTATAGCTGTTATAATATCCATACATTCGTATCTCGAGTGTCATTCATTAACGATTGCATCTTATAATCTGGATATCCTACACTCTCGAAGTAACAAATTACTTCCGCTTTGCAAAAAGACTTTCGAGAATAAGACATTCCTTATAAGAAGGCTCTTTCGAATATTTACTCCAACCATTAGGATACGCGATTTCTGGATAAGCAACATGAATCCAATGCATTCTTCAGTAGCTCACCCAATCACTACCGCATGATCACCACATGGCTAAGGGAAACCTCAATAGTGTCAAAGTATGACAATCCACATCGTGATTCCATGAAGACTCCGGTCTTAAGATAATTACACAACCGTCATATAGTGTGACACTTAATAAAGTAAGTGGGTCAGTCTAATGTACGCATTCTCTAATACACGTCCACGTATATTCCAAGTGTCCCTACACTTCGATAGATGAGATCTATCCATTTCTTAATAAGATAGAAGACATCTAATACTTGCTAGTCTAAATGTACTAAAAATGTGTTGAAATAATGACCTAAACCAATCGGGTTGGACCGGATCCGACCGGGGCAGATCATTTCTACTATTTCTTTATGATTATACATATATAATAAATGGCTTTTATGTTGTCATATATTTGTTCTTTTAAAGAACCAATTATGAATTTTTATATGATAACGTCCTTAGTGTCAAACTGTGGTAGATAAACCATGATAGGGATTATGGTTGATGAGATTTCTAATCACTTTAATAAGTTTGATACTTAAATGTCTTTAGGCTGATGTACTATTAAACAGGGCATTGGTAGTACGTACAGACTAGCACGTATTAGATGTCTTTTGTCTTTAAGGGCAGGGATAGATCTCGTCTATCGAACTGTAGAGACACTTGGACTGTACGTGGACGTGTAATAGAGAATGCGTACGTTAGACTGACCCACTTACACTGTTAAGTGTCACACTATGTGACGGTTGTTTAATTATCCTTAGGACCGGAGTCTACATGGCATCACGGTGTGGATTGTCATGCTTTGACACTATGGAGGTTTGCCCTAACCATGGGGCGATCATGCGATAGTGATTGGGAGTGATACTGAAGCATGCGGAGTATACATGTTAGGTCATCTGGGAATCGCGTACCCTAATAGTAGGGGTGAATATCCGAAAGGGCCTTCTTATAAGGAATGTCTTAATCTCATGAATCTTTGCAAAGTGGAAGAAAATGAGTTACTTCGAGAGAGCATGATATCCAGATTATAAGATACGATCGTCAATGCTTGACACTCGACGTACGACCGTATGGATATTATTACAGCGACAGGATTCTATTTACACGCTAACTGAGCACATGAAAGGTAGTAGTCATTGCGTATTGACTCTTCCGATGATTGGGGGTCACGGACGTGTTGCTAGACGCTATCCGTGATCGTTAGATGTGAAGGGCATTTCATAAATTGCGCCTTATGTCTACGGCAACATATTCGGAAGCCTATCGGGTCACACACATATGAACATCGAGTCGGATTAAAATTGTGGTTATAGTTGATAACCAAATAAGGAAAGTTTTATCTCAATACTAAAAAGGTTATAGTGGTAAATTAATATGGTGGTATTTATTTATTATGAATAAATAAATATAATACAAGATATTAATTATGTTGATTAATTAAATATGTATAGTGATACATATATTTCAAAATATGTATATATGATATACATGTATTTCAAAAATTAATTAATCATAGTATTATATTAATTAAGAATATTCCGGAAGCCAATTAAAGGCTATTTGGGGCGCCGTTCATTAGTGTATAGGATACACTTGGATTGTGCAATTTAATTAATAATATTACCATAATATTAATATTGGATATTAATTGATTTTGAAAATATAGATTTATTGTAATAAGATAAATATAATCAATATAAGATTGACAAAATATTGGAAATGTTTAATATAAGATAGTAAATAAAATGAGATAAATCAATCTAAGGGATTTTCCTTATTTTATTAGGAAAATGTTTTCTTTCTCCTTACTCTACTCAAGAATTGTTCCCCGATGATTTTGAGATTACTTGGGGGCCACCTACTCTATATAAAGGAGGGATTTGCTAGTTCTTTTGTACACCATAATTCCAAGGGCTAATTGTTCTTGTGAAAAATAAGAGAGCTTCTTAGAGAGAGGTTGTAAAGAGAGAAAATGTCGACCTTTCAGTCGAGTTTTTCTAGTAGCAATCCTTGGCGGGATTCCGGCGAGGTGCTCGTGTGGATTACTGGTAGAGGACGGACGCTTGGACGGCTCGCGCACATCTACTCCTACTGGACGGTCAAAGCGTCGATATTTTAGATCAAACAAGGTAACCACCGTCTACTAGCCTTAAATGTTTATTGCTTAAACGAAGTCGATCCTGGTCAAAGGAAATAAAATTTTGAATTCCGCTGCGTTCCCGCGTAGATTTCCTAACAGTGGTATAAGAGGTGTCTTCGAGCTTAAGCAATAAGCATCTTTTACTCACGTAGTAATTTAGATCCAATAGATTAAATCATGTATGATATTGATTCGTAATTAGTGCACAGAAAAAAAAAAAAATAAGAGGCGGCGGCGGCACCACCGCCACATCGGCGCCGGCAGCTGTCGGCACCACCGTCCCCCTCCCCTTCTTGTTTTGTTTCGTGCATCTTTATTTTTCAATATGGTCCATGGTTGGTAATTTCTCTTTTATTTAGTTAATGCCATGTGACTAACCAATGGTTTAAATAGTTTGGTCATTGGGAAGCCATGTGGCATCACCCAATTTGTTGGGAAGAAAGGTCATTCCAAAATTTTGGAATAGGCCTAGAGGCCTAGGCCTCTTCCAAAATATTTGATTTTTGAAAAGGCCTAAGGGCCTAGGCCTTCTCCAAAAATATTTGATTTTTGGAAAGGGCCCAAGATGCCTTTAATTTGGTTTGGACCAAACCAAAGGCATCCTTTTGATTAAGAATCAAAAAGACAGAAACAAAAAAGACCCACTTGATTTTAATTTTGTTGAAAATAGTATTAAATTAGAAAATTAAAATTAAAATTGATTTATTTTTAATGGTTAATATTATTTCGATTAAAGCTATTAATTAATTAAACGTTAATTAATTAATTGATTGGATGCTATAAGACGCAAGTTGTTAAAATTTAATTTCATCTTTTTCATAAGATGTTGATTGTATGGATTAGATAGTAGATATAATATGATTATATGGACCCCGATTGGTCATGGACTCGACCAATAGGATATATATGAATGCTTTATTTTTGGTTGGATTTTATTGTTGTCTTGAGCCGTTATGTAAAACGTGACCCAGTTTTATTTTTTCATTATCTAATTCCCGTTGGCTCCCCCCGTGTGCAGCGGATGTAAAATTTATTAGATAGATTTTTATGTAAAATAAATTGAAGACAAGGATGAAGACCAAAAGAAATGCGACAAAGATCCATAGGTGGTTGCGGCTACCCTTAGTTGTGGCCCGCGGTTTCGTCAGTTTGTATTCGAAACCGCACCTAGGAAAAGTCAATGATCATACCGGTTATATTGTGCGCGAAATGTTGTGTATGTTTTACTTTATATGATATTGTAGTATGCACGTAATAGATGAGACCGTAATTAATTAAAATTAATTATGTGAATTAATTAAAATTACTCCCAAATTAAAAGACTCAAGTCGAATAGCCTCCCAATATTAGAATGACGGTGAAGAACCCTTGTTCGGATCTAATTCATCAGCCACAGCTGGGGGTTGACCTACCTCAGGTATATCGTTATTATTGAGATATGATCGTATGAGATCTCGTGAATATTAGGGTTATGACTTGTCTAAGATTTTCTTGTCCACTTTCCACAGCGGGTTCATTTGAATTTTAGAGGCAATGGTTTGACTAAATTCATAAGATGAAAGATTGTCAAAGAGTTGACTAGTCAAACTACAAGAGTCGTATAAGATACGATTATGTCAAAGTGTTGCCTACCTATTGTGCCATTTTCGGCCCACCAGCCACAGCAGGGGGTCGCGATGGTTCAACGGGATCTTGTCCACTAAAGGAAATAAAATTTTCTTTCATGTCAATTGGGAATAGTTGACTAGTGGGAGCAAAATCATAATCCCAAAGACCATCTTTGATTTTGCATGTATAATCAACAACACTCTTTTATCTTTATTTTATGTTGTAGTTTTAGCAAATTTTATTTATGTTTTATTCTCGATTAGTAAAAACCAAAGAATGACTGTTACCTTTTTGGGAAACGTTCTCAAATAAGGTTAAGCAATTTTAATCCTTTTAATAAGCAATGACACGATCAATCGCATTTTCGTAGTTGAAGGCAAGGAGGCTACATATTTGATTGAGTCCTTTAAGACTTTAATTATTAACGAAAGCTAACATATTGGACATAACGATATCCAATGGGTCACTTCGTCATATGATGATGATGTTCAAACACTAGATGGATTGGATAAGGATGACCACGTCGAATTTTGGAAATGTTGTTTTCAAAATTGTATGATTTAAGTATCAACTTAATTCTTTAATCATTGGTTCAAAGTAATTTAAATAGTTCATGTTCTGAATATGATTCAAAAGGTTAGATAGACTATATATTTAACAAACGTTGGATTTTCTTTATGAAAGAAAATTGAAGACACAACTCTTGTGATGTTTCTTAAGTCCTATGAAGACTGCATTAAGAAATATTTACAAGTGCTTGAAGGATTAAAATGGAAAGTTAGGGCAAGTGATGGAGTAAGAGAACTTATCGAAGTCTCTACCCTAAGCAAGTAAGTTGGGATAAATCTATCTATGTTTAAGTCAACTCTCGGATATATGATATCCTACGAGTGTGATTAAATTAGAAAGATTAAATACATATTTGGAAGGTGAAGCAAACGTTAAAACACTTACCTTATTCTGAATCTCGTAAATTGATAAAGGAACTAAATAAATGTTATTATGTTCTGATTCTTATGAAGAACACGATTTTCAGTTACTTGTTAGGATTTAGGCATATTCAATTGTAAGGAATAAATGTTATTCCGATAAGGTTGAACAGTCACTGAATCTAACATACTTGATTATTATCACCATATAGTTGATATGAGTGATGAAATCTCAACTAAACATTTATATGGCTGTTATCCTTGATTTTGTGATTATTCTAGACATAGTCTCTGTGGAAAGGAAGCGTGTAATCAAATGTCATATTGATGATGTTGAACCATATGATTATGAATCATGTGGGTTATACGTATCGTATCCAAAGAGGACTAAAATACCCTTTTTATGAAAATGGTTACAAAATCTAGAAAATTTACTGTAGTCTAAACATATAGACGTTTGTTGGCTTATGATAATTTATACCATAAATAATTGTTTATCTCTCTCTTGGACTATTTTAGAAATAGTTGAATGTACTTATTGAAGTACGACAATTCCAAAAGCCCGAAAAGTTAAAGCTAGTACGAATATGAGATAAATGAAACATAGGAATTGATTTTCAATTGGATTGAAGCAATTAATAACTGGAGGGTGTTTCAGAAGTCGTCTGAAATAGAATCATATTCTCCCTTGAAGGATACCATCTTTGGGTTACGCAATTAGATTGTGTTCCTTAAATGGAAACAACACTTTATATGATAAAAGTCTGAAGCAAGCCATGCGATGTATCCCTTACCCATTTCGGGATAGTGCCCTTATACTTAACTGAGTTCAAAAGAATAAAGGTTTAATAATTTCCATATTAGATATGGAAGAGGATAATGTCGAATCTATCTTAACCGATGATTTGAAGTTATCATAGGCAAAGTCATAAAGGCTTGGAGCCTAGTACGACATATGCAACTTTGTGGAATATCTAAGCAAGTACGCTAGATAATTTTTACTTACCCGCAGAGCAAAACTGTTTTTCTCCAAACATGCTGTCTTCTAGAGGAAGTGTTTCTTCCAAAAGAAACAGTGGGAGTAAATAAGATCTCAAATGAGCAAGTTGAGCAAGTTGGAACCTTGGGGCAGAAAATGCACATACTTGGTAATCCATAAGGTACAAGAGTTATTACCTTCTAGATTTAAATAATCATGACATCTTCATATCAAGAGACACAAAGCTTTTGAGTTGATCTTTACATATCATAAATCTGCGTCTCAAAATTCTGTTGTTCCATTTCGTTCTTAACATGTCCTTTACTTTACTAATGCAGATGATCAAGAAGGTTTGATATATCATCAACCTTCTGAAGATTCCCACACTAATCATTCTAATGAGATAGAAGTGACCACAATAGGCACCAAATTTAATCTCCAAAATGAATTTCGAGGCCCCTTTATGCCACAGTGGGCACCCAACACATCCCCGTTCTGAAAAATTCTCTACATATACCTTGAAATTTCAGGGGGCTGAAAGAAGCAATTTTGCGCCAAAATACTTTCTCTTTCACCAACTTTACACAAATAGAAAGTTTCTTCTCTTTCTTCCTGCGAAAAAAAGCTTGGTCTTTTTTTTATTGAAAAAAAAGCTTCCTCTCTCCTTTCATCAAATCATGGAAAATAGAGGAAATATAGTTATTTCAACTACAACAAAGCAACCGATTATTCTCCATTCAGTTCTTAACCCGAATCTTCAATTTATCATTGGTGTTTTCTTCGACTGTGAAATTGGAGAAAGAAGGTGATTGATATCCAGGGCCGGCCCTATAGTGAGGCCGGCGAGACCCGGGTCTTAATCCCAACGGTGTCGGAGGGCTCAAAGGTACTTGTTTCGCTAAAAAAAAATCATGTAGATTTAATCCGATCCAACCTAATATAATATGTTAATTTTCTTTTGATAAAGGCCAAAAAAATTTTACTCCAATCGATAAAGGTCCCAATAAAAAAATTTACTTGGCCCAAAAAAATAGACATACAAACAAGTTTTATTAATTTTTTGCATTTACGGATGTTAAAAACGCGATAAGTGTTGGAAAAATTGTTGTACTTAGGATTTGATAGAGAATTAGAACCTCCAAGGCACGTTAATAACGTTGTCTTTTAAGAGATGTTTCGTCCACACGATTTGTCACTAAGGGATGAAATGAAAATCTCTTTCAGGATACAATGTGGGTGTTCGATTCAAACAGTGACTTGTTTGAATCAAACCCGAGGACACTCAAAGTTTTTCGGATGATGTTGTCAAACTTATGAATTTTCGTCTGCATACTTATGCCTTTTATTGGTTGCAAATACCCCATAAACGAGTGGAGGTACTCCTTGCACGAAAGGGTAGGGTTGTCCCTGTTCACCGAATGAAAGAATGCAACCCTTACACGAAAGGGTAATTACATATCTGTTCGAAAATGCATGTATCTAAAAATACATATCCTTTCATGAACTGATGCATGCATTGGTTTAGGTTTCGAACCCCGTTTCGTTGCGATAACATTAATTCGTACGGAAACTCGTATGCAAACGATAACCAAAATATTTATTTATGAAAAATATCTAACAATATGTATATTTTAAAATAAAAATAAAACAACTTCAACTAAAAGGCCCAATTCGAAGACTTGGTCTTAAACCCAAAAGAAACGAGGGCCGGCCCTGTTGATATCCTTTGAAATCAGGTTTCTCTCATTTGCATGGCAGATTTTAGCTAAGCAATTGAGAGGTAAGTTAATCTTCTTTTGTTTAGAACTAAGAGGTAAGCTAATCTATAGGTGCAAAATTCATTATTTTCAGTACGTAGTAATTTTTTGTAAGGTTTTTTTTTTATATATATTTTTTATTTTAACTGATTGTAATCTATTATTTGTTAAGGCATTTGATGTGGAATGCTGAGTTATAGTATTAATTTCGCAACTTTATTTTGGTAATGATTTTTTTGCACAAAGCTTGGATTTTTAGTTGAGATGAAAGAGAAAAGTTGTTTAATTATTGGGGGTTGTGTCTCGGATTTTATCTAATGAAAAATAAACAAGTAATAAAATAATCAGTTTAACCCTGAAGTGCCAGAGGATCGTAGTATAGTAGTTACAACCGAGTCGAATCATGGGGAATCGATGTTGGTCTAGTTCTTAATTTCTAAAGTTGTCACGAAAAATAAATCAAAACAGAACAACAAAAAAACGAAAAAATAAACCTGACAGAGGATCTAGAATCCAAAGCCAAGAAAGATAATTACGAGCCAAACTAATGAAAATAATTCTATTCTAAAAAGATAATAAAATTACTAAGATGATAACAAATAAATTGAAAATGAACAAGCAATGATCCACCGATCTCACAACCCTCAACTTTCTCTCTAGATTGTTTAGTGAAGATTTAATGAAGATTGTGGTTCACCTATCAAAAGTATGAATTTCTAATCTCTTAGATAATTCGTCTGTTAATCTCTCATCTCTCGATCTTAAAGATTAACGCTTTCATAACAAAGGTGTAAGATTTCTCAATCTAGCAACCTAGAAATTAACCTAACAACTTTCGTTATTTTTAGGTTAAAAATCTAATCTTTACTACGGTGATCTAAGTCTAACAACGATTCTCATCAAACGTTAAACATCAAATCGCAACCATCTCTCGATTTAAATTGCATAACAATATGAACATAATAAAGAAACAAACTTTATTTAAAACTCACCAAACAATCCCAAAGAAGAAATCAAGATGTTGCAGAGATGGCTTCACAAAGCTCGTTCAAATCGCCTAGCCTCTACTCATCGTTGGTATATAAATAAAAAGTCGATAAAACTATGTTTATGGTAGCAAGAGGAAGCAGCAAATTCGCCCTCAAGGGGCCTGGGGCGGCTAGGGATGGAATTGTATCTTATTTAGGGTTCAGAAAACACGACTATAAATAGGTTTTTAATGTCGGTTTAGCTGAGGCGGCGGCTGGACGCCCGTTTAGAATGGTGAACGCCCGTCCAGGGTGTATAAAATTTTCGAGTCGGGCCGAGTCTGATCAGACGCCCGTCCTATATGTTTTGGAACGCTCGTTCAACAAAAAGTTGTCTTCCCTGAATCGAATTTCTTTCGTGGACGCCCGTCCTCTTCCTCAGATGCCCGTCCTGATGGACGGAGTGGCAAACGCACGTCTAGATTGCTTGATATCTTTATTCCAAGTTCCACTTGCATCTTCCTCATTTCCATTTAAACTCCGTTCACAACATGTTCGCGGACCTACAAAACCATGAAAACGTGCAAAGTGTAAAACCACACATAATTTTCAATAAGACCACGAAATTAGCTCAACTTTGCAATTAGATCATTTCCATACGCATTCTTTCAATAAATCATTTAAACACTTAATTTTCTATAAAAAGTAATAAAACACAAAGGAAATTGCTACAAAATAAAGTCGTATAAACCGTAAAAATCACCGTTAACAACTCCCCCACACTTAGCTTTTGCTCGTCCCGAACAAAACAAAAGAAAACATAGACTTACTCAAGCATTGAACTACAGAAAATCCCATATTTCAAATCACATCCGGTCGACTAGCATAAAAAACATACATCCCATGTAATAAACAACTACTCGAATGTGTAGTGTGTGCAAAGTCTTCTTCAATTTCCACTGATTCCACACTTGACAATTAAAGTCAAGCTAACCAACCAACACCCATTTAAGACAGATAATGAATCATCCTGACTATACATACGCCCTACAAAACTACTCACGTCATGACTAGAGTAATACATGTGTTTTTAAATCTTTTGATTGTGTACCTGGATATTCCCTACAACATATACCTTGGCCTATACTGGGGATAAGGTAGGCGATAACTAAGTCTTTCACTTATTCATACCAAATTCCTTGTGTAAGTTGATTTAATTTATCTTTCACATATAAACGCACATCAGAATGAGCTCTTGCCCGTCATAGAAGAATAGGACATTCGTGATATACCCTACCTTACTCAAATCATAAGGCAGCTTCTTCTGACTGTCGTGAGCTTTTGGTCATCATAGTGGTATAGGACATTCGAGATACGCCCTACCTCACTCCAATCATCGACCAGCTTCCGACACACCCAATTTCAACTTTTTAAAACAACTTCTTAAATCACGTTTCACTTATCACATTCAGGCTTCGGTATATTCATAATACTTCCTACTTCAATTCCAACTACGCACATATTACAATTTCCATGACATTAGCACTAAGAGAACGGTCTTATAACCAGAATCAAACATCATCGGTTTAAATGGGTACAGTTTCCTAAGTTCAGCTCGTCATCGAAGAGGCTTACGTGAAAAGAATTCGAGTAAAGGCTTATTCATCAAAGGTCTATGCTAAAATACTAGTCAACTTAGCACACGTATGGGAATATAACAAGTAAGTAAGCCAAAATAAACTTATGCTCGGGACGGATGTTTTTAAAAATTTGAAATTTTTTTGAATTTTTGAAGAATGGTGATAAGCATAATAAGCATAATAAATTAAGCACATTCTGTAGGTACAAACAGCCAATCCCTCCCCCACACTTAAATAACAACATGTCCTCATGTTGTGCAGAATAAGAAAAACTTAGCTGATTGTAGTTCGAATTCGGCAATTCTAGAAGTGGTCGCGAGTCAGATCCAGAAACGCTTGAAGAAATCAGTAGACTGTGGACCATCCACCGGAAAACTGACATCGTTTAAAAGCTCACAATTGCTATCGAAAATATCCTGCACACTTGAAAAACAAAACAAAACGTACCTCGGGGATAGGGGCACAAAAGATGATAGACAAGGCAATATCATGGAACAAAGCATTAGCAATGCAAAAAAAAATGATAATAACCGAATCTATGTGAAAAGTAGTGCACAAATGTAACATCGGCAGGAGGAAGGAAACACATTGATTTTTCAAATTACGAAAATGCAAGTTACCTAACCACAGAAACCGACACCAAAACCCAAGACAAAACAAAACAAAACTACTACAATGAGAAGAAAACTATCTTTCGTTATTTATTCAACACAAACAAAACTATAATAAAATAATAATAGCAACAACTTTTCTTAATATTGGGTTGCCTCCCAACAAGCGCCTCTCTTTAGTGTCTTTGGCTAGACACACTTAGCTCACTATCCATTATCAAACGGATACGTCCTTCTCGCATGGTTCTTCAACGAATATTCAGCATACGAGCCATCCAACCCACCTTCATAGGAAATTAATGGAACCATGGCTCGAACACATATAATCACCTATAATCGCAGCAAACAATATTATAAAGCTACAATTATAAGAAGTTATCGGTAGTAAGTTAAATGTACAAGTTGCAGTGGTTAGTTGTGTTAGTTAGAGGTTGTTAGACGTAGTTAACACCTTATAACTGCTCATTCAACTGCGCATTGTAGTAGAATGCAGTATATAAGCTGGTTTTAAGTAGAAAGAATGTTAATTAAGTTGTTCTATTGACACGATTGTGTAATTTCTGAACTAAAAGATAACCCCGTAACTATTGGTGGTCGTCCTCTCGAAATTAAGTGTTTCTTCTTCTTCTTCAATTGATTCTGCATTGAGCTTGTTTTCATCGAATTCCCTTCTTGTTTAGCATCCTGCAACTGGTAATTTGAAGGATTTCATGGCCAGTAGTATGAATTTCTACCGCATTCGACTTGAGCTAATTCTAGATTATTTTGAGTTAAATAGAAAATGTGTTTTCATTTCAAAATGGTACCGAAAATATTAAATAATCTTAATATATGTCATTTTAAACTACTATTCTAAAAGGAAAAAATCAATTCTAAAATGAAATATCTAAATTATATATTAAATTATATATTTATCTCACAAATAAAAGTGGTAAAAATTATATTTTGTTGAAGGGGTAAAACTAAAATAAAATCTAATAAATATGAATTCAAGTTACACACAATATTTTATCTCACTCCGTTTTTAATGACGGTCACACTTAGAAAAAAGTAATTGACAATGTTCATCCAAAAAATTAGTAACTTTAAGCTAAAAAGTTATCAGGTTCATCCAAAACATGTCAGTTATTTTTTCCTGCATATATGACGGTTAAAAAAAACGGAGGGAGTATGTATTTTTAATTCGAACGTGCTCATGAGTTAACGACCTAACAAGTTGAGCATAAAAATGTTTGGAACTGACTAGTTTAGAATTCAAACAATATTCAAATCGAGTTAATTGAATATTGAACGTTATCAAACCAAATCATTCGAGCAAAAATCAAACAGAATTTAAACCGTTCACGAACGACTTTACTCTTTGACACACATATTTTAATATGTCCTCATGAAACCAAATACTATTATTATTACTCTTTGGCGGTCATTGTCAATGCCTAGAGATATTATTATTATTATTATTATTATTATTATTATTATATTATTATTATTAGTTGTCCGTCAAGGGCAACTAAGATATTTAGATTGCCGTGCGTCAAGGGCAACTAATTCAAATTATGCGGCATGTGCGTGTCTTAATTCACTGAATGACTCCATCGAATTAACTAATCCATTCATAGATGAATAAAACAAAAGGAAGACTCCTAAAGAAATAGGGGAAATTCGAAATAATACCTTTTTTTTATTATAAATAAAACTAGGATGATGAGAATGACATAAATATTTCATCAATTGAATAAAGGGCGTTTTTTTAAACTTTTGCGATAAAGCGACAAAACTATTTATTCATTTGTCGAAAATTCACTTGTGTTCAAATTCACCGCTTAAATTAATTAAATTCACCATTTAAATTCACTAATTTTCAAAATTCATTATCGAGATTCACCGATTTTAAGGATTCATCATCAAAATTCACCGTATTAAATTCACCGATTTCGGGATTCACTGGGAGATTCACCGATTTTGAGAGATTCACTGTCATTCTTCTCATTATAAAATTATGCATTGTCCTTCTCCCTATAAAAATATGTAGTTGTCTCCGTTATTTAAAAATATTCCAGATTGTGTCCTTATCCCTAATTTTCCATAAAAACTAAATCTACCTCTCGAATTTCAAAATCCACATCTATCTCCCGTCTTAAAGGCAACACCGCTCATTAATAGGAGGTACCATCTATTTTTCACTCACCACACCGCCTATAAATGGGAGGTACCGCCCATCTTCGTCCTCGTAACCGCCCATCTTCCGTCCAAGATGGGAGGTACCGCCCAAAATATTCCAAAATTCCGCCCATTATGTGCGGCCCGCCCAAATATTCCAAAAAATTCAGCTTTTCGTCCCATAACCTCCCATTTCATCCCTTCAAACCGAAAATTTAACCATTTCATCCATTTCTTCCACATTTGAACGAATATTGCATCAATTTTTTTGGCCTCTTTTAAACAATATTCTATCAAATTTCGAGGTTTGAAGGTTCGAAGGATTCGAAGGATTCTTGGTAAATTTTGTGTTAATTTCATCGTTATAATCGCTCCTTCTTGGTAAATTTCGTGTTAATAATCATTTCATCAATTTGTTGATTTTTTGAAGAATTTTAATGAGAACGAAAGACTGAATATTTTTGAAATTTGGGCGACCTGCCCATACTGGGCAGAATTTTTGAAAATTTTGGGCGGTACCTCCCATCTTGGGCGGAAGATTGGCGGTTACGAGGACGGAGATGGGCAGTACCTCCCATTTCTGGACGGTGTGGTGAGCGAAAAATAGGTGGTATAGCCTATTAATGGGCTGTTCCGTTCATTTTTAGGCGGAGGATAGGTGTTAATTTTTAAATTCGGAGAGTGTAGATTTAGTTTTGATTTTCGAAAAAATGTATAATTCGAATTTCTCCAAGGAAATGGCAAAATTAGAAAAATGATCCTCTAAGTTGGCCTATTATGGATTTTAGTCCTGCTCTTGCTCTAGTGAGGAAAATTGTTCCCGAAGTTGTTGATTTTTTTGGAAAAATGGTCCTATCCGCCGGATATTGCTGACTGGGCACCGGAAGCCTTTAAAATTGCCGACGTGGCTGCCACGTGGGATCCAGCGTGGCTGTGGAGTCCTATTTCTCCTCCATTTAGTGAAAATAAAAAATTGTTGTTAAAAGGATTCGAACTGGCAACCTAATTGTAAAATACCAAGCTTTTCGCCATCCAAGCTATAACTACAATCTATATACTATGACACAAGTTATTATAAGTAATATGATTTGCTTTGGTTTAATTTGACATTTCAAGTTCTTGACTGAATCCCCCATACAAATGTTTTACGTTTATGATTTCAATATATGTCAAATGTGATGATTTAAGCCTTGATTTTCCTTGTTAATTTGATGTAGTTCTTTTTTAAACTATAAAAAATAATAGTATCTACTTCCCTAAATGTAAATGGATTTAAAATTTTCATATACATTAATAAAGTGATTAAATATTTTTTTTTGAAACACAGTGATTAAATATATTAGACTATAATGTTTGGTTCACAAAAAAGACTATAATGTTTGATATACAATTTGATTATCATTAATTAATGTAATATTTAAAAAATTAAAAAAGGTGACCGAATATATACAAATTAATAGTAAGATAAGAAAAAATATTATAATTATTACTCTTGTAGTATTGTAAGATTGACTAACATTAATAATAATAATAATAATAATAATAATAATAATAATAATAATAATAATAATAATAATAATAATAATAATAATAATAATAATAATAATAATAATAATAACATATAAGAAAAATAAAAATAAAATTTATGCGTGAGCTCTTAACCTCTCTTTCCCCCTATTGTCTACGCTCTGTCTAGTTGAACACCAACATATCAAAATCCAAATCCTGGGGAGGGGCTATTTTTGTCTTTTATGCATCAACTTCCTGTAGTGTTTTATTATGGGTCATTTTGCACCTTTTTCAATAACATTAATCAATGGTCAATAATAATTATACATAGACATGCCTAGACACACACACACACACACACACACACACACACACACACACATATATATATATATATATATATATATATATATATATATATATATATATATATATATATATATATATATATATATATATATCATCTACAATTAAGTGAATTTTGTAAATTAGTTTCTATAAATTTGGCACATACAATGTTGGAAGGGATGTTGTTGTGCACAAGTAATAACTTGTGTCATAATAAGCACATTGATATTATAGCTTTGATGGCAAAGTGCTTGGTAATTTATCATTAGGTCATTGGTTCAAATCCCCTCAACAACAACTTTTTATTTTATTTTCTGTAAATGGAGTAGAAATGGGAGCCACAGCCACGTAGGATCCAACGTGGCAGCCACGTCGGCAATTTTAAAGGATTCTGGTGTCCAATAAGCAATATCCGGCGGATAGGACCATTTTCCATTCCGTGCACAACCAAGAATATCCGTGGATAGGACCTGGGTTTCAAAAAAACAACTTAGAGTGTCATTTCTCTTACCTGCAGAGCGAGGGCGTACTAAAATCCATAGTTTGCCAACTTAAAGAAACATTTTTCTAATTTTGCCCCAAAGAAATACTATCTTCGTCCCACAAAATTACTATTCACTTTTTATTTTCACACAGATTAACAAAACATAACTAACATGTTGTGCTTTAGTACTCCCTCCGTCCCAATTTGTTTGGGACATTTTGAAACTCTCAATATTTAAGAAGACATCAATTATGAGTTGTTTTGTCATTTAAAATTTGTCAAATTTACCTTTTTATCCTTTTATATGTAGCATTATTTTTCATAATATTTAAGGAGACATCAATTAATGAGTTGGAGAAATTTAGGCAATTAAAGCAAGAACTTTAAGTCTATTTAGAGTTATGAGAATTATTTTGGGGCAGCCGAAAAAAGAATAAGTCCCAAACAAATTGGGACGAAGGGAGTAATATATTGACATACTCCCCCGTTCCTATTTAACTATCGTATTTGCCAAAAATAAAAATTCCTTTTTATTTGTCCTGATTACATTTTGAAAGCATTATTTACTGTACTTTTCTATATCTACCGTTATTTATTAAGGGGTGGAAGATTGAAAACAATATTTTATTAATTATATTCAAGGGGTATTGTGGTCATTTTGATATTAAATCAAAGTATTAACTAATATTCTTAATGTGTGTGTTTTGACAACTGCAGCAGTTAAATTGAAAAATAGAGATTTTTTATCTTTCACTTAATAATAAATGCTCAATCCATTCCAAAATAACGGAAGCATTTGTTAAAAACACACGGATTAAGTTAACAATTAATTGCTTTGACTTTTATGCGAAAAGAGTATAATATCTTTTTCTTTCTTTTTGAGGTGTATAATATCCTTATCTAATAGTAAAAAACGACTCATAATAAGTACCACATTGGCAATAGGCTAAAATGGGATATGGTTGTTCAAATAATGAATTAGCCGAAAGAAAGATTCCATGAAAATGGATCGCCACTCTCCACAATTAAAGTAGGAAAAAAAATCACTATCTACGTAAGTTAATCCCTTGGCAATATGGAAATGGGATATGCAATAAATATTGTTGGGGCATATATGATAAAAAAACGGTTAAACCCTAATCGAAATATTAATCTGGAATGAATGGAAATATTAATCGATTAATCTGGGCAGCAGTCAGTCACGCCATTATACCAAGAGATCTTGAAAAAAGTCGTCCCTTTTACGGGATTCGAACATCTACACTCCAACTCCCGGTCCAGCTGTTATTACAACACCGAATCCCCTTTACCACTAGGCCATGTCTTGGAGACTTGGGGCATATATGATACTACCTCCGTCCCATAAAAAGTGTCCACTTTTTAAAAATAAATTGTCCCATAAAAAGTGTCAATTTAGAAAACCAATACATCATTTAATGCAATTTTTCTAAATTTACCCTTATCATAACATTTAATGTTTATATATTCATTTCATATTCCAAAAGAGCATTTATTATTTCATAGGGGTATAGTTGTCTATCACTACCTAAAATACAACATATTAATTGTTTTCTTAATCTGTGTGCACCACAAAAATTGGACATTTTTTATGGGACGGAGAGTACTATATTAAAAAGGAGGAGAAAGGTAAAATGGGAAAAATACAATGAATTTTATTTCAGAAAATGTTTTTGCCTCAGTTATTTTGGAATAATTTTTTTTGCAACTGCCTAAGATATTATGGAACGGTAGGAGTACTTGTTTTGAGATGTAAAATGAGTGCAATAAACAAATGTTGCACTAAAATAGAATTAAATCATGCATTGCTATTAGTACCTTTTTCGTTTTTGACACTTTTTAAGGAACTATAGTACCTTTTTCGTTTTTTGATGAATATATATATATATATATATATATATATATATATATATATATATATATATATATATATATGATACCAATGAGCGTCCAAGGGATCAACTAAGGAGTTATGTGTACAAAATAAACAAGAATAAAGAATCCAAACAAATCTATTATAACAAATGTAAACAAAGAGCCGGCAATTGTATGAAATATGAAAAGGAGGTACAAAATATGAAAATTTTAAATAAAACTTTAAATAAACATGTAAAGATAATACATTTTCAAATTGAAATATTTGTTTGTGTTTTACAAAGGTGCAGATACAGG
This sequence comes from Gentiana macrophylla, assembly GCA_026214975.1. Classification (NCBI taxonomy): domain Eukaryota; kingdom Viridiplantae; phylum Streptophyta; class Magnoliopsida; order Gentianales; family Gentianaceae; genus Gentiana; species Gentiana macrophylla. Next base: position 80,862,508 of record CM047807.1, on the reverse strand, counting down.
CAAAGTTGGAATTCCCTGCTTCTTGTCTTTTGATTTTGCAAAAAATAAAAAAATGTAACTAATGTGCAAAAGTGCAGAGACTTAACAGAAAAAATGAAAATGAGAAAAATTTGTAAACTGGTATTATGCGAGTCTAAGAGACTGCCCTCCTTCCCCTTTCTATTTATATTAAAGATAGAATAATTGTAGTGGTGTAATAATGTAAAGTCTTGTTTGCTTTTGTGAGTGGTATAAGTCTTGTTTGCTTTTGTGAGTGGTGTCTGCGCCATTATTGGTATGGATGATCTTGTCTTCTTTTGTCGCCTTGCTTGAAGTGATGCCCATTATTTGTGATGAATAATCTTCTTTCTTGTTTTGTCATGACGCGTGTCATTGCATGGTGAAGACTTTTGCCGAAGTCGTGCTTTTGTCGCTTTCGGGAAGTGTTGAATAGTCTTCTTTAATTTTTATAGCTGTGTGTATTTCGTATATAATCTATATTTATTTGTAGATATATAATTGTATATATATATATATATATATAATTTTTGTAGTGATGTGTGTTCATATATGTGTGTGCATAATATAGTAGTGTATATTTGTGTATTAGGTGGAGTAGTTTGTGTGCATGTGAGTGTTTGTGAGGAAGTAAAGTGCAGGTAACTCTTTTGTTTAGCATTTGATATATATATTTTTATTTTTTTTATGGTATTGGTGAGTAATCCTCGTCTTCATCGTCAATGTTGACTGACGCAGTGGAGCTGATAGGTGATGTTTGTGAAGTTGAGGCATATTGGGATAGGATTTGCTGTAATTCCTCATCTGTCTTTGAAGCAGCTAATAATGCTGCCATTTGTGCTTTTCGTTCTGAGAATTTTGTAGGCGTAGTAGGTTGCTGAGTGTTTTGTAGTGTTTGCAACCATCTTTCCATGTTTGTTGGTAGTAAACTTTGGATAATGTTGCATTTTTCCCACCATCTTACCCTAAATCTTCTTCGGATAAGTTGCATAGGATGATCAGAATAATATAGATACCAGTTCAGTATCCATGGTAGATAGAATTTTGTACATAATGTTGAAAATGCATGAAATCTTTTTTCTGCCTCATAAGGTTTGTACTTTGCTTTGAAGATGTTGAAGGATTCAAGAACTGTTGTTTTTTGTATTTCCGGTACTGAACCAAAACATTCCCACCATTGGACCCACCATGATGGAAACTTTGAGATTTCTGTAGTTTTTGTATCAAAATGCATTAACCAAGTGTGCTGATTGTTCTAGTTCTGAATGAAGAACTTATTGAACTATGCTTGTTGATATTCCCAATAGTTGAATGTAATTGTATAAAACGGCTGTTGTTTGCATTCATTTGGAAATGCAATAGGCGCTGATGAGTCTGCGTACCAATCTTTTGCAGAAATTACATGGTGAATTTTACAGGTTGAAAATGCAGGTGTGGTTTGGTTATTTTGATAGTATTTGTGATCAAAGCTCGCTGATTGTGTAACTTGTAATATTTTTTGGTAAAAATTGGTTTTTTTTTGTAAATCCCAAGGTTTGTAAAACCATCATGTTCCAAAGTAACTTTGGATGGATTGGAATGGGTCTTGTTTATGAAAACCGGCTTCTACCATAGTAATATTTTGTGAGTATGGTTTGACTATGTAAGCTGTCTTTTGGGTTCTTGTATTTTGTGTGGTGGAGGGTTTTGCTAGTGGTTGGAATGAATTTGATGTTAAAACAATGGGTCTTGTTGATGATGATGCTATGGGTGTTAATGAAGATGCAGTAGGTCTTGGTGAAGATATTGCGGGTAGCTGTAGTAGGTTTTGTGTTTTTGGTAAAAGTTGAGATAAATGTATTTCTCTGAATTCTAGGCTTTGTAGTAATTTATCAAGACATTTTTGTGTTTCTGGGTATAGTGAACCTGTTTCTTTGGCGTCTTGTTCTTCTTTAATGACGATGTCATTCCAAGACAAGTTTGGTTTTGTATTTGTAACTTTTTTCCCTTTGTCAATCTTTGATGCCATCGGATCTGTCTTGTAGGAATTCACGGGTAAGAAAATCGGGAACTGAATTTGTATCTCCATTTATGAATTCGATATCAAAGTAAAAAATGCTTAAAATTGCTTGCCATCGTGCAAATATTTGCTTTGATGCAAGATTTTGTACATCCTTTTGTAAAATTTCTTTTTGCACTTTTACAGTCTATACGTAATAAAAACTTCTTGTTTAATAAATCGCTTTAAAATTTCTGAATGCATAAAACAATGCTTAAAATCTCTTTTTAATTGTGGAATAATTCTGTTGGGTTTTATTCCAATGTGTAGATGCAAATTGAACAATTAGTTCTTTAGAATCTTGTTTGTGCTTCAAGATTCCTCCATAACCAATATCAGAAGCATCAGTTTCTACTATTTTCTGTAGTGCCGGATCTGCTAAGTGTAGACAAGGAATTTGTGTGACATGTTTCTTAATTTGTTGGACAATTTTTGTATGTGTTGTATTCCAAGGTATAGGGTTTGTTTTTAGACAGTCATTGAGCGGTTTTGCTATTCTGTTTAGATTTGGGTAAAAGTCTAGGACATAATTTAAACATCCTAAGAACCTCTGTAGCTGTTTTTTGTCAATAATTTTATCTTGAAATTTTGTGGTGAATTGTAGAGATATTTCGATGGGTGTAATAGTTCCTTGAGTAATATAGTGTCCAAAAATCTTATTTTTGTTTGAAAAAGCGACATTTTAGATTCGGATATAACTAAACCGCTTTTTTCGATTACATATAAGAACGTTTTTAAGTGTTTGAAATGTTCATCAATAGTTTTTGAAAATATAAGTACATCATCTATGTATACAATGCAAAATATCGAGTAATCATTAAATATTTCGTTCATAATTCTTTGGAATTCTGAAGGAGCATTTTTTAGACCGAAAGGCATTACATTCCATTGGTATTGTCCAAATGGAACTGTAAATGTTGTCTTATATCTATCTACTTGTTTTATTTGTATTTGCCAGATATGAAGGCATCATAGAGTTTATTTACAAGGTCTTTCTTATTAGGTATGGGATAGCAAATCCATTTTAATGCTTTGTTAAGTGGTTTATAATTAATGACTAGTCTAGGAGTTCCTCTCTCAATCTCAGAGGCTTTATTGACGTAGAAAGCAGAGCAACTCCAAGGTGATCTGGTTTTAGAGATTAATTTTTTGTTTTCAAGATCTTGTATTTCTTTTCTACAAAATTGTTCAAGGTCTTTATTCATTTGTATAGGTCGGGCTTTAGTAGGTATATCTTTTTCATGAAAAGATGTATCATAGGGTAAATCAACCATATGTTGTTTTCTATTCCAGAAAGCATTGGGTAGGTCAGCACAAACTTTTGATGTAAATATCTTTTGTAATCTTAATATTTTTTCTTTTATAGTAAGTTGATTTAGTAACCTATTTATTCTTTGTAAGGAGACATGTTTTTGTAATTCATTGAGCTGAAATTGTTTGTTGTGTATTATATTATTGATGTTGTTTTCATGTATTGATGAAGCTTTTAATAAATTTAAACTTCTAGTTCTTGGTTTTACTAAGAATGGAAACTTATGTTTTTTATTATTTATTTTGAAGGTAATGGAATCTGGACAAACCTTGTAAGGTGTGATAAGGTTTATGAAAGGAGTGCCAAGGATTACGGAATGATGGATGTCATTGACAACCACAAAGGATGTCATCAGATAGATCCCATTGTTGATTATGGAAGCTTCTGTCTTTTGCAGAGATTACTATTTTTGATTTATTTGCTGCTGAAATTTTTTCATGGGTTTGTTGTAGGAATTTTATAGGGACAAACCCTTCTTTTATACAATAAAGTCGGCTCCAATGTCAAATAGTGCGATGGTATGAAGTTCAAAATCATTTAAAATTTTGATTGTGATATTTATGAGCAAATACGTTATTGTAGTTAAAGGCAATGAGACTACATATTTGATGTAGTGCTCTAAGACTTTAATTATTAGTCAAAACGGAGGCTCATGATATGATTAAATCACTTGAAATAAGTTTCAATGAAATAATCATATATTGGATGCGACATTATGTCATCCGATGACAACATTAGATGTGTTGAATGTGAATGACCACAACAATGAATTTTAGAAAAGTTGATTTCAAGATTGCATGATTTATAGTATCAACTTAATTCTATAATCATTGCTTGAAGGTTAATTAAATAGTTGCATGTTTTGAATATGATTCAAAAGGGTAACTAAACTATCTAATAAACATTGGATTTTCTTTATAAAATAAAATTAAAGACATAGCTCTTGTGATTTTTCTTAAGCCTTATGAAGACTAAACAAATAAATATTTACAAGTGCTTGAGGGATTAAAAGGGAAGTTAGGGAATTTGCTTAAGTAAGAGAACTTATCGAAGTCTCTATTCTAAGCAAGTAAGTTGAGATAAATTTATCTAAGCTCAAGTCAACTCTCAGATATATGATATCATGCGAGTATGATTGAATTAGAATTATTAAGTACAAAATATCCTAAGATATGGAAAGTGAAGCAAACGTTGCCACATTTTCCATATTGTATTCTAAATCAGGTAAACTGATTAAGGAACTAAATAAATGATATTGTGTTCTAATTCTCACAACGAACACAATTTTCAGTCACATGTTAGAATTTAACGGACAAATTCAATTGTAAGGAACAAACGTTATTCCGATAAAGTTGAATAGCCATCGAATCTAACATACTAGATTACTGTCACTATATAGTCGATATAGATGATAATATGTCAACCAAATATTTGTATGATTGTTATCCTTGATATTTTGTGGTTGTTCTAGACATAGTCTCTATTGAAGAGAAACAAGTAATCAAATACGATTCAGATGGTGTCTGAACCATGCGATTATGAATCAAGTGGGTAAGACGTATATATCTTATCTAAATATGACTAAAATACCCTTTTATGAAAAGGTTATAAAGACTAGAAAATTTCCTAAAGCCCAAACATAATGATGTTTGTTGGCTTATGACAATTAATGCCATAAATAATATTTATTACTCTCTATGACTGCTTTTAGAAATAGTCGCATATACATAGTGAAGTACAAAATTCAGAAAACCTGAAAAGTTTGAGGTAGTACGGATGTGAGATTGATAAAGAACTTAAGAATTAATATTCAATTGGATTGAAGCAATTAATGCATGAAGGGTGTTTCATAAGTTCTCTGAAAGGAATTAGATTCTCCATTGAAGGATAGCATTTTGGGATACGCAATTAGATTGTGTCTCTTAAATGAAGATAGCACTTATACGATAAAGATGTGATGTAAGCCATGCGAAGTATACCTTACATGTTCTGGGATATTACCCTCATTCAAGACATATGCTTATCCAAGTTCCAAAGAATAAATGTTGAATGAATTCCATATCAGATATGGAGGACGGTGACATCAAATCCATCTTAACCGATGATTTAGGCTCGTTGTGATTCTAGCAAGCATGCAATGTCAGAATGACTTGGAGGTTTCCCCGTTCACGGGGTGATCATCATGCGTATTGCTCGGGTGTGGTACTGAAGCATGCATAGGATTCATGTTGTTCGTCCGGAAATCGCGTATCCTATGAATAGGAGTAAATATCCGAAAGGGCATTCTTATAAAGATTATCTTACTCTCGTTATTCTTTGCAATGTAGGAGTAAATGATTTACTTCGAGATAGCGTGATGTCTGGATTATAACATAATGTCATTAATGTATTGACACTCGAGATACGACCGTATGGATATTATTACAGTGATAGGATTCTATTTACACGGTAACCGTTACACCTGAAAGGTATTAGTCATTGCATTTGACTCTTCCGGTGATTGGGGGTCACGATGTGTTGCTAGATGCTATTCATGATCGTGAGGTATGAAAGGTATTTTAGTAAATGCACTTTGTGACTACGGCCAACATATTCGGAAGCCTATCGGCTTACACGCATAAGAACATCTAGCTGGATCAAAATGCGGTTATAGTGATAACCAAATAAGAAATCTTTTCATCTCGACTATAAAGTTTTATAGTGATAAATTAGTATTGTGGTATTTAGTTATTATGAATAAATATAATACAAGATATTAATTATGTTGATTAATTATATGTATATATATACTATATATATAGGGCGAAATATATGTATATAAGATATTGTTGGTCTCAGAGAATGGTGAAATATAGTCAGAGGGGGGAGGGGTTTAATGACTATACTAGGAGTTCAAAAACTTTTCGAAAAACTAAAGCAATCACACACATCTAAAATAAAATACAAAATGTAAATGTAGAAAGTAAATTCTGTAAATAAATAACACAGTTTATAGTGGTTCATGGTGGTGTAATCCCTTAATCCACTCGTCTCCTGTGATGATTGAAGGAATTCACTATTGTCTTTCACCAATACAATAGTTGATGATCCTCAAAAGAGTATATCCTATGGCATCAACATTCTACCCATTATGAGCTAAAAATAGTTGTTTCGACCTATAATTATGAACCATTTGAGCTGAATGTCACATGTCGGGTTCACAAGTCGAGTATTTTGCATTTAATGTTTATTTTCCCATATTCAATTTTATTTCGTGTGTTATTTTATTATTTTCAGGATACGAAATATTGGGCTAAGCATTGTGGATAATTCTGGAACGGACTGAACGAAAGGATTGGGCCTAGGGTATTCCAGAACATTCCAAGCTAAATCGGCAGAAAGAAAAAGACAAAAATACCTCGACAAATCAGGAGCTGCCTGTCACGGATTTTATCTAATGAAAACAACAAGTAATAAATTTATAAATCCGGTATTTCCCAAGTGTAGGGATCGTAGTACATCGATTAATACCGGAGTCGATCACAGGGAATCGAGGTTGTTTAATCTAGTTCTTATTAATTCTCCTAAGGTTGATACAATTATTCTAAACCTAAACTAAACGGAAAATAAAGCCGAATGAGAGGGTTGTCGGTCCAAAGCCAGGAAAATATCGTTGCGAACAAAAGCAAATAAAATAAAACTACAACTAAGAAAACAATAAAACTAACTATCATGATAATGACTGAAGCAAATCAACATAGAACAAACATGATCCACCATCCCGCAACCCTTAATTCTTCCCTAGATTATCTTATGATGACTCAATCAAAGTTGTGGTTCACCTAATCAAAGGTATGAATTCCTACTTCCGTAAGTAATCCGTCTATCAATCTCATCATCTTCCGATCTATAGAGATTAACGCTCTCAAAACAAGGTGCAAGATTTATTAGATCTAACAACCTAGAGATCTAACCTATCAACTTCCGTTATGTCAAGGTTAAAAGTCTAATCTTTCCTATGGTGATCTAAGGTTTACACCGATTTCCATCATACGGTAAACATCAAATAGCAATACATCTTCCGATATCGATTGCATCAACAAATAAACAAAGGAAAGATACAAACTTTAAATAAAATCACTCACAAAATCATCCAAAGAAAGAGTAAAAACGCTGCTGGAAAATCTCCCGTGGCTGCTCCAAGTTCACAGCTTAAAGCCATCATCAAGATCGAACGAGAAAAGAAAACGAAAACAAAAACCTAACTAATCCGCAACCCCAGCCTCCCAAAAGTTGGGGCCGCTAAGGTTTTTTCTTAGCATGAGTATGTATCAATAAGAGTCGATAATGTGTGAAAATATGATGATATTAGGGTTGGGGCACAGCTGCTATTTATAGAAGAAGTAAGTCGGCTAGGTCAAAAACTAGGCCGGTTGTGCTTAAGTCGGCCATGGACGCCCGTCTGGTCTTCCTGGACGCTCGTTCGGTCTTGTTGGACGCCCGTCCACTTCAGCATCCAAACTCTCTGAATCAACTTTTCATCCTGGACGCCAGTTCACTTTGATGGACGCCCGTCCATCCTGGACGGGCCTTGGACGCTCGTCCAATGTAATCCAGATTCAAAATCTTCAAATTTATCTCTTTTCTTCTAGCCAATTCCATCCTTATCTCTTTCTCATCAATTAAATCCGACTTGATCAACCTTTAATCCTCTTTTGAACCAATATTATGCATCTACAAGTTAATCAAAACATCACAAAATGTAATATCATTCAAACCAACATAAAACCATCAATAAAACACATAAATTAACCAATTTTGCGATTAACCCGTTAAAAACATCACTTGCTCAATATTTCAATATAAAGCTCGATTTCTATGAGAAACATACGAATATGGAGAGAATTGTTACAAAATATATCCTTATAAAACGTATAAAATCACCCTTAACAACTCCCCCACACTTAAACCTTGCTCGTCCGAGCAAGACAAAACATAATCAAGACTCGAGACAGATAAACATCTTAGCAAATATAAAGCATATTCAATAGTTTAGAGGTTCACCCAAGTGTGTGTGCATAGCCATAACAAATTTCCACTAAATCCACATTTGAAATTGATTCAAGCAAAACTAGCCAACATCCCATTTAGATCAGAAATAAAAAAAAACGATTATAACATGGACCTCACAAAACATACATATTCGAAAAGAATGATAGAGGGTATTTAAGACCTTTCTGACATACTCAGAGGATAATCCCTACAACATATCATTCAGTTTATACTGAGGATAGTTAGAAGATAACTACGGTTTCCAACCATCTTTTCATAGTACAATTTGCCAAATTTTCTTTAAGATTAACTTAATTCCACATATATAGCATATGCCCTCATTCCCAGCAATAGGATGTTTCGTGATAACACCCTAGCTGGACTACTATCATCAGGCAGTCGGGAGCTATTGAACCTCATAGTGGTATAGGACATTTCGTGATAATGCCCTACCGCACTCAAATCATTGGCAGCTACTTCCGACACTTATATATATATATATATATCCTATTCATATTATTCATCTTAGAGTGGTATACAAACCTTAAATTATATCCCTCCTATCACATTCAAACCTTCAGATATTCACAGTATGTCATACTATAATTCTAAACACAAACTATTAAAATTTTCAAAATTCGTATGTAAGCAAAGAATCATGCGATAATCATCAAAATTCTCTAATCAAATGGGCACAGCTCTAAAGTATAGCTCATCATTTACTATGGCACGTGAAAAATAGTGTTGGGTGAGACAACTAAATTTACTAAATATGCAAAATAACGCACCAATGATATAAAAACTCAAATAAAGATATGCATTTGCTCACTTGGGACAAAACAAACAATTTTAAAATTTAGCACTTTTTCATAGAAATATAATAGTATGGCAAATGAATGTAGATACATAAAACCATTTCCCTCCCCCACACTTAAATTACAACATGTCCTCATGTTGTGCAGAATTAAAAGGAAAAGATAAAGAACTTAGCTGATTGTAGTTCGAAAAAGGGAGCAATTCTGGAAGTGGCCAGAGATCCAATCCAGAAACGCTCGAGGAAGTCGGTAAATAGCACAAGCGCTATCGACAATATCCTGCACACTTGAAAAACAAGGAAGTATCTCGGGGACACGGGGGAAATCTAACATATAAAGCACAAAATAGAATCGCTTCAGATGGAAAAATCAAACAGGGAAAGTACAGAACATCTAAGCGTCTAAACACAACTGAACGGAAGTTTGATATAAGCACAAAAAGAAATAAAGCCACAGAAGCTTGTAGAATAATATAGACCACATGTGCAAACAAAAACATCAAACTCCAACTAATAATGATAGAGGAATAGACATGGGAAAGAAGTCATAGAGATTTTTCAAATTAAGCCCATATAAAGATGGAAATTATACATGGAACATTACAAAACAGTAGGGCTAGGTGCAACTACATGAAAAAGATATTACAGTGCAATCTACATGATAAAGTGGTAGCGTACGGCAAGCCGACAGTAACTACAATCAAGAAAAATAAAAGAAAAATAGAAAAACAATGCAACTAGATGACATGCAACTAAATGATATGCAAGAATAAAAGAAAATAAAAGAAAGAAAACTAGCCCACTCATTTGCAACACGACATGTATATCATAAACGTCTACCAAATATGATAGTTTACGATAAACGACAGTACTATTCATTACATGCAGTGTAGACGCGCTTTAAGACTCATCAAAGGTGATAGCATTATGGAAAACCAACAGTTAGCTATACTAAACAGATATAACTCATAAGAAGACATGGTAGCATACGGAAAACCGACATTAGCTACCCATATGAGTTACAAAAATTAACAAGAAAGCACATAAGTCTCAAAGCTCACAGGACTCATCACAACGATATGTAGCATACGGAAACCGACATTAGCTACTAAATAACAATAAGAACAGTTATAGCATATGAGAACCGACAGTAACTATAACATGCATGGATGAATCATGACACCCAGGATAGAGCGACAACAGAACAAAGATAAGTCATATTAGAATCACGTCTAGCTAGGTGAATTACTCAACATGGATTGCAATAGATGGAAAGAAAACCATAACGGTGAAAGAACAGGACATCTACGCATATACACAACGGCCACAGAGGCTCACATTAAAGCATCCATGTCAATTAAAGCATGTATCGAGATAAAATCTATTCAAAAGAAGACTGACAGACTGGACGGCCGTTCAGAAAATCCAGACGGACGTTTAAAGCATATTCAGGGCGGACGGACGTTCACTTACTATGGACGCCCGTCTGACTCAGCAGAAAAGCACAGCAGACTCGATTGATACTAGAAAACAGCAGCAACCCTAAAATCATAACCTAAGACCATATCATTAAAACAGAAACCCTAGTGTTTATTAAAAACAAAACTATGAAACCTAAATTCACGTTGCATAAATTGAGTAAAAAACTTTTTGCACATTCTTAACCCAACGGTCATCGAAACACGGCAAAAATAAAAACTCTCAATTTGTGTGACGCTACTTTTATTGAAAACTACCTAAAAAGATACGGAAACAGAAACCTACCTACGAAAAATTTAAAACAAAAAACAGAAAATGAAAAAAGGGAGAAAAACGTGTTGAAATCTTCTGAGCCCAAAATGGAAGGGAAAACAGTGGATTTTGACCTCGAAAACGGCATCAAACGGCCTTAGGCTGTTCACCACGTCGTCGGCGTCGGAACGAGCTTTCCGAATTGGGGTCCTGCGCGTAAATCCGACACTCGAGCCGAAAGTTACGGCCAAAATACTAATGAGTGCTAGAACGATCCCTTTCATCCAAAAAATTTGACCGTGAAAAACGTGGAGTCAGATAATTCAACCTTAGAACCCTACCTACAAAACCTACCTACGAAAAACAAAAACCCTAGTATATTTATTTAATAAGCAAAAGAAAGACAAACCAAGATATCTACCTAAAACAAAAATAAATAAATAAATAAAAACTGGTGACAGACAGGCCAGACGGGCATCCAAGTTACTGGACGGACGTCTGCCTGGAGAAAGGACAGGACGGGCGTCCACATTACTGGACGCTCGTCTTCCTGGGCAAAACACAAACAGAGACGATCAGATTTGGACGGACGGGCGTCCAATAGCTCAGGACGCCCGTTTACGTTCAAACTGAAACACATAAACGCTGCTAAACATGAAAACAGGTCCAAACAAAACACTAAAACTAAACAAAACCCTAATTGGAACCAAAACACAAACCTATGAAAAATTAATAATCACTAGATAACACAAACTACCTACGAAAAACAAAATAGAACAACTTAGAAAAAATTAATAATGAACTGGACAACCGCACCGATTCCCCTGCAACGGCGCCAAAAACTTGTCACGGATTTTATCTAATTAAAACAACAAGTAATAAATTTATAAATCCGGTATTCCCCAAGTGTAGGGATCGTAGTACAGCGATTAATACCGGAGTCGATCACAGGGAATCGAGGTTGTTTAATCTAGTTCTTATTAATTCTCCTAAGGTTGATACAATTATTCCTAAACCTAAACTAAAACGGAAAATAAACTGGACAGTTATTCGGTCACCCAAAGCCAGAAAATATCGCTTTGCGAACAAAAGCAAATAAAATAAAACTACAACTAAGAAAACAATAAAACTAACTATCATGATAATGATGAAGCAAATCAACATAGAACAAACATGATCCACCATCCCGCAACCCTTAATTCTTCACTAGATTATCTTATGATGACTCAATCAAAGTTGTGGTTCACCTAATCAAAGGTATGAATTCCTACTTCCGTAAGTAATCCGTCTATCAATCTCATCATCTTCCGATCTATAGAGATTAACGCTCTCAAAACAAGGTGCAAGATTTATTAGATCTAACAACCTAGAGATCTAACCTATCAACTTCCGTTATGTCAAGGTTAAAAGTCTAATCTTTCCTATGGTGATCTAAGGTTTACACCGATTTCCATCATACGGTAAACATCAAATAGCAATACATCTTCCGATATCGATTGCATCAACAAATAAACAAAGGAAAGATACGAACTTTAAATAATATCACTCACAAAATCATCCAAAGAAAGAGTAAAAACGCTACTGCTGGAAATTCTCCATATTTGCTCCAAGTTCTGACTTAAAGCCATCATCAAGATCGAACGAGAAAAGAAAACGAAAACAAAAACCTAACTAATCCGCAACCCCAGCCTCCCCAAAGGGGGCTGGGGCCGCCTAGGGTTTTCTTCTTATGAGTATGTATCAATAAGAGTCGATAATGTGTGAAAATCTGATGATATTAGGGTTGGGGCGCAGCTGCTATTTATAGAAGAAGTAAGTCGGCTATGTCAAAAACTAGGTCGGTTGTGCTTAAGTCGGCCATGGACGCCCGTCTGGTCTTCCTGGACGCTCGTTCGGTCTTGTTGGACGCCCGTCCACTTCAGCGTCCAAACTCTCTGAATCAACTTTTCATCCTGGACGCCAGTTCACTTTGATGGACGCCCGTCCATCCTGGACGGGCCTTGGACGCTCGTCCAATGTAATCCAGATTCAAAATCTTCAACTTTATCTCTTTTCTTCTAGGCAATTCCATCCTTATCTCTTTCTCATCAATTAAATCCGACTTGATCAACCTTTAATCCACTTTTGAACCAATATTATGCATCTACAAGTTAATCAAAACATCGCAAAATGTAATATCATTCAAACCAACATAAAACCATCAATAAAACACATAAATTAACCAATTTTGCGATTAACCCTTTAAAAACATCACTTGCTCAATATTTCAATATAAAGCTCGATTTCTATGAGAAACATACGAATATGGAGAGAATTGTTACAAAATATATCCTTATAAAACGTATAAAATCACCCTTAACACTGCCACGGACTTATCGAGAGTCCGGAATCTTCCGAAACGTATTTTCTTAGACGAGGAGTAGTTCTAGATCGTTCTAAGTCGGTTTATTTAGCTATATAAAGCTTTGCCTCAGATTTCAGTGTGTCCAATAGTGTGCCAATTGTGTACAATTTCAAGACAAGTATTATGCAATAAAAGTTCTTTGTTCTTTATTTTATGAGTTCTGATCAAGGAGACGATGAATTCGCTGCCTAGGAAGAGATCCGAGGAAGATCTACACTCATCTTCGAGGAAGTGATTATCTGTCTTTTACAAGATGTGGATCTGTCGTTGTTTTATTTGACTAGTATGTTTTAATTGTTTATTTAGTTTAATTATGTAGTAGTTAGTTTATTTTACCCCATGTATGTATAGATCTAATTCGTTGGTGAAGAAATAATGAAATAGTGATTTCATTTTTCAGATTTGCGATGGTCTATATCTCTAGATCTGAATACCTAGTAAAGTACTAGCTCATGATAATCGGTGCCAGCTATGTTGATCGACATATTTAATTTACATGTTAGTAGCCTGATCAACTATTTGCATGTCATCGTAAATTAACATAAAGGACATGGAAGGTGAAGTATTTATTAGGACATAGTCTTGATGGATCCTTAGGAACGTGCTAGTCATTGTCGATGGCTGCATAGGGAGGTTTTCGGTCTCGTGCCGGCAACTCTAGATTTTATTTCATATGAACTAATACAACCAACGAAGGAGGTTAGTTGTATATAGATTGTCTGCTGTCCTTGCAAATGGAAGTAGATAGGGTTAGGAGTTGCACCCGTAGCTGTCAATGAATTATATATTACCAACGGGAGGATTACTGCATGTTATGGGGGGAATAACTAATAACTTATAATTAGACTAATACATTCAAAACTCTTGTTTGCTCCGTTTGAACTTCCATCATCTTTTTTGTTTATTGGCACCACTTTACTATGTCTATATTATAGTTGATCGTAGACTGTTATTGTGACAGCTCAATCTTGAATGATTTGAGTTCTTACGAGTCTCTATGGGATTCGACCTTGACTGCCAGACTCTACTACGATAGACCTAGTCCTATTGCTAGTACGTGCTTTACACGCGATCAAGATTTTCTAGTGATGTTGCCGGGGATTCATGTCAAGAATACTTTTTATTTAAGATTGAGCATTTGTATATATTCGAGTCTGTTTTATAGTTTACTTATATTGGAGTCATACAGAGTCAGTTTTTGTTTGAATCTGGAAAAAAATTGCATCCGAATAATTGAGGGTAACCCGTGATTAGTAGAGCTTACTAGATTCGGTAGAATCGGTTCTGTCAGTTGAGCGCCGAGTCAGTAGTCGGAGTCTGTATTTTTTAGTCTGCCAAGCGAGTGTAACAGCCGCCGAGGCAAGTCACTAACTTTTGTGCCTTTTAGTACGCTACATGGAGTTCAGCAGCCAAACTCGAGAGATTCATACATGTGATCGAAAAATTTTCTAGACAAAAGAGAAAGGAGTCAAGAGAGAAGACTGATAGGCTGGCGGACGATGTGAGCTCACCCGAAGGAGATCACAGCGAGAAGAAAGAAGAAATTCTATCTTTGGAGGATACAGATAACACCATGGCAGAGAATGGACAAAACAGAAGAGTCAATGGAGCAGGAGTTGTGGTGCAAGGAGATAGAAGAACTCTACAGAGTTATGCAATGCCAACGATTGCTCAGCCAGTGAATGCGGCTGAAGTCTTTCACCCAAAGCCAAATGTGACACATATGGTGACCAATTACACTACTTTCCATAGAGTACCAAACAAAGATCCTAGTGTACAAGTCACTAACTTCTTGGAGATAGTCATCATAGTTAAACCAGTCAGAGTAACCTAGGACAACATTAAGCTGAAATTGTTTCCATTCACTCTGAAGGACAAGGCGAAGATATGGTTATTGTCTCTAGCTCCATGATCGATCCAAACATGGATCGACCTACTACAAAAATTTATGAATAAGTACTGCCCACCTCGGAAGTCATTATAGATGAGACAAGACATCATGAACTTCAAGCAAAAACCAACCTACACTTTTGAGGAAGCTTGGGAAAGATTTAAGGAAGCACAAAGGAAATGGCCTCACCACGATATCACTCTACCCGTACCAATGCAAAGTTTCTATCATGGATTGAGGCCCTGTGAACAAATGAGAGTTGATGCATTGAGCAATGATGTTTTGCATTGGCGTCACCTGAAGAAGGTGAAGAAAAGTTGGAGCAAATAGCACTTACAAGCCAATGGGGGATGCATCAGATTGAGAATGTCAAGGTATCTGAAGGCGTATTTGGAGAAGATACTTTTGAGGTCATCACAGACTTCCCTAAATTCTGATTCTATATCCTTGACTTTAAATACTAAGTTTGATCCCTTAGCCTTCAATAACTGAGTTTGAGCCCTCAGCCTTCAGTCTTCAGCAGGTTCCTAAACTAGTCTACTGACTCAGGTACCCTACTGATCTAGACAAGTCTGTTGATGAAAGTCAGCTGACCTTTTATAGTGCTTGTTTAATCAAACCTATACAAGATCAAACTCTAATAAGCCTATACATATGATCTAGACATCTTTTTGCCTTTTCTCTATAACAGCTAGTCTGGCACTCATCACTAAAACATAAAATAAGTCCAACAATTTCCCCCTTTTTGGTGATGATGCCAATACCCTCCTTTTTCTTTCCTTTCAAAGGGCATGGTTGGCTTTCTGGGAGCTGTTTGTCCACTTTGTTGACCTCCAAAGGACTCAACCAGCAGATTAGAGTTTCCTCAACAGATGCTTCCAGGTCAGTAGGTTCTTCTGGATGTACATTTGTACCTACAACCTCCATCTGCTCAACACTTGGTTCCCCCTGACTTACATGTTCATCAGCAGGGCTAGCAGCTGACTGCTCTTCCCCCTAAACTATTGTAGAATTTGCAGGGTCTTATACAACTGTATCAATATCCACAGCAGGTGCAGACTCAGTAGTCTGATGTGGTTCTTGAGAAGGCTTAGCAGATTGCTCAAGAACAATCTTTTCAGTCTCAGTAGGCATAACAATTTTTAGAGGTTCAGCTTCAATAGCCTCTTGCTCTTCCTCTTCCCTTTGTTCCTCAAGGACCCTCAGTTCCTTGCCTTTGCCATGCTTCTCGTTCTTGGTAATTTCCTTCATTCTCATGGAAAGTTGCTCTGATTCAACTTCAGCAGCTTTCCTCTTCCTTGTGATTTCAGCAGGGTCAGTAACTTCAATTTCAATTGGACCCTCAGTAGACTCAGCAGTCTCTGCTATCTGCTTCCTTGTGTTCCTAGGCTGTAACATCTCTGTGATTTTTCCGGTGTCAGCAGCCTTCCTCTTTTCAGCAACTTTCTTGGGTGCAGCAGGTTTAACAACTTGCTTGACCTGCTCACCACCAGCACCATCATCTCCATCATTATCACTTTCAGTTGCTTCAACATCTACATCATCATCATAATCGAAACCAGGGATGAGATAGCCAATCTCTTTCTTATATCTGGATTTGTTTATCTTCACAGGTGCAACATCATCAATACCCAAATGATTCAGCAGGGCCTGAACTATCAAACCCAAAGGTAAAGCCTTGGACTTCCTTGTCCCTTCTCTTTCCTCAGTTATAAGTTTCTTCATATAATGGACAAAGAATCCAGCCCAATCAAACTTCATGCTGTTGCAAATGATGATTAACAGTTCAATCTTGGGTCCTGATAATGTATCCAGGCTTCCACTGAGTCCTAAGATGTTCTTTCCTATTATCTTGCTCTGCAGGTTGTACTCCATTCCTATATGCTTCACATTGATGCTCAGTGTTGATTTGACAGCATCATTGGTCTTTATTCTATCAACAAAATCCAATTTTGATAGTCCCATTTCCTCTGGATTAGTTGGAGCATCATGTACAGGTGCAAATCCAAAAGCTTCCCTCAGCAGGTTTGAGGAAACTTCAATCTCCTGGCCATTCACTTTTGTAGTAAATGCCTCTCTGTTATCTCTTATCACAATGTTTCTCCAGAAGCTAACAACATTTGTGTAATATATTCTTTTCAATCTGATATTCAGTCCAATCCTTCAAATCTTCTGATTCTACGACCAATATTGATAGCCAATTCAGTTTTGTTAGCATCAACAACAAAGCCTCTGACATTTTGGTTTGTTCCGATATGAACATCATCCTTATCTGCCATTATTGAAGAATAAGATGAAGAAGATAGCTTTCAAATCTGTGTTCACACGGTATATTTGCAGAGCAAATCAATCAGAGTTTTGTAAAGATTCTCTGTGTATATTTATGTATATATAGGGATAGGTAGTTGAAAGTGTCAGATAACGCACTGTACACGTACTGTAGCATTAACCACGATTAAATTTAGAATGAATGAGATCTTGACACGTGGCCCATAACTTATCCATAAAGAGTTGTAACCGTCAGATCGTGTAACTGCGGTTATAAAGATAGAATAAATATCCCGGTCTTTTGCTTTTTGACTTTTTAAAGTTTGACTGTGTAATGTATGTATCAGCCACCTTTGCCATCAGTGGATTTGGCTCAGCAGCCTACTGATAAGTGAGTCCCTCAGCAGCCTGCTGACAATGTAACTCTGCTGATCTTCAATTATTATTGTTCTGTCCAATTGATATTACAAGATGAGGTTTAATACCAATGACTGATCTGTCAAGTGAGCTCACCCAACATGACAAAGACCAATCCCTTTGGCAACTTCATTTGCTCAATTGTCCAAACATAAATAAGTACATGGAATTGTTGATACCAATGACTAATCTGCTAAGTGAGCTCACCCAACATAGCAAAGACTAATCCCCTTGGTGAATTCCGAAGACATTCTTTGATCATAGGTGTATCAGTCAATTTTTATAATTCCAAGTTCAGTCCTTAACTTAGCAAATCTTTCACTATCCAATGGATTTGTGAATATATCAGCAAGTGGATATCCAGTAGGGATGTAAAGAACCACCACATATTTCTTTTCAACATGATCTCTTATAAAATGATGTCTCACATCAATATGCTTGGTTTTGAGTGCAAAACAGGATTTTCTGTGATTGCAATTGCACTTGTGTTGTCACGCATTATAGGAATTTCCGTTTCTTCAATTCCATAATCCCTTAAATGTTGTCTTAACCAAAGTATTTGTGCACAGCAACTTCCAGCAGCAATATATTTAGCTTCAGCAGTGGAAGTTGATATAGAATTCTGTTTCTTGCTAAACCAGGAAACCAGTCTATTTCCCATCAACTGACATGATTCTGTGGTACTTTTTCTATCAATCTTGCATCCAGAATAATCAGAATCTGAGTAGGATATAACCTTGAAGCTTCCATCTTTTGAATACCAATTTCCTACATCCAAAGTCTCTTTTAGATACTTGAGAACTCTTTTGACTACAGCTAAATGACTTTCTTTTGGTTTAGGTTGAAATCTTGCACAAACACCTACAACAAACGATATATCAGGTCTGCTGGCAGTAAGGTACAGCAGACTGCCTATCATCCTTCTGTGTAAAGTCTGATCAACATCTTTGCCTTCTTTGTCTTCATCCGATCTAATGTTTGTACTCATAGGAGTTGATACCTTGGTACTATTTTCCATACCAAACTTCTTCAGCAGCTCCTTGGTATACTTGGTTTGAGGAATGAAGATTCCATCTTTCATTTGTTTGACTTGCAATCACAAAAAGTAATTCATTTCTCCCATCATATTCATTTGGAATTTACTTTTCATGAGATTAGCAAATTTCTCACATATAGAATTCATTTTCATAACCAAAAATTATGTCATCAACATAAATCTGTACCAGCAGGGTGCTATCTCCTTCATTGATTTTGAAAAGAGTCTTGTCAATGGTACCTTTGGTAAAACCATTGTCCACCAAGAATTGAGATAGGGTCTCATACCGTGCTCTTGGTGCTTGTTTCAAACCATAAAGTGCTTTGTTGAGTCTGTACACTTTATCTTCTTGATCTTTAACTTCAAAACTAGGAGGTTGCTGAACATAGACCTCCTCTTCTAGAATGCCATTCAAAAATGCACTTTTGACATCCATCTCATATACTTTGAAGTTTTTATAAGCAGCATG
Organism: Gentiana macrophylla; assembly: GCA_026214975.1. Classification (NCBI taxonomy): domain Eukaryota; kingdom Viridiplantae; phylum Streptophyta; class Magnoliopsida; order Gentianales; family Gentianaceae; genus Gentiana; species Gentiana macrophylla. The sequence continues at coordinate 80,843,100 of CM047807.1, read as the reverse complement.
TGCCAAGAATAATCTTATAGCTTCCAATCTTGCAACAAGGGCATATGTCTCATCAAAATCTATTCCTTCTGGTTGAGAATAGTCTTTTGCTACTAGTCTGGCCTTATTCCTTACAATGGTACCAGATTCATCCAATTTGTTTCTGTATACCCATTTTGTACCAATTATATTTGCATGATTAGGCCTTTCTACTATTGTCCAAACTTGATTTCTTTCAAATTCATTCAGTTCTTCTTGCATAGCAATTATCCAATCTGGATCTGATATTGCTTCTTCAACAACTTTAGGTTCCATTTGAGATAGGAAACAAGTGAACATTGCTTCTAATTGTCTTCTAGTCCTTACACCTTGTTGTATATTACCAATAACTTGCTCAGCAGGGTGATCCCTTAACCATTGTTGATTCTGGTTAGATTGATTCTCAGGAACATCATCTTCAGTAGGGTCTGTTGTTGCTTCTTCAATAGGATGTTCATCAGATCCTTGAACTGCCACAGTTGTTGCATCAGTAGTGTTACCAGCAGGGTGTTCAGCAGGGGCAGAGTCAGAAACCTTTAAGTCATTAATCCTTTCGAAAACATCAACACATTCTGGATCAGTGACTTATTGATTCTCAGCAGGTTCTGAAGCTTCATCTTCCATTCCAATGAACATAGGTTCATCAAATACAACATGGATTGTTTCTTCATGTTTCAGTGTCCTTTTGTTCAGTACCCTAAATGCTTTGCTGACTGAAGAGTATCCTAAGAAGATTCCTTCATCTGATTTTGCTTGGAAGGTCTTCAATTGCTCCTTATGATTTAAAATAAAACATTTCCTTCCAAATGGATGGAAATAGGATATATTAGGTTTCATTACATTCCAAATCTCATAAGGTGTCTTCAGCAGCTTCTTGTACACTGAGGTCCTATTTTGTGTATAGCATGATGTATTGACTGCTTCAGCCCAATATCTGTCAGGTAATAATGCTTCACAAATCATAGTTCTTCCTGCTTCTTTTAAAGTTCTGTTTCTTCTTTCAGCAACCCCATTTTCCTGAGGTGTACCAGCAGCAGCCAGTTCATGTAGCACACCATTCTGCTCACAATATTCTCTTATAACTTTATTGAGAAATTTAGTACCCTTGTTTGATCTGATCTTCACTACTATCAAACTATTCTCATTTTGCAATCTTTTCAAAAGTTCAGGCATCTTTTGAAGTGTTTCACTTTTCTTGTTCATGAATACCACCCAAGTGTATCTTGAATAATCACCCACAACTACTAAAGTGTACTTCTTTCCTGTTACACTTGTTGGTGTTAATGGTCCAAAAAGATCCATGTGCATCTACTCCAAAACTCTTTTTGTTGACCGCTTAGTCTTTGATTTGAAGCTTGATTTTGTCTGTTTACCTTGCTGACAGCCATCACATATAGCATCCTTTTTGAATGTGATCTCAGGTAAACCAATCACCAGTTTCTTCTTCACCAACTAATTAATATCATCAAAATTTAGATGATTTAACTTCCTATGCCATATCCAATTAAGTTCTGACTTGGTATGCACAATCAGGCAAGTTTCTGGAACAGCAGTAGACCAATCCACAACATACATGTTTTGTTGTCTTCTTCCAGCCAACACAACTTGATCACCTCTTTCACTAATGACAATACCGGTGCCCTTGTCAAAAGTGACCTTGCAACCCATGTCACAAAACTCTTCAGTGCTCAGTAGGTTGTAGTCCAGTCCTTCAAAAATGCAACATTCCTTATTGGTAATCCATTTCTCACAAGTGTGCCATAACCTCTTGTGTATCCTGGTGTATTCTTGTTGTCAAAATTCACTCTAGGACCATCCTTTGCCACATAGTTTGACAAACAATGCTTATTCTTTGTCATATGTATGGAACATCCACTGTCAAATTACCAGACACCCTACAAAACAAAGTTAATGTATTTTAGGTACCCAAAATTGTTTGGGTCCATGATGGTCAGTGGTAAGCATGACCCTTGGCAAGTTTCCATAAGGTCTTCTTCTAAAGGTATCATACTTTTGTTCATACATATATTCTACACATCCATAAGGTCTAACATTTGGTTGTGTAGGACTCACATATGCTTTCTGGCCTTTTGGTATGTAATGCTGTTTGGAGTGATTTCTTTTGTTAGAAGCACTAGCATAACCATTAGTTTGCTGTCTGTTAAGAACAACCCTTTAGTATGGAGTCTGCTGAGGTCTCTGCTGAGGTCTCTGCTGAGGTCTTATATAAGTCCTCTTCTGAGTCCTCTGCTGATTCCATTGCTGAGGTTTTACTCGAGCAGCATAGTTATACCTGTTGTTTCTAGCAGTAGGAGCAGGATTATTCCAGTCATCATCAGTAGGGAACAGTCTACCTTTCCCTCTGAGATAAGTATCCCTTGAATGATTGACATTTTTATGTTTAGGATTCTTATCCTTGGAATATCTCTGATTTTTACCCTTTTGTGGTCCAGCAGACTTGGTAGCAGGTCTGCTATCAGCAGGTCTAGAAGGTACATCAGTCCTACTTTTGGATTTATTACTTTTGTTAGGTGTTGTTGACCTTTTTGACTTTTGATTTTGCATCCTTAAAGTTTTCTCAGTAGTCTTCACTGCCTCAGCAACCCTTTTGGGATTTGGATCTTGTGCAGGCACAAACTTAGGACCAATTCTGGTACCAGGTTCAGTAACCTTACTGGATCCATTCTTATTAGATTGTTGAGTTCCAAATCCAAGGCTTGTTTAATCACCTTAAGGCTTTCCAGTTTGAATGCAGTGGAGGAACAAGTTTGTTCAGCAGATTCAACAGCTACTGAATGTACAACAGACTTGTGTTGATTCTGTCCAAACTCCTTTTCCTTACCCTTGAGAATTCTTAATTCAGCTTTTAATCTATCAACTTCTGTTTGAAGAGCTTCTTTCTCAGCCTTCACAATCTCATAACCAGATTGTATTATCCTCAGTTGATTAAGGATGGCATCCAAAGTTTCTTTATTGCCAGAATTTTTAGGATTTGAACCACAAGTTGATTTACAATCACTTTCAGCAGGAGTGTTTATAGATACAAAATTGTATACCTTCTCTGTTTCATCCATGTTTGCCATTAAAGCATAATCATCCATATTAGCAACAAGTGCAGTATCATCAGATTCATTTCCCTTTTCTGATTCTACTTCATATCCTGATTCATCTTCAGCAACCATAGCTTTCTTGCCAGATCTTCTTTGTTGGCTTTTGCTCTTCAGTAGGTCTGGACAATCAGGTCTGAAATGTCTAGGCTTCTTGCAATTGAAGCAAAGATAATCAGGTTCTTTCTTTTGTTTTAGCTCAGGACAGTCAGGTTTGAAGTGTCCTGGTTTCTTGCATTGATAGAACAAGTAATCATTGTCTTTCTTGGATTCTTCCTTCTTCTTTTCATTAAACTTCTTTGTGAAATTCCTTGGAGAACCCCTTCTATTTTTCATCAATATGATTTTCTTGCTCAGTAGGGCAATTTGTTCTTGCATCTCATCCAATAGGTCATCTTGAGCTCCTGATGCTTCTTCTTGATGTGTAGCAGCCAATGCAGTGGTCTTTGTTTCTTCTTTTTCAGTCTCAGGTACAAGTTTCTTACTAAATTCATAGGCTTTAAGATCTGAAAATAGTTTGAAGGCCTAATCTTCATGTAGACTTCTCATTTCTTCTATGGCAGTCACCTTCATTTCCCAAACTTCTTTTGTAGGTAAAGCTTCCAAGATTTTTGAATTGATTTCTTCTTTTGAGTACTTTAAACTCAGTATAGTGAGTTCATCCATGATTGCATTGAATCTTGACTCCATTTGTTCAATTGTTTCATTTGGTTTCATTTTGAACTCCGGGAACTTCTTCTTTGCCACACTGATCTTGTTCTTCTTTATAGCATTAGTGCCTTCACAGATTAATTGCAACTTATCCCAAAGTTATTTTGCAGTCTTGCAATCTTTCACCTTCATGTACATATTGCTATCCAAAGTTCTGTATATGATATCAATAGCAATATTGTTGAGGTTTGCTCTTTTTCTATCTTCAGCATTCAATTCTCTTTTTGGCTTTGGAATGTACTGAGGTTGATTATCCACAGTTATAGCTTTTGTGATTTCCAGTGGTCCATCAGTCAGCACATCCATCATCTCATCATCTGTTGCAGCTAGAAAACCCTGCATACGACGTTTGTACTCATCAAAACGATCTAAAGAACACATCAACATTGTTCTAGCATACTAGTTGTTAACAATGATGCAAAGCTTTGAAAATCAGAAACTTGAAAAATTTTCAAAGTATTTTCACAAGCACAACAAGTAGGATTACTTTAGAATAGAACTGATCCGATACCATGAAAAGGCTTTGGTTAAGTTTAGAGGGGGGGTGAATAAACTTAACCCTTAAAACTTTTGGAGTTGACAAACTCAGCAACTTCAGCAGCCTGCTGATAGCTCAATAGTCTGCTGACACTCAGTAGTATGCTGACTATTGACTTTACTGAATTTGTTGCAGCGGAATATATTTAAATTAAGCCTTATTACTTGTTGTTAAAATATGATACCAAGTATTAGATACTCAGTAGTCTTTGTGTGTGATTCAGTTGCTAATTCAGTAGATCGATGTGTTAAATGTACTAGATGCAGAAAGTAAATGCAGAAAGTAAGTAAGCAGTTTTTATAGTGATTCTAGGTGGTGTAATCCTGTCAGTCCACTCTTCTTCTGTGATGTTGGAGGTAATTCACTAGAGATCCTTGAGGTAGCAGTTACAAAAACCCCTAAGTTGTTTGTCCTTCACCAATAACTATGGCTTCACAAAGTGAACACTTGGAACAGTTAGGATTGCTGCTCCAAAGTCTTCCACTAGTCCTTGAAGGGTAGGATTGCCTCTTCACCAGCTCCACCACAAACAACAGTCCTTGACACCCAAAGATGCTTCACTGTCTTCAGTAGATTTCTTGTAAAAGAAAGTTTGAATCAAGTAAGTGATTCAGTATTCAGAAGCTTGATAAGTATGAGATGATCAGCAGATTGGATTCTTCAAGTGTGTAAACTTGATGTAGCTTGATAACAGATTACACTTGAAGAAGTTTACTGGATCAGTAGGTTTAAGCTCAGTAGGGTCAGCTGGGTGATTTCTTGATAAGAATCTGAAGCACAAGATTATATGTTGTTTTTCTCTCAAAAATCATCATATGTTTATGTAGCAAGGGTCTTCTATTTATAGGAGAGACTCCTTGTGATTTATGTTTGAAATTCAAATATAGCCGTTTCAGATTTGTCCCATCTTGACTTGCTTTCTGTCTCTGTTCATAGTAATCGACTAATCGTCGCTTGCTTTTGTCGATTCTGATTTATTCACCCTTTGACTTGTATCCATTGGATAAACATCTGTTTCTTTCCAACGTCCCTTTAATCTTGGCCATTGATTTGTTGACAAAACCAAGAGTTGTTATATGTGTTAGGTGTAGTGCCCGAAAGACAATTTGTGTAATTGTTTTTGATAATGAATGACAGAATTTATCTCACCTTATTACTTGCTTTGTGCTTGTAAAGTAATACACTGCTGCAAACCCTAAGTATATCTGTATGTAACCACTTAACTCAGTGTATGGATTACACGTGAGGATTGAGTTAGTGGTGATATACTTAAACTGTTAGTCCGTGGTGAACTTAATCAGAGTTTAGGGTCTCTTGATTAAAACACCAATAATGCGCCTGAGAACACCTTAGGGTGTGATAGTCTTATCCGGATCTGTTGGTAGAGGGTACCTACGTGGGGCATTTATATATGATGGCATTCATATAGATTGGACCGATTTAATCTGAATTTCTCGATATAATTCCGTAATCGAGGAATCTTATTAAATCATTAGATGATCATATATGGATCAACCTTAATCCGAGGTGATCACAGGTGCTACTTGTCCTGGGTAGTGTTTGATGTGTTAGTTACGGTTCACTTAAATATGTGTTCCAAGCCACTTCTCATTGGCACTATCTCCGGATGAGTGAGTAGTTACGATTTTCACAGACATGGAATCCATTCCTTCTGCGGGAAGTAGAGAGACGATCCCCTTATTTGTTAGCCTTAAGAAAGTGATCGATCCGGGAGTTCATATTAGACTAATTGATCACTAGTCGATATGTGAACTAATTGATCATCAGGGGTTAATGGTAAATAAGGATAAGATATTCGAGTCGGGTTCACGGAGACTTCCCAATCGAGAATGGACGATCTATGGAGGGTTAATCCGTATGTAGTGATTATATCAATGGACGCTTATTCACTCTACATGGGTTGAGTATAAGTATACATCTATAATCGGTAGAGTTCGAGCCGGGTTTATGGTGGCGTAATCCCGGAATTAATAATTAATGTACTTATTCTCATTCGATGAATACTTAATTATTGGAGCTACGGTTATAGGTCCATGGTCCCCGATGTGGCTTCGTAATTCGGACTAATAATCTTGTTATTTGGGCCTCTCATTGATAATTAATTGGTGGGCTAATTAATTGATATGCATGGATATTATTTAGTTAAATTTAAATAATATAATACATGAAAAGAGCATTTTTTCGTGGGCGCAGTGGGCTTAGTGTGGCGCTAATATGTCTTGGATTTTCCAAGAAATTAGTTTTCTTGGATAAATGACATATTGTGTAATTAGTTATTTATTTGTTAAATAATTAATTGGATAAATAAAAGAAAATAATTTATTTATTATTTATCTCTTAACTATAAGGATAATTATATTTTCTTATTATATGATTATAATTATCTCTTATTTTTATTGGATAATAATAATTAGAATTATCTCTTTTATTTTGTTAAACCGATTGGGTATAGGTTTTTTTCTCTTGGATTTTGCTTATAAAAAGAGAGTTCTCCCGAGCCCCTAGGTGAAGAGAGAGGCCACGAAATTTAAAGAGAAAAAAGGCTAAGGAGTTCGATCCTTAGCTCCACCCGGTTGGAGAAAAACTTGGAGTTTTTCTTGGAAGCATATCAAGGAGGTTCTCATATCAAGAAGGGTGTCCACCAACCACCGTTTGGAGAACACATCGGAAGATCTTGGCTTCTCTTCCTACTATTGGTAACTTGATCTTAACCCCCTTGTAGAAGTTTAAGTCCTTTAATTATGTATTGTGATGTATAAGTCGTGATCCATCTGCTGCGCGTAGATCTAACTCGTTTAGATCTAAGAACCTGCATCCTTCACGTGGTATCAGAGACAGGTTCCACGATTTATATAGTCATAATCATAATTAAACGATTTAAAGGAGTGGAATTGCATGTAGGTAAATTTTATTTATTGTTTTATGCATTGATAATGCTTAATTGCTATGGTTGAAGAGATGGATTGGGGGTTGGCACTGTTTACCCGTTAGATCTATTGTAAACTCATATAAACGATGAAAATTCGTTCATATGAGTATCGGAAATTATGTAATTTATTTTTATTGCAATTTTAATTTCCAGAAAATAGATCTGTCTAGTAGCTGTTTAGTTATTTCGTTTTTCCCGTTGATCGATCCGTTGAAACGACGATCACTCCGGTCAGAATCAATATTGGAAGATGTAGAAAAGGTGCACAAAATTTGGCATCGATCGGAGTCCGTTTTGATATCCGTTCGTTGCTGCAAAGAAGCTGTTGTAACAAAAAAACGCAGGATTCACAGAAACCCTACCTGTGACTTCCTCGAATTTCTGGGATAGTTTGGACCGTTGAAATGAAAATCCAACTGGTCAGATCGAAAAATATGGAGTTTTGGACGTGGGATAAAATTTCCAGGTCGATCGGGATTCATCTCGATTCCCAATCGGCCTCGGGAAGTCATTGATGCGCTGCTGTAAAAGTCAGATTCAGCAGCAAGTTGGGCGGATCACTGGAGAAGATTGACAAGTCAAAGCTCCGATTCAACCGTCCCTAATGAAGCCCAAGGAGTGAGGAACAGATCTGGAAAGTTTCGTCGCGATCCGAGTTCGTTTGGTTTGCCGATCGTCGAAGTTTTTAAACAGCTGCAGATTATGTTAGAAAGAAGTAAACCCTAGTTAGGGTTTTGGTTATTTATTTTTAATAGATTAGATACGGGGGTGCCAACGGTCCATCTCGGTGTGTATTTTCCGCAGTAGTATACATGTTTAGATTGTATGTGTAGAACCGGAAAATTGCCATGACATGCATCATATCATGAATTCCACTCCATATGCATACATGTAGAAATTAATTCGAGGAATTAGTTAGGCATGTATAAAACACGCAATTAGTTTTAAATTAATTGTTTGATATTAATTAAAAACTAATTAGGGTAAAAACCGAGGAACATGGGTTTTTTCAATCGTCGAGGTTGAGTGATGGATTCTCGGTGAATCCCACTCTGCGAAAGCATAAGGAGTAAAATCCCGAAACCTCGTGGTTAAGGTGTTGGATTCTCGGTGAATTCCACCTTACCTAGACGAGATTACGTTTTTGTTCCGTAGTGACTACGTGAAAGTTTGATGTTTAAGGATTGGATTATCAAGGGCAAACATGGTTCGAAAGTGGTTTAACCACGGTTGGGTGGTCAACAATAGCTACGGTTCGATCGACTTCACCCTCCACGTGTGGCGTTTGCACGGGTGCGCAAAGCCGAGCCATCCGAAGAGCCACTCTGACTCAACGGAGCTCCCTAGTCTTGACCCGTCCGACGGCCACATATGTTCCAATGAATAGGTCGGGTGGGCTAGCCCACGTAACCGACAACATTCGGGCCTATGATTTATTGTTCTTAATGTAATATCAAGTCCAAAAACATGATCATAAACCCACCACTTTTTCAAAATATTGAGTGGGAGCGGGAGAGGCGACACCGACCCCACGCCTCTCATCGTTGACACAAGCAACGTGAGAGAATGGTGACGCTCGTGCCGGCTCGGGACCGGCCTCCTAAGGAAGGCCTTCACCGCTATCAAAATTCAAGGCTTGGTCTCCGAAAGGATAGGATTTTGGGTACTCGTCGGGTCACCGACCGACCCTAAGGCGGCACACTCGGGGTCTACCTAAAAATCTGAGAGAGACAGAGGTCACACTCATAAAGGGTATTTTTGGTAGTACATTGGCTGAAAAAGGAAAGGTGATTGACTATCACAAATGAGATGTTTGATTCTCAATTTGATCTTCAATGTTAATCGAAACCTCTTTGACCTACCCTAAGGCGGCACTGAGGCATTAGATTAAATCCTTGGAACGGTAGGATAGACTATAAGTACTTAGTTTATAGTTCCTAAAATTTATTAGTAGTATATGATTTGGATTTATTTTCTGTCAATTTTATTTACAACTATTTATATATCTCTCTAGGGTACTAGACTACTAGTGTATATTTTATATTCACTGTTAACGACTTCGTTAAAAAGTGGTAAGTAACTAGAACGTTGTGCTTATTAATCTTACATGCAATTAATTTTTCGGAAGAGATATTTCTCTTGAGCCTTCAAGACTTAAGTGACGTAAATAAGGATGTCACTGTTGTCAATCGTGTTGAACGAGAGACGACTGTAGTTAGTTTGAAAGATGATAGGGACGATAAAATTCTTCTAGTCAATTTTAATTGTGTAGTGTCTACACGAGAAATTTTCTAATAGAAAAATTGGAGAATCATCAATTAAAGTATCGCTAGTTAGACGGTATTTGGAACCGATAAACTAGTGGGAGCTTTTATCTTATGTTTTTCTAATTTATTAGAAAATTAGTCCCACTAGGTAACGCTTTCATTAGACATCCCACAGTTCACGAGTAGTGTCTACTCTAATGAACTGCTAGTTCAAGACTATTTCCTTTTAAGGAAAGTTAAGAATGGGAAAGAATGTCTATAAGTGTTAACATCTTAACTGAAGTTTTGAGGCTAAACCGAAACATTAATTAAAGAAAGTATAGGATTAGGAAAGTGAATTCGGATCACTAACCAATGAATCCTTAGCGACTTTCTTAATCGAGTAACTTGACTCGGTAGCTTAGTTCTTTGGAAGAACAAGGAAGCTGTGCATTAACGATTAATAGAGTAACAACGGGCAGTAATTTCAGCTAGAATAGTGGGAGTGATATAAGGAAATGAATTTCGGATTCTATCCTTGAATATCACAGAAAAATTAATTTTTCTGTTTACAGATTCGTTGAAACAAATGGATTCACTTTCAACTTGAAATATTGTTACCTCATCGAAAGTGAAAATGACATTTCTAGTACGAATCCGAGACTCGGATTTTTGTTTGATAAAGTCAGAACCACTAAGAAATGCTGAAAAGGTATATGTAACACGTCTTAAACTATTATAGGCGAATGGTTTCCGTATTAAGATAAACGAACCTTCAATATCTATTAATTAGTGCATATATCCTAGAGATAAGACCTGACGACTGGCTAAGGGTGATTCCTATCTCCCAGTCTGGGAACACTATCTCAAAGGAACAATGACTATGTTTCCTTTCAATCGGGAGAGGGTAATAGATTTGAAGAGGTAACATAGCTTGTTCATAATGACCTTCGGGTCTAATGAGATATACAAGCTAGCGGGAGATTTTGAGTGGTGACATTTTGTCTCGATAACTACTCAAAACACGGTTTAGTTTATCGAAAGAATACGAGGAGGAGTCTCGATTTCAAGCAGAGAATAGAGTATTCCATGCTCGTAAATAGGCTATCGATAGTCTTGGGGCGATGCTCGGCCTCGCCTCCTAGTGGAATGTTTCTCACCGAGGAAGAAACCATAGGCTTGCCCTATATAGTTATTGATGTGCTACAATACATTGCTAAACTCGATTAAGATAATTGGTTGCAAAATAACGGTTAACATTATTATGTAAACCGAGAAGTCTGCCTAGAAGATGCTAGTGAATTTATGGATAAGGGGTGAATTTGGTTCACACCACTTCCGTAAATGTAGCACTTAATGCTTGAAGGTAGGAATGGAGATTTTGCGCATACATTCAGATTGTGACTGTTCGTGAAATATCTTAATGTGTCGAGTGAAGGTTGGTTATAAGATTCTTGAGATCAGAAAGTGACGGTTGAACTGTCACAAGCCTTCTGATAGAATCTATAAATAACAACCTTAAACCTTGGAGTACGGTTACCCAAAGGTAGTTACTATCTGATTTAATCAGACCACGTCCAACATCGGTTGTTGGTGATTACACTGATAAATACTACTAGATCAGGATGTCAATCCACCCAAGACGCAGTGGGAGTATGGTTTAACCGTAGACCCATTGTGGTTTTGTGGACTTTACAGTCTGTTGGGGTGATTGATAACCTATGGCTCTTGGTGGGATGTATAGGATTCTGATCGTAGAAGTTTGTTTGAAAACCTTAACCCTGTAAATGGAGTTTTGATACTCCAGTTCTGTTCAGCCTCTTGTAGAACCACCTGAGTGTCTCAGGCCCAGTAGGAGAAATTGGATATACATGGAAAAAGGGTCGAATGAATAGGAAAGTTTAAACTTTCAGTGCAAAGCTGAGCGGTATAGGGGTGATTCCCTAAAAAGTAGAGAGTTAACCAGACCTTGAACTCTCTCACCACTCAGTCTTGCTAGATTTCGTTAGAAAGCGGAAAATAGGGGTGATTCCCTGAGACTTTCTTGCCATAAAAACGGAGTCTGGGTTCGTTCGGAACAGAAGGGTCTTGGTTAGAACAAGTGGCAGGATGACTGCCGGGGCTTATATCCTTTATGGATTTAAGAGAACCTCTCGGTCATTTAAATTCACACGTTTTAGAATATGTGGACTTTACAAGAATATTGATAAGTCTTTCGTAGACTAGATATCAATATTGGCAAAGTAGTAGTATTGGTGTTCATGAATGATAACACTGAAACAATTGGAAACAACATGTGTGTGCTATCTGAAGTCGGAAACTGACAGGCCAAGATTCTCTGGATGAGAGAATTGGACTATATTCTAAGAATCTGATTCGGTCAAATTCACGAGAATGAGTCATTGGCTATCCCACCTATCTTATTGAATAAGACGATCATGCATATACGTATGCAACATTCATCGAGAGTAGTCCTACCCTACCTCTCATGAATGATTCTCTAAATCTTCGGATAAAGAGAAAATGGGATAGAGTCTCTCTTCGATAATGGCAAGCCAGGTTATCACAAGTCAATAGTAATCGAATCTTGGATTCGAGCAATAAGTAGCGGTTTAGTACGTCCTCAAGTATCTTTAGATAACGAGGAATCATATGCTTGTATATTCAGGTGCAAACTTGAATATGGTTGACTACACTGATTCTGACTTGTAGTCAGATTAAGGATGATCATTAAGTTGATCTCGGGCTCAGCATTTACTCATAGTTCTTAGAATTTCCTTTTTGGTCTGGGAGTAATTATAGGTCTGATAAGCCGATATCACTTCATTGTGAAAATAGTGAAGAGATAGCTTAGAAGGATCTTCTCAGTCACAAGAAGTCAAAAGCATATTGAGAGAGAGTACCGCCTGATTGGAAGGACCGACAACGCTTCAATCCTAAAGATCGTCTCGAGTCGACAACCTAACTAATCACTGTACCAAGTCAAGCGCTTGGAGGGTACGGCATTGATGGATATGTCTCATCTGCTTTTAGAGCAAGTGGGAGAGTGTTGTGAATAAGATGAGAAATGGTGTGCTCTAAAAACAATCGTTGCTTGTCATTTAAATTGCAAGTGGGAGATTGTTAGGTGTAGTGCCGAAAGACAATTTGTGTAATTGTTTTTGATAATGAATGACAGAATTTATCTCACCTTATTACTTGCTTTGTGCTTGTAAAGTAATACATCTGCCGCAAACCCTAAGTATATCTCAGATGTAACCACTTAACTCGGTGTATGGATTACACGTGAGGATTGAGTTAGTGGTGATATACTTAAATCGTTAGTCCGTGGTGAACTTAATCGAGTTTAGGTCTCTTGATTAAAACACCAATAATGCTTGAGTAACACCTTAGGGTGTGATAGTCTTATCCGGATTGTTGGTAGAGGGCACCTACGTGGGGCATTTATATATGATGGCATTCATATAGGATGGACCGATTTAATCGAATTTCTCGGTATAATTCCGTAATCGAGGAATCTTATTAAATCATTAGATGATCATATATGGATCAACCTTAATCTCGAGGTGATCACGTGGTGCCGCTTGTCCCGGGTAGTGTTTGATGTGTTAGTTACGGTTCACTTAAATATGTGTTCCAAGCCACTTCTCATTGGCCCTATCTCCGGATGAGTGAGTAGTTCGATTTTCACAGACATGGAATCCATTCCTTCCTGCTGGGAAGTAGAGAGGCGATCCCCTTATTTGTTAGCCTTAAGAAAGTGATCGATCCCGGGAGTTCATATTAGACTAATTGATCACTAGTCGATATGTGAACTAATTGATCATCGAGGGTTAATGGTAAATAAGGATAAGATATTTCGAAGTCGGGTTCACGGAGACTTCCCAATCGAATGGATAGTCTATGGAGGGTTAATCCGTATGTAGTGATTATATCAATGGACGCTTATTCACTCTACATGGGTTGAGTATAAGTATACATCTATAATCGGTAGAGTTCGAGCCGGGTTTATGGTGGCGTAATCCCGGAATTAATAATTAATGTACTTATTCGCTCGATGAATAATTAATTATGGAGCTCTTGGGTTATAGTCCATAGTCCCCAATGTGGCTCTCGTAATTCGGACTAATAATCTTGTTATTTGGGCATCGGTGATAATTAATTGGCTATGCTAATTAATTGATATGCATGGATATTATTTAGTTGAAATTTAAATAATAATACATGAAAAGACATTTTACGTGGGCAAACAGTGGGATAAGTGTGGCGCCAATATGTCTTGGATTTTCCAAGAAATTAGTTTTCTTGGATAAATGACATATTGTGTAATTAGTTATTTATTTGTTAAATAATTAATTGGATAAATAAAAGAAAATAATTTATTTATTATTTATCTCTTAACTATAAGGATAATTATATTTTCTTATTATATGATTATAATTATCTCTTATTTTTATTGGATAATAATAATTAGAATTATCTCTTTTATTTTGTTAAACCGATTGGGTATAGGTTTTCTCTCTTGGATTTTGCCTATAAAAAAAAGAGAGTTCTCCTGAGCCCTAGGTGAAGAGAGGGCCACGAAATTTATAGAGAAAAAGGCTAAGGAGTTCGATCCTTAGCTCCACTCGTTGGAGAAAAACTTGGAGTTTTTCTTGGAAGCATATCAAGGAGGTTCTCATATCAAGAAGCGGTGTCCACCAACCACCGTTTGGAGAACACATCAGAAGATCTTGGCTTCTCTTCCTACTATTGGTAACTTGATCTTAACCCCCTTGTAGAAGTTTAAGTCCTTTAATTATGTATTGTGATGTATAAGTCGTGATCTATCTGCTGCGCGTAGATCTAACTCGTTTAGATCTAAGAACCTGCATCCTTCACGTGGTATCAGAGACAGGTTCCACGATTTATATAGTCATAATCATAATTAAACGATTTAAAGGAGTGGAATTGCATGTAGGTAAATTTTATTTATTGTTTTATGCATTGATAATGATTAATTGCTATGGTTGAAGAGATGGATTGGGGGTTGACACTGTTTACCCGTTAGATCTATTGTAAACTCATATAAACGATGAAAATCAGTTTAGGTCATCACAGACTTCCCTGAATTCTGATTCTATATCCGTGACTTTAAATACTAAGTTTGATCCTCGTAGCCTTCTATAACTGAGTTTGAGCCCTCAGCCTTCAGTCTTCAGCAGGTTCCTAAACTAGTCTACTGACTCAGGTACCCTACTGATCTAGACAAGTCTGCTGACCTTTTACAGTGCTTGTTCAATCAAACCTATACAAGATCAAACTCTAATAATCCTATACATTTGATCTAGACATCTTTTTGCCTTTGCTCTATAACAGCTAGTCTGGCACTCATCACTAAAACTTAAAATAAGTCCAACAATGATAACATCCGTTTGAGTACATTTCTACAAACACAAGAGCCAGAAAAGTCAACTCCACCAGCTAAGGCAATACCTCCACAACTGTCTATTGACACTACAGCTGAACCAACAACAGTGTTGGACACTGGATCAGCTGCTGCCAATCCAGTCAAGGAAACTCCAGGAAAAGAGAAAGGGGAGTGGGAGATAGTGCTACACCAGAAATGACATCTACTTAAATACTTGAAGAAGTAGAAGCTGGTACAGATGTTACTAAACCGACAACACAGCACCAAGAATTAGTTGAGGTTCCTCCAACTGTGCAACGCCAAGATAGAGGACAACAAACAGAACCAGAACCAACTAATATCCATACAAAATTTGCTCAACTCTTAACTGACATATCACATGCAGCCTTTGATAAAGTAGCAAATTTGTTGGCTGAAGAACTGGTACAACAAGCAATGTATCTCAAATCCATGACTCTAGCATTCAAAGATGAAAGCCACTCCATCGAGAGATGTTTTTAGGCTATTGACTGAGTACATTGATCACAAAATATAGTTGTGCAAAAATAGGGTGACTTGATGAGACAATTGAACATAAATATCACCAACAATCTTACAGGCCTTAGACAGCATGTATCTCAGGAAAATGAGTCAATGACATTGGATTTTGGCACCAGATTTCGCAGTGTAACCGAGAAGCTGACGGATCATGATGAAAGATTCACATTCAATGAATCCAAACTGGATACTCTGATTGGTACAGATGATGCTACAAATAGCATCTTAATACAACAAAAGGATGATGCTGCCAAAAAGTGGGAAAGAAATGATAAGCCTGAAGGATCAACAGTCAGACCCCCAAATTTTACTGAGGATCATCTAAGAGAGAGGGACAAAGAGATGAAAATCCGAAATAAAGCTGAAGAACAACTGAGAAAGGCTAGAGAGGAAAAGGAAAAAGCCTCAAATGAACCCTGCATTGGATTCACTCATCCTATCCAAAGTAGAGATGATGACAGAGATAGATCCGGAAGGCAGCAAAGGCCTGCATCTAATCAACAAAGAGGTTTAGCAATCCAACACAGATTCAGCACCAACAGAGGTAGCAGTAGCACCAGATATGCTGGTGAGAAAAGAACTTTCATAGCGCACAGAAATAGGCAAGAATATGAGGCTGAGGTACGTATTGGACAATGTAACAGAGTTTTTCAGAACTCAAGACTGTCTTTATCCAAACCAAAAGCAAGATGAAGCATGGGCAGACCTACTAGGCTATCATGATGAGAAGATGAGAGCTGATATGGCAAAAATTTACAATGATGTTAAAAGAGAGTATGCATCTCTCAGTGAACAACAGGAAGACTTCAACAACATGGTAAAATTCTTCAGTCCTATAAGGAAATTGAACCGTCAAGAACAATGGCGTCTGTTCAAGAATCACCAGTTTGCTAATCACACATTGTTGAAGCTAAGGATAGACTTGAGAAATACTTTGGAGAACCCAAGGCAAATGAGACTTTTCCTGACTTTCACAGACTCGTCAACAAGAGAGTATTTCTTGGAATCTCTGAGTACCCTGCTATGGCTTACTAGAATTGGAAGTTCCCAGAGAACAATTGGAAACATATGGAGGAGGTTCAAGAGGTACAAACAAGACTTAAGTAAAATGTAGATGTAGCACTTTAAATCTGTTTTGAACCTACTTGTCTTATTGCCCTTTATGGATGAATAAAATTTCTGAGTCTTATTCCTTTATCATTATGAAAAAAAATTATACTTATGTTCAGGCTTAAGAGGGTTTTGGCATCATCAAAAAAGGGAAAATTGTTAGGAACATTTTATTATGTTTTGATGATGGCCATACTAGCAGTTATAGCAAGCCTGAAATAAGTTAGAAATCTCTGTATAAGTCTTTACATAGAGTCTGACATGTTGTATAAGTTGAGTTAGACAAGTATTGTACTAGTTGGTAGGATGGCTAAGTAAAACAGAAATCCAGCTGAGTGAAGGCAGCCAAGTACTAGCAGCGAAGCATGAAGACATATGATCTAACTTATAACCAGGGAAGTCTGTGATGACCTTGGATAAGTCTAAGTTATAATTCAAATGATGGAATAAATTTTCAAATATGGTGTACACTGATCTCACGCAAATTAAGGATATGTGAAGTACAATGAGTCTTCTAAAAGCAAAGAAAGTAGTGAACCGGCAAAGTAACCTAATTATCGGCTGAGTAAAGACAAAGTGGTGAAGAACAACCAATTCAACATAATCACTTAACCGTTGAAGGAACAGCCAAGTAAACTTTGCTTGTTCAGAATATGAAGTATAAAGAAGATTTAGAGGATGAAGCATTAAATGCACAATCAATTGAGGATCAATCAAGGACGGTTTTTCTGATAGACGTTTGAGGAAAAATCCGATTACTGAAATCAAGGAGAATATAAGTAAGGGGGAATCAATGATTATTCCCCACATTAAATAGCCAACGGACGGAAATTCAAATCAAGGATTATCAAGTCTATAAATAGAAGGCATTGACAGACAGGAAATACAACAAAAAAATCTAAAAAGAAATAAGCAGAAACTTTGTCAATTTGAAAAGCCTTCTATCTGAACTTAAAGGAATTAACTTGAGATCAACTGAGCAATCAGAACTCAAAGTTTTATATCAAGCACTTAGATTGATCACAAATCTGTGAATCCAATTCACATCAAACTAAAGCAATTGAATTAGAGGAATTTGAGAAGGAGTTGCAACATTTGTGTGGCTGCTTTTAATTTGTTCTCAAGGAGTAGTGATAGAGACTGAGTCACTGAAGCTTTTGTAGCCAGGGAGTGACAGTCTTGAAGATTGTGAAGCTTGACAGCCAAGGACAATCTACCTATTGTATCTTTGAAAACAATCGTCAATTCCTCCAATCATCACATGAGAAGAGTGGATTAAGGGATTTCACCACCCTGAACCACTATAAACCTTTGTGTCTATTTACTTTCGGCAATTTACTTTACAACACTTCATTTAATTGCATATTACATCTGTTATTGTCTAATCTACTTTGAACCAACGTTTAAAGAAGGCACCTATCCGCTGCCAAAAAGCTTTTAAATTTAAGAAAAGTTTTTGAAACTCCACTATAGTCATTCACCCTCCCCCCTTATGACTATAGTTTTACCTTCTCTGGGACCAGCAATCGGTATCGGAGCAGTGTTCCTAGCGATCGGTATTGGAGAAGTGCTCACTCGGTTGACTTATCTAGAACTGAAGACTGAGGGAACAAACTCAACATTTGAAGAACTGAGGGACACAGACTCAGTTGTAAAAGGTTGAAGAACTGAGGGTTCAATCTCAGATATGAAGATTTTTAAGCCAAGATTGTAAAGTTAGAATTCAAGTAAGTCTGTGATGGCCAGAACTGACTTTATGGATCTTGAAGAAGACCTAAGTATCATAAGGAAAATGATATCTTAGACGATCTTTAAAATGAATGGTGTAATCTGATTCAGTCACATAAAATCAAATAAATAGAGTACTGAATTTTTTAAGAAGAGTAAAAACTCAATTAATGCTCTAAGTCAGTTAACAAACTGAAAACTGACATACTCAGTATAAAACTAATCTGGACACTCAGTTTTATAGTCAGCCATCCAAGCAACTGAAAGTGCATTTAAACGTTATAATTCAAAGATTCTTATTGGATGAGAAACTGACATGTCAGAACGGTCACTGACACCTGACATCTGAAAATATATACGTTGAAGCAATTCAAATTCAAGCAAGATGAACGTTGGACCTCACACTATAAATAGAGAACTTGACATCAAGGATGAAACACGGAATTAATTATATTACAAGCGTTATTGTTCTCAAGTCTAGTTCATTCGAATTGCTACATCGATCATATCCAGATTTCGACACATTGAAGAACCACAAGCAAGAATCAATTTATTGATTCTCAGCCCAACTTGGATTCTTTATCAAAGGTTTAGACTGTGAAGCAATCCGGTCAAGGTGTTGCTAAGGACAAGTGTTTGCATTCGGGTAGACTGTGTTTGTGGCGGTAGATGGTGAAGAGGAAATAAAACCCTCTAAGGACCATAACTAAAGCATTTGGAGAGCAACAATCCAACATGTTCTTTTTTTGTTTAGATAGTGACACTAGGTATTAGTCAAGGACTATCGTTTAGGACTTTTTGTAACAGCGTACCTCAAGAAGTTCAAGAGAAATTTTTCTCCTACATCACAAGGGAAGAGTGTACTGATAGGATTACACCACCTAGAACGACTATAATTCTTGCTCTACTTACTTTACGCATTTACATTCTGTTATTTACTTATACATCATTTATTATTGTTTATTCAGCATACTGAAACTGATTGTTACAAGCATACACGGCTCACAAACTGACATTCACAAGAATTCAGTTTTGCATACTTAGTTTTTTCGTATAGTATCAACAAGATCCAGATAAAGGCTAAAACTTAAATCCGCTGCCGGTTGACTCAGTTTTGCATATTCGCCCCCCCCCCCTCTAAAATTGTGTTAGCCTTTCCAAAGGACCAACAAACCCTATTCTCTCTGAAAAATAGAAGTTTTTTTCCAAATCTCAAACCTTATTCAAACAATGGCTCCATCCTCTTCAAACACACAAACTGGAAAACAATATGAGAAGTCAATTGCCACCAGATCGTTCTTTCAAGAAGAACACTACTTAAAGCTATGTGGAAATGATGAAGAAGCACAAAGATTGGCGACTGGATGCAAAAACCTAAGATTGTCGACTTTTCTAAATCCTCCCATCAAGGACATTTGTTTTGAAAGCCTCATCTCTTTTTTGAAAACTACCAAGTTAGTTTTTGGGCTCTTTGTCGAGGAAGGTGTCGAAATGGGTGAAGATATGATTGTTGCATCTATCAATGGTACAGAGGTTGTAATTACAACAAAGGTAATCCGTAAGCACCTTAAACTCACTAATAAAGGTCAAGAAAAAGTGGCTCTTGTTCCACAAAACTTGGATGAATTCTGGGTAACAATCGCTAAAATGGCGAACCCAGGCTCTAAGAAATTCAACTGCCATAGATCCGCCTTGAAGAAACGCTTCAATGAATTCAATGCTCTAATTGGAAAGACAATTGAAGGTAAGCTAGGGGCAATTAAGGCCATGACAGAGGCTAGAATGTGCTTTATAGGAATCATCTACAACAGTCTGAAGTTCAATTGGGCCAACTATTTCTTCCTGAGAATCAAAGAGAAAATCCAGAGAGAGGCCAATGCCGCTAAAAAGGGGCTAGCAGAAGGAAAGAAGAAAAAGAGAATCTTCTAGGTGAAGAAGTCCTATAGGATTCAATTACACTATCTGTTGCAATGTCTGCAAGTTCCTGTTGTCAAACTCCACAAATTACATGACTCCAAAATAAGGTGTACCTATGTCAAACAGAAAAAGGTAGCAGGAGGTGGAAAGAGAAAGCAAACACGAAGCAGCACCTCCGGCCAAAGAAAAAAACAAAAAAGTTCAAAGAAATTTGGACAAAGAGAATTTGGGAAAATTAATAGATGAAGAAGAAGAAGAGGAATTAGAAGAAGAGGCACAACTACAGGAGGAAGAAGATAGTAGTGAGGAAGATAGTAGTAAGGAAGATAGTAGTGAGGAACAAAAGGAAGAAGATAGTACTTTTCTACAAACAGCGGATCCAGCAAAGTCAACTACACCTGCTACAACTGTCTATTGACACTACACCTGAACCAACAACAGTTTTGGACACTAGATCAGCTGCTGCCACTCCAGTCAAGGCAACTCCAGGCAAAGAGCAAGGAGGGGTAGGAGACAGTGCTGCACCGGAAATGACATCTTTTCAAATACTTGAAAAAGTAGAAGCTGGTGCAGATGTTACTAAACCGACAACACAGCACCAAGAATTAGTTAAGGTTCCGCCAACTGTGCAACGCAAAGTTAGAGGACAGCAAACAGAACCAGAACCAATTGATATCCGTATAATATTTGCTCAACTCTCTACTGACATATCACATGCGGCCTTTGAAAAAGCAGTAGATTTATTGGCTGAAGAACTAGAACAACAAGCAATGTATCTCAGATCCATGACTCTAGCATTCAAAGATGAAAGCCACTCCATCGAGAGAAGATTTCAAGTTGTTGCTGAGTACATTGATGCACAAAATATTGTTGTGCAAAGACAGGGTGACTTGATGAGACCGTTGAACATAAATATCACCAACAATCTTGTAGGCCTTAGACAGCATGTCTCTCAGAAAATGAGTAAATGGCATTGGCTTTTGCACCAGATTTCACAGTGTAACCGAGAAGCTGACGGATCATGACGAAACATTCACATCCATCGAATCCAAACTGGATTTTCTGATTTGTACAACTGAAGCTACAAAGAGCATCTTATTACAACAAAGGGATGATGCTGCCAAAAAGGGGGAAAGAAATGATAAACCTGAATGATCAACAGTCAGACCCCTAAATTTTATTGAGGATCAGCTAAGAGAAAGGGACAGAGATATGAGAATCTGAATTGAATATGAAGAACAACTGAGAAAGGCTAGAGAGGATAAGGAAAAAGCCTCAAATGAACCCTACATTGGATTCTCTCATCCTATCCAAAGAAGAGATGATGACGGAGATAGATCAAGAAAGCAGCAAAGGCCTGGATCTAATCAACAAAGAGGATCAACAAGCCAACACAGATTCAGCACCAGCAGATGTAGCAGTAGCACCAGATATGCTGGTGAGAAAAGAACTTTCACAGCCCACAAAAAAAGGCAAGAATATTAGGCTGAGGTATTGGTCAAGGTAAGAGAGTTTTTCAGAACACAAGACTGTTTGTATCTAAACCAAAAGCAAGATGAAGCATGGGAAGACTGGCTAGGCTATCATGATGAGAAGATGAGAGCTGATATGGAAAAAATTTACAATGATGTTAAAAGAGAGTATGCATCCTTCAAAATACTGGATCTGGCTCAACCAGCAGATCAAACCAAGCCATACCCCTTTCTACAAAAGGACCAGAAGATTAATCCAGTGAACAATAGGAAGACTTCAACAACATGGTAAAATTCTTCAGTCCTATAGGGAAAATGAACCATCAGGAACAATGGGGTCTGTTTAAGAATCTCAAGTTTGCTGATTCACACATTGATGAATCTAAGGAAAGACTTAATAAATACTTTGGAGAACCCAAGGCAAATGAGACTATGCCTGACTTTCACAGACTCATCAACAAGAGTGTATTTCTTGGAATCTCTGAGTACACTGCTATGACTTACTAGAAATGAAGATCAATTGGAAAGACATGAAGGAGGTTCAAACTACAATGTTCAAAAGGTACAAACAAGAATTAAGTAAAATTTAGATGTAGCACTCTAAATCTTTTGAAATTACCTGTCTTATTGCCCTTTATGGATGTATAAAATTTATGAGACTTATTCCTTTATCATTATGAAAAAAAAAATTATATTTATGTTCAAGCTTATGAGGGTTTCAGCATCATCAAAAAGGTGGAAATTGTTAGGAACATTTCATAATATTTTGATGATGGCCATAATAGCTATTATTGAAAGCCTGAAATAAGTTTGAAATCTCTGTATAAGTCTATACTTAGTGTCTGACATGTTGTATAAGTTGAGTCAGACAAGTATTGTACTAGTTGGTAGGATGGCTAAGTAAAACATAAATGCGGCAGAGTGAAGGCAGCCAAGTACCAGCAGAGAAGCATGAAGACATATATGATCTGACTTATAACTAGGGAAGTCTGTGATGACCTTGGATAAGTCTAAGCTATAATTCAAATAATGGAATACATTGTCAAATATGATGTACACTGCTCTCACCCAAATTATGGATCAGTGAAGTACAAGGAGTCTTGTAAAATCAAATAAAGCAGTGAACCGGCAAAGTAAACTAGTTATCGGCTGAGTAAAGACAAAGCGGTGAAGAACAGCCAAGTCAAAAGAATCTCTTAACCGTTGAAGGAACAGCCAAGTAAACTTTACTTTTTCAGACTATGAAGTATAAAGAAGATTCAGAGGATCAAGCATTAAATGCGCAATCAATTGAGGATCAATCAAGGAATGATTTTCTGATAGACGTTTGAGGAAAAATCCGATCAATGAAATCAAGAAGAATATAATTAAGAGGGAATGAAGAATTAAATCAAGGATTATTCCCCACATTAAATA
Source organism: Gentiana macrophylla (assembly GCA_026214975.1). Classification (NCBI taxonomy): domain Eukaryota; kingdom Viridiplantae; phylum Streptophyta; class Magnoliopsida; order Gentianales; family Gentianaceae; genus Gentiana; species Gentiana macrophylla. Next base: position 80,819,940 of record CM047807.1, on the reverse strand, counting down.
GCCAACGGACGAAAATTCAAATAAAGGAATATCATGGCTATAAATAGAAGGCATTGACAGATAGGAAATACAACGATAAAATCTGAAAAGAAACAAACAGAAACTCTGTCAATTTCAAAAGCCTTCTATCTGAACTTAAAGGAAATATCTAGAGATCAATTCAGCTATCAGAACTTAAATTCCATATCAAGAACTGAGATTTATCACAAATCTGTGAATCCAATTCACATCAAACTGAAGCAATTGAATCAGAAGAATCTGAGAAGGAGTTGCAACCTTTGTGATAGCTGCTGAAAGATCTGTTCTCAAGGAGCAGTGATAGAGACTGAGTCATTGTAGCTTTTGTAGCCAGGGAGTGATAGTCTTGAAGATTGTGAAGCTTGTGTAGCCAAGTACAATCTACCTATTGTATCTGTGAAAACAATAGTGAATTCCTCCAATCATCACAGGAGAAGAATGGATTAAGGGATTACACCACCCTGAACCACTATAAACCTTTATGTGTATTTACATTCAGCAATTTAGTTTATAGCACTTTATTTCATTGCATATTACATATGTGATTGTCTAATCTACTTTGAACCAACGTTTAAAGAAGGGACCAATGCGCTTCCCAAAAGATTTTGAATATAAGAAACATTTTTGAAACTCCACTATTGTCATTCACCCCCCTCCCCCTCTGACTATAGTTTTACCCTTCTCTGGGACCAACATAACCAAATCCTTGTATGGCCTAAAGTAAGCCAGCAGACAATGGAACTGGAAGTAAACTGAGTCCTTGGAAGCTCAAGGATTTATTCAGTCTAAAAATGGCCACAGTTTATTTACAACAGGGTCATGACAATCTATTATTGCTTTCCTGGTATATGTAGATGACTTTATAGCAGCAAGCCCAGTGATCAGTTGATTCAACAGGTCAAGGATGCCCTGCATCAACAGTTTATTATTAAGAATCTTGAAAATGTGATATTTCTTAGGTATTGAAGTTGCTTGGACTCCTACAGGCATATATGTTTCTCAAATAAAATGCACTCTCAACCTATTAGAAGAATATGAATTTTTAGAGCAAAACCTTCCAAGACACCCATGGAGTCTAAAAAAACCATACAAGATGGTGATTCACCACATTTGGAAGATAATACTGCATATAGTTCATTTGTGGGTGAACTTATTTATCATACTTTTACCAGACCATACATTGCCTTTGCATTCAGCAGTTATGTCAATTTCTGGACACTTCTACTAAAAATCATATGAAAGTAGCACACAGACTGCTGAGGTATTTGAAGGCCAATTCAGGTCAAGGAATTTTGTTTCCAGCGGAGAATACCATTCTTCTAAATGGCTTTACAGGCAATGATTAGGCTGGTTGTCTTGAAACAAGAAAATCAGTATCAGGCAACATGATGTTACTAAGAGGTGCTTCTATCTCGTGGAAGGCAAAGAAACAAACCATTATAGCTAGAAGCTCATCAGAGGCTGTGTATAGGGTTGTGGCAAATGCAGTTTGTGAAATTCAGTGGCTAATTAACGTTCTACAAGATTTAAAGGTTCCAGTTCAGCTTCCTGTTGTATTATTCTATGATAATGCCAGTGCCATGCACATTGCTCATAATCATATCTTTCATGAAAGAACAAAACATATTGAGATTCACTGTCATGTTGTAAGAGATAAAGTCAAAAATGGACTTGTCAAACTTCTTCCAATCAACACAAAAGAACAAATAGCTGCCATTCTTACCAAAGCCTTGGATGCACCTATTTTCTCCCTTATGGTAGACAAATTGGGTATTTCGAAGATATTTCAAAGTTCCAGTAGCTGAAGGGAATGTTGAGTACAAAAGCTGTCCATAAACCACTCTCAGCTTGAGGGGGTGTTACATTATAAGGCCTGAAGGGAATGCTGAGTGCAGTATGTCTGCTGAACTCAGCAGACCACATGAAGACTCAGCAGACTGCAGAGTTGTTTAGTGTAGAAAGCGGTTATTCAGTTATAGTTTGTTGTAACCATTTGTAACTTACTTCTAACTGATTCATGAGGTGTATGAAACTATAAATACCCCATGATCAGCTAGATTGTAACTTAACTTGTAATCAGTTCATTAATAAGGATTCAGCATTTTCTTTACTTTCTGTTTGTACCTTTACAAACTTCAACACTGTTGGAGACCTGCACTATCCAGAACTAAGTCTGGGGATAGGGGCGTCCCTGTCCAAATTTAGTCTCGGGGCCAAATATTGTTTTAGGCCCTTATAAAAATATAACAATAACAAAAAATACTATAGTTATTGTAACCAAAACATAGAATCACTTAAACACCTTGATCGTGTGCAAAGCAATTACTAGCAATAGGACTAGGTCTATCGTAGGAGAGTACTGGCGAGTCAAGGTCGATCACACAGGGACTCGTAAGAAGGTCTAATTATCAGGATTGTGATTGTCACTAATATGGTCTATGACCAACTATAATCTCGACAGTAGTAAATTTGGTGCCATTGGTGCCACAAACTAATAAGGTAACGCTAGCTCACACGAATGTAAACAAGAGTTTCTATTGTATTATTCAATTATGAGTAATTAGTTATTCACCCCCACACATGCAATAGTCCTCCCATTTGGTGAATTTTAATTCATTTTTCAGCTACGGATACAACTCCTAACCCTATCTACTCCGACCATGATAGTAAACAATTTATACGCAAGCTAACCTCCTTAATTGGTCCGTAATAGCCCATACGCATAAATAACTAGAGCTGTCGATAACGAGCGCTAAATCATACCGCAAACCCGTCTGGACAGCTGTGGACACTGATCAGCATGTTCCTAGGATCCATCAAGATAATGTCCAAATTAACACTTCACTATTCGTATTTCATGCTAATTTTACGATGACATGCAAATAGTTGATCGTGCTACTAACACGTAAATCAAATCTATCGATCAACGTAGCTGGTGCCGATTATCATGAATTAGTAATTTACTAGGTATTCAGATCTAGCGATATAGACCGTCGCAGATCCGAAGAATGCAACCACTATTTCATGATTTCTTCACCAACGAATTAGATCTATAACACATGGGTTAAAATAAACTAACTACTACATAATTAAACTAAATAAGCAATTAAAACATACTAGTCGAATAGAACAATGACAGATCTACATCTTGGAAAACATAGAAAATCATACCCTTGAAGCGAGTGTAGATCTCCCTTAGACCTCTCCCTAGGGAGCGACTCCATCGTCTCTCCGACCATAACTCATAAAATAATAAAATAAAAAACAAAGAACTTTTTTTCCATAATTTTGCCATGAAATTTCTGTACTACCAATGTTACATTGAATTCTAAGGCAAAGCCTCTTATTTACAGCTACATAAACCGACTTAGAAACACCTACATCTACCCCACGTCCAAGAAAATGCATTTCTGAAGATTCTAGAGCCTCGGAAAGTTGGTGCCGACTCTCAGTTAACCGAGGACAATTTAGTCCTTTTTCTCTTCCAACCTAGCTTGGAATGTTTTGGAATACCCTAGGCCCATTCTTTTCATTCAGTCCACTCCCAATTCGTCCATGATACTCAGCTTAATATTTCGTATCCTGAAAATAATCAAATAATGCACGAAATAATGTCAAAATAGGGAAAATAAACGCTAAGTGCAGATTTCTCCAGTCACGAACCGGACATATGATATTCAACATAAATGGTACATATTTATAGGTAGAAACAACTATTTTTAGCTCATAATGGATAGAATGTTGATGCCGTAGGATAGACTATTTTAACCGTCATCAACTACCACACTAGCCTTCTGCTCGTCCTCGAGCAGAGTATCAAGGCGGAATGTACCTCCATGAGAAATCTCTATCAACTACCACATATTCAACATAGATTTCTGGCAGAACATAGACTACACCACAATCCATAAGCTTCCCATTATTCACTACTTATCATGCATCAATGTGTCATGTGATGAATCAGTTGTGATAGTGCGTTCGGGAGGAGAATCAAGTTGTATTAACCCCACAATCTGTCTCGGATTTTATGCAATGAAAAACAAACAAGTAATAAAATAATCCGGTTTACCCCAAGTGCAGGGATCGTAGTATAGTAGTTACAACCGGAGTCGAATCACAGGGAATCGAGGTTGGTCTAGTTCTTAATTTCTCTAAAGTTGTCACGAAAAATAAAACAAAACAGAACTAAAAAAAACGAAAACAATAAACTGGACAGAGGATTTAGTATCCAAAGCCAGGGAAGATAGTTACGAGCCAAACTAATGAAAATAATTCTAGTCCAAAAAGATAATAAAATTACTAAGATGATAACAAATGAATTGAAAACGAACAAGCAATGATCCACCGATCTCACAACCCTCAACTTCCTCTCTAGATTGTTTAGTGAAGATTTAATGAAGATTGTGGTTCACCTATCAAAAGTATGAATTTCTAATCTCTTAGATAATTCGTCTATTAATCTCTCATCTCTCGATCTTAAATATTATCGCTTTCATAACAAAGGTGTAAGATTTCTCAATCTAGCAACCTAGAAATTAACCTAACAACTCTCGTTATTTTTAGGTTAAAAATCTAATCTTTACTACGGTGATCTAAGTCTAACAACGATTCTCATCAAACGTTAAACATCAAACATGCAACAATCCATCGATATAATTGCATAACAATATGAACATAATAAGGAAACAAACTTTATTTAAAACTCACAAAATATCCAAAGATTGAAATCAAGTTGCTCGATCGGCTTCACAAGCTTGTTCAACCATGCTCTAGCCTTTATTCATCGTTGGTATGCGTAAAAATAAAAAGTAGATAAAACTATGTTTTTGGTAGCAAGAGGAAATGACAAAGTCGCCCCAAGGGCCTGGGCGCGCTGGGGTGGAAATTGTATCTCCTTTAGGGTTCAGAAAACGCGACTATTTATAGGATTCTATGTCGGTTTAGCTGAGACGGCGGACCAGACGCCCGTTTAGAATGGTGAACGCCCGTCCAGGGTGTATAAAATCTTCGAGTCGGGCCGAGTCATATCAGACGTCCATCCTATGCATTTTTGAACGCTCGTCCACTGAAATCCATCAATACTCTGAATTAGGTTGCTCCTCTGGACGCTCGTCCATTCCCTCAGACGTCCGTCCAGATTGGACGGGGACAAACGCTCGTTCAGTTTGCATAAATCTCTTCATTCCATCTTCAACTCGCATCTTTCCCTTTCCATTTAATCTTGATTGGAAATCTTTTAGCTTCCTCCATAACATGCAAGCGTACCTACAAGATGATAGAAATGTGCAAAATGTAATACCGTATAGATAACTAGAAAGTCACTAATAAAACCACGTAATAAGCTCGAGTTTGCACTTAAATCATTTCTATACGCATTCTTCCAATATTTCACTTAAACACTTACTTTTCTATAAAAAGTAATAAAACACAAAGGAAATTGCTATGGAATAAAGTCATATAAATCGTAAAAATCACCGTTAACAACTCCCCCACACTTATCTCTTGCTCGTCCCGAGCAAGACAAAACAAGAAAACATAGGCTTACTCATGCAATAAACCACATAAAGTCCCATATGTCAAATCACAACCGGTCGACTAGCATCAAAAACATACATCCTATGTAATAAACGATTACTCGAATGTGTAGTGTGTGCAAAGCCTTCTTCAATTTCCACCGATTCCACACTTGAAAATTTAATTCAAGCTAACCAACATATACCCATTTAAGACAGATAATGAATTACCCTGACTATACATACGCCCTACAAAACTACTCACGTCATGACTAGAGTAATACATGTGTTTTCAAAATCTTTTCAGTTGTACCCAGAGAATATTCCCTACAACATATACCTTGGCCTATACTGGGGATAAGGTAGGCGATAACTAAGTCTTTCACTTATTCATACCAAATTCCTTATGTAAGTTGATTTAATTATCCTTCACCTATAAACGCACATCAGAATGAGCTCTTGCCCGTCAGAGCAGAATAGGACATTCGGGATATACCCTACCTTACTCAAATCATAAGGCAGCTTCTTCTGACTGTCGTGAGATTTTGGTCATCATAGTGGTATAGGACATTCGAGATACGCCCTACCTCACTCCAATCATCGACCAGCTTCCGACACACCCAATTAATTCTTTTTATTTTTTTTTAATTTTTTTTAATAAAAACTTTTTAAAGCACAATAGTCACGTTTCACTTATCACATTCAGGCTTCGGTATATCCACGATACTTCCTACTTCAATTCCAACTACGCACATATTACAATTTCCATGACATTAGCACTAAGCGAACGGTCTGATAACCAGAATCAAACATCATCGGTTTAAATGGGTACAGTTTCCTAAGTTCAGCTCGTCATCGAAGAGGCTTACGTGAAAAGAATTCGAGTAAAGGCTTATTTATCAAAGGTCTATGCTAAAATACTAGTCAACTGAGCACAAGTATGAGAATATAACAAGTAAGTAAGCCAAAATAAACTCATGCTCAGGACGGATGTTTTTTTTTAAAAAAATTTGAAATTTTTTTGAATTTTTTAAGAATGGTGGTAAGCATAATAAATTAAGCACATTTTGTAGGTACAAACAACCAATCCCTTACTCCCCCACACTTAAATAACAACATATCCTCATGTTGTGCAGAATAAGAAAAACTTAGCTGATTGTAGTTCGAATGTGGCAATTCTGGAAGTGGTCGCGAGTCAAATCCAGAAACGCTTGAAGAAATCAGTAGAGTGTGGACCATCCACCGGAAAACTGACATCGTTTAAAAGCTCACAATTGCTATCACAAATATCCTGCACACTTGAAAAACAAAACAAAAAATACCTCGGGGATAGGGGCACAAAAGATGATAGACAAGGCAATATCATGGAACAAAGCATAAGCAATGCAAAAAAAAAAAATTTGATAATAACCGAATCTATGTGAAAAGTAGTGCACAAATGTAACATCGGCAGGAGGAAGGAAACACATTGATTTTTCAAATTACTTAAAATGCACGTTACTAACCACGTAAACCGACACCAAAACCCAAGACAAAACAAAACTACTACAACGAGAAGAAAACTATCTTTCGTCATTTATTCAACACAAACAAAACTATAATAAAATAATAATAGCAAAAACTTTTCTTAATATTGGGTTGCCTCCCAACAAGCGCCTATCTTTAGTGTCTTTGGCTAGACACACTTAGCTCACTATCCATTATCAAACGGATACGTCATTCTCGCATGGTTCTTCTACAAATATTAAGCATACGAGCCATCCAACTCACCTTCATAGGAAATTAATGGAACCATGGCTCGAAGGACCTTTATGAAGTATCTTCCCAATAAAAGAAGAACGGGATTAGGGGGTTCCACCTCCCAGTTCATGACATAGTGATCAAGTGGGAAGATCACTTCCCTTACGCTCACTCGCTCGTCCACAATCACCTCAACACTTATTGGCTTCAACGGCTCCTCAAATGCGACATCCTCGGGGTGACTTATCTCTAATTTAGGCACATCGTCCTCTATGTTCTCCAACACCGGGTGTATTTCTTCACCTTCTTGGTGATTAACATCTTCAACCATCTCTGATGTCGGATCTATCATAGGACAACCGTCTTCATCACCACACCATGCAGGAGGGAAGGAAGTTTCTAACCTCTGTAACTTAAGCCGATCCATATCAGGCTCCAGCTCATCAATCGTCCCTTGTTGCCAATTGCTTTGCTCTTGACCCAACGAAGAACAAGGATAGTTACTACTCCCACCATTGTGTGCTGGTGCATAGTTGGGGCTATACTGGACTTGATTCTCGTAACTTGCACCATAATTGTAAGTATCTTCTCCATCATATGGAGTGCGGGAGTTAGGTCAATGCCTTGGTCTTGAGCCATTTGCCCGATCCGTCTCCCAATATCCGCAAGCCTACCAAAAAGGAGTTGGATAGTAATGTTCTGCTCCTCCAATTTAGCTTCACGATTACTATAGTGAGAGGGGTCTTGAGAGTTATGAAAGTGGTGTGGAAAAGTTTGGCCAGACCAACTTTGATTTTGATTGGAAAAATTGATATCTTGGTCCCGATCAAGTTCGGTTTTGATAGAAATTCCAAGTCCGATTGAAACCCTCGATTTCGAAAATTGCTTGTGGCGTGAGGCGATTGTTAAACCTCTGATATTGCTGGCCACTGAAAATGCTCTGTCCACCCATAGGACAGAAACAAGAAGTATGTCCCACATTGTCACATAGCTGGCATATGACTGGACTGTACTGTCCCTGATTCTGGACAGCATTAACTTGATACGCAGGAGTGGGAAGAAGATGACACTGGCCAATCATATGGCCAGGTTGACAACAACTTCCACATAACAGAACTTGAGAGTTCTGAGGAAACGACGGGGTCTGATTCATAGGATTGCGCGACATTTGAAGGGCTGCCACCTGCTGTTGCAGCATGGCGATCGGATCTTGCACACTCTTAGTTGATGACATATTTTTTTTTTGAAAAGATAAAGAAACAGAAAAAGCTACGGAAACCGAAAAAGAAAACTACCTACGAAAAGTTAGTAACAGAAAAACAGAAAAATTAATAAAACTAGACAACCGTACCGATTCCCCGGCAACGGCGGCAAAAACTTGTCTTGGATTTTATGCAATGAAAAACAAACAAGTAATAAAATAATCCAGTTTACCCCAAGTGCATGGATCGTAGTATAGTAGTTACAACCGGAGTCGAATCACAGGGAATCGAGGTTGGTCTAGTTCTTAATTTCTAAAGTTGTCATGAAAAATAAAACAAAACAGAACTAAAAAAACGAAAACAATAAACTGGACAGATGATCTAGAATCCAAAGCCAGGAAAGATAGTTACGAGCCAAACTAATGAAAATAATTCTATTTTAAAAAGATAATAAAATTACTAAGATGATAACAAATGAATTGAAAACAAACAAGCAATGATCCACCGATCTCACAACCCTCAACTTCCTCTCTAGATTGTTTAGTGAAGATTTAATGAAGATTGTGGTTCACCTATCAAAAGTATGAATTTCTAATCTCTTAGATAATTCGCCTATTAATCTGTCATCTCTCGATCTTAAGGATTAACGCTTTCATAACAAAGGTGTAAGATTTCTCAATCTAGCAACCTAGAAATTAACCTAAGAACTCTCGTTATTTTTAGGTTTAAAATCTAATCTTTACTACGGTGATCTAAGTCTAACAACGATTCTCATCAAACGTTAAACATCAAACATGCAACAATCCATCGATATAATTGCATAACAATATGAACATAATAAAGAAACAAACTTTATTTAAAACTCACAAAACATCCAAAGATTGAAATCAAGTTTCTCGATCGGCTTCACAAGCTTGTTCAACCATGCTCTAGCCTTTATTCATCGTTGGTTTGCAGAAAATAAAAAAGTAGATAAAACTATGTTTATGGTAGCAAGAGGAAACAGCAAAGTCGCCCCCAAGGGGCCTGGGGCGGCCAGGGGTGGAATTGTATCTCCTTTAGGGTTCAGAAAACGCAACTATTTATAGGATTCTATGTCGGTTTAGCGGAGGCGGCGGACCGGACGCCCGTTTAGAATGGTGAACGCCCGTCCAGGGTGTATAAAATCTTCGAGTCGGGCCGAGTCATATCAGACGTCCGTCCTATGCATTTCTGAACGCTCGTCCACTGAAATCCATCAATACTCTAAATCATGTGGCTCCTCTGGACGCTCGTCCATTCCCTCAGACGTCCGTCCAGATTGGACGGGGACAAACGCTCATTCAGTTTGCATAAATCTCTTCATTCCATCTTCAACTCGCATCTTTCCCATTCCATTTAATCTTCAGTTGGAAATGTTTTTAGCTTTCTCCATAACATGCAAGTGTACCTACAAGATGATAGAAAGGTGCAAAATGTAATACCGTATAGATAACTAGAAAGTCACTAATAAAACCACGTAATAAGCTCGAGTTTGCACTTAAATCATTTCTATACGCATTCTTCCAATATTTCACTTAAACACTTACTTTTCTATAAAAAGTAATAAAACACAAAGGAAATTGCTACGGAATAAAGTCATATAAATCGTAAAAATCACCGTTAATACAATCCTAACTTACATGCGCATACACTCGCTCATTTAGCCTTCAGACTTGGTTACACAAGATGGTACCTTAATCGGGCCGGGCAGACTCGGGGACTGAGCATCGCTCTTAAGTCCTCGTTTGTTTCTTTTTATGCGAGGGTCGTGTCCTTTTTACACGAGTTCGCTTCCCTCACTGCCTTGATTGCATATATTTTTTTCATTTTTCAAAAAACAAAATTCTGGCAGATTTCCTCACTTTTATCTCTTTTTCTCACAAGCCCGTTTTGTCCCGGTTTACCTTTTGTGGCATTCAAGTTGCTTCCCTTGTCTTACAACAATTTGTTAAAGTATATAGACAGACAAATAATGATTCCCGGTTAAAACAACTCATCACCTAGTCTTAAACACTTCTCACTCAGATTATGTGCTCAAATATTTATTGCAATGATAGAATAATAATTAATAAGTTACTAATTCATGCACATAACATATGCTCATTCTTCCATACTAAATTGAATATGCTATAGCTCACTTCAAATTGAACTGGGGCTCCTTTTCTACTGATTCCTTACTCGAAAACATGCAATAAGAAAGCTAAAAACAGTGTTAAAATTTAAAAAATTATTCCCTTTTTAGATTACCCAGCTAAGACCGCCTACCCCCCACTGATTATAGACATTGTCCCCAATGACTAAGAATAAAGAAAAGAATAGGTACTTAGCTCTGGAATTGGTCGGCTGAGTCAAAGCAAATCATGGAGCAGAATCATTAGCTCATAGGTCATTCCTCCTCCAAGTTATCACCTGCTTTCCAAAATACTTCTGAAAACTGTGAGTAACATGCGAAGGGCAATAAGAAAATAAGGTGGCGGTAATTGTGCATACCGGAGGAATGCGCAAAAATAGTTTAAGCCACTTTATTCATTCATTGGCCTAAGCAAGATGCGAAAACTTTTACGAGGGCATCACAAGAGAATCGTGATGGAAAAAACCACATGTATCCTTAGTTAGATGACCGAAGATATATGTGATGAAAAAAACGTTGCAATTGTCATACTATTTTATTGACTCAAAATAAAATAAACAAAAGCAATAATTAAGGGTTTAGAATGAGTTCTTAATTTGTAGTCGCCAGCTCGACTGTACTAGTAGGGCTCCTTTATTCATATGTTGGATCCGTCAACGTAAAGACTTCCAGTTCAGGGTTATACTTGTGCGCTAGGTAATGCTTCAGTCTGTGGCCATTTACTATAAATGTCTTCCCAAAGTATTCATTTCTAACTTCACATGCGCCTGAATTGAAAACTTTCATGACTACATGTGGTCCATACCATCTAGACTTCAACTTCCCAGGAAAAAGAAGAAGACGCAAATTATATACCAGCACTTTATCTTTGTTAAGAACATTATATTATGTTTTGATGATGGCCATACTAGCTGTTATAGCAAGACTGAAATAAGTTAGAATTCTCTGTATAAGTCTTTACTTAGAGTCTGACATGATGTATAAGTTGAGTCAGACAAGTATTGTACTAATCGGTAGGACGGCAAAGTAAAAACAGATATTCGGCTCGAGTGAAGCCAGCCAAGCACCAGCAGAGAAGTAATGAAGACATTAATGGTCTGACTTATAACCAAGAAAGTCTGTGATGACCTTGGATAAGTCCAAGTTACACTTTAAGTGATGAAACTTAATATTCAAATATGGTGTACACTGATCTCACCCCAATCAAAGATCAGTGAAGTACAAAGATTCTCCTTAAACTGAAGCAAAGAAGAAAACAGTGAATCGGCAAAGTAAACTGACTTTCGGCTTAGTGAAGACAAAACGGTGAAGGAAGATCTAAAACGGCTAAGTCAGAAGGATCACTCAACCGTTCAGAAAACAGCGAAGTAACACTTTCCAGATCAGATTTGATATATGTTGAAGATACAGAAGATCATGCATTAAATGCAAAATCAATAAAGGATCAATCAATGACGGATTTTCTGCTATATGTTTGAAAGAAAAATCCGATCACTGAAATCAAGGAGAATGCAATTAAGGGGGAATCAAAAATACAATCAAGGAATATTCCCTTATTAATATAGCCAACGGACGGAATTTCAAAATCAAGGTTATTCAAGGCTATAAATACAAGGCCTTGACAGACAAAGAAGAAAAATGATCTGAAAAGAAAAATCAAGCAGAAACTCTATCATTTTGAAAAGCCTTCTCTCTGAACTTACAAGGATACATCTAGTGATCAACTCAGATATCAGAGCTACAAAGTCATATTCAGCACTGAGATTGATCAAGCAAGTGTGTGAATCACATTCACATCAAACTAAAGCAACTGAATCAGAGGCAATCTGAGAATGAGTTGAATCTGTGATAGCTGTTGAAGGATTTTGATCTCAATGAGCAGCAAAAGAGACTGAATCACTGAAGCTGTTGCAGTCAAGGAGTGATAGTCTTATAGATTGTGAAGCTTGGGAAGCCAAGGACAATCATACTATTGTATCTGTGAAAACAATAGTGAATTCCTCCGATCATCACAGGATAAGAGTGGATTAAGGGATTACACCACCCTGAACCACTATAAGCTTTGTGTAAATTTACTTTCTGCAATTTACTTTACAACATTTATTTAAATTGCCTAGATCATAACTTATATCTATGATTGTCTAAATTGATTTGAAAACAACATAGTAAGAAGGGACTTATCCGCTTCCCAAAAGCTTTTAAACAAAAGAAATGTTTTTGAAACTCCACTATAGTCATTCACCCCCCCTCTGACTATAGTTTCACCATTCTCTGGGACCAACAATTGGTATCAAAGCAGTGTTCCTAGTATTAGAACCTGTTCGGATCTAATTTCTGATAACAATGAGATCACATATTTTCAAAGCAGTTTTCAAATCTGAGTTTTCTATACATTTACATATAGATCTATCATTTTCACTTATGGATTCCTCAAACGTTATGTCAAAAGTACATGTTTTTCATGTTAATAATTTTGATGAGTATAAGATAAGAATGATGTCTCATCTTGCAGCAACTCATGAGGAGATGCTGGACGTAATCAATGATGGACCAATCATGATCATGACGGTGGTATCCACAGGACCAGATCAAGGGAAGGAAATTGATAAACCTAAAAAGGATTGGACCAAGGATGACATGAGAAGAGCAAATCTGGACTTTGTTGCAAAAGACATGATTTTGAAGACCCTAGATAGCAACATGTTCATGAAAATCAAACACTGCAAAACAACAAAGGAGATGTGGGACAAGCTATCATTGATAAATGAAGGATCTGAAGCAGTCAAAGAAAACAAATTATCTGTTCCAAAGCAGAAATTTGAGAACTTCAAAATGAAAGGTGGTGAATCCATTGATCAAATGGACAAGCAGATTCTCAAGCATTATCGATGAATCGCAATGACTTGGACACACATATCCCCGTAAAGAAGTATGCTTGAAGATCTTGAGAGGACTACGAAAGATGGAAGATCATAACATCGATGTCGGAGGAACAACAAATCTTGCAAGCACCGACACTCGACAATCGATGTCCCAATTAAAAGCTCATGAATTCGAATTGAACGGTGAAGATGATGCTCCGGCAGAGACACACAAAATCATCTGACCTTTGGTTGCACCTCAAAGAAAGTAACTTTGCCGATTGCATCAGCAAAGAGACACATGAACTTAAAGAATAGGTAGCTTTATTAGTTAAACGCTTTGACAGGTTCAGCAAAAAGAAGCCTTTCAAAGGAAATTCATCATCAAACAAGAGGTCAAGCTCAAATAAAGAAATGAAGAAGAAAGACGATGAATACAGATGCTTCAACTGCAACAAGAAGGGTCACTTCAAGGCTGATTGTCCTGAAGAAAATGACAAAGATGATGAAAAGAAGAAATACAAAGCATCTGAAAAGAGGAAAAGCAAGAAGGCACTCAAGGTTGAATCCAGCAGTGAAAAGAATGAAGAATCATCTGACAATGACACAGATGACAGTGATGAAGAAGATAGCACAAACAATGAAAAAGCATGTCTATGCCTCATGACCAAAGAATTAGATGAAGATGAAGGTGATAGTTCAGACACTGAGGAAACAAGCCTATGTCTATTAGATGAAACTGAGGTAACATCTAGTTCCTATTCCTCATCAAATGCATCCACATCTAACACTGCACAATCTTCTAGTCTCTCATTCGATACAGCAGACCTAGTCCAAAATCTCACGATTAAATTTGATGAAATTGAAATGAATCATGAAATTCGGAAAAAGAAATGCAAGGATCTAAGAAAGGAGAATAAAGGACTAAAAAAAGAACTGGATAAAGCAAAAGCTGAATTAACCAATAAGGAGACCTACTTAAATGATCAACAAAAAGCAGATGATCATACATCTGTTATTGACAGATCAGTTAAGAAAATCTCCCCACCGGTAAAGGTAACCACTGCACCACTAAATGCACCAGCTTACAAACCCTCAAAAAGGTTTGGATCCAGATCTGGTCTTGGCTACAATAGTCAGGATGAGAGTAGGAATAATGGTCAACACAATTCTAAATCCAGGACCAACATTGGACCAAAATTTAGAAAGGGACAGACCATAGTTCCAACAAATCATCCTGCTCCGGTGAAGTCAAAACCTAGTGTAGTAAAACAGCAGACTAAATCCTCATTCCAGTCAACCAAAAACAAGGACTTTCTAAAAGGTAAAGGTAGACTTTACCCTTCAGAGGATGATTGGAATGTTGCACCTCCAAAATACAAGAAGAAACCATTCCATAATATGCATCATGTGTTTAAGAAAAATCAATCTAGATATGTTCCTAGACACATGAAGCAAGAAAGGTTTCCCACTGCATATTGGAAAGTGAAGAAGGATACACATGCACCAAAAGGTAGGGAAAAGTATCAGAATACCTTCAGTAAAAATATTAGAAGCTATTCTGCCATGCCTTATACATATGAAGTTGATGACTTTAATTATCCATAAAGAAGAACCTTTGGATAGACACTTGGTATGGGAGGCATGAATGCTAACAGGTATGGACCCAAATAGTGTTGGGTACCTAAACTTAATTAATTTGTTTGTAGGATGTCTGGTACATAGACAGTGGATGTTCCAGACACATGACAGGAAACAAGAAATGGCTCACTGACTTAAAAGCTTTTGATGGACCCAAAGTCAC
This sequence comes from Gentiana macrophylla, assembly GCA_026214975.1. Taxonomy (NCBI): domain Eukaryota; kingdom Viridiplantae; phylum Streptophyta; class Magnoliopsida; order Gentianales; family Gentianaceae; genus Gentiana; species Gentiana macrophylla. The sequence goes on along the minus strand of CM047807.1, from coordinate 80,804,650 downwards.
ATTTGGAGGCAAAGAAAACCCTGGCAAGATTAAGGGGGAAGGCACAATACTCAAAAACAACTTGAAGATTCAAAATGTAGCATATGTCAAAGGACTTAATTTTAATCGATGAGCATCAGTCAATTCTGTGACAAAGGCTACAATTTGCATTTCAATAAGGAAGGATGCAAAGTGATTCACAGCCAAACCAACACTGTAGTTCTTACAGGTAGAAGACAAGAGAACATGTATGTGGTAGATTGGAAAACAGCCAAGGCAGAAACATGTCTGCTTGTCAAAAATAAACATTTGGCATAGAAGATTGAATCACCTGAACTTCAAGACCACCAACAAATTGTCAAAGAACAAGTTAGTTGAAGGCCTGCCAGAGATCATATTCAAGAAAGAAAGTCTATGTGATGCATGTCAGAAAGGCAAACAAATCAAAAGTTCATTCAAGTCAAAGCCCTATCAATCTACAACAAGAATTCTACATCTGTTACACATGGACCTGTTTGAACCAGTCACACCAATAAGTGTAAGTGGTAAGAAATACACCCTAGTAGTGGTGGATGACTACTCAAAATACACATGGACCATTTTCATGAACAAGAAGAAAGAGACACTCAAGAAATTGCCAGATTTGCTGAGAAGACTCCAAAATGAGAAAGAATCAAGATTATCAAGATCGAGATCAGATGAGAGGCCATTGAATTTCTAAATGAAATTATCAGAACCTATTTTGAAGAAAATGGAGTACTACATCAACTATCTGCAGCAGGAACACCACAACAAAATGGTGTAGCAGAAAGAAGAAACAGAACTCTCAAAGAAGCAGTCAGAACAATGATTGCAGAAGCATGCTTGCCAAAAAGATTTTGGGCTGAAGCAGCAAACACAGCATTCCATACACAAAATAGATCAATCATCAACAAACATCATGGAAAGACTCCATATGAAATATGGAATGGTAGAAAACCTAATATCTCATATTTTCATATGTTTGGATCAAAATGTTTTGTTTTGAACAGGAATCAGCTTCATACCTTTGATGAAAAGGCTGATGAAGCAATCTTTATGGGATACTCAAACACCAGTCAAGCATTCAGAGTACTCAAAAAAAGAACATTGGTGATTGAAGAATCAATACATGTTGTTTTTGATGAACCAAATACAAAAGGTAAAGATCTTCAAGATCAAGAAGAAGAAGCAACACAAAGGGAAATCTATACAAATACAACAATACCAGCTTCTATCTTGAATAATCATTTTGAAGATCAAGAAGAGCCACATATCAACACAACAGAACAAGCTCAAGAACCTGAAGTCCATACACATAATGAAGCTGTGGAAGCACCAAGTGAAGATCAACTTCAACCTGACCTAAGATGGCTAAGAGATCATCCTGAAGAACAAGTCATAAGAGATATTCACACAGGAGTCAGAACCAGAAGACAACTGGAAAATATGCTAACATGTTTTCTATCACAAGTGGAGCCCAAGACAATAGATGATGCAATTCAAGATGCAGATTGGATTACAGCCATGCAAGAAGAACTAAATGAATTTGAAAGAAATGAAGTCTGGGAACTTGTTGACAGACCAGATATAGCCAACATCATTGGAGCAAAGTGGGTATTCAGGAACAAGATGGATGAGCAAGGAACTGTTGTCAGAAACAAAGCAAGGCTAGTTGCAAAAGGCTACTCTCAAGCAGAATGAATAGATTATGATGAAACATTTGCACCAGTAGCAAGATTGGAGGCAATCAGACTCTTTCTAGCTTTTGCTGCATTCAAAGACTTCAAAGTCTATCAAATGGATGTCAAAAGTACATTCCTAAATGGACTTTTGGAAGAAGAAGTATATGTGGAACAGCCTCCTGGCTTTTAAATCAAAGGAAAAGAAGACAAAGTATACAAACTCAATAAGGCCCTCTATGGACTCAAACAGGCACCTAGAGCCTGGTATGAAACACTATCACAATTCCTGATCAAGAATGGATTCAACAAAGGAACTATAGACAAGACTCTATTCAAACTAGAGGAAGGAACAAGCACATTGCTAGTACAAATCTATGTTGATGATATCATCTTTGGATCAGAGGATGAAAAGCTATGTGGGAAATTTGCAAACCTGATGAAGAGCAAATTTCAGATGAGCATGATGGGAGAATTAAATTATTTCCTTGGCCTCCAAGTAAAGCAAATGAAGGATGGCATTTTCATTAGTCAAGCCAAGTACACAAGAGATTTAATACACAAGTATGGGATGGATACAAGTGGCACAGCTGATACACCAATGTGTGCAAGAGTAATTCTTGGAAAAGATGAAACAGGGAAGGATGTTGATCAGAAAATGTATAGATGAATCATTGGATCCCTACTATACTTAACTGCAAGTAGACCTGATATAGCATTTGCAGTTGGAGTATGTGCAAGGTTTCAAGCTCAACCAAAGGAATCACATCTTCTGGCAGCCAAAAGAATAATCAAATGCTTGAAAACACTATAAATGTAGGAATTTGGTATCCAAAAGATGGAGGATTTAAGCTGATATCATATTCAGACTCTGACTATGCTGGATGCAAAATAGATAGAAAAAGTACATCTGGAACTTGTCGAATGCTAGGCAACAGACTAGTCTCTTGGTTCAGTAAAAAGCAAAACTCCATATCTACATCAACAGCTGAAGCAGAATATATAGCAGCAGGTAGTTGTTGTGCACAAGTACTTTGGATCAGACAACAGCTAAGGGATTATGGAGTGGAAGAGAAAACAATTCCAATTATGTGTGATAATACAAGTGCAATATCTATTACTGAAAATCCAGTGTTGCATTCAAGAACAAACCACATTGATGTGAGACATCATTTTATCAGAGATCATGTTGAAAATGGAGATGTCATCCTAAAATACATACCCACTGAAGATCAATTGGCTGACATCTTCACTAAACCACTCAGTTATGAAAGATTTAGCATGTTGAGCACTGAGTTAGGAATGATTGAAATTGACTAAGTACCAAAGAGCGGATAACTGGAGTAATCGGCTAAGTGACATCATCAACTGGTTCAACCTTTGCCGTTACAGGAGATGTAGCAGGTAAGGCACTGGTATCTCAGCGAAGTTAACTTAACTGATTGTTAGGAACGGTTAAATGGAGCAGCTCAGAGAAGAATTCTCTACATCGGCTAAGTGACCAGCCAAGGCACTTCACCGAATTAAAGACTTGGACAAATTAAAGTGTGAACAAAATCAATTTTTACTACACGTGGAGAATAAGGAAATTATGGAGGATTATTCTGTGGAAGATTACACACGTGGAGATCAACGTATGATCATGGAGGTAACCATATTCTTTTTAAACTATAAACGCCTCGATTCCCGGGCTCTATCATTACTTACCTCAAACCACTCCCCCATTACGCTCGAATATCGCGATTTACATACACAAAAATAATGCCATTATGTCATAAAATCCTTCCACATTCAAACCACGTTCACACTACTCAAAATCACCCTATATAAACGATACTTAGAGATTTTCAGAAATCTTTACACTCTCTTGCAAATTACAAACCCTACTTTTGGTTTTCTCTATTGCAAATTCAAGTTCATTTTCAAACTTCCTTTCATTTTCAACAATGGCATCATCTTCCTCAAACACCCAAGTGGATATGAAAAATCGACACACTTTGGATCATTCTTTCAAGAAGAACACTACTTGAAGCGTGCGGAAATGATGAAGATGCAAAGCGATTAGCAGCAGGTTGCGAAAACCTAAAATTATCAACCTTTCTCAATCCTCCCATAACCGAGGTTTTCTATGAAAGTCTGATTTCCTTCTGGAAATCTGGAAAATACGTACATGGGCTTCCTGCTGAAGAAGGTGACGAGTGGGAAGAAGACAAGATCATTGCATCGGTCAACGGCAAAGAAGTGGTGATTACAGAAAAGTTAATTCGAAAACATCTTAAACTTTCAAATAAAGGTCATGCAAAAGTGACATTGGTACCACAAAACTTGGATGCTTTCTGGGCAACTATTGCCAAAACTGCAAACCCAGGATCTACTAAAGTCAATTGTCTGAGATCTGCTTTAAAGAAACCATTCAATGAGTTCAGTACCCTAATTGGCAAGACTATTGAAGGAAAATTGGGAGCAAATAATGCCATGACCGAAATTAGAATGCGGCTAATGGGAATCATCTACAACAATATACAATTCAATTGGGCAAAATACTTCTTTTTGAGAATTAAAGAACAAATCCAAGGTGAAGTGAAGACAAGGGAAAAGGGGCTAAAAGAGGGAAAGACAAATAAAGGACAATTCTGGGTGAAAAAGTCATATGGGATTTAGTTACACTATCTGTTGCAATGTCTCAAAGTTCCTACTGTACAACTCCACAAACTACATGAGTCCAAAGTCATGTTTACCTATGTTAAACAACAAAAAAAGGCAGGAGAAGGGAAGATAAAGAAATCCACACACCACACCACCAGTCAAAGAAAGAAGCAAAGGTCCAAAAAACTGGACAAGGCAGCACTTTGGAAAATTGGTTGATGAAGAAGAAAGAGGATTCCGACACTGAGGCAGAACAGCAAGAAGAAGAAAATGTCAGTGAGGATGAACAACATCCTAATGAAGAAAACACTGGAGAGGATGAGGAATCTCTAGAAGAATCTGCACAATTGTCTGCAAAGGATATAGATGATCGAATTGCAGAATATCTTGAGTGGAAGGAAGGTGATTCCCGACAACAGCTTCAAGACTCTGATCACATGCTTGCGGAAGAGGCATGGCTGTTTGATTTTATGGGAATCACAACTCTGGTTGGTGTACTTGATGAATCACCTTTATGGGACTTGGTTGATGCAGCCAAGGCAAAACTGCCCCAGACCTCTGTGAGACAGAGTGACGACTCAGAAGATGGTGGAGATGATCATGATCAAGATGATGGTGATGATCATGATGACAATAATGATAATGATCATCATGATGAAGATCTTGGTAAAGACAGAGAATAGGATACTCCTGCACCAGATGCAATTGATGATACCACTCTTCTCCGTACATTTTGAAACCACAAGCATCCAACAAGTCCACAACTCCGGCCAAAGACAACCACTCAACCGTTGTTCATCAGCGTTCATACCGGTGACGGCACAAACATTGTGGACACTCGGGTTCAGCTTGCCGCCACTCGAGTCAAGGCAACCCCCGGCACAGATATAGGGGGAACAACAGCTCAAGCCACACTAGCCTACACATCTACCCAAATACTTGCAGATCTAGATGTGAATGCAGATGTCACTCAACATCAAGACAAGGGACAACAAACAGATCCGAACCGGTGGCGTAAGGCACAAACTCTCTCGGTGGCACTTTGGCATTACAAATGAAACTTTTTGAGAAAACGGCGTGATTCTTCTGGTGAAGAATTGAAGCAAAGAAGCCAGCCATGTATCTCGGATCCATGACTTTAGCATTTAATGACAAAAGCTCCTCCATTGAACACAAGTTTCAGGCCATTGCAGAGTACATTGATGCACAAAATATTGTGGTTCAACAACAAGGAAATCTGATGAAGCAACTCAACATCAATATCACTAACAATCTTGCAGGCCTCAAAGCATATTTCCCAAGAAAATGAATCAATGGCAGTGGCTTTTGGCACTAGATTTCGTAGTGTCAATGAGAAATTGAATTATCATTACAACAGATTCACATCTATTGAATCAAAACTTGACTCTATGATTGGAACGGCAGAGGCCACCAATAGCATCTTACTCCAGCAAAGGGATGATGTTGCCAAAAAAGGGGAAAATCAAGATATGCCTGGAGGATCAACAATCGAGACCCCAAATTTCCTTTGAAGAACAGCGAGAGCAAGGGACAGAGAAATAAGGATCAGGAATGAAGCAGAAGAAACAGCAAAGAAGGGTCAGAGAAGAAAGAGAAAAGGCCCTAAAGGAACCTTGCATTGGATTTCCTCATCCTATGCAAAGAAGAGATGATGATAGAGACAGATCCGCAGATAGACAAAGGCTGGATCTAATCAAAGAAAGAGGATCACTAGTCAACACAGACTTAGCACCGAGCAAACACCAGCAGAGGCGAGTGCCCCAAATACACTGGAACACAGAACTTTCACTAGTCATCGAGCAAAGTGAATATGAAGCGATGTATGTCTTGGAAGAGAATTTTTCAGAGTACAGGAAGGACTTTATCCTCATTCCTCACAAGATGAAGCATGGGTGATTGGCTAAGGTCTTTACAAAAGCCTCATGTTTGCAGATTCACATATTGCTCGAGGCTAGGAAAGACTTGAGAAGTACTATGGGGAACCTAGGGCAAATGAGACCATACACGATTTCAATGGGACTTTTTGCCAAAAGAGTTTTTCAGGGTGTATCTGAATGCACAGCTATGGCATACTGGAAGTGGAAGTTTCCATAAATCGATTGGAAAGACATTGAAGAGGTTCAGACTACAAAGTTCAATACAAAGCTGAATTAAGCAAAATGTAGTTTGTAACTTTTGAATAAAGGTTTTGAACTTATTGCCCTGGAATGGATGAATAAAATTGTTGAATTTTTACTCTGTTATTTATGAAAAATTTGGATCACTTATGTTCAGGCTTATGAGGGTTTTGGCATCATCAAAAAGAGGGAAATTGTTAGGAACATTATATTATGTTTTGATGATGGCCATACTAGCTGTTATAGCAAGCCTAAAATAAGTTAGAATTCTCTGTATAAGTCTTTACTTAGAGTCTGACATGATGTATAAGTTGAGTCAGACAAGTATTGTACTAGTCGGTAAGACGGCAAAGTAAAAATAGATATTCGGCAGAGTGAAGCCAGCCAAGCACCAGCAGAGAAGTAATGAAGACATTAATGGTCTGACTTATAACCAAGGAAGTCTGTGATGACCTTGGATAAGTCCAAGTTACACTTTAAGTGATGAAACTTAATATTCAAATATGGTGTACACTGATCTCACCCCAATCAAGGATGAGTGAAGTACAAAGATTCTCCTTAAAGCGAAGCAAAGAAGAAAGCGTTGAATCGGCAAAGTAAAGCGACTTTCGGTGAGTGAAGACAAAACGGTGAAGGAAGATCTAAAACGGCTAAGTCAGAAGGATCACTCAACCGTTCGAAAACGCGGCGAAGATAACACTTTCCAGATCAGATTTGATATATGTTGAAGATACATAAGATCATGCATTAAATGCACAATCAATAGAGGATCAATCAAGGACGGATTTTCTGCTATATGTTTGAAAGAAAAATCCGATCACCCAAATCAAGGAGAATGCAATTAAGGGGAATCAAAAATACAATCAAGGATTATTCCCTCATTAATATAGCCAATGGACGGAATTTCAAAATCAAGGTTATTCAAGGCTATAAATAGAAGGCATTGACAGGCAAAGAAGAAAAATGATCTGAAAAGAAAAATCAAGCAGAAACTCTCTCAATTTGAAAAGCCTTCTCTCTGAACTTATAAGGATACATCTAGTGATCAACTCAGATATCAGAGCTACAAAGTCATATTCAGCACTGAGATTGATCAAGCAAGTGTGTGAATCACATTCACATCAAACTGAAGCAACTGAATCAGAGGCAATCTGAGAATGTGTTGAATCTGTGATAGGTGTTGAAGGATTTTGATCTCAAGGAGCAGCAAAAGAGACTGAATCACTGAAGTTGTTGCAGTCAAGGAGTGATAGTCTTGTAGATTGTGAAGCTTGGGAAGCCAAGGACAATCATACTATTGTATCTGTGAAAACAATAGTGAATTCCTCTGATCATCGCAGGAGAACAGTGGATTAAGGGATTACACCACCTTGAACCACTATAAGCCTTGTGTCAATTTACTTTATGCAACTTACTTTACAACATTTATTTAAATTGCCTAGATCATAACTTATATCTGTGATTGTCTAAACTGATTTGAAAACAACATAGTAAGAAGGGACTTATCCGCTGCCCAAAAGCTTTTAAACAAAAGAAAAGTTTTTGAAACTCCACTATAGTCATTCACCCTGCCCCCCTCTGACTATAGTTTCACCCTTCTCTGGGACCAACAATCTCCAACTTGAAATGTGCTGTTGAGAATCCTCTTATCGTGCAGGCGCTTCGTTCTTTTCTTGTAAATCTTTGCATGCTCATACGCTTGAAGTCTAAACTCCTCCAATCCATTCAAATAGCATTCTCTTTTCACCTGCTAAATTCTCATCCATGTTTAGAAACCTCGTAGCCCACAGCGCTGGGTGCTCGAGTACTACCGGTAAATGACATGCTTTTCCAAACACTATCATATATGGTGACATCCTAATCGTGGCCCTATAAGCGGTTCAGTACTCCCAAAGAGCATCATCTAACTTCAAAGACCAATATTTCCTCTTGGGATTCATAGTCTTCTCTAAGATTCTCTTAATCTCTCTATTCGTGACTTCTACTTGTCCACTCGTCTGAGGGTGATATGCTGCTGCAATCTTATGTCTAACCCCATATCTTAACATCAATTTCTCAAACAACCTATTACAGAAATTACTCCTTCCATAACTAATTATGGATCTGCGCACTCCAAACCTCATCAAAATGTTTTTCTTAAGAAACCTTAGGACAACCCTGGCATCATTAGTAGGTGAAGCTACTGCTTCCACCCATTTGGAAACATAGTCAACCGCTACCAGGATGTAACGATTTGATTCTGACCATGTCAAAGGCCCAACAAAATCAATTCCCCATACATCGAATAACTCCACTTCTAAGATACTCTGTAGTGGCATTTCATTCCGCTTAGAAATATTACCGGTCATTTGACAGGAATGACAGGCTCGTTTAAACTCAAAAGTAGATTTATGAATTGTACGCCAATAGAATCCACACTACAGTACCTTTGTTGCTGTCTTGTCTGGCCCATGGTGACCTCCAGCTTCTCTAGAATGACATAGGTGTAAAATACTAGGAATCTCATCATCTTGGACGCATCTCCTAAGAATGGCATCAGGACACAGCTTGTATAGGTAGGGATCGTCCCTATGGTAATGTTTCAGATACGTGAAAAACTTCTTATTATCTGCATTCATGAATTCATGTGGTAGGTACCTTCCTGCTAGATAATTCACAATGTTAGCAAACCAAGGGTATACCTTGCCCACTCTTGATGTATTATGTCAGGTTTGAGATTCAACTCGAGCTTCCATTGAGATGGAAAAAAGTTGTTCATCAGGAAAGCTCTCCCTGATCTCAGTCGGTTGCTCTTCTTCCTGCAATGTTAATCTCGACAGTTGATCAGCCACCTGTTTCTCAAATCTCTTTTTATCCTTGATCTCTACATCAAACTCTTGTAAGAGTAGAATCCATCATAACAATCTCGGCTTGGAGTCTTGCTTGGTTAGAAGGTATTTCAGAGCTGCATGGTCAGGGAATACAGTGACTTTCGATGCTATCAGGTATGGTCGAAACCTGTCAAATGCAAAGATAACAACTAAGAGTTCCTTCTTGGTAGTTGCATAATTCCTCTGGGCATTATTAAAGGTACGACTGGCATAATAGATAGGCTTAAAGATTTTATCCTCCCTTTTTCCCAGGGCTGCACCAACTGCCGTGTCGCTTTCATCACACATAAGTTCAAAAGGTTTGTACCAATCAGGAGCTACCAGAATTGGGGCGGTTATATGCATTTGCTTTAATTTGTTGAATGCTTGTTTGCATTCTTCTCCAAACACGTACAAAAGGTACATCTTTTGCAAGTAATTCGGTTAAATGTCTAGAAACTTTAGAGAAGTCCTTGACAAACCTCCTATAAAATCCTGCGTGGCCAAGAAAGGCTCGCAACGTCTTTAAGTTTGCTGGAGGGGGTAACATCTCTATTACCTCTATCTTTGCCTTGTCAACCTCCTGTCCTTTCCTTGAAATCTTATGACCCAACACTATTCCTTCTGTTACCATGAAATGGCATTTTTCCCAGTTAAGTACAAGGTTGGTCTCTTCACATCTCTTTATTACTTTACTCAAGTTGTCCAACCATTTATCAAAGCTATCTCCAAATACAGAGAAATCGTCCATAAAAATCTCTAGAAATTCTTCCACCATGTCCACAAATAATGTTGCTGGTGCATTACAAAGTCCAAAAGTCATGCCATTGTACGCAAAGGTTCCATAGGGAAATGTGAAAGTGGTCTTCTCACGGTCCTCGGGGGCAATATGGATCTGATAGTAACCAAAATATCCATCTATGAAACAATAAAACGCATGACCGCTTAATCTTTCTAACATCTGATCCATGAATGGTAGGGGAAATGGTCTTTACGAGTTGCGTCATTCAGTTTCCTGAAATCAGTGCAACCTCGATGTCCAGTAATTAGTCTAACAGGGATTAACTCATCAAACTCAATAGGTTGTACAGTGAATCCTCCTTTCTTGGGCACCAAATGAATCGGGCTTACCCACTCACTGTCTGCAATTTGGAAAATGATTCTCATTTCCAACATCTTTATAATCTCTTCCTTAACAACATCCTTTAGTTGTGGCATCAACCTGCTTTGAGGTTATGTTACTGCTTTCTTCACGGGGTCTGTAGAGATTTTATGCATGCACACCAATGGGCTTATTCCTCTAATATCTGCAATTGTCCACCCGAACGCTCCATTGTGCTCTCTCGGTACTCTTAAAATTTTCTCTTCCTCTAAAGGTGATAGTAACGATGAAATTATGAGGGGAAGAGTATCATCTTGTAAGTATACGTACCTTAGATGAGATGGTAAATGTTTCAAAGTTAAGTTCCTTGGTGGCTCCTCTAGTGATGACCTTAACAGCTTACTAGTCAATTGTAGGTCTAAGAACTTGTGCCACGATGATCTATGAATGTTTCATCTTAAATCCACAGAAGATATAGGCTCTACTTCTCGCACTTGACCTTCGCTACACCCAGGCCAGGTTTCATCATTTCTTTCTTCTTCCTTTAAGATTAAAGTCTCCACTACTTTATGGTCTAGTGCCACATCCTGATATAATTCCAAAACAAGCTCATCTATGGCATCTAGAATGTAGTGTGCTTCTCTTTCATCTTGTGCATACTTCATTGAATTCATCACATTGAACACTACTTTGTCCTCATTCAATCTCAGAATCAGCTCACCCTTATGAACATCTATAAATTTAATTAGTGGAACATCGTGGTTAGCTTCAATGTCTAGCACCACAAAGTCTATGGGGAATACAAACTTATCAACTTTCACCAAAACATCCTCCACCACTCCACAAGTTGCTTCATAGACCTATCCTCTAATTGAAGGTTTATAGATGTTTCATTCAACTCTTTCTTGCCTAACTTATGAAAGATGGAGAGTGGCGTTAGATTGACACTGGCTCTAAGATCACACAATGCTTTGTTTAGGCATACTCCTCCAATTGTGCAAGGTATGAGGAAGCGCTCAGATGCTCGAAAAGGATTTTAGAGAGATACTTCTCTCAGCCGGCCCCTTCTTCTTCAAGAATGAGCTTGCCAAATCCTTCCTTTAGCTGTGTTTTAGTTCTTGTTGCTTGCTCGATCTGCATTCTTGTTACTTCTCTTTCCTTTATCTGATTTTACAACATCTGTTTTGAGCCATGGCTCACAAAAATAAGAAAGCCACTAGAGATAGCACTGTTCATGATTCTGATCTAGATGAAGCTGAGCCTTCCGTTGATTCCCATGTTACAGCAGCACCTAGTGCCTTTGTTGCTCTTCCTGCTGCTCCAGTTGAAGTTTAGCATGTTAAGGAAAAGCTTCCATTGATGGATCACCCTATTCCTACTCAACTTGCAGATATTGATCTTACTTCTGGAGTTGAAGTTGAAATGGTGGAAAGGAAGGTACCTGCTTCTAAATGTTGTAATCCTAGAGTTTATGAAGCAATGAGGTTGAAATCAGGAGGTTAGTTACACCTGCTGCTTTCATTTCGAAAAAGAAGTCTGTCTTGGCCGAGGGTGATCTGGCAGGTATTCCAACTCTTTCAGAGCTGTTAGAAGTTGAAAAACAGGCTGATAATGTTTCTATTGATAGTTTAAAGATTGGTGGAGTGTCTGAAAAGGCTATTGAGAGTGTCAGTGCACCTGTTGGGCAGGTTCCTGCTTCTGTAGAGCCTGTTTCTGAAGGTGGGGTGATAGAACATGGTTCTTCAGTTGTAGAGCTTGTTACTGAAGGTGTTCCTGCCACTTCTGGACCTGGTGGTGTGATAGAACAGGGGACTCAATTTGAGGTGGATCCTGGTTCTATTGCAAGTAAGGAATGTGTTGCCCCTGTTTCTGATGGAGACTTTATAGGGCCTAATGCTGCTAATGCTGTGGATGAGGTTGCATCTTGGGTACAAATGGTTAAAAAGAATAGAGAACCTTCAAATGATGTTGTTCTTTTGACAGATCATGTTGACTGTGTCAATCAAGATACAGTTTTTCTGGAGGAGGAGGATACAAATGATGATTCTATGGAGAAATTGAGTTTGATTGGCATCTTTCCTTCAAAATTTCCTGGAAGAGATGCAGTTCAAAAGATTGTTAATGCTTGGCCAAGAAAGTGCAAATACCATTACCACAATTCTGGGTGGATAGTGTTTCTTTTTGAACAAGAGTCTGATCTTAATGAGGTACTGCATGCTGGTCCTTTTTATGCTTTTGGAAAGCCCTTGCTTTTAAAAAAGATGCCTGTAATGTTCAATTTCAGTAAAGATGCTTGTACTGTGGTTCCTGTTTGGATTCAGTTGCCTAATCTTCCATTAAGGCTTTGGAAGGATAGGGCATTGAGTAAGATTTGTTCTTTTCTGGGGAGTCCTCAGTATACTGATAAAGTCACTGCTTCCAAGAAAGAGCTGAGTTTTGCAAGATGTCTTGTGAAAATTGACTTAAAGATGGAGTTGCCTTCTGTTATTCCTATTACTATGCATGATGGAAAGGTCCTTTTTGCAGCCTGTTTTATTTGAGGAATGGACCAAGTTATGTTCCAAATGAAACAAATTAGGGCATAATGAACAAGGGCATGATGATTCTAAAGATGAGGTTCCTGCATTGTATGTGGCAAAGTCAAAAACCTGGTGTTTCTAAACCTAACCCCTCAAAGAAGAAAAAAGTAGTTATTCTTGAAGAAGATGGCAAAAATGACAATGCTCCTGGTAAAACTCCTATGCCAGGTGATGTTTCATCCTCTAGTGCAGCATTTACACAGGTGGATAAAGGAATTAGTGTGTCCTCAAGCAATAAAGGAAAGAAAGTGGATAAGGCAATTAGTCCTGTTGCAAATAATTTTGAAGTTTTAGATCCTGATAAATGTCCTACTTGGGCTAGTGATGCTGAAGCTGAGGATTTGGTGGACAAAGGGACATTCTCGCTTACGGTTCCAGGAAATCAAGGAAGAAATAGAAGAACAAGAGGAATAGCACTGCTGGTGTATCTGGAATTGAGAAAAAGACATCTGATGTAGTCTCTAGAGGTAAATCACCTCTAGGTACACAAAAATGATTGGTTTTTGGAATGTTAGAGGGTTCAATAAGGCTTCTAAACAATCTACTGTTGTTAAATACCTTAGACATCATAAGATTACCTTATTTGGAATCCTTGAGACTAAACTGTCTCAAAATAGTATGGATAAATTTTTGAATAACAAGATTCCTTCCTGGAATACTGTAAATAACTTTGACCACCATGATTATAGGAGGATGTTAGTTATCTAGGATCCTTCTTTTGTTTCTGTGGAGGTTTTGGAAGTTGATGCTCAGTGGATCCATTGCAGTGTTAAGTTGATTGTTACTGGTGAGGTTTTTATGGTTACTTTTGTTTATGGGTTACATTCTGTTGGCCATAGAAGATGTATGTGGGACAGACTTAGGGAATTGAGTGTTTGCTCTTCCCTTCCTTGGATGGTTTTGGGGGATTTCAATTCTGTGCTTTCTGTTGATGATAGGCTGAATGGGAATATTCCCACAGATTATGAGATGCAGGATGGTGTGGATTGTTGTTTGGATGCTAATCTTTCAGATATGAACTCCTCTGGTGAATTCTTTACTTGGACTTCATCTAGTGTTCTTTCCAGAATTGATAGAGTTCTAGTTAATGCCTATTGGTATGACTGGTGTGAATGCTTTGTCTTTTTTTGATCCTGCTGGTTTGCATTCTGATCACTCCCCTTGTAGAATTTCTTTAACTACTGATTCTGTGATCAGAATGAAACCTTTTAATTTTTTCAATATGTGGATGCAACATCAAAGGTATATGGATATTCTTACTCAGATTTGGAGTCAAGATGTCTATGGTACTGCTATGTATTGTAAAAATCTTAGGAGATTGAAGAAGCCTTTGAAGGAGCTAAATCAGATGCATTTTGCTCATATTTCTGTTAAGTCAGAAAATGCTCAGAAGGTGCTTGGGGAGCTGCAATCTTTATACAACCAGGGGCCTACTGAGGCATTATTATCTCAGATTGGAGATCAGAAGAGGATCTGCTCTACTTTGGAAAAGGCTGAATCCAGGTTTCTTTCTCAGAAAGCTAAAGGGCAGTATGTCAAGTTATGTGACAGGGGATCTAGGTTTTTCCACTCTTTGGTGAAGAGGAACAATGTCAGGAATCATATCTCATCCATAAAACTTGCTGACAGTTCTTTCACTACTTCTTATGATCAGATTGGAGATGCTTTTGTTAGTTCCTACTCTGATTTATTGGGTACTGATGCTTTGGCAGTTCCTATTGATGTTGATGTTGTTAGTGCTTGCCCTACTATTTCTAGGGTTCATATGGATAATATGTTGGTGGATGTTACTGCCTTGGAGGTAAAGAAAGCTCTCTTTTCTTTCTCTGACAATAAAGCACCTGGTCCTGATGGGTATTCTACTGGTTTCTTCAAGAAATCTTGGGATATTGTTGGTGTTGATTTCACTAGTGATGTCTTTGAATTCTTCAATAATGATGCTATATTAAATCAGATTAATCATGCTATCATTGCTTTGATTCCTAAGTCTACTCATGCTGCTTCTGTTGGTGATTATAGGTCTATTTCATGTTGTAATACTACTTACAAAGTTATATCTAAGATTTTGGCTACTAGACTCTCTTCTTGATTGCCTGATCTTATTGATGAGTGCCAAACTGGTTTTGTTGATGGTAGGGCCATGTCTGATAACATTTTCTTGTGTCTAGAGCTGATTAGAAAGTATGATGTTGCCAGGAGTCCACCTAGATGTATAATAAAAGTGGATATAAAAAAGGCCTTTGATTCTGTGCATTGGTCCTTCTTGGAGGCAGTTATGAAAGGTTTTGGATTTCCTGACAGGTTTGTGAAGTGGATCATGTTATGTGTTTCTACTACATTTTTTTCCCTTTCCATTAATGGTGAGCTCAAAGGGTTTTTCCCTGGTAAAAGGGGCATGAGGCAAGGGGATCCTCTCTCCCCTTCCTCTTTGTTCTTGGTATGGAATACTTTTCTAGAAGGCTTAGAATCTAGGGAATATTCTAAGTTTAACTTCCAAAATGGTTGCCAGAATTTGAAGATTAATCATCTTGCTTTTGCAGATGACTTGATGCTTTTCACTAGGGGGATCCTATTTCAGTTTCCTTAATGATGAACTGTTTAACTGATTTTGGTAAATGTTCTGGCCTTGTTGTTAATTTGAAAAAATCTAAAATTTTCTGTGCTGGTTTGGATGATTATAACAAGCAGGTGTTATTAGATATTTCTGGATTGAAAGAAGGTCTGATGCCTGTTAGGTATCTTGGAATTCCCTTGTGTGCTGTTAGGTTAAATGTTATGCATTATGATCCCTTATTTACTACCTTGAGGAATTACTTTTGTAATTGGAAGGGTGCCACTTTGTCTTATGCTGGTAGGTTGCAGCTGGTGAAATATGTAATTCAAGGTGTGTACTGTTTTTGGCTTGGCATTTACCCTATCATTGGAAGTGTCAAGCTTAAAATGGATCAATTATGTAGGAGGTTTTTGTGGGAGGGGTTCCTGTGATTCTAACAAGAAATCACTTGTTGGATGGAAGAAAGTTTGTTTGCCAAAATTTGAGGGTGGTTTAGGGATCTTTCAGTTGGAAGCTTGGAATCTTGCTCTTTTATGTAGGATTTTGTGGAATTTCCAATGTAAAAAGGACTGTCTTTGGGTGAAATCGATCAATGCAGAGTAATTAAAGAATGAAGATTTATGGTCTTATCCTTACAAGCCTGAGGATTCTGGTTTAATCAAAACTGTGTTCAGGATTAGGATAGGATTCGGATAGTCTTTGGTTCTTACAGTCGCTTCTTGCTTTGTGTTGAAATCTTGGTCTACTGGCCCTAAGTTGTGCCCAAGCAAAGCATATGATTTCTTTAGGCATCACAGTCTTAAGGTTTGGTGGTGCAAATTTGTCTGGAACCTTAGAGCCACTCCAAAACACTGCTTTTTGCTATGGATGGCTATGAAACAATCTATGCTCACTACTGATAAGCTTCATTTTGACGACAAGCTTTGCTCATTGTCTGGTTTGGTGAATAAGTCTGCCTCTCATCTATACTTTCAGTGTCCTATCTCCTGTATGATTTGGGGCAAGATTAGACTGTGGCTTGGCATTAAAAGAAGACTAGAAACTATTACTGCTGCACTTAGATGGCTGAAGCTGAATTGCAGGGGAACTTCTCATGCTAATGTGGCTAGATCTGCCTCTATTTCGTAGTTGTTTCTTTGGATTTGGTACATGAGAAACATACAGAGGTTTGATGGTATTCTATGAAGATTGATGATGTGCTGTTTTGCATTAAAACACATATGTTTTACATAATGCAGGTTGCATTCCCCTTGTACATTTTTACCCCTTAATGGCTAGGTTTTGTACATCTTTTGTGATTTCTGTTAGTGCTTGTTGGTGGTTGTTTGAGATTATTTTGTTTCTCTACACTCCTTGGGATATGTTCTGTGAGTTATGCTCTCATATGACCCTTTTTTTTTTTTTGCAGTTTTTGGGTGTTGTCTTGTGTTTAGTGGCTGTTGTTCCTTGTAGCATATAACCTCAGGGGTCTTATGCTTCTGGGAATCAACAAATCTAACCTCATTTCAACATTTGTAGGTGGTAGGTAGTTCCTCTCTGATTAGGATGTATTTTCTTGTATTTTGCATACCTTGGTTATAAAATTTTTACCTTTAACCAAAAAAATATGAGGAAGTTTGCATTGCAAAACTGCCGAGCATTCCTTGTTAAGGCAAATTGTCTTGAGTTCTAACAATTTCCTTTTGGTAGAGATTGATTCTTTCAAAAATTTCGCATCCTCTGGCATTCGGCCGAGCTTCAACCAAAGGTATATTTACTTGCAACTTCTTAAACATCTCTATGAACTTTTTATAACGAGCATCATCATTTTTCAGATTATATTTCCTAAGGGGATAGAGTAAAGTAGCTGGATTAATTGTTACAGTTCGTGAAGACTTACCTGCAGACTGCTGCTACTCTGCCTGCTTGTCTGCTAATTTTTAGACTCTCGGTTTAACGGAGTGGTGTCCCGGTTTACCGGCCCCTCTTTTTCTCTAGATTCTGCTGCTGACGTCTTTCTGATTCTTCCTGGATAGTTGGCATAACTAGTCCAGGCAGTTCCTTCCGCTTCTAGTCATGATTGCATTCACATCCTTTGGATTCTTCTCAGTATTACCTGGAAATCCTCCCGAAGGACGGGATGACACTTGTTCTGCGATCTGCCCCACTTGGTGCGACAGATTCTACACTAAAGGCTTCCTGATTGGTCCGTCTTGAATCATTCTTCTGAAAATATATGGTGAAGTTTGTATTTAGCTCAGTCATGGATTTCGTAAGTTGATTGACCGTATCGGTCATAGTTGAGCTCCTTTTATCCATGGCTGCTTCCCAACCACCGGACATGTTGAATTATGGCATGAATCCCCCAGTTTGTCTTGGTCTCTCTCCACCAGTTGAATCACTTTGTCGAAAACCTCTAGTAGGGTCACTCAATCAAAAACCAGGGTGGTCATGAGAACCTGGGCGATATCCGCCCCCATAAGGATTTCCATGCCTTCCTATATAGTTCACATCTTCAGTGTTGGTTGCTTCTATATCTTGTACTTTCTCAACCTTGGCGATGCAATCTTGCATGCCATCTATCTTCTCATTCATCGCCATGAGCTGGTATAAGATCTTTTGAGAAGTATCTTCTCCAAACACGCATTCAGCTACTTTGGTGGTCTCTATTTTATGCGTTTCCCATTGACTGGTAAGTGTGATTTGCTCCAAATTTTCTTCAGCTTCTTCAAGTGATAGCAACGCAAAACATCCATTGCTCGATGCATCAACTCTCTTTTGGTCGCTTGGCAGCAATCCGTGATAGAAACTATGCATTCGTACGGGCAAAGTGATATCATGGTGAGGGCATCTCCTCTGTGCTTCTTTAAAACTTTCACATGTTTCTTCAAACATTTCAATGGGTTTCTGCTTGAAATTCATAATGTCTTGTCACATCTGTAGTGACTTCCCAGGCGGGCAGTACTTGTTCATAAATTTTTGCAACAGATCGGTCCAAGTTTGGATCGATCCTGGTGCTAGAGACAATAACCATATCTTCGCTTTTTCTTTCAGATTGAATGGAAACAACTACAACTTAATGTTATCTTCAGGCACTCTTGATGGTTTGACTGTGATGACTATCTCTAAGAAGTTAGTGACGTGTGAACTAGGATCTTCATTCGGTACTCCATGGAATGTAGTGTAATTAGTCACCATCTGTATCACATTTGGTTACGGGTGAAATACCTCAGCCGCATTCTCTGGCTGAACAATTGCTGGCACGAACTGCTCAATCGTCGGCATTGCATAACTCTATAGAGTTCTCATATCTGCTTGTACCAAAACTCCTGCTTATTTTGTCCATTTTGTCCATTATACGCCATGTTGATTTATGTATCTTGCAAAGATGGAATCTCTTCCTCCCTCTCGATGTGATCTGCCAACCTAACATATCTCTCTCGAGTTTTCTTACTCTTTTGCCTAGCAAACTTGTCAATCTCATATTTTAATCTCTCGAGTTTGGCTGCTGAACTTTGTGTATCGTACTACAAGACACAAAAAGAAAATAAAAAGTTAGTGACTTGCCTCGCCGGCTGTTACACACGCCTGGGAAACTCAAAAAAATACAGACTCTGACTATGGACTTGACGCTGAACTGACAGAAACGATTATACCAAAACTGGGACCCTCGGTTTACCGCGGTATACCCTGGGTAAACCGGATGAAGTTTTTCTCATATTTTAACAGAACTGACTCTGTGCGACTCAAGTATAAACAAACAATAAAACAGACTCAAATATATATAGACACTCAATCTCAAATAAAAAGTATTCTTGACACGAGTCCCCGACAACGGAGCCAGAAAATCTTGATCACGTGCAAAGCACTTACTAGCAATAGGACTAGGTCTATCGTAGTAGAGTACTGGTGAGACAAGGTCGATCCCATAGAGACTCGTAGGAACGTCTAATTATCAAGATTGAGCTTATCAATAATATGGTCTACGACCAACTATAATCTCGACAGTAGTAAATTTGGTGCCATTGGTGCCAAAAACTAATAAGGTTATGCTACCTCACACGAATGCAAACAAGAGTTCCTAATGTATTAGTTCAATTATGAGTAATTAGTTATTCACCACCACACAAGCAATAGTCCTCCCATTTGGTGAATTTTAATTCATTGTTCAGCTACGGGTACAACTCCTAACCCTATCTACTCCAACCATGGTAGTAGACAATCTATACGCAAGCTACCCTCCCTAATTGGTCCATAATAGCTCATACGCATAACGAACTAGAGTTGTCGATATCAAGTGCTAACTCATACCGCAAACCCGCCTACACAGCTGTCGACACTGATCAGCACGTTCCTAGGGTCCATCAAGATAATGTCCAAATTAACACTTCACTATTCGTATTTCATGCAAATTTTACGATGACATGCAAATAGTTGATCGGACTACTAACATGTAAATTAAATCTATCGATCAACGTAGCTGGCGCCGATTATCATGAATTTGTAATTTACTATGTATTCAGATCTAGCGATATAGTCCATCGCAGATCTGAAGAAAACGCAACCACTATTTCATGATTTCTTCACCAACGAATTAGATCTATAACAAATGGGGTAAAATAAACTAACTACTACATAATTAAACTAAATAAGCAATTAACACATACTAGTCGAATAGAACAACGTCAAATCTATATCTTGAAAAAGATAGAAAATCATACCCTCGAACACGAGCGTAGATCTCTCTCGGATCTCTCCCTTGGCGGCGACTCCGTCGTCTCTCCGACCAGAACTCAAAAAATAATAAAATAAAGAACAAAGAACTTTTATTGCATAATTTTGCCTTGAAATTTGTGTACTACCAATGTTACATTGAATTCTGAGGCAAAGCCTCTTATTTATAGCTACATAAACCGACTTAAAAACACCGAGATCTACCCCTCGTCCAAGAAAACACATTTTTTAAGATTCTGGAGCCTCGGAAAGTTGGTGCCGACTCTCAGTAAACCAAGGGCAATTTTGTCCTTTTTTCTCTACCGACTTAGCTTGGAATGTTCTGGAATACACTAGGCCCATTCCTTTCATTTAGTCCACTCCAGATTCATCCATGATACTCAGTCCAATATTTCGTATCCTGAAAATAATCAAATAATGCACGAAATAATATCAAAATAGGGAAAATAAACGGTTAGTGCAGATTTCTCGACTCACGAACCCGACATATGATATTCAACTTAAATGGTTCATATTTATAGGTCGAAACAACTATTCTTAGCTCATAATGGATAGAATTTTGATGCCATATGATAGACTATATATATGCTATTGGGTCAAATATTCATAAGGGCCTTAAATTAATGGATTTTTAGGGGGGCTATTGGCCATTCCCTGTTGCCCCCCTCATGGGACGCCCCTGTCTGGGGATCAGCCCGGGAGCTGTCCCGAGTGGTGGATAAGGACACTGATGTAAGTCAACTTGATAATGCATTTCACGATGTTTTATCCCCATTTCTCATGCTTTTATTGATGTTTTCATATCAATTCGTGTCATTATTTTCTTAGTTTCACCCAAATGTGTAGATAGTAAATATTGTATTAAATATCATATTTTTGATAGGTTTTGTACCGGTTTAGTAACCGGAGCATCGTGTCGGGTTTACGCTTGGTATTTGCAGGGTTATAGGTTGACCAAGACCCTGAGTGACGACACGTACGTGTTGAGCATAAACACGTATTTTGAGGGCTAGAAGATTATGGCAGAAGCTATCGAGTTCAAGAGGATCATTTGTCTTTTCCGTTTCTACCGTAGCCTATCTTCAATGAACATTTAACCCCACTTAGAAGAATTTTATAGAGAATATTTATTCATTAGAGTTGTAGATCAAGAAACCTTCTCTCCAACGCATCTTGATTCGCATCATTGGAACTCTACAACTCAAGTTATGGTCATTTTACTAAACTGCAATGAATAATCGGCGCATGCCGTAACTTTAGCGGCGCACGCCGAGCGGCACAGAAGCTGTCAGAGATTTTTAGTGATTCCGGCGTGCCGGACCTATTACAGCGCATGCCGGAGCGTCGCATAAAGAAGTTTTCAGCATATAAACTTCATTTTTGGTCATTTTTAACATCTTCTTCTTCCACCCCCAACCCTCTAATTCTTGGAGGCAACCTCCATGGGCTCTCATAACCAAAATTTAATACAAATTTAGCTCTTATTATCTTTGTAAACATTAAGAACTCCTAATTTGATTTCTAGAATCACTTTTGTTGGAGCAAGTTTATCACTTTTGATGTACAAACTCCGTTGGAGCTTCTAGTTGTTGAATGAAGGTTCCCTCCTACATGTTCATTGCTTTAGCGGGTAAATTCTTAATCTTACTTTGATTTAAGTGTTCTTATTACTATGAATGTTAATTTTGACATGTTGGTGTTCTTAGTTATGAGTGGTTTTAGCCAATATTATGTATTTGTGATAGTTATTGATCTCTATTGGTTGATTGGGAATGTTGTTAGTATTTCAAAGCTTCATGTGTGTTGTTATCTTTTCCTATTTTCGTTGAATTTCTTGTTGGTGTTGGATTGATCACTTAGCACTAGCACACACACACTTAGTTCAGACCGAAAAAATATGCTTGGTGTGGGAGAAGGGATATGAGAACTGTAAGGTAAAATCGACCTTAAATGGAACTTGATTTCTTATCCGGGGGTTTATTTTTCATTCATTGTGATAATGCTCTAAATGGTACCATTCTTTATACCTATATTCACCATGAATTCAACTAAAGAGAGGATATATAGGCTCGTTATTATGTGGAATATGTGTTAAATGCTATGTGTATGTTTCTAGGATCGTTACTCTGCATCGATGCTATTTTCCCAAGGTTTTGGTGCTGTTTTGTCTCGTTTTGCATGTTTTATAGGATGTACCAGACCTAGAGCATTGAAGAATGGATTTGGACCAGAAGAAGTATATTGGGCCAAGTGATTAAAGTCCAAGAAGAAGTCTGCTGAAGAAAAAAAAAAGAAAATTTGGCCCGGTTTACCAGGGGCTAGGGCCGGTAAACCGAGGACTTGTTGGACACGAAATTAATTCTGCTGCATTATCTAGGTCGGTTAGGGTTTTAGATAGTCATAAGTCGGTCATTGTATCTATATAAGGCCGTAATTATAGATTATTGTATAAGCTTTCATATTATTATTATCAAATATTTTCATTACATTATAGTTTGATGAAATAAAGTTATTCCAAGATTTTGAGGAGTTATTTTTGGTTTCCTCCCTTTCTCTACCATCTCTAGCTTGAGTAGATCGAGCTAGATCTCCATTGTTGAAGGTATGAAGCTTTGAACGTTCCTTTTTGTCTTCAATATGGTACATTTGTTTGTATTTGTGTTTAGTTAATCTGCATGTTCAATAATCCCACGATTTACTTAGATTAATCGTAGTTGAGTAATATAGATCCAGGGATTGGAAAAGCTGACCCCGATAAACCGGCGGTCTATACCGGTTTACCGAGGAAATATTTAGGAAACCTAAAACTGGGATTCACTACAGCTACGTTGATCGACAGGTTTAATTAACAGTAGGTTAGATCTGGCCAATCTGCTTATTGTAATCGTAAAACTAGCATGAAATACGAATAGTGAAGTGTTAGTTTGGACATAGTCCGATGGACCCAATGAACGTACTTATCAGTGTCGACAGCAGTCTAGGCGGGTTAGCGGTATGAGTTAGCGTTCGATATCGGCAATTCTAGTTCTTTATGCATATAGGCTATTACGGACAAATTATGGAGGGTAGCTTGCGTATAGATTTTGTACTACCATTGTCGGAGTAGATAGGGTTATGAGTTGCACCCGTAGCATATGATAATTAAATCAAACGCTCGCTCGATTAATTTAAGGAAATTATGTGGGGAAGTAAACGTAACGATTAACTAATCCAAGTTAGTAGATCGGTGAGAAGATGGGGAGAAATACCAATCTTGTTTTAAGTCTATTGTTGGTCAATGACCGCCTCTATGTTGCTTCTTAACTAGGTTATAGTCATTTATAATTAGAGTTGCATTGTCTTTGTGGGATCGACCTTGACACGCATTTACTATACTACGATGTACCTAGTATTCATGCTAGTAATATCGACGTTAGTGAATTACACGCGATCAAGATTTTTGGAGCCGTTGCCGGGGACAATGGCCAATTTTAAAGATACACGTTTTAATTCTGATTAAGAAGTCGTTTTAATTCTAGTTTATTTTATTTTGAGTCTTGAGTCGTTCTAGAGCCAACCTGCATGTGTTAAACTACCAGAATGAGGAATTTTAGGACCGGTTTACTGTGGTTTACCCCTGGGTTATAGAGGCCTAAAAAATTGAATTCTGACAGCCCTTGTTATTCTGTGTTATTCCCTGTTGATTTTAGTTAGTATGTCCACAACATTTGGGATCATACCCAACTGAAGCGGAAGTTGCTAACCCTTTTTTCGGTTTTATTTTGTCTCTTTCGCATGAAGGTCAGGACACTTCAGAGATTCGATCAAACCGGAGTTGAAAAAGAACAAACGAGTCAAGCGATATGCCTCGGACAATATTGAACATCACATCAATTTCCATGTACCCTGGATCAGAAGCCAGAGATCATTATAAAGCTAATTAAGAATCGGGTGGAAAAAGAGAAAGAAGCAATCAACCAAGCGCCTGAAGAGAAGTTAAGGGAGTATAATACGTATCGTCCAGGTGAGTTCCCTATCGAGTTAATTTAAATATCATCCTCGGATTATGATTTTGATGATCCTGAAGAGGATTGTGACATGATGTTCTCTGAGCCTAAGAATTACCCCGACTTAGACACCGTGGTGATACTGCGGTTTACCCCTGGGTTACAGAGGCCTAAAAAATTGAATTCTGACAGCCCCTGTTATTCTGAGTTATTCCCTGTTGATTTTAGTTAGTAGGTCCACAACATTTAGGATCATACCCAACTGAAGCGGAAGTTGCTAACCATTTTTAAGATTTTATTTTGTCTGTTTCGCATGAAGATCATGACACTTAAACGATTCGATCAAACCGGAGTTGAAAAAGAACAAACGAGTCAAGCGATATGCCTCAGAAAATATTGAACATCGCATCAATTTCCATGTACCCTGGATCAGAAGCCAGACATCATTATAAAGCTAATTAAGAAGTGAGGGGAAAAAGAGAAAGAAGCAATCAAGCAAGAGCCTGAAGAGAACTTAAGGCAGTATAATACGTATCGTCCAGGTGAGTTCCCTATCGAGTTAATTGAAATATCATCCTCGGATTATGATTCTGATGATCCTGAAGAGGATTCTGACATGATGTTCTCTGAGCCGGAGAATTACCCAGGCTCAGACACCGTGGTGAAGTTAGGAGACCCTGGCACGTTCCGACTCCAAATTTCTGTCAATGGTAAATCAGTAAGATTAGGTCTTTGTGACTCTGGCTCGAGTTGCAACATTCTACCTTTTCCCTCTGCCAAAAGATTAAGCTTCCGGTCGTTATGAATCAAACCAGAACCATGACTTTGTTGATAGGACTAGAGATAGGCCTGCCGGTCTGCTTAGGAAGTGCACGATCAAGGCAGGAGGGTTCATTTTTCCAATTGATTTCACGGTTATAGACATACCAGAGGACCCAAGTGCCCTAGTTTTGTTAGGAAGACCTTTCTTTACGACAAGCAGAGTAGTCATGGATTTTGATAATGGGGAGATTACTTTGAGATTGAATAATGATGCAGTATCTTTTAAAATCTAAGAGCCCCTAGATAATCGGCCGGAAAGTTACTAGATAGCTTATGATTCCGGAAAGGTAGAAATTATGGAGATAGAGAATGAGGGGCATAGGCATCGAGTGGTTGTAGTAGAAACCGTTGAGCAGGAATTCATGAGACTAATGCTAAAAGAGAGAGAAGAGAATGACCAAAACAAGATGCTCATGAAAGCCAGTCCTTCCGTATTGCGTAGTGATGGATTTGAGCCTAAAGTGGAAAATATTGAGTCCTTAGATCTAAAGTCTAAATCTCGACGCAGAGGCAGACCTAGTACGCAAGCTAAGAGGGAGAGGCATGCTAGGAAGAGAGCTCAAAAAGGTTCTATAAGGATACAAACCTCTGGAGCACAAGTTTGGCAAGTTAAAGCTCCAACCCCTGAATAATCGTAAATCTGAAGAAAGTCGAGCTGGCGACTATAAACTCAGAACTATTCCTTTGAACCCTTATGTAGATTAGGAATGAAAAAAAATAGCTACATGATGGGATGAGCTTTTTTTCATCCTACCGCACCCTTAGGTTTGAAACCGATGGTTGTTGGGAAGGTTTTTTTTACTCGTTGTGAATTCTAATGAAATAGGTTAGGATCGAGTTGGAGATTACAACAAAAGGAGTAAGAGGCTAGTCAATTTGATGTCAAAATTGAGCAGAGAGGTTGAGTAAAGTGTGCAGAGAAAAGGCAGACAGAGAAATCTGGGGAAAAGAACCCCCGGTAAACTGTGAGTTGCCTCCGGGTTACCGGGCATGGATTTTCAAGTTTCCGAGTGTCGGTTTATAAAGCTGAATTTTTAGAGACATGTGGAGGACACACGTTGTATCAGAGACTTCCAGTCAGCAAAAAACCATCCTATTTTCCCCTCTTTTCAAACCTTCCATCCTTTCCCACACTCCACCATAACTCCACCTCAACCCAATCAATCACCCTCTCAAATCCCTCACCCTAATTACTTCTCTACCCACTATCTCACCAAATCCTTCCATATTCCATCATTTCTCCTATTTAAACCACCCTTTCACCACCATTATCATCAGTCCCGTCTACCATCATCTAGTCAAATCACCATACATTCTTCCATTTCTCCTTCTTCCAAAATTCGGCCACCATTACCACCACTATCACCACCATACCTCCACCAAAACCAAACCCTTTTTCCATTTTTACCACCCAAAACATCCATTTCTCCACCCTTGTTGTTGATTTGAAGTATCTCTGCAAGGTGAGGTACTACAGTTGTTCTTCTTTCATCAACAGAGCACTGTCCCAGAATGAAATCAGAAAAATTTAGGCCGGTAAATCGGAAGTACCTGCCGGTTTACCGAGGGACCTTTTTCAGAATCAGCATCATTATCTGCTCATGTTATCATCCAGGATGGGTCCAAAGAATAGCAGAACCACCCTTCGTCCCCGTGGTTATAAGAGCATATACGGAGATGCTAACCCCTTGATAGATGGGGTTGAGCAATTTTACTCATTGGAAATCAACAAATCGTTCCGAGGGCATTCGAACGCAAGACCTGTTACTCGAGAACGGGGCATAGAACTAGATGATTGTGGTTCAATTTTGCCCCGAGCCCTATAAATGCAAGAGATATTGGATATGGCTGAGGCACCGACACGGTTCAACGCTACGGTGGTGTGGAAATTCTATGCTTATGTTTCACACAACCCAGGATCCAGGATCATGTGGCATTAAGATTTATTTTTCTATTGAGCGGATCGATGCTCATTTTAGGGTTTGAAATCCACCTGTGGGCCCAGAGGAGTATACATCATCAACTAATGTTGAAGATATCGAGAGGATGGACATGATTGCTATTTATTTTGGGGTGCAATGGAAGCGTAACCCTATGGGAGCCCCCACCTTCTTCCTACAGAGAGAATTATCTTGGGATCGGAAGATGGTTAACAAATTTGTTTGTGCTCACCTTCTACCGACCAAGCACACGGTCTCTGTCACCACAAAGAGGGCGGAGTTGATGTTCTATCTGGAGCAGGGATCTTCAGTTAACATCGGTCTACTGATGCACCGCCGTATTCACGAGCTTGCTGCCATATCTGAGCGCGAGCAGTTGCCATACGGGCCGATGATTGACATGTTTGCCTTAGAGGATTAGGTGAAAATTCTCGTCAATGATGATTGGGAAGACCCTGGCGATGATCAGTTCACAGTCGGTTCAACAAGTACCAAGACGGGTCGGGCAAGAGAGCTGAGAGGAAGCATACTCCAGTCCTTGGAGCACCCCGGACTCGGAGAGCTATGGTAAAGGAGCACTCGAGAGAGATTGCGAGTCTGCATCGCAAGATGGATAGGATTATAGACTTCTTTGGCATTCATCCTGCGACCCCACCACCTAGGAATGCCCCACATCACCGAGCCTCATCTTCTGCCGCTGCTGCCTCTAGTTCTGCACCACCTACCGGTTTCGGGCCTAGAGACGACTGGGAGGATTATTATTAGGAGGACTAGTTTTTCTTTCTTTTGTTTGTTGTTCTTTTCTATTTCATTTTTTATTCTTTTTTTTCTTATCTATTTGATGTAGCAAAATCTTATTAATATAATGATTTTGACGGCATAAATTGTTTGTAGTTATTTATTTTCTCTTTTACTGCCGCAATTTTGTTATATGGTTTCTTGTCACCACTATTCATCTTTGTTAGTTTGAGTTACTTAGCGCAGATTCTTCATGGACTACTTACATGAGCCCGATGATATATATGAGATTATCCGATTCTTCTTTGGTTCCACCCTTAACCGAAGCTAAGTTCCTTTTCATTTTTCATTTTTCACCTTACACATTGGGGACAATGTTTCATTTAAGTGCGGGTTATGGGACGTCACTTAGCTTCTTAGCATTATATTCCATGACTTGCGTGATTATCTTGATTATCTTTGATGCACTATTCACCATTTAGACTATGATTCATTTCAATAGAATTTTGAAAAATTATGATATTTTTGATCTTTTCGAGTTAATTGACTTCATCTTTGTTTCACGATGCACAAGTAAGAGAAAGTGCCCACTTCTGAAGTAGTGGCTTATTAAGCGCATATTCTGTTATGAGCCACCATTTTAAGCACGTATAACTCACTTCCATTTGTGGGTAGTCGATAGCGTATTGCTTTGACTAGAGTTGAGCCTGGCTTCATCACGAATCATGTTTCACCAACGCTTATAAAGGCAAAGGAATTTCGGATTCGGTAGTTTATCTTGAGTGGGGCCGTGAGGATAGATAAATCAATGAGAATTCACCCGCCAAGAAAGAGAAGTGCATTGAAATATATACATCTATATTCTCTTTGGAAAAACTTGAGTCGATGGAGCGTAAAACGCAAGACTTTTGCACAGACCAATAAACGCGAGCCTAAGAGTGATAAATACTCGGTTCTCGATCTGCCTTGCCAGCTAATTTGACTTATAATTAACATGTTCGAGACTGGTTAGTTCGACTACGAGTTGATGTAATGTGAGGTTGTCTGCATTACTAAGCGGTTTGAAAATTAATGCACACACACATTGGCTCATGACATGAATAGTGTTTAATGCATCACTGATGGATATGAGTGGCTGATAACGCTCTAACTGGTACCAATAATTATACCCTTCTTCACACTGAATTCTGCTCAAGAGAGGATAGATAGAATCATTATTATGTGGAATATGTGTTAAATTCTATGTGAGTGTTTCCAGGATCGTAATTCTGCATCTATGTTATTTTCTTGAAGATTTGGTACTGTTTTGTCTCGTTTTATATGTTTTATAGGATGTACCAAATCTGGAGCATTGGAGAATGGATCTTGACCAAAAGAAGTATATTGGGCCAAGTGATTAAAGTCCAAGAATGAGCCTGCTGAAGAAAAAGGAGAAAAGTCGGCCAGGTTTACCGCAGGCTAGGGCCGGTAAACCGAGGACTTGTTGGACACGAAACCGATTCTGCCGCATTATCTAGTTCGGTTCGGGTTTTAGAGAGTCTTAAGTCGGTCGTTGTATCTATGTAAGGCCGCATTTACCGATTATTATATACAATTGTCGTAGTTCATTATCAATTCTTCAATTACATTATATATTTTGATGAAATAAAGTTATTTGAGCTTTGGAAGAGTTATTTCTGGTTTCATCCATTCTTCCACCATCTCTAGCTTGAGTAAATCGAGCTAGATGAAGGTATGTGGCTTTGAACGTTCCTTTTTGTCTTCAATATGGTAGATCTGTTTGTATTTATGTGTTTTAGTTAATCTGCATGTATAAAGACCCCAAAATTTACTTATTTTAATCGTTATTAAGCAATGTAAATCCAGGAATAGGAAAAGTTGGCCCCGGTAACCCGGCGGTCTATACCGGTTTACCGGCGCATAATTTAGAAAACCTAAAACTGGGATTCACTACAGCTATGTTGATCGACAGGTTTAATTAACAATAGGTTAGATCTATCCAATTTGCTTATTGTAATCATAAACTGGCATGAAATACGAATACTGACGTGCTAAGTTTGGACATAGTCTCTAATGGACCCTAGGAACGTGCTGATCAATGTCGACAGCTGTCTAGGTGGGTTAGCGGTACGAGTTAGCGCTCGATATCGGCAATTCTATCTTTATGTGTATGGGCTATTACGGACCAGTTAAGGAGGGTAGCTTGCGTATTGATTGTCTACTACCATTGTCGGAGTAGGAATTGCACCCGTAGCTGATAATGATAATTAAAACGAAAGCTTGCTATTAATTTACGGAAATTATGTGGGGAAGTAAACGTAACGATTAACTAATCCAAGTTAGTTGATCGGTGAGGAGAGGGAGAGGAATACCAAGTTTGTTTTCTTTTATGTTATTGTTGGTCAATGACCGCCTCTATGTTGCTTCTTGATTGGGTTAGAATCGTTTATACTTATAAGTTGCATTGTCTCTGTGGGATCGACCTTGACTCGTATTTACTATACTACGATGTACCTAGTATTCATTCAAGTAATATCGACGTTTGTGATTTACACGCGATCAAGATTTTTGGCACCGTTGCTGGGGGCAATGGACAATTTTAAATATAAACGTCTTAATTTTGATTAAGAAGTCATTTTTATTTTATTTTATTTTATTTTGAGTCTTGAGTCGTTCTGTATCAAACCTGCACATGTTAAACTGCCAGAAAGAGAAATTTCAGGGCCGGTTTACCGTGGCTAACCCCCGGGATACCGAGGCTTGAAAAATCAATTTCTGAACAGCCTGTGTTATTCTGTGTTATTCCCTGTTGATTTTAGTTAGTAGGTCGGCAACAGTTGGGATCACACCCAACTGAGGCGGAAGTTGCTAACATTTTCCTTGTTTTATTTTGCCTTTTTGCAAGAAGGTCAGAACACTTCAGAGATTCGATTAAATCAGAGTTGGAAAAGAGTAAACAAGTCAAGCAATATGCTTAGGACAATATTGAACATCACACCGATTTCCATGTACCCTGGATCTGAAGCAAGAGAACATTATAAGGCTATTAAGAAGCAGTTGGAAATAGAGGAAGAAGCAATCAAGCAAGAGCCTGAAGAGAACTTAAAGGAGTATAGCACGTATCATCCAGGTGAGTTCCCTTGTGAGTTAATTGATATATCATCTTCGGATTATGATTCTGATGATCCTTAAGAAGATCTCGACATGTTGTTTTCTGGCCCTGAGGATTGCCCAGAATCAGACACCATAGTGAAGTTAGGAGACCGTGGCACATTCTGACTCTCGATATCTGTTAATAGTATATCAGTAGGATTAGGTGTCTGCGACTCTGGCTCGAGTTGCAACATTCTACCTATTTCCTTCTACCAAATGATCAAGCTTCCGGTCGTAATGAATCAAACCAAGACCATGACTTTTGTCGATAGACCTAGAGATATGACTGACAGTCTGCTTAGGAAGTGCATGATTAAGGCAGGAGGGTTCAGTTATCCAATTGATTTTACGGTAAATGACATACCTGAGACCCAAGTGCCCCAGTTTTGTT
Source organism: Gentiana macrophylla (assembly GCA_026214975.1). Lineage (NCBI taxonomy): Eukaryota > Viridiplantae > Streptophyta > Magnoliopsida > Gentianales > Gentianaceae > Gentiana > Gentiana macrophylla. The sequence goes on along the minus strand of CM047807.1, from coordinate 80,773,360 downwards.
AGGAAGACCTTTCTTAGCGACAAGCAGGGCAATCATGGAATTTGATAAGAGGGAGATTACTTTGAGATTGAATAATGATGATGTATCTTTTAAGATCTTAAAACTCCTAAAAATAGACCTGAAGGATGCAAGATGGCTTATGGTTCAATAAAGGTGAAAAATATAGAGATAGAGGGGCATAAGAATAGAGAGGTTGTAATAGAAACTGTTGAGCAGGAATTCATGAGATTAATGCGGAGAGAAAGAGAAGAGAAGGACCACAACAAGATGCTCACGGAAGCTAGTCCTTCCGTGTTGCGTAGTGAACGAGTTGAGCTAAAACTGTAAAATGTGGAGTCCTTGAATCTAAATTCTAGATCTCGACGCAGAGGCAGACCTAGTACGCAAGCTAAGAGAGAGAGGCGTGCTAGGAACAGAGCTCAAAAAGTTTCTAGAAAGGTACAAACCTCTGGAACAAAAGTTTAACAAGTTAGAGCTCCGACCCTTGAATGATCGGAGATCTGAAGAAAGTCGAGCTGGCGACTATAAACTTAGAACTGTTTTCTTTAAACCTTTCGGTAGATTAGGAATGAATAAAAGTAGCCGGATGAAAGGACGATCTTTTTTCATCCTACCGCACCCTTAGGCTTGAAACCGATGGTTGTGGAAAGGTTTTTTTTACTCGTTGTGGATTCTAATGAAGTAGGTTAGGATTGAGTAGGAAATAACAATAAAGGAAGTAAGAGGAGAGTCAATTTAAGATCAAAATTGAGCAGAGAGGTTGAGCAAAGTGTGCAGTGAAGGAAACAGAGAAATCTAGGGAAAAAGTACCCCCGGTAAACCCTAGGTTACCCCCGGTTTACCGAGGTTGGATTTTCAAATTACTGAACTTCAGTTTATAAATCTGAATTTATAGAGACACGTGGAGGACACACGTTGCACCAGGCATTCCTAGTCAACAGAAACCGTCTCATTTTCCCCTCTTTTCAAATTTTTCATCCTTTCCCACACTCAACCATAACTCCACCTCAATCCCATCAATCACCTCCTCAAATCCCTCACCCTAATAACTCCTACACCCACTATCCCACCAAATCCTTCCACCTTCACTCATTCTTCCTATTTAAACCACCCATTCACCACCATTATCATCATTCCATCTACCATCTTCTCCTCAAATCACCAAACTTCTCCCATTTCTTCTCCTTCTTAAAAATAGTCGGCCACCATCACCACCACTATCACTACCAAACCTCCACCAAAATCAAACCTTTCTTCCATTTTTACCAACCAAAACACCCATTTTATTCACCTATGTTGCTGCTCTAGTGTTGCTGTGCTAGTGAGGTGCTGCAGTTCATCATCTTTTATCATCAGAGGCACTGTCCCAAAAAGAAATCCAGAAAAATCAGGTTGGTAAACCCTGACCTACCTCCAATTTACTGAGGTTCACTTTTTCAGAATCAGATTCAGCATCAGTTCCTGTTATCATCCGGGATAGGTCCAAAGCAAAGCCGATCATCTGTTCGTCCCAGTGGTTATCAGAGCATCTATAGAGAAGCCAACCCTTTGATAGATAGGGTTGAGCAATTCCATTCTTTAGAGATCTATGAGTCATTCCGAGGACATTGGAATGCTAGGCCAGTGGCTCGAGAACGAGGGGTAGAATTGGATGATTGCGGCTCGATCTTGCCCTGAGCTTCACAAGAGCAAGATATTTTGGATATGGCGGATTCACCGACTCGGTTCAACACCACGGTGGTAAGGGAATTCTAAGCTTATGTGTCGCTCATCCTCGAAGTTACATTTGCTATGGTCTGAGGGTTAAGATTGATTTTTCTATTGAGCGGATCAATCCTCATTTTGGGGCTCGAAATCCACCGGTGGGCCCGGATGAGTACACAACCTCAAGCAACATTGAAGATCTTGAGAGGATGAACATGATAGCTGAGTTTTTTGGTGTGCAATGGAAGTGCAATCCTGTAGGAACCCCACCATCTTCCAAGAAAATGAGTTATCATGGGATCGGAAGATGGTCAACAGATTTGTTTGAGCCCGCCTTCTACCGACCAAGCACAAGGACTCTGTCACCACAAAGAGGGCAGAGTTGATGTTTTATCTGGAGCAGGGATCTCCGGTCAACATTGGTCTACTGATGCATAGCCGTATTCACGAGCTTGCCGCCACATCTGAGCGCGAGTTGTTGCCATACGGGCCGATGATTGACATGTTTGCTTTAGAGGACGAGGTGAAAATCCTCGTCAATGATGATTGGGAAGACCCTGAGCTGATGATCAGTTAGCAGTTGGTTCAAAGAGTTCCAAGAAGGGTTGGAAGAGCTGAGAGGGAGCGTACTCCGGTTCTCGGAGCACCCCGGACTCAGAGAACTCTGCTAGAGGAGCACTCACGAGAGATTGTGAGTTTGCACTACAAGATGGACAGAATTATAGATTACTTTGGCATACCTTCCTTGACCCCGCCACCTAGGACTGCCCTACATCACCGTGCCTCATCTTCAGCCACAGCTGCCTCAAGTTTTGATCCACATCCCGGTTTTGAGCCTAGAGATGACTGTGAGGGTTATTCTGATGAGGATTAGTCTTTTTCTTTTCGTTGTTGTTAATTTCCATTTTCTTGTTTTTATTTTAATTTTTCTTTCCTATCTAGTTGATGTAGAAGAATATTCATAATATAATAATTTTGACGGCTTAATTTGTTTTGGAGTTAATTATTTTCTCTTTTACTGCCGCAATTTTATTGTACGGTTTCTTGTCACCGCTGTTCTTATTGGTTTGTTTGAGATACTAAGCACAGATTCTTCATGGATTACTTACATTAGCCCGATGATTTGTACGACGATCCATTTCTTCTTTAATTCTACCCTTAACCGAAGCTATGTTCCTTTTCATTTTTCATTTTTCATATTACACATTGGGTACAATGTTTCGATTAAGTGGAGGGTAAGGGACGTCACTTAGCTTCTTAGCATTATATTCCGTGAATTGCGTGATTGTCTTGATTCTCTTGGATGTATGATTCACCACGTAGACTTTGATTCATTTCGAAATAATTTCGAAACATTATGATATCTTTGATTTTTTTGAGTTAATTGACTTCATCTTTGTTTTACTTTGTACGAGTAAGAGTAAATGCCAACTTCTGAAGTAGTGGCGTATTAAGCGCATATTCTATTATAAGCCACCATTTTAAGCACGTATAACTCACTTCCCTTGGTGTGTAGCAGATAGCATATTGCTTTGACTAGATTTGACCCTGGCTTCATCACGAATCATGTTCCACCAACGCTTATATAGAGGCATAGGAATTTCGGATTCGGTAGTTTACCATGAGTGGGGTCGTGAGGATAGTTAAATCAATGAGAGTTCACCCACCAAGAGAGAGAAGTGCATTGGAATATATACATCTACATTCTCTTTGGAAAATATTTTAGTCGATGGAGCGTAAGACGCACCACTTTTGCATAGGCCGATAAACGCGATCCTAAGAGTAATATATACTTGGTTCTCGATCCGCCTAGCCAGCTCAATTAATTAATAAATAACATGTTCGAGATTGGTTAGTTCGACTACGGTTTAACGTAATGTGAGATTGTCTGCATTACTAAGCGGTTGTGACAGTTGTTGCACACACACATTGTCTCATGACATGAATAGTGTGTAATGCATCACTAATGGATATGAGTGGCGTGATCTTGATCTTGACTTTGTGACGCATAGTTGTTTTTAATTAACTTGTGTACTGATCAGAGTGTTATTTTCTTTTCACCTTTATGCTTGGGACGATCAAAAGCTAAGTGGGCGGTAGTTGATAACGCTCTAAATGGTACCAATAATTATACCCTTATTCACCTCAGTGCTCAAGAGAGGATAGATAGACTCGTTATTATGTGGAATATGTGTTAAATTCTATATGAGTGTTTCCAGGATCGTAATTATGCATCTATGCTATTTTCCTGAATATTTTGTACTGTTTAGTCTCGTTTTGCATGTTTTATAGAATGTACCGAATCTGGAGCTTTGGAGAATGGATCTGGACCGAAAGAAGTATATTGGGCCAAGTGATTAAAGTCCAAGAAGGAGCCTGCTGAAGAAAAAGGAGAAAAGTCGGCCCGGTTTACCGGATGCTAGGGCCGGTAAACCGAGGACTTGTTGGACACGAAACTGATTTTGCCGCATTATCTAGGTCGGTTAGGGTTATAGAGAGTCTTAAGTCAGTCGTTGTATCTATATAAGGCCACGTTTATAGATTATTATATACAATTGTCATAGTTCATTATCAATTCTTCGATTACACCATCTCTAGCTTGAGTAGATCGAGCTAGATCTCCATTGTTGAAGGTATGAAGCTTTGAACGTTCCTTTTTGTCATCAATATGGTAGATCTGTTTGTATTTATGTGTTTTAGTTAATCTGCATGTTTGAAGACCCTATAATTTACTTATTTTAATCGTAATTGAGCAATGTAGATCTAGGAATTGGAAAATCTGACCCCGGTAACCCGGTGGTCTATATCGGTTTACCGGGGCATATTTTAGAAAACCTAAAACTGGGATTCACTATTTACGTTGATCGATGTGTTTAATTAATCAGAGGTTAGATCCGCCAATCGCTTATTGTAATCATAAACTGGCATGAAATACGAATACTGAAGTGCTAAGTTTGGACATAGTCTTGAATGGACCCTAGGAATGTGCTGATCAATGTCGATAGCTATCTAGAAAGGTTAGCGGTATGAGTTAGCGCTCGATATCGGCAATTCTAGATCTTTATACGTATGGGCTATTACGGACCAATTAAGGAAGGTAGCTTGCATATTAATTGTCTACAGCCATTGTCGGAGTAGATTGGAGTAGGAATTGCACCCGTAGCTGATAATGATAATTAAAATGAAAGCTCACGATTAATTTAAGGAAATTATGTGGGGAAGTAAACGTAACGATTAACTAATCCAAGTTAGTAGATCGGTGAGAAGAGGGGAAGAATACCAAGGTTATTTTCTTTTATGTTATTGTTGGTCAATGACCGCCACTATGTTGCTTCTTGATTATGTTAGAATTGTTTATACTTATAAGTTGCATTGTCTCCGTGGAATCGACATTGACTCGCATTTACTATACTACAATGTACCTAGTATTCTTGCTAGTAATATCGACATTAGTGACTTACACGCGATCAGTGGTATGATCTTGGTCTTGACTTCGTGAGGCATAGTTGTTTTTAATTAACTTGTATACTGAATAGAGTGTTATATTCTTTTCGCCTTTTTGCTCGGGACGATCAAAAGCTAAGTGGGGTGTAGTTGATAACGCTCTAAATGGTCCATTATTTATACCTATATTCACCCCGAATTCTGCTCAAGAGAGGATAGATTGGCTCGTTATTATATAGAATATGTGTTCAATGCTATGTGTATGTTTCTTGGATCGTAACTCTGCATATATGCTATTTTCCCTAGGTTTTGGTACTGTTTTGTCTCGTTTTGCATGTTTTATAGGATGTACCAGACCTGGAGCATTGAAGAACAGATCTGAACCATATGAAGAATATTGGGCCAAGTGATTAAAGCCCAAGAAGAAGACTGCTGAAGAAAAGTCGGCCCGGTTTACCAAGGGCTTGGGCCAGTAAACCGGGACTTGTTGGACACAAAATTAATTCTGCCTAATTATCTAGGTTGGTTAGGGTTTTAGAGAGTAATAAGTCGGTCCTTGTACCTATATAATGCCGTAATTACAGATTATTGTATAAGCTTTCAAATTATTATCATCTAATCTTTTCATTACATTATAGTTTGATGAATAATATTATTCCAAGCTTTTGAGGAGTTATTTCTGGTTTTCTCCCTTTCTCTACCATCTCTAGCTTGAGTAGATCGAGCTAGATCTCCATTGTTGAAGGTATGAAGGCGTTGAACATTCCTTTTTGTCTTCAATATGGTAGATATGTTCGTATTTATTTTTTTGTTAATCTGCATGATTAACAACCCCGTGAATTACTTAGATTAATCATAATTGAGCAATGTAGATCCAGGGATAGTAAAAGCTGACCCCAATAAACCAGTGGTCTATACTGGTTTACCGAGAAAATATTTAGGAAACCTAAAACTGGGATTCACTACAGCTACATTGATCGATAGGTTTAATTAACAGTAGGTTAGATCTGGATAGTCTGCATATTATAATCGTAAAACTAGCATGAAATACGAATAGTGAAGTGTTAGTTTGGACATATTCCGATGGACCCTAGGAACGTGTTGATCAGTGTCGATAGCTGTCTAGGCGGGTTAGCGGTATGAGTTAGCGCTCGATATCAGAAATTCTAGTTCTTTATGTGTATGGGATATTACGGACCTATTGGACATATTTTAAGTTTTAATGATGAGTGTCAGACTAGCAGTTATAGAGCAAAGGCAAAAAGATTTCTTGATCAAATGTATAGGCTTATTAGAGTTTGTTCTTTGTATAGGTTTGATCCAACAAGCCCGGTAATTAGGTCAGCTGACTTTATTAGCAGACCTATCTAGGTCAGTAGTGTGTCTAACTCAATAGACTTACTAGGAACCTGTTGAAGACTAAAGGCTGAGGGTTCAAACTCAGTTATTAAAGGCTAAGGGATCAAACTTAGTATTTAAAGTCAAGGATATGGAATAAGAATTTAGGGAAGTCTATGATGACCTAAACTGATTACATATACCTTGTGTACAAGGTCTAAGTTCCATATGTTAAGTGGTGATTGGAACTTAGTTATGTTCAAAATGGTGTACTCTAACTTCACAAGTAAATAGTTAGATAAGAAGAAGTCAGCTGAAGTGTTATTAAAACATAGCAGACTTAAACCTACTGACAGATAAGGACATCAGTAGGCTGTTATACTTCAGATATTTGCTGAGCATAATTTCGATTTATTCAATGGTTACATTGATAGATTAAAAGGATAAGGTTGGATTACAAGCCTTGATTTTGTCAACAAATCAATGGTCAAGATAAAAGGAACGTTGGAAAGATTCAGAGGATCATCCAATGGACATAAGTCAAAGGGGGACAGACTGAAAACTGACAAAAAGCAAACTGACTGTGTCAGTACTATGAACAGAGACAGAAAGCAAGTGAAGATGGAGACAAATCTGAAATGACTATGTTTGAAATTCAAACATAAGTCACAGGATTCTCACCTATAAATAGAAGACTCCTAATTCAGATACAAGTGATGAAAATTAAGAAGCAAAAATAATATATTCGAAGCTGTCTATAAAATCATCCTAATGACATACACAGAGCTTAAACATACTGATCAAGAAATATCTTCAACTATAACCTGCTATCAAGTTACATCAACTGAATCATTTACTTGATTCAATCTTTCATTTACAAGAAACCTGTTGAAGACAGAGATGAACTTTGGGTGTCAAGAACTATTGTTTATATGGTAGAGCTGGTGAAAAGGCAATCCTACCCTTCAAGGACCAGTGGAATACTTTGGAGCAGCAATCCTACCAGTTTCAAGTGTTCAGTTTGTGAAGCCATAGTCATTGGTGAAAGACACACATCTTAGGGATTTTTGTAACTGCAACCTCAAAGATCTCTAATGAATTTCCTCCAACATCACATGAGAAGAGTGGACTGACAGGATTACACCACCTGGAACCACTATAAAACTTGCCAACTTACTTTCTGCACTTGCTTTCTGCATTTAGTATACTGATCACATCAACCTACTGAAACTATCAACTGAAACACGCACTTACACTACTTAGTATCCAATACTTAGTATCATACTTTTAACAACTAGTAATAAGGCTTAAACTAAATATATTCCACTACAACAAATCCAGTAATATCAACAGTCAGCAGACTACTGAGCAGTCAGCAGGCTACTAGCCTTGCTGAGTTTGTTAACTCCAAAAAGTTTTAAGTGCTAAGTTTATTCACCCCCCCCTCTAAACTTAACCAACGCCTTTTCAAGGGACCAACAGGACCAATTAAGGAGGGTAGCTTGGGTATAGATTGTTTACTACAATTGTCGGAGTAGATAGGGTTTGGAGTTGCACCCGTAGCTTATGATAATTAAATCAAATGCTCGCTCGATTAATTTAAGGAAATTATGTGGGAAATTAAACATAATGATTAACTAATCCAAGTTAGTAGATCGGTGAGAAGAGGGGGAGAAATACCAAGTTTGTTTTATGTCTGTTGTTGGTCAATGACCGCCTCTATGTTGCTTCTTAATTAGGTTAGAATTGTTTATAATTAGAGTTTCATTGTCTCTGTGGGATCGACCTTGACTCGCATTTAGTATACTACATTGTACCTAGTATTCTTCCTAGTAATATCGACGTTAGTGACTTACACACAATCACATTGCGCTCAAGATCTTAATCATGTTGAACCATTAGGTCTAGGGTTCTTACACCAAGGAAGAGGCATAGAGCAGTTTCATTCACTCGTATGAGGGGGAATTACTAGCTTAGGAGTGCACCGATTACACACACTTGAACAACACTGGAAGGTTGGTAATAGTTCATTCTCATGATGCTAGTAGAGATTGGCTTGATCATTGCATTGTCTTGTCTAGGCTTTTTTATCATTTTATCACCCTTTGTAGTAGTAGGCTCTTAGATACATTTACTTTCTTGTTTCATTGTGACTTAGATCAAGATAATAATAGCTTTTCGTGTTCAACCTCACAATCCTCGTGGATACAACCTTGACCACTAGACTAGACTACACTTGACCCGGTACACTGCCGGTAAGATTGGACATCTAGAAAATTCCGATCAAGTTTTTTGGCGCCGTTGCCGGGGATTGTGCAACGGTTGATACTTATACTAGCTTAAAAGTATTGAGAATAAGTCAATCTTTTCTAATTTTTTCTTTTTTTACTTCTTTGGTGCTTACCTCTTTGGTAAGTCACCAAGTGTTCTTTGATTGTGTTCTTGTTGTTTCTATCTTGTAGTTGATGAACCGTTCTCTACGTGGTAAGGCCCCCGATACTCTTTACATCCCGGATACCAACACTTATATTAAGGATCGTTTATTTGGGAGAAAGGTCGGCCAAGCTCCTAGTGAATTGGATCATGGTGAAACATCTTCACAAGAGTCATTACACCAAGAAAAGGAAATGAATGAGGTACAATGAATGGTACAAGGAGGTCATAACCACGAAAATGCCCAAGTTGAACAAAATCCCTTAAATCCAAATGACTATCCTCCACCACCACCACAAGTACCATATCCACAAATTCCACCACCTCCCATTGAACCACCACCACCAATTCCATCACCACCACAAGAACCATATTCGTATGACCCACCCCAAATCCACCATAACAAGATAGACCGCTTTGTGAGCAAGCCATTCAAAGAAAAAATCAAGTTCATAATCCTATTCGGCTACCTCACATTGATACTAAAAACTTTTCAATCAAGTCTCATATGTTCGGTCTAGAGGAGAGTAGAGCTCAATTCCATTGAAAGGCCCATGATGACCCGCATTCACATCTTTATAACCTTGAAGAAATATTCAATACGGGATTCCAAAATATTGCTTGTCAAAAATTAACCCGCCTTGCATTATTTCTTTTTTCATTGAAGGGTCAAGCAAAAGAATGTCACTTCCCCATCATCACTTGCAATCATGAGATGACATAAAAACTAAGTTTTTGAAGCAATACTTTCCACCGGGTAGATATTTTGAGTTGAATGTAAGAGTTACTACTTTCAAGCAAGATGTAATTGAATCTTTGGACAATGATTGGGGCCGTTTTAAGAAGCTTTTGAGGGCATGTCCAAACCACGATTATACTTTGGACATGCAAGTCCAATTGTTTTGTAGAGGCCTGCATAAAGGATCAAGGGCACAAATTAATTTGGCATGCCATGGATCACTTATGATGAGCACGGCCCAAGATGTTTATAAGGCTATTGAAAGAGTGACAAGAAATGAGAAATTGTGGGATCCCGGCCCAAGTGAAATGGAAGTTTCCATTGGGGATGAGCATAATTCGAATGAGGAAGAAATTTTGGTTGAAAATTATGGTGGAAAATGAGAGTATTGATGACTTACAAGCGGGGAAGAGAGAGTTGAATAATAGAGCATGTGATGATGTGCCATTGGGTGTTTTTCATATCAATGAATTATCAAACTCCGATGTATCTACACTATAAGAAATGAGTTTATTGAGACAACGTCGGGATTTGAACAACACTCACACCAATGTTTTTGATCCACCTCCCATTTACCAACAAGTTCCTATTCAACAAGCCCATGTTCAACAAATTTCTCAATCAACGGAAGATGTGCCTCAATGGAGAATTTTGATGGAAAACTTGAAGGGAGTTATTGCTACTCAAGCCGCTAATATGCAAACAATGATGACGTCTATTGGTATGATGTCTCAATAGGTTGGTACTTTGAAGACATCTATGAGTGGTCACGATATGATAATGAGAACGATGGAGGCATCAATAAGAGTTATTAAAGACCTTTGGACTAGGGAAGGCGAGAGAAATAGTAGTAGACCACCGGGTGGATTACTGAGAAACACCAAGAGGAACCCGAGAAGGGTAGATGCAATAATCACCCATAGTGGAAGAATGTGTGGAAGGAATGAGGTTCAAAAAACTTGGAAGATAAAGAGAAAGAGGAGGATTTGAGTGAAGAAGAGGAAGAGATTGTTGATGGTAACTTGAAAAATGATGGCTATGTTGAGGTGGAAAAATAAGAAGAATGGATAAAAGTCCCGAGAATATTGAAAACTCTAAGATTGAGTGATTTGAGGACCTTGTTCAATGAGCATGTTGGAGAAGAACAAGGTACAGAAAGTGTATTTTTATAATTATAAGAACAAAGAACACTCATCACTTTTCAGCACTATGAATGTTATTTTTGACATGTTGGTGTTCTTAGTTATGAGTGGCTAGTTTATACTAGCCAAGATTATGTATTTGTGATAGTTATCAATATCTATTGGTTGATTGGGAATGTTGTTAGTATTTCATAGCTTCATGTGTGTTGTTATCTTTTCCTAATTTCGTTGAATTTCTTGTTGGTGTTGGATTGATCACTTAGCACTTGCACACACACACTTAGTTGAGACCGAAAGGAGATGCTTGGTGTGGGAGAAGAGATAGGAGAACCGGAAGGTAAAATCGACCTTAAATGGAACTCGATTTATGATCCGGGAGTTTATTGTTCATTCATTGCGCTCAAAAACTTAATCATGTTGAATCATTAGGTCTAGGGTTCTTAGACGAAGGATGAGGCATAGAGCATTTCCATTCACTCGTATGAGGGGGAATTGCTAGCTTAGGAGTGCACTGATTACACACACTTGAACACCATTGGAAGGTTGGTAGGTAGTTCATTCTCATGATGCTAGTGGAGATTGGCTTGATCATTGCATTGTCTTGGCTAGACTTTTTATCATTTTATCACCCTTTGTAGTAGTAGGCTCTTAGATACATTTACTTTCTTGTTTCATTGCGACTTAGATCAAGATAATAATAGCTTTTCGGTGTTCAACCACACAATCCGCATGGATACAACCTTGACCACTGGACTAGACTACATTTGACCCGGTACACTGCTGGTAAGGTTGGACATCTAGAAAAGTCCAATCAGACACCGGTCCAGGCTTCAGCCACAGTCTTAGTTTTAGTGTCCAAGACATCCAGAATCTAGTTCTGGGACCAGTCCGTGTGGTTTGCCGGGTGGAAGGCCGGGACACCGGCCCAGGCTTTAGTCTCTGGACACGGTTTATGCACCTTGGACACCCAGAAACTAGTCATGGGTTTCGATCCGTGCAGTTTCCCAGCTGTAGGGATGGGAAACATGCCTAGGCCTTAATCCAAGATCAGTTTCTGGTGTAACAGGTACTCGTAAAATATGCAACACATTGATCTTGTGCAGTTTAACCATACATATTTAAACCAACATAAAACATAAACTTGAAAACAAAGATGGATCCTTTTGATACGAAGAACTTCCTACCTCGAAAACAAGTTGAAACCAAAAGCCAAGGGACGAACGAGCTACAATCGATTCCTGAACTCTTCAGAATCTTTACGAGAAGAAACGAACTCCAAATCTGATCCGGAATAAGAAATCGCTTTGAAACCAGCACTAGGGTCTGCTGGAAGCCCAGAAACTAAGCAAGATGGCTCTAGAAAAATATCACTTGGGGCGTTTTCCCATGTGATGGCTTAGGAAACCGGCCCGGGCAAGTCATAGAAACATGAAATATGACTTTTGGGGCTGTCTGGGAGCCTTTATATTGCCTTTCGGTAGCCCTAGATCGGTTTTTGATGACTTAGAGAGAATGAAAACTTAAAATAAAAAAGTAAAATGGAAAACATATTTTGAATTGACTAAAACACCCTTACTAGGAGGTGAGGGGTTTTACACTATGTTATTCTCTAGGGCAATGCTTGAAGCAGATCTCAAAAATGGATTTTGCACCATCCAGGATGACAGTTGATTTACATAAAATCGGATATAAAAATAATTGATTTTACTTTTATGTTTTGAAAAAGGGAAATAGTATGTGCACTTTCCACAATATACTTTATTTTCATTGATTAAAGTGATGAATTATTTTTTGTGATAGGTCCCAACAATATCAATGGTGTTGATTGTGTTGTGGAAAAATGAGTAGTGGATGTATCACTACTCTCTGAAAAAAGGACCAAATTTTATTAACAAACCAGAAAACATATCGCAAACATTTTAGATCTAAATCCGGGGTCTATTTTACTTAGTGACAATTTAGACAAGATCTAAAAGCTTAAAAGAAATATGAAGACGGGAGTGGTTTGTGTGATTTTTAGACTATGCTTGAGATTGATAAATCTCAAGTTGCCTACGTATCCTGTGTATTGTCCAGGAATCAAGTCTGCCATAGTTTATTGGGATTGTTTATACAGAGGACAACTCGTCCAAGGCAAGTCTATGCCGTGTCCATCAAGGACTGTATTTCGCATTGACCAAGGATTATCTTTTGTCAATCCCTATTATTTAAGAGATAATTATGGGGAGATTCACTTAATTAAGCACTTAGGACACTAAAAAAAGATAATTGATTATAAGGACAAATAAAGACCTCTTGGACAAAATTAACCTTGTTATTTGATCCTTCAGCCGGCTTCCAATTTCTTCGTCGTCTTTCTCTCTCCAACGGCACCATTTCAGCGTTCAATTACAACCCTACGATGATGATGCGGAGTGATGCAGGATTAATTCATGACCGGATTAACTTCTACCAGCCGCAACGATTCCGTCTCTGAAAGTAGAGGGAAGTGCTTCAGAATGAAAATAACTTCTGGAGCTGCAAAAGGGTTGAAATTTTCGCATCACAAGGCTAATCACCGAGTCATATACCGTGATTTATAATGCTCCAACATTTTTCTCCGTGAAGATTATCACCCAAAGCATTCGGATATTGGTTTAGCTAAAGTTGGACCAGACAACTGACCCTAAAATCAGATAGACCACCTATTTAATTTATTCTCGAGGTTCCAAAAAACGAGACTTCACTCACGTATTAGGAGCCAACCCGGGGACCATGGACCTGTAACTATTAGCTACAATAAATTGAATAAAATATTCATCGAACAGAATATTTCTACTCAACTTGATTATTAATTCCGGAATTACACCACTATAAATTTGAAACTGAACTCTATCGATTATAGATATAACTTATTCTCAGAAAGTCGAGTCAATAAGTGTCCATTGATGTAATCATTACCTACAGAGTAACCCTCCATAGACTATCCGTAACAAAGCGGAATATTTCTGTAAACCTTCTTCATTACATCTCATCCTTGTTTACCATTAACCCACTAGTTAACAATTAGTTCATTCCCAAAATGAACTCGGCCGATCAATCTGTTTTTTGGATCAACAAATAACGGGATTGTCTTTCTACTTCCTGCAGGAAGGAATGGATTCCATATTTGTGAGACACACACTCCTCACTCATCCCAGAATAGTGCCAATGTGAAAGTTATTCGGACCGCGCCTCTTAGCGATCCTTAACGAACCCATCATACCCTATCTTGAAACAAGCAAGCGTCTACAATCACTTCAGGATTAAGGTTAATCCATATATGATCATCCAATGATTTAATATTATCAATCACGGAATTATATGAGAAATGCAGATTAAATCGGTACAGTCCTACATGACTACATCGTATATAAATGCCCCACATAAATGACAAATAACGACGGTCCGGATATGATGGTCAAACCTTAAAGTGTTCTGGGCGCATTAGTGGTGATTTAATCAATAGACCCCATACTTTGATTAACTTCACCACGGACTAATAGTTCAAGTGTATCACCATAAACTTAATCCTCATGTGTGACACACACTAAGTTATATGGCTACATATGATACAACTTGGGGTTTTCAGCAGTGTATAATATATAAGCACAAAGCAAAAAAAAAGATGAGAATAAATCTGTCATTTATTAATTATAAAAACAATTACATAAATTTTCTTTCAGGCGCTACTTCCAACAATCTCCCACTTGCCCGTAAGGACAAGAAACAATTGTCTTTCGAGCAATACATCCAACAATCTCCCACTTGCCCGCAAAGACAAGAAACAATTGTTTTTAGAGCACCACCACACCCTTCTTCCATCTACAACATTCTCTCACTTGCTCTAAAGCAGATGAGACATATCTCCCAATTTCATACCCATCAAGCGCTTATCAGCGGCATGAGATGCCGCAAGAACTGGTAAATTGATGAACTAGTTTGTCAGCTTGAGGGATCTTTGGGACCAAATCATCGCCTCTCTGCACGGTCTATCAGAGCAGGTGGTACTTTCTCTCACTATGTATTGACCTCTAGTGAAGGAAAAGCTCCTTTGCATAAGCTACCTCTCAACTGTTTTTACAGTAAAGTGATATTAGCTTACTCAGACCTGGAATTGCTTCCAGATCAACAGGGAACTTTTAAGCTATATCGCCGTCTAAGCTGCTCTAAAAGCTGCTTTGTATTCGACAAGCAAAGTCGAATTGGGGATGCTGGATTTCTCCAGACTATAGCTTTATCACAATGAGTAAACACTGGCCCCGAGATCGACTTATGATCATCCTTAATCTGACTTAAAATCAGAATCAGTGCAGTCAACAATACACAGGTTTGCACCCGAATAAACAAGCATATTACTCCTCGTTCTCTAAAGATATATACTTGAGGATGCACTATACTGATTTCAATGCTCGAATCCAAGATTCGACTTTAATTGACTTTTAGTAACCTGACTTTCTCTATCCAAAAGAGAATTTATCCTATTTTCTCTTTATCCAAAGACTAAGAGAATTAGCCTTGATACGGTCTCCAGAACGGCGGGGAGGTTTCATAGATCCAATGTTAGTAAGTATGACATGAGCCGCTTCATCACCTAACTCTAGAAAGTTGGCAGCATCTGAGGATAATGTGAATGAAGTTTCCGGAATTAATCCTCTATTCGAGGTTTACCAGTGATAGGGCGGAGGATTTTCCAGATGACTTATTGTGTTTCTGGAAGTAAAGAAGCGTTGTCTACGAAGGTTGGAGTTTTATTTAGAGTAAAACGTTGCATGATGTAATAAGTTTCTAGTGTTTTCTTTTTTTCTTTGTAAATCGTGGACCTTCCTTTTGGATTTATAATAAAAGATCGTTTCTAAAAATAAAAAAAAATATATAAATATATACTAAGAGAATTATTCCATGAGGGGTTGGGTAGGTAACCTCTCGTTCAATGTTGCATATGAAAATGCATTATATCATTATAACCAATAAGATGGATAGGATACGGCCACCAACTTGTTCTCATGAATTCGACCGAATTGATTTCTAAGAATATAGTCTACTTCTCTAAATTAGAGAAGCATGGCTCATCAGTTCCACACTTCATATAACACACCTATGTTGTTCACGACTGGTTCAGTGTTTTCCTTAATAAACACTAATATTCCCTACTTTAACAAATATATATACTCCGGTCTACAAAAGACTCGTCAAAATTCTGGTCACGCCCACACATTTCAAACATGTGACTTTTAATGACCTAGAGGCCTGTTTTAATCCACCAATGGATATAAGCATAGGAAGTCAATATCCCATTGGCTTTAAGCAAGAAACCTTCTGTTCTGAAAGAATTCAAGCGCCGTTGTACGACAATAAAGTTTCAGGGCATCACCCCTGGAAATCTTTCTGCTTTCCAGCGGATCAAGAAAGGATGAATGGTGAGAAAGCTTCAGGGCATCACCCATGTTTAACTCTCTACTTGTCAGAGAATTACCCATACACCACATAGCTTTCCATTGAAAGATAAACTTTCACATTCATTCAACTCTTTTTCATGTAGATCCAATTATTCCCACTAGGCCTGAGACACTAAGGTGGTTCTAAAAGATTGAACTGGAGCACCAAAACTCCATTTATCGGTTTATGGCTTTAAACCAACCTCATTTTATCAAAATCCTATATAGTCCTTCCAAAAGACCATAGGTTATCAATCACCCCCATCAGACTATAAAGTCTGCATAATCACAGCGAGTCAATGGTTAAACCATACTCCCAGTGAATTTGGGCAGTTTGATATTCTGATCTGGTTCAGTAGTATTTATCAGTGTTATCCCCAACAACCAATGTTGGATGTGGTCTGATTAAATCAGATAGTAACTCTTTGTGTAACTTTACTTCAAGGTCCAAGGTTGTTATATATACATTCTCCTAGAAAGGTTGTGACAGTACAACCGTCATTATCCGATCTTCAGATTCTTATAACCAAACTTCACTTATTTCATTAAGATATTTCACGAACAGCCATCTGAACGTTTATGCAAAATCTCCAGTCCTACCTTCAAGCACTAATGCTAAATGCCTCAATTTACGGAAGTGGAGTAAATGTACTACACTTATAACCCACAAATTCATAAGCATCTTCTAAGGTAGACTTCTCGGTTTTACATGATAATGTAAACCGTCATTTTGCAATCAATATCTTAATTAAGATATGCAGTGTATTGTATCATTTCAATAACTATATAAGGCAATACATGGTTTATCCTTTCAGTGAAATTGTTTCACTCGGAGGTAGGCCAAGCATCTGTGACAAAACCATGCCATTGCCTATATCTGAGCATCGAATACTCGCTTCTCTGGTAATATCAGAGATTCCTCCAAATATTAAGATAAACTAATCTGCATTTCGAGTAGTCATTAGACAAAATGTCTATTACTCAATAGCTCCCACTAGCTTGTATCATTCATAAGACCCCGAAAGTCAATATGAACAAGTTGTGATACTTCTTCAGCACTATCTCTTTTTCCTTTGAGATAGTGTTCTTAGTCTAGGAAATAGGGATCACCCTTAGCCAGTCGTCAGATCTTATCTTTAGGATATTGCTCTAATTAATAGATGCTGAAGAATTGTTTATCTTAATACGGAAACCATTTATCTAAATAGTTTATGACGTGTTACATATACCTTTTCAGCATTACTTAGTGGTTATGACTTTTCTAGACAAAAGTCCGAGTCTCAGAATCGTATACAAATATCATATTCATTTTCTTTAAGGCAATATTATCGATTTGAAACTGAATCCATTCGTTCCAATGATTCTGAAAATAGAAATTAAATTTCTGCGATATTCATCGATTAAAATCCGAAATTTGTTTCGTTATATCTCTCCCACTATCTTAGCTGAAATAACTGGCATTGCCTACTCTTCATCATGAATGCCCAGCTACCTTGTTCTTACAAAAGAACAAAGCTTCCAGGCCAAAGTACTCGGTTAAGGAAGTCTTTAAGGATTCATAGGTTAGTGATCCGAAATCACTTTCCTTATCCTATACTTTCTTTCATTAATATTTCGGTTTAGCTTTTAACTTATTTTGTTTTGATGACATAATTTTTTTTAGACATCCTTTCCCATTCTTGGATTTCTTTAAAGGAAATGGCCGCGAACTAGCAGTTCATTTGAGTAGACACTACTCGTGAAATGTGGGATATCCAATGAGATTGATGCCAAATCAATCTCGTTCATCTATGAACTAATTTTAATTTGTCTCCCGTTCAACAAGAGTGACAGCAGTGACACACTTATTAATGTCACTGAAGTTTATAGGCTCAAGAGGAACATCCTCTTCCGAAAAATTAATTTGCATTCTCGATTATTGAGTTCAATGTTCGTGTTACTTGTCCACTTTTACGAAGTCATCATCTGTCAATTTTAATTACTTATGCAGTCTAGTCACATTGAGATGATGTGTAGTTGAAAAATAAATTACGACATAAATATAAATCAAATCATACACCACAAAAAATAATGATTTTAGGAATTATAAGCATGATGTCATGCATGCAGTTTATCCTAACTTTCCATGAATTTAATCTCACACCTCAGTGCCGCCTACGGGTAGGTAAAAGAAGTGACGATTAAATTGAGACAATCTTTCTCAACAATTAACTGAGAATCATACATCCCAATTTAATTGTTGATTACCTTCCTTTTTCAGCCAAGATATTTCCAAAAATGCCCGTTAGAGTGTGACCAACTGTTTCATATTTTTAAGTAGACCCTGAGTATGCCTTCGAAGGGAAGGTCAGTGACCCGACGAGTACTCAAAATCCTACATTTTCAGAAACCAAACCTAGAATTTTGATAACGGTGAAGGCCATCCGAAGGGGGTCCAAATCAAAGCGGCACGAGGCGTCACCATTCTCTCACGGTGCTTGTGTCAACAGTAGAGGCCGAGGTGTCGGTTGTCATCTTCCCCGCTCCCTTTGAAAATTAGGTAGTCTCATGAGGATTTTAGAATTTTCTAATAATCCAAAAAAAATAGATCATGAATAAATAATTTAATCCTCCAACTAGTTTATTGGTTCCAAATACCGTCAAACTAGTGTCACTATATTCACGATTTTCCAATTTTATGGATTAAAATTCCTTTGTGTAGACACTACACAAATAAAATTCACCAAGAATTTTATAATCCCATTACATTTGGACATATTAAATTTTCAGTAACTCGAAAAACAATAAATCAAGAAATTTAAAGATCTCACTAGTTTATCGGTTCCAAATACCGTCTAACTAATGTCACCTTATTCATGATTTTCCAATTTCCGAGCTTTTAGAAAACTCTTGTGCAGATACTACACAAAAAAAATTCACCAATGAATTTTATTGTTATAATTTTATCATGATAAAAGTTTAGGATCTGAGGATTTTCCAATAATTCGTAAAACAATAAATCATGAAAAGCAATCACCAACTTATCGGTTCCAAATACCGTCTAGTTAGTGTCCTATCTTTTCACGATTTTCTGAATTTTCTATTATCAA
The DNA here is from genome assembly GCA_026214975.1 of Gentiana macrophylla. Taxonomy (NCBI): domain Eukaryota; kingdom Viridiplantae; phylum Streptophyta; class Magnoliopsida; order Gentianales; family Gentianaceae; genus Gentiana; species Gentiana macrophylla. The sequence goes on along the minus strand of CM047807.1, from coordinate 80,754,015 downwards.
GATCCCATTTATGTAGCCACAACATAATTAAATCCCCGAAGGATTTAAGATCCTAAAATCAAACTTACCTAAATTTAAAATCAAACTTACCAAAATTTTAGTTTTATCATGTGAATTTTATATCCAGATAAAATTCCGTTTGCTCAATTAATTTAATTAATTACATAAATTAATCTAAATTAATTATGTGTTCATACATGCCTAATTAATGCCAAAATTAATTATCTACATGTATGCATATGCTAGGAGTGGAATTCATGAATATGATGCATGGTATGGCATGGATATATCACATAAATAATCATATAAGAAAATAAATGCAAAAAAGTAAACCACTGAGATGGACCATTGGTACCCCCGTATCAATTCTATTAAATAGAAAAAACCTTAAACCCAATTTAATGGATTTACTTGTTTCTAATTAAAAGAATCTGTTATCCGTTTATTAATTTGCTGGCCGAAATCTTCACCAATATCATTGTAGCCGAACTGGTCAGCGCGCTCTTTCTCTACCTTCACCACCTGGGTTCGAATCCCAGAAGCTGTATATTTTCATCTTTTATTCTTCAAAATAAATAGAACCTTTTCTAGGAAAAACTCTCAAAAATTGCATCCATGGAAGATCGAACCGTGGTCTACATGAAACACGCCACCTCACCACTGCGCTGCTCCCAAAAATTGCATCCATGAAGGATCGAACCGTGGTCTACATGATCTGAAACACGCATCCTCACCACTGCGTTGCTGCCTTGATTTACTGATGTTCTTCGAATATTTATTTAATACAACAGTGCCGCCGATTTGATATAAATTTTAACTACTAGGAAATTAAATTACAACAAATAATTTACATAATTTCCTATACCCGGAAAACCGGGCTTACAACAGATCTAACGGTAAACAAGTACCAACCCCAATCCATCTCGTCAACCAAGAACATTCAATATGCATATATATAAAAATAATTATAAAATATGCAATTTCCATTCAATTTCACTCCTTATTAATTAATTATGCAATTAAGATCGCAAAATCGCTTTAGCCTATCTCTGATACCACATGCTGGATATACAGAAACCCAAATCCGGATCCGATCCATAATTGGATCGTCAGATCGGATTCACAGCACCGATCGAGACACTCGATCATGCACAGCCAAAGGTACGAATTAAATTCGTATGCGATTTTACCACGATTTAATTCACATGCTTAATTAATATAACTACAAGAAGGTATGAAGAACTACCCGATAAAAGGAGGAGTCGCAATCGACAAAAGAGAAGTCGTAGTCTTCCGGATTGTATCTTCAAGCGACGACTGGCGGACGTCGATCCTCTTAGTAAAACCTCCTTGAATATGCTCCAAGAAAAAAAAACTAGGTTTTTCTTCTTCTAATGGCTGGAACAAGAAACTAATTTTTCTCTTCCTTTTTATTGATAATGGCGCTAATATTCATTATCAATTGTGTTGAGAATAACTCTCTTTTTATAAGAAATTAACTAGTCAAGAGAGTGTTATCATTTTCACAAAACAATTACCTTTTTCCTAAATGAAAAGATATTTGCCAAAAATAAGAGATAAATATTAGAAAATCCATCTCTAAATTTATCCATTAATTATTTAACAAATAAATAATTAATTAATCACACATGTGACATAATCTAGGAAAATTTCTTCTCCTAATTTATCTACATGTGTGGCGCCACAAGCCACTAAAAATTAATAGAAAATGTCTTTTCTATTTTACATAATATTTACCAAATAAATAATATTCGCATATTCATTAGATAGACCAACTATTTAATTTATTCTCGAGGTTCCACAAAACGAGACTTCACTCGCGTGTTAGGAGCCAACCCGGGGAATATGGACCTATAACCAGTAGCTACAATAAACTGAATAAAATATTCATCAAACATAATATTTTTACTCAACTTATTAATTCCGGAATTACGCCACCATAAATCCAAAACTGAACTCTATCGATTATAGATATAGCTTATTCACAGAAAGTCGAGTAAATAAGTGTCCGTTGATATAATCATTACATACAGAGTAACCCTCCATAGACTATCTGTAACGAAGCGGGAATATTTCCGTAAACCTTCTTCATGACATCTCATCCTTATTTACCATTAACCCACTAGTGATCAATTAGTTCATAACCAATATGAACTCGGCCGATCGATCGGTTTTTAGGATCAACAATAAGGGGATTGTCTTTCTACTTCCTGCGGGAAGGAATGGATTCCATATCTGTAAGACACTCCTCACTCATCCCAGAATAGTGCCAACATGAAAGTTATCCGGACCGCGCTTCTTAGCGATCCTTAACGAACACTTCAAACCTTATCTTGAAACAAGCAGGCATCTGCAATCACTTCAGGGTTAAGGTTAATCCATATATGATCATCTTTTGATTTAATAAGATTTCTCAATCACAGAATTATATGAAAAATACAGACTAAATCGGTCCAGTCCTACATGACTACATCATATATAAATGCTCCACTTAGATAACCAATATCGACGGTCCAGATAAGACGGTCACACCTTAAAGTGTTCAGGATGCATTAGTGGTGGTTTAATCAATAGACCTCATACTTTGATTTAGTTCACCACAGACTAATAGTTCAAGTGTATCACCATAAACTTAATCCTCACGTGTGACACACACTATGTTATATGGCTACATATGATACAACATGGGGTTTTCAGCAGAGTAGTATAATATATAAGCACAAAGTAAATAATAAGATGAGAATGAATCTGTCATTTATTAATTATAAATACAATTACATAAATTATCTTTCAGGCTCTACTTCCAACAAAGATGTCTTCTAGTTTTGTGCAGGAAAAGCTTAATTAGAGCAAAAGCTGGAAACTTTGATGAGAAGAGAGATTTTTTGGATCTTCTATTCAAGTATAAAGATGATGGCAAAAATGGACCTGACAGTTTCCCTGAGAATCAGGTTAACATTGTCATCATGGTAATTCATCTCTTCAATAGTAGTTGTTGTCTTGTGTTATTAATCATTAAGAAATAGTAAGATGTTACAATTAAAGGGGAGGGGAAAGAAAGGTAATATGTTTGCATTTGAAAGCAATAATCTTGCCATTTGGATTCTGGTAACATTTAGGTAACTTTTCTCATTTTTCACAATCAAAACTGAAGGGGGAAAAATGTTATTTTGATTCCTTCCTGCAACATTTTTTTCCTATTCATGTGTTGTAATGTTACAAATGACATCTTAATTTATAATTTTTATTTCATGTTCATGTATTGTAATTATGAATAATGATTTCAGAGATTTCTACCATCAAAATTTGGGGCGGATGTGGATTATAATATCCCGAAATTTTGACTTCCTAATTAACTAGTAAAAGATCTAATTACTTGGGAAAGTATGGGATTTATTATTTTTGTGGAGGGATTTATTAATAATTAAAAAGGAGTTTTAATCATTTAAGAAATTAAAAGGTTTTGCACTCCTTTTTCCTCCCTTATTTTTTTTTCCCCAAACACAAATTTTAGCCCCAAAAACCCTCCCCTTGCCGCCGACCCTCTTGTAAGGAAGAAGGAGAGAAAAATCTCTCCTTGGGGTTTAGGAATTCGTCGTCGTCATCATCGGTAAGCATCGTTATGTCTTTTCCTACAGCTCGAGCATGACGATCGGCCGGCCTAAGGCCATGGCCGATCCCTTATGCGATGGGGAAGGGGTTGTGTTCGACCTAGGGTTCTACCTTTGGGGTCACTAGAATTGTTTGGTGATCACTGTTTTTTTTGTATATAGATTCGGGCTTCGTAGAGGAGCGATTTTAGCTCGATAACAGAGGACTTTCAAGAAACGCAGCGTAACCGGTAAGGATACTTCTATGGTTTGTGTTTTCGTTTGGTTTGAAAGATGAACTTGAAGGTAATATGCCGGGTTGTGTATGGTTTTGAATGTTTGGTATTGTGGTTCAAGGATTTCTGACAGTAAATTGGGGCTGTTGGTGTGTTTTAAAGCGTTTAGATGGCTCTAATCATGTTTCGAAAAGGGAACTGTAATGCTGTTAATTTTTTTCTTAAGTGTTGTGCTGTCAAATTTTATTCAAGGGTGTTTACACTTGGTTGTCCTGTTTCGGGAATGTTATACGTTCATAGTAGTGTGTTTTTGCGTTGGTTAAAATCTATAGGTGACATGATACTTTTGTATGGAGTTTTCTGGGCTTAAAGTGTTGCTTTTGCTGCTGTTCTGTTGTGAAACGGCTCAGAAATCGCGTAGAGAATTGTTAGGGTTCGAGATGAAACCCAGGTGGACGGGCATCCAGGCCTTCTGGACGGGCGTCTACCTTGTTTCCATTCCAGACGGGTATCCGGGTTTTCTGGACGGGCGTCTTCCTGGTAATTTTTTGACGGGCGGCGTCTGGGTGACTGGACGGACATCCGGGGGTTGTTTTACATTCAGGATCTAACTCTGTTAAAGTGGACGGGCGTCTGGACATTCTGGACGGGCGTCTGATGTTTGGACGGGCGTCTAATAGTTTGGACGGGCGTCCAGTAGAGTACTTGGACGGGCGTCCGGCCTTCCAAACGGGCGTCTAGTCTATGTTGTTTTCCTTCTTTGGTAACTGTGGTTCAATCTTATGAATATGCTTTGGGAGTCATGTCTTGATGGGTCAGGGGTGTTGACATCACTGGGGGGATTGGATTTTAGGCATTGAGGTTTGTAGACCCATAGTGGTTGGGCCAGATAGGGTAGCACCCAAAGCCGGGAACCCGGGAAGGTTTCCTTACGACTTCAATGACCTTAGCGTATTTGGGGAGTTGCAGACATTGGTATGGTCGGGCCGGATAGGGTAGCACCCGAAGCCGGGAACCCGGGAAGGTTTCCTTGCACCCCAGTACGCAATGGTCCATCTAGTTATGGCACCATTGGATGACCTTTAGGATCCTCCTCTATGGGGCTTTACCCTTTTGAGGGTTGTGCACATTCGGGACCTTTAGGTGGATAGTTGTGATGTATGGTATCCGTTATGGATTGGTCATAACTTTTATAGACTGGTTGTGTCCTTCATAGATTGGTGGTACTTTTCATGGGTTGGTTTTACCTTACGTATACTAGATTTGTTCTTACTCAACTTTATAGTTGACGGTTTTACTCTCGTTTGACCCTGCTATGATCCATTTATGGGGAGCAGATTCTTAGCAGGTACTTCTATGGATGTTTGCTTGTTGCTGGGATGTCGCGGGGTTTGAGAGCCACGTAGTTGCAGTCACATGTTTTCTACATTATTTGAAATTCTAAATTTTAAAGATTTTGACGTTCCGCATAATTTCATTTTCTTCTGGATATTTGTACTCACTTTAATACTTTCTTTTAAAATAATGAATGGTGGATGTTTATTTTCTTTCTGTTGTGGAATGTTGCATGTTACCGCCACGACTGGATGTCGTGATGAGTGGCACTACAGTGACCAATACCGGAGGCCGACGGGATTGGGAACCGGGGTGTTACAAAGTGGTATCAGAGACGTTCGACTCCAGGACCACCACTTAAAATGAACCTACAGAATAAATTCACTAAAATAAGCACAGTGAGGATGTGTGGGGTAGGTATTGAGTTCTATGTAGGGAAGGTATGGTAAGTTCTGATGTATGTGGAAATGTGGCTGTGTGTTGCAATTAATTTTGGACAGTAAGTGTTAGTATATGTGAAATGTTCTGTGGCATGATATGGGTGATAATTGAATACATGATTGTTTACTTTTGTAGTTTTAGCTATGCCTCCTAGGAATGGAAATGAGTGGTACTAGCTGATCGATCAGTTGGTTAAGATGAATCAAGACCTGATTCAGGCGGTCAACAAGCTGACAGAGGATCGTTCTCAGAGGTCAACCACCGGCATGACTAGGGCCGTGAGTCAGCAGAGGCCTAGTCAGTACAATGGTAAGGGAGATCCTAAGGGACTCGAGCGGTGGATTAGAGAGTTTGAGAAGATCTTCGCCACTCTCAGTCGCCCAGAGGAAGGCGAAGGTCGACCAAGCTACTTTCTACTTGGTTGACAGGGCTGATTTGTGGTGGGGTGCTAATAAAGATCGGTTGGCTCAGACTGAAAATGAGCAAGGGGAATCAGTAGTGGTACCACTGAACTGGACCGAGTTTAAGCAGGAGCTGAGGCGTGAATTCTTTCCCGAATCTAAGAGGAAAGAGCTGCGGGTTGAGTTCGATAATCTCCGACAGGGGGATATGACTGTTCAGGAATATTACGAGAAGTTTGTCGACTTGGCAGTTTATGCATCTGAGCTAGTGCCGATTGAAGAGGCCAGGATGGTGAAGTTTGAGCAACACTTAGATTTAGCGATCCGGGATCGTATGGGGGCAAGCAGGGGCTTCACGAGCTTAAAGGAGATGTGTGAAGTAGCCTGCAACATTGAAAGAATTCAGGGAGAGGTTAAAGCGGCTTATGCTACTAACAAGAGGAAGAGTGCCCCTGAGGACAATCAGGGGCAACAAAAACGCAGTAATTCTGGGAACCCTCCAGTACGACCCTCTTTTTCGGCAAATTCCCACGTTACCAGAGGCAGCGGTGGTCAGCCAGCGAGAGGTAACTCTCAGGGGTTTAGTCGGCCATGAAGTTATCACTGCAAGCGGTGTTAGGGGAAACCATCCGGGCACCGATTGTTCAGTGCACAAGTTGATGTCACAAGCTGCGGGAAGTTTGGACATAGACGGTTTGAGTGTTTTGCGGCTCCAACACGCCGGTCGGCATCGGTTACGGAAGCAACATGGGTGGAGCTCCAAGGGTAACACGGGAAGCGTGAGTAGGGGTAGCCAACAAAGAGAGTAGTACCTCGCACAGAGCCGGCAGGGGGTACACCTACGCCCACCTGGTGAAACAGAACCGACCATCGTGGTCGGCCAAAGATCCAGGGAGCAGGGGTAAATCAGACTGGGAAATTATACGCACTGGGCAGAGAGGAGGCGGATCAGAGCAACCACGTAGTGACGGGTAATTTTCTGGTTAACTCATTTTATCCTACGTACTTTTTGATTCGGGTGCATCATGTTCCTTTATAGCGAGTTCGCATGTTTTGAGGTTGGGTCTAGCTGCCTTCGAGGTGATTAACAGTGAGTTTATGCAACCGTCGGGAGAGTTAATGCCATGCTCTAAGTTGTATAGAGACGTACCGTTAGTGATTATGGGAGTCAACTTGTCGGTTGACTTGATCGAGTTCCCCCTCGAGAACTTCGACGTTATTTTAGGTATGGATTGGTTGAACCGGCATAAAGCCAAAATTGACTATGAGCAGAAGAAGGTGACTTTGAGAGGCCCTAAAGGGGTGCGAGTATCCTACAAGGGGTTTGTGGATAAACCTAACGTGAAGATCATTTCGGTGGTGACGTTGAGGTCTCTCGTCAAGAAAGGGTACCCGTTGTTTATGTGTCACGTGCATGATGTAAGCACAGGGGACCCTAAGATAACGGACATTGATGTAGTCCGTGATTTTGAGGACGTATTTCGGATGAGATACTGTATACCACCCGGAGGAGGTAGAGTTTGCAGTGGAGTTGATGCCTGTGACTGCACCGATATCGAAAGCACCCTATCGTATGGCACCCAAAGAGTTAGCGTAATCGAAGGTACAATTGGAAGAAGCGCTCGATAAGGGGTACATCCGACCGAGTGTGTCACCGTGGGAGCACCGGTGTTGTTTGTGAAGAAGAAGGATGGTAGTATGCGGGCCGTGTGTATTGATTACCGGAGGTGAACAACGCCACGATGAAGAACAAGTATCCGTTACCGAGGATCGATGACTTGTTCGATCAACTACGGGGGGTAGGTACTTTCTCGAAGATTGATTTGCGATCAGGGTATCACCAGCTCAGGGTAGCAGATGCGGATATCCCAAAGACCGCATTTCGTACCAGGTATGGACATTATGAATTCACGGTCATGCCTTTCGGATTGACCAACGCACCAGCAGTTTTCATGGATCTAATGAACCGTGTATTCAGACCCTACTTAGACAAGTTTGTAGTAGTTTTCATTGATGACATCTTAGTCTACTCTAAGACTAAGGAAGAACATGCCGAACACCTGAGGCTCGTACTGGAGATTTTACGGGAAAAACAATTGTATGCGAAACTGTCTAAATGTGAATTCTGGTTGGAACGAGTGGCATTCTTGGGGCATGTTGTCTCGAAAGACGGTGTATCCGTTGACCCGAGCAAGATAAGCGCAAGTGATTTATATGGCCAACACCTAAGAATGTTGTGGAAATTCAAGCTTCTTGGGTTTAATGGATATTATCAAGATTTGTAAAAGACTTTTCCAAGATTGCGAGGCCGATGACTGCACTAATAAAGAAAGAGAACCGGTATAAGTGGGATGAAAGATGTGAGGAGGCGTTCCAACTGCTTAAGGAGCGGTTGACTACAGCTCCTATTTTAGCACTACCAGAAGGTAATGAGGGCATTGAGGTTTATACCGACGCGTCGAAGAATGGTCTGGGTTGTGTACTGATGCAACGGTGGCGGGTGATCGCGTATGCATCGAGGCAGCTGAAACCATATGAGAATAACTACCCAACTCACGACCTAGAGTTGGCAGCTGTGGTCTTCGCATTGAAGATATGGCGACACTACTTGTATGGAATAACTTTCAAGGTGTTTTCAGATCACAAGAGTCTGAAGTACATATTTACACAGAAGGAGCTCAATATGCATCAGAGGCGTTGGTTGGAGTTAATTAAAGATTATGACATGGAAATCCAATACCACGAAGGGAAGGCCAATGTAGTGGCGGACGCTTTGAGTCGGAAATCGATTCATTCCTTGTGCGAGGAAGTAGCTCGGATCAGATTGCGAGAAGAGTTGGACCGCATGGATATTTGTGTCATCCAGAAAGGCGGAGATAAAAGCGACTTCGTCTTGCAACCTGAATTATACGCCGAGATCCGGGTGAGACAAGTGGGTGACAAGGTGATCGAGGCAAAGAAGGCCAAGATTGGTACAGATGGTGCGGCTGATTTTACGTTACATGAGGATGGTAGTATTCGGTTTAAGGGTCGGTGGTGTGTACCAGCCGACGAAGAACTCAAGAGGCGGATCTTGAATGAAGCTCATAGTACGCCTTATTCGGTTCATCCGGGAGGAGACAAACTATATAAAGATCTCAGGAAAACCTTTTGGTGGCCCAATATGAAACGCGAAGTAGCGGAATTTGTGTCAAAGTGCTTGACTTGTCAGAAGATCAAGATTGAACATCGACGGCCACAGGGTATGCTGCAGCCGTTGGATGTGCCGGTCTGGAAGTGGGATTCCATCTCCATGGATTTTGTATGTGGATTACCGAGGAGCCCTAAAGGAAATAATATGATTTGGGTCGTTGTGGATAGACTGACTAAAGCGGCGCATTTCATTCCGATGAAAGACACTTGGAGTAAGATGGAGTTGGCTATGGCATATCGGAGGAATATTGTGAGACTACATGGTATACCCAGTAGCATCGTGTCAGATAGAGATGCGAGATTCATATCTCGGTTTTGGCAGGAGCTACAGCAGCCTTGGGACGGAACTACGAATGAGTCTGACTTTTTTCACCTCGCTACCGATGGTCGACGGAGAGGACCATACAAACCTTGGAAGACATGCCGAGGCATGTGTGTTAGAATTCAAAGGCTCTTGGGAGGAAAAAAAGCTCGATCTTATTGAGTTCTCATACAACAACAGCTACCATGCCAGTATTAAGATGGCACCTTTTGAGGCACTTTATGGTAGGAAGTGCAAGAGTCCGGTTTGTTGGGACGATTCATCCGAGGCGATGGTTTTGGGACCGCAGATGATCGAAGATACGGTCAAGGTGCATGCAGATAATCCGAGAAAGATGGCTGCCCAAGATAGGCGTAAGAGTTATGCGCACTTACACCGCCGGGATATTGAGTTCGCCGTGGGCGATAAAGTATTGCTACGAGTATCACCAACCAGAGGAGTTATGCGTTTTGGCAAAAAGGGGAAGTTGAGTCCCAAGTACGTGGGGCCATATGAGATCTTGGACCGCATAGGTGGCATATCGATTAGCTTTGCCACCGGCGTTGGATAAAGTGCATAATGTGTTCCATGTATCTCAATTGCGCAAATACGTGAGTGATCCTTCTCACGTGATCGCACCGGAGGTGGTTGAGCTAGATCAGTCCTTGACTTACGAAGAGGTACCGGTGCAGATATTAGATACCAAGGTACGGAAAACAAGGGGACGTGAGGTTAGCATCGTCAAGGTCTTATGGTCTAACCATGTCACCGAGGAGGCGACATGGGAAGCTGAGGATGCTATGCGACAGAAGTACCCGCATTTGTTCTCTTAAGGTATGCAATTTTCAAGCCTTGTACGTAAATCCTTTTGCTTATCTTTGGGGACGAAGGGTGTTTTAAAGGGGGAGTGGAGCAACGCCCGGTAAGAACCTGAACTTCGAGGACGAAGTTTTGTTTTAAAGGGGGGGAGGATGTTATATCCCGAAATTTTGACTTCCTAATTAACTAGTAAAAGATCTAATTACTTGGGAAAGTATGGGATTTATTATTTTTGTGGAGGGATTTATTAATAATTAAAAAGGAGTTTTAATCATTTAATAAATTAAAAGGTTTTGCACTCCTTTTTCCTCCCTTATTTTTTTTTCCCAAACACAAATTTCAGCCCCAAAAACCCTCCCCTTGCCGCCGACCCTCTTGTAAGGAAGAAGGAGAGAAAAATCTCTCCTTGGGGTTTAGGAATTCGTCGTCGTCATCATCGGTAAGCATCGTTATGTCTTTTCCATACTGAGCATGACGATCGACCGCCTAAGGCCATGGCCGATCCCTTATGCGATGGGGAAGGGTTGTGTTCGACCTAGGGGTTCTACCTTTGGGGTCACTAGAATTGTTTGGTGATCACTTTTTTTTGTATATAGATTCGGGCAGTAGAGGAGCGATTTTAGCTCGATAATGAGAGGACTTTCAAGAAACGCAGCGTAACCGGTAAGGATACTTCTATGGTTTGTGTTTTTGTTTGGTTTGAAAGATGAACTTGAAGGTAATATGCCGGGTTAAATATGGTTTTGAATGTTTGGTATTGTGGTTCAAGGATTTCTGACAGTAAATTGGGGCTGTTGGTGTGTTTTAAAGCGTTTAGATGGCTCTAATCATGTTTCGAAAGGGGAACTGTAATGCTGTTAATTTTTTTCTAAAGTGTTGTGCTATCAAATTTTATTCAAGGGTGTTTACACTTGGTTGTCCTTTTTCGGGAATGTTATACGTTCATAGTAGTGTGTTTTTGCGTTGGTTAAAATCTATAGGTGACACGATACTTTTGTATGGAGTTTTCTGGGCTTAAAGTGTTGCTTTTGCTGTTGTTCTGTTGTGAAACGGCTCAGAAATCGCGTAGAGAATTGTTAGGGTTCGAGATGAAACCCAGGTGGACGGGCGTCTACCTTGTTTCCATTCCAGACGGGCGTCAGGGTTTTCTGGACGGGCGTCTTCCCTGGGTAGTTTTCCTTGGACGAGCGTCTGGGTGACCTGGACGGACGTCTGAGGGGTTGTTTTACATTCAGGATCTAACTCTGTTAAAGTGGACGGGCGTCTGGACATTCTGGACGGGCGTCTGATGTTTGGACGGGCGTTCTATAGTTTGGACGGGCGTCCAGTATAGTACTTGGACGGGCGTCTGGCCTTCCAAACGGGCGTCTAGTTTATTTTGTTTTCCTTCTTTGGTAACTGTGGTTCAATCTTATGAATATGCTTTGGGAGTCATGTCTTGATGGGTCAGGGGTGTTGACATCACTGGGGAGATTGGATTTTAGGCATTGAGGTTTGTAGACCCATAGTGGTTGGGCCGGATAGGGTAGCACCCAAAGCCGGGAACCCGGGAAGGTTTCCTTACGACTTCAATGACCTTAGCGTACTTGGGGAGTTGCAGACATTGGTATGGTCGGGCCGGATAGGGTAGCACCCGAAGCCGGGAACCCGGGAAGGTTTCCTTGCACCCCAGTACGCGATGGTCCATCTAGTTATGGCACCATTGGATGACCTTTAGGATCCTCCTCTCTGGGGCTTTACCCTTTTGAGGGATGTGCACATTCGGGACCTTTAGGTGGATAGTTGTGATGTATGGTATCCGTTATGGATTGGTCGTAACTTTTATAGACTGGTTGTGTCCTTCATAGATTGGTGGTACTTTTCATGGGTTGGTTTTACCTTACGTATACTAGATTTGTTCTTACTCAACTTTATAGTTGACGGTTTTACTCTCGTTTGACCCTGCTATGATCCATTTATGGGGAGCAGATTCTTAGCAGGTACTTCTATGGATGTTTGCTTGTTGATGGGATGTCGCAGGGTTTGAGAGCCACGTAGTTGCAGTCACATGTTTTCTACATTATTTGAAATTCTAAATTTTAAAGATTTTGACGTTCCGCATAATTTCATTTTCTTCTGGATATTTGTACTCACTTTAATACTTTCTTTTAAAATAATGAATTGTGGATGTTTATTTTCTTTCTGTTGTGGAATGTTGCATGTTACCGCCACGACTGGGTGTCGTGATGAGTGGCACTACAGTGACCAATACCGGCGGCCGACGGGATTGGGAACCGGGGTGTTACATGGATCGTGGGCATGGTGTTGAGAAATGTAATGTCTAGCTAGTAGTGTTTAGGCTCTGTCAGGCACCATTTTTTTGGGTGCCAATTCATTTTGGTAAACCCAATTGAGAGGCCAATGAGCTTGAATGGCTTTTCTGTGGATAGTAATGCTAAAGGAATGATCTTTAAGGGATTATCAATATGGCAAGGACGGAAATGCCCATAGCATCGACGGTTTCAATGATTTTCTGGTGGGGTACGAACATTCCTAAAGATTTGAGCAAGCCCTTTTTGATTGTTAATAAGTTTAGTATCATATTGAAAAAAAGGATTGATGAGGTAAATAAAGTGAAAGAGAGATGGATGTATTGAAAAAGGAGAATACACCGGTTGAAATGAGAATATCGGGAAGAATAAAAGTTTGGGGCCAAAGATTTTAGTTGGCCATTTTCATTGTAACAATCTCTGCAACTGTATTTTTTTCTATTCATTAGACAATTAATGAAGTGACATCACGGTGTTGCTTCATCACGGCGTTTCTTTCTCATGGTGGTCAATGCATCACGGTGGTCACTTTATCAGGAGGTAATTGATGAAGTGACATTGTTGTCACTGCATATACAATTAGAGAATTGATGAAATGACATTGATGTCACTGCTTATACAACTGGAGAATTGATGAAGTGACATTGATGTCACTGCATAGGTGTGTGCTTTAAGCATTGACATGTCGATTATATTAAAGTTGTTATTATCATTTCAAGCCAAAAATGGTTTTATGTTGTTTCTTTTCATTAAATTTTTGGTAAATTATTGTTTGTTTGTTTGTAGAAATACAAAGTGATGCTAAAAATCTACATTGTTTGTTCTGCGTAGGGTGTCACTGCGTAGGGTCTCACTTCATAAAATGTAGTTGTATTAGGTGTCACTTCATAAAATGTTGGTGTCATTGAGTGTCACTGCATAAGATGTCACTTTATAAAAAGAGATATCTGAATAAAGAGGACAAAAAATATGAATTAGGGTGAAAGAATTATGTTTATCGTAGTTTTAAATCAAAGGATATAGCCGTTTGAAGCCGATTTTATGAAGAAAAGAAATCGATTTTATGAAATTAAGTCGGAAGAATATCAAATGTCATCGTGGTGGTGCTTCATCATGGGTTTTCATTATCAAATATCACTACATCATGGTGGTTAATGCATCGGGGTGGTCACTACATCGCGGTGGTCCATGCATGGCAGTGGTCACTGCATAGCGGTGGTCACTTCATCGGGGTGGTCATTGCATCGTGATGGTCACTGCTTCGCGGGTGGTCAATACATCGCGGTGGTCACTGCATCGGGGCGGTCACTGCATGTCAGTAGTCAATGGATCACGGTGGTCACTGGATCGGGGTGGTCAGTGGTGGTCACTGCATCACGGTGGTCACTGCATCGGGGTGGTCAATGAATCGTGGTAGTCACTACATCAGTGTGGTCACTGCATCACGGTGGTCAATGCAACGTGGTGGTCACTGCATCGGGGTGATCACTATATCGGGGTGGTGACTGCATCGTGGCTATCACTAGAACGTGTTGGTCAATGCATCGGGGCGGTCACTACATTGCAGTGGTCAATGGATCGTAGTGGTCATTGCATCAGGGTAGTCAGCGAATCGCGGTGGTCACTGCATCGGTGTGCTCGATGCATCGTGGTAGTCAATGCATCGTGGTGGTCACTATATCGGGGTGATCACTATATCGGGGTGGTGACTGCATCGGGGCTGTCACTGCATCACGTTGGTCAATGCATCGGGGTAGTTACTGCATCAGGGTAGTCACTGCATCGGAGTGGTCAATGAATTGCAGTGGTCACTGCATCGGGGTGGTCAATGCATCATGGTGGTCACTATATTGGAGTGGTCAATGCATCGTGGTGGTCATTGCATCGCGGTGGTCAATAAATTTCGGTGATCACTGCATCGTGATGGCCACTGAGGGAAAAAATCAAAAAAAAAAACAAAACAAAAAATAAAAACAAAAATTCAGCATCTAGGAAATTCCAAACCAAAAAAATAAAAAAAAACAAAAACATTCAACCTCCAGGAAATACCAAAAAAGGAGAAAAGAAACACACTTAATGTGCATCCCCTTTCTTCTTCTTCTTTTTTTCAATTTTCTTTTCATTAAGTCTATTTTGGTCTATCTATCTAATTTGTGTCATTATAAACAATGAAATTTTTAGCACGTCTTATTTGCCTAACTAAGTCTATTCTGTGTCTTTTTAGACCCTTCCCCCTAAAAAATATTGGGTTTTTCTATTACTCAAAAATATTCCAAAAGCTGTCATTATCCCTATTCTCCATAAAAAGAATAAAAATGTAAATTTGTCAAGTTTTAAATGATCTGACAACTCATTAATTGATTCTCCTTAAATATTGTGAGTTCCAAAATGTCCCAAACAATTGGGATGGCAGGAGTATTGACATATTTACCCTTTACTACGTAATAAATGCTTATTTTTGGATATGAAATAAGTGCAATAAATAAATGTTGGACTAAGGGTAACTTTCGAAAATAAGCATTAAATGATGCATTGGTATTATAAATGAATACTTATTATAGGACAAAATTTTTCTACAACTTATGGAGACGGATGTAGTAATACTTACTTCTATGACTTGCAAAGAGACTGACCCAAGTGGATTACCTTGGGGCCGGTGCCCTCATAAGGGGAAATTCTTACGTAAGGAGTCCCTATTAAAACGGACCGTCGGACAACTGCCATGTGTAGAAAAATATAAAATTGTTTTGTTTGTTTATACACGTGTCACAAATCCAACAGTTGAGTGTAATAATGAGTCCCTACAACAGAATTACCCCTCATAAGATTCAGAAGAAAAAAAACAAATTGTATTAAAATAATATAATTTTCTTATTAAAAATTAAAATATTACTACCTCCGTTCCAAAATATAAGTCATCTTACACTTCTAGTTTTGTCCCACAATATAAGTCATTCTACATTGCCAATGAAACATTTATTACTCTTTTCTCCATCTTACCCCTAATTTATTATTAATTCAACCACTTTTCATAACTTAACAACTATTGTATTGATGATAGTCAAGAAGCATTTTAGACAGTAACCATCAAATTTATGACATTCAACCGCTTTATTAATTTATGTGAAAACACGTAGGATGACTTATATTTTGGAACGAATGTAGTATTAATATCTATTTTTGAGACCGACCAAAGTGGATTTGCTTAGGGCCGGTGCCTTCACTAAGAATCAAAAAAGAAAAAAAATATTACTAATATAATGTGCTTGTTGTAAAATATAGGAAAAGGTCGTAGAGAACGGGTTTACATCTTATTTGTGTAAAAAGGACAAGAAAATAATGCAATGGTTGTAGAGGACAAAAATAATGTATATCCAAAAATACCCTTTATAATAATAACTAGCATCATTCCTCCATTATCCGCCTCATTCCTCCATTATCCCAAAATCTATAAACCCTAGCCTCCATCATCTTCTCTGCAATCCCCTCTTTCCCCTTTTGTATCAACTGCAAATCCCTTCGAAATCGATTTGTTTCTTCATCAGAAAATCCGGCTGCCATCTCTTCTCCTACCATTCTGATGATCATCGAGCATTGAATGCTCGATCTTGTGTTGATAATCATCGAGCATTGAATCGTGAAAGCTGTTATATGAAAGGTTTGACGTTTCATCCGATTTTAAAACCGCTTTCTGTGTTGAATGCCGTTTTCTGTGATAATCATCGAGCATTTTAAATCCGTTTTCTATGTTGATAATCATCGAGCATTTTAAATCCATTTTTTGTGATAATCATCATGCATTAAATCATGAAAGCTGTTAAATGAAATCCGTTTACTGTGTTGATTTCATTCTTCTGCACTAATTGTTGATTCTATTTGCAGGATATGATAGAGGTGAAAAGTCTGCCTTGATTCGAAGCTCTATGTGTTGTAAAAGGAAGGCGAATCAGAGATTTGATAGAAATAGGAGCAGATTTCATCTAAGCTGCCATGGAAAACCGAAAAATAGAGGAAAGGCTAAAATAGAAATTAGGGTTTTTGTTGAATGAGCAGGCGGCGGTGGAATTGGGGATATATGATACCCGACATATGTATTGTACTATTGTGAAATTAGGTTGAAAAATATATTATATTTAGGAATAAAGCTAGCTGGGTTGGATAAAAAAAATGAGCTGCAAGTGAATATAACAAAAGAAGGATTTTGGGCTCAGATGAATTAACAAATGGTCTGGACTGAAAGTTTCAAGCAAATCGAAGTTTAAATCGACTGCATTTAATCAGGTCGTATCCTTTTCGATTTAATGTTAATATCGTATCTTTTATTCTGATTTTAGAATGGTAATCTGCCTGATTTTGTGCTACTGTGTCTATTTGAAGGTTGAATATGAAAGGTTTGACCTTTCATCCGATTTGGTGAATGATACGAGCCATTAATGTCTGATTTTGTGGACTTGCAGTCAACTCGAAGGATGTAGTAACACTTGACGATTTAGAGTTCTATTATAAAGTCAGCACGTGGAAGCTCAGAGACTAGACGATTTAGAGTTCAGTTTGAGCAAGACTTTAGACTTCTATTATAAAGTCAGCACGTGGAAGCTCAGAGACTTGACGATTTAGAGTTCAGTTTGACCAAGACTTTAGACTTGACGATTTAGAGTTCTATTATAAAGTAAAGACAATTGTTGTTATTTTTCTAAGAAATGAAACAAGCCTTTATGGACCATTATTCATGAACAATTTGCTTTAGGGTTGTTATTCAAGTATTCTATAATAAAGTAAAAACAGGTTTTTCTTTCATCTTCATTTGATGCATATGTAGTAACACCATCATTCAAACACCAATCAATATTATTGACATATAATAATAGTCATGTAGTAACATGAACATTCTGTAGTAACACCTGTTGCAACTCATGCCCTTTTCATCACGTAGTAACACCACTATGCACACTCCATACAAAGAATTTAGTTACGCATAATGTAGTATCACAGTGAAAGTCCACATATGAAATAACACGTATTTCACATTGGTCCCATGGACACTATCCGACGTAGTAACACCACTATGCAAACACCCTCAAACATAGTAACACATAATGTAGTAACTCGTAGCAACACCAACACCCTACAAATCCTTACCCGACTTTAATGTGAAAAGGAAAAACAAAATATTATCATTAAGTGTATTTTTGTATATTTCTTTTTTTTGTCCTTCCCAACCACTGTCTTTATTTTTCGTCCTTTTTAATCATTTACCATCTTATATTGTAATTTCGGCCCACCACCCATATAAAATAATAGACAACAAACCAAAGCTATAACAACAAAGATGCAGAGGAAACAAAAAAAAAATGAACCTTTCTACTTCAAAAATCACTATAGACGTACAATGTGAGGGATTTATATATTTCCAATGTGAGATTAACCACCACCTACATTTAAACCAATCATCATGGATACACTATGTAACTCCCATAGCAATTAGTAGTACATTGAATATGTAGAGTAGTGTCATAATTATGTAGTGGAAGTCTTTTTAGTTCTTTACCTTAATTGACATCCAAATATATTAATATATAATAATCCCTGTTTTGGATGTCAATTACACAAAGAATATGCATCGGTAAACCTTACTAAGGAAAAATCCAGTGAAATTGTATCATCTAAGTGCGGAGTGGTTGATGTATATTAACCGGACGATGAAATTCCATGATATATTACTACCATTTATTTAGTATATAGTGATATTTTATATCAATTAGAGAAAATTTTGTGATAAATCAAACCACTCTTTTTTTGTGTAAACACAACTAATATTCAAGCATTTTAACACTCTTTAGTACTTATTAGCCATTTCTTGTTATCAGAGTTACGTGTAGTATGTTCGTGTTGGTGTTATGCAGTAATTATAGGAGCGTGGAATGAGAACATCGAGGATTGATCGAGTCTCATACCATAGTTGGAGCAAACAAGAACAACGGGAGGACAAAACCTTAATTTACGTGATTGGCAATTCAAATCTGAAGGTCCAGCACACGCCGAGACTACACCCGGCTTAAGCCGGGTCATCATTTCTGAGGCAGTTGATGCATTTAATGCTGAAGTCAAATCCTAACCTCTTTGTTAGATCCAGCCCAAGCCGTGGAAACCAGAGACTTTCATGGCTCGAGCCGTGAATGGCCCGGCTCAAGCCATAATGAAAAACTTAGCAGATTAATTATGCTTTTGAACTCATTTTTCTTGGCTCAAGCCGTAATGAAAAACTCAACACATGTCCCCATCTTGATGTTGCATGATCATATCTCTTGATTTTTCCTACAAAGGCTGAGATGGGGACAGGTGGAACTTAAGTTCGGGAAGGCCATTTGGCTATAGTTGAATCAATGAAATGCCATGACCGTCATCCCTAAATCCGACTCCAAACACCTTTCTATTTCGCCTCAAAAGGATATCAAGCCTAAGTTTTAGTTGCTATGGAAGCATGCTTACATGATTGCACAAAATTTTGCATGTTAACAAAAGATTGGAATATACGTAATCAAAGAATTCACACTACAAACAAAGATTCGCGATTAAAATGCACTTACATGTCACCAAGGTTACACATTTCATTGAGGTACTCACTATATCAATTGCAAAACCATGTATTTTCACAAAAGGTTGTTTGTTCAACTTTAAATTGCACGAAAATTCACAAAACTAAGTGTTTCTCAAAAATATAATGGCATTACCTTTTGTTGGACTAACTACTTTCTCACTCCCCACTTACGAACTTGCATTGTCCTCAATGTAAAGTGAGTAGTAAGAAAGTAGGTAGGGAAACAAAAGTGAATCAAAATTAGTCAAAACAAGTACCAGGATGCTATAAAAGGGTGGGTGGGTGGGCATGAACATGAAAATAACCAATGAAATGACAAGCAATCCCAAATACTAGCAAAGTATCAACCAAAATGTAGACACAAAAGGATCATTGGCCACACCGCGCCTCACAAAAGAGCAAAAATATTATACCAAACTTTTATGGGCTGCCTCCCGATAGCGCTTTTGTTTAATGTTGTTTGCTAGACGGGATTATACGATAGAAAGGATGGAAATTATACAGATCATCGTAGGGGACACCACTAACTATTACCACATAAGCATGCAATTGAAAACATAAAAGCCAACCGAAAGGTAATGCTTAAGTAATAATAAGAATAATAGTACCCGTGGTTGCTAAGTTTATGATCTATAGCTAGACTATGCCATGCTATCATTCGGATGGGGGGTCAGTAAGGAACATCACCTCCTCTGTTTGAGGGATTCCTTTTTCCGTAATGAATAATTTTACTCGGTGTCCAATTGCAAAGAATAACTTCTCACCATTAGTGAGCTCCACTACTTCGGATGCATGAACCTTTGTCGCGTTAAATGGCCCTGTCCACCTGGATTTCAATTTCCCTGGAAACAACTTCAAATGTGAATTGTACGAAAACACCTTGTCACCCACATGGAACTCACGACGAAAGATTTTTCCATCATGAAAAGATTTCGTGCATTCCTTGTAGATGCGGGCGTTTTCGTATGCATCTTAGTGAAATTCCTTATGTTCCATGAGTTGGAGCAATCTGTGATCACCAACAACCATGGGATCAAAGTTGAGAAACTTGATAGCCCATAATGCGCGATGCTCTAACTCAACCGGAAGATGACAAGATTTCCCAAGACTACTTTAAATGGGGAGCAACCAATGGGTGTTTTAAAAGCCGTTCGATAGGCCCATAATGCATCATCAAGCTTTACCGACCAATTTTTGCGGTTAGCATCTACCGTCTTTTCAATGATCCTTTTCACTTCTCGGTTAGATACTTCCACTTGACCACTCATGTGTGGGTGATATGGTGTACCGATCTTGTGCTTCATGCCATACTTTTCAAGTAGTTTGGTAAATGGTCGATTGCAAATGGGAACCTCTATCACTAATGATGGCCCGAGGTGTGCCAAATATCATAAAGATGATCTTTTTAAGGAACTTTGTCACTACTCTGGCATCATTGGTAGGAAGAGCTTGGGCTTCAACCCATTTAGAAACGTAATCGACCATGACCAAAATAAACTTGTTACGAAACGACAGGGAAATAGGCAGATAAAATCTATGCCCCATACATCAAACAACTCACACTCGAAGATAGGGTGTAGATGATCGAGGTCAATCAGGTTATAATATACTTGACCACCATAAACCAATACTAGCAAGAGGACTAGGCCCATCGTAGTATAGCTATAGTGAATCAAGGTCGATCCCACAGGGAACCAATTGTGGATCATCTTATATACAAACAATTAATTAAACATGTCAAGGACATAAAGGCGGTCTACGACCAACATAGGACAAGAAAAGTAAAGACACGATTTGACACAACGTAATTAACCTCCCCAATTATAGTCTTTATCGTTTGGACCTAGATAATTTATATAATAAACTGAACTTATTAATCGTCAATCCGCTTGTATCTATCTTAGATTGGCTACGGGAGTCATCCTCTTTAACTTGACTTAGCACCGGTAGTCACTAGATCACTCGTGATATTGTTACGTGACTTCGCCTTTTGGTGCCTCCATCTTATATAACTCACACGCTTACGACTCTAAGGATGCCGATACTAACCGCACACCTCGCCCAGGCAACATTCCTATGGTTAGCGTATTTCTAAACGATCGCATCGTCTCGCCCTATTAACATTTACCGCACGGTATCATGTTAATCTACGACGACGTATAACTAAGCGAGCTCAATTCCCAAATACAAAACCTACCTAGATCTCATTTGAAAGTCCCGGAAGATCATTCATGAGCCAACCTAGAGCCCTATATTGGTATTTCCTAATCATACGCTAATTATAACAGACGAGCAACGTAGCCGTAGCCATACCTACTGAGATGATAAATTCTATTAAGTTAACCTAACCATAAAGACGTGGCTATTTAACGGATAAACAGAGGCTCGGTCGACCGAATAGGTGGGCTCGGTCGACCGAGTGAACTCATTCGGTCACCCGAATCAATTTCGTCCCCAGATTACATCCCTGAACATATCTCTCAGCGTTTCATCATACACAACAGATTAAATTGCAATTCGTAAAGCATTCATATAAACTAACATAGATACGCGTTAATTAAACAATACCGATTCATACATAGACACTAAGTAGAGGACGTAGGGTGTGTGATCCTCATAGACAAGGCATCGCCACCTCCCTAACTTCATAGCCTAGATCTACATCATCTAGCCATGAATAATCAACTCAAATGATAAATCATAATTGGGGGGGATTAATTACGGAAAATAAAGAAGACAGAAAATATAAAGGCTTACATATTGAAGCCCTTAAATTGCTGGAAACCCTCAAATTATTCTACATTGTATCAAAGCTAAGAAAGAATGAGGGGATTGTATGTATGTCTAAGGTGTGAATTACAATTCTCGTAGCTGCTTGCTTATATAGAGGTTTTTGCCGACTTAGGGTGGTTCTAGAAGATAAGCACGATATAAGCCTGAAACCGACCCAAACCTAAGGCTCGGTCAACCGAAGAGTCGCACTCGGTCGATCAAGCTATAGGCTCGGTCGACCGAACCTAAGTTTGCATGTTTAACACGTTTTCTTCGTCTAGCTTGTTCCCCACTGCACGCTTGCATGTTGATCCGATTAATCTTCCACTTAATGCTCCGATTTTCTTCCTTCCTTATCTTGAGATAATTGATTGAATGACATTAATCCTCTCGATTTGTTGTGATCTGCAAAATCAATAATTATCGCACAATAAATCGGCTTTAAATAATAAAAACAGCTAAATACCAAATATCATATTAATAATCACTTAACATTAAATAATAAATATAAACGAGTGATTTAATATGAAATATACATTATTAATCTTGATTTAAGGTCAACGTTGATGACTTTTACGGGTATAATTTGACCGTCATCAACTACCCCCCACTTAGACTTTGATCGTCCCGAACAAAGCATCAATAAGTCATTCCTCAAGACAACATTTTCCATGGTCGAATCATACTTACACAAGAAACTCAAGTCAACTCATACTAGTCATGCTCATAAGATATCCATTATTCACTACTGACTATGAATCGAAGTGATGTGTGCATGTGCATTTAGTTTTATATATTCGTGGCAAGATTAGAGTTTATGCAGACCTCATATCAAAATTCACCAACATCGGCATTCATACTTCTTAAGCCTCGCAATGGTTAAAGCACTAGAACAATAAGCAAGAGCGTATCTATAGGGTTTTTGGACTTGGAGACCGAGTACTACTCAAAGCCTCTTAAAGAGTTGAATATTCTTTTCATATCTTCATATTTTTCAAATACTATCAATCTCAAGGAAAAAAACTTTTAGAGTATCCCCTATCTTAGATCATGTATAGCATCGAATATTACCACAAGCGGGGCTACTTTGGTAATGTTACTACAAGCCCAGTGTTTTAACGCATTGTCAAACACAGGTACGTCTCAAGCTTATTACTCCGCTTTTGTTGGCAAGAAGATAAGAATACATCAGCCAATAAGTATCGACACTAAGTCTACATAACCAATCATCTATGCAATGTACACATTATTTCTTCAGTTATTATGATTTGCGCGGTATACTCGATTCACAGATTGAGTAATCGAATAATAAATAACTACTTGCAAAAACGGGCATGAATATCCTTAAATCTACTTAACATAAGTATAATATGATCACGTACTCATGAAACTTGGTTTATTTCCTATCAATTCTTAGCTAGGAACTCACACTTCTAAGGGTACGAGATACATAATATGGTATTTATTCAATTTTTTCAATCATGTGCCGTTTCATTCAATTTTCAATTATAACATAACATAGCTAAGTCTCCTACCCCCCACTTAAACATGGCATTATCCTCAATGACAAAAATAAATGAGAATTTAAGAAAAGACTTAGCCTCGAAACGGCTCTCGATTAAGGAAAAGATCGGAGTAAATGTCAAAGACGATGTGGAGAAGCAAGTGAAACCTCAGTATAAGGCACAAACTCCACTTTAAACCGTTAATAACACCATGTCTATGGAAGTTATAGAATAATGTGGAAGTAATTAGGTATGAATACCTAAAAACAGGTTAAGCCACTTTATTTTACACAACCAAAGACAAGAAAAATACTAAATAGAAAGAAAAATAAACAAGCAACTAAAGATGGTGGTCTTCATCTACAACCTCCATCGCCTAAATATTCTTAAAACCGGGTGGAGAAGACAAAGATCAAAAAGCATAACCCCATGTGGGAAAACACGAGGTTGACTGGAACAAAAAGGTATTCAATCCAGCATAAAAGAGAAACTTGGTAAGGTATAACAAATTGAATGCGACCTATTGGCTAAAGATAAAATCAAACACTTAACGCATAAACTTCTCGCATGCATTGGATATCAACAACTTAGGGAGATGTAGCTACTCCTCAAAATAACTAATAACCCAACGTATCACGTAAAAGTCATAACCGTCATCAACAAGGTCGGATCGGTGTGATAATGTAGAACAAAACTTATCATCTAGAGATGCCGGAATAGTCGGAAAAGTGTGAAATTTAAAACTTCCGGTAGAAAGATAAGTTGTACTTTGATCGAACCAAAAACCTTTAAAATCTAGCTAGGGTCAGAGCTACACTTACCTCAACTAGGATCATGAAAATCAAAATGATAAAAGATAATCATTAAAGCTTAGCAATATTTCAAATTCCGCAACACAAAGGTATTTTGTAAACAAAATGGAGGTTGAGAGTATGATGGGTTTAGAAAAAGATATATATAAGGATGGGAAGAAAAGATAAAGGGTGGGTAAGAAATTGTGTTTTTGGGATTGAGAATTGTTTAAAGGAATGGGATTGGGTGGGAGAGTGAAACGGATGGAAAGAAAGAGAGGCGATGAAAGAATGGTTAGAAATGTGAACTGTTGGGGCAGATTGGTGACAAGATCGAAAAGGTTGAAGGGTGAAAAGGTATAAATGAAAGGATAAGGGTAGTTGCAGAATGAATTGCGCACCACTTTGAATTTTCACTTGGGTCACCATTCTAAAAGATTTTGGAAGTTGACCAAAATTGTTCTTGTTCGCACCAATCATTCTCTGTTACATTTTCAGTAATTCTCAAGCTCTCTTAATGCTTCCATCTTAAGGTTGTTTGCTAAATTTCCTTTTCTTTAGCAATTTTTCGACTCTCCTACGGAACTCTATTTCACGTGGCCTATGTTGAGTAAAAAAGTTTTGCACATCCTTAGCCCAATGGCCATCGGAACACGGCAAAATAAAAAACCTCAACATATGTCACGTTACTCTTATTTGACTCAAAGAAAACAAAACCTAAAATCCTAAAAAGAAATCCTAAGGGTTTTAAAGAAGTAGTTCTGAGTTTAAAGTCCTCAGCTCGACTTTCCAAAAACTATCCTTGTCAGTTATCATTCTTAGACCACTAGATATTGACCCCTCTGAGCACTATAAGAGGTGGGCTCATCATTGCTATGGATTAATACCCTTCCTTGGTTGTGAGACCTAGAAACGACATTTATCCATACCATTTATCCAAAGCTCTTACCTCGGCTCGTTTTAGGAATTAGTGAATTCTAAGAAACTCGGTTAAAATTACGGTTACTAATTACGGTTTTGGCCTTGACAATAAGAAACAATGAATCAAAGTACTCCGAATAAGGTCGGTTATGTAGGTAAGCCACGCCGCCTTATTCGTTGGAACATATGTGACGATTCAGGCCAATCCGTCAAGATTAAGCCCGTTTAGCCCGAAGGCTTATCGGCTATGCTAAGTCTTGTTGAGCTCGCTGTAACGCACATCACACGGAGGGAGTAGATTGAGTCGAAGCTCGGTTGAACTCGCCACCATGGTTAGACCATTTCGAACCAATGTACTAAGAGTCTCCAATTTCTAAATTGTCACCCAAAGCGTAATCTCATTTTACATTTTAAGGTGGGTTCACCGAGAAGCCATCACCATAAAACTCAACGAAAGCGTAAGATGGTGTTCTCTCAAAACTCAACGCCTTCTTTAGATTGTGAATGCTTAAACTACACCATTTGTTGCTCCCTTGGCCAGTAGAAGCAATGAGATTTTAACAAAACTACGAGGAACTCTTTTTTCACTTCTTCCTTTCAACGACTACATGTTTTCTTACACCCTCTAGATGAGACAGATATGGGGCAAAACCTTCGACACTAATAAAATTATTCTTACAAACCAACTCCGGGCTAAGATTCATACTAAGGTTTATGTATAGGCTAACTTATGCTCAAAAACCAAAAGGTAGTAAAACATAAGCAAAAAAGGAAGTACCTTGCCTTCAACATTGTACCACTTAAGAATTTAAGCCTTAAAATATATATATTTTTTCGGAGCCATCTTGGTGCTTTAATGGTATTGCTTCCATCGCTTTTCCCATCGTAGAGTAGTAATTCCGCATGTTGTTGGGTTATTTTCTCAACGCCCTTGAAAAATTAATCGACTGCATTATTGCTTCCTGGTTTCGCAAACGTAAGAAAAACAAAATGCATCGTAGATCGATTTTAACATGGTTTCCCATGTCGCTATCAGACTCACGGATTACACATCTGGGGAACAAAACAAAAAAAATTATAAATTCTCGGTCGATCGAATAAATTTTTTTTTTTTTTTTTTTTTGATATGAATTTTATTTTAAGTTGGAATTTTCAGACAGAGCGCATAACCAGAGGACTCAAAACGAAAACAGAGACTCTAAAATAGAAAACTCGACACTAATAAAAAATTATTTATATATAAAATTGACCGTTGGTTCGCAACAACGGCGCCAAAAACTTGATCGGGTCAATCAGTTATAATATACTTGACCACCATAAACCAATACTAGCAAGAGGACTAGGCCCATCGTAGTATAGCTATATAGTGAATCAAGGTCGATCCCACAGGAACCAATTGTGGATCATCTTATATACAAACAATTAATTAAACATGTCAAGGACATAAAGGCGGTCTACGACCAACATAGGACAAGAAAAGTAAAGACACGACTTGACACAACGTAATTAACCTCCCCAATTATAGTCTTTATCGTTTGGACCTAGATAATTTATATAATAAATCGAACTTATTAATCTGTCCAATCCGTTTGTATCTATCTTAGATTGGCTACGGGAGTCATCCTCTTTAACTTGACTTAGCACCGGTAGGTCACTAGATCACTGTGATATTGTTACGTGACTTCGCCTTTTGGTGCCTCCATCTCATATAACTCACACGCTTACGACTCTAAGGATGCCGATACTAACCGTACACCTCGTCCAGGCAACATTCCTATGGTTAGGCGTACTTCCTAAACGATCGCATCAGTCTCTGTCCTATTAACATTTACCTGCACGGTATCATGTTAATCTACGACGTACGTATAACTAGGCGAGCTCAATTCCCAAATACAAAACCTACCTAGATCTCGCTGAAAGTCCCGGAAGATCATTCATGAGCCAACCTAGGAGCCCTATATTGGTATTTCCTAATCATACGCTAATTATAACAGACGAGCAACGTAGCCGTAGCCATACCTACTGAGATGATAAATTCTATTAAGTTAACCTAACCATAAGGACGTGGCTATTTAACGGATAAACAGGGGCTCGGTCGACCGAATAAGTGGGCTCGGTCGACCGAGTGAACTCATTCGGTCACCCGAATCAATTTCGTCCCCAGATTACATCCCTGAACATATCTCTCAGCGTTTCATCATACACAACAGATTAAATAGCAATTCGTAAAGCATTCATATAAACTAACATAGATACGCATTAATTAAACAATACCGATTCATACATAGACACTAAGTAGAGGACGTAGGGTGTGTGATCCTCATAGACAAGGCATCGCCACCTCCCTAACGTCATAGCCTAGATCTACATCATCTAGCCATGAATAATCAACTCAAATGATAAATCATAATTGGGGGGGATTAATTACGGAAAATAAAGAAGACAGAAAATATAAAGGCTTACATATTGAAGCCCTTAAATTGCTGGAAACCCTCAAATTATTCTACATTGTATCAAAGCTAAGAAAGAATGAGGGATTGTATGTATGTCTAAGGTGTGAATTACAATTCTCGTAGTCGCTTGCTTATATAGAGGTTTTGCCGACTTAGGGTGGTTCTAGAAGATAAGCACGATATAAGCCGGAAACCGACCCAAACCTAAGGCTCGGTCAACCGAAGAGTCGCACTCGGTCGATCGAAGCTATAGGCTCGATCGACCGAACCTAAGTTTGCATGTTTAACACGTTTTCTTCGCCTAGCTTGTTCCCCACCGCACGCTTGCATGTTGATCCGATTAATCTTCCACTTAATGCTCCGTTTTTCTTCCTTCCTTATCTTGAGATAATTGATTGAATGACATTAATCCTCTCGATTTGTTGTGATCTGCAAAATCAATAATTATCGCACAATAAATCGGCTTTAAATAATAAAAACAGCTAAATACCAAATATCATATTAATAATCACTTAACATTAAATAATAAATATAAACGAGTGATTTAATATGAAATATACATTATTAATCTTGATTTAAGGTCAACGTGGATGACTTTTATGGGTATAATTTGACCGTCATCAGTAGAGGCATTTCATGTTTCTTAGATACATTTCCCTATTTCTGGCATGCTTCACAAGATCTAGCATAATGATGTGCATCTCTGTATAACCTTTGCCAATAAAAACCACATTGTAGAACTTTATAAGCAGTTTTCCATCCACCGTGGTGGCCTCCAACTTCACATCCATGGCAGAAGGATAGTAGACTAACACAAGTTTAGAGGGGGGGTGAATAAACTTGTCCCTAAAACTGGATTTAAAACAAATTAAGGTTCAGTTAAAACTTGTGTGGAGTTCAGTTAACTCAACTGTGTATAAGTCAATACTGACTTATATTTAGTCTAGTTAACTGGAAGCGGATTAGTTAAGCCTTTATCAGATATAAGTTAACAAACAGCTTGTTGACTTGATTTCAGAACGAAAACTAGATAAATATAACTGTAATGAAGAAAATTAATGCGTAAAGTAAATAAGACAAATATTGTAGAGGTTCCAGGTGGTGTAATCCTGTACGTCCTCTCTTCCCCTATGATGCAGAGGAAAATTCCACTAGAACTTCTTTGAGATGGCCCGGTTACAAAAAGTTCTAAACTGATAGGCCTTGACTAATCCCTAGCTTCACTATCTAAACAGTTGTAGAACAGGTAGGATTGCTGCTCTTCAATTGTTTGAAACACTGGTCCTTGGAGGGTTGAATTGCCTCTTCAACAACTCATCACAACCACAGTCTACCTGACTGCACTCAACTGTCCTTCACACCTTCTTGGTGTTTCACAGTCTAAACCTTTGATAAAATCAAAGTTGAGACTTGAATCAATAACTATGATTCAATTGTGATTTGAGCTTTTCTTCTAGATGTATAAATTACGCTCGGCTCTGTATTTCTTCAAATGAATGATCTTGATTTTCCTTGAATGCTTAAGAATACTTGAAGAAATTTCTTGATCTTGCAATAAAGTATTTAGCAGGAATTCTTTTAGATTGGCTTTCCCTTTTAATTTTATCTTTCTTGACTAGATAGATTTTTTTAATTCCTTCTGCTCCTTCTTTTTGTTGTTGTAGAAGTAGTCTATTTATAGGGGTTTATCTAACGGTCAGATTCCTTTGAATTCAAATTCTTGTGGCCATTAGTGGTCCTGCTATCTTGCTTGTACGATTATGTCAGAACGGATAGATTATCCTCCAATCATAATTCTCGAATTGTAACGGTTGAATCCTTTTTCAGTTTTAGTTAAACCTTAGTTCTAAAACTGATTTATTGAGAACATTGTCATTTCTCAGTTTCTAAGAGCATTAACTGAGTTTTTACTCTTCATCAAAATCAGTACTCAATTTTTCATCTGATTACAATTGACTTAATCAGAGTACACCAAGGAATTAATCATCAAAGACATCAATGTCCTTATGTGTCTTAGCTCCTAATACAAGATCCATAAAGTCAGTTCAGGTCATCACAATCTTGCCTGAAGTCTAACTTTCTGAGCCTCGACGTAGTCTTCATAAAGCGAGTTTGAACCTCGTTCTTGATCTTCAATAATCGAGTCTGTGTGTCCTCGGTTCTTCAGTATTCTTAGATAAGCCAACTGAGTCTGTGACCCTTAGCGAACTTATCTTCTTCAGTTTTACGTTGGTGTGCTCCGCTTTCCAATTTAACTGATTTCCAGTTTTCCGATAACTCAGTTTCTTGTTACCTCAGTTCACAACCTAGAAGTATTACAGTGCTTGTCTGATTTAACTTATACAAATATCAGACTCTATTAATCCTATGCATTAATATCTAGACATCTTTTTGCTTTGCACTATAACAGCTAGTTATGACACTTCATCAATGGGGTTTAGAACCAAGACTAAATAAGTGATGAATCATCATCAAAACATAAATTTTATTTCCAACAATTTCCCCCTTTTTGATGATGTCAATACCCTCCTTAAAAGAAATGCAAAAAGATAAACAAGATACAATAAATAACACAGTGAACTGAGAAACTGAAACTTTATTTGATAACAGAGTTACAGTGCTGGGTAATAAAATACAATACAATAAAAAGAACTTAAAAGACAGTTTCTTTTTACTTGACAGTTAGACTAAATTGATTATCATAGGCTTCCGCAATAGTTCTAATAGCATCATTTGTTGCTGTGCTTTCAATTCCATGAATGGTTGCCCATATATTCCAAGATTCCGATAAGTTGTGCTGGCTGAAAATTTTGCTTTTGAAAAGAACTGCGAAAGTAAAGACAGTTGTCCTTAGTCTTTCACTGGTGGCTGTTTTCAGTAGATTCTGAATAAATTCAAGTTCAGCCTTTTCAACTTTATCTGATTCTTTATCTAGAGTACCATTCTTTTCCCATTTCTTGAGTTTGTTAAAGTAGTGCATGAGCATCTTCTGCATGTGTAGAAATATTTCTAGAGATTCTTCTCTTGATACTCCTTCTCTTTCTAGTAGATTTTTGAATAGACTGTAGAGACGAGAATCCAAGCCAACTCTTTTGTCAGTCGGTTCTGAGTATTTAACAATCAGTCCCATCTCCTCATCAGTGAATTCTCCTCTAGCTTTCTTCAGTTCATTCAGTTTGTCATCAACGTTTGTAAGGACTTGTGGTATCTTAGTTGCATGGACTTTTAAGATGTCCAAACTTTCCCCCTTATTGACATCATCTTTATGAATCAGGCTCTTGATGTAAGCATTCAATATTTGTTGAGTTGATGCCAAAATGGTTTGAGCTGCAACTGAGTCCTTCATGCCCTGTTCCATTAAAATCATTATGTCTACTAGATTATTAAGAATGACTTCCCATCTGTCTTGAGTTTCATCTCTTCTTGTGTCATTCTCAATTGTTGTTTTCCGAAGCTCAATTAGAGTATTTTAACAGTTATCAGTGACGATATCCATTTTCTTTTCAAGTTTGCTTCTTTCATCTTTTCTAGCCTCTAAGGATTTTATAACCTTTCCAAATAAGTTGTTATCGTCTTTCTGAAATCTGAGTATCTCATTATGATAGAATTTAATGAGATCAACCTGAGTAGGTACATCTTTTGCTCTTCCAGCTTGTTGTTCATTTACTTTGTTTGTCTCAGCCTCAGTTGATATAGCTTTCTTTAGAGGTGAGAGAACAACTTGCTTCAGTTTTTCTCTATATTCTGTTGATCTTCTTCTTTCTTCAGATTGTTTCCTAGCTTCTTCCAGGCTTGATTGATCAACATTTCTTGTAGGTGACAAGTGTATATTGAGTTCATCATCAGATCCTTCTACAGACATATTTGCCACAGTTCTTGCTATTTCAAGTGTAGACTTGTCAGTAGGAGATTGATAACCTCCTTCTTTTCGTTGTGTATCAGGTACACTTTCAGAACTTGAACTTTCACTGGTTTCTTCAGAACTACTAGAATCATCAGCAGTATTCTGTTCTGTTGCAGTTTCCTTTTCTTGTAGAGAGGCAAGAATCCCTTTTTGTAAATTGGGATCTTCCTGAGAATCATCATCATCATTCTTTTTGGAATTTCCACCAGCTGTGGCTTCTATCCAATAACTATTTCTGATCAGCGCATATCCTTGATTTAAGAATTCATCGGTATTGATTATCTCTGATAGATTTGTGATGTTGTAGAGATCAAATACCCATCTTTCAGTAGCTTCCATTTCTGCTAGCTGACTCCTTTGATTGGCGATAGAATCGAATTTCTAGTTTTGATAATTGCGCAATCGCTTGTAATCACCTGACATCAGTTCTCCATGATCAGTTGGAAGCTTAGATTGAGTAACAATCTCTACAGATTCTCTTGTGATTTCCTGGTCATCTTCCAGGGTAACATCTTCAATTTGCATGGGATCGAGGCTCGCTAGTTCCTTCCTCAAGCGATGATCGATGTATCTTTTTCAATGACTGAAACTGAGATTATAGGCTCAGTTTCCAAAACTGTGTCTTTAACAAGTTCTTCAGCAACTTGTTCTTCAGTAGGCTCAGGTT
Organism: Gentiana macrophylla; assembly: GCA_026214975.1. Lineage (NCBI taxonomy): Eukaryota > Viridiplantae > Streptophyta > Magnoliopsida > Gentianales > Gentianaceae > Gentiana > Gentiana macrophylla. The sequence continues at coordinate 80,721,759 of CM047807.1, read as the reverse complement.
CCAATGCAGTAACTGGAACTTCTTTCATTGTGAACTCAGTGGGTTCTTCTTCATGGATCAGCTCGTCCAAGTGGATAATCTTAGTCAATCTTGAGTCTACTTCAGCTCTTTTTTCTACAGATTGAGAAGCTGAAAATCCTTTAACTGATTCTTCAAATTCTAATCTGGAAGCAGATTTTTGAGGGGTGGATCTGGATTTTGAAAGTAACAAAAGCATATCCAACGTTGTTTTGTCAATCAGTCTTTCTTCACTTTCAGATTCTGCATCATCATGCTCAGTTCTCAGGGTCTGTTCCCCCTGAGTCTCAACTTCCTTTTGTATGTCAGCTTCAACATTCTGTTCTTTGTTGACAACTTAAGCTTCCTTTGTCATTTCCATTTCTTGTGTATGCGTAACTGGTTCTTGAATTGGTAAAGCCTATGTTACCGAAACTGGAATAGATTCGGTGAGAGTAACTTCAGTCCTCACTACCGGTGCTGACCCTTCAGCAACTTCAGTTCTTATTACTTGTGTTGGTGACACTTCTACTGATTTCTCAGTAACTAGATCAGATTTGCCTTTTTCTGAATCTTCCAATTGTTTCCTTCTTTTCCTTAATTCTTCAACTTGTTCTAAGGCTTCATCTCCAGTTACAGTTTTCTTCATTTTTCGCTTTTCTTCTTTTTAGGTTCACTTACAGAACCTTCAGCTTTTCTTTTTCCAGCTTTTTCTTCCTTAACAATCTTCCCATCGGCAACTGGTGTTTCTTTCCTCTTTGCGATTCCAAAATGATCGAGTATCCTTTGGACTGTTAATGCAAGAGTCTTTTTGTGATAAAAAGACCTTTCTTGACATCAGTTTTCTTCTTTGGTGTGTCAATTGATTGTGCCACTAATTGGTCAAATAGATATCTTTGCCAAATAAAACTTTCTCCAAACCAAATCACATATAGCAAATCCAATTTTGCTCCAGATAGATTGCTAAAGTTTCCAGCATTTCAAATTATGCAATTTGCTAACATCTTGGTGAGAAAATTGAATTCTGGTTTGAGTAGGCTTGTCCTCCCGGTCTGTGAAACGGTGGAGTCTGCATCAATTGCTATGTCTTTCCATAATTTCTCCTTCTGTTCTTTGGTTAACTTGACGGCTGCTGTACCTCCAGATTTATCGAATCCAAAAATCTCTGAAATTAAGTCTTCAGTAACCTTGATCTGTTTACCATTGACAGTAGTGGTAAAAGTGTGTGTGCTTTCTCCTTCTATAGCTGTACTTCCAAATTCATAGAAGTCTCCAATGCTTTCCAGACATACACTTTTCAGATCGATGTTGAATACAGCATCCAATCCTTTGATCTTCTGAATTTTTGCTGCAATTACTTTGGCTAAAGTTTGATCGGTATACTTGGCAATGAATTGATCAAGTGAAATGATAATTCCCGGTTCAACATGAGTGAAATTCATTTTTTTCTGGGTTTGATTGAAAATTTAAAAATTTGGAGATTCAGAGAGTAAATTCAAAATTCGAGTGTAAAGAATTATAAAAGAAAATTCTGGGTCATTTATAATTTGTAGCAAGGGTAGTTAAGAATTGAGTGGGACTTAAAACTTCTTGTCATAAATGTTTTGAGATTGCGAAAAAGAAGATGAGTGGAAAAGATGTACGGTTGAGATTAGAAAAGGTCACGTCTTTTTCTGACGTCCGTAGCTAGAAAATAGTAAATAGAGTAGATGCAGTGTATCTCCAGCTGTACACGTTCAGTCTTGTACTTTATATTGAATTCAAAATCTTAGTTGTGAACACAACTCAGTTTTGTGAATCACACTTCTTCAGTTCTCAGTTAGCGATATTTCTCCTGCAAAACAAAATGAGAAATTTTTGGTACCCATATCTGTTTGGGTCCTAACTGATTAGTTTTTGATGATATAATTTTATTTTTAACTTTATACCTCTCTTGATATCTTGACTGAGTAAGGTCAGTTTTCACAAACTTTTCATGTTTTATCCTAACAGTTTTTTGTTCATTCAGTTTGTGAAACTGATGTGATGGTTCATTCCAATCTTCATCAGTGGGAAATAGTCTTCCTTTCCCTCTGAATCTATTTTTCCATGAATGATCTTCATTTTGAGATGGATATGACTTGAAGATTTTTCTTACTGATCTCGGATCAGTTTTGCTTTTTCATTCTTCTGATTTTTTCTGTTAAATCTGTTGGCTTGGTGCATTTTACCAACTGATTTATCAGTTCTATCAGTTTGTACATTTGGCTGTACTGAGTTTTTGTCAGTTCTAGTAACTTTATCAGTTTTCTGAGTTCTTGACTTTTGAGTAGTCACAAATTTTATTGCAACTTATCTTGGTCTAAACTTAGAATTATACTGATTATCAAACCCAAAACCATATCTATCTCCAAATGGTTTTCCAGGTTTGTACTGAACACTGGGAGTTGGATCAACTGATGATTCTGTAATGTTTATTACTTCTGTTAGTTCATCAGTTGGTTGAATTACCTTGGTTCCATTATTAGCCTTGATTAAATTGATCTCAGCATTCAATCTCGAAATTTCTGATTTCATTAACTTTTTATCCTTTTTGACATTCTCATAATTCTTTTGAATTACCACTAATTCCTTTATGAGTATGTCCAAGGTTTCATTAAAATCTTCATTTCTCTGATTGTTCATGGCAGTGTAAGTGTTGGATGTAGATGCAATTACCTCCTGGTGTTTGATAGATGAATTTTCTGTCGAGAAATCGTCAACAGTTAAAACTTGCTTTCGTTTATCATTAGCATTTGTCTATGCTGTTCCTAGCAGTATGATTTCCTCATCACTTTCACCTCCATAACTCATGGGTAGAACAACATCTTTGCCCTTAGTCAAATTTTCTTCTATATGATCAGCTACTCGTAGAAACTCTTTTTCTTGCTTCTTCTGAAAGATCACTTAGGGATGGAAATCAACATTTGCATTCACTCATCAACATTCGCATTAAACTCAATGTCTTCATCGAAAATAAAAAAAATTCTGCAAATAGGTTGGGGATTTTTAATTTGTGAGCTAGATGTTACCGAATCTTTCAAATACTTGATTTTCAAAAATCAAAAACAACATTTCTAAGCAAATAGTAATACTTAAGGGGTTATTGGATCTCAATTTCTACCGCTCTAGATGTTACCATTGTATTTTAATAAAATACAGTAAAGGATTTTCAACAACTGGATTTAAAACAAATTAAGGTTCAGTTAAAACTTGTGTGGAGTTCAGTTAACTCAACTGTGTATAAGTCAATACTGACTTATATTTAGTCTAGTTAACTGGCAGCGGATTAGTTAAGCCTTTATCAGATATAAGTTAACAAACAGCTTGTTGACTTGATTTCAGAACGAAAACTAGATAAATATAACTGTAATGAAGCAAATGAATGCATAAAATAAATAAGACAAATATTATAGAGGTTCCAGGTGGTGTAATCCTATACGTCCTCACTTCCCTTGTGATACAGAGGAAAATTCCACTAGAACTTCTTTGAGATGGCCCGGTTACAAAAAGTTCTAAACTGATAGTCTTTGACTAATTCTTAACTTCACTATCTAAATAGTTGTAGAACAGGTAGGATTGCTGCTCTTCAATTGTTTGAAACACTAGTCCTTGCAGGGTTGAATTGCCTCTTCAACAACTCATCACAACCATAGTCTTCCTGACTGCACTCAACTGTCATTCACACCTTTTTGGTGTTTCACAGTCTAAACCTTTGATAAAATCAAAGTTGAGACTTGAATCAATAACTATGATTCAATTGTGATTTGAGCTTTTCTTCTAGATGTATAAATTACGCTCTACTCTGTATTTATTCAAATGAATGATCTTGATTTTCCTTGAATGCTTAAGAATACTTGAAGAAATTTCTTGATCTTGCAATAAAGTATTTAGCAGGAATTCTTTTAGATTGGCTTTCCCTTTTAATTTTATCTTTCTTGACTAAATAGATTCCTTTTAATTCCTCATGCTCCTTCTTTTTGTTGTTGTAGAAGTAGTCTATTTATAGGGGTTTATCTAACGGTCAGATTCCTTTGAATTCAAATTCTTGTGGCCGTTAGTGGTCCTGCTATCTTGCTTGTACGATAATGTCAGAACGGATAGATTATCCTCCAATCATAATTCTCGAATTGTAACGGTTGAATCCTTTTTCAGTTTTAGTTAAACCTTAGTTCTAAAAACTGATTTATTGAGAACATTGTCGTTTCGCAGTTTCTAAGAGCATTAACTGAGTTTTTAATCTTCATCAAAATCAGTACTCAAGTTTTCATCTGATTACAATTGACTTAATCAGAGTACACCAAGGAATTAATCATCAAAGACATCAATGTCCTTATGTGTCTTAGCTCCTAATACAAGATCCTTAAATTCAGTTTAGGTCATCACAATCTTGCCTAAAGTCTAACTTTACAGTCTCGACGTAGTCTTCATAAACTGAGTTTGAACCCTCAATTCTTCAGTCTTCAATAACTGAGTCTGTGTCCCTCAGTTCTTCAGTATTCTTAGATAAGCCAACTGAGTCTGTGACCCTCAGAGAACTTATCTTCTTCAGTTTTACGTTGGTGTGCTCCGCTTTCCAATTTAACTGATTTCCAGTTTTCCGATAACTCAGTTTCTTGTTATCTCAGTTCACGACCTTCAAGTATTACAGTGCTTGTCTGATTTAACATATACAAATATCAGACTCTATTAATCCTATACATTTATATCTAGACATCTTTTGCTTTTGCACTATAACAGCTAGTTATGACACTTCATCAATGGGGTTTAGAACCAAGACTAAATAAAGGATGAATCATCATCAAAACATAAATTTTATTTCCAATAGATGCCATCCGAACACCTCCGAAAAAGGTTCGGTTTCTCCCAATAGTAGAATTTCAAATCATGGAAAATTTTATTTTTCTTTTGCCATGTCCAATGTGATGGAATATAACCGTGTGTGAAATAATTTACAATGTTACCAAACCATGGCGCACCCTCCTTTTGCATAGAATTGTTTCCGACGAGTTGCATTGATGATGGGGCATCAACTACCATAAGTTGCTCAGCTGGGAATGATCTCCTATTTCTTTTCTTTGTCCTTCTTCTTCAACAAACTCTAATTGACTCAAATGATCCACTACCACATTATCACTACCCTTCTTATCTTTGATTTCTACATCGAACTCTTGGAGAAGTAGAATCCATCTAAAAAGCCTTGGTTTTGCATCCTTCTTGTTTAACATATGTCGTATTGCCGCATTATCGGTGTGGACAATAACCTTAGAACCGACAAGATATGAGCGAAATTTATCCAAAGCGAAGATTACCGCTAATAGCTCTTTCTCGGTTGTAGCATAATTGATTTGAGCTGGATTCAATGTGTGAGATGCATAGTAAATTGCCTTTAAAACTCTGTCGTCGTGACGTTGAGCTAGCACGGCCCCAACTGCTAAATCACTTGCATCGCACATGAGCTCTAATGGTAGATTCCAATCTGGGGCTACTAGAACTGGTGCACTTATTAATCGTTTCTTCAAAGTCTCAAACGCTTACATACATTTATCATCAAAGGTGAAAGGTACTTCTTTCTCAAGTAAATGAGTTAGGGTTTTACAATTTTTGAAAAATCGGCAATGAAACGATGATAAAATCCGGCATGTCCAAGAAATCCTTGCAACGTCTTTAAATTCTCCAGTGGTGGTAGCTTTTCAATCACTTCAATCTTTGCCTTGTTAACTTCGATACCCTTTTTCTGAAATGTTATTGCTCAAAACAATACCATCAGATCAAATGACATTTTTCCCAATTGAGAACCAAATTTGTATCTTCACAAAATTGTAGGACACGTTCCAAATGGGACAAGCATTCATCAAAAGAGTCTCCAAAGATGCTAAAGTCGTCCATGAATATTTCCAAGAATTTCTCAACCATATCAGAAAAGATCGCCATCATGCATCTCTGAAATGTGGCTGGGGCGTTGCATAACCCGAAATGCATTCTTTTATAACCAAATGTTCCATAAGGGCAAGTAAACGTTGTCTTCTCTCGATCACCGGCCGCAATGAATATCTATAAATATCCTGAATAACCATCAAGAAAACAAAAAAATTTGTGTCCACATAACCATTCCAACATCTGGACAATGTATGGTAATGGGTAGTGATCCTTCCATGTATGCTCATTCAGTTTTGAAAGTCAAGGCACATGCGATATCTGGTCACTTCCCTTGTAGGAATCCATTCGTGTTTCTCATTTTCCTTGACTATGAAGCCGCCCTTCTTTGGTACAACTTGAGTGGGACTAACCCATTCACTATCCGATATAGGAAAAAGTATGCCTATTTCCAACAATTTGATAACCTCTTCCTTGACCACTTCTTGCATATCTAGATTGAGACGGCGTTGTGGTTGTGCACACGGCTTGGCATTGTCATTCAATATGATCTTCTGTACACAAATTTCCGGACTAATTCCATGAATCTCTGCTACCGTCCATCCGAATGCCTTGTTGTGTTGCCTAAGCATCCTCGATAATTGATCTTCCTGCAAGTAGGTTAGAGACGAGGAAATAATAACAGGAATCAATTTATCATTCTCAAGAAAAACATATTTAAGGTTAGAAGGGAGAGGTTTCAACTCCAAATTCTTTGGTGGCTCCTCCACCGAAGGCTGTAGCACTGGGCCATTTAAATCTAGTTCTAAATATTGGTGCCATGGTTGTCTCATGAAAGGACCGCCGGCTTCCAAATAAAAATCACTTCTTTCATCTCCTTGTCATTCTCTTCTCCTTCATAAATTGACAAAGCCAAGCACTCTTCAAGCTTGTCTTCAAAGGCCTGCAAGTTAGTATGATCCACACAAACAGCATCTATGAAAGAATATGACTCTTGTGAGTTGTATGGATGTTTCATTGCTTTGAAGATGTTAAAAGTGACTTTGTCTTCATTAACTCTCAAAATATCCTCGTTGAACATCGATAAGAGTTTTTCCTGTGGCTAGGAAAGGATGACCAAGAATAAGGGGGCGTTGAATACCCTTCCTCCATTTCCATCACCACAAAATCGACAGGGAAGTAAAACTTATCAACTTTAACTAAAACATCTTCAATGAATCTTTTACGATATTTAGTCGATCTATCCGCTAATTGGAGAGTCATCTCCGTGTTTTTAAGTTCTCCTATTCCAAGATTTTTATAATCCTTATAAGACATGAGATTTATACTTGCACCGAGATCACAAAGCACTCTCTTAAACAAAAATCCCCCGATCTCACATGGAATGGTGAAACTTCCGGGATCCTTGAGTTTAGGAGGGAGCTTATGTTGTAATATCGCGGAGCATTCTTCATTAAGGCAAATATTCTCATATTCTTCTAAACACTTTTTATTTGATAGAATGTCTTTAAAGAACTTCCCATAAGTAGGCATGTTAAAAAAGCTTCAATTACGGGAATGTTAACATTTAAATGACGAAAAGTATCAAGAAAGCGAGCATATTTTTTATCCGTCTTCAACTTCCTAATTTGTTCTCTCGGGGATATGGGAGTGATTCAAGATCAATTAAAGTGGGATTAGAATTTATACCTCCCTTACCCTTATCATTTGATTGAGATGGAGAAGCTTCCTTGAAAGTTTATGCATTGGGTGGGTGCCAATTAGGGTCATTATGCATGTCTTTCCTTGAACGTTGCATTGGTGTCCCTTGAGTTTGTTAGGTGCGAGCCACAGAAGGTTCATCACAATCCGTGTTCTCTTCACATGACCTTCTCTCATATGTTCATTGAATAAAGTTCTTAGATCACTAGCCCTCGGGTTCTTCAATATTCTCGGACCTTTACCCATTCTTCATCATCACTCTCCGCTTCAACATATCTATCCCGTCTTAGTAAATTGTCAACAATATCCTCTTCCTCTTCGCTCAATTCTTCCCTCTCAAATATGTCATCTAAATCATCTTCAACCTCGTTATCCCTGAATTTTCGTTACCATTGCTTCCACAAACTCTTCCACTACGAGTAACAATGACATTAACCTACCTTGGATTCCTCTCGGTGTTACTAGGAAGTCCACCGGGGTGTCTACTACTTTTCCTTTCTCCTTCTCTACTCATGTTCTCTTCTACATTCCGCATGGACGCTTCTATAGTCTTCATTCTTGCATCATGAACACTCGCCATAGTTTTCAAAGTGCCAAGATCTTTAGTATCCGCACTAATAGAAGTCATCACGGATTCTATGTTCTTAGCTTCAGTAGATAAAAAACCCATAATATTATCCATCAATGCTCCCCACTTATCAACATTCTCACTTGATTGAGTTGGATTTTGAGTGATAGGAATGCTTTGTGTGGTGTGTTGTTGGTAAGAGTGAGTTGGTAGTTATTGTGGATATGTGGAGGAATTTCCTTGAAAATTTCGGGTTTGGGGATTTGTGTTAGATGAGGTTCTTTGTTGTAAAGGGAATGAGGGTTGGATTTGCTAGGTTGCATTATCAGACCAACGAGAGTTAGGGTGGTCTCTTCTTATGGCATCAAAGGAATTCGAATACGCATTGTTTAAATTCCGATGTTGTTGCATGAAGCTAACCTCTTCGTTCGTATGCTCCCTTAACTCATTCATTGCATAGGGTGTATCATCATCATACCTCATTTCCTCAGTTGGGCATTCGCCATGTGCATTGTTATCCAAATTCTTGCTAGCTTGCATTCCATCGAATTTCTTGTTGAGAGATGCCAATTGTGCTAACACTTCCGATTTAGAGGTAGCTTCTCCTACAAAAGAAAATTTTCTCATGCTCGATCCGGTTTCCCATATTCTATTGTTTTTTGAGATTTTTTCAATAGCATCATACACCTCTTGTGCATCACGCATCATCAACAACCGCCACATGGATGATCAACATGCGCATATGACTCAAGTCTCAACTGTCTACAAAAGAGTTGGATTTGCATTTCAAGGGTATAACCATGATCGGGACAAGCTCTCAACAACCTCTTAAATCTTTCCCATGCACTTCCGAGAGACTCTTCGGATCATTGCTTGAAGTTAGCAATTTCAAATTTCTCCTGGGGGTGATATATTGCTTCAGAAATTCATCTTGTATTTCTTTCCAACTAGTCAATGAGTGACGAGAGAGTGATGAAAACCAATCTTTAGCTTTTCCAGTCAATGAAAAAGGAAACATTGACATTCTTGTTAACTCTACCATGACTCTTAGCCGTGTTGCAAAACTGCTTGAATTGATGAAGGTGTTGATGTGGATCTTTATGATCTTCACCAAAGAATTGACATTGAGTATCAATCAAACCAAAGAGATGACCTTTCACCTCAAAATTGTTGGCTCCATCATTAGGTACACGAATGGGATCATTAGGCTCATTTGTTCTCATAGTTTGATCACAAAGGGGTCTAAATTGAGGAGGATGGTTGTGATTGTTCCGGTTGTTTTGGTTCCGGTTTTGGTTGTGATTTTGATTTTGTCGGTCATTAGGGTTTTGATTGTTTTGATTCGGGTGAAGTGGATGAATTGGTGTGGATATAGGTTGGCTTGGTTTTGACCAGGCCCTTAGGCATGATTCAATCCTTCCTCGACTTGTGCTTCATCACTGTTCTCAGCCATATCTATTCCTTGATTCGATGATCCTTGGGAAGATTCCTCACCAAGATGTCCTTGGCTAGTTTGACCATGCTTGTTCTCTACTTTTAACTGCCTTTCGTAACTATTAATGTCGGGCTTATATAGAGTGAGAGGGGACTTACAACTTCTGGAATGGGTCATCAACTACAAGATAGAAACAACAAGAAAACAATAAAACAACACTTGGCAACTTACCAAAGAAGTAAGCACCAAAGAAACAAAATAGAAATTAAGTTAGAAAAAGTTCTGACTCATTCTCAAGAATTTTGAACTAATACAAGTATCAACCGTTGCATATCCCCGGCAACGGCACCAAAAACTTGATGCAACTTTCCTAGGGTTCCAATCTAACCAGCAGTGTACCGGGTCAATTGTAGTCTAGTATAGTGGTCAAGGTCATATCCCACAGGGATGTGAGATCAAGCACCAATTAGTTATTATTATCTTGATTCGAATCGCAAGTTGTTTGAGAAAGTAATACTTAACTATAAAGATTGTTCAAATGATAAAGAATTTAGCCAAGATGATTCATTGTTCAAGTTATCTCTCCTTGATTTCTTGAAATGTTCTACCTACCACCTTCCATTGGTGTTCTAATATGTTAACGGTGCATTCCTAAACAAGTGATTTCCCCTCATACGAGTGAATGAAACCACTATTTGTCTCCTTATTGGTTTAAGTACCTTAAACCTAATGAATTGACAAGATAAACACTTGAATGCAAAACTCCCCGGATAAAGAACCGAATTCCTCTAGGGTCGATTCTACCTTATGATATTCTTACCATATTCTCACACCTAGTGTCTCCATTCGGTATCTACTAGATGTGTATGTGCATATGTAAGTTAATTACTCAAACATACACAAGGCAAATAATACAAGTAAGAAGAATTCCAACACAAGAGAAGCTAGAAACATAAAAAATCAATTCCAAACAACCATAGGAGACTAACTATTACAACTACATCACCTTGGCTAGTAAGGGACTAGCCACTCATAGTTATGGCTACCAACATGTTAAAGCTAGCATTCATATCAACAAGAGAAATTAAATCAAGGTAAAGGCTAAGAATTTACCAATCACAAGCTTATGAACTTGAAAATGGAAACTTTAATTTAACCTTCAAAGGATTCCAATGGAGTTTGACACAAAAGAGTTGTTCTTGCTTCCACCAAAGTGCTTCAAACATCGAAATAAGAATTCTTAAATGTTTTACAATGAAATTTAAATGCTAAATAAGAGGGATTTTGGCTAGAAGAGCCTTGAGGGTGGAAGTTCCTTCAAGCTTCAAAAAAAGGATGTGTTTTTCTCTTGTTGGATGTATTTTTCTGATATCTCTTGGAAATGAGTTCAAAAGCACAATTAATCGGCTGAGTTTTTCATTATAGCTTGAGCCGGGCCATTCGCGGCTCGAGCTGTGAAAGTCTCTGGTTTCCACGGCTTGAGCCGGATCTGACAAAATGGTTGGGATTTGACTTCAGCATTAAATGCATCAACTGTCTCAGAAATGATGTCCCGGCTTAAGCCGGGAGTAGTCTCGGCGTGCGCCGGACCTTCAGATTTGAATTGCCAATCACATAAATTAAGGTTTTGTCCCCCTATTGTTCTTGTTTGCTCCAAATATGGTACGAGACTTGATCAATCCTCGATGTTCTCATTCCACGCTCCTATAATTACTGCAAAACTCCAACACGAACATACCACACGTATCTCTGATAACAAGATATGGTTAATAAGTACTAAAGAGTGTTAAAATGCTTGAATATTGGTTGTGTATACACAAAACAAGAGTGTTTGATTTATCACAAAATTTGCCCTAATTGATATAAAATATCACTATATACTAAAGAAATGGGAGTAAAATATCAAGGAATTTCATCGTCCGGTTGACATACATCAATGTTCATTTCATTAAATGGAATGATACATCTTAAAATTTTAATTTGATGACATTCACTTGACATAATGTACTTGTATAGAATGATGCATCTTGTATAATTATATTTGGTCATATTCATTTTACAAAATGAAATTGTATAACATGATGCATCTTATGTAAAATAGTACATATATCATTGCATTACTTGCATATTATATTGGTCACATTATTTTCTAGGAATGGACATATGTCATCATTTTGAAACATATTGTTCAAATCATCAAGAAATTGTTATGAGTAAATCCTCTTTTTTTGTATGTCTCGATATGATACTCATTTTTATGCATATCTAAATAAAATTCAATAAAAAAAAAGTTTTGAGACTTGGGAGAGTATAGAGCTTTATTTCGAACAATTTTGTTTCAATCGGCTAAGCCATTTTGTGTGTGAACATGAGCCATGGGATGTTCCTGTTGGGGAGATTTTGCATCATTAAAACAAAAGAAAATTTATAAAACCTATACTACCATGCAAAACTACCTCCTAACCGGCCGAATACCGGGTAGTTGCTAGTAAAGTTGGATAAGTACGGGTATCGATCCTCAGGGAAAAGGGATGTTGAATCTAACTTCACTAATCCTACCAATTGTTACTCAAAGAACGAATAAACAAAAGAAATGAAAGAACAAAACATAAAAACAGAAAAGAACAATCAAGATAAATCTAACCTAAGAAACATAAAAACAATCTAAACTAAAGACATGGGATCAAACATCCAATATACAAACCTATGTGATCTCAATCCTAGTTCAATTCATGATTCTAATTCAAATTGTGGTTTCACCTTTTCACGAGACATAAACCCCTAATTCCTTAGTGAATCTATTCTCAAGCTACGGATTCCTAATTCCTTAGTGAATCCAATTTATCAATCTCTCATCTCCCGAATGTTGAGATCGATTTACCAAACAAAACTCGGTGTAGATTCAGGTTAACTCTCGTATTTTAGAATCTAACAACCTAGATAATTAACCAATTAATTTGTCATCATTAACGGCTAAAAATCCTATCTTTCTATGGTGATCTAGTCTACGCAACTTCCGTATGTTGTAAACATCAATAGCAAACTGATCTCTCGATCTAATTCACACATGGCATCATAAATCACATAGAAAAATACAAAATAAACCAAAACTCATGAAGATAAAATAGGGATTAAATAAATCAAAAAGATGAACTCACGTAGTTTTGATACAGTGGATGATCCATGAATTGAAAAACGAAAGAAAAACAACATCTAATCTAACCCCGGATCACCCGAGCACAAGGCTCGGGTGACCGGCCTTGAAAGCCAAGTTGGCCGCTGCTTTGCTGTGATATGCGGCTAAATGTAAATAATAATTATGGGATATCAACAAGGTTACAAGCTGCTGCTTAAATAGAAAGAAAGAGGTCGGCTGCTTGACAGACATAAACCTAACCTTGGAAACGGCGCCAAAAGTCGACGGACATTACCAGGCTATCTGAGATCCTAACCGGCAATTGTACCGGGTCAAATTGTAGTGCTAGTCACGGTGAGTCAGGTCGTATCCTCAGAGAAATGAAAATCTAATTCAAAGTGTGGTTAAACACCAAGAAGCTATTATTAACTCGATTTAAGTCGCAGTTTTATCAGTATCCTCGGGTTAGATAGTTAGATTAGTTAGATTGTTAGTAAAGCAGTAAATAAAAATATAAAAATAGATACTATATATATTTTTGGATCTAGCCAAGAATACTTTACTGAATCAATATCTTTTTAGTAGAAATAAATGAGACAGATCTTCCTTTATTCAAGGTGTAAATTATGTGAAACGGTGCACTCCTCATTTCAACAGATTCCTTCTCACACGGCGTATGAAGCGCCATATGTCCCATTTAACTATCCTACATCATCCAAAAGATCGGGTCACTACCGCTTTGTCATGCGGTCAATATTTTAGAATCTTCGTTAGAAATAGATAAATTGACGTAATAAGATCTCGAGCACAAATTTCAATAAGATTTGTTTTTCTAGGACAAATCTGCCCCCGGGTAGGAAATAGGATTCCGTTGTCACGTTTTCACTCGCCAATTTTACCCTCTCGGTCTTTCTATCCGTACATTAAGTTCAAAATAGAAAGAGATTCATCATAATTAATTTTAATCATTTTTACCATAGTCAATCATCCGGATCTATAAAAGAATAACTAATTGATTTATATCTTGGCTAGATATATTTTTAGCTTAACATTATTATAGATATAGTATACATCATAATATTAGAATAGATTACCGATTACAACTGTTGAATCGGGGTCATTTCCGCCAGATCTACAATCTTCGATAATTATTCTACCATTATAACGATACTATAACTACTTTATTCATATATATATATAGAAACAACAAACATAATACTTTAGAAAAATACCCGATTACAGCTGTTGATTCAGAGGTTGTACTCTTCCGGACATTACTACGACTTCAGCAATACCGAACTTCCGAGATTTTCCCGAGCATTACAACGGTACTAATTTATTTATATATATAAAAAACATATATATATATACATAGACATATGTATATATACGGGTCCCGAAAATAAAATAAAAAGACAAAAGAGATATAGATCTATATATATATCATATATATGTATATATGATCTACAACAAAAATAAAAAATAAAAAGAACAAAGACGGAGAGAAAGCAGAGAAAGGGGAAAGAAGAGGGGCAAGCGTTCTCTGCATCCAAGACTCTGTATATATAAGCAAATGTTGAGGCCGGACGGTCCGGTTGGTGCCGGATCGGTCCGGTATCCATCATTGCTTATGACTCATTGGATCTAGATCCTTCGATTGTGTATTTATTTGTAATAAAACTTCTAAAATTCATATCTTGAGTTGTAGACCTCCAAAATTATGATTCAAACGTCAAAATTAAGCTCTCGGAAAATTCTTCAACTTTCATGAAGGACTCTTCTTCAGAAAAAGCCGTCTTGATAAGCAATTCATACTCCGAACGTTTTGCGACATTTTCCCTAATACAAATCAATTAGCCACTTGACCACCATTTGAGTTGTAGAAGTCCGATTGACTTGATTCAAAATCCATTGGAAAGCTTTCTTGAAGATATACAACTTTTATTAAGGAAACTTCTTCAGAAAATGTCGTTTTGATGAGCCATTCGTATTACGAAAATATTTCGGGATTTTTACTAATCTGAATCGGTTAGTCACTTGACTACTATTTGAGTTGTAGACCTCCAATTGACGTGATTCAAAGTGCGTTGGAAATCTTATGTGAAGATCTACAACTTTCATTAAGAAGTCATCCCCTGAAAATGCCTCTAAGCTGGGTCAAATCTCCGTCGAAACAGGTTTTGGTTTTAAGTATGTAAGATAATTTGATCCATTTGAACTCGTAAGCTTGAGGCATCTTCTTCTAATCCTATAAACACATCTTTTAGACTCAAAACATTTCGTTACGTGGAATCTTGGTCAATGTATAATCCTGCAATGAACCACCAAAATACCAAACGTAAATCCGACACGACACTCCGGTCACTAACCCGGTACAAAAACTAATAAAAACTTATAAAAACACGATAATTTATATAATAACTACTACTTATACATTTGAATAAAACTTAGTAATTTTTTACTTGATTTGATACAATAATGCTCAAAATGGTATCAATATTGGGGTAAAATGTCGTAATAATGATCATAAATTTATCTCTCATCACAACCCCCTACTTAGCTTTTGGTCGTCCTCGAGTAAAACAAGCGATAAAACAAAATGAATGAGAGATAAATTCATGAAGATAGAAGATATAAGGAACAACTAGATAATACAACCATTAGAATTACAACCAGGCGTTAACCTCAATATAAGTGTATAACAGAGTGTGTGTGTGTGACAAGCCTTTTCAATTTCCACTATCCTCTCTTGAATAAATCAAGCAAAACACACAAATATCCATTCAGACAGCCCTAATGACTTTCCTAGGTGTGTAGCGATGAATGATTCCACACAAAGTTCTTCCGAGTACTTATTAGGATAATCCCTAAAGCATATCATTCAGTTTATACTGGGGATAGTCAGAAGATAACTAAGTTTTCAACCACTCTTAAACTTTTTTTTCTTTTGATGAGCTTAATTTCACATGTGTAGCATATGCCTTCATTCCCAGCAATAGGACATTTCGTGATAACCCCTAGCTGGACTACTATCATCAGGCAGTTGGGAGCTTTTAAACCTCATAGTGATATAGGACGTTTCGTGATAACGCCCTACTGCACTCAAATCATTGGTAGCTACAACCGACATATATATAGTTCATCTCTTCTCTTTTTTTTTTTTTTCATAAACTTAACTTATATCCTTTCTATCACATTCAAACCTTTGGATATTCACGATTACACGTTCAAAAGTTAGGTACTAAATTCTTTGTTATTATCTAGAATAACCACTAGGACAATTTGAATGGATACTGATTTAAAATTTTCGTTTCAATATCAAAGGCTTACGTGAAGGAATTCATGTTACACAAATATATTTGGAATTACAATGCACTTACGGTTCACGTTGGTTATACACATCCAAATTGATCATTACATTTTCAAATCCATGAAATATATACCTTATACCGTTTATTTTAATCAACTAAATAATGCTCGAAAAATCAAAAACTAAGGGATTTATTGATACAAAATAAGCATTAATTCCATTGCTAGACCAACGACTCCACTCCCCACTTACGAACTTACATTGTCCCCAATGTAAAGTGAGTGTAAAAAAAAATTGTTGGGAAAGCAATGGTGCACTAAAACAAGTCAAAACAAATACTCGGATGATGATAAAAAGGTGGGTGGGTGGGTTAAAGTTATGACCTCCTCAATTCCATAGTATTTGAACTAATACATGTCACACGTTATTTGAAATTTAAAACAGATTAGATCATGAAATGTAACGTATGGCAAAGTATTAACTCTGAGTCTTTTATACCCAGATCCTCAAGGGTTATTTCAAATCGTTCTAACAACCTAAGTCCAAGAAATGATGCATTTGAATTTTTCTCTTTTTTCCATCGAGATTTTGGATAACCACCTAATCGTTCCCGTTTAATGTCATTCAAACATTCATCCTAAGACTTGGTGAAACAAAATGAAAATCAATCCGAATTATTCGCAAAGTATCATCCAAAGTATGAGTAATTATTATATTTAACATTTTTGCGGGCTGCCTCCCGGTAGCGCTTTTGGTTAACGTCGTTCGCTCGACCAAAATGATAATGATTAACTAATATAATATACTAAACAAAACGGGATACTTCTAACAATTACTCACAAAAGCACGTAACAATTAAGCACATAATCCACTAAAAATAAATGCTTAATGAGTAAATAGGAAGGATAGTACCCGTTTTATAGTTTATAGCTAGACTTTCTGCTCCGGTTTTCTAATGCACTGGTGGTGGGTCATCCTCACGCACCGCATCCGTCTTTTTTATCAATACTGGTCTCCAACATATGTTAGACGAATGACGTCGAATCCAACGGTTCTTGACCTTTTCCTTTGATTTTCGAGCTTTGAGTTTACGAGCTTTCACATTATTATCTGAGTCATCTTCTTGATTACTGCGTGTTAGTACGATCCACCACAAGAGAACACAAAGTGTCTACACAAGAACTAGATTCTAGTGTAATGTATGGATATTTCAATGAATTGTAAATGTTGAAGATAACGCGCTCATCATTCACTCCCAAACTAAGCTCTCACTTACAAACATCGATGAAAGGGGTATTAATAGTTAAGTGCCGAAAAGTGTCAAGAAAATATGCATACTTATTATCCAACTTCATCTTTTCATTTCATTTCTCGGGAATGGGGAGTAATTCAAGATCGGTAGGGTTAGAATGAATACCCCTCACCCTTGTCGTAAGATGAAGATGGTAAAGCTTCCTTGAATGATTGTGCCTTTTGAAGACATAGTGTGTCATCATTGAGTACCTTTTTCTTCAAAATATGCAAGTGGATGTGGTGATGCCTTCGAGTTGAACCGATGTGAATTTAGGTTGAGCCGGATAAGGTTCGGTTTGAAATGGCCCTTTAGATTCCATATTCTTCTTATATTTACCATCTAAATCATCATCTACTTCATTATTTCCAAGTTTTCTAATCCATTACTTCCTGATTCTTCCACTCTTGGTAATAACAGCATTTACCCCACTCAGATCTCTTTCAGTATTACTTGGTAGTCCTCCTGGGGGTCTACTGTTTTTACGTTCTCCTTCTCTACTCAAATGATATTCCAAATTCCGTAATGAAGCTTCTACAATTCTCATTCGGTATCATGTCCACTTATAGATGTTTTCAACGTACTCATATTCTTAGTGACTTGTACTATAGAAGTCATCATGGTTTCCATATTTTGAGCTTGAGTTGACATCATACCCTAATGATTTTCGATTAATTTCTCCCATTTATCAACTCCTTGAGGTTGAGTTGAACTTTGGGTGTTGGTATGCTTTGAGTGGTATGTTGTGGATATGGTTTAGGTAATGATTGTAGATTTTGATTCGTGGTATCTCCTTGATAACCTTGATATGGATTCTTATATTGAATCGATACTGCCGGTTGTCCTGGCTTACTGTGGGGTTTGGACCAACGAAAAGTAGGGTGATCTCTTTTAATAGCATCAAACGAGTTTGAATACGCGTCGTTCAAATTCCTATGCTGTTTTAAAAAACTCACCTTTTCCCTTGAATAGCCTTCTGGTTCTTCCATCCCTAATGACACATTATCATGACTTGAGTATTCATTTGGTAAGATATTTTACGAGTTTACATTTTCTTGGCTAATAAGCCGTCAAATTTCCTACTCAAATTCTCCAAGTGTGCTAGAACTTCCGTATTCGATGTATATTCTCCTGCAAATGCTACTTTTCTTGTGCTAGAACCGGTTTCCCACATTCTGTTATTTTTGGAAATCTTTTCAATAGCATCGTAAACTATCTGAGCTTCACTCATCATTAACGAACCACCACATGCGTGATCTACATATGCACGTGAGTCTTTCCTTAATTTACGACAGAAAAGTTGGATTTGCATATCTAAGGAATAACCATGATCGGGACAAGCTCTTAGTAGCTTTTTAAATCTTCCCCAAGCATTCCCAAGCGTTTCTTCAGATCCTTGTCTAAAGTTGGCAATTTCGACTATTAATTCCAATTTTCTACCAGGAGTAAAATATTGCTTTAAAAACTCGGTTTGAATATCCTCCCAACTAGTCGTTGAATGATGTGGAAGTAGATGAAACCAATCTCGTGCTCTTCCTTTTAAAGAAAAGGAAACAAAGACATCCTCGTTAATTCCCGATGAGCACCATGACTTTTGGCTGGAATACACAAACTCTTCGAAAAGATAGAGATGATGATGTGGATCCTCATCATCTTCTCCTAGAAATTGGGCTCTTGTGTCAATTAAACCAAAAAGATGAGATTTTATTTCAAAATTATTTGCTCCTTTATTGGGTAAACGAATTGGATTATTAATCTGGTACCTTCTTACGGTCTGATCACAAATAAGTCTCGGGTTTGGTGGGTGATTATGCTTATTCCGATTATGCTTATTTCTATTCCCTTGGGCATGATCAAGCCCTTGTTCCGGTGTTTCATTACTGATTTCAGTCATTCTCGTATTTCGATTTGAAGATGATACTTGGTCAGGATTTCCCTGACTGATATGACCGCGTTTACACTCTACTCTTAACTGCCTTCGTGTTTAAATCAGGTTTATAAGGATTGAGTGGGGCCTTACCACTTCTGGTCATCAACTAACAAAAATAGAAAATGCTCGAATTTTATAGAAGAATAAAATTGGTAACTAAAAGAAGGTAGATACCAACGGAAAAAAAAAAGAAATGAGATAAGAAGAGTGTTGACTTATCCTCGAGAATTTTGAGCTAATACAAGTAGTAACCATAGACACAATGAATTAGCGTCGTTTCCCCGGCAACGGCGCCAAAATACTGACAGACCTAAACCTAACCTTGGAAACGGCGCCAGAAAGCTGACGGACATTACCTAGGCTATACAGATCCTAACCGGCAGTGTACCGGGTCAAATTGTAGTGCTAGTATGGTGAGTCAGGTCGTATCCTCAGAGAAATGAAAATCTAATTCAAAGTGTGGTTAAACACCAAGAAGCTATTATTAACTCGATCTAAGTCGCAGTTTTATCAGTATCCTCGGGTTAGATAGTTAGATTAGTTAGATTGTTAGTAAAGCAGTAAATAAAAATATAAAAATAGATACTATATATATTTTTGGATCTAGCCAAGAATACTTTACTGAATCAATATCTTTTTAGTAGAAATAAATGAGACAGATCTTCCTTTATTCAAGGTGTAAATTATGTGAAACGGTGCACTCTCAGATCAATAGTTCCTTCTCACACGAGCGTATGAAACTGTCATATGTCCCATTTAACTATCCTACGTCATCCAAAAGATCGGGTCACTACCGTTTTGTCATGCGGTCAATATTTTAGAATCTTCGTTAGAAATAGATAAATTGACGTAATAAGATCTCGAGCACAAATTTCAATAAGATTTGTTTTTCTAGGACAAATCTGCCCCCGGGTAGGAAATAGGATTCCGTTGTCACGTTTTCACTCGGCCAATTTTACCCTCCGGTCTTTCTATCCGTACATTAAGTTCAAAATAGAAAGAGATTCATCATAATTAATTTTAATCATTTTTACCATAGTCAATCATCCAGATCTATAAAAAGAATAACTAATTCAGATTTATATTTTGGCTAGATATATTTTTAGCTTAACATTATTATAGATATAGTATACATCATAATATTAGAATAGATTACCGATTACAACTGTTGAATCGGGGTCATTTCGCCAGATCTACAACCTTCGATAATTATTCTACCATTATAACGATACTATAACTACTTTATTCATATATATATATAGAAACAACAAACATAATACTTTAGAAAAATACCCGATTACAGCTGTTGATTCAGAGGTTGTACTCTTCCGGACATTACAACGACTTCAGCAATACCGAACTTCTGAGATTTTCCCGAGCATTACAACGGTACTAATTTATTTATATATATAAAAAACATATATATACATACATAGACATATGTATATATGCGGGCACCGAAAATAAAATAAAAAGACAAAAGAGATATAGATCTATATATATATATCATATATATGTATATATGATCTACAACAAAAATAAAAAATAAAAAGAACAGAGACGGAGAGAAAGCAGAGAAAGGGAAAGAAGAGGGGCAACGTTCTCTGCATCCAAGACTCTGTATATATAAGCAAATGTTGAGGCCGGACCGGTCCGGATTGGTGCCGGATCGGTCCGGTATCCATCATTGCTTATGACTCAGCTGGATCTAGATCCTTCGATTGTGTATTTATTTGTAATAAAACTTTTAAAATTCATATCTTGAGTTGTAGACCTCCAAAAATTATGATTCAAACGTCAAAATTAAGCTCTCGGAAAATTCTTCAACTTTCATGAAGGACTCTTCTTCAGAAAACGCCGTCTTGATAAGCAATTCATACTCCGAACGTTTTGCGACATTTTTCCTAATACAAATCAATTAGCCACTTGACCACCATTTGAGTTGTAGAAGTCCGATTGACTTGATTCAAAATCCATTGGAAAGCTTTCTTGAAGATATACAACTTTTATTAAGGAAACTTCTTCAGAAAATGTCGTTTTGATGAGCCATTCGTATTACGAAGATATTTCGGGATTTTTACTAATCCGAATCGGTTAGTCACTTGACTACTATTTGAGTTCTAGACCTCCAATTGACGTGATTCAAAGTGTGTTGGAAATCTTATGTGAAGATCTACAACTTTCATTAAGAAGTCATCCCCTGAAAATGCCTCTAAGCTGGGTCAAATCTCCGTCGAAACAGGTTTTGGTTTTAAGTATGTAAGATAATTTGATCCATTTGAACTCGTAAGCTTGAGGCATCTTCTTCTAATCCTCTAAACACATCTTTTAGACTCAAAACATGTCGTTACGTGGAATCTTGGTCAATGTATAATCCTGCAATGAACCACCAAAATACCAAACGTAAATCCGACACGACACTCCGGTCACTAACCCGGTACAAAAACTAATAAAAACTTATAAAAACACGATAATTTATATAATAACTACTACTTATACATTTGAATAAAACTTAGTAATTTTTGACTTGATTTGATACAATAATGCTCAAAATGGTATCAATATTGGGGTAAAATGTCGTAATAATGATCAAAAATTTATCTCTCATCACTGCTTCTTTTTATGTCGGCTGCAATTAATTATTAATTATTGGATTTGCATGCGGCTATCAAAAGAAATCATCTTAAGTCGGTTGAAGCACTTTGGGTCCGGACGCTCGTTTACCCATATGGACGCCCGTCCAGGGTGTATCGAGACGAGCATGGGCCTTGCGTTTATGCCGATCTTTGAAGACTCTGTACATGTTTTTGCCTCCTGGATGCCAGTTCACAATTCTGAACGCTGGTTCACCTCTTTGCTGTGCATGGAATATTTATTGGCATAAAACTTCTAAAATCCATATCTTGAGTTGTAGACCTCCAAAAATTATGATCCGGATGTCATAAAAAGCTCGGAAAACTCTACAACTTTCATTAAGGACTCTCCTTTGAAAACGCCTTTTGACTAGCCCGTCGTATTACATGAGTCGCGGGATTTTCCCAAGCTTTATTTCATCTTCATCCTCTTGTATCTCTTTCTTTCCATTTTAATCTTCAATCAAACATCATTTAGACCTCTTCCATTCCACATTTGTGCACCTAAAAGATGACAAAACCGAGCAAAACGTAAAACAATACAAAATAGATAATAAAACCACGATATTTACTCGATTTTGCATTTTAACTATTCAAAACGTCATTTGCTCAATTAATCGATTATAAGCTCGAATTCTACGAAAAACATCCATATATGGGGAATATTGATATAAAATATATCCTTATAAAACACTACAAATTGACCCTTAACAGTTCCACACCCTATTCCAATTGACATGAAATAATCATCAAACTTATGTAATGAATATTCACCGACATTATCCAAGGGAATTTTCTTAATTGGATAGTCAGGAAGTTATGCTCGTAACTTAATTATCTGAGCCAACAATCTAGGAAATGCATGTTACGAGTAGATAATAAACATACATGTGACCATCTTGTCGATGCATCAATTACCACCATAAGATATTTAAAAGGTCCACACGGTGGATCTATAGGTCCACATATATCACCCTGAATTCGTTCTATAAATGCAGGTGATTCATTCTCAACTTTAAACGGTGAATGTTTAATAATTAATTTGCCCTGTGAGCATGCAACACATGAGAATTCACTATAATTTAACACATTTTGACCTTTTAGCGAATGGCCATGTGAATTCTCTATTATACGTCTCATCATTGTGGAACCAGGATGCCCAAGACGATCATGCCATATCATGAAATCATTAGAAACAATAGACTTCTGGTCTTCTACGTGATGAATTTAATTTCTTTATTATTTTGTATAATATAAGCGTAAGATAAAGCATGCAGCTTTTCTAATACACATTTCTGTCCAGAAATTGTATTTGTAATCAATAAATATTAATCACTGAACAATTTTATTTCAATAGCTCTTTTGAAGCCTTACAGAAAAATAGCTCTTGCCTACATTATCATTCGCTTCTCCCATTTTTTCTAATTGAGTTTTTTTCACGGTATAGTGTGCGTTGTCGCACTCTCGATGATTCAACTGTTGTCATCGTCTTTAATCAAACTCAAGTTTCATCTTCCATTTATGTGAATTTTATATTCACTTTATGCCATTCAAAGTCTATTCTTGAATTTCACGTCCATATATATATACTTTTAAAATATTGATCATCTTTATATGATCATATCATTTTTCTATTGATATCATCATTATTTTATTGATATCATCAATGTCACTAGTATCAAAATACTTATACAAAAATAATTAAAATGAATTGAAACATATAAAAAAAATTACCTCAATACTTACCACAAGCAATATACCCGAGATCAATACTTACCACAAGCAATATGAAATTTCGAGACTGCCAAAATTGTATTTTTATCTTGGTTGTCTCCCAAGATTTTGCAATATCCCAATAGAGCACTTGTGGTATTCAACCATCAAGTGGACACCAACATGCCTCTTAATTTTTTTTTTGAAATCTTTATTATTGATCTTTAGGCCTTTGTAGTTTTCTTCTAAGAACTCCTAAAGATTATCCAATCAAACGCCAAGCCTTTTGATTTATCAGTGGTAGAGTCTCGTGCTAATAACGGTTATAAAGTAATAGACAACAAACTAAAGCTATAACAACAAAGATGTAGAGGGGAAAAAAAAAATGAACCTTTCTACTTCAAAAATCACTATAGATTTACCATGTGAGGGATTTATTTATTGCCAATATGAGATGAACCATCACCTACGTTTAAATTAATCATCATGGATACACTATGTAACTCCCCAAAGCAATTAGTAGTACATTGAATATGTAGAGTAGTGGCATAATTAAATTAAGTAGTGGAAGTCTTTTTAGTTCTTCACCTTAATTGACATCCAAATATATTAATACATAATAGTACTTTTATTATTAAAAAATACTATAATATCTATTTTCAAATTTACTTTGTGTCCTGATAATGTAATGTAGTGGCATAATTAATTAGTGGAAGTCTTTTTAGTTCTTTACCTTACAAACTTTTGTCCTCTACAAATAGGAAGCATTTTAGCTGATAAACTTTGTGAGCTCAACCATTTTAAACATGGACCTTGTATATGTTTGGATTTTTCTCCTTCCAATCCTCACTTACATTGCATTAAACCTTCTTTTTAAAAATCCAAAAACATCCAAACACACTAATGCAAACCTACCTCCTGGTAGTACAGGTTGGCCAATTATTGGCGAAACCGTGGAATTAGGCATGCTAGGAGGAAAAGGGATTCCAGAAAAATTCTTCCAAAAGAGAATGGAAAAATACTCGCAACAAGTATTCAAAACATCTTTAATTGGCGAAAAAACTGCAGTTTTATGTGGAGTTGCTGGGAACAAATTCTTGTTTTCAAATGAAAACAAGCTTGTGTCTATTTTCTGGCCACGTACCGTTAGGAAAATCCTCCCACATTCAGAGTCGATTACTAATCTTGTTGAAGAGACAGCAAAGATGCGAAATATTCTTGTTGATTTCTTGAAATCCGAATTTTTACAAAAATGTGTTCCAATTGTGGATGAATTGGCTCGAAAACATTTGGATTCCAAATGGGATTCGCAATCAGAAGTTAAAGCTTTGCCTTTAGCTAAAGAATATGTATTTGCAGTGACATGTAAACTGTTCTTAAGCATCGATGATCCTAAACTCATAGAAGGAATTGCTAAACCTTTCCATGTATTACTCGCCGGAATAATGGGTATTCCGGTAAACTTTCCCGGAACGGCGTATAACAAAGGAATCAAGGCATCGAATTCGATAAGGGAGAAATTGTTTGAAATTATAAAGGAAAGGAAAGCACATTTGATATCCGGAAAATCGCCGGCGAGTAACGATATACTGTGGAATATGATTATGGTGCCGGATGAAAAGGGCAGGTTCTTGAATGAACTGGAAATGGCTGATAATATGGTTGTGTATTTTCTTACTAGCCATGATTCAACAAGGACGACTATTGTTTTTCTTGTTAAATATCTTGCTGAACTTCCTCAAATATACCAAGAAGTCCTGAAAGGTAAGAGATTTATTACTTTGCTATTCATTGCGATGTGCCTGGTTTGTTTGTGTTGATTTACCTGTCTAAAATAAAACAGATAACCGGCCATATTCATTGAACTTCAAATAAGAAATAATAAATCAATGATGGGCTTGGTGAAGTTATTTTCCACCATTTTGATCACAACATTTGATGCACTTGGAATAGTCTATATTGGGAGCATGCGGTCAGTCTCAAGTAGTTTGACTTAGCAATTGAATTAATTTAGAATCTGACTTGTTCCAATTAATTGCAAGTCACTCTGAAAAAGAAACGTCGTACAAGACAAGCAATCAACTGTTTTGACTTTGACTTTTACATTGTAATCTAATAGAGCAAAGAAACGTTGTGCAAGACAAGCAATCAACTAAACTGAATTGGAAAGACTTACAAAAGATGAAATACTCGTGGAATGTGGCAAGTGAAGTGATGAGATTGATGCCTCCTGCTCAAGGTTTCTTTCGAGAAGCTATAAGTGACTTCACATATTGTGGGTTCACTATTCCGAAAGGTTGGAAGGTAATGTTCGGGTTTACATATAGCAAAATTACATGGCTAGAGTTGATTACAAGACTATGTAGATCGATGTTTGATTAAGGAAATAAGTTTGTATATATATGTCTGATCCGTCTAAAAATGATAAATAAAATTGAAATCTCTTAAAATGTATTTGCAGTTGTATTGGACTCCACATACATCGCACAAGAACCCACATCATTTCCCTGAACCAGAAACATTTGATCCTTCAAGATTTGAGGGAACAGGACCAGCGCCATATTCATATGTTCCCTTTGGAGGTGGATCAAGAATTTGCCCGGGAAAAGATTTCGCCAGGGTCATAATTCTTGTTTTTCTTCACAATTTAGTGCTAAAGTATCAATGGGAAAAACTTCTCCCCGACGAGAAAATATTGGTTCAACCGATCCCTGTGCCAGACAAAGGATTGCCGATTCGCCTCCATCCACACAACTGATATTAGAGATTTAATTATTCTAAGAAAATATTGAAGGTGAGACTTTTACGCTTCAAGTTTCTTATTTGAAATAATTATTCTCATAGGGTAAATGTCCTAAATATTCATATATAAATGAAGATTATCCTAGGGGAGTGCTCTTCTAAGAACATGGCCAAGTATGTGGTTCTTCGTTTGCTACAAGATGACGTTAGTTTAAAGATGGTGTAGTTTGATTTCGTATTTTGAAATTTTATTTCTTTAAAAAACCACCATTATATAAAAGTTGTATCATTTCAAATACATTAGGACTTTTTATTTTTAATTTATTTCACACAATAAAAGGGTACTATTTATATTTAATAAAAAAGTAAAAATTTAAAATTTTAATTTCTGTCATTTTGTATAACATTCATACGACGAACGTTTTAAATTGTATGATAAATGTCATTCAGAAACCATTTATCCATGCCTTTGTAATCGAAGTATGTTCATGTTATTTAATATATCACAGCATCAAAAAAAATTTAATATATCACATTTTCATTTTCATAAACAAATAAGGCATTTCACACTAAGGTAACAGAACAATATTTGCATTTTAATTTGACTACATCCATATTGATATGACTACACACACATTGATATTGAGTTTGTTATAAACACGGACAGAAAGCTTACAGTTTAAGAAAGAAACAAACACAGAAGCAATGCAAACATAAAGAATGGCGAAACTGATAAATACAAAAACAAGAAGAACACCGTGATTTAACGTGGTTTCCGGCGT
The DNA here is from genome assembly GCA_026214975.1 of Gentiana macrophylla. NCBI lineage: Eukaryota > Viridiplantae > Streptophyta > Magnoliopsida > Gentianales > Gentianaceae > Gentiana > Gentiana macrophylla. The sequence goes on along the minus strand of CM047807.1, from coordinate 80,694,626 downwards.
TGTACCGACTACTCCACGGACAGAAAAAGAGATATTTATTATGCACAGAATTCCAAGGTTTTCACAAGTGTGTGAATAACACTTTGAAAGACACACATTGGATTTATTACAACTTCGGTATTTATCGACACAAATCCTAAACCCTAACCGTCAATGATTTATGTCAGAATTCTCATAAATACCCTAGATGTGGACCCCAGCTCCAGTTGTTATCCACCAGACGAAACTCAGTTCAAAACTTACTTCCCAGACTTGTAATCAACTGCCCAGATATAGTTTGCAGCTATACTCCGCATAACTCAGTAGTCCAGAAACTGACTGCTGACTTCAGAAGAAACTCTGTTGCACTTCACCAAACTGACTTTCATAGAACTGAATATACTTAACTGAAACTGACCATCATACTCAGTCTTCAGTTTCATAGATTAGTTCCACCAGATCATTTATCAGTTTAGAGATCAAGTCACCAAAACTGAAAAATCTCCACATTGACTTGAACTCTCATTCAACGTCACCAGATTGCATAATCAGACGTACTTGTACCAAATGCATTCGTCAATGCCAGGATGTACATTACCAGACTTCTCCTCAGAATCCACTCAGTTGATCTGCCCTCAACTGAGTATCCAGATTTCAGTTTACAAGCTTTGAATATTCAGCAAGTCTAGACACAACTGAAACTTGCTTTGCTGAATTGGTTTAGTGAACATATCAGCAGAATTCTCCTTGGTGCTGATCTTCTTCACTACAACCCTCTTCTCATTTCTCAGAAAATGATACCTCACATCAATATGCTTGGTTCTCTCATGATGAACCTGATCCTTAGCTAGACAAATTGCACTTAAACTGTCACAATAAATCTCAGCTTGATCCTGATGTAGCCCCAAATCACTGACTAGTCCCTTCAACCAGACACCCTTATTGGCTGCTTCAGTAAGACCCATATACTCAGCTTCAGTAGTTGATAAAGCCACTTTTGCCTGAAGAGTGGCTTTTCAGATGACAACTGAATTCCCCTATATAAAAACATAACCAGTCATAGATTTTCTACTGTCCACATCACCTGCATAATCAGCACCACAGTAACCTGGGATCAGTTTCTGAGTATCACCTCCATAAATGTGACCAACATCAGCTGTACCTCTAAGGTACCTGAACATTCTTTTCACAGCTTTCTAGTGTTTCTTTCCATGTTGAGCCATAAACCTACTGACAACACTGACTGGTTGAGCCAGATCAAGCCTAGTGCACACCATGGTATACATCAGACTGCAAACTACACTAGCATAGGGAACTCTTGACATATAATCCTTCTCCTCTGCTGACTGTGAAGCAAAAACTGACAAATGAACATTTGATGCCATAGGAGTATCTATTGGCTTAGCAGCTGACATGCCAAACTTTGACAAAATCTTTTGTATATAACCCTGCTGAGATAAAAACAGTTTCTTCTGATTTCTATCTCTCCAGATCTCTATCCCTAAAATTTTCTTGGCTGCACCCAAATCTTTCATTTCAAACTCAGCACTGAGAAGGTCTTTCAGATACTGAACATCAGACTTCTTCTTGGCAGCTATCAGTATGTCATCCACATATAACACAAGATAGATGTAAGATCCATCTTCCAATTGACTGTTGTAAACACAGCAATCATAAGGACTTCTGTTGTAAGACAACTGGATCATATAACTGTCAAACCTTTAATACCAATGTCTAGGAGCTTGCTTCAATCCATACAAGGACTTCTTCAACCTACACACAAGATTTTCTTTTCCAGGAACTTGGTAAAACTCTGGCTGAGTCATGTATATCTCTTTGTCTACCTCACCATGTAGAAAAGCTGTCTTCACATATAACTGCTCAAGTTCTAAGTCTTGTTGTGCCACCATTGCTAGTAACACTCTAATTGAAGTATGTCTAACTACTGATGAGAAAATATCATCAAAGTCCACCCCTTCTTTCTGACAGAACCCTCTTGCAACCAAACCTTCTGCCTCAGTTATCCCTTCCTTCTTCTTGAAAATCCATTTTCAAGTAACAAGTCTCCTATCATCTGGATGTTTAACTAGATCCTAAGTCTGATTCTTCAGTAATGACTCTATTTCATCTCCCATGGCATCAAGTCATTGAGATGCTTCAGAACATGTCAATGCTTCCCTGTAAGTAGAAGGTTCAAAACCATCCACTTTTTATGCAACTTGAAATGCGTACCCAACCATATCATCAAACCCATACCTCCTGGGAGGTATCCCAACATTGGATCTTCTAGATATACTGACATCTATACTCTGCTGACCCACGTTCTCAGATTGACGCTCAACTGACATTACTCGGTGGCGGCTTGGATTCGACTACGGTTCAACAACCGGATCGATGAAAACTGACTTGGATCAGTTGATTGTTGCATTCCAACTGACTCCACCTGAAGCTCCACCTTACCGTCGCTTTTCTCGGTTTTACTGCTGGTTTTGATTTGATTATCCTCCCATCGATGAACTGAGTATAGAATTTTCATCAAAAATTGTATCTCTGCTGAGAATAACTCTATTTTCTGCTGATGGCCAAATTCTGTACCCATTTACTCCATCACCATACCCCCTCCCCCAAACACTCATTTCTTGGCCCTTGGTTTCAGTTTCCCTTCATTGACATGATAGTAAATTGTCCTTCCAAATACCCTTAGAACTGAATAATCTACAGGCTTGCCTGACCACATCTCAACTGGTGTTTTGAGACTGATCCATGTGTGAGGACTCCTGTTGATTAAGTAGCAAGCTGTGGTAACAGCCTCTGCCCAAAATCTCCTTGATAAACAAGCATGAGAAAGCATGCATCTTGCTCTCTCCAGAAGAGTTTGATTCATTCTCTCAGCTACACCATTTTGCTGAGGAGTATTCCTGACTGTATGATGTCTGGCAATACCCTCATTTCTGCACAACTTATCAAACTCACTCCAGTAGAATTCCAGACCATTATCTGTACGAAGCCTCTTGATCTTGTTCCCCAACTGATTCTCAACTAGAGCCTTCCATTGCATGAAGCTCTTGAATCCCTCACTTTTGTGTTTCATCAGCACCACTCAAGTCATCCTTGAATAGTCATCAATAATGGACACAAAATATCTGTGACCATCCAATGACTCCACCTTTGATGGCCCCCAACTATCATAATGAATGTAATCAAGTGATGACTTTGTGTTGTGTACCCCTTTCGAGAACTTGTTCCTATGAAGCTTCCCAAACACACAATACTCATAAAAGTCCAGATTTTTTACCTTACATTCCCCAAGAAGATCTTTTTGAGAAAGAACATGCATCTTTTTTTCACCCATGTGACCCAGTCTCATGTGCCACAGTTTTGTAAGCTGTGACTGATGAATCTCAGCTGATGCCACAGCCGCAGAACCAGCAACAATTGACCCTTGTAATATATACAGAGTCCCTTTCTTGATTCCCTTGAGAATCTCAACTGAGTTTTTATAGAGACTCAGCACACTACTTTCCCCTTTAAAACTGAATCCCCTGCTGTCAAAAGAACTAAGAGATACCAAGTTTTTGGTCATTTGTGGAACGTGTCTAACTTCACTCAGTTAACAGAATCTTCCATCCTCTGTCCTCAACTGAACTAAGCCAATCCCAACTGCCTTGCAGACCTTGCTGTTTGCCATAGATATATGACCATCATCTATCTGCTGATAACTTGAGAACCACTCTCTGTGAGGGCAAATATGAAAAGATGCCCTAGAGTCCAGAATCCATACATTATTTTGATGTGCTGACTCTCCTGCCACTAGGACCATGTCCTCGTCTGAATCATGCTCACCACTTCTGAAATTTGTGTGAAGCGTTTCTCCTCTTGTTTTTCTTTCTCTTTGGACAATTGGACTTCCAATGTCCCTGCTCCTTACAATAATTACAAACATCTGTGGACTTATGGCCTTTGAACTTTGCCTTCTTGGGATTTTTCTTCCTAGACTTACCATGCTCTTTTCCACTGCTGCTACTGACTATCAGTCCTATAGCCTGAGTCTGCTCCAGCTGCCTTATGTCTCAGCTCCCTGGCATGTAAAGCTGACCTTACATCCTCTAAAGCATCAGTATCTTTCCCAACTATGAAGGACTGCACAAAGTTCTCATAGAAAGCTGGTAATGAAACCAGCAAAATCAAAGCAGTATCTTCATCCTCAATCTTAACATCAATATTCCTGAGATCAAGTAATATTGTGTTCAGCTGATCAAGATGATCTCTCAACTGAGCCCCCTCATGCATCCTTAGGCTGAACAGACTCTGCTTCAGCAGCAACTTGTTGGTCAATGACTTAATCATATACAGGTTTTCAAGCTTCAACATAACTTGGCAGCAGTGTCTTCCTCAGAAACTTTTGTGATAACATCATTAGACAAGGACAACATGATGGTTGAATGTGCTTTCTAATCTAGACTGGCATAATCTGTAGAACTGGCATCCCCTCTAGCAGATAAAGGTGTCCGCAATCTTTATTGCTTTAAAAAGGCCCACATCTTGATTTGCCACAGACTAAAACTGTTCATCCTTGTAAATTTATCAATCTTCACGTTCATTGCTGACATCCTTCCAATTAAAGAACAAACCTTTGATCACAAAATCTAGCACCGGTCACCGGTCTTGGTGAAGATCAACTCTATTCACCTGCAACTCCTGAATCTTAAACCTGACTCTCTGATACCAGTTTGTTATAAACACAGACAGATTGCTTGTAGTTCAAGAAAGAAACAAACGCAGAAGCAATGCAAACGTAAAGAATAGAGGAACTGATAAATACAGAAACAAGAAGAAAACAGTGATTTAATATGGTTTCCGGCATTGTGCCGACTACTCCACGGACAGAAAAAGAGATATTTATTATGCACAGAATTACAAGGTTTTCACAAGTTTGTGAATAACACTTTGAAAGACATACATTGCATTGATTACAACTTCGGTATTTATAGACACAAATCCCAAACCCTAACCGCCAATGATTTATGTCGGAATTCTCATAAATACCCCAGATGTGGACCCCAGATCCAGTTGTTATCCACTGCACGAAACTCGATTCAAAAGCGACTTCCTGGACTTGTAATCAATCGCCTGATGTAGAACTCGGCTATACTCGGATAACTCGGTAGTCGTAAACCGACTTCGACGACTTGAAGAAACTCAGTTGCACTTCACCAAACTGACTTTCACAGAACTGAAAATACTTAACTGAAACTGACCATCATACTCAGTCTTCAGTTTCTCAGATTAGTTCCACCAGATCATTTATCAGTTTAGAGATCAAGTCACCAAAACTGACAGAGTTGGTGTAGTATCTTTAGTTTCATATGATTGCACGGTTGGGTGAGCAATAACTCTCGTTAAAGTAAGGAAAATGATAATGGTACATAACTCATCCCCACATTGTTTCCCAAATGCTGTGTTTTATAGTCCTGAATTTTCTTCTTCTTATATTTTTTTATTTATTTTTTTTACTTTAAAAGATTTCTTGTCCCGGTTTCGGTCGGTACATCTTTTTTGTGCAACAATCGGTGCCTGCATCACCATCCTTAAAGTAAACCAAATCAAAATCAACCCAACCAATCACAGACCGTTGAATATATGATTCATATGAAACCAAACTAAATTACGATGGACGGATTATGTGTAGGGATTATATCTTGTGTGAAACAATGTGTGAAGGCGAGTGTATTCATTTTATTGTAATTGAAAGTAATCAAATATTGTCCATTGAATAATGACTTGTGTATATCGGAGTTTATATAGGCACATAATGACTTGGCCACCATGTAGGAAAAATACTAAAATACAAATATTTAAATCAATTATTCTTTGTCGATAATGTCCTCAACACGCCTCCACAATCTCATAGAAAGTGAGTGAACACGGAGATTGGCCTTAAGCATGGATGGGCAAGTGGCTTGGTGAGAAGATCAGCGAGTTGATCCTTCGAACTAAGAACCTAGATGGAGACACATTTTGAGGCAACAAGCTCGCGAACATGGTGGAAGTCAATTTCTATGTGTTTGGTGTGGGCATGGAATACTGGGTTATGAGCAAGATACGTGGCGCCAATGTTGTCACACCATAATGTCGGTGAAGAAGGGAGAACGATAAGCATTTCGGTGAGGAGGCTGCATAACCATTTTACCTTGGCAGCGGTGTTGGAGAGAGTTTTTTGTTCGGCCTCAGTACTACTTTTGGAGACAATGATGTGTTGTTTCGAGCGCCAACTAATGAGATTGTTTCCAAGAAAAATACAATAGACACCAATCTAGTGACGATTATCAGGATCAGCATCCCAGTCAGAATCGAAGTAGGCCTGAATCATAAGAGGGGAGTGACGTGAAAGGAATAAACCCTCAGAAATAGTGCGCTTAAGGTAGCGTAAGATGCGCTTGACAACATTCCATTGATCATCAGACAGAGAGTGCATGAATTTGATAACTTTATGTACCACGGAGGCAATATCAGTGCAGATGAAACTAAGATATTGCAAGCCTCCAACCACAGTGCGGTATGGGGAGGGGTCGGAAAAAAGAGACCCAGAAGTGGCTGCAATGCGACTCGAGGCAGACATGGAGTGGGGCGCGGCTTGCATTTGTCCATGCCGGTGCACTATAGGAGCTGAAGTATATATTTCCTCTAAGTGAGGTATAAACCATCAAGAGTAGTAAGGGCCTCAATGCCCAAGAAATATGACAGTGTGCCATGATCTTTAACAGGAAATTATGAGTTGAGGTGAGAGATAACCTACGAATAATAGATGAAGAGGTACATGTAATAATCACATCATCAACATATATGTGTAAATAAACATGATGACCAACACATGAATAAATAAATAGGGATGTGTCAGCTTTAGACGCAGTGAAGCTGAAGTGAAGCAGAACATCAGTGAGGCGGGAGAACCAAGCACGGAGAGCCTGAAGAAGTCCGTAGAGACTACGTATGAGGCGGTAGATATAATCAGGATAATCTGGATGAACGAACCGTTGAGGTGGTGCATGTTAGCAGGTTCGGATTATATAGCCAAAAGGAATAGGCCGCGCCTAAAATCATCCCAAGCGCTGCTCAGCTGCCTTTGAAGGAAGGAAGTTTGGATATCAACCTGACGGAGAGACCAACCCTGAGAAACATCAAGAGAGAGCAAAAGTTGAATCGTAACCAACTTAACTACCGGACTAAATATTTCTGTGAAGTCAACACCCTCAGCTTGATGAGACCCTTTGGCTACCAGATGAGCTTTGTGACGTTCAAAACTACCATCATCATGATGCTTTGTGAGATAGACCCACTTGTTACCTAAAATATTCATATTAGACTGACAAGGCACAAGATCCCAAGTTGTTAGGTCCCCATAGACTAGAAGTTTTGATGATACCAAAAAAGTTGGTTTAGAAACCAAATATAAGTTTGCTTAGTAGTCTGACATGCAAATTATATAGGATTAGTCAGGCCTTGCTTGTATTTGTAGAATCTAAGATAGTCTAGACCAGAAGACAAGAAGACCAGACGACCAGAAGACCAGACTCTTTTCTATCTATTTAAAAAACAACTCAAGTCAGAATTCTTACAAAGGAAAACAAGACCAGCAAGCAAAGCAAAGAGCAGAGAAGTGAAGGATCCAAATCCTGATGAGTCAAGGATCAGAATAAAGATGACCAATGATCCCTTAAGTGACTAAAAAGACAAATGAAGTGATAAATTAAAGGGTGTGTAGCCAACTATACGATCAAAATTTGATCTAACGGCTACAAAATCTCACAAGTAGAGAAATAGTAGTTAAAGATATATTCTAGAAGACAACAAGTACAAGCTCCAACGGTTAAAAGTTGAACGGGCATTTTTTCAAATATTGAAGTGACAAGTCAACAATCATTTAGATCCACTCATCTTAATCATCGGTTCACTTACCTTACGAAGGGTATATAAGGATGAATTTCAATAACAAGAAGAGAAGTTCTAGAAGTCAAGTTCTTGAAAAATATGAAAAGCCATCTCTGATTTAATCTCAACGACAACAAGATCTTCATCTCAAAGCTTACCAATCCAGATCTAGAAATCAAGAAGATCATAAATAAAGATTCAAAGAAACATCTAGAGATCTACTTGGTCAAGAGAGCTGCAATCTAAACTTCAAAGTCAGATTTATCAAAAGCTCTCACATTTGTATCATTAATTTTATACAGCACTCACCCTACTCAACAATCAAGTTCTCAAGAAATCGGTGAACCAGGTGAAGCATCAACGGGGTATGAAGGAACAGTGAAGAAGGCAGACGAGTCGTTGATGAAAGGAAGTTCTTCAGATGAGCTGCATTCAAATTGACAACTGAAGCATCTGCAGGATGTGAGGCATCCACGGGGTGTCAAGGATTGGCTATTTAGAGTGTGAAGCATCTGCGGGGTGTCAAGGACACTTATTTATCGTATTAGTTTAGAGTACAATAGTGATACGTCCTAAGTCGCATGAGAAGCGGTCACGTACAAGATTAAGCCGCTCCGAAGATCGACACCATTTCCAGACTCTTTACTTCAGCACTTTAATTTCAGTACTTGCACACCTTACATCACACTACTCAGCACTGAAAACCAAGCTCAAGGCTTATTTTGAACTATATCATTATTCCGCTACACTTAATTTTTTAAGACAACCAGACCAGCTGTTTGCCAGTCGATTCTTACTGATCGGGCTCATTCATTAAGTAAGAAACACAAAAATTGAAAAGAGTTCATTCACCCCCCTCGGAACTCTTACAAGCCTTGTATTATAGACCAGCACAAGTGTTAGTACGTAAAAGAGCATTAATCTCCTCTCTCATTGAATTACGTTAAATTCGGTGTTTAGAGGTCTCAGTGTAGGATGTATGGTCGGATGTGGCAGTGGTGTTGATGAGAGCTCGAGGAAGTGGATAGCAGATAAAGTCAGGCATTTAAGTGGGTTTGAGAGAGTTGGTTTTGGTGCGAGTGACCATAAGATGTGGTGGAGGAGGCTCACGAGATGGTGGTGAAGGAGTGGCAGCAGGGCTAGGCAGGGAAGGGGGCCGGCGTAGGTGATGGGTCGACCGGGGGGTGAAGGAGAAGAGGGGGCCATAGGAGGTGTGAGAGAAGCCGACAAGAAAACCGTGATAAGGTTGGGAATAATCGGTGTGCCTCAGGATGTGTAAGGGAAGGTAGTCTCGTCAAAGACAACATGACAAGGAATATAGACACGGCCAATTGAAAGGTCTAGGCACTTATACCCATGGCGATTCGGACTGTAGCCACGAAAAATGCATGATTCAGAGCGGAAGTCAGTTTTGTGGTGGTTGTATGGGCGAAGGTGGGGCCAACATGCTCAACCAAAGACACGAAGGAAGGAATAATCGGGTGAGCGACCAAAGACCATCTCATACGGGGATTTGTAATGAAGGACACGAGTGTAGACATCAAATCCTTGAAAACCTTCAACCAAAACCTAAGAAAATACAATATAATCTTGAATTAACTATGATCAAGGGTTTATAGACATTTAAAACAACGAATTGATCAACTAGAACACCAAAACATAATCAAATCCCCAAGATTCTAATTTTAGGTCAAAACATACCTTTTCAAATCTCCAAAACTTTGACACTAAAATGTTGCATGTCTCACGAGGATCCATAAACTCTACTTGAACCCGAATTTAGTTAAACGGTTAATATGAAGATTCCATTTTTTCCTCTTTGCTTCTCTCAGAATTTCAAGTTCGAACTTCTGACAACTCTCAACAAATATGGGAAGTTTCACTACAACATTTTTGGCTTTTGACGGCACAAAATAAATGCCGGGAGATAGAAATTAGGCGCCGGGAAAAGCAATCCCGACACATAAAACGGCGGTCATTTATGTGTCTTCAATACTGGCGTCGGCAATGTTGGTGGCATTTTTTTGTTCTGTCGGGAAGCTTTTGTGGCACTAATATGACACTTATATAAATTGTTGTTTTTTATTTATGGCATTTTACTGGCACTTTTTTAATGTATCGGTGTTTCTTTGTGGCTGTTTTTACGACACACAATGATTTTGACGAAAATAATTTACTAACAATTTGTGGTAGTTTACTGTCGTTTGTTTCTCTTGCAAACAGACATCTTTGGTTATATAATTTGTTAGTCATAGCTTTACTAAATTATTGACAACTTTTACGTTTAATAATATATGAATTGTGTAAAATACTAGTATGCAAAGATTTTTGAAGGTAACAAAATATTATATTATTATATGTATCAGCAAGGTGCTGATAAAAAGCGTGAGTTACAAAATTTTGTTCAACAACATGCTATCAAAAAAACAGAACAGAGCAAACAACATAACTCGAGTTAATGTTAGAAAACAAAACCAACATAAAAACACTAACACTGGATGAAAGTGAAAATATTCACAACACAAAAGAAGCTGAAACACCAAAGAAGTTCAAACCAACAAGCTCCCAAAGAGACCTCTACCCGGAATTTTAACTGCAAGAGAGTACATCCATAAAAATACGTGTAGCAGAGCAGGAACTTCAAGTAGGAGCTAGGAAGCATATAGCATTTTAGGAAAAGAAAAGCTTTCAGCTTTGTATTCCAACCGAGATCTCTCAATAAGCAAAGTAAATGATTGTCAACCTAGAAAATAAGATTCAAAACCCAAAGCATAGAGAGCTGCATTAGTGAAGCGAAACTTACTTCTTGACAGCACCAAACTATAATCCTAACAAATCAAAAAACCAAGACTAAAAAACATAAACATCTGAATCACAAAACCTAGATTAAATGCATGTGTTATTTGCAATCAATAAATAAGATCCCCTTGACATCAATATTTCACAATTAATCAACAAAAATTACGTCTATTAAACAGTAGAACATCACATTCAAGGTAGTACTTAGCATGATACCAAAAGAGTTCCAGAGGCTCCTTAAAAGTTGTAAGGCCGATGATGAAACTGTAGATGGAAACATGAGCTTCATTGTATTTGTCTTATTCAAACTGCAATAAGTTTTGTCACATCGAAGTTTGTATGAAAGAAGTAGAGAATAAACACTAAATGCACCAAAATACCCGGTTAAAATGTATCTAAATTAAACAATCAAAGACACAAATGTTATGGAGTCAAGTATTTGCTAGTCAAGAGGAAATGAACCGTAAGTTCATATAAGGTGGATATTCATATTATTAAACAAAGCAACATGATACTACTTTGTATAGTGGGCCAAACCAAAGATGCAGTGACAATTTGAGAAGGCAAATTGAACCATAAACACTTTTCTTTTGTGCTAACCCTTCCTATAAGAAAACGCACAACTACAATCAATGAAAATGAAAATATTAAATTGAGGCACTTAACAACCAAGACTAAAATTTAAATAAAAGAAATCAAATTGAAAGCTTTCTACCCTAGTCATCCTTTGAAGTTCTGAAAGACGGAAAAAGTACAATAAATAATCCAACTTTCCTAAGCATGTCATTTGATTTAGTCTGTCATGATTCTTACATCAATTCTCTGATTTATATATCTTCCGTTTCAAATATACTCTCAAACCAATGGTTCTTTTTGGCTTGCAAAACATTGAAAAAAGGCAACTATTTCTTTGGCTCGATTCAACAAGTACCTTTTGACAATGCAATGTCTATTTTTTTCTCTTTTAAACGCCTGGAATAGTTTCATTTTTAGTACATGGTAATATTTGGTATATTTCTTTTTTCTTCTATTTCAAAAGGAGAAATGAAAATTCCATACAACATAACAAAAGAAAGAAAATAATAGAGTCGCCTGTCCACTTTCACAACCATGGTTTATTGAATTGGAATTCCTCGATCCCATATCTCTTCATCATTATTGCTCTCAAACCAGAATCTTCAATGGGGAGATGATTTCTCGATCACTGATGGCAAAGGATTAATAATCAACAATTCACTGTTCATCTAAAAGCTTCCATCTTTAACAATTCCAAAATAAATCAACTAAAAATGCAACGCTATATATTCTATCAAGTCAAAAAGAACTCGATTACAGTTGATTAATCTTCACAATTTTTGGCATGGGTTAAATAATTCAAATGGCATAACCCTAATGCAATTCCTCCCTAAGAACCGGATTAATCAAAGGTAAAATCAATTTAGGTCAAAAGAACTCACCGTGATACAAGTGCAGCGCCATTCTCGACCTTTTTAGATCAGCGATTAGTGCCGAGTGACAACTGCAAACACGATGAAGTGGGAGGAGCGTAAGAGAAAGGACAGAAATAGTCTATGCGAATTGTGTTTTTCTTTTTTCTTTGTTTTCTGTGGATTTGACCAATTTCATTAGGGTGGAAACATAAATGGTTGGAATTAATTTTTTTATGGAAGAAATGGAATTTTCGTGAAAATATAATTTTTTATTGAAGAAAATATATACTTCTTTTAAACATTTTTGAGGGAAATATTGGTGGGAATGGCTACCGCGTAAACTTTTTTTTTTTTTTTTTTTTTTTTTTTTTTTTAATACAGGAAGCGACCGCTTTAACTTGAATTTTATACATAAATTTGGGACAAAGTTAATTAAACAAAATTATGTGGATATTATGGTATTCTTCGGTGTCTTTATGAAAAAGATTACCGTTGTATACACCTACGTGTGTATTGTTTGTGTCTAATTAAAACCTTTTATATGGTTCGAACCCCGTTAGGGGCCAGAAAAAAAAACTCTTTTATATGAAGGCATAGGTATTATTTTCTATAAAAGCATCTTAAACTTCATAACAAATATAGAATCTATTATAAAAACGTCTAATATTTTGCAGAATCATACAAAAACATCACAAATATTTTGTTTTTTTGTCGCGTTAAGTCGCAATCTAAAAAACGTCATACATATGACGGCTTATATTCATAATGCTATGGCATAGCCGAAAAAAATTCAACATATTTAAGAATACCGGAAAAGTAACGTACTTTTTCCGGCATAACATAAAAGTGCCTCAAAGAATGCCACACATTAGTGACATAAAAAATAATTGCCGGTTAATTGTCATAAGTTTCTGGCATAAAATAATTTGTCGTAAGAATGTCATATTTTTATGGCAATTAACTACTAATGTCGGTAAATTTACGGCAATTATCAAAACGCCGGAAATAAAGTGTCGTCAAAAGCCTACTTTGTTGTAGTGTTTATTTGTCAAAAATAAACTTCCTTGTAGTTATTATTTATTTAGTTAATTCTTAATTTATATTCATAAAAAGAATAAAGGTGTTTCTTTTTTTGAGTGGAAAATAAAGGTGTTAAACTCCAGATTTCTCTTAAAGGACAAAATTGCATTTTTTCTAAAATTCGAGATGTTACAAAGTCGATTGAGAGTTTATTTTTGTATGGTGCACCGGTAGAATCGGTGAGTGAAAATAGTCACCCCTAAATCAATGTAAACATGTTTTGTAATCACTTTTTTTATTATGAAAATTTGAGAATCAGTGAAAACAACGTACTACATTCGTCACAAAGTATAAATCAATGTGGATTTTTCACACGGTTTAAGAAAGTTTGATAAGTTGGTTATGTGTCATTAATTTTAATAGTAATAGTCTAAAAATACCTTTGAATGTCGTTGATATAATAGTTGTAAATTAATGAAAAACAGGTCAATATATAAAAAATAAGTGTAACATAAGAAAAATGTAATAAATGATTGATTGATATTGTAAATTGAGTTGTATTCTAAATTGTGACCGAGGTACATTGTATCCTCTTTCTTCTGTAGTTGTTGAGTCTTTTGTATTTACTCCGTCCGTCTTAAAATAGGGGCAATTGTCCAAAATGACATATATTAGACTGATTATGCAAATAGGACACACTTAAATCTTATTTGGACTTTCAAAAAAAAATCTTATTGGGTTACAAGGACACAAAATTAGTACATAGACAAAACTACCCATAATTTGTTTTGTTTTTGTGTTTTTAATGTTTTTTTTATGGAGGCTAAATTTTTTTTTCCCGGACGTAAAAAGTTTTTTTTTCCTAGACGCTAAAAAGTTTTTTTTTTCCCGGTGACCACCTCGATGCATTGACCACCACGATGCAGTGACACCGCCGATGCAGAGGCGCCTCGATGAAGTGACACCACGATGTATTTGTTAGGTGTAGTGCCCGAAAGACAATTTGTGTATTTGTTTTTAATAATGGATGACAGAATTTATCTCACCTTATTACTTGCTTTGTGCTGGTAAAGTAATACACTACTGCAAACCCTAAGTATATCAGTATGTAACCGCTTAACTCAGTGTATGGATTACACGTGAGGATTGAGTTAGTGGTGATATGTTAGGAACATTTTATTATGTTTTGATGATGGCCATACTAGCTGTTATAGCAAGCCTGAAATAAGTTAGAATTCTCTGTATAAGTCTTTACTTAGAGTCTGACATGCTGTATAAGTTGAGTCAGACAAGTATTGTACTAGTTGGTAGGACGGCAAAGCAAAAAACAGATATTCGGTAGAGTGAAGCCAGCCAAGCACCAGAAGAGAAGCAATGCAAACATTAAAGGTCTGACTTGTAACCAAGGAAGTCTATGATGACCTTGGACAAGTCTAAGTTATACTACAAGCGATGCACATTAATATTCGAATATGGTGTACACTGATCTCACCCCAATCAAAGATCAGTGAAGTACAAAGATTCTCCTCAAACAGAAACAAAGAAGAAAACAGTTAATCGGCAAAGCAGACTCACTTTCGGCTGAGTAAAGACAAAACGGTGAAGGAAAAGCTAAAACGGCTAAGTCAGAAGGATCACTCGACCGTTCTAAAAGCTAAGTAACACTTACCGATCGGATATAATATACGTTGAAGATTCGAAGATCATGCATTAAATGCACAATCAATGAGGATCAATCAAGGACGGATTTTTCAACATGACGTTTGAAGAGAGAATCCGATCAACGAAATCAAGGAGAATGCAATTAAGGGGAATCAAGATTAAAATCAAGGATTATTCCTCATTAATATAGCCAACGGACGGAATTTCAAAATCAAGGTTATTCAAGGCTATAAATAGAAGGCATTGACAGACAGGGAAATAAATGAACTGAAAAAGAAAAAATCAAGTGAAAACTCTGTCAATTTGAAAAGCCTTCTCTCTGAACTTACAAGGAAACATCTAGTGATCAACTCAGATATCAGAGCTACAAAGTCATACTTGGTGCTGAGATTGATCAACCAAGTGTGTGAATCACATTCACATCAAGTCGAAGCTAAATCGAATCGGAGGCAACCGAGAAGGAGTTGAATCTGTGATAGCCGTTGAAGGATTTTGATCTTCAAGAGCAGCAAGGAAGCTGAATCATCAAGTTTATTGCGAGTCAAGGAGTGATAGTCTTGTAGATTGTGAAGCTTGGGAAGCCAAGGACAATCATACTATTGTATCTGTGGAAACAATAGTGAAATTCCTCCGATCATCACAAGAGAAGAGTGGATTAAGGGATTACACCACCCTGAACCACTATAAGCCTTGGGTCAATTTAATTTCTGCAATTTACCTTACAGCATTTATTTAATTTTCTTACATCATAACTTATATCTGTGATTGTCTAAACTGATTTGAAAACAACATAGTAAGAAGGGACTTATCCGCTGCCCAAAAGCTTTTAAATAAAAGAAAAGTTTTTGAAACTCCACTATAGTCATTCACCCCATCCCCCCTCTGACTATAGTTTCACCCTTCTCTGGGACCAACAATTGGTATCAGAGCAGTGTTCCTAGTATCAGAACATGTTCAGATCTAATTTCTGGTAACAAGGAGATCACTTATTTTCAAAGTAGTTTTCAAATCTGAGTTTTCTATACGCTTACATTTATATCTTCATTTGCACTAATGGATTCCTCAAACTTCTTGTCAAAAGTACCTGTTTTTAATGTTAACAATTTTGATGAATATAAAATAAGAATGCTATCTCATCTTGCAGCAACTCATGAAGAGATGCTGGATGTAATTAATGATGGACCAATCACAATCACTACTGTGGTAGGCATAGGAGCAGATCAAGGAAAGGAAATTGACAAACCTAAAAAGGATTGGACCAAGGATGACAGGAGAAGAGCAAATCTGGACTTTGTTGCAAAAGACATGATCTTGAAGACCCTAGATAGCAACATGTTCATGAGAATCAAAGGCGCAAAAACAAAGGAGATGTGGGACAAGCTATCATTGATAAATGAAGGATCTCAAGCGATTAAAGAAAACAAATTATCTGTTGTAAAAGCAGAAATTTGAGAACTTTAAAATGAAGGTGGTGAATCCATTGATCAAATGGACAACAGATTCTCAAGCATCATCGATGAATTGCAACTTGGACACATATATCCCCGAGAAAGAAGTATGCTTGAAGATCTTGAGAGGACTACGAAAGATGGAAGATCATAACATCGATGAATCGGAGGAACAACAAATCTTGCAAGGCGATACTCTTAATCGATGTCCCAATTAAAAGCTCATGAATTCGAATTGAACGGTGAAGATGGTGCTCCGGCGAGAGACACACAAAATCATCGCATTAGTTGCACTCAAAGAAAGTAACTTTGCCGAATGCATCAAAGAAAGAGATACATGAACAAAAAGAACAGGTAGCTTTATTAGTTAAACGCTTTGTGAGTTTAGCGAAAGAAGCCCTTCAAAGGGAATTCATCATCAAACAAGATGTCAAGCTCAAACAAAGATATGAAGAAGAAAGATGATGAATACAGATGCTTCAATCGCAACAAGAAAGGTCACTTCAAGGTGATTGTCACGAAGAAAATGACAAAGATGATGAAAAGAAGAAATACAAAGCATCTGAAAAGAGAAAAAGCAAGAAGGCACTCAAGGCGAATCCAGCAGGTGAAAAGAATGAAGAATCATCGATAATGATTTAGATGATAGTGATGAAGAAGACAACTCAGAAAATGAAAAAGCATGTCTATGCCTCATGACCAAAGAATTGGATGAAGATAAAAGTGATAGCTCAGACACTGAGGAAACAAGCCTATGTTTAAAGACTAAAGAATCAGATGAAACTGAGGTAACATCTAGTTCCTGTTCCTCATCAAATGCATCCACTTCTAACACTGCCCAATCTTCTAGTCTCCCATTAGATACAGCAGACCTAGTCCAAAATCTCATGACTAAATTTGATGAAATTGAAAAGAATCATGAAATTCTGGAAAAGGAATGCAAGGATCTAAGAAAAGAGAATAAGAGATTAAAGAAAGAACTGGATAAAGCAAAAGCTGAATTAACTTGTAAGGAGACCTACTTAAATGATCAACAAAAAGCAGATGATCATACATCTGTTATTAACAGATCAGTTATGAAAATCTCCTCACCAGTAAAGGTAACCACTGCACCACTAAAAGCACCAGCTTACAAACCCTCAAAAAGGTTTGGATCCAGATCTGGTCTTGGCTACAACAGTCAGGATGAAAGTAGGAATAATGGTCAACACAATTCTAAATTCAGGACCATTAATGGATCAAAATTTAGAAAGGGACAGACCATAGTTCCAACAGATCATCTTGTTCCGGTGAAGTCAAAACCTAGTGTAGTGAAACAGCAGACTAAATCCTCATTCCAGTCAATCAAGAACAACAGCCATCTGAAAGGAAAAGGCAGACTTTACCCTTCAGAGGATGATTGGTATGTTGTACCTCCAAAATACAAGAGGAAACCATTCCATAAAATGCATCATGTGTTTAAGAAAAACCAATTTGTTCCTAGACACATGAAGCAAGAAAGGTTTCCTACTGTATATTGGAAAGTGAAGAAGGATGTAAATGCACCAAAAGGTGGAGAAAAGTATCGAGAATACCTTGGTAAAAATATTAGAAGCTATTCTCGCCATGCCTTATACATATGAAGTTGATGACTTCAATTATCCAAAAGAAGACCTTTTGGATACACACTTGGTATGGGAGGCATGATTGCTATGCAGTATGGACCCAAAGCAGTGTTGGGTACCTAAACTTAATTAACTGTTTTGTAGGATGTCTGGTACATAGACAGTGAATGTTCCAGACACATGACAGGAAACAAGAAATGGCTCACTGACTTCAAAGCTTTTGACCCAAAGTCACATTTGGAGGCAAAGAAAACCCTGGCAAGATTAAGGGGGAAGGCATAATACTCAAGAACAATCTAAAGATTCAAAATGTGGCATATGTCAAGGGACTTAACTTCAATCTGATGAGCATCAGTCAATTCTGTGACAAAGGCTACAATGTGCACTTCAACAAAGAAGGATGCAAAGTAATTCACAGCCAAACCAACACAGTAGTTCTTGTAGGTAGAAGAAAAGACAACATGTATGTGGTGGACTGGAGAACAGCCAAGGCAGAAACATGTCTACTTGTCAAGAATAAACAATCAACAAGCTGGATTTGTACAGAAGATTAAATCACACGAATTTCAAGACCATCAACAAACTATCAAAGAGCAAGTTAGTTGAAGGCCTGCCAGAGATCACATTCAAGAAAGAAAGTCTATATGATGCATGTCAGAAAGGAAAACAGATCAAAAGTTCATTCAAGTCAAAGCCTTATCAATCTACAACAAGAGTTCTACATTTGTTACACATGGACCTGTTTGGACCAGTCACGCCAGTAAGTGTGAGTGGTAAGAAATATACTCTTGTAGTGGTGGATGACTTCTCAAAGTACACCTGGACCATTTTCATGAACAAGAAGAAAGAAACACTCAAGAAGCAGTCAGATTTGCTGAGAAGACTCCACAATGAGAAAAAACTAAAGATTATCAAGATCAGATCAGATCAGATAGAGGCACTAAATTTCTAAATGAAATTATCAGAACCTATTGTGAAGAAAATGGAGTGTTACATCAACTATCTCTGCAAAGAGAACTCCACAACAAAATGGTGTAGCAGAAAGAAAAGCAGAACTCTCAAAGAAGCGATTAGAACAATGATTCTTTGAAGCATACTTGCCAAAGAGGTTTTGGGTCAAGCAAACAAACACAAACATGTCATACACAAAACAGATCAATCATCAACAAATATCATGGAAAGACTCCATATGAAATATGGAATGGTAGAAAACCCAATATCTCATATTTTCATATGTTTGGATCAAAATGTTTTGTCTTAATCAGGAACCACTTGCTGATACCTTTGATGAGAAAGGTGATGAAGCAATCTTCATGGGATACTCGGACACCAAAGAAAGCATTGAGTACTCAATAAAAAACATTGGTGATTGAAGAATCAATACATGTGATTTTTGATGAACCAAATACAAATGGTGAAGACTTCAAGACCAAGAAGAGAAAGCAAAGATGAGGAAATCTATACAAATGCAACCATACCAGCTACTATCCTGAATCATCATTTTGAAAATCAAGAGGAGCCACATATCAATACAACAGAAGAAGCACCTGAAGTTGAAGTTCATGCTCAGCATGAAGGTATGGAAGCACCAAGTGAAGAACAACTTCAACCAGATCTAAATTGGCTAAGAGACCATCCTGAAGAACAAGTTATTGGAGATATTCACACAGGAGTTAGAACCATAAGACAAATGGAGCACATGCTAACTTGCTTTCTATCACAAGTGGAACCCAAGACCATAGATGATGCAATCCAAGATGCAGATTGGATCACAGCCATGCAAGAAGAATTAAATGAATTTGAAAGAAATGAAATCTGGGAACTTATTGACAGACCAGATATGGCCAACATCATTGGTGCAAAATGGGTATTCAGGAACAAGATGGATGAGCAAGGAACTGTTGTCGAGAAACAAAGCAAGGCTAGTTGCAAAAGGCTATTCTCAAGCGAAGGAATAGATTATGATGAAACATTTGCACCAAGAGCAAGATTGGAAGCAATCGGACTCTTTCTAGCATTTCTTTCGATACAAAGACTTCAAAGTCTATCAAATGGATGTCAAGAGTGCATTCCTAAATGGACTTTTGGAAGAAGAAGTTTATGTAGAACAACCTCTGGATTTCAAATCAAAGGAAAAGAAGACAAAGTATACAAACTCAAGAAGGCCCTCTATGGCCTCAAACAGCACCTAGAGCCTGGTATGAAACACTATCACAATTTACGATGAAGAATGGATTCAACAAGGAACTATTGACAAGACTCTATTCAAACTAGAGGAAGGAGCAAGCACATTGCTAGTACAAATCTATGTTGATGATATAATCTTTGGATCGAGGAGGATGAAAAGCTTTGTGAGAAATTTGCAAACTGATGAAAAGCAAATTTTGAGATGAGCATGATGGGAGAATTAAACTATTTCCTTGGCCTTCAAGTAAAGCAAATGAAGGATGGCATTTTCATTAGTCAAGCCAAGTACACAAGAGATTTGATACACAAGTATGGGATGGATACAAGTGGCACAGCAAACACACCAATGTGTGCCAGAGTCATACTTGGAAAAGATGAAGCAGGAAAGGATGTTGATCAGAAAATGTATAGAGGAATCATTGGATCCTTATTATACTTAACTGCAAGCAGACCTGATATAGCATTTGCAGTATGAGTGTGTGCAAGATTTCAAGCTCAACCAAAAGAATCACATCTTCTAGCAGCTAAAAGGATAATCAAATACTTGAAAAACACTATAAATATTGGAATTTGGTATCTAAAAGATGGAGGATTTAAATTGATATCATATTCAGACTCTGACTATGCTGGATGCAAAATAGATAGAAAAAGCACCTCTGGAACATGTCAAATGCTAGGAACCAGACTAGTCTCTTGGTTCATAAAAGCAAAACTCCATAGCTACATCAGCATTTGAAAGAGAAGAATATATAGCAGAGGAGGTAGTTGTTGTGCACAAGTACTTTGGATAAGACAACAGCTAAGGGACTATGGAGTGGAAGAGAAAACAATTCCAATCATGTGTGATAACACAAGTGCAATATCTATTACTGAAAATCCAGTATTGCATTCAAGAACAAAACACATTGATGTAAGACATCATTCCATCAGAGACCATGTTGAAAAGGGGGATGTCATCCGAAAACACATACCCACTGAAGATCAACTGGCTGACATCTTCACTAAACCACTCAGTTATGAAAGATTTAGTATGTTGAGAACTGAGTTAGGAATGATTGAAATTGAATAAGTATCAAATAGCGGCTAAATGGAGTAATCGGCTAAGTGACTTCATCAACTGGTACAATTGCCGTTACAGGAGATGTAGCAGGTAAGGCACTGATATCCAGCGAAGGTAACTTAACTGATTGTTAGGAACAGTTAAATGGAGCAGCTCGGTGAAGAACTCACTGGATCGGCTAAGTGACCAGCCAAGGCACTTCACCGAAATAAAGACTTGGATAAATTAAAAGTGTGAACAAAATCAATTCTGATTACACGTGGAGAATAAGGAAATTATGGAGGATTATTCTGTGAAAGATTACACACGTGGAGATCAAATTATGATCATGGAGGTAATTGTATTATTTTTCGAATTATAAACTCCTCGATTCCCGGGCTCTATCATTACTTACCTCAAACCACTCCCCCATTACGCTAGAATATCGCAATTCACATACACAAAATCACACCATTATGTCACAAAATCCTTCCATATTCAAACCACATTCACACTACCCAAATCACACTATATAAACAAGACTTAGAGATTTTCAGAAATCATTACGCTCTCTTGCAAATTACAAACCCTACTCTTGTTTTTCTCTATTGCAAACTCAAGTTCATTTTCAAACCTCCACTCCTTTTCAATAATGGCATCATCTTCCTCAAACACCCAAGCTGGGTATGAAAAATCGATTGCCACTGGCTCATTCTTTCAAGCAGAACACTACCTGAAACTGTGCGGAAATGATGAGAATGCCAAACGATTGGCAGCAGGTTGCGAAAACCTAAAATTATCAACCTTTCTCAATCCACCCATAACTAAGGTTTGCTATGAAAGCCTCATCTCCTTCTGGAAATCTGCAAAATACGTCTCTGGACTCCTTGCTGAAGAAGGTGACAAGTTCAAAGAAGACAGGATTGTTGCATCTGTCAATGGTAAAGACGTGGTGATTACAGCAAAGGTAATTCGAAAACATCTTAAACTTTCCAATAAAGGTCAAGCGAAAGTGACATTGGTACCACAAGACTTGGACGATTTCTGGGCAACCATTGCCAAAACGGAAAACCCAGGATCCACAAAAGTCAATTGTCTTCGATCTGCGTTGAAGAAACCATTCAATGAGTTTAGTGCCCTAATTGGCAAAACCATTGAAGGAAAGTTGGGAGCAAATAATGTCATGACAGAAATTAGAACACGGCTAATGGAATCATCTATAACAAGCTACAATTTAATTGGGCAAAATACTTCTTTTTGAGAATCAAAGAGCATATCCAATGTGAAGTAAAAGCAGGCGAAAAGGGGATAAAAGAGGAAAAGACAAAGAAAGGACAATTCTGGGTGAAAAAGTCATATGGGATCTGAGTTGCACTATCTCATTTGCAATGTCTCAAAGTCCCCAATTGTACAACTCCACAAACTGCATGAATCCAAAGTCATGTTTACTTATGTTAAACAACAAAAGAAGGCAGGAGAAGGAAAGAGGTAGAAATCTTGAAGCAAATCAAGAAGATTTGGGGATTTCTGACGATGAACTGACTCTTCAAGAAGTGCTTTTCAAAAGCATTTATCTGATTGACAAGCATTTCAGTGAGCGGTGATAAAGCTCACTCGGCCCGAAATTGTCAACTCCCCCACAATTGCACAAAGGGGCAGATGAGTGAGATGAAGAAGCTCACACTCAACAACAACCTCTAAATGACCATGTGTCTAATGAGGCAGAACAAGAGCAGATGGAAGAAAAAGAAGAAGCACAAAATGAAAAGAAAGAAGAGGAAAAGGAAGAGCAAGAAGTTGAAGTGGAAAATGAGGAGAAGCAAGGTGAAGATGCTGAGGGTGAAAATGAAGAGGATGAAGAGGATGCCCATGTGACACCAGAAGAAATTGATCCAGAAAGAGTCTTCAATCTGGACATTCAACCCCTCATTGTGGACATGGAAAGGCAATACTACAGCAGGCAAAATTTGAAGCATGCCTTAAGGAGTGAAGCTACCTCCTTCAACCACAAAATTGAGGCCCTCATTAATCACATCAAGATTCAGGATGAAGTCATGAAAAGGCAAGGGAACTTACTTTGCAACTTATATCAACTCATTCCTCATCATGTCCAAACCAATCTTGAATTCCATCTTTGAGACAATGGACAACAATCTTAAGCCATTGGTGGACACTCTCAATGCTCATACTCATCAAATTCAAAGATCCTGGATGAGGTAATGGAGCATTACGGCAAGCAATTGGACCTTCTACTCAAAGTTGGTGAGGCCAACAACAAGATCTTGGAGAGAAGATATGGACCTCTCCACGATTACGATCTGACACCAATGACGGATTGTTTTAGGCTATCAATCCTTACCGGCAAAGTGTACCGGGTCAAATTGTAGTGCTAGTGCGGTGAGTCAGTCGTATCCTCAGGGAAATGAAGGCATAATTCAAAGTGTGGTTAAACACCAAGAAGCTATTATTAACTCGATCTAAGTCGCAGTTTTTACCATTTTCCTCGGGTTAGATAGTTAGATTAGTTAGATTGTTAGTAAAGCAGTAAATAAATATATAAATATAAAAATAGATAATATATATATTTTTGGATCTAGCCAAGAATACTTTACTGAATCAATATCTTTTTGTAGTGAAATTGAATGAGACAGATCTTTTCCTTGATGCAAGGAAGTCAATTATGTATGAACCGGTGTACTCCTAAGCTAGACAACTCCTCCTCACACGAGCGTATGAAAATGTCATATGTCTAGTCCTCTGTCCAATGTCATCTTAAGCATGGGTCACTCCCGTTTTGTCATACGGCCAGTTTTAAGATATCAATTAAACAGGTGATTTAACGTAATAATATCGTGAGCACAATTTTAATAAGATTTATCTCTCCCAAGACAAATCTGGCCCCGGGTAGGAAATCGGATTCCGTTGTCACATTTTCACTCGGCCAATTTTACCCTCCGGTCTTTCTATTACGATCTCGTATTCTAATCGCGAGTTGTCAATTCATTAGATTACGTTTCTAGTAAAAATCGAGTGGCTAATTCAATTTTACTTTCATTAAGTGCAAAATAGAAAGAGATTCATTATAATTGGTTTTAATCATTATTACCGAGTCGATCATTCATTTTACCAAAAGATTAACTAATTGATTCATATCTTGGCTAGATATATTTTTAGCTTAACATAATTACATATAATATATAAATAGAAATAGAAATAGTAAACATAATAATATTAGAATATATTACCGATTACAACTCTTTGAATCAAAATTCGTTTCCACGGATGTAGTATAACAAAAAGCTTCGATTTTAACAATCATCGATAATTATTCCGCCATTACAACGGTACTATAACTACTTTATTTATATATATAAAAACATATATATACATACATAGACATATGTATATATAAGGGCCCCAAAAATAAAAATAAAAGAAGATAGATGAAATATATATATGGATGTATATATATATATTGGGACGTGTGTGTGTGTATATATATAGATATATATATACAAGTGATCTAAAAATAAATAAAAAGAAGAAGGAAGGGGACGAGAAGAAAGAAATGGGAAAGAAAGAAGGGGTAAAGAAAGAAGAGAAAAGTGGCCCTTTTTTTAGTCTAAATTAGCACATATTTATAGCCTACAAAAGGGGGGCGGACTGGGCGGGTAAAAGGGCGGACCGGGCGGGCTAATCATTACATTCATCCCCTTAATTATCCAATTTTCGGATAAAAATTTATATTTTGGAATAAAAACACAAAATTCATATCTTGAGTTCTAGATCTCCAAATGACATGATTTAAGAGGCATTGGAAAGCTCGTTGAATGATCTACAACTTTCATGAAGGACTCTTCTTCAGAAAATGTCTTTTTGATGGGCCATTCGTTCGTCGAAGATATTTCTCGATTTCCACTAAATCGAATCGATTAATCACCACTTAACCACTTGACTTAGTGACACTCTCGTATAACCTTCATAAGATATGGTCATGACTTCAAAAATAAATGTCGTTACTCGGGGTCTTGGTTTATCATAAATCCGCAATAAAAAATACCACAAATACCCGTGTAAATTTGACATTTACACTCCGGTTATTAAACCGGTACAAAACTTATAAAACTTATAAAAATACGATAATTTATATAATAACCACTATTTATATATTTGGATAAAATTAAGTAATTATTGACTTGAATTGGTACAATAATGCTCAAAGTGGTATCAATATTGGGGTAAAATGTCGTAATAATGATCATTAATTTGTCTCTCATCACAACTCCCCACTTAGCTTTTGGTCGTCCTCGAGCAAAACAAGCGATAAAACAAAATGAATGAGAGATAAATTCATGAAGATATAAGATATAAGGGACAACCAGATGCTGCAACCATTAGAATTACAACCAGGCGTTAACCTCAATATAAATGTATAACAGAGTGTGTGTGTGACAAGCCTTTTCAATTTCCACTATCCTCTCTTGAATAATTCAAGCAAACGCACAAATATCCATTCAGACAGTCCTAATGACTTTCCTAGGTATATGCAGCAACATTTCCACACAAAGTCCTTCCGTGTACTTATTAGGATAATCCCTAAAGCATATCATTCAGTTTATACTGGGGATAGTCAGAAGATAACTAAGTTTTCAACCATATTTCCATTTTTTTCACATTTGTAGCATATGCCTTCATTCCCAGCAATAGGACGTTTCGTGATAACACCCTAGCTGGACTACTATCATCAGGCAGTCGGGAGCTTTTAAACCTCATAGTGATATAGGGCGTTTTCGTGATAACGCCTACTCGCACTCAAATCATTGGTAGCTACAACCGACATATAGATAGTTCATCTTAATTTGGTATTCTTCTTTAACTTATATCCTTCCTATCACATTCAAACCTTCAGATATTCACAGTACACATTCAAAAGTTAGGTACTAAGTTACTGCAATTATCTATAGAATAAACACTAGGATACTGAATGGATACAGTTTAAAATTTTCCGCTTCAATATCAAAGGCTTTACGTGAAGGAATTCATGTTACACAAATATATTTGGAATTACAATGCACTTATGGTTCACGTTGGTTATACACATCCAAATTGATCATTATATCTTCAAATACATGAAATATATACCTTATACAATTTATTTTAATCAACTAAATAATGCTCGAAAAAAAATCGAAAACTAAGGGATTTATTGATACAAAATAAGCACCAATGCCATTGCTAGACCAACGACTCCACTCCCCGCTTACGAACTTACATTGTCCTCAATGTAAAGTGAGTGTAAATAAGTTGTTGGGAAAGCAATGGTGCACTAAAACAAGTCAAAACAAATACTCGGATGATATTAAAGGGTGGGTGGGTGGGTTAAAGTTATGACCTCCTCAATTCCATAGTATTTGAACTTAATACATGTCACACATTATTTGAAATTTAAAACAGACTAGATCATGATATGAAATATGTGAGAAAGTATTAACTCTGAGTCTTTTATACCCAGATCCTCAAGGGTTATTTCAAATCGTTCTATCAACCTTAGTCCAAGAAATGATGCATTTGAATTTTCTCTTTTTTCTCCATCGGGATTTTCGGATAACCACCTAATCGTTCCCTTTTTAATGACATTCAAACATTCATCCTGAGACTTGGTGAAACAAAATGAAAATCAATCCGAAGTATTCGCAAAGTATCATCCAAAGTATGAGTAATTATTATATTTAACATTTTTGCGGGCTGCCTCCCGGTAGCGCTTTTGGTTAACGTCGTTTGCTCGACAGACTTAAACAACCAAAATGATGATGATTAACTAATATACTAAAATAAAATAGGATACTTCTAACATTTACTTACAAAAGCATGTAATAATTAATTTCGTGAACTAATTAGAAAGAAAAAAAAAACGCTTAAGGAGTAAATTGGAAGGATAGTACCATGTTTTTACTACATTTATAGTCTATAGCTAGACTTTCTACTCCGGTTTTCTAATGTACTGGTGGTGAGTCATCCTCATGCACCACATCCTTCTTCAATACCGTTTTCCAACAGAGGTTAGACAATTTCCACCAATCCAAACGATTCTTGACCTTTTCCTTTGATTTTCGAGCCTTCGGTTTGTGAGCTTTTACATTATTGCTGAAGTCATCTTCTTCAATTACCTGCGTGTTAGTACAATCCACAACAAGGGAACACAAAGTGTTCACACAAGAACAAGATTCTAGTGTAGTGCATGGATATTTCAATGGAATGTAAATGTTGAAGATAACGTGCTCATCATTCACTCCCAATCTAAGCTCTCCCTTACGAACATCGATCAAAGGGGTATTAATAGTAAAGTGCCGAAAAGTGTCAAGAAAAAACATGCATACCTCTTATCCAACTTCATCTTTTTGATTTCCTTTTTCGGGTAATGGGGGAGTAATTCAAGATCAATTAAAGTAGGGTTAGAATGTATACCTCCCTTACCCTTATAATTAGACGAAGATAGTAAAGCTTCCTTGAATGATTGTGCCTTTTGAGGACATTGTGTGTTATCATTCTGTACCTTTTTCTTCAAAATATGCCTTTGGATATGGTCTTCGCCCTATCGATTGAATCGAGGTGAATTTGGGTTGAGCCGGATAAGGTTCGGTTTGAATTGGCCTTTTCAAACTTGATTCATTCTCAACATGATCATTGGTCAAGGTCCTACTCATTCTTGGATTTTTCAATATTCTAGGAATCTTGACCCATTCCTCATTCTCACTTTCAGGTTCAATATATCTATTTTGTCTTAGGAAATCTTCAATAATGTCCTCTTCCTCTTTGGTGAATTCAGGTTCATCTTTAGATTCCACATTCTTTTCAAATTTACCATCTAAATCATTCTCTACTTCATTAATTCTGATGTTTTCTAATCCATTACTTCCACAGATCCTTCCACTTCTAGTAATAATATGACATTTACCCCACTCGGATCTCTTTCAAGATTACTTGGTAGTCCTCCTGGGGGTCTACTGTTTTTACGTTCCTCTTCTCTACTCAAATGATATTCCAAATTCCGTAATGAAGCTTCTACAATTCTCATTCTGGTATCATGTCCACTTATAGATGTTTTCAACGTACTCATATCCTTAGTGACTGTACCTATAGAAGTCATCATGGTTTCCATATTTTGAGCTTGAGTTGACATCATACCCATCAGATTTTTGATTAATTTCTCCCATTTATCAACTCCTTCAGGTTGAGTTGAACTTTGGGTGACTGGTATGCTTTGAGTGGTATGTTGTGGATACGGTCTAGGTAATGATTGTAGATTCTGATTCGAGGTATCTCCTTGATAAACTAGATTATTATATGGATTTTCGTATTGAACTGGATACGGTGGTTATCCTTGCTTACTAGGGTTTTCAGACCAACGAAAAGTAGGGTGATCTCTTCTAATAGCATTAAAAGAGTTTGAATATGCATCGTTCAAATTCCTATGCTGTTGCAAAAAACTCACCTTTTCCCTTGAATATCCTTTTGGTTCTTCCATCCCTAATGACACATTATCATGATTTGAGTATTCATTTGGTAAGATATTTTCTGAGTTTATCGTTTTACTAGCTAATAAGCCGTCAAATTTCCTACTCAAATTCTCCAAGTGTGCTAGAACTTCCGTATTTGATGTATATTCTCCTGCAAATGCTACTTTTCTTGTGTTAGAACCGGTTTCCCACATTCTGTTATTTTTGGAAATCTTTTCAATAGCATCGTAAACTATCTGAGCTTCACTCATCATTAACGAACCACCACATGCATGATCAAAATCTGCACGTGAGTCTTTCCTTAATTTACGACAGAAAAATTGGATTTGCATTTCTAAGGAATAACCATGATCAGGACAAGCTCTTAATAGCTTTTTAAATCTTTCCCACGCATTCCCAAACGTTTCTTCAGATCCTTGTCTAAAATTAGCAATCTCGACTATTAATTCCAATTTTTTACCAGGAGTAAAATATCGCTTTAAGAACTCGGTTTGAATATCCTCCCAACTAGTCAATGAATGATGTGGAAGTGATGTGAAACCAATCTCGTGCTCTTCCTTTTAAAGAAAAAGGAAATATAGACATCCTCGTTAATTCCCGATGAGCACCATGACTTTTGTTTGTA
Source organism: Gentiana macrophylla (assembly GCA_026214975.1). Taxonomy (NCBI): domain Eukaryota; kingdom Viridiplantae; phylum Streptophyta; class Magnoliopsida; order Gentianales; family Gentianaceae; genus Gentiana; species Gentiana macrophylla. The sequence continues at coordinate 80,665,387 of CM047807.1, read as the reverse complement.
TTACACAATTCTTGAAAAGATAGAGATGATGATGTGAATCCTCATCATCTTCTCCTAGAAATTGGGCTCTTGTGTCAATTAAACCAAAAAGATGAGATTTTATTTCGAAATTATTTGCTCCTTTATTGGGTAAAAGAATTGGATTATTAATCTGGTACCTTCTACGGTCGATCACATATAAGTCTCGGGTTAAATTTGGTTTCGACGAGTATGCTTATTCGATTCTCGATTATTTCTATTATTCGATTCGGTTATTAGGTTGAGGTAAATTTCGATTAAGGTTTTGGCCATGCCCCTTGAGCATGAGCAATCCCCTTGTTCAGTGTTTCACCAACGGTTTCGACCATTTTAAGTAACTCGATTTGACAATTCTTGTGGAATAGAAAATATCGAATAGAAAATAACACGAAATCGATAAAAAAAACCACATTTTTTTCTTCTCTCGGTAATTACCGAATCCACTCGGTATTTACCGAGTGTATTTTTTTTATTTTTTATTTTTTATTTTTTTTAATATTTTTTTTTTATTTTTTAATTGGTATCTTTCCAATAGGTAGGTACCAACAAAAATAAACGAACCGCGTTTACTTTCTACTATCGAAAATAGAAAATAACTCGAAATTGGTAGAAGAAGAAAATTGGTAACTAAAAGAAGGTAGATACCAACGGCAAATAAAAATAGAAATGTGATAAGAAGAGTGTTGACTTATCCTCGAGAATTTTGAGCTAATACAAGTAGTAACCATAGACACAATGAATTAGCGTCGTTTCCCCGGCAACGGCGCGAAAAGTCGACGGATTGTTTAGGCTATCAATCCTTACAGCAAGTGTACCGGGTCAAATTGTAGTGCTAGTAGTCGGTGAGTCGGTCGTATCCTCTGGGAAATGAAGGCATAATTCAAAGTGTGGTTAAACACCAAGAAGCTATTATTAACTCGATCTAAGTCGCAGTTTTTACCATTTTCCTCGGGTTAGATAGTTAGATTAGTTAGATTGTTAGTAAAGCAGTAAATAAATATATATATATAAAAATAGATAATATATATATTTTTGGATCTAGCCAAGAATACTTTACTGAATCAATATCTTTTTGTAGTGAAATTGAATGAGACAGATCTTTTCCTTGATGCAAGGAAGTCAATTATGTATGAAGCGGTGTACTCCTAAGCTAGACAACTCCTCATCACACGAGCGTATGAAATTGTCATATGTCTAGTCCTCTGTCCAATGTCATCTTAAGCATGGGTCACTCCCGTTTTGTCATACGGCCAGTTTTAAGATATCAATTAAACAGGTGATTTAACGTAATAATATCGTGAGCACAATTTTAATAAGATTTATCTCACCCAAGACAAATCTGCCCCCGGGTAGGAAATCGGATTCCGTTGTCACATTTTCACTCAGCCAATTTTACCCTCCGGTCTTTCTATTACGATCTCGTATTCTAATCGCGAGTTGTCAATTCATTAGATTACGTTTCTAGTAAAAATCGAGTGGCTAATTCAATTTTTACTTTCATTAAGTGCAAAATAGAAAGAGATTCATTATAATTGGTTTTAATCATTATTACCAGAGTCGATCATTCATTTTACCAAAAAGATTAACTAATTCAGATTCATATCTTGGCTAGATATATTTTTAGCTTAACATAATTATATATAATATATAAATAGAAATAGAAATAGTAAACATAATAATATTAGAATATATTACCGATTACAACTCTTTGAATAAAATTCGTTTCCACGGATGTAGTATAACAAAAAAGCTTGATTTTAACAATCTTTGATAATTATTCCGCCATTTCTTCTGATATTATAACTACTTTATTTATATATATAAAAACATATACATACATACATAGATATATATATATATATAAGCCAAAAAAATAAAAAAAAAAAATAAAATATATAGATATATATATATATATATATATATATATATATATATGGATGTACATATATATTTTGGGACGTGTGTGTGTGTATATATATAGATATATATATATACAAGTGATCTGAAAATAAATAAAAAGAAGAAGGAAGGGGACGAGAAGAAAGAAATGGGAAAGAAAGAAGGGGGAAAGAAAGAAGAGAAAAATGGGCCTTTTTTAGTCTAAATTAGCACATATTTATATAGCCTTAAAAAGGGGGCCGGACAAGGGCCGGGTCTGCCCGAAAGGCCGGACCGGACGGGCTAATCATTACATTCATCCCCCTTAATTATCTAATTTTCGGATAAAAATTTATATTTTGGAATAAAACTTCTAAAATTCATATCTTGAGTTCTAGATCTCCAAATGACACGATTTAAGAGGCATTGGAAAGCTCGTTGAATGATCTACAACTTTCATGAAGGACTCTTCTTCAGAAAATGTCTTTTTGATGGGCCATTCGTTCGTTGAAGATATTTCTCGATTTCCACTAAATCGAATCGATTGACCACTTAACCACTTGACTTAGTGACACTCTCGTATAACCTTCATAAGATATGATCATGACTTCAAAAATAAATGTCGTTACTCGGGGTCTTGGTTTATCATAAATCTGCAATAAAAATACCACAAATACCCATGTAAATTTGACACGACACTCCGGTTATTAAACCGGAACAAAACTTATAAAAATACGATAATTTATATAATAACCACTATTTATATATTTGGATAAAATTAAGTAGTTATTGACTTAAATTGGTACAATAATGCTCAAAGTGGTATCAATATTGGGGTAAAATGTCGTAATAATGATCATTAATTTGTCTCTCATCAACCAACAAATCTTGAAGCCTTTTGTAGTGCTGCCAAAAAGGGGGAAGGAAGTTCTAAGCCTGAAAGTAGTAAAGAGAAGCCAAGCCAACAGAAAAGGGCAAGGGCAGCAAAGGCAAAGGCATCAAGGTTGAAGATGTGAAGAAGTAGATCTTACACTCAATCTGAATGATTTCTAGATTACTTCTATGTGCCCTGTCTTTAAATAAAAAGATGCAATATCTTATTGCCCTATGATGGATGAATAAAATCGTTGAAATTTTGTACTAATTTTGATTAATTATGTTCAGGCTTATGAGGGTTTTTGGCATCATCAAAAAGGGGAAAATTGTTAGGAACATTTTATTATGTTTTGATGATGGCCATACTAGCTGTTATAGCAAGCCTGAAATAAGTTAGAATTCTCTGTATAAGTCTTTACTTAGAGTCGACATCTTTGTATAAGTTGAGTCAGACAAGTATTATACTAGTTGGTAGGACGGCAAAGCAAAAAAGCAGATATTCGGCAGAGTGAAGCCGACCAAGCACCAAAGCAGAGAAGCAATGCGAGACATTAAAGGTCGACTTGTAACCAAGGAAGTCTGTGATGACCTTGGACAAGTCTAAGTTATACTACAAGCGATGCACATTAATATTCGAATATGGTGTGCACTCGATCTCACCCCAATCAAAGATCGGTGAAGTACAAAGATTCTCCTCAAGCGAAACAAAGAAGAAAAGCAGTGAATCGGGCAGCGGACTCACTTTCGGGTGAGTAAAGACGAAACGGTGAAGGAAAAGCTAAAACGGCTAAGTCAGAAGGATCACTCGACCGTTCTAAAAATGGCGAAGTAACACTTATCAGATCAGATTTAATATACGTTGAAGATTCAGAAGATCATGCATTAAATGCACAATCAATAGAGGATCAATCAAGGATGGATTTTCTGCTATACGTTTGAAGAAAGAATCCGATCACTGAAATCAAGGAGAATGCAATTAAGGGGCAATCAAGAATAAAATCAAGGATTATTCCCTCATTAATATAGCCAACGGACGGAATTTCAAAATCAAGGTTATTCAAGGCTATAAATAGAAGGCATTGACAGACAGGGAAATAAATGAACTGAAAAAAGAAAAAATCAAGTGAAAACTCTGTCAATTTGAAAAGCCTTCTCTCTGAACTTACAAGGAAACATCTAGTGATCAACTCAGATATCAGAGCTACAAAGTCATACTTGGTCTTTGAGATTGATCAACCAAGTGTGTGAATCACATTCACATCAAACTCGAAGCAAATGAATCGGAGGCAACTCGAGAAGGAGTTGAATCTGTGATAGCTGTTGAAGGATTTTGATCTCAAGGAGCAGCAAGGAAGACTGAATCACTAAAGCTATTGCAGTCAAGGAGTGATAGTCTTGTAGATTGTGAAGCTTGGGAAGCCAAGGACAATCATACTATTGTATCTGTGAAAACAATAGTGAATTCCTCCGATCGTCACAGGAGAAGAGTGGATTAAGGGATTACACCACCCTGAACCACTATAAGCCTTGTGTCAATTTAATTTCTGCAATTTACCTTACAGCATTTATTTAATTTGCTTACATCATAACTTATATCTGGGATTGTCTAAACTGATTTAAAAACAACATAGTAAGAAGGGACTTATCTGCTGCCCAAAAGCTTTTAAATAAAAGAAAAGTTTTTGAAACTCCACTATAGTCATTCACCCCCCCCCCCCCCCTCTGACTATAGTTTCACCCTTCTCTGGGACCAACATGAAATACTTAAACTATTAGTCCGTGGTGAACTTAATCAGAGTTTAGGGTCTCTTGATTAAAACACCAATAATGCGCCCAGAACACCTTAGGGTGTGATAGTCTTATCCGGACTTGTCGGTAGAGGTACCTACGTGGGGCATTTATATATGATGGCATTCATATAGATTTGGACCGATTTAATCTGTATTTCTCGGTATAATTCTCGTAATCAAGGAATCTTATTAAATCATTAGATGATCATATATGGATCAACCTTAATCTTGAGGTGATCACGAGTCTGCCGCTTGTCTCGGGGTAGTGTTTGATGTGTTGAAGTTACGGTTCACTTAGATATGTGTTCCAAGCCACTTCTCATTGGCACTATCTCACGATGAGTGAGTAGTTACGATTTTCACAGACATGGAATCCATTCCTTCCTGCGGGAAGTAGAGACAATCCCTTATTTGTTAGCCCTAAGGCGGTGATCGATCCCGGGAGTTCACATTTGACTAATTAGCTACTAGTCGATATGTGCACTAATTGATCATCCTGGGGTTAATGGTAAATAAGGATAAGATATTTCGAGTCGGGTTCACAGAGACTTCCCACTCGAATGGGCGATCTATGGAGGGTTAATCCGTATGTAGTGATTATATCAATGGGACGCTTATTCACTCTACATGGGTTGAGTATAAGTATACATCTATAATCGGTAGAGTTCGATTCCGGGTTTATGGTGGCGTAATCCCGGAATTAATAATTAATGTACTTATTACATTCGATGAATAATTAATTATTGAAGCTACTGGTTATTGGTCCATGGTCCCCGATGTGGCTTCTGTAATTCGGACTAATAATCTTGTTATTTGTGCCTCAGTGATAATTAATTGGCTGGGCTAATTAATTAATATGCATGGATATTATTTAGTTGAAATTTAAATAATATAATCTGTGAAAAGACAATTTACGTGGGCACAGAGGAGCTTAGTGTGGCGCCAATTTGTCTTGGATTTTCCAAGAAATTAGTTTTCTTGGATGATGACATATTGTGTAATTAGTTATTTATTTGTTAAATAATTAATTGGTTAAATAAAAGAAATTAATTTATTTATTATTTATCTCTTAACTATAAGGATAATTATATTTTCTTATTATAAGATTATAATTATCTCTTATTTTTATTGGATAATAATAATTAGAATTTTCTCTTTTATTTTGTTAAACCGATTGAGTATATGTTTTCTCTCTTGGATTTTGCCTATAAAAAGAGAGTTCTCCCCGAGCCCTATGAGAGTAGAAAGCCACGAAATTCATAAAGAAAAAAGGCTAAGGAGTTCGATCCTTAGCTCCACCCGGTTGGAGAAAAACTTATGGTTTTTCTCTGTTGCATATCTAGGAGGTTATAATTCCAAGAATCGGTGTCCACCAACCACCGTTTGAAGAACACATTGGAAGATCAAGGCTTCTCATCCTAAGATTAAAGCTTTTCTTCCTTACTATTGGTATGTTTTTCTTAACCCCTTGTAGTAGTTTAAGTCCTTTAATTATGTATTGTGATGTATAAGTCGTGATCCATCCGATGCGCGTAGATCTAACTCGTTTAGATCTATGATCCTACATCCTTCATGTGGTATCGGAGCCAGGTTCCACGATTTATATATTCATAATCATAATTAAACGATTTAAAGGAGTGGAATTGCATGTAGGTAAATTTTATTTATTGTTTTATGCATTGATAATGATTAATTGCTATGGTTGAAGAGATTGATTGGGGGTTGTCACTGTTTACCCGTTAGATCTATTGTAAACTCATATAAACGAAAAAAATTCGTTTATATGAGTATAGGAAATTATGTAATTTATTTTTATTGCAATTTTAATTTCCAGAAAATAGATCTGTTTAGTAGCTGTTTAGTTATTTTGTTTTTACCGTTGATCGAGCCGTTGAAACAACGATCCCTCTGTTTAGAATCAATATTGGAAGATTATGAACAATTCCGCAAAGTTTGGCATCGATCGGAGTCCGTTTTGATATCCCTTCGTTGCTGCAAAGAAGCTGTTGTAACAGAAAAACGCAGGATTCACAGAAACCCTACCTGTGACTTCCTCGAATTTCTGGGAGAGTTTAGACCGTTGAAACGCAAATCCGACCAGTCAGATTAGTAAGCATGGAGTTATTGATATGTCATAAAAAAATTCAGGTTGATCAGGTTTCATCTCGATTCCCGATCGGCCTCGGGAAGTCAACAGTGCGTATTTCTTTGTATGATCTGATTCAGCTGACAAGTTAAGCGACTCACCTGGAGAAAATTAACAAGTCAAAACTCCGATCCAACCATCCATATTGAAGCCCGAGGAGTGCAGAACAGATCTGGAAAGTTTTGTCACGATCCGAGTTCGTTTGGTTTCCTGATCATCAAAGAATTTGAACAGCTACAGATTAGGGTTTTTAATTTATTTTCTAATAGATTAGATACAGGGGTGCCAACGTTCCATCTCGGTGTTTATTTTCCGCACTAGTATACATGTTTAGATTGTATGTGTAGAACCGGAAAATTGTCATGACATGCATCATATCATTAATTCCACTCCATATGCATACATGTAGAAATTAATTCGAGGAATTAGTTAGGCATGTATAGAACACGCAATTAGTTTTAAGTAATTGTTTTATATTAATTAGAAACTAATTAGGGTATAAACCGAGGAACATGGGTTTTTTCAATCGTAGAGGTTGGGTGATGGATTCTCGGTGAATCCCACTCTGCGAAAGCGTAAGGAGTAAAATCCCGAAACCTCGTGGTTAAGGTGTTGGATTCTCAGTGAATTCCACCTTTACAGAGCGAGATTACGTTTTTGTTTCAGTAGTGTCTACGTGAAAGTTTGATGTTTAAGGATTGGATAATCACAGGCAAACATGGTTGAAAGTGGTTTAACCACGGTTGGGTGGTCAACGATAGCTAAGGCTCGATCGACTTCACCTCCACATGTGGCGTTTGCATCGGAAGTGCAGCTGGGTGAGCCATACAAAGTGCCACTACGGCTCAACGGAGCTCCCCTAGTCTTGACCCGTCCGACGGCCACATATGTTCCAACGAATAGGTCGGGTGGGCTACACCACGTAACCAACAACATTCGGGCCTATGATTTATTGTTCCTTAATGTAACATCAAGTTCAAAAACGTGATCAATAAACCCACCACTTTTTTCAAAATATTGAGTGGGAGCGGGAGAGGCGACAGCCGACCCCACGGCCTCTACTGTTGACACAAGCAATGTGAGAGAATGGTGACGCCTCGTGCCGGCTTTGATTTCGGCCCCCTAAGGAAGGCCTTCACCACTATCAAAATTCAAGTCTTGGTCTTCGAAAGGATAGGATTTTGGGTACTCGCCGGGTCACTGACCGACCCTAAGGCGGCACACTCGGGGTCTACCTAAAAATCTGAGACAGTAGGTCACACTCATAAAGGGTATTTTTGGTAGTACCTTGGCTGAAAAAGGAAAGGTAATTGACGATCACAAATGAGATGTTCGATTCTCAATCTGATCTTCAATATTAATCGAAACCTCTTTGACCTACCCTAAGTCGGCACTGAGGCATTAGATTAAATCCTTGGAACGGTAGGATAGACTATAAGTACTTAGTTTATGTTCCTAAAATTTATAAGTAGTGTATGATTTGGATTTATTTTCTGTCAATTTTATTTACAACTATTTATATATCTCTTGGGTGCTAGACTGCTAGTGTAAAATTGACTAGTAATGACTTCGTTAAAAAGTGGTAAGTAACTAGAACGTTGTACTTATTGATCTTACATGCGATAAATTTTTCGAAAGAGATATTTCTCTTGAGCCTTCAAGACTTAAGTGACGTAAATAAGTATGTCACTGCTGTCACTCGTGTTGAACGAGAGACAACCATAGTTTGTTTGAAAGATGATTGGGACGATAAAATTCTTCTAGTGAAATTTAATTGTGTAGTGTCTACACGAGAAATTTTCTAATAGAAAAATTAGAGAATCATAATTTAAAGTGTCGCTAGTTAGACGGTATTTGGAACCGATAAACTAGTGGGAGCTTTTATCTGTTGTTTTTCTAATTTATTAGAAAATTAGTCCCACTGGGTAACGCTTTCATTAGACATCCCACAGTTCACGAGTAGTGTCTACTCAAAGGAACTGCTAGTTCAAGACTATTTCCTTTTAAGGAAAGTCAAGAATGGGAAAGAATGTCTACAAGTGTTAATCATCTAAACTAAGATTGAGGCTAAACCGAAATATTAATTAAAGAAAGTATAAGATAAGGAAAGTGATTTCGGATCACTAACCAATGAATCCTTAGCGACTTTCTTAACCGAGTAACTCGACTCGGTAGCTTAGTTCTTTGGAAGAACAAGGAAGTTATGCATTAACAATTAATAAAGTAGACAACGGGCAGTAATTTCAGCTAGAATAGTGGGAGTGATATAAGGAAATGAATTTCGGATTCTATCCTTGAACATCACAGAAAAATTTATTTCTCTGTTTACAGATTCGTTGAAACAAATGGATTCACTTTCAACTCGATATATTGTTACCTCATAGAAAGTGAAAATGACATTTGTAGTACGAATCCGAGACTCGGACTTTTGTTTGATAAAGTCAGAACCACTAAGAAATGTTGAAAAGGTATATGTAACACGTCTTAAACTATTATAGGCGAATGGTTTCCGTATTAAGATAAACGACCCTTCAATATCTATTAATTAGTGCATATATCCTGAGATCAGACCTGACGATCGGCTAAGGGTGATTCCTATCTCGATCTGGGAACACTATCTCAAAGGAACAATGATTAAGTTTCCTTTCAATCGGGAGAGGGTAATAGATTTGAAGAGGTAACATAGCTTGTTCATAATGACCTTCGGGGTCTAATGAGATATACAAGCTAGTGGGAGATTTTGAATGGTGAAATTTTGTCTGATAACTACTCAAAACGCTGGTTAGTTTATCGAAAGAATACGAGGAGGAGTCTCTGATTTTAGCAGAGAATAGAGTATTCCATGCTCAGAAATAGGCTATCGCATAGTCATTGGACTGATGCTCGGCCTGCCTTCAAGTGGAGTGATTTTCACTGAGGAAGAAACCGTAGCCTCGCCTTGCATAGTTATTTATGTGCTACAATACACTACTTGACTCGATTAAGATATTGTTGCAAAATAACGGTTAACATTATTATGTAAACCGAGAAGTCTACCTAGAAGATGCTCGTGAATTTATGGAAAGGAGTGAATTCGGTTCACACCACTTCCGTAAATGTAGGCATTTAGCACTTAGTGCTTGAAGGTAGGACTGGAGATTTTGCACACACGCACAGAATATAACTATTCGTGAAATATCTTAATGTGACGAGTGAAGGTTGATTATAAGATTCTTGAGATCGAGAAAGTGACGGTTGGGTGTCACACCCTTTACGAAAGAATCCATACATAACAACCTTAGACCTTAGAGTACGGTTACTCAGGAAGTTACTATACGATTTAATCGGACCACGCCCAACATCGGTTGTTGGTGACTACACCGATAAATACTACTAGATCGAATGTTAATCCACCCAAAACGAGTGGGAGTATGGTCTAACCGTTGACCCATTGTGGTTTTGTGGACTTTATAGTCTCTTTGGGGTGATTAATAACCTATGGCTCTTGGTGGTGTATAGGATTACGATCATAGAGGTTGGTTTGAAAGCCTTAACCCTGTGAATGGAGTTTTGGTACTCAGGTTACATTCGACCTCTTGTAGAACCACACGAGTGTCTCAAGCCCATGGGAGCAATTGGATCTACACGGAAAAGAGTCGAATGAATAGGAAAGTTTAAACTTTCAGCGCAAAGCTGAGTGGCCTAGGGGTGATTCCCTGACAAGTAGAGAGTTAACCAGACCTTGAACTCTCTCACCACTCACTCTTGCTAGATTTCGTTAGAAAGTAGAAAATAGGGGTGATTCCCTGAGACTTTCTTGCCAAAAAACGGAGTCTGGATTCATTCGGAACAGAAGGGTCTTGGTTAGAACAAATGGCAGGACGACTGCCGGGGCTTATATCCTTTGTGGATTTAAGAGAACCTCTCGGTCATTGAAATTCACATGTTTTAAAATATGTGGACTTGACCAGAATATTGATAAGTCTTTCGTTAGACGGGATATCAATATTGGTAAAGTAGTAGTATTAGTGTTCATGAATGATAACACTAAAACGGTTGGAAACAACATCGGTGTGCTATCTGAAGTCGGAAACTGACAAGCCAAGATTCTCTGGATGAGAGAATTGGACTATATTCTAAAATTTGATTCGGTCAAATTCATAAGAATGAGTCATTGGCTATCCCATCCGTCTTATTAGTTAAGATGATCTTGCATATACGGATGCAACATTCAACGAGAGTAGTCCTACCCTACCTCTCAGGAATGATTCTCTAAATCTTCGGATAAAGAGAAAATGGGATAGAGTCTCTCTTGGACAACGGAAAGTCAAGTTATCACAAGTCAATAGTAGTCGAATCTCGGATTTGAGCATTGAATAGCGGTTTTAGTACGTCCTCAAGAATCTTTGAAGAACGAGGAATAATGTGCTTGTATATTCGGGTGCAAACTTGAATATGGTTGACTACACTTATTCTGACTTATAGTCAGATTAAGCATGATCGTTGGGACGATCTCGGGCTCAGTGTTTACTCATTGTGATAGAGCTATAGTCTGGAGAAATCCAGCACCGCCAATTCGACTTTAATTAATCGGATACGTAGCAGCTTTCGGGGCAGCTGAAGTGACGATATAGCTTAGGAATTTCCTTCATGATCTGGGAGTAATTCCAGGTCTAGTGAGCCGATATCACTTCATTGTGAAAACAGTGAAGAGATAGCTTAGAAGGATTTTCTCAGTCACTAGAGGTCAAAAGCATATTGAGAGAGAGTACCGCCTGATTAGATGGACCGGAGACGTTTCGATCCTAAAGATCGTCTCGAGCCGACAACCTAACTGATCAGTGTACCAAGTCGAGTGCTTGGAGGGTACGGTATTGAGGGATATATCTCATATGCTTTTAGAGCAAGTGGGAGAGTGTTGTGAATAAGATGAGAATGGATGTGCTCTAAAAACAATCGTTGCTTGTCATTTCGTGCAAGTGGGAGATTGTTAGGTGTAGTGCCCGAAAGACAATTTGTGTAATTGTTTTTAATAATGGATGACAGAATTTATCTCACCTTATTATTTGCTTTGTGCTTGTAAAGTAATACACTGCTTCAAACCCTAAGTATATCAGTATGTAACCGCTTAACTCAGTGTATGGATTACACGTGAGGATTGAGTTAGTGGTGACACACTTAAACTGTTAGTGTTGGTCCCAAAGAAGGGTGAAACTATAGTCAGAGGGGGGGTGAATGACTATAGTGGAGTTTCAAAAACTTTTCTTTTATTTAAAAGCTTTTGGGCAGCGGATAAATCCCTTCTTACTATGTTGTTTTCAAATTAGTTTAGACAGTCACAGGATTAAGTTATGGTGTAGGCAAATTAAATAAATGCTGTAAAGTAAATTGCAGAAATTAAATTGACACAAGGTTTATAGTGGTTCAGGGTGGTGTAATCCCTTAATCCACTCTTCTCCTGTGATGATCGGAGGAATTCACTATTGTTTTCACAGATACAATAGTATGATTGTCCTTGGCTTCCCAAGCTTCACAATCTACAAGACTATCACTCCTTGACCGCAATGGCTTGATGATTGATCTTCCTTGTCGCTCCTTGAGATCAAAATCCTTCAACGGCTATCACAAATTCAACTCCTTCTCGATTGCCTCTCGATTCGATTTGCTTGATTTGATGTGAATGTGATTCACACACTTGGTTGATCAAACTCAGCCCCGAGTATGACTTTGTAGCTCTGATATCTGAGTCGATCACTAGATGTTTCCTTGTAGGTTCAGAGAGAAGGCTTTTTTCAAATTGACAGAGTTTTCACTTGATTTTTATGTTTTTGTTCCACACTTTCTCTGTCTGTCAATGCCTTCTATTTATAGCCTTGAATAACCTTGATTTTGAAATTCCGTCCGTTGGCTATATTAATGAGGGAATAATCCTTGATTTTATTCTTGATTCCCCTTAATTGCATTCTCCTTGATTTCAAATGATCGGATTCTTTCTTCAAACGTATAGCAGAAAATCCGTCCCTGATTGATCCTCTATTGATTGTGCATTTAATGCATGATCTTTCGAATCTTCAACGTATACTAAATCGATGATCGGTAAGTGTTACTTCGCCGTTTTAGACGGTCGAGTGATCCTTCCGACTTAGCCGTTTTAGCTTTTCCTTCACCGTTTCGTCTTTACTCAGCCGAAAGTGAGTCTGCTTTGCCGATTCACAGTTTTCTTCTTTGTTTCTGTTTGAGGAGAATATTTGTACTTCACTGATCTTTGATTGGGGTGAGATCAGTGTACACCATATTTGAATATTAATGTACATCGCTTGTAGTATAACTTAGACTTGTCCAAGGTCATCACAAACTTCCTTGGTTACAAGTCAGACCTTTAATGTCTGCATTGCTTCTCTGTTGTTGCTTGGCTGGCTTCACTCTGCCGAATATATGTTTTTGCTTTGCCGTCCTATCACTAGTACAATACTTGTCTGACTCAACTTATAAAACATGTCAGACTCTAAGTAAAGTCTTATACAGAGAGTTCTAACTTATTTCAGACTTGATATAACAGCTGGTATGGCCATCATCAAAACATAATAAAATGTTCCTAACAATTTCCCCCTTTTTGATGATGCCAAAACCCTCATAAGCCTGAATATAAGTAATCAAAATTTTCATAATAAACAACAGAACACAAATTCAGCAATTTTATTCATCCATCATAGGGCAATAAGTTCTAAAACTTTATTCAAATATTACAAACTACATTTTGCTTAATTCAGTCTTGTACCTCTTGAACTTTTTAGTCTGAACCTCTTCAATGTCTTTCCAATCAATTTTTGGAAACTTCCACTTCCAGTAAGCCAAAGCTGTGTATTCAGATACACCCTGAAAAACTCTTTTGGCAAAAAGTCTGTTGAAATCAGGCATGGTCTCATTTGCCTTAGGTTCTCCAAAATATTTTTCAAGCATTTCCCTAGCCTCAGCAATATGTGAATCTGCAAACTTGAGGCTTTTGTAGAGACTCCACTGCTCCTGTTTCTCCACTCTTTCCATAGGATTGAAGAATTTTGCCATATATTTGAATTCTTCTTGTTGTTCAGCTGGCAAGTGTTCTGGTCCTTTTGCAGATAGTGGTATGGCTGAGCTTGGTTTGTTGTTGGTTTGTTTGAGAAGTGCAAACTCTTTTTTGACTTCATTGTAGAGTTTGGCCATATCAGTTCTCATCCTTTCATCCTGATAGCTTAGCCAATCAGCCCAAGCTTCATCTTGTGAGGAGTGAGGATAAAGTCCTTCCTGTACTCTGGAAAATTCTCTTACATGGTCCAGTACATCTGCATCATATTCTGCTTTGCTTTGGTGACCAGTGTAAGTTCTGTGTTCCCCAGTATATCTGGAGCGCTACTACCTCTCTGCTGGTGTTTCTCCGGTCTTTGAGTTTGTGTTGACTAGTCGATCCTCTTTCTTTGATTAGATCCAGGCCTTTGCTGTCTTCCGGATCTGTCTCTATCATCATCTCTTCTTTCCATAGGATGAGGAAATCCAATGCAGGGTTCCTTTAGGGCCTTTTCTCTTTCTTCTCTGACTCTTCTTTGCTGCTCTTCTTCTTCATTTCTTATCCTTATTTCTCTGTCTCTTGCTCTCAGTTGTTCTTCAGTAAAATTTGGGGGTCTGATTGTTGATCCTTCAGGTTCAGGCTTATCCCGATTTTCCCCCTTTTTGGCAGCATCTTCCCTTTACTGGAGTAAGATGCTATTTGTGGCCTCTTCCTCTTCCGTGCCGATCAGAGAGTCAAGCTTTGATTCAATAGTTGTGAATCTGTGGTGATGTTCATTCAGTTTCTCATTCACACTACGAAGTTTAGTGCCAAAGGCCACTGCCATTGATTCATTTTCTTGGGAAATATGTTGTCTGAGGCCTGCAAGATTGTTGGTGATATTGATATTAAGCTGCTTCATCAGATTTCTCTGTTGTTGAACCACAATGTTTTGTGCATCAATGTACTCTGCAATGGCCTGAAACTTGAGTTCAATGGAGGAGCTTTTGTCATTAAATGCTGAAGTCATGGATCTGAGATACATGGCTTGCTGCTCCAATTCTTCAGCCAGCAGGTCTGCTGTGTTGGATCGATAATGGCGCAAACACACTCTAGAGGGGGGGGTGAATAGAATGCTGGGTAATTTTTAACTTCTTTTCGAACTTAACACAAGTACTAATAAATTAAGTGCGGAAGCTTACTTAATTTATTATTCGCTTGTATTATAACACCTATGTGATCAAACGTGATTATAAATGTGTGATAAAAGCAAGTATGCAGGCTGATTAAAGTTCAAATCACAGAAGAAGGAATCTGATTACAAGCAGGTAAATTAGTTAATTATGAGCAGGTTGAAGAAGCAAATTCAGGCTAACTTGATTAGGTGACTACTTTTAACAACGTTAGAAAAGTTTGTCACTAAAAGCTGCTTTGAATCAAAAAAAAAAAAAAAAAAACAGACCAACTTTATATACTGCAGATCAAATGGATAAATCTTATACAGTAAAATGATCCGAACCAAAGCTAATGAAAAATGCAGATTATATGCTATTTGATCAAGTATGCAAAGATAATAAAATTGGGCAAACAGCAGGTTGCAAAATAAAAACTTAGCAGCGTAACAAAAGGGGTTTGAATTAATAATAAAACAAATTCAGGGAACCAAAGCTATTATTCAAAAGTTCAGGTTTTTAACTGAGCCAGATACAAGAAGTTTGAAATTTACAGAATATATGAAACAGGTTCAAAACCAGGAGTGCAGAATCTACAACTTATTACAATGCAATTTAAGTCCAAGGTTGTAACAGCAAAGATGATTACAAGGCTGGACAGATGCAGCAAGTTAACCAAAAACAAGTAGACTCAAAATACAACCAACTGGCTGATCAGACTAAGCTGATAACTCAGTTGATTGCCAGAGGAGATAGTCGGAATCAGAGGCTGAGACTATCTGATCTGTGAATCAAAACTGAGAACACACAATCAGCAGATCAGCAAGACAAGAATAATTAGCCTATTACAAAATACAACTCAGGCTGATCAAAAACAAATTTAGGCAGTAGCAAGTCAATAATATCCGCAGCTTTATGGAAGGGTTCACAGCAGCAGATTCAATACAGGATATACAATCACTGATACAGCACAACAGATATTATTAGCCACAAATTTAGTACTGTGTTCAAGTGCAAAACAGATAAAATGCAGGATTGTGCAGGTGTGCAAGGCAGTCAAACAACAGTTTATCAGATTGAACAAATTATCAGGGCCAAGCACAGATGGTGATAAGAATCTCAACACTGAAACTCAATGTGTTTGAGACAGTGCTGAAATTCAGATGATGGTAAAAAAGGGATAGAACAGACAGTGAATCAATCTGGCCTAATGTCACTTTGAGTTGACCACTTATTGTCAAGAATCAGTTCCTCAAGTCTCTTCCAGACAAGTCACCTTGGTTTATCAAACCAAGTGCACTTTTGAGACTGATTCTTTACAAGGATTAAATCAAATGAACACTAGCTAGATTTTTCACACAGCAGGTTGACTCAGTCAAACAAACACACAGCAATTACAAAAACAGTTCTTTCCTAGTACACAACTATGAAAAACTGTAAAACCGATAATCACTTACCGACCAATGGGAGAGACTACAACACGACGTTCTGCTCTTCTGTATGCCACAGAAAGAATGAACTTGTATCTCCTCCGGTTCTTGACACAGTAACGATCTACCTCTAAGACCACACTTTTCAAACAGACCAAGACAAGACTTTTTGAGAGAAAGTGTGGGATTGCTTGTGTTTCAGACTGGTACTTTCCAAGGTTGATATGAGTGACTATTTATAGGACTTGGGGGTAGAGAACCTTACAGCCTTAAGTGTGAAAACCAATTTGAACTCATTACGAACCGGGTAGATATTCACCGGTTCGAATAAGCACAAGTGGTGAGAGAAGATTGCCGAGCTGAATGAACAATTTAAAACTGCAATCTTCGAAATTGAGCATGTGGAAAATCACCATCCAAATGACTCGGTCAAGGCTGCCAAAACAACAGTCATTACTGCAGTATCAATTCATAATTGGCATGATATCGGTTCACAGAGGCTCCCAATATTAATAGATTATTGTAACACATTTTATGTCACAGAACATATAACCACATAGGCAGATCATATTACAAAGCCATCAAATAGTACAGCAAACTTGTTACCGAAAACGTGTAGAGGGCTTGATTAATGTCTATTCATATAAGTAACTTGGAGTAGACATATACAAAACCTGTATAAACTATAACACCATATATTTCTCATTTCATATCATTATTAGAACTATATATATAACAGTAACATATTAAGACCTCTCAAATCATACTTAATAAAAAAGCAGACCACATAACATATCACATAACAGAGATAGTAACCATTTATATCAACCATGTATTAGCCTGTCAAAAACACTATTTCAACAAATAGATATGTCCCAAAAGCCGATCACATGAGCATAGAATATATGTGTTCAGAAAAGCAATTACTGAGCCTAAAAATATATATTAATAATTTCATATCATATGACTACTACAAGATGTGTTTACAAGGACAGGCTAGAGCAGTTGATATATAATGCTTTGATCTATTATTCTATCCGAAAAATGCCAAGGTTGGTACAGAACCCAAAAGGTAATATAGATTATATATTATATATTCAAAGATACATACTGATAAAACAGGTCTCAAAATGATATATTATAGCAAGGCATATAAAACAGATGTTGAAGAAATATCAAAACGATGATATAATATATACTCAGGAATAGCATGCATAAATATATACATATTTAATACATAGACGAAAAGAAAAGGAGAGGAAAAATCAGAAAGCTTCCCTGACAGTGAGATGCCGGAAATCTGTGATTTTATGGCTGGATCCTTTGCGATGAGTAACAGCAGCGATGTGAGCAAATTTCGAGATATTAAGAAGATTGATCTGCAACGTCTCATAGATTTGACGTAGCCGGATTCTTCGGAGTCGGCTTCAAACGTCAACCTACAAGATCCGATCTTTTCCCGTTTTTGTGCGATATAAAAGATATCGGCATCGTATCAATTCGATTAGGAGAGGAACGATTAGTGGATTCTCTGGCTAGGGAAGGAGAGAATCAGGAACGATTCAACCTTCCATATGAAGAACGATTTGGGATTGAAGAGTATTGAAATGATTCGGTCAAAATCAGATTTGTGAGAAGATCGTATTGATTCTTCAATGAATCAATTTAGGAAGGAAATTGACTAGGGTTGGGGAATAGTGGAAGACCAATCCATTCAAGATGATGGCAGATTTCATGGGGATATGAAACGGGTTTTGGAGCTGAGTGTTTATGGAAAGAGGAGAAGGGCATGTGAACGGCAGATTGTAAACCTTATAAAAAAGGATAATTTGTGTTACATTTATAATATGTCATATTATGTGTGTTACATTAAAAATGACATCACACACAACTATATAATATATTATAAATGTCATCATATAACGTTTAAATGTTTGCATTTAAACTTTTGAGATACCTGTAAAACCACTTAAACTCGATATTTATCAAATGTGTGGATATAACATGAGAAATTGTCGCACAATGTATAATAAAAGCTTTAAATTAAAGATGTCTAAATCTCACATGGTGTCTCATGCGGTGTTTGGATGGTGGATATCTCATTTGTATTTAAGGTGTGGTGATCTTCCGGTGGTGGTGGTGTGGAGAGAGTTAGAATGGAGAGAGCCTTTGCTTGCAAATATAGTGTGTATTTCATCTCTCCTCCTCTTTTAGTTTACAATGACCACCCCTTTTATAGAGGTGGATAACTTAGTGAACAAGTAATCTATTAGATATTTTACTAATAGATAGATCTTACTTAGATACTAAGCAAGAGGCGAAATATCTAAGTTACAAGTGGGAAAAGATGCGGATCAATCGGCGGCCATCTCTGCGAGAGGTCGCAGGAGTAAGCCCTCTTTGGCCTCGCCCACTGGCGACCCTCCTTGACTTGCCTGGATGGGATTCACAGGATCTGTTGCAGACTTGCCGGGGACCGCAAATGCCTTGGTCGCGCGAGGTGAGACACGATGGCCGCGCGCCTTTGCGATCTCTTGTCATGCCGGAGGATGGCGCGATGGGTGGTCCTCTTCTTGTTGAGGTGGTGGAATTATTTATACCCATCAATGGCCCCTACTCCGTGCTTTAATGACATTCCCCGAGGATATGAAGGATGGAGTAATTATCAACACCTATGACCCAGTCGTCGATGCGACTTGTACACTTAGGGTCGTATTTTCAAAGCAAGCGACCTCAAAGCAACTCTACGGGTCTATTTTTTGCGACCTTGTCGTCGATGCGACTTGTTCACTAAGAGGCGTGCTTCCAAAGCATGCGACCTCAAAGCAACTCGGGTCTATTTTTTGCGACCTTGTCAAATGCGATGCGACTTGTTCACCAAGAGGCGTGTTTCCAAAGCACGCGACCTCAAAGCAACTCGGGTCTATTTTTTGCGACCTTGTCGTCTGCGATGCGACTTGTTCGCTAAGAGCCGTGCTTTCAAAACATGCGACCTCAAAGCAACTCGGGTCTATTTTTTGCGACCTTGTCGTCTCGATGCGACTTGTTCACTAAGAGGCGTGCTTCCAAAGCATGCTACCTCAAAGCAACTCTGGTCTATGTTTTGCGACCTTGTCGCCTCGATCGACTTGTTCACCAAGAGGCGTGCTTCCAAAGCACGCGACCTCAAAGCAACTCTCGGGTCTATTTTTGCGACCTTGTCGTCTGATGCGACTTGTTCGCTAAGAGCCGTGCTTTCAAAACATGCGACCTCAAAGCAACTCTGGGTCTATTTTTTGCGACCTTGTCGTTTGATGCGACTTGTACACTTAGGGCCGTACTTTCAAAGCAAGCGACCTCAAAGCAACTCTGGGTCAATTTTTTGCGACCTTGTCGTCTGATGCGACTTGTTCACTAAGAGGCGTGCTTCCAAAGCATGCGACCTCAAAGCAACTCTGGGTCTATTTTTTGCGACCTTGTAAATGCGACGCGACTTGTTCACCAAGAGGCGTGCTTCCAAAGCACGCGACCTCAAAGCAACTCTGGGTCTATTTTTGCGACCTTGTCGCCCGATGCGACTTGTTCGCTAAGAGCCGTGCTTTCAAAACATGCGACCTCAAAGCAACTCGGGTCTATTTTTGCGACCTTGTCGTTTGATGCGACTTGTACACTTAGGGCCGTACTTTCAAAGCAAGCGACCTCAAAGCAACTCTGGGTCAATTTTTTGCGACCTTGTCAAATCGATGCGACTTGTTCACTAAGAGGCGTGCTTAAAGCAAAGCATGCGACCTCAAAGCAACTCTGGTCTATTTTTTGCGACCTTTTGTCGTGCGTCAACCGTATCGACGTCCGCTTTCTAGGTTTTCCTCTGCGAACGATCGCGCCGTTTCAAAGAATCGCTAGGTAGTAGTTATGCGTGGAGTGTGATGGGACGGACGCCAGTATTTCAAAACCGATAACCGCCGCTTCTAATCTGAACCGTTGGATGAAGCGTTCCCAACCGTACGATCGTGGCCCCCTTGCCTATATAAAGCCTTCGCTTCTCACCCTTCACACTTTTAGTGTTTCTTATTTTCTCCGTTGTTTGTTGTTTTTAGAATTCTCAAGTTTTTGGCAGAGCTTTGAAGGTTCAACGGCGTTCCTGCGGTGGTTCTAGGATTTCACGGCGGTTCTTTTGAAGATTCCGGCCACCTCTTTGAGTATTTCCCAGTTTTCAAGCGGTTTTCCAATCTTTCTCAGCAAATCAGGTAAGAAATCCTTTCTGTTAACTCGTTTACTCATCCATCCCTGCCTTGTTTTTCCATATATATCAATTTCGTCATTCTTTTTGCTACGGAGATGCAACATCGCCTTGTTTTTGATTAAAAACGGGGATTTTTCCTGGGGAGAGATTTATAGCTTTCCTGGGAAAATTGGGGTTTCACCCGCTCCCCTGCTATCCTCTGTAATTTTATTTGCGATCTCTTGTAAAAACGGAGGAGGCGGTATTGAAGTGGGTGCGATCACCTTCCTGGGCTAATTTATTATTATACCAGGTCTGAAAGCTCCACCTTTTTCCTCCCTTGTTTTTGCAGGATGTCGGGGAATGACTATTCTGGCGACGACTCTACGGAAAGGGAGATTTACGATTATGCTGAGGATGACCCCGTACTATCCGCTGCCTCAGTTGGCGATCTGTTGGACGAGGTTGAGGTGGAAAGTAGTCGCGCAGATATTGGCGAGATTACCGCTGATGAGGTCGCTCATATGGATGTCGACCCTTTTGAGTTGGAGGCCTTCATCTCTGCCCGAAATCCGCCGCGTAGAGTGAGCCTTAAGGAGAAGGCGCGGGCCCAAAAGTCTCCGGCGATTCGTGAAGGGGTGAAGAAATCGCTTTCCCGATCGGTCAAACGGCGGTCCCGAGTACTAGCGGCGCTCCCGACCATGACGAAGCTTATGTTCGGGACGCGCGGTTCATGAGTTAATGGGGTCCAGTGAGGACGAAAATGCGGAATTGCCCGGAAGGATATCTCGGATACTGCGAAAAGCGAAGAAAAGAAAAGCTGCGAGCCAAACCATGGCGGTTGGTGAGGCCGCGCGCGGCGATTCGGCACGAAGAGCTCTCGCCCTAATAATCCCCCGGCTATGCGAGAGTTTGCGCTTGTGGCGGCGTTTGAGAAGGGCGTTGACAAGAAATGGTCCCGATCGTGCAAGAGCGGCGATCTCAACAGACCATTAATCGCATATTCGAATCGACACCGGCGTGTATCGGTTTTTTTTTTTCGATTATGGGAAGGAGTCCGACAAATTTAAACCCGGGGACCATAAGGATTATGTATGCGCGCGTCGAGCCGACGTTAACTTTATTGGGGCAATTTTATTCCTTCTGTGGGACGTCTATTCCTGGACAAGTCTCTCTCGAGGTCGCGCACTCTCGCTTACTATTCTCGCTTCCCAATAAGTTTCACAAATGGGGCGCAGTACCGAAAGTTGAGTCGAAGGTAGGTGGCCTTTTTCTGAGCGGGAGTTCGTGGAGGCAAATCCACGCTTATACTCTTTGACCCCCGTGAGTGAGCGGCGCTACGTAAAGGGGGCCGATGACGTTGATCGATCGGACGGGCGGCGCCATCTCGGAGAAATGTATCCTGGTTGATCTTCTTGATCTGGCCGAGCCCTTTGTATGCATGGCGGGCTGGTGGGCGCGAGGAATGCCGTGCCCATGGTACAAATGGGTCCAGAGAGCCGTGATCCGGATGGATTGGGGGGTTGTCATATCAACAAATGTTTCCCCTCCGAGTGTTTGGAATGTGGGGCGATCTATACTTAGGCCGCTTTGTAACTTTCTTTGTCCACTTGTATTTATTTGTAAATGCTCATTTTGTTTTCCTTTGTTCTAAACCGCTCTCTTTTTGTAGGTATGGATCCAAATGCTCGCAGGGCTCACCGAAACAAGCTTAATGCGGAGGCAGATAAGGCGGCCAGTGCTCGACAAGAGGCCTTGAAGAAAGCTCTAGGGATGGTGCCCCGAACTGTAGATGCCTCGATTGTCGAAGAGACACATAACCCGGAAGCTGCGACCTCTTCTGCCCTTGTTGCGACTTCCTCTGCCGTTGTGCGGGCCCAGTCGGTGGTGCCTCAAAAGACTCATCCCCTACTAAAGAGTCGCATGGCCTGAAGCGACCTCAAACAGAGAAGGCGAAGGATGATCGCCAACCCAAACGGTCCGCTCCCAGCCCGGCGCATCTTGAAGAGGTTGAAACTCCCGTGGAGAGGAGCGCACCCGCTGAGACGCCGCCGCAAAGGACTTTGCCCCGAGGTTACTCTGGGAAAGAGGCCCTGTGGTTGGATCCGAGCTTTACCCAGGATCTTGACCTATCCAAAGCTCGCCGGGTCGGTGAAGCAATTGCTGACGTGATTCCTCTTGGGCCGATCCCTCTCGGTTATCCTGATCATGTTCAAGTGGAGATTGGCCGGGGCATATTAGCCCGCTTTGCGGCTCAAGACGACTCTCCGCCTCAAGATGAGATTTTTCAAATCGAGAGATTTGAGCGCGATTTGGGATTGCGGCTTCTCCGGTAAGACCATTTTTTATTTTATTATTATTATTATTATTAATTTTTTTTTTTTTTTTTTTTTTTTTTTTTTTGTTGCTAATCATCCCTGTTTTCCACACTCGGTGCTCGTTTAAACAGGTACTTGAGGTCACTGAGAGGCGCGATGCAGAGGTGAGAAAGTAGACGACGCACTGGGAGCAAATCGATAAGCGAGGGTTACCGCCGAAAAGAAAGCTAAACATGCGGCTGGCGAGGTGGAGAAGATGAAGGCAATCATGGAGGAGCACTCTAGATTGGATGCTGAGATCAATGAGAAAGTTGCATCTTTGACAAAGGATTATGCGGGGGCGCAGGAGGAGATCGCCGCGTTGAGGGTTAAGCTTGCTGAGGCGGAGACGCGTCGCCAAAGGCTCGCCGAGAAAGCTATGGAGGAAGGCTGCGAAGAAAACGGCTGAGGCTGTCGAAGAGGCCAAGTCTGGGGCCGTCGCTGCCTACAAGAATTCGGATGACTTCTTCGACCTGATAGAGAATAGCTTTGACCAGGGCTTTAGTCACCTAGCTCGCTGTATCTGGGCTGATCGAGGCAGGGGGCACATCACTCTGGAGGATATGCTGCGGTGGGTGAACACGCATCAAGGTCATCCCAATTTAGTGGCCTTTCACCCGGAAATCCCCTATGCAAGCGAGCTCATTACCTCGATTCAGACTGAACAGCTTAAACGTGGCGAGCCTGTTTGGGATCCTGCTCCTGTCAATCCTGTGAATTTTGAGACGTTGAAGAAGCCGCCGCCCTCTGAGCAAGGCGACGAGTTTATCAGCACCCCGCCTACTTCGCATGCTCTCTAGATTTCTTGGACTTTTCCTGCGAGCTCTTTGAAAATTTGATTTGTAACTTTGACTATTTACTTTGTGATTTGACTGAATCTTGATTTGTAATAGCTTGACAATTTATTTTCTGCATTTTTTCAATTTATACAACTTGGCTTTTCCTGTCGCTGATTTGATTTGGCGGCCTTTCGCGAGGCTGTGACAGGTTATTTTGTTCTCTGTGCTGTCCTCTTGATTCGTGCGAGGTCGCTTAATAATTTGGCGACGTCGATCTGTCATGAAACGTCGTCGTCTTGTTCTAACCATAGTCGCTACGCGACGCTAATTTTTCAAAGTTTCAGCGGCCTTATTGAGAGCAGTGCTTTTGTCAGAAGATAGAGCCTATTAAAGCAGCCTTTGACTGTGTCATTAACGCAGAGTTATGACCCCTAATGACTAGGTGTCAGTTGTAACTGTAGCCATAAATTTCGGTCTCTTTATGGTCCTGGCGCTCTGTTGCCTTGGTCTTCGGTCGCTTTTGCATATCCGCCCTAGGATCGATTAATCCCAACCGTTGATTATACCCTTCTCTGGTATAAAAGGGGTTATTTTGGAACTCACTTTACCTCTTGCCTCATATCGAATTTTGCTTTCTTCCTCAATCGTTCATTATCCTCTTCACTTGTTTATCCTCCAAACTCTATGTCTCATAAATCGGGGAAAGCGGCCCAGGTTCGGATATTCAAAGCTCGTCCCATCCGGGATGTTTCCCTTTTTCACCACCGCTTCCCCGTAGCCAAGGCGATTATTTTAGGATTTTTTGAGTGGCGTGATATTATGGGGAGAGGGCTTACATGAACAACGAATGAAGACGGCTCCATGCTGCGCGTTCGGCTTTACGGGTGGTGGGAATTTATTGCCAAGCCTCCGGGAGCGGTTAATGTTACCATGATACGGGAATTTTACTCCGTGTTGTCGATGTAGCCTCTGGCGAAGCGGTGAAGCGACATTTCTCTCCGGGGTGTTCCCGTTATCTTTACTCCGGAGAGAATTAACCAAGTTTTTAACATACCCGCAATAAATCCCTCCTCCCATTATGAGATCGCCTGGGACCTTGCGGATGAGGAAAATAGGCAGATTCGTGCAGGTATTGCAATGTCGAGTTGTTCCCGAGAATCGGCGGGTTTGGTCTTTGGGAGTATTGCGTCCGACTCTCTCGCAGCGACCGTGAGTGGAAGAAGTTTATAAATTCCCGCGCTCTTATCACTGCCGATGCTGATGTTGTTAGTGAGAGCGAAGCGCTCCTTCTGCACGCCATTCGCGACCATAGAGTGGATATAGACTGGGGAGTGTTGATCCATCGCGAGGCACTAAGATATGCGTGCTCGGCGGCGGTTCAAGGTCGCCGTGGTACTGTCGCCGCATGCCTTTCGATCGCCGATATCCAAATTATGCGATGGCGCCAGGTGGTTCCTTCCATACGCCGACCGATATGTTTGAAAAACTTATCGGTGGAGCCCTTTGCGAGCATGATGCCGTTTTGGACCTCCACACATGTGATCGGAGGAAGATAATCATCCCGCAGCTTGATGGAAGTTTGTCCAGCTTGATCGATATGTTTGAAAAAACTTTCATCGTCATTTTTTTTTTTTTTTTTTTTTTTTTTTTTTTTTTTTTTATGACGACGAAAAGACAAGGATGTAAATACAATTTGGAAGAAACGACTTTATTTGAATTGGCTCGTTACATATAGTATTTTTCAGATTTCTCAGCATGCCATGGCCTATTATACTCGCGGCCCTCCTTGTCACTTAGCATGTACGTCCCTTTTTGATAACTCGCGAAACCGTGAGGGCCCTCCCGATTTTCCGATAGCTTTCCTTTTTTTCGCCGTGGCCCGTGGCTTGTCTTTTTGTAACGTAATCCCGACGGCGAAGTGATGATTGCGAATACGTTTGTCGTGATGACGCTTTGCCGCTGTTTATAGTTGACCACGATCAGATGCTCGCATGCGCCGCGCTCCTACTAGATCGAGCTCGAGTTTACTGGCGTGTGTTATTGACCTCGGCCAGAGAAAACGACCTAGGGCTTGGTAAGGCCATTTCCACAGTGCCATAGCCTCGAGCACCCATATGTTAGAGCAAAGGAGTTTCCCTCATTGTGATTTTTCGCGACGCCCCGAGTGCCCATAGAGTCGCTGGAAGGTGATCCGGCGATGGCTTCGCCTTCTCACCTGTGCTCTTCTTTAACACACTCGGGACCTGTTTGTTGGCATTTTCGGCTTGCCCATTTCCTTGCGGGTAGCACACGGATGATTGCCAATGTTTAACATTGTTCTCTTCACAGAATCTGCCGAATTGCCTCTCGATTGAGGTCCGTGATCGGAAACCATCACTCTTGGAACACCAAATCTTGTCCATATTTGATCGAGCAAAAAGTATGTTATGTCCCTGGTATTGGTTTTTACCAAGGCCTTAGCCTCGACCCATTTAGTAAAATAATCCACCGCGACGACAACGCATCAAGAACCCCGAGCTGGCGACCCTTCTTCAAAGGTCCGATGAGGTCGATTGCCCACATGTCGAAAGGCGTGCGGCTACCACTATGCTTTGTTCGACCGAGGGTAGCCTGGGATATTTGCGAACCTCTGGCAAGTATCACATCGCGCGGGTATGAGCTTTGGCGTCTTCATCTAATTTTGGCCAATAATATCCGGCTAGAAGTATCTTCGTGCTAGTGTTCGATTGGAGAAATGGCGCGCGACATTCCTCATGTAGCTCTGTTAGGATTCCCGTTACCTCCTCAGGTCGTGACGATCGCAGAAGGGGTTTGAGAATGAATGACGGTAAAGCACGTCGTCCATAATCGTGATATCTTGCGGCCCTTCTTACTAAGGCCCTAGCCGCAAGCGGTCGCTCGGAAGCTCTCCTAACTCAATATAAGACTTCATGATGTCGATCCAACAAGTGTTCTTGGGTTGGAAATCCATGATCTCGCCTACAGGAGATGGCGGGCTCCGATAGGTGTTCGACCATGATCTTTGGGATCGCACGACGCGTCTTCATTTGGTCAATTTGGACAAGTAGTCCGCCTATGATTGTCCTCTCGAGGATGTTTTTGAATTGACAATATGTGAAGTTGCGCCGAGAGCTTTTGACGAGGTTAATATACCTTTGTAAAATTTCGCAATGAATGCCATATGACCCTTTGATTTGATTTACCACCAACCGTGAGTCACAAAATACTTGTATATTTTCGACTTTCATGGCTTTGGCGAAGTTTTAACCCAAAGAATGACGGCCTCAGATTCTCGCCTGGTTGTTAGAGGCGGTGAAATCAAATCTCGAGCCTCGCTCAATTTCTTCTCGATGTTCCTGGTTCTAACAGGATTATTCCCGCGCCGCACCCTTTGTGATTAGCGGAGCCATCAACGTAGAGTCGCCAACAGTGACTTGGCCACGATAGGCTCGCCCTCTGTGGTGACCCTATCTTGGTCGCGCTCGAGCAGAGTCGCTCTTTCACCTCTTCGTTGAAGCTTGTTTACGCTATGAAAAATGGGAGAGCTTGGGCCTTCTACAGCCTTCCGGGGCTCATATCGGATATCAAACTCAGTAAGCTCGATGGCCCATCGGAGTAATCGACCGGACAGGTCTGGCTTGTGAAGAACTTGTCTTAGCGATGCATTCGATAATACTACGATGGTGTGCGATGAAAAGTAAGCCCTTAATTTGCGGGCAGCTATAACAACACAATAAGCCAACTTTTCTATATTAAAATAACGACTTTCAACGGGGCTTAGAGCTTTGGAAACATAAAAAACTGGCTTCTGCGAGCCTTCCTCCTCTTTTACAAGTGCTGCGGCTATGGCCCTATCTGAGGCTGCCAAATATAAAAACAGAGTATCCCCGAGCCTCGGGTCAAGTTAGCAACGGCGGTCTTGATAAGTATTCTTTGAGGTCTTTAAATGCTTGGGAGCATTCCATTTGTCCAAGAGAAGGTACCCTTCTTTCGAATTTTGAAGAAAGGCGGACTTCTTTCTGCAGATTTTTGAGACAAACCTACCCAAAGTTGTGATCCCGCCGTTGAGCATTTGTGACTTCTTTAATCTTGGTAGGCTCGCTCATGTTGACCAGGGCCTCGATTTTTTCGGGATTTGCCTCGATCCCCCTTTGACTTACCATAAAGCCCAGAAATTTCCCTGCCTGGACCCCAAAAGTGCATTTCGTAGGGTTTAGTTTCATCGAGTGATTCTTTACGTTTGCAAAGGTTTCGCGAAGGTCCTCCAAGTGATCTTGGCGACTTGATTTCACGACCATGTCATCAATGTAGGCCTCCATGTTCTTGCCTATCTGCGTGCTGAAAACTCTGTTTACCATTCTCTGATAGGTTGAGCCTGCGTTCTTTAGGCCAAACGGCATCATCTCATAGTAATATAGCCCGCCGGCGGCCCTGAAGGCCGTCAGCTCCTTATCTTCATCGGCCATTCTGACCTGGTGGTAGCCGGAATAGCGCCCGTAAAGCTTAAGGTCTCAAAACCCGCGATCCCATCCACCATTTTATCGATTCGAGGAGCGCGTAGGGTCCTTTGGGCAAGCTTTGTTTAGATCGTTGATGTCGACGCACATCCGCCACTTGCCGTTGTGTTTTTTCACCATTACTACATTTGCCACCGGGTGGGATATTGAAGCTCTTTGATTATGCCTGCCGCTAAAAGTTTTCGACCTCAATTTTTATTGCGACCTCCTCTTTTCAGAGAATTGGCGCGCCTTTGTTGTATTGGCCTGAAGTTGGGATCGACACTTAGGTTATGCAAGGCGACCTCCGATTCTACACCTCTCATATCGATTACCTCCCCAGCGAACGCGCCCAAGTTTGCTTTGAAGCTTGATCGCTCTTCCCTTTCTTCCTCGGTAGTCCTCGATCCTATTTTTATCTTTTGATCGGGATATTTGACGCTTATTATAACTTCGATCAACTCGTCTTGGCGGTGAAGTCGGGCTCGTCCCGAACTTGCAATGTTTCTACCTCTACGGCCTTCTCGGAGACTTCTTTCATCATAGCAACTCGATCCGTAGTCGTGTTAAGACCATCCGGTCGTGGTCGCCAGAGTCGACCTGCTTTTTGGTCATATAGTCGAGGAAAGCTCCAGGTCGGCTGATGGCGACCCCAACTTCTTCCCCTACGTGAAATTTGACCCGTTGGTGGGGAACGGACGCCACCATTTGGAACTTCTTCATAGCTGGGATTCCCAAAATCATGTTGTAGTAAGAGGCGTGTCGATTACCAAGAAAGTTATTATCTCCGTTCTACAGGGCTCATAGTCGCCCAAAATGATATTGAGGTCGATCGTGCCTTTGACCCGTACTGTGTCGGTGGTAAAAACTTCGAGGACCCCAAGGTAGGGTTTTAACTTGGCCTACACGAATCCGATCTGTTTTAAACAAATCCGAAATAGATGACGACGCGGCGCCGCCCTCATCGATCGACCATTACTCGGTTGACGCCCGTGCTTGTCGTTCACCCCACCTTTAGAATGAGGGTATCTCCATAGGCCACCGATCGTTGTTAGCTCGCTTTTGTGAATATGATTCCCTTCTCATTCTCTCCCAACACAACCGCTTTCGAAGCCGCGGGTATTGATTTGATTTATCCGAGATTTTAGTTGATGGTTCTTTGGGAATATTCCGTGGATGACTGAACCTCTCTCGATAGACGCGAGGCTGGCGTCCTTGACCGGGAGTGTTGTTCCCCTCGCGTTTATATTTCGGCTGGTCCTCACGGATCGCCTTTCTATCTCGCGCCTCAGGGTGAAGCATTCATCGGTGATGTGGCCATGGTCCTTGTGATAGTCGCAGATTTGGATTTATCGCGGCTATCGGGATCGCCTCATAGGCTTTGGTTTGTCGAAATGTTCACGAATTTCAAAGCAATATTTGGGATGCTTTGGTGTTGAGCGGGGTAAAATTATCCTCGCTAAATTTATGTACTGCTTTACCTCACGATCGCGATTAGTATCTCGTCCCTTTTCTTTTTTACGGTCATCCACGCGATCCTCCTTCGCGAACGTGGCTCTGTCTTTAGGCTTTGCTTTCCGGCAGACGGTGCCTCGGCGACCCCATCATTCGGCCCTTTCTAACATCTCCCCGAGACGCTTTTGGGGGCCGCAGATTGAATTCGCCATCGGGCCTTTGGCGATTCCGGTGAGGAAACATGTTATGACCGCATCGTCCGGAATGTTCCTTGTTTGATCATATATTCTGACGAACCGTTCGTAATATTCTTTTCCAGATTCATGCCCTCCCATACGAACCTCATATAGGTCCTCAATGGTTTTCTTCGCCCGCTTGCCGATTCAAACTCTCGACAAACTTTTCCGACAAATCCTCCCAACTTTCAATCGAGCGCGAGAAGCCCGCGTATCCAGGACGCAGCCCTATCCTGCATGCTGCCAACTAACGCGATGCACCAGGCGGATTTATTTTGTGTAGCAAGGGTGATGCGACCTTGGAACGCGGTGAGCCAGTCGTTTGGGCATGAATTTCCATTGTAATAGTTGTAACTGGGATAACTAACCTTTTCTCTGCTGGGAGGCAATGTTTCGGTAATCCCTTTAGCGAGCACGTCGATCCCGAAATCGGGCGACTTTCTCGACAGGCCTCGACTTTTTAATTCGCAAGCTCTTTTCTCATTACCTCCATACGTTTCGCCAAAATAGGTCGATCTCGGTCGTGGATCGTGCTTTGCGTGATCGCTCGCTCCGTTCTACGCTCACGATTCCCTATGATTTTGTGATCCCTCTTGGCGGGCCCTTTTTCCCGATAATTGTGCGGGCATCTTGTGCGTGTCTATCCTGCTGGATGGGCATCTCTTCTCTAGGAAGGCTGAGACGACTTGGGGCTAAAGCCTTGTCCTTCTCACCCAACCTATTAAACGCGGACCCTTTGTCGATCCTCTTTCCTTTTTGATGGTCGCGATCTTGGGGGGCCGAGGTTCGTGGAATTTCTTTCCTCGGTCCATAGCGACTGAAGAGTGCACGCTCTCTTACGTCGATTTCTTCGAATTTGGCTCTGGCGGCCCAGTCTCGCGATCGCAAGAGGATTTTGTTTTCGGGAGGATTCTGGTCGAATCGTCATAGGGGCCTGGCCCTTAGCCACCAAAGCGGAATTGGTGAGATACATAGTTTCAGCGTACCTGGCGTATTCCCTCATTTCGGCGACCTCTGGGTCCTCCTGAAAGCCCGGTTGTATTTCTGGGATCGATCTTTGGCTTTGCTGTGACCTCTCTCTGCGAGTTCCATCCAGGGCAACAATAGCCTCTTTTGACTTGGTTTTTTGATTAATGACATTTCGAGCATCGCTAGGTGCTAAGACCCCTCTCTGGGATCCTTCTCCTTCTGCAGGGAGATTGTCTAGCGTTTCTCCTGCGCCTTCCCCACGAGCTTGATGTAGCATAGTACCTTTTGCAGGGGTTTGGGGTGTTAGATGCCCTTTACTTCCAGCCATCTCTGCGTGGTGGCTTTTTGAGCGATTTCTTTGGTAAAGGGAAGAAATAAAGGCAGTTTGAGGACTTTTCTTTGTAAGATTATCTCCTCCTGAATGAGAGCTCTAGGTGATTTTTTACACAATCGGTTTCCCGGTAACGGAGCCAACTGAAGATGTCTAAATCCTCACGGGTGTCCTTGCGGTGTTTGGATGGTGGATATCTGGCTGTATTTAAGGTGTGGTGATGCTCCGGCGGGTGGTGGTGTGGAGAGAGTTAGAATGGAGAGAGCCTTTGCTTGCAAATATAGTGTGTATTTCATCTCTCCTCCTCTTTAGTTTACAATGACCACCCCCTTTTATAGAGGTGGATAACTTAGGGAACAAGTAATCTATTAGATATTTTACTAATAGATAGATCTTACTTAGATACTAAGCAAGACGAAATATCTAAGTTACAAGTGGGGAAAAGATCTGGATCAATCGGCGGCCATCTCTCTGAGGTCGCAAGGAGTAAGCCCTCTTTGGCCTCGTCCCCCCTGGCGACCCTCCTTGACTTGCCTGGATGGGATTCACAGGATCTGTTGCACTTGCCGGGGACCGCAAATGCCTTGGTCGCGGCGAGGTGAGACACAGTGGCCGCCCCTTTTGCGATCTCTCTTGTCATGCCGGAGGATGGCCGCAGTGGGTGGTCCCTTACTGTTGAGGTGGTGGAATTATTTATACCCATCATAAATCATAGGGAGATTTCTTTTTGAAAATTAATCAACCTATAACTGGAACCACAAAATACTCAACAATCTCCCCCTTTGATTCATTTTCAAAATAACAACTTTAAAGCTTTTATTAAGGGACATTAGAAAACATGGAGAGTTGCACTCCCCCTGAATATAAGCTCCCCTTAATTAGAGCTTTTCAACATAGAATAAATTCTCGTTTAAAAGCTTTAATACTACTTTCTCCCCCTTAGTTTGAAAATTAATCAAATAAGGACTTAAAAACTCGGGGTTGAGAGTTATATCACAAAATACTCATATAAAATTTAGTTTGACAAAATACTCAAGTAAAAGAAATAAAGTATAAGAGACTAAGAGTACTTCTCATCATTTGATACCGAGAGATTATGTCATTGAGAACTTGTATCAATGAAGTATTCCACTTGATACGAAGGATTACATCGTTAATTGCTTGTATCTCGAAATATTATTTTTATGCTCAAGGACCTACAATCATAAGATAAAGACAATGGTACCCTTTATACTTTGGGTCCTTGGGGGTTAGATTGAACTTTCTTAGGAACCCAAACTTTCCTAACTTTGGGTTTATGTGCAGTCTTTCTAACCCATACGGGTCTAGTTGACTGACCATAAAATCCATAGTCGGGATAGGATGAGTAATAATCATTACATGCATAAGGGTCATGATATGGATG
The DNA here is from genome assembly GCA_026214975.1 of Gentiana macrophylla. Lineage (NCBI taxonomy): Eukaryota > Viridiplantae > Streptophyta > Magnoliopsida > Gentianales > Gentianaceae > Gentiana > Gentiana macrophylla. The sequence goes on along the minus strand of CM047807.1, from coordinate 80,632,845 downwards.
AGAATGAAATGCATGACCATGATGTGATTGCCAAAAGTGTGGTTCGGCAAATCGTGGTGTGTGAATATTTTGCTTGTAAGTGTAATTAGGTGCTTGATGAATTCTAGGATCATGATATCTATATGAATTATCATTATGAGCATGATATCTACATGATGATGTATTCCTATAGGCATGATTTCTAGGTGATTCATAATCAGAGTCATAAGAGTAGTTCTTGGGAGTGTAATTCCTAGAACCTCTCCTATCATACTGATATGCGTGATGCTTCCTAGTGTTCGAAGTATGCTGTGAAGTGTGTGCTTTTGAAGATGAAGCACACTTGTCTGTATTTTTAGATGCAAAATGTTGTGCCGGTGATGTAAGTGCAATGGGTCGGGGCACAAAAGTTTCCTTTTGAGACTCGGGTTCAGTGACTACAGACTCATCCAAGATTCCTTCATTAGAAGTATCAAGAATGTGTTCAGTGTGACCCAGAGATTCTTTAGGAGATGAGAGAGAAGATTCCAATCTATTACGATTGTTCTCAAGCTGTTGAATAGCTTCTTGTAATTTATCTCTCTCATGTCTTAAAGACTCCAATTCAACCTCATATTTAGAAACCTTTTGTTTCAAATCAACTTCAAGAGATTTAACTTTTAACTCGAGTTGATTTGTGGTGCTCGTTAAAGAACATATGAGATCGTCTTTCTCAACTATGTCCTTTTTAAGACCCTTATTATTTTTAGATAGAAACTCACATCTATTCATGAAAAATTTAGCAACTTCAATGGGATCAGGTGGTGACTCAGATTCTGAGGCGTAGCTTGATTCTGAATTAGACTCAGAACATTGTGATTGGTTGTCCGAATGCTCCAAATTTGGTTGTGATTCATTTCCCGAGTGTTCTTCAATTTTAGCTCCAAGAGCCAGCTCATGCATAGGCTTATTAGATGAGGATTTAGATCGAGCCACACGATTTCTGCGACCCATTTTGCGGTTCAGATGGCAAGCTTCTGCAAAATGTCAATCTCAAAAGACCAAGTATATTATATCACAGAAAAGTGGTTTATACCAATTAAATATGACAAGGAGAGACAGTTTGAATATAATCCACAAGAAATTATCTCAAATAACAACACTTAAGAAATGATATGTGAAGCACAAATTTGGCAAATAGAACAGTTGAGCACTTAAAAAAAATTGGTCAAATGAGATATTCAGCAAATCAAATAAATAATCTGATTTATTAAAAAGTTTGCAAGCTTGATTTCAATTTACCAAGACTTATAGTGACGTTTAGACAAACGTTGCAAAAAGGTTCCAAAAGCAGATCAGATCATAAAACAAGTACTAAGACTAATGAATATATATCAAAGGCACTCAATCAAGGATGCAGAAGCAACCTTTTAAATCTGCCAAGATGTATAGAGAAACGTATTCAATATAATCCCTTAAGATAAAGCAATCTCAGTTTAGATACAAAGCTTAAAACTTATACAGGATACTATTTCCGAAATTATCAGGATAAATCAAGTCCGAGAAAAACAACCAAAAACAGATCACCAAAGTTTATACAGCAATGTATTAGCAGATCGTGTATCAGGACTATGGTACGATAGAGGTTCAACAGATGCACAAAAAAACAGGTTCAGTGAACAGCCAAATAATGTGCACAGGAGGTGCAGCAAAGTTGGAGAACAATAACACACTTAGGAAACACAGTCAACAAAGTGCAATATTCAACAGATTCAGCAACAGCACAACTAAACACTATAGCAAGGTTCTACAAACAGATTCAATAGGTTGGAGATGCTAAGCAGCAGTTTTAGCAAGAAATCAAGAAAGGGGCAGAAATTTAGTGTTCCAATCACAAAAAAAAAAATAAATACCGAAGGTTTGATCACTAGGTGACCAAGCTCTGATACCAATTTTTAGGATCAAGCGCTTACCATTGTATTAAAACCAATTGGTGTTAGTAAAGGTGCTACTTTATTTCCTTATACCACACCTTCACGGCGCCATGGGTCGAATGCGCATAGGCGGGCAGAGTGCTGTATACCCAACATGCTGCTTTCTCAAAAGTTTCATTGGTAATGCCAGTGGCCAGCTGAGAGAGTTTGTGCCTTGTGTCAGCTGGTTCTGGATCTGTTTGATGTCCCTTGTCTTGATGTTGAGTGACATCTCGCTCCAGTTTCAAATCATCAAGAATTTGGGTAGATGTGTATCTTTGGAGTTGCTTGAGCTGCAGCCTCTTATCTCTGTGTGCGGGGTTGCTTTGGATGGTGTGGCGATTCTTTGAACCAGTGTCCACAATGTGTGTGTTGTCAGCTGGAACATTCACAGTCAGTGGTTGAGTGGCTGTCTTTGCCGGAGTTGAGGACTTGTTGGATGCTTGTGGTTTCAAGAATGTACGGAGAAGAGTTGTATCATCAATTGCATCTGGTGCAAGAGCATCCTCTTCTCTATCTTTACCAAAATCACCATCATTATCATCATTATCATCATGATCATCATCATGATCATCATCTGAGTCATCACTCTGTCTCCCAGAGGCCTGGGGCAGTTTTGTCTTGGCTGCATCAACCAGGTCCCATAGAGGCGATTTATCAAGTATACCTACCAGAGTTGTGATTCCCAGAAAATTAAATAGCCATGCTTCTTCAGCAAGCATGCGGTCTGAGTCTTGAAGTTGTTTTGTGGAATCCCCCTCCTTCCACTCAAGATAATCTGCAATTCGATCATCTATATCGTTTGCAGACAATTGTGCAGCTTCTTCTGGAGATCCCTCATCATCTCCAGTATCTTTCCTACTGGGATGTTGCTCATCCTCTTTGTCATTCTCTTCTTCCTGTTGCTCCACCTCGTTTGTAATCCTCTTCCTCTCAGATCTTCATCAATTAATTTTCCAAAGTCCGTCTTGTCCAGATTTTATTTGAACCTTTTGCTTCTTTCTTTGACTGGTAGTGATTTGTGTGGATTTCTTCCTTTTCCCGTCTCATGTCTTCTTTTGTTGTTTAATATAGGTAAACATGACTTTGGATTCATGCAGTTTGTGGAGTTGAACAGTAGGGACTTTAAGACATTGCATTAGATAGTGTAACTGAATCCCATATGACTTTTTCACCCAGAATTGGCCATTCTTTGTCTTTCCCTCTTTTATCCCCTTCTTTTCCGCTTTTACTTCTCCTTGGATTTGCTCTTTGATTCGTAGGAAGAAGTATTTTGCCCAATTGAATTGTAGATTGTTGTAAATGATTCCCATTAGCCGCATTCTAGTTTCTGTCATGGCATTATTTGCGCCCAACTTTCCTTCAATGGTTTTGCCAATTAGGGCACTAAATTCATTGAATGGTTTCTTCAATGCAGATCTCAGACAGTTGACTTTTGTAGATCCTGGGTTTGTCGTTTTGGCGATAGTTGCCTAGAAATCATCCAAGTTTTGTGATACCAATGTTACTTTTGCTTGACCTTTATTTGAAAGTTTGAGATGTTTTCGAATTACCTTTTCTGTGATCACCACTTCTTTGCCGTTGACAGATGCAACGATCTTGTCCGCTTCCCACTTGTCACCTTCTTCGCCACAAGGAGCCCGGATCACACGTATCAAGTGATTTCCGAAAGGATATGAGATTTTCATAGCACACCTCGGTTATTGGAGGATTGAGAAAGGTTGATAAATTTAGATTTTCACAGCCTGCTGCCAACCGTTTGGCATGCTCGTCATTTCCGCACAGTTTCAGGTAGTGTTCTGCTTGGAAGAATGAACCAGTGGCAATCGATTTTTCATACCCAGCTTGGGTGATTGAGGAAGATGATGTCATTGTTGAAGATGAGAGGGGGTTTGAAAATGAACTTGAGGTTGCAATAGAGAGAAACAAGAATAGGGTTTGTAATTTGCAAGAGAGCGTAAAGATTTCTGAAAATATTTAAGTGTGGTTTATATAGTGTGATTTGGGTAGTGTGAATGTGGTTTGAATATGGAAGGATTTTGTGACATCATGGCGTAATTTTGTGTATGTGAATTGCGATATTCAAGCGTAATGGGGGAGTGGTTTGAGGTAAGTAATGATAGAGCCCGGGAATCGAGGAATTTTCAATTCGAAAAATAATACAATTACCTCCATGATCATAAATTGATCTCCACGTGTGTAATCTTTCACAGAATAATCCTCCATAATTGCCTTATTCTCCACGTGTAATCAGAATTGATTTTGTTCACACTTTTAATTTATCCAAGTCTTTATTTCGGTGAAGTGCCTTGGCTGGTCACTTAGCCGATTAAATGGGTTCTTCATTGAGCTACTCCATTTAACTGTTCCTAACAATCAGTTAAGTTACCTTCACTGGTTACCAGTGCCTTTCCTGCTACACCTCTTGTAACGGCAAAGGTTGTACCAGTTGATGAAGTCACTTAGCCGATTACTCCAGTTGGCTGCTCCTTGATACTTAGTCAATTTCAATCATTCCAAACTCAGTTCTCAACATACTAAATCTTTCATAGCTGAGTGGTTTAGTGAAGATGTCAGCCAATTGATCTTCAGTAGGTATGTATTTTAGGATGACATCTCCCTTTTCAACATGGTCTCTGATAAAATGGTGTCTCACATCAATGTGTTTTGTTCTCGAATGCAATCTTTGGATTTTCAATAATAGATATTGCACTTGTGTTATCACACATGATTGGAATTGTTTTCTTCCATTCCATAGTCCCTTAGTCGTTGTCTTATCCAAAGTACTTGAGCACACAGCAGCCTACTACCGCTATATATATCTCGCTCAATTTGTTGATGTAGATATGGAGTTTTGCTTTTTGCTGAACCAAGAGACTAGTCTGGTTCCTAGCATTTGACATGTTCCAGAGGTGCTTTTTCTATCTATTTTGCATCCAGCATAGTCAGAGTCTGAATATGATATCAATTTGAATCCTCCATCTTTTGGATACCAAATTCCAACATTTATAGTGTTTTTCAAGTATTTGATTATCCTTTTGGCTGCTAGAAGATGTGATTCTTTTGGTTGTGCTTGAAATCTTGCACATACTCCTACTGCAAATGCTATATCAGGTCTGCTTGCAGTTAAGTAGAATAAGGATCCAATAATTCCTCTATACATTTTCTGATCAACATCCTTTCCTGCTTCATCTTTTCCAAGTATGACTCTGGCACACATTGGTGTGTCTGTTGTGCCACTTGTATCCATCCCATACTTGTGTATCAAATCTCTTGTGTACTTGGCTTGACTAATGAAAATGCCATCCTTCATTTGCTTTACTTGAAGGCCAAGAAAATAGTTTAATTCTCCCATCATGCTCATCTGAAATTTGCTCTTCATCAGGTTTGCAAATTTTTCACAGAGCTTTTCATCCTCTGATCCAAAGATTATATCATCAACATAGATTTGAACCAGCAATGTGCTTGCTCATTCCTCTAGTTTGAATAGAGTCTTGTCAATAGTTCCCTTGTTGAATCCATTCTTGATCGTAAATTGTGATAGTGTTTCATACTGTGCTCTAGGTGCTCTGCTTGAGGCCATAGAGGGCCTTCTTGAGTTTGTATACTTTGTCTTCTTTTCCTTTGATTTGAAATCCAGGAGGTTGTTCTACATAAACTTCTTCTTCCAAATGTCCATTTAGGAATGCACTCTTGACATCCATTTGATAGACTTTGAAGTCTTTGTATGCGGCAAAAGCTAGAAAGAGTCTGATTGCTTCCAATCTTGCTACTGGTGCAAATGTTTCATCATAATCTATTCCTTCTGCTTGAGAATAGCCTTTTGCAACTAGCCTTGCTTTGTTCCTTTCTCATCCATCTTGTTCCTGAATACCCATTTTGCACCAATGATGTTGGCCATATCTGGTATGTCAACAAGTTCCCAGACTTCATTTCTTTCAAATTCATTTAGTTCTTCTTGTATTGCTGTGATCCAATCTACATTTTGGATTGCATCATCTATGGTCTTAGGTTCCACTTGTGATAGAAAGCAAGTTAGCATGTGCTCCAGTTGTCTTCTGGTTCTAACTCCTGTGTGAATATCTCCAATAACTTGTTCTTCAGGATGGTCTCTTAGCCAATTTAGATCTGGTTGAAGTTGTTCTTCACTTGGTGCTTCCATGCCTTCATGCTGAGCATGAACTTCAACTTCAGGTGCTTCTTCTGTTGTATTGATATGTGGCTCCTCTTGATTTTCAAAGTGATGATTCGTGATAGTATTTGGTATGGTTGCATTTGTATAGATTTCATTCATGTTTCTTTTTCTTCTTGGTCTTGAAGATTTCACCATTTGTATTTGGTTCATCAAAAACCACATGTATTGATTCTTCAATCACCAATGTTCTTTTATTGAGTACTCAATGCTTTCTTTGGTGTCCGAGTATCCCATGAAGATTGCTTCATCGACCTTCTCATCAAAGGTATGCATTTGGTTCTGTTTAAGACAAAACATTTTGATCCAAACATATGAAAATATGAGATATTGGGTTTTCTACCATTCCATATTTCATATGGAGTCTTTCTATGATATTTGTTGATGATTGATCTGCTTTTTTGTATGACATCTTTGTGTTTTGTCGCTTCAAACCCAAAATCTCTTTGGCAAGCATGCTTGAGCAATCATTGTTCGATCGCTTCTTTGAGGGTTCTGTTTCTTCTTTCGCTACACCATTTTGTTATGGAGTGCTGCTGCAGATAGTTGATGTAGAACTCCATTTTCTTCATGATGAGGTTCGATGATTTCATTTAGAAATTCGGTGCCTCTCTCTGATCGATCGATCTTTATGATCTTTAGTTCTTTCTCATTTTGGAGTCTTCTCAGCAAATCTGGCAGCTTTTTGAGTGTCTCTTTCTTCTTGTTCATGAAAATGGTCCAGGTGTAATTTGAGAAGTCATCCACCACTACAAGGGTGTATTTCTTACCAATCACATTTACTGGTGTGACTGGTCCAAACAGGTCCATGTGTAACAGATGTAGAACTCTTGTTGTATATTGATAAGGCTTTGACTTGAATGAACTTTTGATCTGTTTTCTTTTCTGACATGCATCACATAGACTTTCTTTCTTGAATGTGATCTCTGGCAAACCTTCAACTAACTTGTTCATTGATAGTTTGTTGATGGTCTTGAAATTCAGATGATTTAATCTTCTGTGCCAAATCCAGCTTGTAGATTGTTTGTTTTGTACCAGCAGACATGTTTCTGCCTTGGCTGTTCTCCAGTCCACAACATACATGTTGTCTTGTCTTCAACCTGCAAGAACCACTGTGTTGGTTTGGCTGTGAATCACTTTGCATCCTTCTTTGTTGAAGTGCACATTGTAGCCTTTGTCACAGAATTGACTGATGCTCATCAGATTGAAATTTAGTCCTTTGACATATGCCACATTTTGAATCTTCAAATTGTTCTTGAGTATTATGCCTTCCCCTTAATCTTGCCAGGGTTTTCTTTGCCTCCAAATGTGACTTTGGGTCCATCAAAAGCCTTGAAGTCAGTGAGCCATTTCTTGTTTCCTGTCATGTGTCTGGAACATCCACTATCTATGTACCAGACATCCTACAAAACAGATTAATTAAGTTTAGGTACCCAACACTGTTTGGGTCCATACCTGTTAGCAATCATGCCTCCCATACCAAGTGTGTATCCAAAAGGTCTTCTTTTTGGATAATTGAAGTCATCAACTTCATATGTATAAGGCATGGCAGAATAGCTTCTAATATTCTTGCTGAAGGTATTCTGATACTTTTCTCCACCTTTTGGTGCATTTATATCCTTCTTCACTTTCCAATATGCAGTAGGAAACCTTTCCTGCTTCAAGTGTCTAGGAACAGATTGATTTTTCTTAACCACATGATGCATTTTGTGGAATGGTTTCCTCTTGTATTTTGGAGGTGCAACATTCCAATCATCCTCTGAAGGGTAAATTCTGCCTTTACCTTTCGGATGGTCGTTGTTCTTGATTGACCTGGAATGAGGATTTAGTCCGTTGTTTCACTACACTAGGTTTTGACTTCACGAGCAACAGATGATGATCTGTTGGAACTATGGTCCGCCTTTCTAAATTTTGATCCATTAATGGTCCCTGAATTTAGAATTGTGTTGACCATTATTCCTACTTTCATCCTCGATTGTTGTAGCCAAGACAGATCCGATCCAAACTTTTTGAGGGTTTGTAAGTCGGTGCTTTTAGTGGTGCAGTGGTTACCTTTACTGGTGAGGAGATTTTTTTAACTGATATGTCAATAACAGATGTATGATCATCTGCTTTTTGTTGATCATTTAAGTAGGTCTCCTTACTAGTTAATTCAGCTTTTGCTTCATCCAGTTCTTTCCTTAATCTCTTATTTTCTTTTCTTAGATCCTTGCATTCCTTTTCCAGAATTTCATGATTCTTTTCAATTTCATCAAATTTAGTCATGAGATTTTGGACTAGGTCTGCTGTATCTAATGGGAGAGTAGAAGATTGTGCAGTGTCAGATGAGGATGTATTAGATGAAGAGTAAGAGCTAGATGATACCTCAGATTCATCTGATTCTTTAGCCATTTGACATAGGCTTGTTTCTTCAGTATCTGAACTGTCACTTTCATCTTCATCCAATTCTTTGGTCATGAGGCATATGCATGCTTTCTCCTTTTCTGAGCTGTCTTCTTCATCACTATCATCTGAATCATTATCAGATGATTCTTCATTCTTCTCTTTCTTTGGATTCTACCTTGAGTGCTTTCTTGCTTTTTCTCTTTTCAAATGCTTTGTATTTCTTCTTTTCATCATCTTTGTCATTTTCTTCAGACAATCGCCTTGAAGTGACCTTTTTCTTGTTGCAATTGAAGCATCCGTATTCATCATATTTCTTCTTCATGTCTCTGTTTGAGCTTGACCTCTTGTTTGATGATGAATTTCCTTTGAAGGGCTTCTTTTTGCTAAACCTGTCAAAGCGTTTAACCAATAGAGCTACCTGTTCTTTGAGTTCATGTGTTTCTTTGCTGATGTAATCGGTAAAGTTACTTTGCTGGGGTGCAACCAGTGTAGTGAGCTTTTGTGTCTCTGCGGAGCATCATCTTCACCGTTCAATTCGAATTCATGAGCTTTTAATTGAGACATCGATTGTCGAGTGTCGGTGCTTGCAAGATTTGTTGTTCCTCCGACATCGATGTTATGATCTTCCATCTTTCGTAGTCCTCTCAAGATCTTCAAGCATACTTCTTTTTGGGGATATGTGTGTCCAAGCTGTTGCAGTTCACTGATGATGCTTGAGAATCTGTTGTCCATTTGATCTATGGATTCACCAGTCTTCATTTTGAAGTTTACAAACTTCTGTTTTGCAACAGATAATTTGTTTTCTTTAACTGCTTCAGATCCTTCATTTATCAATGATAGCTTGTCCACATCTCCTTTGCTGTTTTGCAGTCTTTGATTCTCATGAACATGTTGCTATCTAGGGTCTTCAAGATCATGTCTTTTGCAACAAAGTCCAGGTTTGCTCTTCTCCTGTCATCCTTGGTCCAATCCTTTTTAGGTTTGTCAATTTCCTTTCCTTGATCTGCTCCTGTGCCCACCACAGTAGTGATTGTGATTGGTCCATCATTAATTACATCCAGCATTTCTTCATGAGTTGCTGCAAGATGAGATAGCATTCTTATTTATATTCATCAAAATTATTAACATGAAAAACAGGTACTTTTGACAAGAAGTTTGAGGAATCCATCAGTGAAAATGAAGATATAAATGTAGATGTATAGAAAACTCAGATTTGAAAACTACTTTGAAAATATGTGATCTCCTTGTTACCAGAAATTAGATCTGAACAGGTTCTGATACTAGAAACACTGCTCCGATACCAATTGTTGGTCCCAGAGAAGGGTGAAACTATAGTCAGAGGGGGGGTGAATGACTATAGTGGAGTTTCAAAAACTTTTCTTTTATTTAAAAGCTTTTGGGCAGCGGATAAATCCATTCTTACTATGTTGTTTTCAAATCAGTTTAGACAGTCATAGAATTAAGTTATGGTGTAGGCAAATTAAATAAATGCTGTAAAGTAAATTGCAGAAATTAAATTGACACAAGGCTTATAGTGGTTCAGGGTGGTGTAATCCCTTAATCCACTCTTCTCCTGTGATGATCGGAGGAATTCACAATTGTTTTCACAGATACAATAGTATGATTGTCCTTGGCTTCCCAAGCTTCACAATCTACAAGACTATCACTCCTTGACCGCAATGCCTTTGATGATTGATCTTCCTTGTCGCTCCTTGAGATCAAAATCCTTCAACAAACTATCACAGATTCAACTCCTTCTCGACATTGCCTCGATTCCGTTGCTTGATTTGATGTGAATGTGATTCACACACTTGGTTGATCAAACTCAGCCCCAAGTATGACTTTGTAGCTCTGATATCTGAGTTGATCACTAGATGTTTCCTTGTAGGTTCAGAGAGAAGGCTTTTTTCAAATTGACAGAGTTTTCACTTGATTTTTATGTTTTTGTTCCACACTTTCTCTGTCTGTCAATGCCTTCTATTTATAGCCTTGAATAACCTTGATTTTGAAATTCCGTCCGTTGGCTATATTAATGAGGGAATAATCCTTGATTTTATTCTTGATTCCCCCTTAATTGCATTCTCCTTGATTTCAGTGATCGGATTCTTTCTTCAAATGTATAGCAGAAAATCCGTCCTTGATTGATCCTCTATTGATTGTGCATTTAATGCATGATCTTCTGAATCTTCAACGTATACTAAATCTGATCTGGTAAGTGTGACTTCGCCATTTTTAGAACGGTCGAGTGATCCTTCTGACTTAGCCGTTTTTAGCTTTTCCTTCACCGTTTCGTCTTTACTCAGCCGAAAGTGAGTCTGCTTTGCCGATTCACAGTTTTCTTCTTTGTTTCTGTTTGAGGAGAATATTTGTACTTCACTGATCTTTGATTGGGGTGAGATCAGTGTACACCATATTTGAATATTAATGTACATCGCTTGTAATATAACTTAGACTTGTCCAAGGTCATCACAGACCTCCTTGGTTACAAGTCAGACCTTTAATGTCTGCATTGCTTCTCTGTTGTTGCTTGGTTGGCTTCACTCTGCCGAATATCTATTTTTGCTTTGCCGTCCTATCACTAGTACAATACTTGTCTGACTCAACTTATACAACATGTCAGACTCTAAGTAAAGACTTATACAGAGAGTTCTAACTTATTTCAAACTTGCTATAATAGCTGGTATGGCCATCATCAAAACATAATAAAATGTTCCTAACAGTTAGTCCGTGGTGAACTTAATCAGAGTTTAGGGTCTCTTGATTAAAACACCAATAATGCGCCCAGAACACCTTAGGGTGTGATAGTCTTATCCGGACTGTCGGTAGAGATTGCCTACGTGGGGCATTTATATATGATGGCATTCATATAGGACTGGACCGATTTAATCTGTATTTCTCTGTATAATTCCGTAATCGAGGAATCTTATTAAATCATTAGATGATCATACATGGATCAACCTTAATCCTGAGGTGATCACAGGGTGCTGCTTGTCTCGGGGTAGTGTTTGATGTTAAGTATTTTGTGGTACTAAGTAATAAGTTGATTAATTTTCAAAAAGGTTTTTCCCTCCGATTTAAAGCTTTTATTTATTATATTGTGTGACTTTTTAACATGTTATAGTTGTCACTAATAAATATCGAGTTTAAGTGTTTTTGCAGGTATCTCAAAGTTTAAATAAGAATGCAAACACTTAAACATTATGTGATGACATTTATAATATGTTATATAGTTATGTGTGACGGCATTTTTAATGAATGTAACACACGTAATATATTATATCACATGTTATAAACGTAACACAAATTAATGTGTTATGGCATTCTAAATATAAATGTCCTTGGGCTACATCTGCTGATCCATTTTAATCAGTCCTTATTATTATTTCCAGCCATTGATCCATATTTTCCCTAAAACAAATAAACATATTATTAAATTCCCATTGCTACTTTCATTCACTAGAATTTCGGCTGCTCCCTTCATTTGACCGTCCCTCTTGCCAAAATCAAATCCCTAAAATCTCTAATTCAATTTTCCGACCCTCTGCAATTCTCTTACAGATTGCTCACTTCTCTCTGCTGGCTAATCCCTTCCTCGTGTCTATTTCACTTATGGAAGGTCTTTCGAATAGCAACGCGAATTTCCTAAATCGTGAAGGCTCTTTCTATTATCTGATTCGAATTCATTTGAATCAACAATTGCAACCGAATATCTCAATTCCGGAAGGCATTCTTGGCCTTTATTACTATGGATTCGCAGCCCTTATAGCGTGATGGCATGGCGTCTTCAAATGCTCAAAACCGAAGCTTTAATGCTCAATTTTCTACCTATTTCAGGAAGTATCCGTTCGCTCTTATTCTCGTGTTAATTTCGCCTGCGATATTATGCCGATTTGATTATGATTCTATCCGACTTAGGCTCGTTTTGGCGATCCTATTTTCGAGGCGTGGCCAATATCGAGCCATTAATGCATAAAGATCGCAGTTTTGGCAACCCTACGGCTCGGAAATCCTCCTGGAGCTTGATTTTGAAAATTTTACGAACGGTTAGAGCATTAATTGTCCTGCTTCCATGTCACGGCTCTTGATCGGACCTATGTAAGTGAACCGGTGAAATGGTAAATTGGCTGACCCGATTCCGCTGTTTGACCGAGAGAAATGGCTCAATGAAGTCCGGTTGGTGTGCCTAGTCCCGTCGGTTATAACTCGGCTTTGGCCCTAAATCTATAGCCAAACGGGTTCTCGGTTTAAATTGACCTATATGACAAACCGATATCTTTGTGATAATTGGTTCGTCCAATTTAGGCCAATTCGGTTATTTACCCCATCTAGGTATTAGAATTAGAAATCACTGTATTCCGATTCTTTCCAATGTTTAAGCACTTCCATTTTGACACAGGGTTGGTTGGAAAAATGATAAAACGTGTCAAATTGATCGTGGATTGTGTGCCAAGGTTATCTCCTTTAGTCACATGTCAAAAGATTATATGGAAAGAATTTTGGATTTGCAGTAATTTCTATTCATTGCATTTGAGGGTTCTTCACCCTCTCTTGCTATAAATACTTAGTATATTCGGACTTGCAAAAATAACTTTTCCACTTGCAAATCTACATTTTCTTAAAACAAAAGTATCTGTTTTTCATTGTGTTTTAGAAGTCTCGAAGGACTTGAAGTGGTGATTCAAGCCGCAAGAACACGATCGGTGGCATACTGGGGCTGTGATCTTGGACGTTGAATCAACCTACCGGTTCTTGGTTCAAGATTGGAGGTGAGACATTTGGTGTTGACCTCTCCTATTGACCAAGAAGCTCTTCTTGTTGTTTTTACGTTTTTATAGCATTCCTTTTGTGTGTATGACAAAGTGTGTGTGCTAGATTAAAGCGTAGTCTGCGTTAGTTTTGTCTAGTGAAAATCTAGCTAGTGTTCATTTGACATAATCCGTGTTCGAGATCGAGTCTCAAAGGCACTTGGTTTGATAAACCAAAGTAACTTGTCCGGAAGAGACTTGAGGCGATTCTTGACCGTAAGAGATTGAATCAAAGTGATACTAGGCCGATTGATTCACCGTCGGTTTACCCCTTATTGTTACCATCATCCAATTTCGTTTCGACTCAAACTCATTGAGTTTAGTCTTTCAAATTCGTTGTGTTTTCTTTTGTGTGCTTGGTTGAATTTCATGCTAATCTGTTTAAACTTTCGTCGCGCACATTTTACATCAAGCATGCTGTTTTGCTGAATTTATTGCATCTCAAAACCTACTGCATTTGTGCTTTAAGTGCTGATCCTTAATCTGCTACATCTGCTTAACTGCATACTGCATTTCACCCCTATTTGTACTGTGAATCTGCTGCCTGCTTTCTTGCTGAACCTTTGGCTGAGTTTTGAATCCTTAAATGCTGCCTTAAGAGCCTGTTGCTATTTGCTTAGCTGACGTCTTATAACCTGTTGTTCTGAGAAACCTGCTGCTGTCTTAGAGTGCTGTAATATCTGTGTAATAAGCATTTTAAGTTAAGTGTGTTAGAACAACTGAACAACTTGTACTCAGTCTTGAATTCTCCTCTGATAAACTTACCAGTCTTGGTGTATTTATCAGTCTAGTATTCAACTGAAAGTTCAGCTTAAAGTTTATCTGGCTGTTGTATTGTTCAGTTGAGTGTGGTATAGCATCCTGTATAAAGTTCAGTACAATTTGCACTATCTGTTGTATTCTCTGTACTAGAACCTGAACCTCTTTCTTGATATATACTCTCTATTAATTCTGAAGTAATTGCATTTTCACTTTAAGTGATCTGGATTTGATTTGTTCTAATAATTTTTGTAATAGTATCCTCTAAGTCTGCATCTAAACTGAGTTTGCATTATCTTTGGGGATTATATAAAATATCATTCTCTGAAGCAATACATCTTGAATGATTTGAAAGATTGCTTCTGCATCGTTGATTGAGTGTCTTTCAAACATATTCATTAGTCTTAATATTTTATTTGTGATCTGATCTGATCTGATCTGATCCGCTCTTGTCTATAAACTTGTTCAGAACCTTTTGCAACGTTTTGTAAAGCGTCACTATAAGTTTAAGTTGCACCTAGCTGCCTGCGTATTGACTTGATTAAATAATATAAACCATATTGTTTTTAATCAATTTGCCTTTAATCAAGCCTGCTTGTTGTTCCTATTAAATCAGATTATTTGAATCAACTTGAGATATCCTGCTATTTGTTCTAATCACAATAAATTAATCACATTTGATCACTAAGGTTTATAACACAAGCGAATAGTTAATTAAGTGAGCTTCCGCACTTGGTTACTAGTACTTGTGTTAAATTCGAAAAAGAAGTCAAAAATCTCCCACACTCTATTCAACCCCCCCTTCTAGAGTGTGTTTTCGCCATTATCGATCCAACAATTGGTAGCAGAGCTTGGTCACCTAGTGATCAAATTTCGGTATTAATTCTTGTGATCATTGTGTGATCATCTTGTGCTAATTTGTCTTATCTTTTTCGAATAATTTTTCAAACTTTATCTCCTTGTCCTATTTAATTATTTGATTAAGCTTTCACTTGAACTGCTCTTGCATCTGCTTTCTGCTTCAAGTTACCGTACCATAATATAATAAATTTCTTGTCATCTGTTTTGCAACATTTTAACCACCTGCACTTATTTCACACCATCTTGTCTGTCAGTTTTTGATTAATCACTTGCACTCTATTTTGGTGTCCCAGTGCTATAATTTGAGATTGACTATCTGATCTCAATCTTTTGAACTATCTGTTTGCATTTAACAGTACTTATCTTATAAGTCTCTAGCTTTGATACTACACCTTTTTGTTTTATACTCGCTGCTTATCATTTGCATATCTTTTGCTCAATAAACCAGCTGTATAACAATTTGGTTTAATTTTTTTTTTTTCATAAATTAATTATCTTTGTGATATTTAATTATTTGATATAAATAATTTTCTGTGATATAATATACTTGGTCTTTTGAGATTGGTTTTTTTTTTTTTTTTTTTTTTTTTTTTTTGTAGAAATTATTAAGTTTGTCATCTGAATCACAAAATGGGCCGCAGAAAACGTTTGGCTCAATCTAAACCGTCTTCTAATAAGCCTATGCATGAGCTGGCTCTTGGAGCTAAAGTTGATGAGCTTTCGAGCAATAAAGCAAAATCAAATTCTGAGCATTCTGACAACCAATCACAATATTCTGAATCAAATTCAGAATCAAGCTACGACTCAGAATCCGAGGAACACCTTGACATCATTGAAATTTGTAAAGGCTTCAAAAATAGATGTGAGTTTCTAGCTAAAACAAATAAAGGTCTCAAAAAGGACATAGTTGAGAAAGACAATCTCATATGTTCCTTAACGAGCACCACAAATCAACTCGAATTAAAAGTTAAATCCCTCGAAGTTGATTTGAAACAAAAGTCTTCCGATTACGAGACTGAATTGGAATCTTTACGAAATGAGAGAGTTAAATTAAAACAAGCTATTCAAGAGCTTGAAATCAATCTTGCTAGATTGGAAACTCCTCTCTCATGTCATAAAGAATCCTCGGGTCACACTGAACACATTCTTGATACTTCTGAGGAAGGAACCTTGAATGAGTCTGTAGTCACTGAACCTAAGTCTCAAAAGGAAACTTTTGTGCCCCGGCCCATTGCACTTGATCATGCATCACCGGCACAAAATGTTGCACCCAATAACACATATAAGTATGCTTCATCGTCAAAATCACACACTTCACATCATACTTCAAACACTAGAAATAATTCCAATAGGAAACATCATGCTTATCAGTATGATAGGAGAGGTTCTAGGAACTACACTCCAAAGAACTACTCTTATCCATCTGATTATGAATCATCTAGAAATCATGCCTATAGGAATGTGCATACACAATCATATAGAAATAATGATAATTCATACAGATATCATGCTCATAATGACAATTCATATAGATATCATGATTCTAGAATTCATCAAGCACCTAATTACACTTATAGGCAAAATATTCACACACCAAAATTTGCCGAACCACACTTTTGGCAATCATATTATGATCATGCCTTTCATCGTCATTCATATCATGATCCATATGCATTTGATTCATCCTACTCATACTATCCCGACTACGGATTTTATGGTCAGTCAACTAGACCCGTATGGGTTAGAAAGACTGCCCATAAACACAATGTTAGGAAAGTTTGGGTTCCTAAGAAAGTACAACCTAACCGCCAAGGACCCGAAGTATAAAGGGTACCATAGTCAATTTCTTGTCCTTGTAGGTCCCTTGAGCTTAAATAGAATATTTTACTGATACAAGCACTTAATGGGCATGATGATAATCTCTTGGTATCAAATAATAGGGAAGTACTCTTATACTTTATTTCTTTTACTATGAGTATTTTGTATATGAATATTTTATATGAGTATTTTGTCAAACTAAATTTTATATGAGTATTTTGTGATATAACTTTCAACCCCGAGTCTTTAAGTCCTTATTTGATTAATTTTCAAACTAAGGGGGAGAAAGTAGTATTAAAGCTTTTAAACAAGAACTTGTTCTATGTTGAAAAGCTCTAATTAAGGGGGAGCTTATATTTAGGGGGAGTGGAACTCTCCATGTTTTAAAATAAACCTTAATAAAAGCTTTAAAGTAGTTATTTTGAAAATGAATCAAAGGGGGAGATTGTTAAGTATTTTGTGGTACTAAGTAATAAGTTGATTAATTTTCAAAAAGGTTTTTCCCTCCGATTTAAAGCTTTTATTTATTATATTGTGTGACTTTTTAACATGTTATAGCTGTCACTAATAAATATCGAGTTTAAGTGTTTTTGCAGGTATCTCAAAGTTTAAATAAGAATGCAAACACTTAAACATTATGTGATGACATTTATAATATGTTATATAGTTATGTGTGACGGCATTTTTAATGAATGTAACACACGTAATATATTATATCACATGTTATAAACGTAACACAAATTAATGTGTTATGGCATTCTAATTATAAATGTCCTTGGGCTACATCTGCTGATCCATTTTAATCAGTCCTTATTATTATTTCCAGCCATTGATCCATATTTTCCCTAAAACAAATAAACATATTATTAAATTCCCATTGCTACTTTCATTCACTAGAATTTCGGCTGCTCCCTTCATTTGACCGTCCCTCTTGCCAAAATCAAATCCCTAAAATCTCTAATTCAATTTTCCGACCCTCTGCAATTCTCTTACAGATTGCTCACTTCTCTCTGCTGGCTAATCCCTTCCTCGTGTCTATTTCACTTATGGAAGGTCTTTCGAATAGCAACGCTAATTTCCTAAATCGTGAAGGCTCTTTCTATTATCCGATTCGAATTCATTTGAATCAACAGCTGCAACCGAATATCTCAATTCCGGAAGGCATTCTTGGCCTTTATTACTATGGATTCGCAGCCCTTATAGCGTGATGGCATGGCGTCTTCAAATGCTCAAAACCGAAGCTTTAATGCTCAATTTTCTACCTATTTCGGGAAGTATCCGTTCGCTCTTATTACGTGTTAATTTAAATCGATATTATGTTGATTTGATTATGATTCTATGCTGACTTAGGCTCGTTTTGGCGATCCTATTTCGAGGCGTGGCCAATATCGAGCCATTAATGCATAAAGATCGCATTTTGGCAACCCTACGGCTCGGAAATCCTCTGGAGCTTGATTTTGAAAATTTTACGAACGGTTAGAGCATTAATTGTCCTGCTCCATGTCACGGCTCTTGATCGGACCTATGTAAGTGAACCGGTGAAATGGTAAATTGGTGACCCGATTCCCTGTTTGACCGAGAGAAATGGCTCAATGAAGTCCGGTTGGTGTGCCTAGTCCCGTCGGTTATAACTCGACTTTGGCCCTAAATCTATAGCCAAATCGGGTTCTCGGTTTAAATTGACCTATATGACAAACCGATATCTTTGTGATAATTGGTTCATCCAATTTAGGCCAATTCGGTTATTTACCCCATCTAGGTATTAGAATTAGAAATCATCGTATTTCCGATTCTTTCCAATGGTTTAAGCACTTCCATTTTGACACAGGTTGGTTGGAAAAATGATAAAACGTGTCAAATTGATCGTGGATTGTGTGCCAAGGTTATCTCCTTTAGTCACATGTCAAAAGATTATATGGAAAGAATTTTGGATTTGCGGTAATTTCTATTCATTGCATTTGAGGTTCTTCACCCCTCTCTTGCTATAAATACTTAGTATATTCGGACTTGCAAAAATAACTTTTCCACTTGCAAATTCTACATTTTCTTAAAACAAAAGTATCTGTTTTTCATTGTGTTTTAGGAAGTCTCGAAGGACTTGAAGTGGTGATTCAAGTTTGCAAGAACACAAGTCGGTGGCATACTGGAACCGTGATCTTGGACGTTGAATCAACCCCTCACTGATTCTTGGTTCAAGATTGGAGGTGAGACATTTGGTGTTGACCTCTCCTATTGACCAGTAAGCTCTTCTTGTTGTTTTACAGTTTTTATAGCATTCCTTTTTGTGTGTATGACAAAGTGTGTGTGCTAGATTAAAACTGTAGTCTGCGTTAGTTTTGTCTAGTGAAAATCTAGCTAGTGTTCATTTGACATAATCCGTGTTCAGAATCAGTCTCAAAGGCACTTGGTTTGATAAACCAAAGTAACTTGTCTGGAAGAGACTTGAGGAACTGATTCTTGACTGTAAGAGATTGAATCAAAGTGATACTAGGCCAGATTGATTCACCGTCGGTTTACCCCCTTATTGTTACCATCATCTGAATTTCAGTTTCTGACTCAAACTCATTGAGTTTAGTGCTGAAATTCGTTGTGTTTTCTTTTTGTGTGCTTGGTTGAATTTCATGCTAATCCTGTTTAAACTTTCTGCCTGCACATTTTACATCAAGCATGCTGTTTTGCTGAATTTATTGCATCTCAAAACCTACTGCATTTGTGCTTTAAGTGCTGATCCTTAATCTGCTACATCTGCTTAACTGCATACTGCATTTCACCCCTATTTGTACTGTGAATCTGCTGCCTGCTTTCTTGCTGAACCTTTGGCTGAGTTTTGAATCCTTAAATGCTGCCTTAAGAGCCTGTTGCTATTTGCTTAGCTGACGTCTTATAACCTGTTGTTCTGAGAAACCTGCTGCTGTCTTAGAGTGCTGTAATATCTGTGTAATAAGCATTTTAAGTTAAGTGTGTTAGAACAACTGAACAACTTGTACTCAGTCTTGAATTCTCCTCTGATAAACTTACCAGTCTTGGTGTATTTATCAGTCTAGTATTCAACTGAAAGTTCAGCTTAAAGTTTATCTGGCTGTTGTATTGTTCAGTTGAGTGTGGTATAGCATCCTGTATAAAGTTCAGTACAATTTGCACTATCTGTTGTATTCTCTCTGTACTAGAACTGAACCTCTTTCTTGATATATACTCTATTAATTCTCAAGTAATTGCATTTTCACTTTAAGTGATACGGATTTGATTTGTTCTAATAATTTTTGTAATAGTATCCTCTAAGTCTCGCATCTGGCGAGTTTGCATTATCTTTGGGGATTATATAAAATATCATTCTCTCAAGCAATACATCTTGAATGATTTGAAAGATTGCTTCTGCATCGTTGATTGAGTGTCTTTCAAACATATTCATTAGTCTTAATATTTTATTTGTGATCTGATCTGATCTGATCTGATCCGCTCTTGTCTATTAACTTGTTCAGAACCTTTTGCAACGTTTTGTAAAGCGTCACTATAAGTTTAAGTTGCACCTAGCTGCCTGCGTATTGACTTGATTAAATAATATAAACCATATTGTTTTTAATCAATTTGCCTTTAATCAAGCTTCCGCTTGTTGTTCCTATTAAATCGATTATTTGAATCAACTTGAGATATCCCGCTATTTGTTCTAATCACAATAAATTAATCACATTTGATCACTAAGGTTTATAACACAAGCGAATAGTTAATTAAGTGAGCTTCCGCACTTGGTTACTAGTACTTGTGTTAAATTCGAAAAAGAAGTCAAAAATCTCCCACACTCTATTCAACCCCCCCTTCTAGAGTGTGTTTTCGCCATTATCGATCCAACATTTGATGTGTTAGTTACGGTTCACTTAGATATGTGTTCCAAGCCACTTCTCATTGGCACTATCTCCTGATGAGTGAGTAGTTCTGATTTTCACAGACATGGAATCCATTCTTCCTGCGTGAAGTAGAGAGACAATCCCTATTTGTTGTTAAAGTGATCGATCCGGGAGTTCACATTTGACTAATCACTCCATGGGTTGAGTATAAGTATACATCTATAATCGGTAGAGTTCGATTTCGGGTTTATGGTGGCGTAATCCCGAATTAATAATTAATGTACTTATTCATTCGATGAATAATTAATTATTGAGCTACTGGTTATAGTCCATGGTCCCCGATGTGGCTTATGTAATTCGGACTAATAATCTTGTTATTTGGGCCTCATTGATAATTAATTGGTGGGCTAATTAATTGATATGCATGGATATTATTTAGTTGAAATTTAAATAATATAATACATGTGAAAAGACATTTTTCGTGGGCACAGTGTGGGCTTAGTGTGGCGCCAATATGTCTTGGATTTTCCAAGAAATTAGTTTTCTTGGATAATGATATATTGTGTAATTAGTTATTTATTTGTTAAATAATTAATTGGATAAATAAAAAATAATAATTTATTTATTATTTATCTCCTAACTATAAGGATAATTATATTTTCTAATTATAAGATTATAATTATCTCTTATTTTTATTGGATAATAATAATTAGAATTATCTCTTTTATTTTGTTAAACCGATTGGGAGGTTTTCTCTCTTGGATTTTGCCTATAAAAAGAGAGTTCTCCCCGAGCCCTATGAGAGTAGAAAGCCACGAAATTCATAAATAAAAAAGGCTAAGGAGTTCGATCCTTAGCTCCACCCGGTTGGAGAAAACCTTAGGGTTTTTCTCGGTTGCATATCAAGGAGTTTCCAATTCCAAGAATCGGTGTCCACCAACCACCGTTTGGAGAACACATTGGAAAATCAAGGCTTTTCATCCTAAGATTAAAGCTTTTCTTCCTTACTTTTGGTATGTTTTTCTTAACCCCTTGTAGTAGTTTAAGTCCTTTAATTATGTATTGTGATGTATAAGTCGTGATCCATCCGCTGCGCGTAGATCTAACTCGTTTAGATCTAAGATCCTACATCCTTCAGTATTGACCACCTCAGATCCATTGACCATCACGATGCAGTGGCCATCCCCGATGCAGTGACCACCCCCGATGCAGAGACACCGCGATGCAGTGACCACCCTCGATGCGAAGACACCACGATGCAGTGACCACCCCTGATGCAGAGACACCATGTTGCAGAGACCACCCCGATGCAGAGACACCGCGATGCAGAGACGCCGGGATGCAAAGTCGCATCGATGAAGTGACACCGCGATGCATTTACCACGCTAGATCTATTGACCACCGCGATGCAGTGGCCACCCCCGATGCAGAGACACCGCGATGCAGTGACCACCCCAGATGTAGTGACCTCCACCGATGCAGAGACACCGCGATTCAGTGACCACCGCCGATGCAATGACCACCCCGATGCAGAGAAACTGTGATGTTGTGACCACCCCCAATGCAGAGACACCACGATGCAGTGACCACCCCCGATACAGAGACACCACGATACAGAGATGCCGTGATGCAGAGACATTGTGATGTATTGACCACCGCGATGCAGTGACCAACCCAATGCATTGACCACCGCGATGCAATGACCAACCCAATGTCTTGACCACCGCGATGTATTGACCACCCCCGATGCATTGACACCGCAATGCAGTGACCACCATAATGCATTGACCACTGCGATTCATTGACCACTGCGATGCTGTGACCACCACGATGCATTGACCACCGCGATGCAGTGACCACCCCGATGCAGTGACCACCTCTGATGCAGTGACCATTGCGATGCATTCACCAGCACGATGCAGTGACCACTTCGATCCAGTGACCACTTGACTCGACTCGATTACACCAATAATATGAATGACATTACAATTATTTTACAAAGTTACTGAATTTGTGTATTATATTTATATGCAGTGACATCAGAAACCAAATTTGTGTATTAAATTGTATATACAGTGACCACCTCGATGTATTTACCACCGCGATGCATTCAACACCCCGATGCAATTACCACCGTGATGCAACGACCACCATCATGCAGTGACCACCCCTGATGCATTGACCACCGTGATGCATGGACCACCGCGATGCAGTGACCATCAGGATGCAATGACCATCATGATTCAGTGACATGTGAAGATAATATGATATGTGACGATGTGGAGACACCGTGATGCAGAGACACCGCATTGCAGAGACACAACTATGCTATGACATTTGACGATGCAGAGACAGTGTAATGTAGAGACGCCACGATGAAGTGACACCTCATTGCAGAGACACCGCGATGCAGAGACACCACGATAAAGTGACACCGCGATGCAGAGACACCACGATGCTGAGACACCACGATGAAGTGACACCACGATGCAGAGACACCGTGATACAGTGACCACCCCCGATGTAGAGAAACCGTGATGTAGAGACACCTCGATGAACTGACACCATGATACATTGACAACCGCGACGCAGTGACACCGTGATGCATTGACCACCCCCGATGCATTGACACCGTAATGCAGTGGCCATCGCGATGTAGTGACCATCCCAATACATTGACCACCGTGATTCATTGACCACCGCGATGCATTGATCACCGTGATGTAGTGACCATCCCGATGTAGTGAACACCTCCGATGTAGTGAGCATCACGATGCATTGACCACCCCCGATCCATTGACCACCGCGATGTTGTGGCCACCCTGATACAGTGGCCACCCCCGATGTAGAGACACCGTAATGCCGTGACCACCCCCGATACAGTGACACCTCCGTGATGAAGTGACACCGTGATGCCTCGCAGTAATACTAAAATTCAAGTTTTTTTTGTGCAATTCAAAATATGGGTTTTTATTCAAAGTAGAGTATGAACAAATATATAATAGTCGGTATTACTATGCCAAATTCGATTCCATGAGATTGATTCATTTAGTATTCGAATTCGAAATTGAACCATATCAAAATAAACCGTAAAAAAACTCTAATTGAACTTTAAACTATATCAAAGTTGATTCTTTGAATAACTTGTCGCCTTGAACTCGAGATTGCTTGCTCATCTTTTGATCTTTTAGTTGTGGTTCACACCCGTATTTTCAGGCTATATAAAACTACCTAACACATTCAGATCCTATGAGGAAAGATATTCCACTTTGGACATGAATATTTAGTTATTAGCAATCCATATAGAGGGTCATTCTCATTGATACAAAGTGAAAATGTTGGTTTTTATTTGTTTACCATACCACACTATACATGAAAACGATATTGTTAATAGCACACAATCGATCTATTCGAGCACCACACTTCGTGTAAAAATGTTTTCAACAATTCCAAAGTCAAATTTTGTGCTTAAATTCTACCATGGAGAGGTTGAAAACAGATTTCGACTTCTATAAAATCAAAAATTTTGCATGAAGTATGGTGCAGTATGGTGCCTAAGTAGATCAACCGTAGTGCCCTTAACAATACTCATATGAAATTTATGCCTGAAAATGTATCAGTTTGTGATATGACATATGACCTGAGTGTTTGTTTGACACATGACCTCAAAGAGTGTTAAGCAACTTATAAACTATTGACTATGTACAAAACACAATATATCTAGGATAAAGTTAAACAACCACCATATAAAGTATCAAAACATAGAAGTCATATTACTATATTGTAATGAAGTCCAAGAACCATAATCAAACATCAACACCATCACATGTAATTACTACAAATGAAAACCCTCAAATTTAGGTACAGCAGACTTAATAACTTTGAAGGATAAACAGAGGAGAAACATATTGGCAGGGCACACAATTGCAGGTGTCTATAAGTTTGACATCTACTGGTTGCCATGTATTTATATATTAACCAAATACTACATCAGTGAGGAGGAGAAGGGGAATTCGGATCAGACTTGGAGCTCCGAAGGTTTTCGATATGAACCCCGAGTTCCTTGCGAGCAGATTTTCATTCAAACATAAATTTGTACCTGAAGAAAAAGGAAAATATATACGCCCTTAAAAAATCACAGTATTTCCTGTCTACCATCCCCAAACACATAATGCCCCCTGAGCGCACAAGAAAGAGAGTATCAATGTACTATTCGTGATTACCATCCGGAAATTACAGAGAAGACGGCGATTCCAATTGTCTGGACAAAAGTGTAGCTTTTCAGCATTATATTAGGTATACTACAATATTGATTGATGCATTTAATCACAATAGGCAGCAGCAGGAGGAAGGAAGGGGTGCTGAAGTGCGTTGAATCGCTGATTAAATAGAGAGGGTTAATTTCACGTTTGACGCCGGCAATAGGAGCTGATGGCGTTTTTTTGAGATGGATAATGTTAATTTTGTCCAAGATGTGTTATTGTGTCCTTATAACCAATTATCGTGTGTGTCCTATGTGCCTAATTAAGTACTCAAACTAGTCCTTATAAACAAATACCCACTTAAAATATAAGTCATTTTGGGTATTTTCACACGTATTAAGAAAATTGTTGAATCGTAAACTTTAAAGATAAATGTTAAAAATATCCTTTGATTATCATTAATGAAATGATTGTTTTTTGAGTGAATTATTGAAATGTTTATATAGGTATTTGTGTATAAGGACTAGTTTGTGTACTTAATTACGCACTTAGGACACACTTAAATCTTAATCGGTTATAAGGACATAAAATTAGTACATAGACCAAACTACCCATAATTTTTTTTTCTGGATTCTAAAAAGACACTGCAATGCATTGGGGGTGGTCAATGCATCGCGGTGTCACTTCATCCCGGTGTCTCTACATCACGGTGTCTCTACATTGGGGGTGGCCACTGCATTGGGGCGCTCAATGGATCGGGGGTGGTCAATGCATCACGGTGGTCAATGCATCATGATGGTCATTACATCAGAGGTGGTCACTGCATCGAGATGGTCATTGCATCACGGTGCACTTCATCCCGGTGTCTCTGCATCACGGTGTCTCTGCATCGTGGTGTCTCAGCATCGGGGGTGGTAACTGCATTGTGGTGTCTCTGCATCGGGGGTGGCCACTACACTGGGGTGGCCACTGAATCGTGGTGGTCAATGGATCAGGGGTGGTCAATGCATCATGATTGTTACTGCATCGGAGATGGTCACTACATTGAGATGGTCACTGCATCGTGGTGTCACTTCATCCCGGTGTCTCTACATCATGGTGTCTCTGCATCAGGGGTGGTCATTGCATCATGGTGTCTCTCATTGGGGGTGGCCACTGCATCACGGTGGCCACTACATCGCGGTGGTAAATGGATCAGGGGTGGTCAATGCATCGCGATGGTCACTACATCGGAGGTGGTCACTGTATTGGGATGGTCACTGCATCGCGGTGTCACTTCATCCCAGTGTCTTTGTAACGTGGTATCTCTACATCGTGGTGTCTCTACATTGGGGGTGGTCACTGCATCACGGTGTCTTTGCATCGGCGGTGGCCACAGCAACAGGGTGGCCACTGCATCGTAGTGGTCAATGGATCTGGGGTGGTCAATGAATCACGGTGGATTTTGTTACGTTTCCGTCAATGTATATTATGCCTTGGTGTTCGTGTCTTTGTTTTCAGGCTTATATTGATGTATAAGGTCGATAATAAGGAAGAGAGTCTCGAGAAAAAATGAGATTTGGGGCCAAGGAGGAGAAAAGAGTGAAGAATCATTGACGAAATCTGAACCAGTCACTTCAGGGGCATTTTGGTCACACTTGGAAACACTTTCAGGAAGAGTTCTTATGACTAAAGTTGTAGAGGATTAAACAAGCTTTCCAACGCATCTTGAATCATCTCATTTGGAGCCCTAGAAGTGAAGTTATGATGACAATACTGAAGCATAGGTCAAACTAGCGTTTGGCCAATCCAAACGAACGTTTACGGAGCAAATTTACATACAGAGAGTTGCCCTTTCAGGAAAAAGAGCGTTTGCCTTGCCACAAACGCCCGTTCGTGGTCGAGATGCGGCAAAAACAAATAAAAACCCTCTTTTTCGATCTCATATGATATCTATTCAGTACTTAGACGTTTTAGGGTTTCTTAGGGGCGATTTTAGGGTGATTTCCATTAGTTTAAACATTGTTTCAATCCATAGATCATAGATTTAAATCCTAGCAACTCTATACAACCTTCATAGCTTAGATTTTCGATTCGTGATCCAAGATTTCATCTTTTGAAGGAGATTTTCATACAACTCAAGGTTTCATCTTTTATGGTAATTATTTCTTTGTCTTTCAATTATTTGATTATGTCTTTGATTATTTCTTTCATTATTATTTCGTTTTTCAATTCCATCATGAGTAGCTAATCCATTGTATGGTCGAATCATGTGAAAGCGGGTGAAACGCCCTAAGGGGGATTAGACGGGAGTAGTGTAGCGCTTAATTAAACGTTTGTATGATTAATCCACATTCTAAAACTTGTTCTTATAAAGATTATAGCTTTGAATTAAATTGACAACCTAGTTCACTGCCACACACACATCGAACATATAGATGTATTTTGTGGTGAGATGTGAGATAAGGGGTTTTAGGATCATTGCATAGACACAGCCTAGTTGTTAGATTGACAACCTAGCTAGTTGTTAGGACTGTGCCCTATGTGAGGTTTTCATCGGTTTTCCGAGCAGCTCTAGATTTTGGTAAACCATGTTAGGTTAGTTGGCTTTCTAAAGGGAGGGTTAATTAGCCTGGCATAGGGTGTTAAGCAAGAGTTGTTCAGACCTTAACACCAGAATTAGGAGTTGGCACCCATGGATGTCATATAAACTGAATTGGATAGGTAGGTCGGTTAAGGCACGCTCCCTGTCAAGTCTTTCCTGTGGGGTAAAAGTAGCTCGTGGGATCATAGTTCGGATATACCGTTTATTAACTAGAAGTAAACACCGGTAGTATAATCTTTATTTCTACATTAGTATAATATCTTCCCACCATATTTTGGCCTGAGCCAAGTTCTACATCGACTTTGGTACTTCACTATTACTCCTTGTGGATTCGACCGTGTGACCTCTATACTACCGTTGACCCAATACTCTGTCGGTTAAAGTTAACGGTTAAGTATTTTGCTATCAAGAATTTTGGCGCCGTTGCCGGGGAGTACATGGTGAATATCTTGCAAGTTGACTGAAAGCTTGGGCTTAGGTCGTTTTATTTTTATTTTTTTCTTTTCTTCTCTTGATGGAGTTCATACATTGAAGCGTCACACCACCTATTGCTGTGGTAGTGGTGACGAGATACTTTGATTGTGTGGTGTTTTTTTTCTGAGATCTTGCAGTGTAAGTTACAATGGATAGAGTCTCACCTCCACACTACCAACCTGAACAACAAGGGATGACAATGAACCAATATGCACAACAATGGTATGCGCCTCAACCTATATATCAGTAGCAGAGTAACCAGAGTTCTTGGGATTATCAGTGCCCTAGTGTTCAAACCAAAATCAATACTACGATTATTCGAATGGAAACAGTAATGGACAGTTTTGTGGGAACGGGCATGATTGGAATCAGGGGAATGGGATTGGTGATTTTCAACCAGTCCAACAATATCAACCGGTTCAGCAGAATTGCAAGAACTTTAAACCGGAGTTCAACCAAGAGAATGTCAACCGAGTGCTGCAAATGCTAAGGGATGAGGGGTATCGTGACCATGTTTCCCAACAACTCCTGCAACAACTTATACAGCAGCAGCAGAGTCAATATGACCATTATGTATCTCAACCGCAAGAGGAATACAAGATTGATCCCGGACATGATGAAGAAGAACGGGAAGTTGATATAATAGAGGAGCTGGCAGAGAAGGTTTCTGTGGCGATAGTCGAGAGAGTGCGGATACACCATAGTTCTGACTGGGAGAAGCGGATGGATGAGTTGCAGAGGGAGAACACGGAATCTATGGATCGAATTTGGGTG
Source organism: Gentiana macrophylla (assembly GCA_026214975.1). Classification (NCBI taxonomy): domain Eukaryota; kingdom Viridiplantae; phylum Streptophyta; class Magnoliopsida; order Gentianales; family Gentianaceae; genus Gentiana; species Gentiana macrophylla. The sequence continues at coordinate 80,604,218 of CM047807.1, read as the reverse complement.
CTCCACCGAAGGAGTGTGCGCGGTGAGTATAGAACCTCCACGACTAGAGCAGAATGTGCACGTAGGAAGAACATGTTGCTAGACATATCCAAGGATCTCATCTCTCTTAAGGAAGCCCGGGAGCTAGAACATGAAAAGGAGGCTTATGCACATGAGGTGAATAAGGTTGCAGAGGAAGCTGACAGAAGAAGTTCAGGTGGAGAGTGAGGTTGATGAATCGGTTAGTGGTAGAGAGCTGGGAGTTGCCCAACCAAAGAAAGTAGCAGAGCGAGAGAGGATGGAAACTGAGTTGAAAGCTATGCAAAAGGAGTTAGCTGCTGTTCAGGGGGATCTCGTGATTTTTAGGACGGAGCAAGTGACTGAGTTGGGATCGCCCATAGCACCATCACATTCTATTGAAATATCTGATGATACCTTGGTGGAGTGTACAGTGGAGCCGACTATTGTTTTGAGTGAGCAAGAAATATTTGGTAATGAAACGCTCTAGGATGAAGAAGAACTGTAAGATTTTGAGATGGAAGCGGTGCAACTGTTGTCTACTACACCGCCTTCCCACGATATACAAAATGATGACTTGACAGAGAGTATGGTAGATTCAATTGTGGTCTTCGATTATGTGGAGATCGAGACTAAGGAGATGTTGGGATCGCTCATTCTAACATCAAGCTCACTTGTGGATCGAGATCAAGTTGATGAGCCACTAAAATTGAAGCCACCGGATGGATTGGTGATTCCTGATACGATGGTCCCGGATTACTTCACTCATCCACCATGTGATGATGAGTATTATGAGATCAAGTTTTCACTCCCTCCGGTGAATGCAACTCAAAGAAGTGTGAGAAAGAGACCACATTGGGAAGAGGTAGCATCAAGGACCAAAAGAGGTAAGTTTTTAGACAATTCAATTTCCATGGTTCTCGCTTTGTTCACTTTTCTTAAGCTATTGGTCTTCTTGAGTCTAGATTTTGGTTGACGAGTTTTGATGCTTATGTGATGAGTGTCTGTTTGAGATGTTTTGAGTCGTTTATGATTTGAGTTTGTTAAGCGTCACCCGGTCGAGCCAACGACGTAAAACACAGGCGCTTGTGGGAGGCAACCCACCTTTTTTGCTTTATTTATTTAGATCTTATAGGGACCCTGAGAGGATATTTTACACCCGATTCTTGTTTTTGACATGAATGCTATAGCCGATATTTTCTTTATATATACATCTCCATGTTTGTGTTACCTACACTTAAGGTTTCGGCCTTTCGTTGTAGAGAATTATTTGTGTTTACTTTGTAGCACAGGCACCCTGGGAGATACATTTGCGGTTGTTGCATTGCATTGGATGAGCCTTGCCGACAGTTCAGCTAAGTTTTTTTTCTTCCTTTCTCACTCACACACTGAGGACAGTGATTTGTAGGCTTAGTTTTTTCTATATCGTGTGAATTTGGGCCATATTTTAAAAAAATTCATGGATTGATGTTGTGTTATATGTTGAATCATGATATCCTTAGGTTAAGTGGTTTACAATTGAGTAAATGCATGCGAGTTAAGTCGTGATCTTGTTATAAAAATGGACTACACACGCACTTAATAGCTTCAATATCATGAGTTATGGTAATTAGTGATGCTTATAGTTGTCATAGTCTATTCTGTTACCTTGAACTTATACCATTAACTTCGAGGTGAAATAGAAAGGTCAATCTTTGTAGATTAAGGGATGACGGTCCTGACATTTCTTTGACCCAACTAGAGCCAAATAGCCAACCCCGTACATAATTTCCACAGAAACCCCTCTGAGCCTTTGTAGGGTGGTTAGACCCCCACCCGAACGTAGCCATTCGTTGATTTGCCTATAATTACCGACCCTTAGCATTTATTTGTGGTCTACATTTCTTTGGCACCCTGCGAGTGAGTTTTAATCTTATTTTGGGCACACTTGCTAGCACAAGTGTGGGGTGGTGAAGATGTGTATCAAAGTGTGGTGTTGGTGAATCTTTTGTACTACGAATGAGAATGGGTAGAAAAAAGTGTTGGTGTTTGGTTTATTAAAAAAAAGTGAAAAAGAAAAAAATCAAAATCAAAATCAGTCAAAAAAAAATGGAACAAAGTGTTTGAAAAAAAGTTGAGTCAAAGAATGTGTGATGAAGGTCATGTATTAATTCATCCAAAGTGGCGTTGGTGGACGAGTTTTCATTAAAGTATGTTGGAATTTGAGAGTAAAGAAGGAGAATGCTTGCTTGAGCCAAGCTAAGGAGGTGCGTTATGAGGCAATTTCAAGAAGTTTTGATTAAGCTCACTCGTTTTTCTCTTTTGATATTCCTTTTATCCTTTCGTTTAGCCCCGTCCCTAGCCTAACGTTACAACTATGCAAGTCCTGCCTGACCTTAGTTAGCCTTGATTTGACCTTGATAGGTGGAGATGTTTATGAAGTATAAGCCTATGGTGTAACAACAATAGTCATGCATCTATAATCTGAACCGGTTAACTGTGATGAATGAATGAGAAGCTATGCTCACCTTCCGTTTTTGTAATAAGGTAGGATTAGACTCAATTGCATTCGCCTGGTTGTTTTCACTTGCCATTTGCATATGATGATCCCGTGTATGACTACAATGTTGACTCTATGTTACATTTTAGAGTCGCTTTGTTTACTCGAGGGCGAGCAAAAGCTAAGTGGGGGGGTAGTTGATGGGAGTCAAATTGTAGTGTATTTCTTATATGAGATTACCTCCTTTAACGAGTTATTCATGGTTATTTTGGGCTATTATGGGTGGTATATGAACGATATTCACTTATATGCATGTTTCGAGACTAATGACGTTTTCCTCCTAAAAACTCGTGTTTTATGTGGATTTCGTTACGTTTCCGTCAATGTATATTATGCCTTGGTGTTCGTGTCTTTGTTTTCAGGCTTATATTGATGTATAAGGTCGAGAATAAGGAAGAGAGTCTCGAGAAAGAGTGAGATTTGGGGCCAAGGAGGAGAAAAGAGTGAAGAATCATTCATGAAATCTGAACCAGTCACTTCAGGGGCGTTTTGGCAACACTTGGAGACACTTTCAGGGAGAGTTGTCTTGATGAAAGTTGTAGAGGATTGAACAATCTTTCAAATGCATCTTGAATCATCTCATTTGGAGCCCTAAAAGTGAAGTTATGATGAAAATACTGAAGCTTAGGTCAAACTAGCGTTTGGCCAATCCAAACGAGCGTTTACGGATCAAATTTACATACAGAGAGTTGGCCTTTCAGGAAAACGAGCGTTTGCCTTGCCACAAACGCCCGTTCGCAGTCGAGGATGTGGCAAAAACCTATAAAAACCTTCTTTTTCGATCCCATATGATATCTATTCAGTACTTAGACGTTTTAGGGTTTCTTAGGGGCGATTTTAGGGCGATTTCCATTAGTTTAAATATTGTTTCAATCCTTAGATCGTAGATTTAATTCCTAGCAACTCTATACAACTTTCATAGCTTAGATTTCGATTCGTGATCCAAGATTTCATCTTTTGAAGGAGATTTTCATACAACTCAAGGTTTCATCTTTTATGGTAATTATTTCTTTGTCTTTCAATTATTTGATTATGTCTTTGATTATTGCTTTCATTATTATTTCGTTTTTCAATTCCATCATGAGTAGCTAATCCATTGTATGGTCGAATCATGTGAAAGCGGGTGAAAAGCCCTAAGGGGGATTAGACGGGAGTAGTGTAGCGCTTAATTAAACGTTTGTATGATTAATCCACGTTCTAAAACTTGTTCTTATAAAGATTATAGCTTTGAATTAAATTGACAACTTAGTTCACTGCCACACACACATCGAACTTATAGATGTATTTTGCGGTGAGATGTGGGATAAGGGGTTTTAGGATCATTGCGTAGACACAGCCTAGTTGTTAGATTGACAACCTAGCTAGTTGTTAGGACTGTGCCCTATGTGAGGTTTTCATCGGTTTTCCGAGCGGCTCTAGATTTTGGTAAACCATGTCAGTTTAGTTGGCTTTATAAACGGAGGGTTAAGCAGCCTGGCATAGGGTGTTAAGCGAGAGTTGTTCAGACCTTAACACCAAAATTAGGAGTTGGCACCCGTGGATGTCATATAAACTGAATTGGATAGGTAGGTCGGTTAAGGCACGCTCCCTGTCAAGTCTTTCCTGTGGGGTAAAAGTAGCTCGTGGGATCATAGTTCGGCTATACCTTTTATTAACTAGAAGTAAACACTGGTAGTATAATCTTTATTTCTACATTAGTATAATATCTTCCCACCATATTTTGGCCTGAACCAAGTTCTACGTCGACTTTGGTACTTCACTGTTACTCCCTGTGGATTCGACCTTGCGACCTCTATACTACCGTTGACCCGATACTCTGTCTGATAAAGTTAGTGGTTAAGTATTTTGCTATCAATTCGCAGCTCGTAACAAATCATATCAAAGGAGAATATGAGGCAAAAGAAGGCCCCATGAAGAAATATCTAGTGGTTGCACAAAAGAAATTGCAAAACTTCTTAATGGTAGAAGTGGAACAGATAACCAGGTCCCAAAATACCGGAGCAGATGCCTTATCTAAGTTAAGGTCAAATTTTATGTCCAACAAGAAAGTGATGGTTGAATAGTTAAAGCAGAAAAGATGTGATGAAGTTGAAGTACAACCTATAACACAGATCGAAACCTGGATGGATCCAATTATGATGTATTTGAGAGATGGAGTACTCCCTGAAGATAATGTACGTGCCAAAAAACTGATAAGACTCTCAGTGAGGTATGCTCTTGATGACGTGGTCAATCAGGTTAAAATATACTCGACCACCATAAACCAGTACTAGCAAGAGGACTAGGCCCATCGTAGTATAGCTATAGTGAATCAAGGTCGATCCCACAGGGAACCAATTATGGGTCATTTCATATATAAACAATTAATTAAACATGTCAAGGACATAGAGGCGGTCTACGACCAACATAAAGACAAGAAAGGTAAAGACACGACTCGACACAACGTAATTAACCTCCCCAATTATAGTCTTTATCGTTTGGACCTAGATAATTTATATAATAAACTGAACTTATTAACTGTCAATCCGTTTGTATCTATCTTAGATTGGCTACGGGAGTCATCCTCTTTAACTTGACTTAGCACCGGTAGGTCACTAGATCACTGTGATATTGTTACGTGACTTCGCCTTTTGGTGCCTCCATCTCATATAACTCACACGCTTACGACTCTAAGGATGCCGATATTAACCGTACACCTCGTCCAGGCAACATTCCTATGGTTAGGCGTACTTCCTAAACGATTACTCAAGCTCTCGTCCAACTAGCAATTACCAAGTTATAGTCTCATGCTAATCTACGACGTATGTATAATCAGTGCTAGCAATCCCCAAATATAAACCTACTGAGATAACATTTGAACGTCCAAGATCAATTCATGAGCCTACCTAAGAGTTTTATATTGGTATTTCCTTTTTACACATTTTAATTAAACTAAGCGAGTAACGTAGCCATAGCCATACCTACTGAGATAATAAATTCTATTAAGTTAACCTAACCATAAAGACGTGGCTATTTAACGGATAAAAGCAGGGCTCGGTCGACCGAATAGTTGGGCTCGGTCGACCGAATGGTCTTTTTCCCCAGATTACATCCACGAACGTATCTCTCGGCGTTTCATCATACACAACGGATTAAGCAATGAATTGTAAAGCATTCATATAAACTAACATAGATACACATTAATTAAACAATGCAGATTCATGGATAGAAACTAAGTATATGAGCGTAGGTTATGGGATCCTCATAGACAAGGCTTCGCCACATCCATAACGACATAACCTAGATCTACATCATCTAGCTATGAATTAACTAACTCAAACAATAAAGCATAATTGGGAGGGATTAATTACTTAAAAGAAAGAAGCAGAAAATAAAGGCTTACATAATGCAAATTTTAAATTCTTTGAAACCTTCAATCTAATTATGCTACATTGTATCAAAATATCAAAGTAGAATTGTATGGTATTATTGAATGAATATGAATGAATTTACAATTTCTAAGGCTTCTTTGCTTATATAGGAGTTTCTGCCGACTTAGGAGGTTCTAGAAGATAGACTCGATAAAACCCTAAAAGTGACCGAAACACGAGCCTCGGTCGGCCGAGTGTGATGGCTCGGTCGACCGAACCTAAAATTTGCCCATTCTACACGCTTTTTCATCATCTTGCTCCCCACTTTGCACGCTTGCATGTTGATCCGATTAATCTCTCATTTAATGCTCCGATTTCCTTCCTTCATTATCTTGAGATAATTGATTGAATGACATTAATCCTCTCGATTTGTTGTGATACGCAAAATCAATAATTATCGCACAATAAATCGGCTTTTAATAATGAAACGGCTAAATACCAAATATCATATTAATAATCACTTAACATTAAATAATAAATATAAACATGTGATTTAATATGAAATATACATTATTAATCTCGATTTAAGGTCAACGTTGATGACTTTCACGGGTATAATTTGACCGTCATCAACTACCCCACTTAGACTTTGATCGTCCCGAACAAAGCATCAATAAGTCATTCCCAAGACGACATTTTCTATGGTCAAATCATACTTACACAAGAAACTCAAGTCAACTCATACTAGTCATGCTCATAAGATATCCATTATTCACTACTCACTATGAATCGAAGTGATGTGTGCATGTGCATTTAGTTTTATATATTCGTGGCAAGATTAGAGTTTATGCCAACCGTAATCTCAACCTACCAACCTCGGCATTCATACTTCTCAAGCCTTTAAATTTTGAAGCACTAGAGCAATAAGCAAGAGCGTATCTATAGGGTTTTGGACTTGGAGACCGAGTACTACTCAAAGCCTCTTAAAGAGTTGAATATTTTTTTCATATCTTCATATTTTTCAAATACTATTAATCTCAAGGAAGAAAACTTTTTAGAGTATCCCCCTATCTTAGATCATGTATAGCATCGAATATTACCACAAGCGGGGGCTACTTTGGTAATGTTACTACAAGCTTGAGTGTCTAACATTTTGCTAAAACACAGTACGTCTCAAGCTTATTATTCCGCTTTTGTTGGCTAGAAGATAAAAATACATCGACCAATAGATATTGATACTAAGTTTACATAACCAATAATCTACATAATGTACACAATATTTTAAATCGATTATTATAATTAAATGCGGTATTCGATTCATTCATTGAGTATTTGAATAATAAATAACTACTTGCAAAAGCGGGCATGAATATCCTTAAATTGACTTAACATAAGTATAAAATGATCACGTACTCATGAAACTTGGTTCCTTTCCTATCAATTCTTAGCTAGGAACTCACAATTCTAAAGTACGAGATACATAATATGGTATTTATTCAATTTTTTCAATCATGTGCCGTTTCATTCAAATTTTCAATTATAACATGGCTAAGTCTCCTACCCCCCACTTAAACATGGCATTGTCCTCAATGACAAAAATAAATGAGAATTTAAGAAAAAGACTTAGCTCTGGAAACGGCTCTCAAGTAAAAGGAACAATATCGGAGAAATGTCAAAGACGTTGTGGAGAAGCAAGTGAAAACCTATATAAGCAGACAAACTCCACGAAACCGTTAATAACACCATGTCTATGGAAGTTATAGAATAATGTGGCAGTAATGAGGTATGAATACCGAAAAACATTTTAAGCCACTTTATTTTATACAACCAAAGACAAGAAAAAATACTAAATAGAAAGAAAAATAAACAAGCAACTAAAGATGGTGGTCTTCATCTACAACCGCCACCGCCTAAATTTTCTTAAAACCGGGTGGAGAAGACAAAGATCAAAAGCATAACCCCATGTGGGAAAACACGAGGTGGGTGGCTCACTATGTATTCATTCGAAGATAAAAGAGAAACTTGGTAAGGTGTGACCTATTGGCTAAAGATAAAATAAAAACTTAACGCATAAACTTCTCGCTTGCATCGGATATCAACAACTTAGGGAGATGTAACTACTCCTCGAAATTACTAATAACCCAATGTATCACGTAAAAGTCATAACCGTCATCAACAAGGTCGGATCGGTGTGATAGTTCAGAACAAAACTTATCATCTAGAAATGCCGGAATAGACGGAAAAGTGTGAAATTTAAAACTGCCGGTAGAAAGATAAGTTGTACTTTGATCGAACCAAAAACCTTTAAAATCTAGCTAGGGTCAGAGCTACACTTACCCCAACTAGGATCAGGAAAATCAAAATGATAAAAGATAATCATTAAAGCTTAGCAATATTTCAAATTCCGCAACACATAGGTATTTTGTAAACAAAATGGAGGTTGAGAGTATGATGGGTATAGAAAAAGATACACATAAGGTTGGGAAGAAAAGATAAAGGGTGGGTAAGAAATTGTGTTTATGGGTAGGTTGAAAATGGTTAAGGCATTGAGATTGGGTGGGAGAGTGAAACAGATGGAAAGAAAGAGAGACGATGAAAGAATGGTTAGAAATGTGAACTTCCGGGGCAGATTGGTGAGAGGATCGAAAAGTTTGAAGGTGAAAAAGTGTAAAGGAAAGATAAGGATAATTGCGAGAATGAATTGCACATCACTTTGGATTTTCACTTGGATCACCATTCTAAAAGATTTTGGAAGTTGACCAAAATTGTTCTTGTTCGCACCAATCATTCTCTGTTACATTTTCAGTAATTCTCAAGCTCTCTTAATGCTTCCATCTTAAGATTGATTGCTAAATTTCCTTTTCTTTAGCAATTTCTTGACTCTCCTACGGAACTCTATTTCACGTGGCCTATATTGAGTAAAAAAGTTTTGCACATCCTTAGCCCAATGGCCATCGGAACACGGCAAAATAAAAAACCTCAACATATGTCACGTTACTCTTATTTGACTCAAAGAAAACAAAACCTATAATCCTAAAAAGAAATCCTAAGGGTTTTAAAGAAGTAGTTCTGAGTTTAAAGTCCTCAGCTCGACTTTCCAAAGATTATCCTTGTCAGTTATCATTCTTGGATCGCGAGACTTTGACCCTTCGAGCACTATAAGAGGTGGGCTTGTTGCTTTTTGCGGATTAATATCCTTCCTTGGTTGTGAGACCTAGGAAGCGACATTTATCCATACCATTTATCCAAAGCTCTTACCTCGGCGGCTCGTTTTAAGAATTAGTGAATTCTAAGAAACTCGGCTAAAATTATGGTTTTGGCCTTGACAATAAGAAACAATGAATCAAAGTACTCCGAATAAGGTCGGTTATGTAGGCAAGCCTACGCCGTCTTATTCGTTGGAACATATGTGTGATTCAGGCCAATCCGTCAAGATTAAGCCCGTTTAGCCGAAAGCTTATCGGCTATGCTAAGTCTTGTCGAGGCTGGCTGTAACGTACATCACACGTGGAGGGGAGTTGATTGAGCCGAAGCTCGTTTGAACTCGCCCAGCCATGGTTAAACCATTTCCGAACCTATGTACAAAGATTCTTCGATTTCTAAATTGTCACCCAAAGCGTAATCTCGTTTTTGTTTAAGGTGGGTTCACCGAGAAGCCATCACCATAAACATCAACGAAAGCCGAAGATTGCGTTCTTTCAAAACTCAACGTCTTCTTTAGATTGTGAATGCTTAAACTACACAATTTCTTGCTCCCATGGCGGTAGAAGCAATTTCATGCATAGGACCATGAGATTTTAATGAACTACGAGGAACTCTTTATTCATCGCTTCCTTCAACTAATGCATGTTTCCTACACCTACAGATGAGATAGATTTGGGGGCAGAACCTTCCACACTAATAAAATTATTCTTACAAACCAACTCCGGGCTAAGATTCTTACTAAGATTCATGTATAGGCTAACTTATGCTCAAAAAACCAAAAGGTAATAAAACATAAGCAAAAAAAAGGGTAGTACCTTGCCTTCAACATTGTACCACGAAGAATTTAAGCCTTTAAAAATTTTTCGGAGCCATCTTGGTGCTTTAAAGGTATTTCTTCCATTTATTTTCCCATCTTAGATTCGTAGCTCCACATGTTTCTTTGGGTTATTTTCTCGGCGCCCACTAAAATTCTCGACTCGAATATTGCTTCCTGGTTTCTCGCAAATGGAAGAAAAACAAAACATACTGAGACCGTAGATCGATTTTAACATGGTTTCCCATGTCGCTATCGAGACTCTCACGGATTAAACATCTGAGGATAAACGAAACACGAAGTCACACAGAGAAGCGAGACAACTGAGAGGGACTCAAAACGTAAATCTGAGACTCTAAAAGCGTAAAACTTGACATGAATAAGAAAATTATTTATATATAAAATTGACCGTTGGTTCCCGGCAACGGCGCCAAAAACTTGATGGCGTGGTCAATCAAAGTTAAAATATACTCGACCACCATAAACCAAGACTAGCAAGAGGACTAGGCCCATCGTAGTATAGCTATAGTGAATCAAGGTCGATCCCACGAGGAACCAATTATGGGTCATTTCATATATAAACAATTAATTAAACATGTCAAGGACATAGAGGCGGTCTACGACCAACATAAAGACAAGAAAGGTAAAGACACGACTCGACACAACGTAATTAACCTCCCCAATTATAGTCTTTATCGTTTGGACCTAGATAATTTATATAATAAATCGAACTTATTAAGCTGTCAATCCGTTTGTATCTATCTTAGATTGGCTACGGGAGTCATCCTCTTTAACTTGACTTAGCACCGGTAGGTCACTAGATCACTGTGATATTGTTACGTGACTTTGCCTTTTGTTGCCTCCATCTCATATAACTCACAAGCTTACGACTCTAAGGATGCCGATATTAACTGTACACCTCGTCCAGGCAACATTCCTATGGTTAGGCGTACTTCCTAAACGATTACTCAAGCTCTCGTCCAACTAGCAATTACCAAGTTATAGTCTCATGCTAATCTACGACGTATGTATAATCAGGTGCTAGCAATCCCCAAATATAAACCTACCTAGATAACGCTGAACGTCCGAAGATCAATTCATGAGCCTACCTAAGAGTTTTATATTGGTATTTCCTTTTTACACATTTTAATTAAACTAAGCGAGTAACGTAGCCATAGCCATACCTACCGAGATAATAAATTCTATTAAGTTAACCTAACCATAAAGACGTGGCTATTTAACGGATAAAAGCAGGCTCGGTCGACCGAATAGTCTGGGCTCGGTCGATCGAATGGTCTTTTCCCCAGTTACATCCCTGAACGTATCTCTCAAGCGTTTCATCATACACAACGGATTAAACATGTAATTGTAAAGCATTCATATAAACTAACATAGATACACATTAATTAAACAATGCAGATTCATGGATAGAAACTAAGTATATGGCGTAGGTTATGGGATCCTCATAGACAAGGCTTCGCCACATCCATAACGACATAACCTAGATCTACATCATCTAGCTATGAATTAACTAACTCAAACAATAAAGCATAATTGGGAGGGATTAATTACTTAAAAGAAAGAAAGCAGAAAATAAAGGCTTACATAATGCAGCCCTTAAATTCTTTGAAACCTTCAATCTAATTATGCTACATTGTATCAAAATATCAAAGTAGAATTGTATGGTATTATTGAATGAATATGAATGAATTTACAATTTCTCATTCTTTGCTTATATAGGAGTTTCGCCGACTTAGGAGGTTCTAGAAGATAGACTCGATAAAACCCTAAAAGTGACCCGAACACGAGCCTCGGTCGATCGAGTGTGATGGCTCGGTCGACCGAACCTAAAATTTGCCCATTCTACACGTTTTTCATCCTGCCTTGCTCCCTCCCGCTTTGCGCTTGCATGTTGATCCGATTAATCTCTCATTTAATGCTCCGATTTCCTTCCTTCATTATCTTGAGATAATTGATTGAATGACATTAATCCTCTCGATTTGTTGTGATCTGCAAAATCAATAATTATCGCACAATAAATCGGCTTTTAATAATGAAAACGGCTAAATACCAAATATCATATTAATAATCACTTAACATTAAATAATAAATATAAACATGTGATTTAATATGAAATATACATTATTAATCTCGATTTAAGGTCAACGTTGATGACTTTCACGGGTATAATTTGACCGTCATCAGCTCTGTTCAACGATGTGCTGTACAAAAAATCCTACAAAGCACCCTGGCTAAGATGTGTCACCTCAGAAGAGGGAGACTGTGTGTTGAGAGAAATTCACTTTGGGATTTGCGGAAATCACGTAGGAGCAAGAGCTTTGGCCTGAAAATGCAGACTCTTTGGATATTACTGGTCAGAAATGCAAGAAGATGTAGAGAGGCTAGTTAGAACTTGCAAGGCATGCCAGGTGCATGGCAATTTATCATGTAAACCTGTACAAGAGATGACACCAATTGTATCACCATGGCCCTTTGATCAATGGGGGGTAGACCTCATGGGTCCCTTACCCAGAGAACCAGGAAATTTAAAGTTTCTGGTAGTGGCAGTAGATTACTTCACCAAATGGGTGGAAGCAGAGCCTTTGACCACCATCACAGCCAACCAAATACAGAAATTCATGTGGAAGAATATTCTGTGCAGATATGGTATTCCTAAAATTCTCATCTCCGATAATGGCACGCAATAGAAGATAAAGGAGTACAAACTTGGTGCACAAACCTAGGAATTTCTCAACACTTCACCTCAGTAGCCCATCCTCAAGCCAATGGACAGTTTGAACAGACCAACAGGAAAATAAAGTAAGGTTTAAAGAAAAGGTTGGAGCAGGAAGGATCTCATTGGTAGAGCATCTTCCAAATATCTTGTGGGCATATAGAACTACCCTAAATACTGCAACACAGGAAACTCCATATTCCTTAGCATATGGATGCGAAGCAGTGATACCAGCAGAAATTGGGCATAAATCCCCCAGGACAGAATTATGCTACATATTAAAGATGAACTGGAACACAAAAGAGAGGTAGCTCTAATACGAATGGACAGGTACAAGCAAAGGATTTCTCAATACTACAACTCCAAGGTTAAAGGTTTGTATTTTAAAGAAGGTGATTTAGTTCTGAGGCGAAATGATGCCAGCAAGCAAGGTCCGACTGGAAAGCTAGACCCAAATTGGGAAGGTCCTTATAAAATTATCAAAGTACATGGAAAATGATCTTATCAACTTGCTAATGCCTCTGGGAAGACCATTCCTAGAAGCTGGAATGCTGTTCACTTAAGGAAATATTTTCCTTAAAATAATTTTATTTTATGGAATTGTTATCCATTGAATGTATATCTTTATTAATTTTGTTATTATATGTTTGAATATTTTAAGTTATGTTGAAACATGGAAACTAAAGGCAAAATGCCTAAAAATCGAGCATTAAAACTTGCAGCGCAAGTGAAATCTGGGCAAAAGACCCAACATAAAATATAAGTGTCAAACTTGCAGTGCAAGGACACTCCGGGCAGAAGACCCAACATATAATATAAGTGTCAAACTTGCAGTGCAAAGACACTCCGGGCAGAAGACCCAACATAAAATATAGGTGTAAAACTTGCAGAGCAAGGACACTCTGGGCAGAAGACCCAAAATAAATATGAGTACCGAACTTGCAGTGCAAGGGCTCTCTGGGCAGAAGACCCATCGTACATTGTAGGTGTCAAACTTGCAATGCAAGGACATTCTGGGCAGAAGACCCAACATTAAATATAAGCGCCGAACTTGGCAGCGCAAGTACATCCTGGGCAGAAGACCCATCATCAAAATTTAAGTATTAAACTTGCAGCGCAAGGCTATTCTGAGCAGAATATAAATGAGTTTAATGTTTGTTGCAATGCATAACATTCTGAGCAGGAACATACACTATAAGTGAATAAGCTAAGGATAAATATCCTAGCTTCTTTGCAGCGCAATAAGGGGATAAAGGACTTATAAGCAGGAAAATGTCAAGACAAGAGCCAATTCAAAGGGCTACCGATCAAAGCATCATACATACTGATCAAAGTATTATACATTAAAAATAAAGATCAAGTAAAGCAACAACTTACATCAAAAGTTGCTCAAAAGTTGCAGAAAAATTCAAACTTAATTATCAAAGTTTCAAGATATAAATATATATATATATATATATATATATATATATATATATATATATATATATATATATATATATATATATATATATATATATATACAATCAACTTGAAGGAGGAGCAGAAGACTAAACAGGTCTCTTTTTGGCATACTTGCAGACAATGTCTTCTCCATTCTTGTATTCATCATAGCGCTTAGTGAAAGTATCACCGGCCTCTTTATCATATAATTTGTGATTAGGCAAAGTACTAATCACCAAATCAGCTGGTTTAGCCTCGTCAACACCCAGAGTATACCCCCTGCGCATTTCCGGAGCAAGAATAATCTTAATCTCTTCATAAGTATAGTATGGGGAGAAGCTTTATACTCTGGAACGACTTTCTGGATAACATTCTGAGCAGGAGCCATCTCCATCCGCTGCAAAGTTTCTTCAAATTCAGCCTTCAACCACTGTACCGTTGCAAGATGCTGTTGATTTTCTTCATTTATTTTCTTCAGCTGTTGATCCCTGAGTTTCAGTTGTTCATCTTGAATGAATGATAGATTTTCAGCCTTGGCAAGTTCAGCCTTTAATTGCTCAATCTCCAAACGAGAAGCATTCTCTGAAGACATCAGTGCGTGGTTGGCCTCCTCCAAACTAGTCACTTTAGCATTTGTCTCCTCTAAATTGGCCACTTTCTGTTGTAGAGCAGAAATTTCTTTGGCCATACTAGAAGCTTTTTGTGTAAAGACTTACCCAGATGGTAACACTGTAAAAAGGCAAAAAGTCATGAAATAAATAGCAAAGAAGAGAGTAAAGAACCCAACAATAAACCTACTTACAGAGTTGGCAAAATCCTTAGCAGACATATCTTCAAAGTTAAAAGAAGAGTCACTTGCAGAAATGCCAGATGACGTCAGCCGGTGCCTTTTCTTGTTTCTTTGAGAAACAGATCTCAAAGGCACAGCATTCAGACCAACAGACTGGTCACCGGGAAGATCTTCTTCATCAGGAAAATTTATAACTTTGTATGTGCTTGGCAGAATCTGATCAGAAGGTTCCACTACAGCTATGGTATTCTGGACAGCCGCACCAGAAGAGGCATCAATCTCCCCGACTAATTTCTGAGCAGAAGTCTCACCACCTTCGGGGGCGGACGATAAAGTCCTCTCAGAATCTTCCTGTATCTGCTCAACCTCCTCATCAACATCAACATCAATAAGATCATCCACGTTGGCCACTGCACAGAAATGAGAGGGTTAATTCATATTCAGTGACATACAGAAAAAATAACTTCAAACATTACATTTTCTATACTCTTCCTTAGTGAACTCCACATAGTCGGTAGGACCTGCGGTGTGAAGCTGAGCAGCATCTATCATGGCAGAACTTATGAATTCTAAGGTTAAGGAGATCTTATTACTAGCAAGATATTGAGCAAGGGTAGCATCAATCAAATCTTCTAGTTTATCTTTCATGAAAGAGGTGTTCCATCGACCAAGTCGCATATTGGTATTATGACGCACAAAGAAAAAGTGTTCTTGCCACTTCTTCTTGGTTTTATCCTTACCAGTTATGGTATTGATCTGTCTTAACTTACCAGATCTACGACAGAAGTGGTACCACCTCCACTGCCAGGTGTTAATTTACACTGGTAAAAATTTCTAAATAGCTTCACTGAGAAATGGGTAGTGTTCAGACGGTACCAGATCATAAACCCAATCAGAAACTTAACACTATTTGGTTGAATTTGCCCGCTACCCAGCTTATAATGTCGCATCACCTCTAAATAGCCAGGGGCAGAGGAAACCTAAGGCCATTCCACGGTGGTCAAGATACTAATCGTGCGAAAAACTGCAGGGGATTATAGGCGTATTCAATAGCCTTGGGCAGAGCCACCTCAAAGGGATCAGTGGATATCTTATAAGTTTTCAATAAATGGGCTAATTCGGTCTTCGTCATCTTGCTAGCAACACCGTGGCAAGCCATTATTGCCTTTGTTTTGTCAAATCGTTTGATTTCTCTGCTAGGAGTATTGATAAAAGCAGAATGATTGTCTGGATATATATGCACAATAGAGGTTGGGGTGAAGATTCCAGGAGGAAGAAGATGAGAAGGAAGAAGACACAAAGGATTATCACCAAATGTGGTGGTATCCCCTAAATTAATCAAAGAGGAAGGATTATCAGAGGCTATAACAGACTCCGGACAAAGAGTGGGAGTAGAGGAATCCACTTCTTCACCTTCTACCACAACTGCGTTTTCTTCTGACGATTGAAACAATCTTTCCACAAAATCACTAGAGGCAGTGTCGGTTCTAAGACTCATGAAAATAAAGACTCAAAAGAAATAGAAGAAATAACGTAGACACAAAGACTTGCTTGTAATTGCAGATGAAGGATACAAGAGTTGCAAATAAGAGAGTTATTTGACAGGAAATGGAAGGGACGTGATGATTCAGTCCACAATCATTATAAGAAGGTGCAAGTTGGCCTCGTTTCGCGTTATATTGATGACGGGAGTTCAAACGTTGCAGACTAGGGCAGCTGTAAAGAAATCCACCCTAGTCCTGGGGGACTTATGACTATATATGGGCCCATTTAGGCCGGATTATTTATTCTTGGGCCGGGCCCATTTCACAATCAGATAATAACAACGGGATTGGGGAAGCAGGGCCCCGCCAACCCCTGAGCAGAACTAGCAGAGCCGGATTAATGTCTCTGGACAGAACGGTCTCTGGACCAGCTGAGCAGAATGATCTCTGGGCAAAACGGTCAGGCAACCGCCAGAAAACATAGCTCAGAAGACATAACCGTTTACAACGTGGGTAGAGTCCCACGTCTGATAGTGTCCAAGATAACCGACGATAACTCCCATTATGGTAGAGGAGGTTATCATCACGATCTGAAAGTATTAAAGGAAAAGCCGGAACTACGAGTGGCACTTGATTCCGATTCTACGCTTGAATTGGATACATAGGCAGCTCTCTCAAAAGAGTTCAGTCCAAGTTCATACAAAATTCTACCTGTTTTCATATTATTTTCCTAACTTGAATCAATTAATTACCTGATTACTAGTTTGAGTAAGATCAAGCACGAATATAATTTCCATCACCGGAACCTCGTCATCCTTCTTTGCATTTGCATGGATTATAACTTCCAATCCGGCAGCATCATTTGCATATTTTTTTGCTACGTCCATCAAAGAATCCATCAATTTGGGTTCACAAAAAGTGCATATGCTTCTTCATGAAAACCGTAATGGTATAGAGACTGATATTCAAACACCCATACAATCGATACTTAACAATTGACTGAATATTGCTTGCCAAAGACCCATACATAATGGACGGGAAAGAGATAAATTTAACAACAAAAAAAAAGATATAGATTAGCAAGAATACCATTAACTATAAACTATATTCAAACACCATTTGTTCATTTATTGAGATCATTAAGTAGACATTTCTCTTTATGAAAACGCTGCGTAAGAAAAATGAGTGATGTGCACTTATGTTATCCTAAATTAACTTAACACAGTTACTTCATGTTTTGAACGAATATGAATCCATAAAACATAGACAAGAGACGGAAGTACAACAAACACGCGTATCCCATATAAAGATTTATCCTGAAAAACTAAAATATCTCACAGCTTCTACATTCTAAAACATCGCATGGGAGATATTCAAATCGTTTGAAAGTGTACCCTACCATTTTACATCTTTAGATCGTTGTCACCATTCTAATAATGTGAGGATGTTAGAATGGGAAGTGTTTAAAACTCATGAAGCATAGAATGGTATACAAATTGTAGACCAATTTCAAGCTTTCAAGCACCACCAACTTAGATGCATCCTGGGATATATGTCCGCTTTGTGAACATACCCCTCATTTCTGATATGGAATGTACCCGATGCATCTGAAGTGCATTATGGGAGAAGTGCAAATAAATGAGATTAGATGAGTCCTGTATGACATTTGCAAAGAATTTCTATAGCCTAATAAGAAGAATTTAGGGAAAATTCTCAAAGACAGTATTTTACGACATTAATATAATGAAAACAGAGCTATACAAAATTCAACAATCTTGAAAAGCGAAAACATAGCAGTAAATGGAAAACATGGATAGTAAACGTCTTCCATAAACATAAAAAGACAAATAGAAAATGAAAAGAATAATTCAACATCATCAAGTTCCATTGGTGGAGTCATGGCTAATCATTAAGTTTCATTTGCATTATACTGAAAAAGGATGAAAAACATAATCGAAGAATACAACAGCAACAACCAGATATGGACATGGTTAAAGATGATAGGTGTTAATCAAGAAACACAACCTTCTTACAAAAAAAGCATGGGAGAGGAAAAAGCCATATAAATATATACACATTTGACGGGAAAAAAACAACGAAAAAAAGGTCATTAACTGAAAAACAGATCATTCAAAGCACACCTGGCAGAGATATAAGTGAAGCTACCGTAGAAATTTATAAGATATGGGGTTATTTCCATAGCCATTTGAGGATAAGATATGTGCTTCGTTTTAAAGAATTGATTTGTCTCGGAGCTCTTGAAGGCTTGCACATAGGTATAACAGCAATGTGTTGGCCGTCTTTGAGAGAATGCCTCTATCAGGGTCGGTCCAATGTGTAGGCGGATGAAGCATTGGCTTAAGGCCTAACCGTTCCGAGAGCCCGAAATTACATGTTTTGCAAAAAGTACTGACGATGACAAATTATGTCACCTTAAAGATTTGAGCCCTAATTTAATCTAGTGATGAACACACAAGAACCCTAATGCCAAAAAGAGGAATGAGGTGGTGGATTTTTAGGTATGCGGCTGAGTCCAAGAATGTATCTTGGATTGCCTACGTATCCTGTTAGGTTCCAGGAATCAAGCCTTACGTAGTTCCTGGATTGGGGTATTTATAATGACAATACTTGCCTAAACCCTAAGGTTAAGTCGGCTTGTATTATTGTCATCTTTACCCTTAAATGGGCCTTGACCCTTGCCCAAGCTATCGCTGTGGGTGGGCCTGGACAGCTGGTGTGGACCCTGTCCTCGAGTCGATACTTCCGACCTGTGGTGATCGACTCTAGACTCGTTATCCCACACTGCTAGCTGGTGTGGACTCTGTCCTCACGGACTTGTCGCCTCACACTGCTCGGTAGTCGATAGTCGATCGTCGTAGCCTGGCGTTTATGAGATGGCTCTTGCCTCTAGCCTGGGCATCGACATGGATATACTGGCGTTATCTACAGTGTGATGACCAACCGATAGATGACACGTGGAGGGAGTGAAACCCTGTATCGTCATAAGCCCCCCAGACTTGAGAGGCGACTTCCGTAGTCGAGGTCGGGTCATCCATCGGAATCGTCTTCGAGTTGGGTTTTTCTTTGGGCGGAGAAAGCCCGCCTTTTCATAACCCTAATCGCCTAGTATCCACGTGGAACGGTATCCAGCCCATGAAAGCGCCGAATCCCACAAAAGACGCGTCATTGCCTTGATTACCGCGATTTCCAGGGGTTATAACCCCCATAACCCACGTCTCTTCAAATCATTTGCAAATCTTCTACTTTCTTATAAAAGGAGAGAAGCTGAGATTCTTTGCAACTCGCTTGCTATTTCTTCTCACAATCTCCAAATCCAAAACACCAAGTAAGATCATTTCTTTTATCTTAGCGTTCTTCATCTTTTCTTTTGTTTTTGTTCATGTCTAGTAGTAGCGCCAAGAAATGAATCGAGATAGGGTAGTGACACACCCATTCATAGCCAATCTCCTCGCACTGTCATCTCCGATCTTCTTCTCCGGGAGACTCCGTGAGCTCAGTAGCTTCCCTCCTCCCGTCCCTAACCAGCCTAAAAAACTAGTAACTAGGATGGACGGAAAGGGTGCAAAAGGGTGTCTTAGTACACTTACTCCAGAGGATATTGTTGAAATCTGTGGGAAGTACAGCATAGTTCATCCTCCGTTTGAATATCGACTCCCGTCAGGCCTGCATCGATTCGCGGATGAGCCCCCAGAGGGATTTTGTACTGTTTACGAAAATCAACTGGCGAGTGGATTGAGGTTCCCACTTTGTCCAGCCGTTTTGGCCATCCTTCACCATTACGAGATAAGCGTCTCCCAACTCGCCCCGAATGGCGTCAGAACTCTGATGGGGTTCATCATAGCGTGTCGAGTGGCCCAGGTATGCTTTTCGGTGCCCGTGTTCCGATACTACTACAAGATTGCTGCCACACCCGACAAGTTATGGTATTCCTTCCAGAGGAGAGCAAATCGCCATGAATTTATTACGAGAGGGCCTTCTTCTCACGGGGAGTGGAAGCCTCGATTCTTTTTTCTCCGTCATGGTTTGGACAACCCCTATATCGGTCAGTGGAGGTCGAGAGAGGGGAAACAAGACAAGCTTGGGAAGGCACCAGCTCCTCACGAGGCTCGACTCTTGAGTGGACACAATTTTGAGGTGTGTACTCGAGACCTGAGTCTCCTGTATCACCTGGCTCGCTTAGAGGAAGCTGGGCCCATGCCATACGTAGGCCTGAATGTTCCTGATCACGAGAATCGTAGGATGTTTACTTATTTGCTTGTTTTTACATACTTATTGTTTGCTGAGTTGATAACTTGTCGTTTGTCGGTCATGACTAACTCGTCTTTTTTCTATGTTGCAGTGGGCAAATTCTCCAGGGTCACCAACCCCCAGCGCATTCCTGAATCGACGGTCGTGGCTGCTCCACCTCTCGAGGGTCAGGTCACTGCCGACTTTCCAATGACTGAGATCAGTGTGCCTTCCTCTTCTCGAGAAGGGGCCGTCCATCGACCTAGGAGAAGCCCTGTTGCAATCGAGTCGTCTGCCGCGGCTGGATCGACTGAAATGCCCTCGACCACCGGCGAGTTAACTGTCCGATTCGGCTCTCTTCGAGACGAAGACGAGGAGGAGCCTATCGATTTGACCTCGAATGTCGAGGTTAATGTTGAAGAGCCGGCAGTAAACAAAGAAAAGACCATCTGTTGCCGAGGTGGTGAGGGAACAGCTTCGGGAAGCGAAGAGGAAGAAGGTTGCTGAGACCACTGCCGAGTCAGGAATCGGTGTGGACTGGGTCTTTGATGATTACGCCGGTGTGGATGACAAAGACTTGTCTTATGTTCTGCGGAAGCTGAATCGCCTCGTAAGTCGATCCTTCTTTTTATATTTATTTTCCTCGAGGTCCATGCACTGTTCATTTATTAACTCGTTCTTCTATTTTGTAGCATACCCTTGTTGGTCGGGAGGCTGCTCGACGGCTGGCCAAAACAGGAGAGTCGGCGAACGAGATCAAGAAGGAGAACGGCAGGTTACTCCAAGACAACATCGCAAAAAGCGCCGCACTCTCTGCTGTGGAGCAACAATATAATTCGTTGAAGCGCGAGTCGGTCGCCGAGCTCGAGAAGCTGCAAGATAGATTGGTGGCTGCTGAAGCAAAGCTGGCCACGACCGAGAAGGAGCTAGACCGACTGCGAGATGAAAGGCAAGATCAGGTAGAGAGCTGCTCAAGCTGGCTCAAGACTATGAAAGGCTGCAGCAGTGTCAGAAAGCTGCAGACGAAGAAGCGAGGAAGGCTCGCCAAGATCGAGATGCGCTACAGGCTGAATTACATCGAGCGCAGGCGCAGGTCGAAGAGGCTAAGACCGAGGCCATCATGGAGTATCGCAAGTCATCCAACCTTGAAGATGATCTAGAAGTGATCATGCGGGCCTCGATGATGGGTGGATATACCCTGGCCGTGGATCAGATGAAGGAGGTAGCTCCGAGCTTCGACATGTCGACTCTCCAGACGCCTATGTTCTACAATCGACTCGGAGAAGTCAGATGATCGTGCCGAGGAGTTTCAGTGAGGAGAGTCCTTGGCCATAAAGTATGCTCCTCCTCAAATGCGCCCCTACCGCTAATCGACCGCCGCCGATCCGACCCGCCCACCGGTGGTGACTCGGAAGCCGACCCCTGATCTTGATGTTTTTTATATCTTCTTCTTTTGATATTCGAACTTCTGATTTGTAACCATATTTATATTTATTTTAACTTTGGCTGGTCTTTTCGACCTGGCCTTGTCATGTAATTAACTTTATTTTGAATTTGAATTTGACTTGCTTTTGAGATTTGATTTCTCTTTCTTGTGATTTTTGCTTTGCTTGTCTTAATGTTTCATAGTCTTTCGCTTGTCGAGCTCCTGGCTCTGCTCTGCTCGCTACTCGCTATTCGCTTTATTTGCTGTACTTGTACTTGTTAATATTGTGTTGCCCCCCAAGTGTATTATGAACCCTTGGTTCTTATTGCACTTGAGATCGACTTGCTTGCCGTAGTCTTTTATCCCTTAGGCTTATTTGACCTTTAGGCTGAGCATTTTAATATAAACTGTCCCTGGTTTTAGGTCTTTTTTACCTTTTAGGCTTTTTCGACCTTCGACTGGAACAGGTGGCCCGACTATGCGAATCGTCCTTTGTCCAGGCCTTTTTCGCCACTCGGGCTCATTCGGCTTTCGACTGGGACAGTTGGCCCGACTATGCGAACCGTCCTTTGCTTTAGCCTTGTTTGCCTCTTGGGCTCGTTCGGCTCTTAGCTTGGACCTTTGGCCCGACCCTGCGAACCGTCTTTATGCCTTTGCATTCGTCGCCCATTAGGCTAACTTTGCTTTGGCTTTATCGAGATGTCCGACCTGCGGATTTCTCTACTCGTATTCGATTGTTTTGCCTTTAACTTTTCTGTCGCATTGGACTTGTATTGTTTTGGCTATAAATCCTAGCAAACACAGAAATCATTTCGAAAAATACAAATTTATTAGAATACTCATAAAATTGTCTCATGGACTTATTACAAGATTCAGAAATGAAAGGTAAACGAGTTCATCAAAGTAAAGCTTATCTCAAATATAATACTTCCTCAGATTGTTGGCATGCCAATGTCGAGGAACAGTGGTTCCATCTGCCCGACCAAGTTGATAAGACCCTTTGGGGTGGACCTTCAGGATCTGATAAGGTCCTTCCCAATTCGGGGTTAATTTTCCGGCCGCCTCCTGTCGACTTGCTTCATTCTTCCTTAGAACCAAATCACCGACTTTGAAATATCGATGCCTGACCCTCGAGTTGTAATACTGAGAGATCTTCTGTTTATACCTTGCCATTCTGGCTGAGGCTATCTCTCTTCGCTCTTCGACATTGTCCCTCTCTTGTCGGAGTTCGGGATCATTTGTCTCCACATTGTAAGCCAGAACTCGAGGAGAGGGAACTCCAATCTCGGCAGGAATCACCGCTTCACACCCATATACCAAAGAAAAAGGAGTTTCCCCAGTTGATGAATTGGGAGCTGTCCTATATGACCATAGGATGCTCGAAAGTTGAACTGCCCAATCTCGACCTTCGGCCTCTAATCTCTTTTTTAGACCCAGCTTGATCTGTCGATTAGTTTGCTCGACTTGACCGTTTGCTTGTGGATGAGCAACCGAGGTGAATCGCTGGTCGATATGGTATTCACTGCACCATTCTCTAACTTTACGATCTTCGAACTGTGTACCATTATCCGAGATCAGAGCCTTAGGGATCCCATATCTGCACAAAATGTCGACCCACAAGAACTTTTTGATGGTTGCAGCTTTGATGTCGGGTATAGCCTTAGCTTCGACCCACTTCGTGAAGTAATCTACAGCAACGACCACATATTTAAGATTTCCCGGAGCTCGAGGTAGGGGTCCAACGATATCGACTCCCCACTGATCAAATGGCCATGCTGACGAGATGACATTCATGTCTTGCGCTTGTTGATGGGAGATATTATCATGAATCTGACAAGTGTTGCATTTTTGGACAAGATTATTCGCATCTCGTTGTATCGTCGGCCAAAAATACCCAGCTAACTTGCATTTTCGAGCTAACATTCTAGCCCCGCAGTGGTTTCCACATACTCCTCTATGAATTTCTTCCAAGAGATATTCGCCTTCAGTTTCAGATACGCATCTTAACCATGGATTTACAAAAGATTTCCGATAGAGGATGTCGTCGAAGAACGCATATCGAGTGGACTGGAGTCGAACCTTTCTAGATTGCACCTTATCAGATGGTAATATTCCGTCTTTCAGGTAAAGAGCGATCGAGTCCATCCACGTGGCCTGCTGAGTAATCGGCTGGGCCTCTGTCTCGATGTAACTCCTATCGGTCAATAACTCGACTAGAACCTTCTTACTCGACATGAAGTTTGAGGCCAACTTGGAGAGCGCATCGGCTCTCTTGTTCTGGCTTCGGGGGACTTGCTCAAACTGAACTGTCTTGAATTTTGGTATGAGGCTTTGGACAACTGCTAAGTAATTCTTCATGGTTTCTTCCTTAGCCTCATACTCCCTTTCACATGATTGACCACTAGCTGAGAGTCAGAAGCGACAAATCTTCGACACCCGGCCAAAGCGAGCTTTAAAGCGGTGATCATAGCCTCATACTCGGCCTCGTTGTTCGTTGCTTTGAAGCCGAATCGAAGGGCGTATGGGAATTCCTCGCCTTTCGGGCTTACCAGAAGGAGCCCTACTCCTGCCCCCTCCTTACTCGATGCTCCATCGACTTGAAGAGTCCACTTTTCTTCTGGACTTTGCTTTTCTTGATTGAGTTGGACGGAGATCCCTTCAGCTAAAAAATCCGCCAAGGCCTGTGCTTTTATCGCAGTCCGAAGGACGAACTCTATATCATACTGGGCCATCTCTATTACCCATTTCGCCAGTCGTCCTGAGGTGTCGGGTTTCGCCAAAATCTGCTTTAGTGGTTGGTCAGTGACTACCATAATAGGATGAGCTTGAAAATAGGGCCTCAACTTTCTCGAGGCATGAACAAGACATAATGCTAACTTCTCGGCTGGTGAATATCGGACCTCGGGGCCATGCAAAGCCTTGCTGACAAAGTAGATTGGCACTTGGCCATGTACCCCTTCTCGAACCAAGACCGCACTCACTGCCTCCTCGCATACTGCCAAATAAACTAACAATCTTTCTCCATCTCGAGGTGAAGTTAAGGTAGGTAACTCTGATAAATAAGCTTTCAACTCTTCAAAGGCTGTCTGACATTCATCATCCCAATGAAATGGGCTGGCCTTTCGAAGTATCTTGAAAAATGGTAGTGCATTTGTCTTTGATCTCGATAGAAATCTATTGAGAGCTGCCATTCGACCCGTGAGCCTTTGTACTTCCTTGATGTTTCGTGGTGCGGGCATGTTCTTTAATGTATCAATTTTATCCGGGTTCGCTCGAATCCCGTCCTTCGAAATCATGTAACCCAAGAACTTACCCGACCTGACTCCAAAAGTACACTTCTTCGGGTTTAGTCTCATCTGTGTTTCTCTCAATACCTCAAAAACCTCTCGAGCATCGACCAGGTATTGTCTCATAGATCGACTCTTGATAAGCAAGTCGTCTACATAGACTTCCATGCATCTTCCAATCTGTCTTGCAAATATCTTGTTGACTGCCCTCTGGTATGTTGCCCCAGCATTCTTTAATCCGAATGGCATGGTCACATAGCAGAAGGTGCCGAATTCTGTAATAAACGCTGTTTTTTCCGCATCTCGAGGATCCATTAAGATCTGATGGTATCCTTTATATGCATCTAAGAAACCAAAAACTTCAAAATCAATGGTTGAATCTACTAACCTGTCGATTTTGGGCAGCGGATACGAGTCTTTTGGGCGCTTTGTTCAAATCTGTAAATTCTACACACATGCGCCAACTCCCATCAGGTTTCTTGACTAATACTGGGTTGGCGAGCCATTCGGGATAGAATACCTCTTTCACTATCTTGGCTGCCAGTAGCTTGCCGACTTCCGCCTCGATGGCCTCAAGTCGATCCGACGCAAAATTTCTCTTCTTCGTTTGGTGGCGCCTTTAGCCTGGTCAATTTCGAGTTTGTGAACTGCAATATCGGTAGATAGTCCTGGCATGTCGGTGGCTTTCCAGGCAAAGATGTCTCTGAACTCGATTAAAAGTTCGACCAGTAGCTGTTTTTCTTTTTCGGGGATCCAAATTCCGACCTGCACGCACTGATCGTCCTCTCCTTCCCAGAGTCAGACGTTTTCGACGGCGTCACTAGAGACCCAACTCTTCTCCTCTTCTTCCTCTGGAATCAGTTCCTCGATTAAAACTTGTTGAACCGCCATCTTCCCATTCATGACAACAGAGTTACAACTCCGAGCGACTTCAACGTCTCCTTTTACTTCGTGGGAACCGTTCCTTGTGGGAAACTTCATACTGTTATGAAAAGTCGATATGATAGCACGCAGGTCGAAGAGCGCAGGTCGTCCTAGGATAACATTATAAGCAGAAGGAGCCTTGACCACCACATAACTTAATTCAAGTGTCCTTCCTTTCTCGCCCTCTCCAACTGTCGTGAGTAACTTTATCGAGCCCATGGGATGGACTGCTTGTCCTGTGAATCCAAACAGGGGAGATGCTATCACTACAAGAAAAATGGGTTTTAATGACGGGAATTCTCGTCATTAAATGCCCGATTCCCATTATTAAAGGCTTTTAATGACAGGAAGTTTCCTTTCACAGCTGCCTCTCTAGATAAAGGCAATTAATGACAGGATATGTATACCTGTCATTAATTGTAGTGCACTTTAATGTCGGTGCAATCCCGTCATTAAGCATTATTTTTAATAACGGCTTATCCCGTCATCATAAGGTTATTTTATGTCGTTGAATCTTGATTCAATGAGGACGAATCCCCACATTATAGGTTCAATCTCCTCTCATAAATAACAATTTAATGACAACATTTCCGCATATTAATATATTATTTTCCCCTCACTATAGTTTCAAATGCTGTTTAGTATATGCTTTTAATGATGCATTTTCCCCTCACTGTTTATGTTCCACAACATTTGTCATGATAATAAAATTTAACCATTATCTATTGATATTATAGCATCAAAAGCTATTAGAAATGCCATATGTTAACGAAAGTGGTGATCATCATCATTATTTCCAATGAATTCTCACTGCCCCACAAAAGAATCTACCAATACTAATAAATATTAAAATGTTACCTTCTGAAACCCAACATTACTCAAAATAAATCAACCAGCAATAAGCTACATCTACATTTACATATTCATATTCAAAATATTAACAAAAAAAGGTTCCCAGAAAATCCAAAAGATATGTTACATATAGATTCATTCTACAAGGATTTCAAAATATCATATCCCGAAGTGCGAATATCTAACCATACACTATCAAAATACCAGCAAAATTATGTCTACATATTATTACACCATCGTAAGATATGATAGATAGCAATCCATTGCTACACTTCTTCAAAAAGCATTAAAATATATGCCTGCATATAAATTAATAATAATGAGTATAGAAAAACTTGTAACAACTTCACGAAAGATTGCAGATCATATGATGCAAGACCTAACAACATTTAAGCTATGGACATACATCAAACAACAGCTAATACATTTAAGCTATGGCGGACAAATTATATAGCAAACAGAATAAGACTCGGAACATTAACTAGCATGCAAAGTCTTAAAAAGATGATACAAAGACAGACCTCTAACCATCAGGTTATTAGGCTCATACCAAGGCTCAAAATAGATGGAATTAAAAACTTCACCAAACAAAAATGACTCATGCCAAGGCTCAAAAGGAAAGCTCAACTTAACCAAGACATGCTCACTCGAGACTCCAAAACATGACACTAATGCAAGGTTACATTAGGCACATTCCAAAACATACTAGGGAGAAATACCTTAAAAGTTCACAAAATCCATGAACCAAGAATAACAAGGTCACCAAAATCCAAAATTAACTAAAACTAACAAAAATACATGAATAAAAGATACAGGTGAAAGCTATTCAAGGTCACCGCACTGTGGAGGCTCATTTGAAGTTGGTTGGTTTTCCTTCCCATTTGCATCAATATACTTTCTATTCCTCAACACGTCTTCTAAGATCATTATTTTCTTCTTCTTTCTCATGGATCTTAGCCTTAAGTTCTTTGATTTGAGAAGCCTTAGGATCATCAAAATGTTTTCTCTTCATTCCACCTCCAAAACCAAATACATTGCTATGGTTTTGTGGACCAAAGCAAGTTTCAACCACATTAATAGGTGACAGTGATGCATTGGCTTGAACAGTCTTGATTATCTCATCCTACAAAGCACGAGCTCTATAAGTCAAAAAATAGTGATAAAATGATGAATATATTCTTAAATGTTAAGAGTTGATACTTACATATTTTTCTTGCTCTCTCTGTTCAACAAGCTTTCCATTTTTTTGTCTAGTCGCATAAAATATTTTTGCAATGTTAGGTGGGGTATCTTCCTTGCCTCCCTGGAATATTGAAAATAGACAAGTGAATATTAAATATCAATCAGCAACATAATAAATCCAACCCAAAAGAATTGTTGAATTTCTACCATCTCATATATGATTTGTCTATGCGGTTGGCTTCCGGTTCGATGATGCATCACTCCTTTGACCCGATTATTAGAATTCTGAGAACTGATTTTCTACATTTAAATAATAAAACGGTAATAAATAAATCAACACTAACTTTCAGTGAAATGAGAAACACCGTAAGCAACCGCATGTCCCTCAAATATCATGTTTTTTATGACACTTGAGTAGATAAAAACACTTCACGAGATGAAAACAAAACCCACTTAATAAACAAAAACATTTAGCAATGAAACAATGATGACAATTTTGCTGCCATGTAAATAGATGCTTAGAGAAGAATTAGTAGGCCACGAAAACCACTAACAACTCTAGATGTGTGATAAAACCACCATTCGAATATTTTTTATTAAGCATGTTAACAGAATTTAATGTCTAAACATATCTTGTACTATGTGTCGTCTCACATTCAACCAAGTTAAAAATAAGACGAATCATGTAACATAACATCTACTTGTGAGGGAGTAAAATTTATTATATAGGCATTAAATTATCCACCTTCAAATAAAAATTAACAACTGAATCTTGATATTTTTGTTTAGATTTTGGACTAGCTTGAACATACCGAAACTTATCACTTAAGAACTTTTGGTGACAAGCCAATCCCAATCTTTAGCATTCATCCCGAAGGAGCGTTTTCAATGCAAGCAATTTAGTATTGCAAGGTTTCACATACTTTGCATTCAGAGACGACCTCCATGCACTCCACAAACTACCCATATGCTCCAAAGTGTGTTCACGATATGATTCCATATTGGGATTGGAAAAGCACTCCTGCAAAAGATCATATGAAATAGGATTCATTCCACCAAAATCATTCTCAAAAAGGCGTCTAGCTAGTTCTCATCCAAATGTTCAAAATCATAATCAGCCATGAAAAGGAAATGTCATGTAATTATACGTCAACTAAGAACGCTTATACAAGACATAGGGTCTCATCAGCATTTACATTCTTAGTGAGCTTATTGTAAGGATTGTCTAAGTCAACTATCGAAGATATTAATACATAGGAACTAAGCTTGACCTTGTGGCTTGCAAAAACATAGTTCATTAAGAAAGTTCCAAACTAGTATGTCTAGATAATAAGTTCTAAAGACTCTAAATAAGTATATTTAACACAAGACAAAATGCTGACAATAAACCAAACACATATAACACCTTGAAAATAACAAAAAAGCATATGTGTTTCACGTACTTTTACCATAGCCCACATGTGTTCCTTTTCACTTTTAGTTACATCCTTCCATGTATGCACTCGTATAGTACATACTTGCTTGTCTCGGACAATTTTCCCCAAGTGTCTAGACCAATATGTGTGATTAGGTCCTACTCCACGATTGTTGTAAAATTGTATCACATGTTTTTCTCCACTTTTTAGAGAAATGATTTTCAGGTTCTTGTTCATTCCTCTCACTTTTCTCACTTTTTCAGCTGCCAAGTGTAATCAATAAAAATAGTATTTAAAACTATGTTCATATTTTAACTCAAAAATATAACATGTGACTTATGATAATCTACAAGTTACGCATATCATACTTACTTTCAACACTTTTTCCTGTATTCTCATACATCTTTTCACCATGAATACCATCTTTTGTTATCTCAAATCTCACTTGTGAAGTACTTGGGAAGAAAGTGAAATGGCACAACATAAAAGAAAGATAAAAAGAACTGAAAAAACAAAATCAAATCAAATAACTCTAATTAAAGTTTACCAAATGATGGATTGTCCTCGGGCAATTTGAAGAGCAATGGTTGTACAGTTGCATCGACACTTAAATAAATAGATATATCCTCCACATTTTCTTGTTCTTTCAGCAAACCCAACAAATCTTTGTCATTTTTCAAAGGCTTACCATTCTCATCCGTAATTTTGATGCCAACGGCATAAATGTCAATAAACTTCTTACATATGCTTAAAATATCCAAGAAAGAACTTTCTTCTGTTATATTCCTTTCTTCCCATTTATCTTCACCATAATGAACAAAAAGATTGTGGACTCCATTTCCACCTACAGGAAGGAGTAAAATGTTTGTTACAATTACATCAATTTATAATACATTTCAAAGTCCACTTAAATCTGACATTTTTACCCGTCCTTTCATGATTGCAGAAATTGTTTGTCCGTTGTTCTACAGCATCTATCCTCTTACTCCCAAATGCAAAATTTAAAGTTTTTTTCCCGTAATTGCGCTCCTTGGCCAGCTGACCAGGTGCAAGGAAAGAAATAGGCTTCTGTTTTGTGTTATTTTTACTTTTTGGGATCATCTGTTACCACACTAATGCAGCAACTTGTTAGTCACTAATCAGCACAACTAATTTATTTTACAAATAGCAATAACAGAGATCTCCTTGAACAAAACAACCAGATTTGGCAATTCAAGGTACCATAAAACACCTCAGTAGACTTTACCCTTGCAATTTGCAAAGGAAAGCAGAGCCACTTTTCGGCTATATTGAACTTCATGAACCCATTCACTTGTAGGCACCTATGTTTTATCAATGTACAACATATCTACATAATATATTCTACCCTCTGCCATGAGAAATAGGAGGACAGTGAAGAAGGTACCACTCAATGTTTCTCTAATGGCCAAGAAAAAAGTCTGAAACAACACACAAACAGAGGGGGAATTGCTCCATCCAACTCTCTTATGGGTGGGAACCAAATTACAATGGACAATGAGGATATGAACCTGAAATCCAAACCTCCAGATATAAGAAGCAATGCGGATAATTCCATTCAAGGTATGCATACTGGGCAAGGAAATATAACTTGGCAACTCATAGATGAACGATTATTCCGGGGTTTAAAATAGGGAGGATGATTATTCAGTCGGAGGTCTATCTATCTGGAACGTCTTGTACAAAACCGTAAAGAATGTCCATTTTGTTAGTGCAATCAAAAGATACTTGTTTGACCCTCAAGTATCTAATGCAAATATGAAAAACTCAGTTTAGCTAATGCAAACACACCTCTGAATCTGATGAAGAAAAAAGATAGATAAACTAGAAACCTCTGAAATAACCAGAGAGATGAGCAATATAGCATCTCAAACTCTTTAATAGCCACGCCAATATAGATGATAGGGGGGTGCGGCTTCAGTTTCAAGGATGTAACATTCCATTGGACACCACACCGAAAACAATCAAACAATAGAAAGTCGATTCTCAACTATAAAATCAACCGTGAAAAAGTTGATGTGGCATCACAACGATAGAATTGGTGTGGTACCAGTAAAGACACCCTATTTTTTGTCAATGGTTCAGCTCAAAGTTCCAAAGATCCTTTTCAAATTAGATAGCTAACAGTACCACTTAAATTAGAGAAATGGATTTCAACATTCAATATGGACAGCTTAGATCACTCATAGACAAGTACTTTATCAGACATGTATTTCACTATCAACTCCAAAGAAAACAAAACTAGTAACAAAAAAATATATTAAGAAACTAAAACATGAAATCATACCAAATGCTGCAAGAAAACTATCTTTACTCTTTTATATAAACTCACCAAGAAACCTAAAAGTAGACGAAAAGGACTTCTGAAATATATACGAGGCTGCACAACTCGAGACTCGAGAGCATCCATCTTTAAGGGGGGGAATCACATCAAGAAGCAGTAAATCTAGAATACTTGATTAGCAGAACGATGCACTCATGCACATACCCTTCATCTTGAAAACTTGAGTTCTTACATCAACAACTTTCACCATGAACAAACATCGGATGTAATACGCTACTTGAGGTCATACAAGTATCTTTTGATTGCACTAACAAAAGGACATTCTTTACGGTTCTGTACAAGGCGTTCCGAGATAGATAGACCTCCGGTGAATAATCGTACTCACAAGAGGCGTAGATATGGTGGTCACTAACGACCACAACCACCATCCTGAAATGATTTAATGCGTATGTTGACATGGAATTGCCGGGGTGTTGGCTTAGCAGATTTTTTGAGATGTTTAAAGGACCATTCAAGAAAAATATAAATCCTATCTGAAGGAACAACTGGTGTTCAAGCTTCAGCTATAAAGGATATAATGGAGCTCTCAAACCACCGACAAAAGGACACAAACCCAAGATCTTAGCTTTTGAAAACACATTCCAAAGACACTAAAGGATCAGTTGAAATAAAATTAATGGTCTTCCCAAGTGCCTTACACATGTAACACGTAACCCCAAAAAAACACACCTAACTCCAAAAAAATCAATCGAACACAAAACTCACTCGAGTCACAAATAACAAAAAAGACTTTAACTTGAGAATGAATCATGTAAGCTAAGATTGTAAAATAACCCACCGTTACTTGTGAGTGTAATCGAAACTCCTGTCTTGCCAATCGAAGACACCGATTATTGGTAGCGATTCAACCCTAAAATTTACATCAAAAGCCAAAAATCATCAAATTGATATAAGTATGCAAGTGTACGATTTGTGACAAAAAAAAGAGGAGATAGAACGGTGGAAGCACCGTCGTATTTTTTCAATTACCAGAGAGGGTTCGGCGGTTGTGCGATGGAGATGAGAGAGTGTGTGATGGAGATGAGTAGTAAATTCTATCGAGAGAAATATGTGGTGGATTTTATTACTAATATAAATGAAATTAATATTCCAATAAAAATGATTTTTAAGAGTAAAAGAATTGAAATTTTAGGATTATATTTGGGGTGAAAGTTGCCGCCTAAAATTTGGGCAAATTTTATATATGATTTTTTTTTCCCTAAGAACCGCCTAATTTTTTTGGCAATTTTACTAAGTACCTTTTAAAAAAATTTAATAGAAATAATATCATAATGACGGGAAATGTTTTTCTAAAAGGTATAATCACAGGGAATTATAAACAAAAATGACGGGAGTTAAAATTTTGTCATTAATCGTCTCTTTTAATTAGAGACTGTTTTTTCCTCTCACTAAAACACATTTTTTATGACGGGATTTACGCCTGTCATTAAGTTTTCGTCATTGATAGTCCTTTTTCTTGTAGTGTATGGGGGCTAGATCCTTCTCTTTCAACTTCATCGCTTGAAACGCCGAGTGATATATGATGTTCACTGCACTCCCGTTATCGATACAGACTCTCGATACACGGGCTCGGCTAATAACTGCCTCAATAACTAACCCTTCGCTATGACTCCTCGACTTGGGGATATCATCTCGAGGGCCGTATCCGACACGTCAGTAAATGAGTGTTTGCGCTCTTTCGAGAGCTACAAGGTGGCTCTTGGGTCCGGTCTTTATCACTCTCACCAGGACCAAAGATTGTGTTGACATAGTTAAGCTGGTCGATTATCTTCATATCTATCTCGACCAAAATTCTCTCTGTTGTTTCCTTTCGACCGGGATCGATTCCTCCGAGGTGATCGATCCCTTCGTCTCTGGACATCCCGACCTCGGTTCTGTCTTGATCGGAGTTTTCCTCTTAAATTCCCACGCCCTCTGGGCCCATCATACCGAGATCATGCCAACAACTTCGTCTAGCTTTCCTTCCGAATGCGAGGCGTCGATATCTCTCTTGGTCGATCTGAGTCCTCTGTTGTATGACCTATGTCTTCGTGAAAATCACAGTATTTGCTTGCATTCCTCTTTTCTCGAGGTTTCTTCAACGGTGGCGGTTTCTTCGCCAAATTTTTTGAAAGCATAATCGACAACACCTCAGATCGAGGTCGATTAAGTGGGATAAAGTCCTTATCACGTGAGGGTCCCTTCTTGCCCCCACGGTCTAAGGTGGACGTGTCGATACGGTCCCAAACTGATGGCTTACTCTCGACATCCTGCCTCTTGGACTGATTCCTGTTCGGACCTCGGGTGTCTTTCTTGGATTCCATCCAGTCGGATTGGGTGTGCCGCCGCACTGCCTCTTCCCCTTGACAGAATCTATGCACTACATTGACACACTCGTCCATGGTGTTGGGGACGTCTCTGCTCAACTTCATGTATAACTTAGTATTACGCAGCCCCCCTACAAATGACGTGATCAGAAGTCGGTCATCCGCGTCCTTGACCTGCATGGCCTCGAGATTAAACCTCTTCAAATATTCCATCACCGTCTCATCTCTTTCTTCGCCTCACGTTCATGAGGTGCGTGGCACTCAGATGAAACTTCTTGTTGACTATAAACGCATCTCGGAACTTTCGAGCGAGCATGGCAAAACTGGAGATCGACCCTGGTCGTAGCTTCGTGAACCATTCTCTTGCTCGACCTACGAGTAGCGTCTCGAATGCTCGACAGCGCATTGCATCGGGTGCCCCATCCAGCCTCATTTGAGATAGATACCTGTGGAGATGGTCCTCCGGGTCGGTGGTGCCATCATAAGGTTCTATCTTTGGTATCTTAAACCCCAAGGGCTCCGTTTGGTTTCGGACTGACTGGATCCATTTGGATCCAAGAAAGAGAAATAATTATAAAATATAGTGAAGTAATGATGATAAAGTTGAAAAGTTGTATTGAAATTTGTGTAGTTAAAGTAATGATTGTTGATTTGAAATATTATATTGAAAAAGTAATGGTTAAATAGTGTAATGAGTGTATAAAGTGATGGATTAATATTATTTTATTTGTTGATGTTGATTGATTGATGAAAGAATTTATAATAAAATAATAGAATTAATGAAATAATAATAAATAAGTTAGTGGGGTGAATAAAATATTGGTTTGGGATCCAAATGGATCAACCTAGTCCCAAACCAAACAAGGGCCTTGGGTTTAGGAAAGCTCTCGATCTCCTTCGTGAAGGGAGACTCGAGCCACAACGATACCTGATTCTTTCCCAAAATTGCATTCAGCTCTTCCCTGGCGCTGTCATCATCCCCTCTCTGGTGTTTTTGGTGAATCTCACGTCTCTTCCTTTCCACTGAGCTAGATGATGCGCTTATTTCATCCCCAGGAGTCTGTTTAGGCTTGTCCATTCGTCTTTTCGGCGCCTTCCGCCATAGCTTCTTTCTTTCGGCGGCACGCCGCCGCTTTTGCGCTATAATCGCCTCGGCTATTATCCTGGACATTACCTCCAAATTTGCCCCTGCCAACTGATCTGCAAGCGCTCGATATTCTGGAGCAAGGGCTTGCTTTTCTGGTTGGTGGGTCTCCTGGATAAGATTCAAAGCTGGATCTTTTTCCCCTTGTTTCTGCTGAGGATCGTGCTGAACAAGATCCAAGGCGGGATCTTCGTCTCCTTGCATATCAGGATCGATCGGCTCGTACATCTGGGAGCTTTGATCGACTGCTTTAGATGCAGTTTTGGATGCAGTTTTCTTGGGAGGCATCGTGTTTTTGCGTATTCGATCAATAGAAGGCCCTCCTTCTAGCGCCAATGACGATGACAAATTATGTCACCTTAAAGATTTGAGCCCTAATTTAATCTAGTGATGAACACACAAGAACCCTAATGCCAAAAAGAGGAATGAGGTGGTGGATTTTTAGGTATGCGGCTGAGTCCAAGAATGTATCTTGGATTGCCTACGTATCCTGTTAGGTTCCAGGAATCAAGCCTTACGTAGTTCCTGGATTGGGGTATTTATAATGACAATACTTGCCTAAACCCTAAGGTTAAGTCGGCTTGTATTATTGTCATCTTTACCCTTAAATGGGCTTGACTTGCCCAAGCTATATTGTGGGTGGGCACGATACGGTGGTGTGGACCACGTCCTCGAGTCGATACTTCCGACCTGTGGTGATCGACTCAGACTCGTTATCCCACATCGCTAGGTGGTGTGGACTCGTCCTCACGGACTTGTCGCCTCACACCCGCTTTCGGTAGTCGATAGTCGATCGTCGTAGCCTGGCGTTTATGAGATGGCTCTTGCCTCTAGCCTGGGCATCGACATGGATATACTGGCGTTATCTACAGTGTGATGACCAACCGATAGATGACACGTGGAGGGAGTGAAACCCTGTATCGTCAAGTACTTTCAATAATTATTTTGTATTCACATATTTAGACATGACTTGTTGTAGTGTGGCTGGTTGGGGTGTTCATCTAAAATCCAATAGTCCTGGGTTCAAGCCTTGGGAGCTGTTTTTTTCTCCTAT
Organism: Gentiana macrophylla; assembly: GCA_026214975.1. Lineage (NCBI taxonomy): Eukaryota > Viridiplantae > Streptophyta > Magnoliopsida > Gentianales > Gentianaceae > Gentiana > Gentiana macrophylla. The sequence continues at coordinate 80,567,663 of CM047807.1, read as the reverse complement.
TATTTTAGCCAATTTATCAACTCCTTTAAAACCTTTTTGGACCTTTTCTTTTAAAACAACTTTTGAGCCTTTTCTAAAATGTTATTTCTATTATTTCAATAAATTTATTGACTCCTTTAAAACCTAATTATGCTAGAAAAGTCTTTTGAACCTTTTCTTTTAAAACAACTTTTGGGCCTTTTCTAAAATGTTATTTCTATTATTTCAATAAATTTATTGACTCTTTTAAAACCTAATTATGCTAGAAAAGATATGTTGAATTTTACTACTTTGTAGGTATGTTTTGATGCTATCAATGAATTGAATTTTGTATCTACGGATGTTAAAAAGATCTCCTTTAAAACCTATTTTGGACCTTTTTCTTTTAAAACATCTTTTGGGCCTTTTCTAAAATGTTATTTCTATTATTTCATTAAATTAATTGACTCCTTTAAAACCTAATTATGCTAGAAAAGATATATTGAATTTTACTACTTTGTAAGTATGTTTTCATGCTATCAATGAATTGAATTTTGTATCTACGGATGTTAAAAGGGCGATATTGAAGTAATATTTTATAAGTATATTTTTTCGAAGAAAAAAAAAAAACAACAACTAATGAAACAATTCGACGAGAAACATGAAAGCCCAAAATTTTCCAGGACCGGCCCTGGCCTCTATATACAATTCCAAGGCTTCCCTTCCAAATTAATGCTTGAGAATAGATTTTTCTCAATTCATGGAAACGGATTTCAATGAAAAATAACCAAAAATAAAATTAAAAAGAAAAAAACCAGAAAGTGAAAGAAAAGAAATTCAGTCAGATGAATAGCATAGCAAATGTATACAATAAACAAAATTACTGTTTCCCACAGATAATGGAAGTCTACGTGAAATTTAAAAATAGATCAGAATGTGAGCCGTATTCAGCAAAAATTAAAAAGAAACAATGGTAAATATGAAAGCATTTGGAGATAAGATGAAAATTTAAAAATGGCCTTAATCGCCTGGAAATTAAAAGAATGAAAACATTCAGAGACAGGGAATTATCACCATTACAACTATTACGCCAATCTGATGATGAGATAAATGGAGCGAAATGGGACTTCTGTTCTGCAACAAATGAGATACAAAACAAATAAGATATTGCAACAATACAACTAAAACACCGCACTGATCTTCTACTCCTAATAAACCAAGAACCAACATTATTAAAGCCCATAAATACTCCAAAATAAGTAAATAAATAAATAAAATCGAATTAGGCATTCGAGGAGAATAAAATTTGGAAAAATAAGTGCAAGCCGACTAAGCCTAATTAATCAAATTGTATAATTCTTGAGGTTACGTTTCAGTGTTGTGATTTAACCATATGGTGCATAAAAATCCCAAAACTATTCTGAAGGACAGAGATTCGGTTGGTTAGCGAAGCAAAGGTAGACTCCCAAAATTTGAAGGCATTCACCGAAACATGTAAAAAGAAAATAAATATAAAACAAATCAAAAATGAAGATAAGAAATTCAGTTAGATGAATTTTCCGCATCCTGTGGATAACTAAAATTGTGTCAATCCATCCTGAAATTCACTTTTAGCATGACTCATTGTCGCCAACACAAAATTTTAACCTGGATCAGAATGTGAAGATTTATTGACCATAAAATAGAAGGCAAAGAAAAAATGAAAGGAATTCCCTAGGACACAAAATTTTAAAGGATCATAATCTGAAACCTTACCGCTATGCCGATTTAATGATGTGATAAAGTTGGTAAACTTTGGCTTATGTTCATCAATGAGACGGGAAGTGTTCAGCAACCATAGAGGCCATTATTTTCACCAACCAATGCTTTCATGGGTAATCGAAAGTAAGAAAACAGTGAGATCTCAAGCTTTGCTCTGCGTTTTGGTGTTCGAGGAGATGATGAAGACGATGCAGTTATCAAATGATTCTGGGATTTTATTTAGAGAGTATACAATATCAAATGATAATTAATAACACAGAAAATAAAAAACAACGATAAAAAAGTACCAATAAATGAAAGAACACACTAAGAAATATACACATGCTAACCCGACGTGAGTGAATGAGCGTGCTTTTTTTCCTTCTCGGATCCTTCGGTTCGGAAGAATATGAAATTCTCATGAATCATTTGGAAATCAATTAATAGGGCCGGCTGATTTTGAAAAATGATTTTTCCATACTTATTGAAACTGGTTTTTCTTTTTAAAGCAAACTTGGCGGAGGAAATTAAGGGGGTGACGCGTAAAGTTTTTTGTTTTTTTTCCTTTCGGAAATAGAGCGGGTCCAGAGCGGGTCAATTGGGTAATTAGGTTATTTTCCTTCCTATATATATATACTAGTATGAAACCCGTGCGATGCACGGAGAACATTATATTTGAAAAATCGATCTGTGTATGTAGAAATTTGTAGATACTGTAGTAATTTAAGAGCTATTTTAGTGAAACCAAAATAAAATAAAATGGCATGATTGAAATATTAACAATGATCTACGTGTATTTAGAAATTTGTAGATATTGTAGTAATTGAAGAGCTATGTAAGTGAAAAAAAAAATAAAAAAAAAAAAAGATGGCATAAATGAAATATTTACAACGAAATATAAAAGTGTAGACATATGTCATAGTTATGATAATGAAAAGTAGTGAAGGTTCACTTAAAAGTGAACGTGAGATTGCACAACAATCATCCCAATAAAGTGTGCTTAACACCTGGAATAAAAAAGTAAAAGAAAATATGTGAGAATGAGAAAGAAAAATGAGGAAAAAAAAAACCCGTGATGGTAAAGATAAAAAAAGTATCGAAACTGAAGCACCATGTTGAAAGAGTTTTTTGGCCACGATCCGAGCCGAACTCCGAATTAGTCGGGCCAGTTGGTCACAGATGCCGGAGGCCTTAAGAAAAAGATAAATAAATAATATTGAAGGTGCACAAACGTCCAACAATACTATTTTGTTTGAAAACTAAATCCATGGTAAATTACTGCACGCGATGATTTGAATTTAATATCTAAGTATATCTTTGGTCATGATAACATATGAGAATCAAATTGAAAAACACATTGCGCCAACTAAATTGAATATAAACAACAATGAATTCCTCCGATGGGAGTGAAAAAAATGTTGATAAAAGACAAATGGGATAAAGCTCATCTAAAAACAATTAATGTTCAACCTTTTGTTTGACACCCATAGATATGGACAACTAAATGCCATTATTAATTGAAAGAAAATGCTAATTTTACAACAAAATTAACATAATAAAATGACAATATATTTTCATATTTTTTATCATAATAAAATATACACGATATTGATCAATCAGTTCTACACCTTTATCAATAGTGTGAATTTCTGGGCAAGGAGATCTTCAACTCTAGAGGCGCAAACACATGCATATGCTCAGGTCCTTTTAGAAGGAGTTCTTATGGAAAAGCTACCCATATAAATGATTGTTTAGACTGAAGAACTGCAAATTCTTTCTCTTCAAGGGATATCAAACCTCATCTAAGCATTAGCACAAACAAAATAAAGATGAATTGCAGGAATTCAAGAACAATGGTATACGGTTAAAGAACACTACATCAAACGAATTGTAAGAAAAAATTCAACCATTAAAATTATTAAGCATTAACCAATAATCAATAACCATGGTAAAGCAGATAGGAATTGCGAACAAAACCTTAGCTTTTCATTAGATAAAACCTAGTAAACAAATAGATCTCAGAAAGACAATTTTTTTAGAAGAGAAGACATTATAAACTCAATTATACACCTTCGGCTGTTTTTTTTTTCCTTCAGATTTGCCTCTATACAATGTAAAAATAATCTTAATCATGTCGCCTCATGATGTCGGTATTCTAGATGATAGATTGGAAAAACCATGGGAAGAAATGTAGAAAAGCGCACCGACCGCTAAAATATTTTGCGGACGGTACAGAGAATTTCTTGGAATTTTTGTCCCATCATCCCATGTACAATACTATGATACGGTGGTAGTCAAATCCAATAGAAGAATTGTTGTGATATCTAAAAGGAAGAGTGCAAGGAAGCAAAGCATTTAAAGGACGTAGAGGGCTTTGCGCCTTATCATTTAAGAAGGACAATATATATACCAAGTACATGACGTCCACATAATGAACAACCTAAAGCAATCAAAACATTTTCAAGAACACTTCTGCTCAATATCTCCATCAACGTCACACTTCTGGCAAATTACCTCAACACCAGTGTTTCAATTGCAATTATTAATTTGCTTGGTGAGAAGTGATGTCTCTTAAATAATTCAAAGTGGCATTTCGGGAAAAAAAAAAAACTCAAAGTGATAAGAGATTATAATAAACCCATTTTCAATTAAATGAAATAATCCCTAAAAAATGAAATACCTCGTACCCTTCATTTTTGCATATTACTTGGACAGGGATTACCTCAAGCCGAAGTTGCACACCCCATTTTGCACTTTTGACGTAGACAACTTACTTTAAATTTGGTTACAACCTTCCATTTTCCGTGTACCTGGAAGAAAAATAAGCTTTGGTTTTAAAACGTTTCATCTATTGAATGTGTAGTTCTGTATTTGCACTGTTTAAATCCATTGAATTCGCAATCATCAGTCAACTCTTTAGAACTAATATTAGAAGGAAATGAAAAGGAAAGATAATAAGAAATTTGTTATCTTTTTCGCTTCTTTGACGCCATCTAACCTATAAGCAAATGAATGTCAAGTAAACATCTAGTACAAAAAAATCGGTATGAAATGAAATAAATCTTCAAGCATTGTTGGACAACATCAACAATTCCCAATTTCAAGTGAAATAAGGTAGAACAATCCCAACCTGAAATGCTAGGTGCACGAACTGAAAATTAACAGATCGAATAGCATATTACTTTTAAAAAAAAACCAATGCGTTAAGTACTTAAACATGAACAAATAATATCGTTGCTGATATTGACCCGTGCCAACCATAGTAACCATTAGACTGAAATGGTTCTTGTTGTTCTGCAATGCATATTAATAAATGACATAATGGAGGTGACTACTTGTATAAGCACCAAAAATCTCACACCTCTGCCCATCTGAAAACAAAAAATACATAAATGGAGAGGATAAAAGGTTGCATTTACCTCCTTACTTTGATATAGCCATATAAATATACACTAATGCCTAATCTATTTTGGCGAAATCTGAAACTAAAAACTTGCAAGGGCTTACTTGATCAATATTCTCAAATTATCTATGATTAATATTGAATACTACTGTGTTGTGCTTTGTATGCAAAACATGCTTTCTTTGGTAAATAATTGTACCTATTTCAACAAAGAATCATCTCCACTCTCCTCTTCGTCCACAAAGAACCGAATTTGAAGAAAAAAATGGAAAAAATGAAGTAGGCCACGGTCCTTTTGACCATGTGATTGAATCCTCCAAATCCATTGTTTTTCGTAAAAGAAGTGTTTTGAAACGAAGATAAAACACCGCCACCACACACACACACACCGAAAATAAAAATGAGTTTGATAAAAATCTATGAAGTAAAATTCAATTGATCTGAAATAAATCTGAATGATTAGGAAAACACATTTCCTTGATAGAGCAAACATGTACAGTCACCATCACATTCACCATCTAATCGTCGCTCTTCACTTCAACAATCACACCTCTTTCATAAATTGCAGATATCTACTTCCGATCCTGTTCAAATATTAAGATATTTGATAGCATGAAGTTATATGAGTGGAATTTTAGAAAACGCTTAAATATAAAATTACAATGAAATAAAGAATGAAAGAATTGAATTAACTTACCTTAAGTGTGTGCCAGTACAACTTGAACTACCATGAAATCACTTCAAGCTTGAAGTACCTTCGGGTATAATGAAAACACCCTGCTGCGGTCCAACCACCATACAATCACCAACCGAAACACTGTTAATTTGAAGAAAACAAAAAGCAGTAAAAGCAACAAAATCAACCCAGAAATGAAAATAAAGAAACAAATGATGGAAGAACAAAACCATAAGAAAAAAAGAAAGAAAGAAAAGAATACCAAAGTTCCAACTTTGATTCATCGTATCAAACCTTAGATGCTAAGTATTTGCAATTGTTATAAAACGGATGGAGATAACTTCAGATGCAAGAAATAGAAACAGAAGCAATCAAACATAAACAATCAAAGGAGAAAACAGAAACAAGAAGAACACAGATTTAACGTGGAAAACCCCTCGGTGGGAGAGGTAAAAACCACGGGCGAGAAAAGAGATATTTTATTATGCCTTGAATTTTACTGATTTCAACACACTCGGATAATGAGACAACAAGCTGTATTTATAGGCACAAATCCACAAACCACAGCCGCTGAGGAATCTTTTGTCGATCTCGCCATAAATACCCTTACACGTGTCCTCCTTTTAATGACTTTGTATAGGCGTCACATAACAGAATTAACGGATGTGGGACCTGCGCCAGATTCAGTACTCGTGCAGATTGTCACCCTGGCGATAGTCACCTCTTTGAAGCCTCAGTGACTCACCCCTACCGATGCAATGCAATTGAATACACTTCTCATTTTGTCCATCACACACGGTGAGTCTTGATTGGTTCCACCGGATGCAGAGTTTAAGTCACTTTCTTGACAAATCTCCACCTTGACTTCAACTCTCACTAGAGTCAAACAGATTGCATAACCGGATGTACTTGTACGGATGCATTCGTCAATGCCGGATGTACTTGTACCGGACTATCTCCACAAAGATCCACTCCACCGACCGCCTCGGTAGAGTTTCGAAGCAGATTACAAGCTTTGAATATTCGGTAAGTCCAGGCAAAGTGAAACTTACTCTTTGGCTCGTTTAGTGAACATATCGGCAGGATTCTCCTTTGTGCCAATCTTCTTCACTACAACCCTCTTCTCATTTCTCGAGAAAATGATACGACATCAATATGCTTGGTTCTCTCATGATGAACTGATCCTTGGCTAAACATATTGCACTTAGATCGTCACAATATATATCACTGATCCTCGATGCAACCCCAAATCATTGACTAGCCCTTCAAACGGACACACCTCCTTAACCGCTTCAAGAAGAGCCATATATTTCGCTTGGTAGTTGATAAGGCTCTGTGAGCCTCAAGAGTAGCTTTCGGTGACCACAACGCATTTCCCAATGTAAACACATAACCGAGTCATTGATTTTCTCATCAACATCACCTGCATAATCGGCATCACAAGAATCCTCGTGATCGGACGATATCACCACCATAAATGAGACCAACATCACCAATTTGTACCTCTCGTGTAACTGAATATCCTTTTAACATGACTTTCCGGTGTTCCTTTCGAGTTGAGCCATAAACCTGCCGACAACACCGATCGCTCGAGCCAGATCAGGCCTAGTGCATACCATGGCATACATCGATCGCTTAAATCGCACTAGCATAGGGAACTTTGACATATACTCCTTCTCTTGGTGATCGTGAAGCATAAAGCAGACAAATGAACATTTGATGCCATAGGAGTATCTATTGGTTTTGCAAGAGACATCCCAAACTTGGCCAATATCTTCTCGCACATAACCTCATTGAGACAAGAACAACTTCTTCCTCGACTTCTATCTCTCCAGATCTCCATCCCCAAGATTTTCTTGCAAAGCACCCAAATCCTTCATTTCAAATTCGACTTCGAGAAGGTTCTTGATTTTGAACATCGAGACTTCCTGCTGTCATGCTACTATCAAGATGTCATCCACATACGAGGACAAGATAGATATATGATCCATCTTTCAAAGCAGATCAGTAGTAAACACAATGATCATATGGACTTCTGTTATAACCTCTTGAAGCATGAAATCATCAAACCTTTTATACCACTTTGCCTTGGAGCTTGCTTCAAACCATACAATGATTTCTTCAACTTGCAAACATAGTTTTCTTTGCCAGAACTTGAAAACCCTCAGGTTGTGTCATGTATATCTCCTTATCCACCTCACCATGTGTGTAAGCGGTTTTCACATCTAATTGCTCAAGTTCCAGATCTGCTTTGTGCCACCATTGCTAGTAACACTGACGATTGAAGTGTGTCCGACCCTTTGGTGAAAATATTTCATCAAAGTCAACCCTTCCTTTTTGTGAATCCTCTTGCAACCAAACGTGCCTTATACGACCCTTCGCTTTTGTTATTCCTTCCTTTTCTTGAAGATCCATTTACAAGTCACAACCCCTTGTCGTTGAGGGTTGTTTGACCAATTCCCAAGTCCGATTCTTCAATAATGACTCCATTTCATCTCCATGGTCGCATGCCCTTTGAGAGATGCTTCATACATGTCACTGCTTCCACTGTAAGTAGTAGGTTCAACAACCTCTACTTCTTCAAAGAACTTGGAGTGCATATCCACCAAATCATCATATCCATATCTCCTTGGAGGTATCCCAACATTAGATCTTCTAGGCTCTTTGGCGGTAGACTCTGGCCGATCAATGTTTGTATGACGCCTGGCCGAGGTCTCGCAGATCGGCTTGGATCGGATTCTCGGTTCATTATCGGATCATTATAGTGTTGATTTGGATCCACCGATTGTTGCATATCAAGAGACTCACCTGAAGCTCCACTGTTTCTCAACACTATCGATTCAAAGATCGGTTTTTGACTCGGTAGACCTCTCCACCGATGAGTTTAACATAGAATTTTCATCAAACACAACGTCTCTGTTGAGGATTACTCGGACTCACTGATGACCAAATCCTATATCCTTTCACTCCATCACCATACCCCACAAACACTCCCTTCTTGGCTCTTGGCTCCAACTTCCCTTCACTAACATGATAGTAAGTCAGACTTCCAAAACCCTTAGAATCGAGTAGTCGGCGAGGCTTGCGACCACATCTCAAATGGTGTCTTGAGATTGATTCTCGTGTGAGGACTCTGTTGATTAAGTAGCAAGTTGTCTTAACGCCTTCCGCCCCAAAATCTCCTTGATAAACCCGATTTGAGAAAGCATACATCTTGCCCTCCCGGTAGAGTTTGATTCATCCTTTTCGGCTACACCATTCTGGCGAGGTGTATTCCTTACGGTATGATGTCCGGCAATACCTCATTTGCACAAAATGAATCAAAATCCGTCCAAACAGTAATTCCGGACCATTATCTCATGACGAAGCTTCTTGATTTTCTTGCCTAAGCGATTCTCCACTAGGGCCTTCCACCGCTTGAAGTTCTTGAATGCATCACTTTTGTTCTTCATCATCACCACCCAAGTCATCCTTGAATAGTCATCTATGAATGACACAAAGTATCTGTGACCACCCAATGACTCAACTCTTGATGGACCCCAAAGATCTGAATGGATATAATCAAGTGTTGCCTTTGTATTGTGCAACCTGTTTGAGAATTTACTTATGCAACTTCCCAAACACACAATGTTCACAAAAGTCCAGATTCTTGACCTTATATCCCCAAGAAAACTCTTTGAAGAAAGAACTCAGATACCCTTTCACCCATGTGACCAAGTCTCATGTGCCTGGTGAGTCTCATTGAGATCAGTGAATCACGAGGATGCACAAAGAAAGGTGTGCAGATCTGATAGAGATCCTTGTAATATATACAAGGTTCCCTCTTGATGCCTTTGAGGACTACAATTGAATCTTTAAAGACATTCGGTATGCCCACCTTCACCCTTGAAATTGAACCCCTTGGCATCCGCCCAAGAGATCGAGAGATACCAAATTCTTGGTCATCTGTGGAACATGTCTTACATCTTTCAGTTGTACAAAATTTACCATCCTACGTCCTTAACTTTACTTGAGCCAATTTCACAACTTTGCAAACCTTGCTGTTGGCCATATAGATTTGACCACCATCTATCTGCTCATAAGTAGAAAACCACTCTCTGTTTGGACAAATATGGTAGGATGCTCCAGAATCAAGTATCCACACATCATTGTGGTGTGTAGAATCCCCTGCAACTAGAACCAGATCCTCATCAGATTGCTCAGTAGCCAAAGCTGCTGTGTGCTGCACTGCCTTCCTGCTGTTTTTCTTCTTCCTGGACAATTGGACTTCCAATGTCCCCGCTCCCTTCTGAGAATTACAGACATCAGTAGACTTAGGACCTTTGGACCCTGACTTCTTTTTCTTCTTCTGTCCATATCCTTTTCCACTATTGCTGCTAGCTACTAGCCCAGCAGCCTGACTGTCTGTACCAGCAGCCTTGTGTCTAAGCTCCCTGGCATGTAAGGCAGACCTCACATCCTCTAAAGCTACTGTATCCTTTCCAACTATGAAAGACTGCACAAAGTTTTCATATGATGCCGGTAATGACACCAACAGGATTAGGGCTGCATCTTCATCTTCAATTTTAACATCAATATTCCTTAAATCAAGCAATATTGTGTTCAGCTGGTCAAGATGTTCCCTCAGTGGACTCCCTTCATGCATCTTCAAACTGAACAACCTCTGTTTCAACAACAACTTGTTGGTCAGTGACTTGGTCATATACAGGCTTTCAAGCTTTTTCCACAACTTGGCTGCGGTGTCTTCCTCAGCAACCTCAGTGATAACATCATCAGATAAGCACAACATGATGGTTGAATGTGCTTTCTCTTCCAGATCGCATAATCTGGCCGCACCTGTATTTGGTTTGTCGATAAAGGATTCCACAAACCTGCTTTGTTTCAACAAAGGCACGCATCTTGATTTGCCACAGATCAAAATCATTTCCTTCCTCGTAAATTTATCGATTTTTACGTTCACTGCGACATCTTTCCTTGCTAAAGATCACAACTTTGTCATTGAGATCCACAGCACCTTGTCGAAGGCCTTGGTGAAGACGAAGTTGATAGTGATGATTGTTTTCCCGTAACACTGTCTCGATACCACTTGTTATAAAACGGATGGAGATAACTTCAGATGCAAGAAATAGAAACAGAAGCAATCAAACATAAACAATCAAAGGAGAAAACAGAAACAAGAAGAACACAGATTTAACGTGGAAAACCCCTCGGTGGGAGAGGTAAAACCACGAGGCGTAAAAGAGATATTTTATTATGCCTTTGAATTTTTCTGATTTCAACACACTCGGATAATGAGACAACAATCGTATTTATAGGCACAAATCCCTAAACCACAGCCGCCAGGAATCTTTGTCGATCTCGCCATAAATACCCTTACACGTGTCCTCCTTTTAATGACATTGTATAATTGTCACACATAACAGTAATTAATGAGATGTGGGACCTATTTGTATTCGGTACTCAGCAGATCGTCACCCTACCGATAGTCACCTATTTGAAGCCTCGAGAGACTCCACCCTCTTGATGCATGAATTGAATACACTTCTCGGTTTGTCCATCACACTGGTGAGTCTTGATTGGTTCCACCCAGATGCAGAGTTTAAGTCACTTTACTGACAGCAATTATGGCGCTCAAAGAGAAAGAAAAGAATACCGACACCATGACTGAGATCCGGAAGAGAATTTGGGAGATTTGCAGATTCATATCGGTTAGACGCCGTGTGCAAGCATTATACCTCTGATTTCCGTACATATGTGTGGATTTTGCTTTTGGAGATTGTCCCTCTAATTCACAGATAATAGGCGGAATCTTTCCTGAAGAATGGTGGTTTCAACTTTTAAGTGGAAAAGGTTCTATATTTCCCCCCGGATGATGTGTGATTTTTCAACGTAGATAGAAAATCGTGGGTTGGGGAGTTGGAACGTGAAAGAGCGAAACGGGGTAATGGCAAATATAGTCTCTTTTGGAAAAGAAATGGTCAATATAATCTGTTACTGTTTGTACTTAAAAAAAAAAAATTGACCGCGATTTTCTCCCATTTTTTTCACAAATGTGCACGATCTTAAGGTCCTCAAATCCCCTATTGGGGTTCACCTTCCCAATTAGGGTTTAGTTTGGTACCAAAAACACCTAAAACGCGAAAATTTGACGTGAGAAAATGGTCTAAAAAGATTGTTTAGACCATTTTCTTAGAAGAAAAGACTAAATAAGCCATTTCTTTAGTCAACAAGACTAAATAAGCCGGCGACCCGAGCGAAACGGGTGGCAAGAAGGAAGTGAGGGTACGGAGGTGGAGTTGCAAATCATGGAGGCGTTTTCAGATGGTTCTGGAGAATATTATTTTATTCTTTTTATTTTCCTTTTCTTTTTAACCGGGTCGTGGAGCGGGTCAATTGACAAAATCGGGTCAATTGGCAGTTTTTTCCTGGAAAATATATAATAAGATAGTCAAAAAACCGTGCGATGCACGGGGATAACAATATAGAACATAAAAAATTATAATATAATTGTGTGAAGAACGATAATATTAAGTTAGAGATGGAATATGGTATCATAGAGAACATGGATAATTTATCCACACATTACATTGGTTATCTTAAGAAAAAAAAATGAATAAATCGTGAAAAAAAGATTAGTTTTGACCCCAAAGGAAAAAACAACATATGTAAGAAACACGCTCCTACCACACACTCCTACCGTAGCCTCCCTCCTACACATCTTAATTACCACTGTCCATCATCTCTAAGCCTCACCTCACCCCTCCCCAAGGGAAAAAAACAACATATGTAAGAAACATGCTCCTACCACAGACTCCTACCGTAGCCTCCCTCATACGCATCTTAGTTACCAATGTCCACCATCTCTAAGCCTCACATCACCCCTTCCCCTTGCCTCAATTTATCCCCCCAACCTTTTTTAAACAATAAAAAGCCCTAAATTGTAAAATCTCTAAAATCTCTCAAATCATTTTTCTATAAGAAATCATAAATAACTTTACATCTCCAAACCCACTGACAACCATATGATCATTTATTCCCAAACACCGCATTTCCAATTATCCCCTGAACTCACCCATAAAAAAAAAAAAAAGAAAATAATATGCCCTACAAACCTTTAAACTAAATACACTTAGTTTAGATTTATCGGGTTTTCCAACCCGTATTTAAGGTGACTTTCGAAACCTATTACTGACCACAATTATTTTTTTTTTCCGTTTCGGCCACAATTGAAACGACACAATATAGTAAAACACGTGTATAGGATCATATGCCATTTATAGGGGACTATTCTTCGAACTCATCCCAAACCCCCTCGATTTTTTTCTTATTAAAAAAAATCATAAACCTCTTAATCCCCCACACCATACCCCACTTATCTTCACCAATGAATGAAAGTCTATTTTAAAGGTGATTGTCAATCCTACCCTACCCTATTTCACCATAGAAATCCTACCTACCTTACCCATTACCTACTCTACCCCACAATCACCCACCCCTACCTTACCCATCATACCACCCTACCTTACTCACCACACGACCCCATCCTACCCACCATCTCACCCTACCCGACCCTACCACATCCTACTGTACCTTACTCACCACCCCACCCTACACTACCCACCACCCAACCCTACCCTACCTTACATACCACCCCGTCCTACCCTATCCTACCCTACCCACCCCTACTATTCCTTACCCTACCCGCCATTCCACTCTACACTACCCTACCCACCACACCAACCTACCTTACCATACCAACCACCCTGTCACGGATTTATCTAATGAAAAACAACAAGTAATCACTACAAGAAAATTAGCTTTTCGCAGCTTCTATTGGCGGCGGGCAATTAAAGCGTGCTGCCAATACTTCTATTTGTGGCATGCAAATAAATGCACGCTGCTAATAATGGATATAACGAATCAAGGGCGGCCTGCATCTGGTGTGTGTCGTTAACATGTATCTTTAACCGCACATGGTATTGGGCTGTTAAAATTAGCAATATTGGCAGCATGCATTAACGCGACGTCAATATTTTGAAAGCAATCGCAGTGTACTTTTGTGGGCTGCTAAAATTATAAGTATTGGCGGCGTGTCTTAGCACGTCATCGATGTTTAAAATAGTAGCAGCGTATATTGTTTGCTGCTAATTGTTTTCACACAAATACCTAAAAAAGAAAAGAAAAAAATACTCTCACACTCATAGTTCACGTTTCTATCGACAGTCGACCTCCTTCTCCAGAGAGTCTATTGCACCAGCAAACCCTTATCCAGCGATTATACTTTCATCGATATAGAGAGTAATTCTTGCCAGCGATTTTATCCATTAATTGGGTTAATCAACAACTCTTCCCTCTCCAACAAAGGGCTTAAGGTAATCGATTTGTGTTTCCTTATAAGTGTAGAAAATCTCGGTTTTTATCACGGATTGTGGATATTTTGGGCTCGTCCTAAAAAGAATTTTGCTCTATCTTTTGTCTCTGTTGTCTCGTTGATGTTCCTGTGTGTGTGTGTGTGTTTTTTTTTTTTTTTTTTTGGGAGGAAGTGCTCATTGTTGATGATAAAATTTGTACACATGGGTCATCTTTTGTGCTGGTATGCGGTAAAAAAAAAGTATACATAAAGGATAGAAAGAAACATTTTATTTCTTTGGGTTGTGTCCAGCTAGTATTATCTTTTATTCTTGATTCTGTTTTATTAAATAGAAAAATATAGTTTAAATTTTTGAAGTTTTGATCACTTGGGTAAACAATAGTTAATGAAAGAATATCGAAAGACAATTAGCATTGTGTCTTGTACGACTTGTTTTCCATCGTTAGTATTGTGATCCTTTCATTTTAGCGACACAAGTAAAAGCAAGTTTTCTATTCTAAGGGCACTGATGATTCAATTTGGTGTGTATTGTTGAAAGTGACGCCTAGGGATATTCTTGACAAAGATTTGCTTGATCAGGATGCCTATACGACATTTGCGCCTCTGGATGTGTCTACACTTGAGATTAATCGTGTGTGATAATGAACCTCGCGCAAGGGATGAATGTGAGGGGATTGATGTGACATGTTGAGGATGAGAGATCGGTTGTTCTTATTTAGTCCTTCAATCGCTTAAAGGTCGCCTAGGTTATCTTTCTTTGCTTACTTTAAAATATTGTGATACAAATAAAGGTGTAATACACTGCTGACTAAAATTTAAAATGCAGTAGCAGTATTGTTCAGATACAATTTCTGTTTCAATACATTTTGAAAATATTGAATTGAAGGGACATTTAAAAGTTCGATAATGCAGCCTTTCTTTTCATTCAAAAGGATAACATTTATGTTTCAATAGGTTAACTTTTCTTTATCTTTATGCATCCATGGTAACGGTATACTTTGTTTAAGACATGACAGCATACATTTACGAATGAATTAAAAATTGTTATTGTATTTTTAAGAAATTCATCTTAAAATACTGTAACAAGGAAATAAATTAACAGAATTTTTTTTTGTAACTTTTAACTTTCAATGAACTACTGACAAAAAGATGTTTGAAACAAGATACCTCTCTAATGTTACATATAAAGCCTAATCAGTCTTTGTTCAGTCCCCGGTGATTTTTTGATATGGATTTTGGTGTTTATCTTTTGTCTTTTGTTTTGGGATAGCAGTCAGCATTGTATTACACCTTGTGTTTTCACTTTGAGAAGAATCGTATAATAAATAGTTGTACATGTAGACATTATGATCCAGCTATTATGGTCTTTTGTTTATTTAGTCCAGCCATTATGGTCGACTGGTTGTTCTTTCGATATTTATTTATAAGCTTTTTCTTCAAAATTTGCATCTAAAAATATGCTGAGCATCTTACGCAGTTAGCTGCAACCTAGTGCAGAGACATGTATGTGGAGCTGTAGTCATATGTTTGACTACAATGTCAATGATTTTCTATAAGCACTCCATGTGCACCTGCTTTCTTTTGATTTTCAATGTAATAACAATAAAGAGATGATTGGGCTATTTTTGGTTCTTTTCCATCCTATAACTAGTTAGCTCTTAACTAGACTTGTGCAGTTGTGCTTCTTGCCATTGGTAAACTGATGTAAAAATATCCTCCTTGCAAACGAGGTCTATTGGGTTGAATTTTTTTTATACATATTTATGCTATTTTTCCTTGCATCATATAGTCGGTAAGCTCATAATTGAACTTATATTTACATTTGCTTTTTGGATGTTTAAAGTTAGAATAACTAGCTTTCTCTTTGCAACAAATCGGTTGATCGCTCAGCTTCTAGGTCTAGGTCACCGTTTAAGTCCAGATCTCGTCTTGCCAAATCCCTAAAGTTCGTAAATCTCTTTCTCTTGGTTATTTTTTTATGGTTCATTTGGTTGTATCTATCTTGTTGTTTCCCTTGACTATGGATGCCCTTGGAGCATGGTTAGGTTTCTGACAGTGTGCTTTTATTGCATTTTAGAGATACTTCAAGGTAGAGATCCGCTTACATTCATTAGGTAAGAAATGTAACTCTTCTCGTGTCTCATGGTATTGTTGATCCAGCTTTGGGGCAGTTTTTGTGTGTTAGAGTTTGGGATCCCCTTATGTGAGGGGTATTATGTTGCATGATTCATATTATGAAATATAAAGCTTAAAATTAGTAAGCATTGCCTCGCATTGTCAACGTACATTTTGACCATCAGCAGAAGAATCACTTGATATTGATTCATATCTTGTCATGCATTGGCTTCGATAGGTGGGAGGGAAGGAGTCTGGAATTTTGTGTTGGTGAATCAAGGAATCACTAGATATACTTTTACTACTACGTACTACTACTTACACACCGGCCCCTTATGGATACCCCTTATGGATAGTATATCTCTTTATATTGCTTTAGTTTGTTGATGCTTTATTGGACCGAATGGATTGGTGGGAATTTAGAAGCTGCTATTGATTGCTTAAAATAAATCTTCTTCTTATTATTATCATTTTTTACGCAGATTTTGAGTTGTTTCTAAAACTTGTGATTTTTCACTTGTGAAGATTAGGTGTTGGGCTATGCTCTGCTCTGTGTTTGAATGATTGCATTTTGATATTTCTAATCTTTGTTGATAACAAGCATCACGTGAGAATTTTAGATACATTTTTTGATTATATTCAAAAGGTGATCCCTAAATTTCGCAATTATATCGTTAGATAGAATTGAACAATCTTTTAGACAATTGAGTTGAGGTCCCTATTTGAAAGTGTTTGTAATTGGAAAACTTCAAGTTCATTAGATAATATGCGATATTTTGCAGAGCATGATCCAAGAAAATTGAATTTGTTCCAAAGCAGCTGAGGATGATGATTAGAATTGTTCCAAAACAGCTGAAGAAGGATCCTATGTAGTGCATGATCGATGCTGTGGGTTGATCCAACTACATATTTATAATGTGAAGTGGATCCAACCATTGATATATTTTTTTTTTCTAAAGTTATCACTAAAACGACGTCGATTTGGTGATTTGCATTTTACTGTACAAAAGAGTCTTTCACAATAGGGCATCCTACTTCATTCAATTGTTATCCCTCTTTAGTTTTACAAACTTGAGCCGAACTCGAGCATATCCGGTCTAGTAGGTTTTGAGATCTCATTCGAAAATAAGCTAAATTATCACATTATATAATATCACAAAATGTAATTTCGGATAGTTATTTCGTGATATTTTTTTATTATGGACACAAAGCATATTTTATCAAGTATCAAACAATATTTTTAATGCAAAATTTTTATAAATACATACATGACGATGCGGGATCTCGTCAAGAAGATAATACGGTCCGAGTTTTACCCTAGTGACAATGAACAATATTAAAACCCTAGGGTCTACCTCTGGCCTCCAGTGGGAGGCCCAGGGTTCAATTCCCCTCCCCCGTAGTTTAGCCCTTTCGCTTTCGAAAAAGAAAAAACCCACAGCAAACCCTAAAACGAAGTAGTGTTTGGTTATTTTTTTGACGGAGCCTGGAATAAATGTATCACAAGTTGCCTATGTATCATGTAATTGTTCAGGAATCAAGTCTCTCGTAGTTCTTTGGGATATTTATATAGAGGACGTCTCGTCCATGGCATCATGTGCCGTAATCCTTATGGATTCTAATGCTGATAATCCCTTTATTTTGGGAGATAATCACGAATAGTTTAAATGTTGTGATTAGATTCCCAATGGGTAAAGGATCTTCCCATAATTATCTTATATTACGGGCACATGCGTATTTCGTACAAGGGAAGCTATGGCCGACCTGCGTCGAGCCCCCTAGGTCGTCTCGGCCCGAACAACACTGAACCACCCTCATACCGACCTAGGCGACTTGCAGTGGTCTGAGGAGAGAACATGACTTATCTCCCACCTGGGGCTTAGATCAGTCCTTAGGTACGAAGTGGGCTCCTGACCCTTAATATTATATTTCTCTGTCTTCATTCAATGTTCAATCAATAAGAGGATGACATGTGGAGATCGTACGTCCGACCTCTGTCGATACATATACGTTTTATTATTATGTATGAATATGTAATTGAGCTTACTCGCAATTCATCAAGTGGAGTATTGTATTACTCGAGTATTGTTTGTTTACACTTTGAATCAAGTCGATTTCGAGTTTGATCTGATTTAACTCGATTTCTGGTTTGAATGGATCTTCAGCTACTCACGAGTAGCTTAACTCGCTTACAATTTATGTTTGTTGCATACTTAGGGATATCAACACATCGTAAGGGTGGAGACAAGCCGTGGGACTTTGTTATCATCTACGATGCTTGGCTTCAGGAATCAAGTCTCTCGTAGTTCTTTGGGATATTTATATAGAGGACGTCTCGTCCATGGCATCATGTGCCGTAATCCTTATAGATTCTAATGCTGATAATCCCTTTATTTTGGGAGATAATCACGAATAGTTTAAATGTTGTGATTAGATTCCCAATGGGTAAAGGATCTTCCCATAATTATCTTATATTACGGGCACATGCGTATTTCGTACAAGGGAAGCTATGGCCGACCTGCGTCGAGCCCCCTAGGTCGTCTCGGCCCGAACAGCACTGAACCACCCCCATACCGACCTAGGCGACTTGCAGTGGTCTGAGGAGAGAACATGACTTATCTCCCACCTGGGGCTTAGATCAGTCCTTAGGTACGAAGTGGGATCCTGACCCTTAATATTATATTTCTCTGTCTTCATTCAATGTTCAATCAATAAGAGGATGACATGTGGAGATCGTACGTCCGACCTTTGTCAATACATATACGTTTTATTATTATGTATGAATATGTAATTGAGCTTACTCGCAATTCATCAAGTGGAGTATTGTATTACTCGAGTATTGTTTGTTTACACTTTGAATCAAGTCGATTTCGAGTTTGATCTGATTTAAGTCGATTTCTGGTTTGAATGGATCTTCAGCTACTCACGAGTAGCTTAACTCGCTTACAATTTATGTTTGTTGCATACTTAGGGATATCAACACATCGTAAGGGTGGAGACAAGCCGTGGGACTTTGTTATCATCTACGATGCTTGGCTACTCTGTGCCGATTTTAAATCCATAGGGTACATGATTTGAGTACACAAGTTGGATATATGTGGTAGGATAGTGTGGTAACTTGATGTAGTGTAAGAGGGTGGTACGATAGGCTACGCCACCTCAACCATATCAATCCTGCCCTATTCACCGTACATTTTTGACTAATTTCCCACCACGTACCGTACCCCTTTATTACCCCATCATAACACGCCCACGCAACCCTACTTATGCATCTTACCCATTCAACTTTACCCCTTTCTACTTACCACCCCATCTTACTTATTACCACCTATCATCACTTGTTAAGTTAAATTTTATGGAATTTATTCATTCAATTCTTTCACGTCCTACCTCAATAATGAAATGAAATCATTTTATCGTATTCTATTACATTTTTCTTTCATTTTACTCCATTCTATTATTGCAATATGAATTTTTTAATTTAAGCTTTTCAGAAGTACTATTAGAATTCTTAATTTAATTTATCCTTTATCATATATTTAATTTATCATTTGAGTTTATATATTTAATGTCTACACGCTTCGCATTAAATGGAATATTTGAGTTTATATATTTCTTCAAAATGTAATTTAATATTAGAATATTTTGCATTAATTTGTAAAATTGAATTTATCATTTTTTAAATTACAATTTAATGCATAAATATTTCGCATTAAATGACATATTTGAGTTTTGATATTTTACAAAATTTAATCACACTAAGTGTGAACCGTAATTAGTGTGATTTGAGAGAGGTTATTTATTAGGAAAATCAAATTTCAAAAAGTCAAATTTTGTAATTATTGTGAAGTGTAAGTAGTGTATAAATAATGCAGGAATATTAGTTAATTATCGGATCAATATAATTTTGGTAGGAATATTTGGGTTGAAAGTAACGTAATAATTGAAAATTACATAATTGTAATTAATGCAGAAATATTTGACTTGACATATTTTTTATTTTATTTATTTATAAGAATCATTATAATTTTGAATAATTGAAAGTACCATAATTGTTGGGATGTTAATAGCTTAGTTTTCGAAATAAGTTAATTTTAGGAATAATGATAATTAACGCCGAAATATTAGGTTGAAATTTTGGTAATAATTGAAATTGACATAATAATTTGGGATATGAATGACATAATTTTTTAAATAAGTTAATTCAAGGAATAAGGTTTCAATTTTCGAAATAATTGAAAATGAAAAAGATGTAATTAAATAAATCATTATAATTAGTGCATGGATATTTGGGTTGAAATTTTGAATAATTAAAACTGACATAATTATTGGGATAATTATTGGGATGTTAATGCGTAAATTTTCAGTTAATTATAGAAATCATTATTTAATTATTGGAATCATTTTAATTAATGTAGGACTAATTGAGTGAAAATTTTAAAATAACTGAAAATGACACAATTGTTAGTATGTTAATGGCATAATTTTTGAAATAACTTAATTATGGGAAAATAACTTATTTATGGGCATAGTGTTGACATAATTTTTGATTTGATGTATTTATAGAATCATTATAAATTTATAAAAATTGAAACTCCCTTAATTTTTTGGGATGTTAATGGCATATTTTTCGAAATAAGTTAATCATGGATATCATAATTTAATTATAGGAATAATTACAATTAATGCAGGAATATTCTATTAAATTTTTTGTAATAATTACAATTAATGTGATTGGAGAGATAGTTTATTTATAAGGAAAATTAAATTTGACAAAGTCAAATTTTGTAATAAGTATGAACCATTAATAGCATGATTTAAGGTAACCAAATTTTGGAATGGTTATAATTAAAGCGGGAATGTTTTATTTGTGATTTTTCGTAATAATTAAAAATGACATAATTGTCAGGACGTTAATGGAATGACATAATTGTTGGGATGCCAATGACATAATTCTCGAAATAATTTAATTATAGGAATCATTATACGCCATAATTTTCAAAATAACTTAATTATAGGACATAATATAATTAATGTAGAAATATTTGGGTTGACATAATTTTTTATTTGATTTATTTATAGGAATGGTTATAATTTTTGAATAATTGATACTGCCTTAATTGATCGGATGTTAATTAATGACATAGTTTTTGAAATAAGTTAATCATAGAAATCATAATTTAATTATAGGAATAATTATAATAAATGCAGGAATATTCGATTGAAATTTTCATAATAATTACAATTAATGTGATTGTAGAGAGAAGTTATTTATTAGGAAAATCAAATTCTACAAATTCAAGTTTTGTAATAAGTGTGAACCATTAATTTTGAGGTAACCAAATTAGATTGAAATTTTCATAATAATTACAATTAATGTGATTGGAGAGAGAAGTTATTTATTAGGAAAATCAATTTGACAAAGTCAAATTTTGTAAGAAGTGTGAACCATTAATGGCATGATTTGAGTAACTAAATTTTGGAATGGTTATAATCAATGCAGGAATATTGGAGTTGAGATTTTTTGTAATAATTGAAAATGACATAATTGTTAGGATGTTAATGACATGACATAATTGTTGGTGTCAATGACATAATTTTCAAAATAACTTAATTATAGGACATATTATAATTAATGTAGTAATATTTGACTTGACATAATTTTTGATTGGATTTATTTGTAGGAATGATTATAATTTTGAATAATTGATTCTGACATAATTGTTGGGATGTTAATTTTGGAATGATTAAAATTAATGCAGGAATATTTGAGTTGAGTTTTTAGTAATAATTGAAAATGACATAATTTTTAGGATGTTAATGGCATGACATAATTTTTGGAATGTTATTGACATAATTCAAGAAATTATTTAATTATAGGATTCATTATATGGCATAATTTTCAAAATATTTTAATTATAGGACGTATTATAATTAATGTAGAAATATTTGGCTTGA
The DNA here is from genome assembly GCA_026214975.1 of Gentiana macrophylla. Taxonomy (NCBI): domain Eukaryota; kingdom Viridiplantae; phylum Streptophyta; class Magnoliopsida; order Gentianales; family Gentianaceae; genus Gentiana; species Gentiana macrophylla. Next base: position 80,545,442 of record CM047807.1, on the reverse strand, counting down.
CATAATTTTTGATTTGATTTATTTATAGGAAAGATTATAATTTTTGAATAATTGATACTGTCATAATTGTTGGGCTAATTTTGGAATGGTTATAATTAATGAAGAATATTTGGGTCAAATATTTGAGATTATTGAAAGTGACATAATTGTTATGATGTTAATGGTACAATTTTTTAAATAACTTAATTATATGGCTTATTACAAATAATTTAATCATAATTATATATCTTAATTATATAAATCATAATAATGTGATTAAAGAAATATAAACAAACAAAAATTAAAAAACAAAAAATAAAAATTAATTTGAATAAAACAATATCAAAATATGAGGAGAACAAAAACTCAAATAATGAACAAAAACAATGTCAACATAGGAAGAGCAAGTATCTCACATTTTCGATGAAAAATATTATTGTGGAAAAACAATAATTAACAACAAAACTATAAAGTGGGAAAAATATGAATACTGACCGTGAGAAATCTTACGCAAAATCTGATTCTTTGGGCGACATTCTTGCTAAATGATGTCTTTGAGTCTAGGCTGCCAAAGCTATCCCGCGTAAGTAATTTTGGATTTGAAATTATAATCAAGAAAAAAAACATTATTGTGGGAAAACGATAACAACAAAGCTATAAAGTAGGAAAAATATGAATATTGTCCGTGAGAAATCCAACACAAAAAAAATATTATTGTGGAAAACAATAACAACAAAATTATAGAGTAGAAACATATGAATACTGACCGTGAGAAATCCTACGCAAAATCGGATGCTTTGGGAAAAATTCTAGCTAAATAATCTTCTGTAATCGAAGAGAAAAAATTGACATTGATTCAAGAAACAAATCACCAAAATGAAATGAATACTACAAAACTATAACGTAGGAAAAATATGAATATTTACCGCGAGAAATCCTACGCAAAATCGGATACTTTGGGCAAAATTCTAGCTAAATGATCTTATGTAATCGAAGAAAAAAAAAATTGACAGTGATTCAAGAAACAAATCTCCAAAATGAAGAAATGAATAGAAGGATGAAGAAATGAAGAGGAATGAAGAAATGAAGAGAAGGATGAAGAAATGAATAGAATGTTTGTGTATTTATTAGGGAAATGAAAATTTTAAAACTCAAATTGTGTAATTAGGGTAGGTTTTTTCCCCCCATATTTGGAGCCGGTCAAAACGGGTAATTAGGTTAAATTCACCCCTCCATATATATATATATATATATATATATATATATATATATATATATATATATATATATATATATATATATATATATATATATATACCTAACCCGACGTGAGTGAATGAGCATGCATTTTTTTTTTCCTTCTCGGTCCTTCGATTCGGAAGAATATGAAATTCTCATGAATCCTTTGGAAATCAATTAATAGGGCCGGCTGATTTTGAAAAATGATTTTCCTTCCTCTATATAGTCATTTTGGATTTGAAATTATAATCAAGAAAAAAAATATTATTGTGGGAAAACGATAACAACAAAGCTATAAAGGAGAAAAAATATGAATATTGTCCGTGAGAAATCCAACGCAAAAAAATATTATAGTGGAAAAAAATTAACAAAAAAATTATATAGGAAATATATGAATACTGACCGTGAGAAATCCTACGCAAAATCGGATGCTTTGGGAAAAATTCTAGCTAAATAATCTTCTATAATCGAAGAGAAAAAATTGACATTGATTCAAGAAACAAATCACCAAAATAAAATGAATACTATAAAACTATAACGTAGGAAAAATATGAATATTCACCGCGAGAAATCCTACGCAAAATCGGATACTTTGGGCAAAATTCTAGCTAAATGATCTTCTGTAATCAAAGAAAAAAATTTGACAGTGATTCAAGAAACAAATCTCCAAAATGAAGAATGAATAGAAGGATGAAGAAATGAAGAGAAGGATGAAGAAATGAATAGAAGGTTTGTGTATTTATTAGGGAAATGAAAATTTTAAAACTCAAATTGCGTAATTAGGGTAGGTTTTTTCCCATATTTGGAGCGGGTCAAAACGGGTAATTGGGTTAAATTCACTCCTCCATATCTTATTATATATTTTCAAGGAAAAAACCGTCAATTGACCCGGAATTGGCCAATTGACCCGACCCAAACCCGTTTTTTCCCAAGGAAAAACAGACGCATTATCCCTCATATGGCCTGACATCTCTCCTTCCCGTTCTATCCCACGATCAGCAACCAAAAAAACCTCCCCACTCTCTGCTCCTTAAAACTCCTCCACACCCCATGATCTGTATAACCGAAACACTTTTTCGATTTTCCTACGTATTTCTTTCCATTTCTCCACACCAAATTTCAAACGGCATGCTAACCAGCTATGCTGTTTTTTTTCTCTATCAGTTTTCATTTCTCCAATTTTGCTGATCAACAATCACAACAAATGGATCAAGAGAAATACAGCATCGATGGGGCTTAGGTAAGAGTGGATTTCGATTGCACCTTGGATGAATTTCAATTTTCGTATGTTTCACATGATAATCAAAGCCTTTTTCCCTTCATCGTTGGACCAATTTTGATGCTAACAGGTAGATGATCCGGGCTGATAGAAATCACGATTGCCGGTCGATAAACACGGCTGGTGAATTTATCCCGGCATAAGGATGCAATAAGAACTCAGGTAAGAATTGCAACTTCAATCTAAATTTACTGATTTTACTTTTTATTTTAGAAATTTAACCTTTTGCACGATGCAAAATCGAGAATAATTGCAAAATTCAAGTCTTCTTCTAATTTAAGATCTTGCAATGTCATTCTCAGATTAAGTTTGGAGTCTTATGGGCTTCTAAGTTGCGATTTCAAGCCAATCGGGTCATTTAGGATTGTTACTTGGTTTGGAGTGGAGGCAGCTATAAGAGAGTTACAGTTGGCAAGGGCAAGAACTGTAGTAGTTTTAATTTTATTTTTATCATAAAGGAACCAATAGCAGTGACATCACAAAAGCATGATCCAGCTTCGAAGTATAAATTTTAATCAAAGGCTACATTTTTCCCTCAATAAAGCAGTTTCTTCCAGAATTGCGATTTCATAAGTATGCGGTGATAATTTTCCGAATATAATTTATGCTTGAAGAATTTTTGTGATCTTTTAATATGTTTGTATCCACAGAAGTACATTGGCACGGTATCAAATGAACTTTATTTTGGTGTTTGCTCAGGTTGTAGTGAATAACTTGGAGGATGAGCATGAGTCGGTAGATATGGCAACATCAACATCCTACATTTTTATAAGGATCATGTTACCTTATCAATTGCCCCTAGGTAAGTGTTTCTTTACTACTGGCAATCTATTTTCATGAAGGTCGTATTGTTTATTACATGGAATTTGATGATTAAATGTTGCAGCTTATGTCTCCTTAGTTTAGGTTTTCTGTCCATTTAGGAAAAATGTTGCTGAAGCTGAAACTCAAAAATTAAAGTAAAGTTTAACTCTAAACATGTTACTAAGTTGTATCTAATCTCTACTCTATATGTCTGCAACTTTTATGAAAAGGTTGAGACTTTTTCCTTCATATATTTGTACAGAAGCAGATATAACTTTCTGCATCTTATTTTCAATTTATTTTTTAATGCCTGGATTATTAATGCTTCCAAACATCATTTTAGTTTCATTCAAATTTATCTTTGTATACATTCATGGTCCTCATCTCAAGTTGTGATAAATAAGATGACACGGCCTCTCACAAGCAGATATATAGGCAAATACATTGAGTCATGAGAAGGTTTGACAAAATGTTGTAATGATTGAGCTTCACTATAAATTTGTAATTGTTAGCCGTGATATACACTAGGCATCATTGCATCAAGAACATCACTCTTTTTTACCGGTACTATTACATATTAGATATGAATGTATCACGTAAAATGAATTTCCGTTTTCTCTCAGGTTGTGCAATTCCTTTCAGTATCATCGAATTTCAGCTTATTTTGACATGTTCAACCCGGACAAAAATTTGTTGGAGATGATTTTGGTAGCTATGGAATGGATACATAGATGCTATGTGCATGCATTCTTGGATTCTTGGAGAATGCACAATCATAGGTCTTCATTTTTTTAGCAGGTTCACATTGAAATGTTTGGCACTGGAGTCTCAAAGCGAGCACACTTTCTGCTTTGTGCTTTGGGTTAAAATATTTGCTTTCTGCAATTAATTAGCCTCCAATTATCATTCAAATTTGTTTTTTTTTATTGCGGTTTCTATGTATTTCTGGCTGTTTATAACGTCCAGTGATTGTTGTTTTTTTGGAATTTTTGTGTCCAGTGATTGTTGTTTTTTTTTAATTGCGGTTTCTATGTATTTTTGTTTATTTGGAATTTTTGTTTTTTTGGTTTCATTGTCAATTTTTATATGGTATCGTTCTTCAGCCTAGAAGATTTCGTTTTTTATCTGTTATCTATTTTCATTCGCAGGGAGTTATGCTCTGTTAATTTTTTTTGTAATATGTTATCTATTTTCATTCGCAGGGATGACGACAAAGTTCGGATATCAGGCCGATTTAACAAACACTATCATGGTAATTTATTTATTTTACACGAATGATATTCGATTTTGATCTGTACTGATGATATCTCTGTCGATTCTGAATTGTATCGTTGTGATTTCTTGAAGAGTACAATTGATTTTTTAGGTTTTCTTGCAGCAAATAGACTAAGGGCTTCTGAGAGTTGGATACATACAAAACGATATTCTGTTGTTGCGTCTAACAAGGTTGGTGGAACTGTATATTTAGGAGTAGTTTTTTTATGTTATCTTAGACATTTTTCATTGTCAATTTTCATATGGTGTCGTTCTTCAGTCTAGAAGTTTTTCTATCCCAAATTCAGCTCCGACTATCTGATCTTTGGTGCTTGGTTGTTATATTTTTCATGGTTCAGACCTGTGCGGCAATTCACAGGCGATCACTTATGAACAATTACATTTTGCCTCATAAAGATGAAATGTCAGATCTGTATTCATCGAATCTCAAACTCCAGGGAAGAAGCAAGAAACTAGAAACTAGATAAGAAAACAGAGCCATCATTAATGTAGGGAAAATGCTTTAATGAGATAAGATTGAACAATCTATAAACAGTTTCTTGAAATTTGAAGCATAAAAGTTCAATTAAAAATATATTAGGTTATTGTTGTAGTAATGTGAAAAACGGTTGTTGTTGGCTGTAGGCTGTTGTTGGTGGAACTGTATATTTAGGAGTAGTTTTTTTATGTTATCTAGCAACATTTGTCACCATCCCCATTCACTACTTGGATTCATTTACTATTGTAATTTTGTTTTGCAGATTTATGAGGTTGAATGCTTTTGTTTTGGGAGTTAGTATGACTAATTCCTTTAGCTAAGTAACTTGCCATTGCAATTTTTTATTTATTTTTTCTTCCAAGCAGCCGGTTCCTTTGATTTTTTCACTCACGTTTTAATACTCACAGACACAAATTCATTATCATGCATGCTGTTGTTTTTTCTTCCCACCTTGATTTTGCAGGCTTATGGTCATTGGGGAAGCCGGAATAGAAGTAATTCTTCGAGGTTGTTTTTTTTTTTTTTTCATTTCCAGTAATTTCCAACAGAAGTGAATGCTCAATTGTATAATTTGCTTTCTCTGCAGACTTTTCCAGATTGATAAATGTGTATAAAATTGATTGTCTAGCTAACCATAAATTCATTTCTACAACAGGGATCACTCTGGTGGAAATACATTGATTTATACATGGTTACAATGAAAGTGATAAGAGATCTCGCAAATCGTTCATACTTCTACTTTATGATTGCTACATGTTTACAGTAAAATATTTTCTGTAGCGTTAGTGTAGTTTCATATTCTAGCATGCTAACCATTCTCAATAAAATATTTCGTTCGGCCCTCTTCTGATGTTTCTCTAAATCGTCCTTGGTTCTTCCGTTATATAGGGGATTCGGGGTGGGGAAGCCAACATTCATGAGGTGAATTGTTGTGTACATTCAATGTTGGATTTCTGGAAAATTTGAAGAAAAAAAATCTTTGTTTCTACTTTTCCAGATTGGCCATAACCTACATGCGAAAATTCGGGCATCTATTTAACTTGGATTTATATTTGTTTATTTCTTTTTATTGTGGTGGGTGTTGTGATTGAGAATGTCGCTTCACAACTAAATTCATTCTTGCCCTTTGATTCATGTTTTCTAGGTATGCAGATGACATGGATAGTTGGAAATGTCAAGAGGGATATAAGTTTACCCCTGTTATGTTGTACAGTATAGAGCCAACAACTTGAAGGTTTTCTGAGGTATCTTGCTGCATCGCACAAACTTCGGGAGTCCTACAAAATAGTAGGATGATATATTTTTGACTCCATTCATACCAGCTATATGCATTTGTTAGTTAGAAAACAAGAAGAAAAACAGATTACCTGAGTATATATTTTTGACGTTTTTTTAATTATTTTTCATTTACTTCACCACCATCCCAAATTGCTTTTCGGCGTCACGTTATTTTCAGTGTTTACGTTTTTTTTCAGTGTTTACGTTCCTCCGTGCATCGCACGGGTTCCCTACTAGTATTATTATATATTTTTAAGGAAAAAAACTGTCAATTGATCCGAATTTCTCCAATTACCCGACCCATACCCGGTTTTCATAGAAAAGGAAGAAAAAAAACTAATTCCCCACTATCCCGTGCAATATTCCCACGTCTTACTCCTCCTGCTAATTCCTCAATCCGAAACTCCCCCCAACTCCCCTCAATCTCCCCCACTCCCCTAGATCCTCCTGTAACTTCCATTTCTCTGCTCACCCCATTATTAAAGTATTACCTAATACAAAATTACCGATTCTATACCCAAACTCTGTCATCCCGTTCTGTTTTCACGACATAGGGTGAATTGAAGCTGAGAAATGTAATGCTCAAGATCAACACAGGCAATGGATGTTCGATCAGTTAATGCTTTTGCAATTTCATTTCTAGGTTTTTTTCCTTCATCTTCTTATGTTCACCGCAAAAAATCATATTAATTTACATTTTCAGACTTCTTTTGATGATTTGAATGACCATAAGGACAACAAAGGGCCCTATATATTCCACAAAACCTAGAAATGAAATTGCTTCCATACTCTTTTCATCTGCACAAAATTGCTTCCAACTAAGGATTTTACAGACTAAGGATGTTTCTGCATTTGGTAATATACTGCAGATAATTAGTCTGGATTTGGTATACTGATTATGAACCATTTTTAGTTTGATGAGATTTATACTTTTGTTTCCATTTCAGGGTTGCTAAGAATATCACGCAACAAGCAAAACAAGTAAATTTTTTAGCTTAGAGTTCATTAGATTGCTGTTTTTATTTTCTTCGGCTGGAATTATTGATTGTTCATTAGATTGGTGCAGCTTATATATCCTTTTTGTTCTTAGATGGGATCCCAGTTGAAGATTCTATCTGCTTAGATTTATTTCTTAATTTTTGTACTTGAAATTGAATTTTTTTGGCATGGTCTCTGTTTTGTATGAGTTGCAATTTTCCGATTTGCCTGAAGTTATTCTCTTTTGGGTTTGGGATTTTTTGATGTATGATTCAATGTACATTAACAGATGAGTTAGTCTAGTCATGCGGCTACCGCTCTTGAAGTATCAGTTTCCTTTGGAAGGTTTGAGAATGATTCACTTTCTTGGGAAAAATGGTCTTCTTTTTCACCAAACAAGTATCTTGAAGAAGTTGGCAAGTATTCAACTCTGGATCAAGAGTACAAATGTAAGGCTTACTTTGAAGCCCATTATAAGAAAATCGCGACTAAAAAGCCGAGCAATCAGAGCAAGGAAAGCCAATTGCTTCTCCTCCGACCCCAACCCGTGATGAATCAGAGAAGAAAAGTCATGTCAAGCTTACATATGTCGCTGATGAAGAACTGGAGCTCTCTAATGGCAGATCTGGAGAAGATTTAGATCTAGAGGAAGCTGAAATTGAATCTCTACCCTATAGACCAGAAAACATGAGTCAGATCAAACGTACGTCAGTTGAAGATGGTGAATTTGATGTGTTTTCAAATGGAAGAGCTGAGGGAAATTTAGACCACGATGCTGGCAGTAATTTGAATGTGAATCCAACAAGTTTTAAGGATGGAAAAGAAGATGCTGCAATTGCTGAAGATCATCAAGAATGGTCAACCATGAAAACCGAGGAGAAGTTGAATGATGTTTCAAACAACATTGAATCAAATGACAAGGAAGAACGTATCCAAAATAAAGCTGACTTTCATTTGACTACAAGAGAAGAAACTGCAAATATTCAAGAAGAGACGTCTCACACGATTTCACAGGTGACTATTGTGGAACAGTCTTCAAAGGACATTGAGACCAATGGAACCCTGGTAAAAAAGAACAAGAGCATGAAGGGTTCTGCTTGAGATACTTGCCGAAAGGTTAAAGTTCGGAAATTTATTGCTTATTCATTAATGATAATTATTTCTGTTAAAGCTCATAACTTGGTTCCTGTTTTGAAATTTAATCTCCGAAGTCCATTTTGTGTTTTGCGCTTTTGTAGATGACTTTCCTAAGAGGGAACTGAACCAGCCCGAAGCCAAAAAGAATGTAGCATCATCGTCCGTAAGAAAGTCATTAACAACTACCAAGTTCTTGCATGAGTCTACCTCCGGATTATCAAAGTCAACTATCATGCCTGTTTCTCAACCATCTACCAAGAAAACTATCAGGGCTTCATTACCCAAAAGTAATTTTACTTCTCCTGTAGAACATAAGAGAGCAGTACCTTCGTCTCTTCACATGTCTATGAGTTTGAATAGTGCAAAACCATTGGCTTCAGCTATGCCAATTAGGAAATCCTTGATTAGGAACAAATGGGGGATAATGACAAAGTTAAACGAGCTTTTAAGATGTTTCAGAAGCACTTGGATGGAGTCACATCTTCGAACAACGGAATATCTAATGGAGAACAGCAGGTTTGTCTTTTTGTGATGTTGTCTATTGTCTATTACTTTTATGTGCTTTGGATTATATCCCCAAAACTAAACAAAAAGCAGCAGATCTTTGAATCGTTGTATATTTCTTTCATTGTGTTTTTTTTGGTTGAGTTTGCCAATCCATGAATATTGATTCTGAACGTGATTACTTAGATGTTGGGTACAAACTCTGAGCAGAAGGTTACAAGGGATTTGATTCTTCAAAAAGAGAATGAAAGGTAATTCATGGCGGCATTTGTATCTAACCTTATTTTAGATGATTAACATTTTTATAAATGAATCGTCTTTACTGTGGTAATGTGCTAACTTTTTTTAACCTGAGCAAATTTTCTTCTTAAGAACTCATTACCTAGCTAAGCATTGTGTTTATCGTCTCATTTGTTGATTTAAGGTTGAGGAGATCTGTCGAAAAGAAGACCAATCAAAGAGGAGGTGACGTAGGAAACATATCAAACCACTCACCACTGGTGTAAGATTTCAACTTTCTTTTGTTCTTAATGCAGATTTGAGGATTACATTGCCCTCTTCACCTGTCAATCGATTAAAGTTTTCTTTTAGTATTTCGATCCCGCTTTTATTTTTGAAGACCATGATTGCATGACAATATTTCTCTTTTGAATTCCTGTTTTTGTTTATAACAACAAAAAGGGGAGTTTCAGAGTAATATAGTGAGGACAATGTTTTGCATGATTCCTCTTTCAATATTAATATTCTTGAAATATCATGATTAGCTTGGTCATCTGCAATCAACAGGTCACATAAGGGTTCTGGAGCAGAAAGGAAGAAACCTGTTGCTGAGTCACCCTCTACCAAACTAAAATATGATGCTGAATTTGAAAAGCAGAAATAGGTACTTACTTTAAACCCTATTGATAGTATATAGGGACCCTTTGAAGACACCTCAGCCAACTTCATGTGGTACCACACCTACATGGTACCGCGTTGAAAACCGACTTTCAAAAAAGTCGTGTATATTGACCATATAATTGATTGTTAACTACTTAGTTGTCTTACATCATCTCTATTCTCACAACCGACTTTCAAAAGTCGATTTTCATGGTGGTAATTTGGTAGGTGTGGTGTATTTAAACAAACCTTTAATGTAAACCTGTGCGAAATCTTATATTATATTTTAGAGTAAAAACCTGCCAAATTGACCCGTTTTGGCCAATTGACCCGCATTTTTACCCGTTTCAAACGCACAAACCCGCAATCGAACCTCTCCCCTTCCTTCCACGATCTCCTTCCACAAAAGCCTCCTCATGATCTTCTTTTCCCTAATCTCCAACTCCTTTCCTAACTCCTTTCCTGACACGATGATAAACCGTCAAACGGCATCTCCCATTTATCTCATGTATTTTTGTACTGTTGCAGTTTAACATGATGAAGCGTGATGTATGCGATGAGAAGGTGGAAAACATCAATAAACTGGACGCATCAACATACATGATGACGCATAAATGATCAGATAGGAAGCATCACTTGACTTGGAAACTTTTCGCTAAATATATAATTCTCTACATTCTTTTTTCTTTTTTTTGAAAAATAATTCGCTACATTCACATCACAGAAAATCATAATATACATTTAAAACATTAATATGTATTGCTTCAACATTTATAACGTTCTCCGTGTATCGCACGGGTTTCCTACTAGTATCTATAAATAATATATAGAGGAAGGGATTTAACCCGTTTCTCTCTGATTACCCGACCCAGAACCGGTAAGAAAACAAAAAATATTTAAAAAAAAAAACAAATAAACTGCCGCAGCCTAAAACAAAAAATATTTAAAAAAAACTGCCGCACTACTTATAAATTGCCGCATAATGCACGACTCTATCAGAACGCCTCTTTTTTATTATTATCATTTTTTTCCCACTAATGCACGCCTCCTTTAACTAATGCATTTCCTGAAAACACTCAACAAATCATTAACTCAAACAAAAATATTCAGATCTCCTAAAGTTTCTCTAACCTCTAAACAATATATTTTCTAATGACTCAATCTGGAATCGATTTGAAAATTTCGGCATGTTTGTTTTCACTATCAAATCAGATTTGATTTTCAAAATCACGTATGATCTCACAACTGAGTTTGTTTTACTTAAAATTGAAAAACACACCAGATCATATTTCTTCGTAATTAAACCACATAATAAATCATTAAATCTCACTGATCATATTTTTCTTTCTAATTTATGATTATTTGTTAAAATAGATTGATTAGATTGGTTTTGTGTGCAGCTATTCAATGTCGTTCTTCTTGATTGTCACGGATTTGCATTGATAGATTACATTGGCCCGCCTCAATGATCCTCTTAAGGTTTATTCTTGCATTTTTCTTTTATGTGGTACTTTAATGATTGTTTCAAGCATATGTTCTGAGAGTTTTTCCTCTTTTTTTTTTTTTTTTTTTTTTGTGTTTTGTTACATGAGGATGAGAGAGTTTGTTACTTAGACTTGATGTATTTGTGAGCTGCATCAGAGGAAATGAGGATGATCCATGATTTTACCTCAATCTTTGGATATATGATGAAATCACCAAACTTCTCACAATTGTCGCATTAGATGGAGGAAGGAAACAAGAACAAGGCTACAGGTACCTTGAGTCGATTTCTACGGGCCGGGTTGGGCAACATAGACCCCACAATGATGCATATATGAAAGGTAGAACATAAATTCGTAGATCGAAACAATTCTTTTGCCAATTAATTACCTATTACCTTACTCTCTCTGTGAAAATTTACAACGTTTAGGTTTTGTGTTTAGATTATCTGCAACCAACATGGCTATTGAGGTTGCATCCCTCATTCTAGCAAATATTATATATTTTTTGTTATCTGAATTATATTATATGTCCAATATATCATTAATTTGATGTTTTGTTTTTATTTTTATTTTCTTTTACTGATTAGAAAGAGGTGTAATATCTAAGTATGAGCTTCACGATAGGGTTTTGTGGTATGTCAATGTTTAAAGTTCTAAATTCAATCCCATGCATTTTAAACTTGCATATAGTTGTTAGTAGTTGATAAAGAGTGTCCACATAAATTTATGTTGATATATATAGGTTTTAAAGAGTCTGTACGGCTCAAGATGAATTGCAAAATGTCCACACAATGTTTTTTTTATATCCACTCAATAATATGTTTTTATCTTTTCTCTTAGGGTTGTGATTTTTTTGTTTTATTTCGTCAGGTATGATTATGATGCCTACTATGAAAAGATAACAGAGATCGAGATGAAGATCAACAGGTTTATTTTTTATTTTTTTATATCCATCCAATAATATGTTTTTACCTTTTCTCTTGGGGTTGTGATTTTTTGTTTTGATGCAACGATATGATTATGATGCTATTGATGCAACGATAGCAGAGATCGAGATGAAGATAAACATTGAAATCAGGTTTATGTTAATCACTCAACAATGTTTTTACATTTTTTGTTAGCGTTTTAATTTTTTGTTTTGTTTCGCCAGGTATGATTATTATGCGTATTGATGCAACGATATCAGAGATCGAGATCATGATCCGGGAATAGATCGAGATCAAGATCAACACTGGAATAAGGTTAATGTGACAAGATGAAGGGAGTGAAATGTATTCATGTGAGGTAATAATATATATTTTTTAATTATGTTTCCTATTATTTTGTCCTTTAGGCCCACCACCCCTATTTTTTAATTATGTTTCCTATTGACGCTAAGATTTTTTTTTTTTTATCATCCGTGGTATCACTTGCGCATTGGGCTGTAGCAATTTTTACTTTCGGTTTGAGAAAAATAATTTTTTGTGATGACATGAACAACAATTTCATGTGTCTCATAGTTTTGCAGTTTACGGCTTCTTTTAATGTTTCTCTAACCTTTATAGGTAAAATTATCAATCATTTTTTTGCCCGGAGATGTATCGGCAATGAGTGCAATGTTTAATTTTTAAATTTGACGAGGCTATGCAGTTCAACCAATTTGTTAATGACCGGGCAGAAGTTAAACTCATATTTGAAATATCGAGTACCAACTACTTACTACCATAAACACCTTAAATTTTGAAAGGAGATCTAACTACCATAAAACCTTGCTTTTGTTGTAAATGGGAGCTCACTTTTGCTTTAGCACATGAATTGCGGATGGGCTTTTTCAATTGAAATAAGTATTGGAAATTCTAATGGATTTGAGAAATTCTTTTACCTTTGGCTGAAAGAAGATTGAATCACCGTAAAAATTTCTCATGTCTTAAAGAAGATCTAACTACGTAAAAACCTTGCTTATGTAGTAATGGGAGTTCACTCTTGCTTTCAAGGTTTGTTGCTTCATGTGCGATTGCGGGTTACAACTTCATCAATCAAAATCGTGTTGGACAAAAATGATGACGTGTTTCATTTCTATTTAGATGGTTTTGTAAATTGCTATACTAATACAACTCTTAAAAAATGCAATTTTCTTTTCTGTGATGTCCCCTAAAAAAATAAGTGCTATGTTCATATATCCCGTGCATGGCACGGGTTTTCGGCTAGTATATATATATAGAGGAAGGGATTTAGCCTGTTTCCCTTCAATTACCCGACCCATACCCGGTTATCACTCCAAGACAGCTAGACAGACCTTTCAACACCCTTTCCAAAAACGCTGATCTCCTTAAATTTCTGCAACAGATTAACAACCTTGGCTAAAATAAAAATCCGTATCTTAATTTTTATTTTATTTTGAAAGGAAAAATCAGTATCTTATTTGAATAAAGGATTCCATCTCATATGTACGCGCTGATATCCCCACAAGTTCAGGCTTGCTCAGTCCTACCTGATATCTCTCGGTTCAGTTACATAAGATTTAACCTTCAAATCTTTATAGTCTGGTCTGGACTGTTAGAGTTTTTGTAGAAGGTTGAATGGAGAAGGCTAGGATGATGAGTGTGAGATGGAAAAGAATTGATAAGTTGGAGAAATTGTAGAAATGAATTTTTTTTGTATTGATTGCTTGATTGCTTAGTTACATGGTGGTGGTGCTATTTATAGCCCCCATTGGATAGTTCAAGTGTCTAATGGAGTTTTCTAGTTCTTTCTTAATTTTGAGTAATCACTACTAGAACCTACATGCTTCTAGTAGCTTCCATTCTAGTGTAGCAATATTTATCTAGACTCTTACATACAACTAGAAGCTTCTACACTAGGAATGCATTTCTACTATCTAGATATTTCTTTTCTTTTTTCTAGAAATGTGTAGCACAATTTAACACTCCTCCTTGGTACACATTTCTGTGACACCAATCTTTTCTCGTAATAGCTCGAACTTGTCTCTTGGTAGTGCTTTTGTGAATATGTCGGCTAACTGTTCTTCACTCTTGCAATGCATGACTTCTATTTCTTTATTGGCCACATTTTCTCCGATGAAGTGGTACTTGATTCTTATGTGCTTAGTCTTGTTGTGAAATCATCGGGTTTTTCGCCATTGAAATTGCCGAATTGTCATCACATTAGATCAATGTTGCTTCTTCTTGAGGCTCCCCATGTCCTCAAGTATGCGTTTGAGCCATATAGCTTGGCATGTTGTCAATGCCGCTACATATTCTCGCTCTGCTTGTTGATAGTGCAATTGTGTCTTGCTTTTTGTTGCCCAAGAGAATATTCCCCGAGCCCAAAGTGAATGCATAGCCGGATGTGCTTTTATCATCCGATGATCCCGCCAATCGCTATCTATGTACCCAATCAATTTTGAGTCGTGGATTGGATCCATACCAAATCCCATAATCCTTTGTGCCTTGCGGATACCTTAGCACTCTTTTAGTTGCTCCAAGTGAACTTGACTTGGACATTGCATGAACCTTGAGAGATAACTTGTTGCAAACATAATGTCAGTCTTGTAGTTGTTAGATAGAGTAAACTTCCAATGAGACGCCGATAGACCGCACAATCGCTTCTTGGCGTGCCATCTTCACTCTTGAGTGCTTTGCTTTCAAGTGGAGTTGCAACACTCTTGCACCCTTTCATCTTGAATTTTTCAAGAAGACTATCTCAGATATTTCTTTTGGGAAATGAAAATCCCATTTTGTTTTTGGTTTACCTCGATTCCAAGGAAGTAGTGCATTAATCCCAAGTCTGTCATTTGAACGTCTTCATCATGTCTTGTCTAAAACTCTTGATCATGTCCTCATTGTTTTCTGTAAAGATGAGATCATCAACGTATAAGGAAACAATAAGTCCATCATTTGAATCTCGTGTCTTAATGTAAAGTGTAGGCTCGCTTTTGCTCCTCCCCAAACCTTGCGTGATGAAGTAGTTATCAATTCTCGCTATACCAAGCCCGTGGGGCTTGCTTGAGCCCATATAAAGCTTTCTTTAACTTTAGTACTTTGTCTTCTTCTCCTTTCACGATAAATCCTTGAGGTCTGCTTCCACGTAAATTTCTTCCTCAAGGTATCCATTGAGAAATGTCGATTTAACATCCGGTGATGGATTTTCCATCCTTTTTGTGCAGAGAGGGCAATTAATGCACGTATCGTATCCAATCGTGCAACAGGAGCAAATGTCTCGTTGTAATCCACTCCAAACTGTTGAGAGTAGCCTTTGGCTACAAGCCTTGCTTTGCGTTTTTGGATTGAGCCATCAGGATTAAGCTTTGTTTTATAGACCCA
This sequence comes from Gentiana macrophylla, assembly GCA_026214975.1. Taxonomy (NCBI): domain Eukaryota; kingdom Viridiplantae; phylum Streptophyta; class Magnoliopsida; order Gentianales; family Gentianaceae; genus Gentiana; species Gentiana macrophylla. Next base: position 80,529,827 of record CM047807.1, on the reverse strand, counting down.
CTTAACACCGATGACCTCTTTGTCTGGAGATGGACTTACTAGCTCCCATGTTTCATTCTTGTTTATCATCTTAATTTCTTCTTCCATTGCTTTCCTCCAAACTTCTTCTTTGGAAGCTTCTTCATAACTTCCTGGTTCTATCAAGGTGAGATTGCATCTCTCATATATCTCACTCAAGGATTTTGTTTTCCTTGGTGGTGTCTCTGGAGAAGAACCTTCATCTTGTGGTGTTTCTTCAATGATAGCGCGGGCTGGTGATTCTGGTTGACGGTTGTCTTCTTTGTTGGTTCGTAGAAGTGGTGCCATATTAATAGTTTTCCTTTAAACTTCCTCTGTTTCCCAATTGAAGCTTGCATCCTCGTCAAATTCAACATCTCGGCTGACAATAAGCTTTCTTGTTCTTAAGCTATAAACACGGTAACCTTTTGATTGTGTACTATAGCCTAAGAAAATCCTTTCTCTGTCTTTTCATCCGACTTACTCCTTTTCTCTTTTGGAATGTGAACATAATGAGATGGAGTCGAAGACTCTAAGATGCTTTCTTGATGGCTTTTCGCCGCTCCAGGCTTCGAATGGTGTTTTGTCTGAACGGCTTTGGTTGGACATCTGTTTAGCAAGTAGATCGCAGTATGCACCGCCTCTCCGCCTGAATGTTTTCGGAAGTGCTTTCTCCATTAGCATAGCTCTTCTTTGTCTCCATGCGCGGTTCTATTTTTGCGTGCTCGATACACCATTTTGTTCTGAGCGTATCCAAGCATCAATTGATGCTCCACGCCTTCATCTTCATAGAACTTGTTGAATTCTTTAGATGTGTATTCTTTGCCTCGATCACTTCTTATGGTCTTCATGTAGTGACCACTTTGTTTCTCGACATAGGCCTTATATTTTTAAATATTTCATATACTTCTTGCGATCTTTCACGCATAAAATAAACCCATGTCATTACGGTATAATCATCAATGAAGAGAATGAAGTACCTATTTTGTTCATGTGAAGGAGTGCGCATTGGGCCACAAACGTCCGTGTGCACCAATTTAATGGCTCTTCGCTCTCCAAGCTTTTCCGACAGGAAATGGTTGTCGATGTTGTTTCGAGCATGCATCCTTCGCACACACGATCGGGTGCCTTTATAGTTGGGAGATCTTTCATCATGTTCTTTTCGATGTAGTATTTTTAATCCATTGAAATTGAAGTGACCAAGCCTTCGTGCCATAACCATGAATCATCAACTTGTGCCTTCATTGCGACATCTCTTGCATAACTCCATTGGATCGGAAAGCATCGTTTTCCTTCATTTTTATTTTTGCAATTTGAAGGATTTATCTTTTTTATCATATATTGTACAAGAATCTCCTTCAAAATGCAACGAGTATCCTTTCTCCATCATTTGCCCGACACTCAATAGATTTTGATCTATACTGGAACCAAGAGCACCTCATTTATGTATCTCTTGCCCTTCTTTGTGTTAATGACAATAGTGCCTTTTCCTCGTAGCCTCCATAAATTCGCCATTTCCTATCTTAATATTTGTCTTGAATTTTTCAAGATGGCAAAATATAGATTCATCTTTTGTCATGTGATTGTTTGCAACCAATCGTCAAGATACCATGTATCTTTCTTTTCCTCTGTTGCTACTTGACAGGCATAGAAGATATTGTCTTCGACGTCCTTTTCTTGAAAAGTTAGCTTGATGATTCCTTTTTGATCGACATACCTTCTCGACGTGACCAAATTTCTTGCAATTTTTGCATTGTGGTTTTCCTTTAAACCAATGATCTTTCTCCAAATGGCTTTTTCTCTTGCATACCGCAAGGAGAAAATGTTTTGTTTGGAAGCTCGTATTTTAGAACCTTCATTTGATCTCCGATCATTTTGTTTTGATTTTTGTGACGGCGTTTTGAACTTAGATTGAAAAGCATTTTGATTTGTGCCTTCGTGACGCCTTTCCAATCTATGTTCATGAGCTTCTAAAGACCCCATCAATTTCAAGCGCACAATTTTTCTAAATCTTTTGATTGCTCAATAGTTGTAATGATTGTATCATATTTTTCGTACATGTAATTAATATTTTTCCACAATTTTCTTCTCAGGACGTCCTCTCCATTCGCTCGCAATTGATTTGCTAATGAATCTACTCTTGTGTAGTAGTCTTTAGCATTCTCTCGACTCTTTCATTTTTAAATTCTAAATTTCTCCTCAATGAATGGAGTTTTGAGACTCGTGACCTTTCATTGCCTTGAAACTCCTCCCGCAACTTTTCCATCGCTTCTTTAGCCGCCTTGGCACTCATGATTCTTGAAACAATTCTTCACCAAGCTTAAGCGAAGGGCTAATAATGCTTGAGCATCTTTCTGTTGATTCTCCTTGAGTTCTTTCTTTTGTGCGGTAGATAAATTTGAGATGTCGTCGGGATGCTAAATCCCTTACTTACGATATCCCATAAATCTTGAGCACAAAAATAGGTTCTCATTTTAATGAACCAATAGTCGAAATTTTCACCCGGAAAATTGGAACCGAATGGATGAGCGGAGTGTGTAATCGCCATGATGTTGATTTTGCCCAGTTGTAGTTGTGTCGAAACCGAGCTCCGATACCACTTGTTAGAGTTTTTGTAGAAGGTTGAATGGAGAAGGCTAGGATGATGAGTGTGAGATGGAAAAGAATTGATAAGTTGGAGAAATTGTAGAAATGAATTTTTTTTGTATTGATTGCTTGATTGCTTAGTTACATGGTGGTGGTGCTATTTATAGCCCCCATTGGATAGTTCAAGTGTCTAATGGAGTTTTCTAGTTTTTCTTAATTTTGAGTAATCACTACTAGAACCTACATGCTTCCAGTAGCTTCCATTCTAGTGTAGCAATATTTATCTAGACTCTTACATACAACTAGAAGCTTCTACACTAGGAATGCATTTCTACTATCTAGATATTTCTTTTCTTTTTTCTAGAAATGTGTAGCACAATTTAACATGGACGATCTCTTAATTAACGGCCTATGGAAAAAAAAAAAAAAAAACAGGTTAACGGAGCCATCAACTCATTTGCTTTGGGTCTCAATCTCGGTACGTTCTGTGATATCTATACATATTTTGCTGTATTTGAAATGAATGTAACAACGATTTTTTTTGTTATTTTTTTATATAGAACTTGAGTCAAGTTTTGATCTTAATTACTTTCATTGGGCTTTTTTTTTTTTTTTTTTTTTTTTTTGTGTTTTTCTTAAGGAATAAATGATTGTTTAAATTTCATCAATTGAAGCCGGTGAATTTGTGTTCATATCAATTCATGTCTCCATCGGTGACGGTGTTTCAGCCGCCGGTTGCACAAAACCGGTTCCGGTGCAAAAAAAAAAAAGGTTTTAAAGTGAATTTCCTCTAAGTTTTACTAAAAGAAAACTACTTTGAATCATGCAGGTGTAAAATTTTGTATTAGTTTATAATTCCTTTAACGTTTCTCTTGATTCAAGAGCTTTCATACCCAAATTTTGAACGAAATTCGGTTATGAATCTGAGGCAAAATTAGGATTTTAGTCCTCTAACTTGGACTATTTTGGATTTTAGTCTTGTTCCTGCTCCGGTGAGGAAAATGGTCCACTAAGTTGGCCTTTTTTGGATTTTAGTCATATTCGCTGAAATAGGCGATTGGCGACGGAATATTTAAAAACGCTTACGTGGCAGCCTAGTTAGAGGACTATTTTTAAAAATTCCGTGCCCAATCAGCTATTTCCGGCGAATAGGACTAAAATCCAAAAAAAAAAAGCAAACTTAGAGGACCATTTTCCTCACCGGAGCAGGAGCAGGATTAAAATCCAAAATAGGCCAAGTTAGAGGACTAAAATCCTAATTTTGCCTGAATCTGAAGTACAGTCGCGACTACATACTTCTATACAGGATTCCCCTGCAGATAAATGTTATTCAAATTATTTTTCATGGTTGGATCTGCTGTCAGTTTTTTTTTGTTGCAAAAATTACGTCTTTTTTCAGCCAGTTTTAGCATTCCTCTATTTTTACATATTTATATTTTGACAGAAATTTAATCGTTGCTAATTTCTGCATAAGAGTACTTGGTTATAGTTTCGTTTAATTGCTTGCTATAACGAATTTATTCTTGAAATGTGTCTAATGAAGAATTCATTGACCTGATTTATGTCCATATTTGCAGCAGAAGAAATAGAGTAAAGGATAGTTGCTAAAGTTCCTCCTTTAATTCAAATGTCCGAAAACCAAGCGGTAGTAATTATTATTCTTTGCGGAGCTGTTGTTGTTTTATCTTCTCTCCAACAACGTACTCTTTTTGCTTGAAATGTTAATTGCTGCACTTAATTGCTGCAAATCAGTTAATGTATTTATTACATTAAATTTTTTGGTTTTAATCAAAACATTTATTTTCTATGAATTCAAAGTAGTATTTGTGAAAATATCTGACAAATGCATTGTATTTAAACAGAGTGCGATATATTTATTTTTGTCTATATATATGAACTTCATTCTGTATTTAAATTATACTCAAAATCCCCTCTTCACACAAGTAGTATATATGAACTTCATTCTGTATTTAAACAAGCTAAAGCAACGAAGAGGAAGATCAAAACAACACCCAAGTGAAGCCTTGAGGGGATGAACTCCAATCCAAAATAATGTTTATCGCCTTATATAAGCATGCTAAATCAAACACTTTCATTATGGCTTGATTCTATTTCTGTATTCTTCAACCAGAAATGTTTGTGCCACAACAAACCAGAAATGTTTGTGCACAACAAATAAAATACCACAACATACTTTTATATCATTAATTTTTATGCGATTCATATGAACCAATAGGCCCCACATCAAAATCAATATTCCAAAAATGTGTTGTGGTTATTTTATCGTGGCATTATCACCACTCTTCTTCCAACTATAATTAAATTATAGGTCCTTTCTTACTTTGAGGAAGAATTGTGTAATCACAATAAATGTTTATATAGAAATGCACAATAAACATGTACTACCAGTATGTCCTGAAAATTTTTAGCTTTCGCTGCGAAGTCGTCGACCAGTTTATTATTAGTTAAGTTTTTTTTTCTTGAAAAAATATACTTACAAAATATCACTTCAATATCGCGCTTTTAACATCCGTAGATACAAAATTCAATTCATTCAAAGATCAAAACATACCTACAAAGTAGTAAAATTCAATATATCTTTTCTAGCATAATTAGGTTTTAAAGGAGTCAATAAATTTATTGAAATAATAGAAATAACATTTTAGAAAAGGCCCAAAAGATGTTTTAAAAGAAAAGGTCCAAAAGAGGTTTTAAATGAGGCCTTTTTAACATCCGTAGATACAAAATTCAATTCATTGATAGCATCAAAACATACCTACAAAGTAGTAAAATTCAACATATCTTTTCTAGCATAATTAGGTTTTAAAGGAGTCAATAAATTTATTGAAATAATAGAAATAACATTTTAGAAAAGGCCCAAAAGTTGTTTTAAAAGAAAAGGTCCAAAAGAGGTTTTAAAGGAGTTGATAAATTAGCTAAAATAATAGGAGAAAAAAGCAGCTCCCAAAACTTAAACCCATGTCTATTGGATTTTAGTTGAACACCCCAACCAGTCCGACTACAACAAATCATGTCAAAATGTCTGAATACAAAATAATTATTGAAAGTACTTTTTGCAAAACATGTAATTTCGGGCCTACGGGACGGTTGGGCCTTAAGCCAATGCTTCCTCCGCCTACAGATTAGACCGGCCCTGTGTACTACTACTTCCAACTACACCTTTTTTTCCCCAGCTCACATTGTAGTTTTCTTATTATTCATCTTCGATGGTAGCATTATTGGTATATCTTACATTCTATTTTTATGTGCATTTTACGATGATACACTTAAATATGTTTTTCAAAACTCTTATGAAATTATTATGTTTTCATGTGTGTCTAATTATATATTTTTTTTAATATCATCCGCAGACTCTATCAGATAAAAAAAAAAAACAAAATATTAGAGATAAAACAGAATATTAAAATAACAAACACATCTCTATCAGATAAAACAAAAAAACAGCTGAATATTAAAAAAAAAAAAAAAACTGCCACCACATCCTTATTAAATAACAAAATATTAAAATAACAAACACATCTTACAATAAACTGTATAGATAAATAGCAGAATCTTACAAAAAAAACTGTACATATATTATTATTTTAAACTGTACAGATTAAAAAAAAACAAAATATTAGAGATAATGACAAATAAATAATGGGGAGGTTGGGATAATTTGTTTGTTTTTCTTTCAATTTTTTTACTTAAAATAGGCGGTGGTTAGTGTGTGTGTGTGTGTGTGTGTTTTTTTTTTTTTTTTGTTATGCGGTTGTGTAGACTGACCAGATGCATTTCTTTTACCCCATTATCTCACTACTGACAACATAACTGCCACATACAAAATAACCCACTATCCCTATGCGGTTGTGTATATTGACCAGATGCCTTTCTTTTACCCCATTATCCCACTACTGACAACATAACTGCCACATACAAAATAACCCACTATCCTTCCCCTTTCTTCACCCCTATATATAGAATTCAAAATTCATAGAAGCTACCACCAGTTTCCATTTACCCATTCACAAAAAAAGACTCTTTCTAAATATGATCACCCAAATTCTGCACAAATAGAAATAACCATGGTCCGACCTCGACAAAAAAGGGTTTCGGTCCACAAATCCACCTAATGAATGCTCTCCCCCACCGGGGTCTCCTGTAACTCTCTCACCAGGGTCTTTTGTAACTCCAAATGATGCACATATGTCCGCTCTCGAGGAGACCGAAGAGTGTTTCATTATTGATTTTGACCCTCAATTTTATTATGTTGCTACTGTCGACAGCTCCGATGGTTCTGATATTTGTGTGGTTGCCGAAAATGGGCAGGTATCTTGCTATTTGTATTACAATCACAGACTAAATATTTGTGTATTCCAAACTACATATTGTTTTAAATAATGTTGTTCATATCTTAAATATTGTTTTTTAGTAGGTGGCATGCAGAGATTACCCCATTCCAGATACGTGTGTTTAACGTACCATTTTGACAGGTCACCTCACGAACACTGTGACCTGGTATTCTTTCTATCAATTCACTTTCTCTTTTCATATTCTTTTAAGGGAGACTGTATGGTAGTAGTATCTTATCCTGTGTTACTGAAAGATTTGTGTTGCCATTGCAATGTTATTGTTTTGTTTGTGATATGCCCACTCCTTGCAACCAGTGGATTGGTGTTCGCGGACATTGCCACGCTCTGGACACAAAAGCATGGCAGGATAAGCGAGATAAATCTAGGAAAAAACGTCTACTTTTATGAATAAATGATTTTCGTTTACTCTTATGTGTTGTCGTTTGTTTTTCCCTTTGCATTTCGCTCTTTTTCCCAAAATCATTTCTTTTTTTCCATATCCTTTAATGTTAAACATATTTCAGTTTCATGTTGTATTTTCATTTCTTATGTTTAATAATCAAAATCTTTTTTTTTTTTTTTTTGTATATCTGCCAAAATTCTACAATGACGTTCACAACATTTCCATTATCTCCATGAAAAGATCACAACATTTACACGAGGAAGAAATTCCCCTCCCCACTCTCTGAACACCACCCAAAACCCGAAAAAGCTTTAAAAAAAACCGAAAACAAAAATCTCTAAAAAGTATAAACAGAAAAATAAAACCGAAAAAGAAAATCTCTAAAATTAAAAACAGAAAAATCTCATCACAAAAAAAAAAAAAAGATATGTATCGAGCTGTAAACCAAAAGATATGTATGATGTATCTACCTGTATAAAAAAAACCAATAGATAGAATGATCTATTTACTTATTTTCAATGATTATATTCTTTTATGGTGATTATTCATGTTTCAATTTGAGGTCAAAAAAGTATATGAAATTCCATTGAATACACAACAAGGGAACAATACGAGGTACATGTGTCGATTTTAGAACAAAATAAATCTCTGTATCATTATTTTCATGATGGATCACATTATTGTGTTACGGTGGTTATTATATCATTTTGTTTAAAATAGCATTTATTCAACAAAGAATGTAGCTAGATGATGTGACGGAAAATAAAAAGAATGTGTAACGGGGAAAATAGTAGCAGGATCATGTACCATGATTTGTTTTTTTCTATGTTTTTTTTTTTTGGTAACAGAGACATTTCATATATTTTTGTTTGATAGTTACCAAGCTAAGTGGACAAAAGTATTAATTCATGTAAGCGTAATTTGATCGGAAAGTTTATCACAAAGTAATGTCCGTTACGCACTTCATTAGTGCTTAGAAAGTTTCACAATATCTTACCACAAATTGTTTATACATAGGATCTTCAATATTGCTATGTTTATTCAGAATTACATGCATTATCCCTATAATGTTTGTGTTATTTATTTATTTATTTATTTTTGGCATAACATCAAGTTTGTTCTTGAATCTACTTCATAACTCGATGGCCATAATGATGCATGTGATTTATTTTTATTTTTAATGATAGGAATCTCACAAAGATAACAACGGCAACGAAAGGAAAGAAGAGAACACCCGACAAGAAAGATGGTGTTTTCATGGAATCTTATGATTGTCTTTAACATAGGATCGGTAAGGATTAGTGAGTTATTCACCATTTTTTTTTTCTTATTAACCAATCTTTGTTTCTTTTGTGCTTCAAAGTGTTTGTTAAGAATATAGTTTTCATTTGTTAAATTGTAATGACAATCTTATAATTGCTTCATCTAATCACCTCTCTACTTCTTAATTTCTTTGTTTAGGAGTGATTCTATTTTATCATTCTACACGTTGCAAAATATTTGCAGGAAAATATTGCAAAAGGCAACCGAAGTAGTAGGTAGTGATGCTAGAGATAAAATAGACAAGAACTATAAAATGTTTTTATGATGTTATGACAGTGAATTATTCTGAATGCTTCCCTTAATTTCATGTACTTTTGTTGCATTGCCAAGTTTTTTTTTTTTTTTTTTTTGAGAATAATGTTTCTGTGGATATTTCTTTAACTCTTGAATGTGTGACTATTTGTCACTACAATTGGTTTAGATGTATTGTATTGAACTCTAATAAGTGATGTCTAAACATTATCACTTAGCTTAACAATTAATCGTCGAACCCGAGTTGATTCTTTTTGCTGAAATATGATATAATCAAAACATGTTTCAATGGTATAGGTTGATAGACGTCAGCGTTTTGATCAGTACATAAATAAATTATTGGGTCATTTTTACACATTCGTGCTACACGCTCCACCAATGCCCTGTCTAAAGAACGTCCAGAAACTGAATTCATACTGAAAGTGGATTGGGGTGAGGACAGTGCTCATGCTTTCAAACGCATGCATAAAAGAAAAGACATACAACATAATTTTTTTTGATTCATAATAACTTATATTTAAAACCTAATTTTTGTGATATTTAATAGTCTATATTGTTATTCCTTCGATATCATTATATCTTTTTACGTCGTAACAAAATCTTCAATCACTTTCCTTAGGTACTTAAGATTAAGTGGCTTGGTCGTTGTGGATGATAAAGCTTGGTCATTGCGGCTTGGTCGTTGTGAGTTTTATATAGTATTTCATTGTGACAACTTATGATTGATGTTATTGTGTAGGATCGAGTATATTTACTTATGTACAAGATATATCATTTTTGTTTTCTTTCATTCTCGCTTACTGATTGTAATAAAACATACATTTATATATATAGATGTTCTTTTATTCCACGATGCATTGACGTTCGACGGTCCTCATGCAATGACGGGTTATTGATTAAATATATATATATATATATATATATATATATATATATATATATATATATATATATATATATATATATATATACACGTGCTAACCCGACGTGAGTGAATGAGCATGCTTTTTTTTCCTTCTCGGGTCCTTCGATTTGGAAGAATATGAAATTCTCATGAAATCCTTTGGAAATCAATTAATAGGGCCGGCTGATTTTGAAAAATGATTTTCCTATGACTTATATTTTGGGAAAAAAAATATAATGTGATTTATTTTTGGCACTTGGTTTTTTTTTTTTTTTTTTTTTTTTTTTGATGGGTCTTGGTGTCATTGTAGTCAAAGATTCCCACAATAAGTAAAAGGAAACCAATATTCATAATAAAACCACCATTCATAAAGAACATCAAATATTATTCCTTAATTTTGTTACATAAAAATATCATTTGCTTGATTTTTCTACAGCGGCGGCGGTGGTAGGATGGGGATGATTATTTTGAGGAGGACAGGGATGGGACCCTTCATAATCTGGATGAATCCAAAATTGTGTGTTTTCTCCTCCTCTGTGTGATACAACTTTCTTGTTGCTCCGATGTTCCTAAAATAAATGCCGGAAGAATAATAAATTAATATTACTAATTTATACAATGATTTTTTTAGGGATATTTTATACATTGATTGTGTTAATTATAAAATTAGTCTATTCTAATTAATTAATTAATGGGAGAAATTTTTCGTACCTTTGCATTATGCGGGGAAGGGGCTTCAATGCTAGGATACGTATGTGGATCTTCGTAATCTGCATTTATCAAATCTGTGTATTCTTCATCACGTCCTTCAACTTCCAAAGTATTCTGTTTTTCCTTATAAGATCAGAAAGTAATAAGTAAATTAATGTTATATTTTTTTAATCAAATTAATAATATAAACAAAAGTAAATATTCAAATCAATATTATAAAAAAATCTATATCTATCTATATATAATATATAGAGGAGTCAATTTAACCCAATTACCCGTTTTGACCTGCTCCAAACCCGTTAAATATGTCTTATAATTAAGTTATTTTGAAAATTATGCCATATAATGATTCCTATAATTAAATGATTTCGAATATTATGTCATTGACATCCCAACAATTATGTCTTGCCATTAACATTATGACTCCTTGCTTAATAAACTGTTAGGAAAAAATGTATAATTCAAATAATGCGAAATATTTTTTTCATTAAAGTATAATATTTAAAAAATGTATAATTCAGTTGGTTTATTTATTTTTTTAAAGTTTCTTTGTTTTATCTATTATATTATTATCATTGTGATTCCTCACTTAATACTGCAGTTATGAAAAAAAAATTAAGTTACTGATAAACCACAATAATCATGTCCAAAAAATCATTCATCCTAATTGATACCAAATGTTCTTAAATTACAATTTGCCAATTAATGCAGAATATTAATACATTAAATTACATTTTTAAAAATATCTAAACTCAAATATTCCATTTAAATTAAGTTACTGATAAATAATCATTTCCTACATACTAGCCATCCCAATTAATACAAAACGTTCTTAAATTACAATTTTGCCAATTAATGTAGAATATTATGACATTAAATTACATTTTAAAAAATATCTAAACTCAAATATGACATTTAAAACGAAATATGTAGACATTAAATACATTACTATGAATTAAGAAAAAATATTCTCATGTTAAATACCTCCTTATAAATTAACCAGAATAACCTCAAATATTCTTAAATTTATTGTACTTAATGCGAAATATCACATTAAGGGGGTGTTTGTTTAATCCAATAAGTACTTATTCTTAAAATAATAAGTGGTAGTTATCATAAGTGGTGTTTGATAACATTTTTTAACCCCACTTAATTTATTAAGAGCATCTGAATTTGCTGTATAAAAATGTGGAAAATTTTAAGCGATAAACCAACCACTTAAAGCTGAATTTTTTTTTTTCATCCCACGTTTTAACAGTTATTCCCCATCATGTTTATTTCAATTTTTATTTTATGTCCAGCGAATTTTGTTCCTTTATCAATTGTTTTTTTCTTTTTGCTTTGTTAATTTTATTTTACAAATCTGTTTATTTTACTGACTTTATATTTTTATAATATAATGGTAGGATAAGTGTCTAATATTTATATAATATTTTATGAATCTACAAATGTTATGAAATTAAAACTCAAAAATACCAAAATATTATATTTGAAAATTTTATAGTTACACTATAGTATCGTTTGCAAAAGAAAACAAATATTTTGCTAAAGAAACCTTCTAACATAAGTTTGTTGTAATTGAATATTTATGTATGCTTCACATGTATAATTTTTTTTCTAATATATAAAAACATTGCAAAGGCAAAGTCGTAAACTCAAACATCTTAATATTTTAGTTGTATCTCGTTATCAAACGATCTTATTATTTTCAGATTTCAGTTACTTATTATATTCAAACTTCAGATTTCAGATTTCAGACTTCAGATTTCAGTCTTCAGTTTTAACAAACGGCCCTTAAGTTATAATATTTAAAAAATGATAAATTTTCCAATCAATACAGAATATTAAAACCTTAAATTACATTTGGATAAATATATAAACACAAATACGTCAATTAAAACGTAGTATTCAGAGATAAATACATCTCTTATAAATTAGACATCCCAGAATAATGTCAAATATTCTGAATTTATGTCACTTAATGGAAATATTTTTTAATTAAAGTATACTATTTAAAAATAAGAAATTTAATCTTACCAATTAATGCAAAATATTCTAAAATTAAATAATATTTTACAAATGAAAAATAATCTCACATTAAATTATATTTTTAAAAACATGTAAACTCAAACATGTCATTTAATGCGAAATATGCAGACATTAAATACATGCCCTATAAATTAATGATAAATATTCTAACATTAAGTACATCCCTATAAAATAGTCCTTCTATTTAATATAAAATATTTTTAAAATTATGACATTTAATGTGAAATATCACATTAATTTATAATATGTAAAAAATAATAAATTCAATTTTATCAATTAATGTAAAATATTCTAACATTAAATTATATTTTGAAAGATATTTAATCTCAAATATGCCATTTAATGCTATATATTTTTTCATTAAATACATCCCTATAAATTAACCACCCCAATTAATTCCAAATATTCTTACATTAAATTACGTTTTTATAAACAATTATATTTAAATTTACCAATTAATGCAAAATATTCTTACCTTAATGTCATCCCTGCAAATTAGATGCCCTATTTTATTACAATTTTGAAAAATAACTAATATCAAATATACTAATTAATGTGAGATATTCTTAGATTATGTCATCCCCTAAAAATTAGTCACATCATTTAATGTCAAATATTTTTACAGTAGATTTTATTTTAAAAAAATAAGTATATTCAAGTTTGCCAATTAATTGAAATGTTCTTACATTAAAGTCATTCTCTGCAAAATAGCTATTCCATTTAATGCTTAATATTCATACAATCCATTATATTTTCAAAAATAACTTAATTTGAATGTTTGCGTAATGCAAATGTTTTTGGATTAAATAAATATGTCATTCAATGTGAAATATTCTTACATTAAATTACATTAAAAAAACAAATTCAACTATGCCAAAAGAATGTTTTCAAAAAAATGCAAAAAGAAAATAATACTCTAAAACTATTTAAAATAATTATATGGAACATAAATAAATTCAAAAATGTTAAGAAAAAATCATTTCGCACAAATTAGACTCCTTCATTAATACAAAATATTCATAATTAAATTACATTTTGAAAAATAAGTAAATTCGAATATGCCAATTAATACGAGATATTCTTAGATTAGGTTGTCCGCAACGAATTAGCCACACTATTTAATGTTGTGGTGAGTAAGGTATGTAGGAAGCATATTTGAATAAGGTGGGGTAGTGGGCAAGGTAGGGTATGATGGGATGGTCGGCAGGTAGGTGGTGGGTAAGGTAGGGCAGGAGAGGAGGGTTGTTGGGTATGGTATGTAAGGGTGGTGATGGGTATGGTAGGGTATGGGGTAGTGGTGGGTAAGGCATGGTACGATAGGTAGGGTGAAGTGGTGTGTAAGGTAGGGTTGGTAGGGTAGGGTAGGTTGGGGTAGTGGGTGAGGTAAGGTAGGGTGGTGTAATGGTAAAAAGATATGGCAGAGTGGAATGGTGGGTAGGGTAGGGTGGGGTATGCTAAGGTGGGGTGAAGTGGTGGGTAAGGTAGGGTTGGTAGTGCCGGTAGAGTAGGGGTAAGGATGGGTGATAGTGGAGTAGAGTTGGTAATGTGTAAGGTAGGTAAGATGTCGAGGTAAGATATAGTGATTAGGGTAGGGTAGGATATGAGGCGGTGGGTAGGGTATGGTAGCGGTGGGTAAAGCAGGGGTGGGAGAAGAGGTAGGGTGCAATGAGTATGGCGTAGGCTACCCCACCCTTCGCCTATATCCAACCTTATTAACCATACCATACCATACTCCAACCCAACAATAATTCACTACTCGCTTCTACTCATCACTCGATGTGACATCTTTTATATAATTTGTTTAATTTCAATCCTGCAAGATATTCCAAACGCAGTAATATAATTACTTTATTCCATTACATTCCATTTTGTTTCTATTATTTTATTCAATTCAATTTCATTCCTGCGTAACAAACATGCCAATAAAATATTCTTTTCATCCATCAAAAAAATTATTCTTTTAAAATATACGTTCTCCCATGCAATGCTAAAAACAGAAATATAACCACAATTATTGGCATCAATATAACTTTTGGAAATGTTGTATTGTCTTTCTTTAACTCTATCCGACGCCAGAAACGAATACTAATCTTAAATAAAACAATTTTAATAGGTAGCATTACAATAAGTTTAAAGAGTCTTTGTTTTGTAATACATTTATGCATATTAATTGAATGTAATCACGTTGTCATACGTCTCCGTGCAATGCACGGGTTATTGACTAGTATATATATATTTAGGAGAGGAAATAAAATCAATTGACCCGTTTACCCACATAACCCGCACCAAACCCAATAAAAAACCCGCATATTCCATCATTAGTGCCAAATATCCCTTGCATTAATTTAATAGCAATATTACCCAAATCTCTTCTATTTACATATATCATTTCCTTCTTCAAAATTTCATCATTTCCTTCTATTTTCTTCTATCATTTCCTATTTTTGGTTTTTGGTTCAAACCTTTTGGCAATTCAAAAAAGGTAAAGGGTGTTCAACCGTATTTAATTGTGTTATGGTTGATGTTTTATTTTTGTTTTTTTATAATTCTTTTTGTATCATTATAAGTTTTGTTCGTCCTAATTTTGGCTTTGATTCAAACCTTTTGGCAATTGAAAAAGGTAAAGGCTGTTCAACGAAATTTTTCATCATTTCCCTTCTATTTTCTCTTCTATCATTTCCTATTTTTGGCTTTGGTTCAAACCTTTTTGGCAATTGAAAAAGGTAAAGGGGTGTTCAACCGTATTTAATCGTGGTATGGTTGGTGTTTTATTTTTGTTTCTTTTTTATAATTATTTTTGTAACGTACAGGTTTTGTTCATCCTAATTTTGGCTTTGATTCAGACCTTTTTGGCAATTGAAAAAGGTAAAGGTTGTTCAATCGTATTTAATCGTGTTATGGATGGTGTTTTATTTTTGTTTCTTTTTTATAATTCTTTTTGTATCGTACAGGTTTTGTTTTTATAACATGTGTATTCTTTCTCTTATTGTTATCATGCCATTGAACGACAAAAAAAAAAAAAAAGAGTAAAGGGACATACACATTCTTGATCCATTCCCAAATACTGTGAATGGTTGCATTTTATTTAAAAAAAACCGGAAAGAAAGAAAAACAACCAACAAGACAAACATGATTTTCATTAGTTATGTTAGTATTTGTTTTTCTTTGGGTTAAGATATTTGAAATGACTTTAAGATATTTGATATTTTAAAATGAAGGTGCTTATTCGTTTCTCTATTGTTTTTTTTTTTTTGAAAGGCCAAGCTTTTGAAGCAACCTAAGACTGAGAAATAAGACTATCTAGGTTTGTATTTTCACTTTTCATTATTTTGAAAGCTCCATGAACTTATCATGTTATTGATTTTTTTTTAACAAAATGTTATTGAACTCTAGGTTATGCTTATTGACATGGACATATTTCTTGAGCTTGCATATGAAATTCTGTTGGTTTTTTTTTTTTAATTTTTTTTATTTAAGTTTCTTTGTTCTATCTACTCTATTATTTTCACTGTGCTTTCTTGCTTAATGCAATTATGATAAAAAAAATCATTTCCTGCAAATTAGTCATCCCAATTACCAAGCATTCTTAGATTACATTACATTTTGAAATATCTCTTGAGCTTGCATGTCAAATATAATGTCAAATAATGCATAATATTCTAACAATAATTACCTACAATAATATCAAACATTCTTAAATTACATTATATTTTGAAAAATAAATTAGTCATCCCAATATAATGTCAAATAGTCATAGCATTATAGCATGCGAAATATTTTTCACATTAAGTTATAATATTTAAAAAATGATAAATTTAGTGTTTGCAAATAATACATAATATTCTAACATTAAATTGTATTTTAAAAAATATCTAAACTCAAATATATCATTTAATGCGAAATATTCAGACATTAAATGCATCCCTATAATTTTGCCACCCCAAATAATGCCAGATATTCTTAAATTAATGACAATTAATGCAGAATATTTTCTCTTTGCTTAATAAAATTATGACAACGAAAAGCATTTCCTGCAAATTAATACAAAACATTATTAAATTACATTTCATTAATGAAATATAACAAATTTAATTATAAATTAGCCATCATAATATAATGTCAAATACTCATAACATTATGACACTTAATGTGAAACATTTTTCATTAACTTATAGTATTTAAAAAAAATTATAAATTGAATTTGTGAAATAATGTAGAATATTCTAACAATGGTTACATTTTCAAAAATATCTAAACTCAAATAATGCAGAATATTTTAACAATAATTACCTACAATAATATCAAACATTCTTAAGTTATATTATATTTTGAAAAATAAACATATCAATTATAAATTAGTCATCCCAATATAATGTCAAATATTCATAGCATTATGGCACTTAATGCGAAATATTTTTCACACTAATTTATAATATTTAAAAAATAATAAATTTAATGTTTGCAATTATTGCAGAATATTCTAACATTAAATTGTATTTTAAAAAATATCTAAACTCAAATATGTCATTTAATGTGAAATATTCAGACACTAAATGCATCCCTATAATTTTGTCACCCCAAATAATGCCATGTATTCTTAAATTAATGACAATTAATGCAGAATATTTTTTCTTGCTGAATAGAATTATGACAAAGAATGTCATTTCCTGCAAATTAATACCAAACATTCTTCAATTACATTACATTTTGACAACAAAAATTTAATTATAAATTAGTCATCCCAGTATAATGTCAAATACTCATAACATTATGAAACTTAATGCGAAATATGTTTTCATTAACTTATAGTTTTTAAAAAATG
Source organism: Gentiana macrophylla (assembly GCA_026214975.1). NCBI lineage: Eukaryota > Viridiplantae > Streptophyta > Magnoliopsida > Gentianales > Gentianaceae > Gentiana > Gentiana macrophylla. The sequence goes on along the minus strand of CM047807.1, from coordinate 80,512,428 downwards.
ATAAATTGAATTTTGTCAATTAATGCATAATATTATAACAATGATTACATTTTCAAAAATATCTAATGTCTAATAATGCAGAATATTCTAACAAAAATTACCTACAATAATATCAAACATTCTTAAATTACATTATATTTTGAAAAATAAACAAATCAATTATAAATTAGTAATCCCAATATAATTTCAAATATTCATAGCATTATGGCATGCGAAATATTTTTCACATTAAGTTATAATATTTAAAAATTGATAAATTTAGTGTTTGCAATTATTGCAGAATATTCTAACATTAAATTGTATTTAAAAAAAATCTAAACTCAAATATATTATTTAATGTGAAATATTCGGATATTAAATACATCCCTATAATTTTGCTTCAAATAATGCTATATATTCTTAAATTAATGATACTTAATGCAGAATATTTTTCTTGCTTAATACAATTATGATAAAGAAAATTATTTCCTGCAAATTAATACCAAACATTCTTAAATTACATTACATAAATGAAATATAACCAAATTTAATTATAAATTAGCCATCCCAATATAATGTCGAATACTCATAACATTATGACACTTAATGCGAAATATTTTTTCATTAACTTATAGTATTTAAAAAATGATAAATTGAATTTTGTGAATTAATGCTTAATACTCTTACAATGATTACATTTTCAAAAATATCTAAACTCAAATAATGCAGAATATTCTAACAATAATTACCTACAATAATATCAAACATTCTTATGTTACATTATATTTTGAAAAATAAACAAATGAATTATAAATTAAATCTTCTTTGACATCCTTTAATGATTGAGATTCTATCCGCAATGACATCCTTTAATGATTGAAATGTTGTAAGTTATTTACATTAATTCATTTTATTATACGATCATGCATTGGGTTTGTTTAATTTTATTTTTTCAGAAGAGTATTTATTTAAAATTTTATAAATTATGGATGATTCACTGTTTTATTTTACGTTGAGTTATCTCCGAGCATAGCACGGGTAAATTGCTAGTAATAATATAAACAAAAGTAAATTTGGCAATAAAACATAGAAGGAGTTGGAGAGATAGACAAAGACATTTCATCAATTTAAAATAATGACAACATTTCAAAAAAATTCAAAACTTTTGCAACAAAACTATTTTTTTTTAAAATTATGCGCCTCTTTTTCCTTAAAAAAATCACTTTCTCTATCATCCGTCTTTTTTAATCACTTATATCTTTAAATCTAAAAATCCAAATTTGAAAATTATTTCACCAATTTTTTAATTTTTTAGTTTTTAATTTTTTTTTTAAATTTTGAGACCACATCCACCATATTTTGACGTGATTTCAAAAATATACTGTCAAAAGTTACTGATTTTGGGATTCACTGAGGATATTTACTAAGTGAATTTCGACAATGAATCCCACGAAATACGATAATATTATATTGAACAAAGTCTCAAAACGAAGAGAAATAAAAAATAAAAAATTCAGCGAATTTTTTATCGCGTTTAAAATCTAGAACAAAAGATATGAATGTTTGAAAATGGCGGAGAAAAAAGAGGAAAAAAAAACAAAAAATAAATTGAAGCAGCATACTACACAGCATCAACGCGTATTTTTTTAAATTTTTTTTTTTTTTTCCCTCTATGCTATAAAAAATATAAAAGTTATCATTCTCTCTATAAAAAAAAATGTAGCTGTCATGTTACTTAAAAATATTTCAAAGTATGTCTTTATCCCTAATTCACTATAAATTATAAATATAATATAAAACACACGTTATACGTACAGCTACTAGTATTTCCAAGAATTACGTTTTGGTGATACACGTTGTTTCCATGCGACAATTGACAAATATACTTAGGTAACGTTCCTTCCGTTCCTAATTTTTATTTTTCTTTTTTTTTTTTTTTTTTTTTTTTTTCAAATGGTCTGTTTCATTATAAGTGTCATTTTTAAAAGGGTCTGTTTCATTTTTAAAAGGGTCCATCATTATTATTATTTATACAATATACCTATACTTTTTCCTCATTAATTTGCTATAATCCCTTTACATTCCGAATAAAGTAATACCAAAGGAAATCTAATTTATTGAGTAGTGTGAGACTGTGAGTGTAAAACACTGACACTATTTATTAGACGAACTGAGTAAAACATTTTGGTTTGTCATTAATATAGTTATTTAAAATACCAAAGAATTTAGGGTGACAATAAACATTATACGATTTATTCATATTCTAAAAATATTCACGGTTTATGATGAAAAATAAAAAATACAAAATAAAAAATAAAAAAAATGCCTATATTATAAACTAAGGAGATGGGATAATCTGCAATCCATTGTGGTGTGGTGACAGCACAAGAATAATATGAAGGGATAAAAAACTGATAAATTTTTTATTCGAATCAAAACAACGTTGTTTTAGTGATAAAATTTTCACATCACAATACGCTTCACCATTTCACTGCACTAGATCCAAGTTCACATTAATTTTCTCTCTAATTTTTATTTTGGGAAAAAATATTTCATTTTATTAAAACAAAACGGAGAGAAAAATATAATTTTGCAAACCAATCTGCCAACCAAAAATCTAAAATACTCTTTTAAGTGCTAGTCTGGCCTCATTAAAATTTATTACTAGCAAAACCTATGCCAAAAATCTAGCAAAATTTGATCTTTTACAACAAGTGACACAACTGCCATTTGCATTGTTGATTGTGTTAGATTTACATCTGATCCATTTAGACTTATTATGATCAACGATGTACATTACTGTTGTGTCACTCGTTGTGGCACAACTCTTGTGCCAGTATCATTATTCTATTTTTTATTATTATACTCCTAAAGCATCAATTTAATGAACAAAACAAAACACAAAAAATAATCATGAAACATCCCCATAAAAAACAAAACAAAAAATGCTTTGAACATATGAGATTGAAGACGATTGAGATTAAAGAGAGATTGGAATTATGAATCTTCATGACACTAAGAAAATTAATATAAAAAAAAAAAGAAAAGAAAAGGAGGAAATAGATTTTACCATGGGAAGCTCCACAACGCCAGCTCCATCGTATCCCTTATCTGATGTTAATTTATTACGATGAATTTGAATAACTTATATAAATAAAGAACATGTTATAGCACAAAGATGTGACACAAACCTGAATATCGGATTGCAACACCTGTGTTGAAGTTCGCATAAGTTATAAGAACAATGATGCTCAAAGCAAAGGGCTTCATTTCAAAGCTAATGATCCAGAAATAAATAAAAGTAAGATGATAGAAAATTAAGCGTGAATTTTCAATGTATTACATACTATGAGTGGGCGAGGCTCCATATATAGCTAAGCTAGGTTAATTACTTACCATAATTGAGCAACAACTCCATTTACGGGCCAGGGTAGATTACACACACAAGGATGGAGCCAAGCACTACAACAAAAAAGGCTTTTCGCGGCGTGCAAAATAGCTATTGGCAGCGCACATTGCATGCTGCACAATTCAAAGCCGCTAAAAATACAAGCCTTTCCGCGGCATATATTTGCACGCTGCTAATGCAGTTATTAGCAGCTTACTGTGCGCGCTGCTCTCACTATTATTTGCATCTTACTTTTTGTGCTGCCGAATTAATTGTTTATATTAAAAACGTCGTTCTGAGGCACGCTGCCAAATCGGTTAATAGCAGCGTACTAATGTGCGCTGCGGAAAAGTTTTTATTTTAAAAAAAAATTATATTTACCCAAGAACTGCTGCTCACCTATACACAATGTTTACAATACACGACTCAATACCATACCAAGTACCACAATAGAAATACTAAATCAAACATATTGGAAGTAGTAGGAAAATACATTAAGCCACAAATTTCCCTCTACATATCATGTTTATACTAAAAGAACTATGACAATACAATAAAAGAAGAATTTGCATCCACTTTGTCTTCGTAAAACATACCACGTGTTCATCAATCACCATTGGTTGTAGTCTCAAACATATATTGTCAAGACCAGCTCCTTCCTGATATGAGTTGCATCGTTGCTAAAATTCAGAAAACAAAAACAATTTTAGTCACTAATTTGCTACCCAACTTTACGTACGACAAATACTTATATCACAAAGGTTACAATAAGATATAGTATGAGCATCCACAAAGCTGAATTAATTGTTGCAATATAGATACGAATATCAAGAAAACAACCCACATTAATGCATAATAATTATAAAACTCCGTCATATAGAATTTTTGAATCTTATTTGGGACAGAGACATTGTACACATGGGAAGAAAGGGAATCCCAAGGACGCTTAAATTCTGCAGTGTTTTCATGTACCCCTTTACGATAATAATAATACATGTTTACATAAAACATTTTCAAGATATCACTTGTATAAATGTATTACATTGTTATAATAATGTAAGTATAATCCAAAACAAAAATGACTAATTACTGGGGTCACTTTATCTCTTAATAGACAAGTCATCCATCGTAATAAAACCTTATCCATTCATATGTAATCAAAAGAAAATGTTAATTTATGCAAGAAATACTGCTACGGACGGACACAACCATTACGCCACAACGGATGACAACTAAAACTTCTATCTTTGACCATGATGAGGATCACTGATTATCCCAACGACTCATCATTATCAAGGGTAGAAAATTAGATTGTGTCACCCCCGTGGCACGATGATTGTGCCAATAACATTACTCTTCTACAAACTTACAGAGTCAAAAATGTTGCTAAAAAATAAATATCCAATCACCAGAAACATATTTAAATTGAAGGTACTATTAGATAAAGTTCAAATCTGTTTCACAAAATGTCAAGAACTCATATCTTGTCAAATTATTTAAAAACAAAGAAAAAAGATATCCGTAAAAGAGTTCACAATAGTAATCATTTGTTGGTCGTTTATTACTTGTGAGGGACGAAGAATTGAGAGTTTGATATTCACAATAAAAGGATTGAAATCGATAGTGCATGAAAATATTTCCCATCTTCAAAACCATAACAAATTGAAGGATCATTACAAAAATAAACAAAGCCTCAAAGAAGAGAGTTTGAAACTATTGCAAGGGATGATATCCTAATTGCAGCAAGACAGTCCTATGTTTATACGAGTTCTATGCTGCCAAGAAATTTTTTCTACAAACAAGTACATGTTCCTTAATACATACACCAAGAAGGAATAGTCTGGATATGATAGAGAAGAAGGATTACAAATAAACGACGCAAAGGAACATTGCACTGACCTTAGTTTGTGGTTCAAGGTCAAGTTGATTGAGTACATTGAAAATTGCGTAAACACCATTGAAACTCAAAGGCACGTGCACGTGAAAGTATAGAATGCCATATTGCTAAATATAGTCCAATTATTGGATTGAAAATCACTCTCAAAAACAGAGAACCCTGGTACAAAGTTTCATGGTTAATCCAAGCTAAAAAGGACAATCAAACAAAACAGATCACATTTCTTGCTTTTAATGCCAAAGAACATTACAAATTCAACCATTCACTAGATTGGCTAAAAAAAAAAACATCAACATGCAAGTCCGCTTTGCTAACACTTGGAGGGTCTACTAGAAACACAAAATGAAGAGAAACTATACGTGCTAACAAAAATTATCAGTTCCATTCAAAAACAAAAACAAAAACAAAATTATCGGGTTTCTACATTTTTTATCTCTTGTAGTTTCATATGTTCGATTAATCACAGAATCCAAGTTATGAAATTGATTTCGCTTATCCGCTTTTTAACCACTTAAACAACATAGTTTGAACCTAAAAATCGACGCATGTGCCTCAAAGATTCTTACCTTACAAGCCTCATTGGCAATTATATTCTGCTTTTCTTAAAGCACCAATTATTTGGTAAAAACCTACCAAATAATGGGTGCATTGTGTTAGGAAAATTACAAGACTTTGTGTCTTTGGAAAACTTATATCACCAATAAGATTTTAAAAGGCTATCACATTGTACAAAAATGCTAAAATGCATAAGCATTGTATATTCTCTCTCTTTTTAGTTTTGTGCATCGAGGAAAAATTGCATACCAATATTTTTCTTGGCATTTCTAGCTCGTCCATTAGGCTCTAACAAGGATCCATGTTCACCCCATCAACATAATTTGCTTGAGAGTCTACAAAACAATATCATCACAAGCCGACACTACTCTGGATGGAGAGTTTACTCTGTTTTCCACCCATTAATCTGCTATGCTTCTGCTAGATGATAAAAACTCCTGCAAGACACTATGAAAATCCATCAATGCTAAACAAATGTGAAAGAATTAACACAAAAGCAGTTAGATATTTCTTTTTTGAGTTCACTTACTTCCCCGAATGACCAGTACCAACAATTGTTGGAAAAAATTACCAACAATTCATGTAATTATCAAAGAATGAAACATCAAATGGACCAAATAGCAAAACAAAATCATGAACCAACTCACATTTCTTTCCAAAAATCCCTTGTTTATTTCAATCAATCATGTATAGTTACCATAAATCCTATACAATCAGATTTTCTTTCACATGACTGTGTAAATTAATCAAATACTACTCAAAACAAAATCAAAAAGGAAACAAAAAAGACAACATAATAGGCCTTTTCTACATGTGTGTGTATCTCTTTTTTTTAACGAATCATCATCCATTGAAAAAATGCAATATTTTGTTTAGGTTCTCTCCAAGAACATATTCCAGTGACATTAATTAATAGCAGCACCAAGATCTTTTAATAGCATTCTTCATCTTTAACCACAACATTAATAGAACTCTTTATATTTGAAGCCAACTTTTTTATCCTCCAAAGTCGCACAACTTTTTCTAGCAGCTAGCACCAAAACAAAATCCCCCACCACTGTCTCCTCTCCAATTTTGCCGACTTACTTCCTCTGGCCATCGCCGCCGTCGTCTTCCCAAGAATTCCATCATATTTTCTACTCTTTGATGGAGGAATGGCTATGTAAAAATCAAAATTTCACAACACAAGTTAAATCACTATCTATTCAGCACCTTAGCACACACATATACAATTGATTCAGTACTTTAGAGGTGGATAAAAACAGTGACCATATAGAAATCAGATACAAGAACCAACGATTCATTACTTAAGAGGTAGATTTGAACGGTTGCCATATACATATCAAATACATGAGTCATGTAGCAGTTACTTGTTCGTTGTTCTGTAAAAGAAATTTCTAATTTTGCTCCTTTTACAACCAAAAAAATCATCTCCCTAAACATGAGAAAATACAAACACAAACGCATTATTTCCCTAGGAAAACATGACAAGCAAAATAAGAGGAACTAACCTAAAAGAAAAGAATGACCCATGAGTCGGAACCATAAAATCAACAATTTCATCGAGAAATAAACAATGAACAAGTAGAGTAAGTGGAGAAATCATACATTTAGACCTCGATTTATCTTGATGTTGTTTCGATCTCACCGTTGCCGAAACGAATTTGACTGTTGTTTCGATCTCACCATTGCTGAAACGAATTTGACCTAGAATCTTACACCCGGTGAAGAGGGATGAGAAGCCGACAAGTAGGAGAGGAGGACTCGAGGTTTTTTATTTTATTTTATATAAAGACTCAACTTTTACTAGGTGAAGAAACGAAAATTGTTTTTCAAGATTAGCGCGTTTATTTCAGTTTGACGCGTAAATTTTCGAGTTCCCGGAAGACCAAAATCAAAAAGGGAACCAATTTAGCATTAACAACATTGCCATATTTTCTTTTTTTCGCAGCCGTGTTTTTCTGCTCCTTATAAAAATATTATACGCAGCACACATTCTAAAGCCGCTAAAATTCTTTTCAACAGCATATTTAATGGTGCACGCTGTAAAAATAATTAATGCCATTTATCCGCAGTGTATAAATTAAAGCATGCTGCAAAATATTAAATTCGCAGCATGTTTATATCGCACGCTGCTAATATGACGCTGCCAAAACCCAAAATTCTTGTAGTGAAGATTTAAATTTAGGATAGGTTACACTCTGTTCTTCCTTATCTTGTTTCCAATGAGCAATCTGCTTTTTTAAAAGGAAATGACATTGTTGATAATGTTCTTTTTGTTCAAGAATTGGTTCAATTTATTCATAAAAAAGCTAGAGGCCATAACATTATCTTCAAGTTTGATGTCACCAAGGCTTTTGATAGAGTGTCTTGGCCTTTTTTGAAGCTCCTCCTCCTGAAATTTGGCATTCCTGACTCCTTTGTTAAGCTTATTATGAATAAGCCTGTCCTTCAGCTGGTTTTCTATTTTAGTTAATTGTGCCCCTGTTGGTCTCTTTCAAAACACTAGGGGGATTAAACAAGGTGATCCTCTTTCTCCCTATCTTTTTATTCTTGTGTCTGAAGCCCTTACTAGAGGGATTAAACATATTTTTCAGACACATGTTGAGCATTATGCTACTCCTAGAGGCTTCCTTCCCATTACACACTGTATGTATGCTGATGATTTGGTTGTTTTTGCCAGAGCCACTAAAAAGTCTCTCACTAATCTTTTCCTTTTTCTCCATCAATATGAGTTGGCTTCAGGGCAACAAATAAATGCTAGCAAAAGTTCCTTTTTTATCTCTAAGCATGCTCCTACTTCCACTATTAATATGATCAAGCACATCACTGGCATGAAGAAGGATTCCTTTCCTTTTACTTATTTAGGGTGTCCAATCTATGTGGGTAGACCTAAGCATAGCTATTTTATTCCTCTTCTTCACAAACTGGAGCATAAACTTCAGGAGTGGTATGCTAAATTTCTTTCACCTGGGGGTAGGCTCATACTTATCAAACATGTTTTGACTGCTATTCCCATACACATTATTGCTGCTCTTAGAATGCCTGTCTCTGTTTTCAAAAGTATTGAACAGATTCTTTCACATTTTCTATGGCTGAATACTGATACAAACAGAAGACACATTTGGAGAAGATGGGAAAAGGTCTGCTTTCCAACCTCTGAAAATGGTTTAGGGGTCAGAAACCTCTCAATTTTGCAACAAGCCTTTTCCTGCAAGTTGTGGTGGAAATTAAAAACTGGAAAAAGTCTGTGGGCTAATACTGTGATGAAGGGCAACTTCCCTATTTATAAACTTTATGCCTGGAGACTCCTTGCTGAGGTTCAAGAGGTTGCTGATGAGAACATGATGTATTTAGGTCAAAATAAATGGGTCTGGATGACTACCACTTGTGGTAAATTCACTATAAAGTCTACTTATGAGATCCTTAGAAAAAGGAACCCGGCTTCCCATGTGTATTCTGCTATCTGGAATAATCATATACCCAAGAAGATTTCTTTTTTTATGTGGAGATTGCAGAATGGCCTTCTTCCTTTTTCTACACAACTTAAAAGCTTTGGGATTAATGGTCCTTTTAAATGTGTGTTTTGCCATGAGGAAGAGACAACAGAGCATGTCTTTTGGAGCTGTGATAGAACTCAGAAGATCTGGGGTCATTTTCAAAATATCTTACACTGGGGGAACAACTCTTCTAATTTGCATTAATCTTGAAAATTGGTTCAATTCACAAATACAAGGTGCTTTAGGTAATGTTTTCCCCTTAATACCTACTTTGATATGCTGGGAAATCTGGAAATCTAGAAACAAGATGTTTTTTGGAGACATTCTGATTGATAATGCATCAACTATTTATGCTATCTTGGATAACCTTTATCTGATTTGTAACAATATGAAAGTGACTAGGAAGAATGCACATGATAACATTCTTATCCAAGCGGGCATCCTCAAACAATTTGCTCAAAACCCCCTGCTATTTACATACCTGTGCAGTGGCAGTTTCCTCAAGCACAAGGCTATAAAATCAACACTGATGGATCTTCTCTTGGAAACCCTGGGATTGCTGGGGGTGGCTTCATTCTTAGAAATCATCCTGGTCAGGTCATTAAAGCAGGTTATGAGGCTTATGGGGTTATCACCAATATGCAAGCAGAAATTCAAGCTATGATTTCTGGTATCAAAACTGTGCATCCAACTTCAATTACAGGAGGTCACCATTGAGACTGACTCTAAAGCTCTGGAGCAAATGATCAAAGGCAATTATCAAATCCTTGGAAATACCAACAGGAGGTTGAAGACATTGATAGCAAAATAACTAACCGCTAACTTTGACCGACAGAGTATCGGGTCAACGGTAGTATAGTGGTCTCAAGGTCGAATCCACATAGAGTAATGTCTAAGTACCAAAGTCGACTTAGAACTTAGTTCAGGTCAAAATAGTGGTGGAGAGATATTATACTTGTGCAAAAGTAAAGATTATACTAATGAGTTTACTTCTAAGTATTAAAGGGTATAGTCGAACTATGATCCCACGAGCTACTTTTACCCCTAAGGAAGGACTTAACAGGGAGCGTGTCTTAACCGACCTACCTATCCAATGTAGTTTAACGACATCCACGGGTGCCAACTCTTAATTCTAGCGATTAGACTGAACAACTCGATCTAACCACCCTATGTGATGTTAATTAATTCTCCATTTAGAAAACCGATTAACCTAACATGATTAAGCTCTAGAGTCGCTCGAACAATGATGACAAACCTCTGTATTGGGTTCGGACCTAACAGCTAGGCCGAATCTACGCAATGATCCTAAAACCCCTTATCCCACATCTCACTGCAAAATGCATTTATAAGTTCGATGTGTGTGACAGTGAACTAGGTGATCAATCTAATTCAAAGACGTTAAAATAAGTTTTAGGACGTGGATTAATCGTTTAAACAATAATTTACGCACTACACAATTCCCTATCTTATCCCCCTTAGGGTTTTCACTCGCTTTCACATAATTCGACTACACATGAATTTAGCTACTCATAATTATGCTAATAAACAAAATAAGAATTGAAATCATGCTAAAAATAATAAAAGAGAAAGTATTCATTACCATATAACTGAGGAAAAATCTGATCTGAAACAGTACGAAGAAATAATCCACCAAAAAGACAATCTTTTGAACTTGAAACGTAAATCTAAACTATGATAAGTGTTTAGAATCAAAGGATGTAATTTATAGGATCAAGGGATCAAAGGGTGATCACACTACGCTAAAACCGCACACAAATCGCCTAAGAAGAGTCTAAAGTCGGCCAAAGATGAGTAGGGGCTGAATGAGCTGCGTATTTATAGAGTAGGTCAAAAATCTGCTACTGTCGGTCCTGGACGCCCGTCCAGGTCATGTCAGACGCCCGTCCACCTGGAAAATATGAAGGTATTAGGGTTTCGTCTTCATTGGACGGGCGTTCACATTCCCCTGAACGCCCGTCTGGCGAATCATGGCTTGAGGCTCTTCGAACCCTGGACTCCGTCTGGAACTCTGGACGCTCGTCTGTGTTAAATGAGCTTCTTGAATCGGGTTGAGCCCACTCAAACACCCGCCTGGGGTCTTTCGACGCCCGCCCGGCTAAAAATCAAACTTTCGAATGAAGTGTCAACGATGTGGGACGCCCCGTCTGAATGTGCAGACGCCGTGTCTGAGTGCGTGAGTGTGCCCCGCCTGGCTTGTCTTCACTCCAAACTTGTCTTTTCTTCACCTTTTATGCTACATTCGGGCCACGAACACGTCTCATAGTCCAAAACATTGCCTTCCGGGTCCTCGAGTCACCTAAGTCCTGCAATAACATAGACAAACAAACACCACGCGTAATTCCGCAAGACAAAAGTGCTCGGAAAGAGTGAAATATCGCTAAAAAGGCGGAGTTTACCATCGATATGACACTTTGACTCCCCGTGTATATAATTCTCGATATTACTCTCGAAACGGTCTATATCTACCCAAAACATGCCAATACGGTGATAAACGGGGGCTAAACTGCACACCAAAGTACAGTAAAGTTGACTCCCATCAACCACCCCACACTTAGCCTTTGCTCGTCCTCGAGTAAGTTAGGCGCTCTAAAACAGACCATGGGATCAACTTTACGATACATGCATAGCGCTCACGACATCAAGGAAAAAGCAAAACAGACACTGAACGTACACCGCTTGACTCTACCTTACCACGAAAACGAAGTGTGTGTGATATAAACCGAGGGCTACACTCAAAATGATCACCGGCTTTGAATACCGGCCAAACAACCACACACAGCTCATACCGGGCTAGAATCTCCACTAATCGAGGCAACCGAGGATAAATACGGTCAAGTAGGACTTGAAGGGATATAATGTCAAGCTCGGGACGGGGTTAATCGAAAGGAAATTTTGGGACTGGAGAAAGAGAGAAACACGAGTAAACCTAATCATTTCATGTAGTCTTGCTTTGAAACCATACCAAACCACACCAAAATTCTTTCGATTCTTTCTGTACTCATTTATAAACAACCATAACCTTAACATCATACTCTTACTTATTCAAAACATCCTTCTTTGACGCTTTTTTTCTCAACTTTATTCAAACTTCTTCTTTCTTTCTCTTTTTTTTCATTACTTTTCATTTTTTTCTTCTTTTTTTTTCGTTTTTTTTTTCCGAACCGCAAGCCTCACAATACATTCCTCGAGCTCCTCCCCTTCATATACTAGCTCACACTCACTAACTCCTCTCGAAGCATGCACCAAGTGTGTCTAAAGCAACGACTAAGTCCACTCGCAGGGTGATCAAAGGAAACGTGACCAATAATAAAGCTTAGGGTTAGGTAATAATAAAGCTTAGGGTTAGGGTAATACAAAGCTAAGTAACCAAATGGCTCATTTCGGACGGTGGTCGACCGCCCTATCAAGGCTTAGAGGGGTTACGAGGGTATAATGTTGGGATTTTGGCTTATTTGGCTCTGGCTAGGTCAAAGAAGCGCCATAACTCTCATCCCGTATCCGGCCTAGGTCAGCCTTTCTATTTCACCTCGAAACTAGTGGTACAAGTGCGTATAGCAACCAGACTAAGTGCAGCCAAGGTCTATGTGCAATAAAAAGGGTTCGTATCATGGCAAAGTAACATCGCCCGGCATACATTACTCGACTACTAAGACATCCACCAAATCCATCGTGAGAAACATGCATATAACGCGGTGTCAAACCGTGAAAAGTTTTAAAATTTTAAGCCACGAACTAACTCGAAAACGGACATTAACTAAGCATATCACAATTAATGGCACATTTATCAATCGAAACAATAAATCTAAGTCGTCTCCACCCCCCACTTCGAATGAAGCACTGTCCTCAGTGTGTGAATGAGATAGAAAAAGAGACTTAGCTTTGGACCCGGCAGAAAGGCGCCATCGAATCCCGCAACAGCCGTGAGAAAACACGACCCCAATCCCTATTCCAAACAAAAATAACCACAGCAAAGCATGCACGGAACATGGTCCACGTGCCAAAATAGTGGGTTGGGAAGATGAATAACAATACAACGGACCTGTCACGTCAGAAAACTCGATATACAAGTGTAAAGCACACAGTGGATTGCTATAGATGGATAAATGACCCAAACGGGTTAAAGCATAGAACATCTACGCGTAAAAGATAAAACCACAGAGGTTTGACATATAAAAATGATCCACAACGTGTACCAAAATCCAAACACAAGTACGAATGTGCCTTAAGGCTTACAAAACCCATCATAAAAATATCAACTCAAAACCGATAGTAGCGTCAACTAACATACAAATGTATCAAACAGACTCAACAGCTCCTAAACAACCCCAACACCGGGCGCAGACGATTAAAGGAACAACATAGAACATATAAAATCACGTCTGGCCGGGTGAAACATCATCACCAGCAGTGGTGGCACTGTCTATAGGAACATCAGTGGTAGCCCCGGTCTCGACCGCCTCAGCCTCAGCCGTCTCCTCCTCAGATGACGATGCATCCTCCGCCACGATCTGTGTGATGGCCCGCTCGATATCATCCGAAAAGTGGTAGTCCATGGTGCTCGGGGCAAAGCTGCCGGATCCCTCGGTAGTCGACCCTCACTCATCAGCATTAGGAGAGTCAGAATATTGTTCTATATTTCCTACTGATCTTCCATATCCAGTTCCGGAAACTGTTTGCCATGCTCAACCTCATCCTCATAGAGGGAGAAATAAAAGGAACTGGTGGTGCCGGAGTCGGAGCCGAGGACGAACTGGGCTGCTGTGATGCCATACGCTCTAGATGTGCCAGGGGCCTTACTTTCTCTCTCTGCAACAACCGAGGATTCTTAGGCCGGTGATCCTCCTTATACTCCGGGACCCGAGCGTCCTGACACAGGCTATAAATCGATGAGGAAAATCAGCAAATGGTGTAGATCTTCTGGTTCATGGCCAACTCATCATAAATGGCCTATCCCACATCCACATTTAACTTAATATTGAGGGCATACAGCATCCCTCGATGGCCGATGTGGAAATGGGTCAGGTTGTTCTTAGGTAGCAACCGGTTCTGAATAAATCGACATTGGACTTTCCAATCCTCCGCCCACGTCGTCGTGACCAACTCTTTTCTCACCCCACCGCTGCCAAGAGTCCAAGGTACATCCGGGCATACCAACAACCGAAGATCCTCTAACGGGTCCTCACCCACATCCTGTTTCGCCTTTATTGCCTCCTTATAATCTAAACCCTCAAAAGGGGCCAGTCCATATTTATCATTGATCACCATGGCACTAAGCGGGACTTGGACCCCCCGAAACTTAACCATCCCCGTTTCTAGGCTTGACTCCGAAAGATTTGCGTAAAACTCACGCACCAAAGTTGTATTCACTTTCACCTCCGGGGCTGTCATCAACGCTTTCCACTTCCTATCAGTTATGTTCTTCACGAAGTCCTTGTCCACATTATACTCATGAAAGGCTCGCTCTGTAAGCATTATGCGGGTCAAGTAGTGCTTGTTGTAGACCTCTAGTGCCTTGGAATTCACAAATCTCCTCGCAAACGGGATCGGGGGTCCTCCAGTTCCTGTTCTCTGAGTCCTAACCGGCTCTACAATTGGCTCACCCCCTTCAATGTTAGCTTCAGGTGTAGCCCTAGGCTCCCTCACTGTTTGCTCAATCCTAGGACCCGGCTCAACTGTTATCTTCCTCACCAATGGCTCATCATCCATCTCAGATTCTGAATCGTCTCTCAAGGACACCCTAGCCTGACTCTGGGCTGCCTTAGGTGGATTTTGCCTCTCTCGGATCTCAATCCCTCGGTTGGGGTTCACCTGTCTAGGTTCAACTACCTTTTTCTTCTTACCGGCATCCCGAGCTATTTCTTTCCCAAATCGTTTTTTCCCCGAGGCTCCCTCCTTACCACCAGTAAGCACCATTATATCTCACACTGGACAACCACAGCAGACCCAAACACACAGAACACAATGCACAACCCGATTATCGTCCAAACGGGATTTCCCAACAAAACACCAATCAAACCACACCAAAACCGACCCACAAACGTAATGTAGACGTCCACAACCAATCAATAGCACCCCGATCATCATCAAAGCAAAAACAACACAAAACAAAGAAAAACAAGCCCAATCAGTGGTAGTTCGTTTAAGGGCAGACTCGAAAATCGAACAAAAAAACGTGAATTAAAACATGAAAATCTTATAGATTCTTACCAAAAAGGATGCTAGGATGATGATGGAAGTGATTAGAAGTCCGAACGATGCACGAAATGGCCAAAGATTTGATTTTTGTTAGTGGAAAACCGCCCTTGCTAGGGTCTCGAATCCGCCAAAAAGTGTTTTTTGGTGGATTTGGTTTTGTGAAATGAAAAGAGGAGATGAAGAGGTGTTTGGGGGACTTTGAATCACTCCGATCGGGTTAATAACGAAGATTTTAGGTGCAAAGGGGCGTGACAAGTCGGGTTTGCGATTTGAAAACTGATTTGAAGTGATTCGAAGAGGCTGGGGTATTTATAGAAGGAGGGTCAGACGGGCGTCCGGCTCATCCGGACGGGCATCTGCCTGAGCATTGAAGAACTGGACGAGCGTTTGGGTCATGCCGGACGCTCGTTTGACTTATCAGAATCACATACAGAGTTGGGCAATTTTTTACGGACGAGCGTCTGCTTAGGGCAGACGCCCGTCGGATGGCAACTCAGACGGACGGGCGTTTGAAGAGGATGAACGCTCGTCCGACCCCAGTTCTATGCAAAACACAGAAACCTTGATCCATTTTGATTCAAACCTTTATTCCAACACCATTTATTATCAAAACCTCAGAAAACTCAGAAAATGGTGGGTTGCCTCCCACCGAGCGCCTTTGTTTTACGTCGTTGACTCGACAAAAGACTTATACTGTGCCAATTTTTTCAAAGTTATACTACCGGCACGAACGAGGAAGCGAGGATAGAAAGATGTGATGGTGGAGTGATAATAACAGAATCGTCAAATTTTAAAGTCCATGACGAGACTCAGAATAAATTGATCAAGGCTCGGGATCAGTCAAGTGCACAATCTCGAGAGCCTCATCGAATGGTAAATCTCATACTTTTTTAAGACGAAGGCCGTTCATGATGAATGTCCCGTGCTTCGGGTGTGTTACCTCGATAGCTCCCGAGTCGAAAACTCGCAATACCGCATACGGTCCCGACCATCTCGACTTAAGTTTTCCTTGAAACAAATGGAGGCGGGTATTATAGAGAAGGACGTCATCACCTACGTTGAAAACACGCGGTTTGATTAACTTATCGTGAAGCATCTTGGTCTTCTCATTATATTTCGCCGAACAGTCGTAAGCTTGAAGGCGAAACTCATCTAACTCGTTCAACTGTGCCATCCTTCTCTCACCGATTAATGCGTCGTCCAAATTCAGATTCTTTATCGCCCAATATGCCTTATGTTCTACCTCTATGGGGAGATGGCAAGCCTTGCCAAAAACAAGCATGTAGGGTGACATACCTATGGGTGTCTTGAACGCAGTTTGGTGTGCCCAAAGTGCATCATCCAACTTATTTGACCAATCCTTAAGGTTGGAATTGACTGTCTTCTCCAGGATTCTCTTGATTCCCGATTGATACCTCTACTTGGCCACTAGTCTCTGGGGTGGATACCTAATTTATGAGTGACCCCATACTTCATTAAAAGCTTATCAAATTCTCTATTGGCAAAGTGACTTCCATTGTCACTTATTATCGCCGAGGTACCCAAACGGGATAGAATATTTAAGAAACCTTATGACTACATGTTTGTCATTAGTAGGCAAAGCAATTGCCTCAACTTACTTTGAAACGTAGTCACAAAGCGACAAGAATGTACTTAGAAAGAAGACGGATATGGTCTCATGAAGTTCAATCCCCATATATCAAAAACCTCACACACTATAATCGGTTTTCGGGGCATCTCATTTCTCTTGAAATCCTTCCGAGCGTTGACAAGCGTCACACGTCTTAACGCATGTGCATCCTTGAAGATAGTGGGCCAGTAGAACCCACTTTGTAACACCTTCAACGCCGTTCTCTCGCCCGAGAAGTGGCCATCGGCCTCTTTATCATGGCAGAACGAGAGAATGCTCACTATCTCACTGTCATCAACACATCTCCTCAGGATTCCATCCGCACACAACCTAAACAATAAGGGGTCTTCCCACACATATCGGTTCACCTCGCTATAGAACTTCTTCTTCTGATTCTCATCAAATTCAGGATCTACGAATCCACACTCATGGTAATTCACAAAAGGGGCATACCATGGATTCCCTTTCTTCCCTCTCTGAATAAAGTTTCCCCGCTTAACCGGGAGCATCGTATCCACTACGAACAACCGCTCATCCCAAAAACGGTCATCAATATCAACTTTGACAAAACATCTCTCTTCTCTCGGCTCCATCCTACTCAAATGGTCAGCTACTACATTCTCACATCCCTTTCTATTCTTAATCTCCACGTCGAACTCTTGAAGGAGCAAGATCCACCTTAACAAGCGTGGTTTTGCATCCTTCTTGGCAAAAAGGTATTGCAACGCAGCATGGTCAGTGTGAACTATGACTTTCGACCCAACCAAGTACGACCAGAACTTGTCGAAAGCAAAAACGACGGCTAAATGTTCCTTCTCAGTTGTGGCGTACTTTTGTTGAGCTGAGTTCAGGGTATGGCTTGCATAGTAAATGGGTCAAAATAGCTTGTCTACCTTCTGACCTAGGACAACTCCTACGGCATAGTCACTCGCATCACACATTACTTCAAACTCCTTGGACCAATCAGGTGCCACCAAGATAGGGGCGGAAGTAAGAAGTTTCTTAAGGGTTTGAAAAGCATCTAGACATGCCACATCAAAAACATCGGGGGCACCCTTCATTAACTGAAGAGTAAGAGGTCTGGCAATTTGGGAAAAACCCGGAATAAATCTACGATAAAAACCTGCATGACCCAAGAATGACCTTAGAGTCTTCAGATTTGTAGGCTTAGGAAGCTTAGAAATTGCCTCTATCTTGGCTCTATCGACCTCTATTCCCTTCCCCGACACCTTATGTCCTAACACAATCCCCTCGGTTACCATGAAGTGACACTTTTCCCAATTCAAAACCAAGTTTGTCTCCTCACAACGCGCAAGCACCTTATCAATATTAGACAAACACTCATCAAAAGTATCACCAAAAACACTAAAGTCGTCCATAAAGACTTCCATGAAATGCTCTATCATATCAGCAAAGATGGCAACCATGCATCGCTGGAATGTCGCGGGTGCATTACACAACCCAAACGGCATTCTTTTGAATGCAAAGGTGCCATATGGACACGTGAAAGTAGTCTTATCCTGGTCATGTATATCGATGTGAATTTGGTAATAGCCACTAAAACCATCCAAAAAACAGTAAAAAGCATGACCACTTAGACGCTCTAGCATTTGATCAATAAAGGGGAGGGGAAAATGATCTTTCCTAGTCTTATCGTTTAGCATGCGGAAATCAATACAAACTCTGTGATCAGTAACTAAACGAGTAGGAATGGGCTTACATTTATCATTAAGCTCAACTGTGATGCCTCATTTCTTGGGTACGACTTGTGTGGGACTCACCCACTCACTGTCCGAGATCGCATAAATTATCCCCAATTCCAGCATCTTTACCACATCTTTCCTCACCACCTCTTGCATGTGTGGGTTCAGCCGTCTCTGAAACTACCTGACCGGCTTGGCACCCTACTCAAGGATGATCTTGTGCTTGCAGATATCAGCACTAATCCCTTTTATATCAACCATCTTCCATCCGAAGGCCTTTTTGTGTTTTTTCGTAACGTGGATCAACTTAGCTTCTCGCAAAACGGTTAGTGCGCATTTAAACAATTAGAGGAAGTAATTCATCAGGTTCTAAAAACACATACTTTAAATGCTCAGGAAGTGGCTTCAGCTCCATATCAGTTGGTGGTTCCTCGATTGATGGCTTTGGCAGCTTGCCAGTCAAACCGAGCTCTAGTTTCTTGTTCCAGCTTGCATCGACAAAATGAGTTGCCTCCAAATAGTATACTTGAGCTCTCATTCTCGGATCGTCATCCTCAATAGTGCTTGACTTCATCAAGCTTTCTTCCATAGGCTCTTGGTATCCCTGCAGGTTAGTGTGCTCCAAAATACAAGGGTATATAGCATCAACAGAAAAAGAATCACTCTTTTCATCATCAGGATGCTTCATTGCATTATAAACATTTATGGCCACACTCTCTTTCCCGATCGTAGTATGATCTCTCCCCTCTTTACGTCTATCAAGGTCTCGCCTGTGTTCAAGAAAGGCCGACCTAACAAAAGCGGGGCGTTGGCATTCATATCTAAGACTACGAAGTCAACGGGGAAAACAAACTTGTCAACCTGCACTAACACATCTTCAGCTACCCCCATAGATTTTCTAATGACTCTATCTCGCCATCTGTAAGGTCATCCCTGTTGGTTCCAACTTACCCAACCCCAATTTCTCATAAACTCCTCTAGGCATCAGGCTCACAGAAGCCCCTAGATCACATAACACATTTTTAAACACAGTTTCTCCAATGGTATTTGGGATGGTGAAACTACCTCTATCCTGTAGCTTGGGGGGTATCCTATTCTCAAATATTGCAGAACATTCCTCACTCAAATGCACCATCTGCTGCATCCTCTCCTTACTCGACAACATTCCTTTCAAAAATTTAAAATATAGGAGAATGCTCGAAATTGCCTCTAGTAGGGGAATATCCACCTCTACCTTTCTTAAGAGATTCAGAAATTTCGCCTGACCTTGGGTCAGTATGTCCTTTCTGGGTCCCTTAGGAGGATAGGGTAAAGTATTAACATCAAAATCAGGGGGAGGGGGAGGAATTCTATTTTTCTTACCTTTCTCTTTAGGTGGTGAGGCTTCTTCTTCTTTAATGTCCAAGACCACATAGTCTTTCTTCGGTGCTGCCCCTTCCACTGCTTTCTGGTTTGCCTCAGCCAATGCCTTTTCGTGGCTTCCAATTCTTTCCTCATTGCAGCCATTTCTTTCTCCACACTGCCAACTTCCAAGTCCTCAATCTCGACTTCACCATACATAGCCCCTTCACGGTCGACTACCTTCTCTTTCTCAGCCTTATCAGTTTCTGCTTTCTCGGCCCATTATTCCTTCCTCTTGTCACTTAGCCCAACCTCTTTACCACTTCGTGTGAACACAGCATTCACACCCTTTGGGTTCCTCTCAGTGTTACTCGAAAGTTCACCACTCCGATTTGTTTTCAATGTGTCGGTTATTTGACCCACTTGGGTCTCCAAGTTCCGAGTGGCAGAATGTGTGGCCATTTTTTGCTCCACAGCATTCTTATTTAGCTCAGAAACAGTCCTGTCTAATCTCCCCAGAAGTATCTCAGCGGGCGTCTTCTGAACACCAGAATTGTTTGATTGTCGATCGCTTTGGTTGTTACGGTGTAGATGAGCATTCGGATCTTGATAGGTGCGTAATTATTATTTCTCGATGGTCGCTCGCTGGTGATTCTCGATTACTTTGTCGGCCCTAATTTCGATTCCAACCTTGATTCTCGCCCCACCGCGCTTGCTATTATTCTTTGTTGGCATTGTGGATCGAGATTGCGGATTCGACTATTTTGATTCCAAACCTTGATTTCGATTCGTATGAACTCGATTCGGGGTTACGATTCCAAGTTCGGTTGTACGAGCTTTGGTTTTGCCTAAAACCTTGGTTACGACATTATTTCGATTCCACTCGATTTCGCCTGGTTCCAACCTTGATTCTCACGATTCTCGATTCCATTGCCCCCCGATTTCCTTGTCCAACATAATTCACATCATATTGTTGTGAATCATCACCCATACCATAATCCATTTGAGGCCCTTGCCGATTATCAAAGTTTCGATTCCATCACCGCTGGACAAACTCTTGCCGATTCATATTCATTTGCCCCATTGCATAGATATCCATTCATTGTTGGTCATTCCGATTTCCGGATTTGTTGTTGTACCGAGTAGGTGTCAGCGTTGGGGATAAGTGGGTTTTTTCGATGATGCACATTCCATGGCAGAATGTCCACCTCCACAAAGTTGGCATTGCTGTGTCTTTTTTCATTCTAACTCCATTCGGTCCATCTTTAGTACCATTTCTTGCATCTTGTTGTGCATGGCCGATTCTCGATCGAGTTCCTCTTTCAAATGACTTCACACTTTCCATGGCTTTTTCTTTCACTCAACCCTCATTGTCCTTCTCCATCATCCGCCGCATTCTCAACTGCTCTAGCTTGACATATCTATCAATTTCCAAGCACTGACTTGGTACACCGATTAGTTAGGTTGTCGACTTAGATGATCTTTAGGATTGAAAACGTGTGTCCAATCAAAGCGTACTTCTCTTAATATGCTTTTGAGTAAGGTGTCACAACGGTTGATATGCTTATCGACCTGGAATTACTCCTAACACAAAAGGGACTAAACAAGTGATCGGATTACAAGTCAATCAGTGTAGTCAACCATATTCAAGTTTGATGCACATTATTCCTCGCTCTTCAAAAATACATACTAAAACCGCTTATTCATTCCACCTCCATCCCATTTTCTCTTTAAAGTTTAGCGCAATATTGATATGTGGTCAAGTCCACATATTTAAAAACATGGACCGAGGTTCTCTAAATCGCGGCGATCGTTAGTCTTCTTAGTGGGATCACTCCCTTATGATTCATTCTTAGCTAAAACTCCTTCTGTTTCAATGAATTCCAGTGTTCGGCAAGAAAGGAATCACTCCCTATTTTTCGCTTTCTAAATTCTTCTTTCAAGGTCTCGTTAATCTCTCTACTTGTCGTGAATCACCCCTATCAATTCAGCTTGTTCCATGGGCGGCAGATTCATGATATCTCCGCCACTGGCGGCATTCAGCTTATTCTGGTCCATCGGCTCTAAGGCCCTGAATAATATAATAACCTATTCTACCGTAGAAAAACCCTTTGGAGGGCATCTCTTCAGTAGACCCCTGAATCTCTCATATATCTCTTTTAAGGTCTCTCCCTCGAGACCGTCAAATGAAGAAGATTTCTTCTTTCAAATCCAGAATCTTCACCGGAGGAAAATACTTCTTCAGAAATACTCGCGTTACATCTGCCCAAGTATGTAGTGAATCGTTGGGTAATGAATCAAACCAATCTTTAGCAGCTCCTCTCAACGCAAATGGGAAAACTATCAGCTTTATTGCCTTGTCACTAGCCTCATTATATCTCATCGTCCCACAAATTTGAAAATAATATAATAACTATTCCTCGCCCACCGTAGAAAAATCCCTTTGGAGGGCATCTCTTTGATGAGACCCAGTGAAGGAATGGATTCCTGAATCTCTCATATATCTCTTTAAGGTCTCTCCTCGAGACCGTCAAAAACGAGAAGATTTCTTCTTTCAAATCCAGAATCTTCACGGAGGAAAATACTTCTTCAAAAATACTCGCTACATACCGCCCAAGTATGTAGTGAATCGTTGGGTAATGAATCAAACCAATCTTTAGCAGCTCTCTCTCAACGCAAACGGGAAAACTATCACTTTATTGCCTTGTCACTAGCCTCGGGCCACTAACCCCATTATACCTCATCGTCCCACAAATTTGAAGAAAATGATCTAGAAAGTCGTTTGGGTTCTCGGGCCGACTTCCCGTGGAACATGGCATGTTCCTCAACATATTCGTAATGTTCTCGCTTGATGTCCAAGTTGTTCAGATTAATTGGGGCACTCTAATTGGATTGTGCCCTATAACCTCTTGTGGGGTGGTAACATAGTCTCGACAGACTCTCGGTCTCTGTACCTGCTGAGCCATCTGTGGCTGATAGTTCTGCTGTTGCTGCTATTGATAGAACTGCTGCACAGGGGGTTGCTGAGGGTATGGGTTTTGGAACCCCTATTGATTTCCTTGATTTTCTAGCATCCGCAGACTCGATTTACCGCCTCTTGGTCTAATTCAGTCGAAGTTCTACGTGATTCGTGCATTTTGTCCTCCCCTGCATCGCCCAATCCTTGTTCTCTCGATTTAATCGTAGGGTTATCAACCGACACAACTTATTGTGTTGTCCTCTCTTAACGGTTCATGACGAGGGGTCCTCGTGGAGTATGCAATGGTAGTGTTGCGTTACCACCAATAGTGTCCGAGGTTTGCCCTTTTCATTATGCTCGATTAAGGGTTCTTTGCCATCTCTATGATTTGGTGAATCCTCCATTCCCTCTCGAGGATTCTGAAAGTGAACTTTCTTCTACCCCTTCTTCCTCAAACAAAGGGTTTGACCGGCAATCGAGGTTCTCTCGGCGTTGACTATTTCTATGAAGTGCAAAAGCTTCAATTTCTTCAATTGGCTCAATGAGTGGTTCTTTGGAGCTTCGGGTCATTCACTGACAAACAAGAAACAACAAGAAAACAAAATAAAAACGACCTAAGCCAAATTTTTCGGTCAACTTACAAGATATTAAACATTACACCCCGGCAACGGCGCCAAAATTCTTGATAGCAAAATAACTAACCGCTAACTTTGACCGACAGAGTATCGGGTCAACGGTAGTATAGTGGTCTCAAGGTCGAATCCACAGGGAGTAATGTCTAAGTACCCAAGTCGACTTAGAACTTAGTTCATGTCAAAATAGTGGTGGAGAGATATTATACTAGTGCAAAAGTAAATATTATACTAATGAGTTTACTTCTAAGTATTAAAGGGTATAGTCGAACTATGATCCCACGAGCTACTTTTACCCCTAAGGAAGGACTTAACAGGGAGCGTGTCTTAACCGACCTACCTATCCAATATAGTTTAACGACATCCACGGGTGCCAACTCCTAATTCTAGCGATTAGACTGAACAACTCGATCTAACCACCCTATGTGATGTTAATTAATTCTCCCTTTAGAAAACCGATTAACCTAACATGATTAAGCTCTAGAGTCGCTCGAACAACGATGACAAACCTATATATTGGGTTCGGACCTAACAACTAGGCCGAATCTACGCAACGATCCTAAAACCCCTTATCCCACATCTCACCGCAAAATGCATTTATAAGTTCGATATGTGTGACAGTGGACTAGGTGATCAATCTAATTCAAAGACGTTAAAATAAGTTTTAGGACGTGGATTGATCTTTTAAACAATAATTTATGCACTACACAATTCCCTATCTCATCCCCTTAGGGTTTTCGCTCGCTTTCACATAATTCGACTACACATGAATTTAGCTACTCATAATTATGCTAATAAAAAAAATAAGAATTGAAATCATGCTATAAATAATAAAAGAGAAAGTATTCATTACCATATAACTGAGGAAAAATCTGATCTGAAACAGTACGAAGAAATAATCCACCAAAAAGACAATCTTTTGAACTTGATACGTAAATCTAAGCTATGAAAAGTGTTTAGAATCAAATGATGTAATTTATAGGATCAAGGGATCAAAGGGTGATCACACTACACTAAAACCGCACACAAATCGCCTAAGAAGAGTCTAAAGTCGGCCAAAGATGAGTAGGGGCTGAATGAGTCGCTGATTTATAGAGAGGTCGAAAATATGCTATCGCCGGTCCCGACGCCCGGTCCTGCCGACGCCCGTCCGCCTGGAAAATATGAAGGTATTAGGTTTTCGTCTTCATTGGACGGGCGTTCGCATTCCCCTGAACTCCCGTCTGGCGAATCATGGCTTGAGGCTCTTCGAACCCTGGACGCCCGTCTGGAACTCTGGACGCTCGTCTATGTTAAATGAGCTTCTTCAATCGGGCTGAGCCCACTCAAACGCCCTTCTGGGGGTCTTTCGGACGCCTATCGAGCTAAAAATCAAACTTTCTGAATGAAGTGTCAATGCTGTGGACGCCCGTCTGGAATGTGCAAACGCCCGTTTGGAGTGTGCAGACGCCCGTCTGGCTTGTCTTCACTCCAAACTTGTCTTTTGTTCACCTTTTATGCTACATTCGGGCCACGAACACATCTCATAGTCCAAAACATCGCCTTACGGGTCCTCGAGTCACCTAAGTCCTGCAATAACATTGACAAACAAACACCACGCGTAATTCTGCAAGACAAAAGTGCTCGAAAAGAGTGAAATATCGCTAAAAAGGTGGAGTTTACCATCGATATGACAGTTTGACTCCCCGTGTATATAATTCTCGATATTACTCTCGAAACGGTCTATATCTACCCAAAACATGCCAATACGGTGATAAACGGGGGCTAAACTGCACACCAAAGTATAGTAAAGTTGACTCCCATCAGGCATCCAGCTTTTGCTCTCAAGCCATAACTTTCAACTTCACCATATTTACAGAGAAGCCAATGCTCCTGCTGATTATATATCTTGCTAAAATGGCTAGCTCCACCCAGAATTCCACTACAAGAAAATTGACTTTTAATGAGAGGAATTCCCGTCATTAATTGTATGTTTCCCGTCATTAAAGGCTTCTAATGACGGGAAAGTTCCTCTCATTGCCGCCTCCGCCATTAAAGCTAATAATGACGGGAACCATTTTCCGTCATTAATTATATTACACGTCAATGACGGTATACTCCCGTCATGAAACATAGGTTTTAATAACGTCAAATCCACTCATTATAAACCATTTTTCCCTTATTGAATTGTGATTAACGTGGACATATCCCCTCATTATAGGCTCAATTTCCCTCATTAAATAACGATATAATGACAACATATTGACTCATTATAAGGTAATTACCCCCTCATTAAATCATGACTTAATGATGAAATATCCCCTCGTTATAAGCTTTTTTTCCCCACATTAAAATATTATTTAATAAAGGAAACTTCTCATTATTATAGGGACATTTTCTCCACATACATTTCCAAGATAAAAACAATTTAATCAAAAAATAACATGAATCCATTTACTAAATAAGTACATCATAGACAAAATTATTTCTACACCAGACTAGATAAAAAAAGACATTTCATTGAGTAAAATTTTCAAAAAATATGATCAAGAAATTGATGTCCTACAATTGAGTATAAAGACCCATTAGCACACATGAGAAACTTTACATATCCATAGCGTGCTACCAACTTCTTTGCCAGAGGATATGCAAACAAGACTAACCATTTTTTCACTAACCTAAAGAGAGGGCATAGGACCCAAACATACCTACTGACTATGGAGCAATATACAGTATTAAAGTATTCACACCATAAATACTTGATGATGCCAAGAGCAAGAACCTGAACTAACCAATTGCTCGGGATAATTACATGAAAAAAGCTCAAGCAAAGAAAATAAACTGCTTTTTAGACCTTTAGATATCAAAGTCTCAGCTTCACTCCGACTAACATTATTTTCTTTTGATCTGGATTCAACAAATACTGCAAAAACATGTGCAACAAAATAATTCAGACCAGAAAATGAGTATAAGACTTTTGAGAAATAGTAGTGAGAAGAAAACATGGCCATAACTTTAGTCCCTTGAAAAGAAACACACGCATATGACCAACACACCTTTTCTAAGGATAAAAGCATATCACCTGATGAAAAAATTAATCAAATGACACCGATCAACCAAATAATTAATCTAGAGTGAAGATGACAATAGCACCACACATGACTGAGAAAATGTGCATTAGACAAAAAATGAATGATAACCTCCTAAATACAATTTTGAATTTAGCATACGCTTCAAGACCCAACCACCACTATTATCGCTGAGAACAAATGTAATTTTTATGAACCAAATGTGACAAATAAAGAAGCCCTTAGAGCCAAACATAGAAGTTCCTAATTTGAAGAGATGTCATATCACACGACAGAGAGCTCACACTGTCCATGGGTTGTGTAATCTAAACATGCAACTACTCCTACATTATATAAGTAGCCAATTTGATGGACATGTAGTATTAGCATCGTTGTTGTTCATATATACCAAATTTATATTTGTAGAGGGAGATGCTTAAGGTTTTTTGTGTATTTTTTACACTCTTCATAATAAGAAAGATACATATGTACTGCCAAATCAGTCAATTATTTACAAACCTTGATATAAAAATACATCAGTAATTCTAGACAACATAGCTGTCAAGGTTGTATTAAGTGTAGCTAAATCATCCCCTAGTCCAAGAGACAACATCATGGTACACTTAAACATAAAAACATCCAAAATATCATGATAGCCAAGATCAAAAGGTGAACTTACCAGAATGATGAAGTATTTGTCTTGTACTCTTTAGTATACATTGCCGATCATAGTAGTTTTGCACCATAACCTTCATAAAGCACAAGAAATTAGTAATCAGTAAGTTAGATCAAAACTTGTTTCCAAGGTCAATGATATCTTAGAAAGGGATAATATTACTGTGTCTTAATTGCCTTGTTATGAAAAAAGTAGCATGCTAAGGTCCATATCACAAAACTTTCACCTCATGTCACAAAGTTTAAGTTTTTTTGCGGCTAAGCAAAGCTAAATAAAAAAAAAAAAACCTGGATGTTATAGAGGCACGAGCAGATGAGAAGCAAAAAGAGAATGGTAATGCATTGGAGCAATAATGATCAACATAACAGAAAGGGCAAATAAGCGTCAAGTCAAACAACTCTCATATTGAAGGAAAACAATAATTTAACTATATTATTAACTAGAAAATATACCCAAGCATCTCATCACCACTAAAACACACTTTTCAAGTTGAAACTATTGTAAGACCGTATAACATGACGCATTACAAAATGACATCAACTTAACAAAAAAAAAAAAGCTTTCAATATACCTTTTGTGTGCCCTGCAAACTCTCTAACATGAGACATTGTGTTCCTTAAATCCCACAGCTGAGTCAAATGATCACCAAGTTCATAAGAAAACTTCAACATAAAAAGGATTATCAAGTACAAGAGTAAACAAAGTACCCTAAGATTAGGTGAACTATCTTCACCGAAGCAACAAAGAGTTGAGTAGCAAGATCTGGATTCCACTAATATTATTCCAAACAATAAGTTTTATAAACAAAAGATAATCACCAAACACACAAGTGCAGGTTCAAAAAGGAACGTAGTTGATCAAGACAACCTTTGATATAAAAGGGTTTCAATGCAGATCAGATCAACCCAACTTATAGATTAAGTGCAGGTTCTAAACAACCTATTTCAGGAGCAATATATATATATAAAGCAGGCAGCTGAAAATCCAAACAGATTGATAAACCAAATAATTTTGCAGGTGATATAAATCAATAGACTATGGTCCAAAACACACAGATTATACTCTGAGTAAGAATACAAGATCTAATAGACACAGATGCAGATTAAATACAGAGCAGATTAATACAGAGCAGATGAAACACAGTTCAGCAGATTTAAATGCAATCACTTGGCTGATCGAACTTAAACTGATCACTCAGTTGATTCCCAAAAGTGATAGATAAAACCAAAGGTTGGAGCTATCAAATCTGTTAATAAAAAACTGAGCACAAAGATGATCAGAAGATCAGCCAACAATACTAAAACTCTTATGCATATTACAGGTTACTGTGACGGCAAGGACAAGACTGATTAATAACAGATTTAGCAAGCTTTATAAGTCTTATTACAAGAAATTCAATGCTGCAAAAGCAGATTCAAAACAGACTTGTTCAGAACAGCAGGCTTTAAAAGAAAAAGGCACTCAGCAGCAGGAATAACAATGGAGCAAAGTTCAAAGAGTTCAAAGAATGCAGTTCAATAGCATGCATGATGTACAATAGAATCGCCAGATTGCAAGTGTGTCAGCTTTCAAGACAAAGAAATTTAAGTGCAAATTAAAAATTCAGCAATATCAAGTTCTAGATTTGTACAAGGCAAAAATAGTGAAAGTGTAAGAACAAAGCAGGATATGTGTATATAATCAAGGACATCCAAGCACAGCCTTGGAGGTATGGTCCAACCTTCATTAAACACATAAGGCACAAAATCACGGCAAAGAAACTAATTGAATCAGCCTAATAAATGATAAATATTAACTCAATAGTGGAAAGATTTCACCTTTTCATGTTGACTGCGAGACCGTTCAAAAAATGTAACTTTAAATGCTCGAATCACCATCGACAAGAGCAAGACGGCACCTTTCACATACGAACCTTCACAGAGACACATGACAAGAAATCAGGAAGATTTCCGTAGCAAATCAGAGTAATATATAAAGAAATGATATTAACAAGAATACGGGTTCACCATTCTTGTGAATCAATCGAATCAGAGAATGAATGCATTGAATCCGGCCTTCGTGTTATAGAAGACGGCAATGCGCCCCTGCCCCTCTGCTTTGGCCGGAATTCATGCATCTCCTGCCGCCTTGGACCTCCAGGTGGTGGAGTGCGACGATGAGTAAGTTGACTGGTCGCCGGCGTGTGGTAGTTGCTGGAAGAGGATGAAGAAGGAAAGCCGACATGATGCTTGGAGGAATTTTAGGGATTTTTGGGGCAAGTTTTAATTGGGAACGATGGTAATGAATTTGGGTGGGTGGGGTTTTGTTATAAGAAAATAAATATTAAAAAAATGCATTTTTTTATTGGTAAAAAATAATTAGAACTTAATGACGGGAAATTTGACCATTAATGACGGAATGTAAAGTTTCGTCATTAAGAATAATATTTTCGACATTAAAACAATTTTCTCTCATTATAAGTATTATAATGACAAAGATTGTGTACCGTCATTCTACAGTTTTCTTGTAGTGTTCGAGATCCTTGATGGCAAACAATCTTAATGTCGATCCGATTACTTACTTACAGGGACATTCTACAAATCCCTATTATCGAGTTAACACATGATGATTACATACATTTGGATTTTCTTTGGAAGCCCCTTCATCAATATGAAGGGTGCAAACAGGTGGCCTCTTTACATCTTCCTTGGTTGCTTAAGTTGGGTCTTTATTTTTCAGTTGCTGCTACTCTGTGAAGCCAATGTTCTGTGCAGGTCTGGTGATGGTGTGGAAACTGAGCCTTTTTGGCACGACATCATCAACTTGGAAGCACCCTTCAGTACTATGAGGGGTGCAAACCGGTTGCCTCTTTCTATCTCTATTTATTGGTTAAATTTCCTTGAGGTTTGGATGCTGCAGATCTTTGGACCTTCTTGTTGGTATTTGATGTGGATCCTGAGATGCTCAATTAGGATATGGATTATTGCTTGGTTGCTCTTGCCTGGTAGCTGCAGATGCTGTTGGAATATGATTCTTGGGACAAGCTGCATATGGACCACTCTTCTACAACATCATTCTGCTTTTGGTGTTTTAACATGTTTTGATCTTTTATATAACTCTTCCTTAGTTTTTCTTTTCCAATACATGGGAGATCATACTCTTTCCTTAGCACCCGGCTTTTCCCCCACGGGTTTTCCGGACTAAGGTTTTAAGGAGATGATAAACATGTATCGATGACATATTTTCTTTGGTGGTGAGGCCAGGGGTTGGCCATGTAAAACTTCAGTTTTTCTTTTAATAAAATTCTGAGTTTTACAAAAAAAAAAAAAAAATTAGGATAGGTTAATGGACTATATCCCGTTCGTCAGGTGTGTTGGATTAATAAAATTTGACTGATCGAACTGAATCACATAGAATTTTTAGTGTGATATTTTTTTATCCGGGTGGTCTTAGCCCCCTAAAATACTACATACCTCCGTCCTTGCACACACACACACACACATATATATCTACCTAATATATATATATATATATATATATATATATATATATATATATATGAGGATGGAATCTTATATGGTGGATGCAAAAATATCAAGTCTCAAATATGGGACAACTTTAACAAGTTATCTCAAATGTGGGCCAATAACAAATAGTCAAACACTTGAACAATGTAAATAAATGGCTCTAATACCATGACTCTCATAATAGGAGTGTTGAGGTGAAAGATATGGTAATTCAATAGTGTATGAGATAAAAATGATAACTTCTCTTTCGAATTGATTGTCATCTTAATTATATTGTTGCATGTGTTGATACTCTTTGTTGGACTTATAGTGTCATTTATTTGCCTTAATTTGATTATCACATTGAGTCATACATTGATATACCGAACCCGGACGGGTCCATCCGACCAACATCTGACCTATACGTCGCGGTCGCATCTCAGCCTCTAACTTCCATCGCCACCAGCCTGCCTGATAGTAAGCCGATCAGGTCACCATATCCGCACAATCCTGATGGCGCTCAAGCTGGTAGCCAAGCACGTCGCTATTAGCCCGCCACATCGATTAGCCGGGTCACGCCTGATGGGATCGCAAATGGTTGATATTTCATTGCATTTTCGAGATTATTTTCTATAGAGATATGCGCTTTTATAGTGTGTGATGTTGTTTTGTAGATTTGATGAAGATAAGTTTTGGAGGATTGTTTATACTACATGTGGAACAAAAGTGAAGAATTGATGATAAGAGAAATAAATGCTGAAGGAAAAATGGATAATGGTATGATCATACCATTATCACAAATGCTGACTGCCGGCTAAGTGTGCTAAAAGAGGAATTTTGCAAGGCTAATTTCCTATTGGTTAATAATTAAAGACTCCCTATTTTCTATTGGTAGAATAATATTTGACTTATCTTTTCTTTATTATTTTAAAAATAAACCCAAAATTTTCCCTTATTAGCAAAAACAAGTGGCGTGGCCACTATATTCAAGGATTCAGCAAATAAGAAAAAAAAATTTTTGGATGTTAGGTTTGGAGACTACTGCTGCGGCACTTCTCGTGCCATTGCCACCGGTACCTTTTTTTTTTTTTGATTTATTTTTATAGATTCTACATCATATTTTGAATCATTCTATTGTATGGTGAGTTCTTAACTTATTTTCTTTCCGGTAAATTTGTTATTGAAGTCTCGATTGATGCAACTGTGAGATCAAACTGAGTCTTATTCCTCGTTTAATTTATTGGTATTTATTCATCTTTTGATTTCATTGTCTCTATGGTTAATGGTTAGGTTGATTATTTTCGCGAGATAATTAGTTTAATCATTCTATCAATTGCAAGTTGAAATAACAAATCCGTAATTGTTTGTGATTTTCATAAATGTAGCACATGATATGAGTTTTTCGGTTCGCAGCTGGGAAAATCCGCTATCATGAAGATGAGTAATCTGAATTAAAATTAACTCGCATGTGCGTTAATATTCAGAATTTGGGTCTCTCAGATTGTAATGCTGCCAGAACACCAAACTCCTATTACCGTGTCTAGGAGTGTCTTTCGGTTAGATGGTAATTAGTGACCGTGTCCTGATTATCAAAATTAGGAGAGATTGGTTATTTGGCGCGTGTCGATAACTATAACCAGTTTATCAATGAATTAACGAGTCATCTTTGCATCTATGATCGGTTGAGAAAATCGAGGTGGATATAATTAATTTAACCGGAACCTTTATTTTACTTATTTTCATATTCTTAGTTTACTTACTTTTTATTAGTAAATAGTTTATAATACCAAAATATTGTCCTTTGTCGATTTTAAGAGAAATAAATTCTCTGTTCCCTGTGGAGACGATCCTGCTCACCCTATACTTGTTATAGGAAGTAGGTAAATTTATCTTTGGTGGTTTGACACCCACCAACGCCCTCTATACAAAGGCGAGCATGCTCTACACTTAGCATCAGCAAAGACAAGGCTGCACAAGCAGGAAAGGACCAGAGCGAGCAGCGGTCCCTTTAGGCCTACTCTCTATCATTGTTTATCTTCTTGATTGTACTTAATTATGTCTTGTCACTGATTAGCCTAATCGTCATTAGCGTTTTGCCTATAAATATTGGCCTCATGTAACATAAAAAAATGTAGATAATTCAATATAAGCAGATAAACTCTGCCAATTTGTCGACCTCGTCCTCTCTTCACCGTATATTGTGTTCGCTGGCTGAGCGCCGCCCTGTGTTCATCATAGCCACCATCACTTCACTCTAAATATCATCTTTTTCAACCAGATATCCACAGTATAAATGCCTAATCCACCACCGTGATATTCCAAGCAATATAAGTTGGCTCCGTTACCAGGAAACAAGTCATCAAAACAATATTTACAGCATTTCCGGCGACTTACGCCGCAGCCTTCAAGCCTCCAAGTCAGTAAAAGCTTTGATTTTTGGGTGATACGGCCTAAAGATCATAGCTTTCATTATTGTTACATCAGAATGGGAGAAAAAGCTCCTGGATTTTACGAGGTACGGACTTTGTCTTGGCCAAGTTTGTCAAATAAGGAAGAGCTCCACCGGTGGCATCCATGCAAATTCAGAATGGGATTATCACCACCTTCGGATTAGCACATGCATGTTCCCAGCTTCAATTTTATAAAGCAACAGTGTTGCACCTATTTGTCAAATTTGGAGATAGATCAGTTGGGCCTTCCGGCGGATTCTGGGTAAGCCTGCGTTTGTAATTGCAAGTTTCCTTTCAAATCAAATGGATAGAGGGAAAGTAGAAGAGCCAGAGACACCGAATAAAGGACCGAATCAGGACTTACCACGTGGTGCAACGTCATATCAGAGTGGACGTAGTAGGGGGTCACGCACCGCTGGGGGAAGCGGCGGGCATAATAGTGACGCCGACATGCAGAGCGTGTTAAACAAAAAAGCAAACACTCACGAGCTAGTGGACGCTGCCATCATAAAGGGCCGTAGCAAGCACACCAGAGATCACCCGACAAAACTTGGAATAAGGAGCGAATCCAACTCCGAAGTCAAGCCCTTACACCTAGGATTTGAAACCCCACATGGAATATGTAAAGGATATGCGGGTCTACAACTTAAATCTTATAGCTATGGGCCGTCCTCCCCAACCAATAAGTAAGTTCTCCCTGCCTATGCCAGCTCTGACTGAGGTACAGCCAACTTAAAATCCACCCAAGGCTAATCGACCCCATCGCTCAGAGGCAGGTGTTAAGGGTGATTTTATATGATTTATATCATTATATTTTGTAATAATTTCCTCCATATTCGTATTATTTGAATAGAAATTAAGGGTTTAATCGAATTATTGAGCAGATGAGTTTTAAAAGTCTTTAAGTGTAAACTTGAGCTAATTTCGTGATTTTATTGGTAAATATCTATGGTTTTACACTTTGCATGTCTTTGTGGTTTCGTAGGTCATAAACATGTCATAATTGGAGATTTAATGGAAGAAGGAAGATGCAAGTTGAGGATTGGAATGAAGATTTGAAGAATCAAACGAGCGTTCACTACCCATGCAGCCTGGACGGACGTCTGAAGATATGGACGAGCGTCCAGGAGAGGAAATTTGATTCAGTGTTTTGAAGATTTCAGTGGACGAGCGTCTCATTTTACATAGAACGGGTGTTTGAGAAGACTCGGCCCGACTTGAAGAATTTACACCAACTGGACGGGCGTCCAGAAGGAGTGGACGGGCGTCCGTCCGCCGCCATGCTGAAACCGACTTACTTTTTCTATATATAGCCGCGTTATTTCAAACCCTAATATCATCTTATACACACGAGCCGCGAAAACCCTAAATGCGAGCCGAGTTGTGCTCGGTCGGCCGAGCCTTGGTGCTTGATCGACCGAGGGTTAGATTAGTTGTTTTATTTATTTTGTTTCGTTTTCCTTCCGGATCATGAGGATGGCTGGAAGCTGATCAAACTTGGAGCAAGCATGTGAAACTTTTTCAGCGGCGTTTTTATTTCTCCTTTGGATGATTTTATGAGTTTTAATTAAAGTTGTTTCTTTTCTATGATTATGTGTTATGCAAATTTATATCGAGAGATGTTTTGCTATTGATGTTTACTATGTGACGAGAGTCGGTGTAAACCTAGATCACCATAGGAAAGATTGGATCTTTAACCTATAAGTAACGAGAGTTGATTAGGTTGAATATCTAGGTTGCTAGATTGAATAAATCTTACACCTTGGTTTGAAAGCGTTAATCTTTAAGATCGAGAGATAAAAGATTTATAGGTGAACTTTTCTAAGAGATTAGGAGTTCATACCTTTGATAGGTGAATCACAATTTTAGTTAAATCATCATAAGATAATCTAGAGAGGGAATTAAGGGGTGCGGGATGGTGGATCATTGCTTGTTCTATGTTTAATCGCTATAGTCATTATCATGCTTTTATGAGTTTTATTGTTTTTCTCGTTTATAGTTTAGTTATGTTCTTAACGATCTTTCACGGCTTTGGGTGACACTCTCTCTGTCGCTTTATCTTTTCGTTTTGTTATTTTAGGCTTTAATAATAATGGTATCAATCTTAGGAAAATTAATGAACTAGATACCCCGATTCTCTGAGATCGACTCCGTTATTAATCGCTATGCTACGATCCCTACACTTGGGGTATACCGGATTTATAAATTTATTACTTGTTTATTTTTGCGTTGATAAAATCCGAGACAAGCAGAGATGCCAGAAGCGATCATGCAACCGTAGCCCCCTGAAAAGAGCAGAAGATCGGCACTCCAATACCTTAGGCCCATGGATAACGTCCGCGGTGCAGCCCCTACGCGTAGTCATCCGAAGTGAGCAAAAGATACTCGACAGGTACGACCTCGGATAGAGGTTTGCGACGACTCAGATTATGCAGAGAGTACGGTCAAGTCAGCTCCCCCCGGAAGTAGCAGATGAACTTAAGCTGATAAGAAGGAAAATTGTGGATTTAAACAAGGAAAAAGCCGTATTCCAGGAAATACCCACTTGGGGAACATGTGTTCTTCATGAGAGCATTCTGAAAGCGGCACCAAGGGGATGAATACATTATTTAACATAACAAATTACAATGGAGCCACGGATCCTCTCGACTGGTTATCGGCCTTCCAGAGCAAGTTTAGCCTGGCCACATCCAATGAGGAGGCATGGTGCATAGCATTCATGGGAGTCATGCAGGATAGAGCAGCCACTTGGGTCTGCAGTTTACCTCCTAGGTCAATCACGTAATGGGATGACCTAGTGAACAAGTTAACGATCGAGTTCAGATCTGTGGGTCAGCCAAAAAAGATGTACACCGACTTGCATGAAATTCACCAGGGTGAGAATAAAACCACTTGTAGTTACTTTGGTCTATTCAACCGAATCTATGAGTAGACTAGAGGGCTACCTAAGAATGTGGTAATGACTAGCTTTGAAGCGGGGCTAGGAAAAGGTTATCTCAAATCCCACTTTGCTCTCAATACGCCGAAAAACCTCCAAGATATGCTAGCTCAAGCAAGAAAGTATGTCATGACTGAGGCGCCATCAGCAGCGTCTACTTCTCGATGCGATAGATAGAGGGCTGACCGGAGTCCGCCGAGAGAAATCCACAGGAACAGAGACCGTAATCTCAGAAAACCCGAGAAATTTACAGATTACAACTTCACGCCTATCACCATCTCTTATACATGACTGCTAGCAGAGGTAAATGATGAGCTTCCCTACCCTACTCCGATGAGGCCCAACAAGCGCCGTGACACGTCCAAGTAATGTCGATATCACAGAGCTAATGGCCACACCACGGAGGAATGTAGACAGTTAAAGATTGAAATTGAGAAAATGATACAACGGGGAAGGCTCGACCAGTAGAGAAAGGATGGAGGAGGATCTGACAAAGACAATCATCAAGCCCGCCAGTATGATAGAGAGATTCTCATGATCACTGTGGTTGCACCTAGCAATACCCATATCAAGCACCGAATCAACTCCATCCACAAATGCATAGAGCGACCAGCCGTTCTGCTCGGTCAGGAGCAGCCACTTGTCTTTACCCGTAACGAGCTAGTCACGACCGTCCACACTAAGGATTCGTGCTTAAGCATTTTGGTGATCATCAATCGGGTGTTGTTAAATAGAGTTATGATCGACACTGGAGCCAGCAGAGACATCATGTACTACCTTTGTTTCAGGGAGCTCAGCTTCAACAACTCAAACCTGAGACCGCATAGCGGCACCCTTGAGGGCTTTACCAATCACCGAATCCAGGTCAAGGGGGCCATCGATTTGGATGTACAGATGGGAGACTACACACATTTCCGGGATGAAAAGGTGAATTTTCTTGTAGTGGATCTCCATTCAAATTATAATGTGATCATAAGGGCTCCGGCG
This sequence comes from Gentiana macrophylla, assembly GCA_026214975.1. Classification (NCBI taxonomy): domain Eukaryota; kingdom Viridiplantae; phylum Streptophyta; class Magnoliopsida; order Gentianales; family Gentianaceae; genus Gentiana; species Gentiana macrophylla. Next base: position 80,475,045 of record CM047807.1, on the reverse strand, counting down.
CTAAGGCAGTTCCAAATGGTCGTTTTGATCCGACACCAACAAGCAAAATTTTATGCTGAAGATGGGATAAGAGTGTGCATTAGTGACCCTGAATCATTCTTGACCTATATCCGACATCAAGAGCTGATAACAAAAGACCACGTGTCGAGCAACCAGAGGCGTCAAGCAGAAATGGCTGTAATTCGGACAGTTAAATAGCTCCCTCTTACGGAGGTCGAAAGAGAGATCTTACAGGTCAGAGATGAGCCATATTTCACAGTGGATGGAGAATTGGTAGAGGTAGTCATTAGCGATGTCTACCCTGACCAAAAAATAAAAAGTGGCGCTCAACTACCCATGTCTGAAAAAGAGGCCCTGATCGCTCAACTCAGGGCAAATTTGGATGTGTTTTGCAAGGGTAGTTGATGAGAGTCAAATTGACTATCATTTACTATGTAATTATGCCCCGTTTATACCTCGTTTTATGTGTTTTCGGAGACATTTGGTTGTATTTTGATGTATTTTACACATTGGTTATCCTTTCGAGACCTGTGACAAAAGTCCAGAAATCTCATTATTTTTCGGTGTTTTAATGCAATCTCGGTCACCCTAGTGTCCTATAGGGATTATGTGAGGTATTTTTTTTATGATTTTTGCACAGGTATCGGGTGTTCGAGATGACCGGAAGGCGAGGTACGAGGGTTGGAAAGTGTGCCCGAAGCTTAAACGTTCAAACGGATCAAAACGCGGTGGTACTACAACCGTACCTTCCATTGATCTGAATTTGGATCCACCTTAGAAGCATTTTCTGGGATGGACATCTTCATGAAAGTTGTAGAAATTTGAATCAGCTTTCCATTTCATTTTGAATCACTTGATTTGAAGGTCTACACACAACTTTATGGCTGATTTACTGAAGATGTGTCAGTAGGTGCACCTAACAATTCAATAGGTGGACGCCTACCAGTATTGGCTACTTGGCAGGTGCACGCCTAAGGTATTGGTAGGCGGACACCTGCCGACTTATATACCACTTGAACTTCCACCTATAAATACCCTTTTTTTCTATTAGGTCATACTCCTCTTCCCCAACTCATTTTTCACCATTTTTTCAGCCATTTTCTTTGCTTAGATTAGATTTGTATATAGTTTTAGCTTAGATTAGTTTTATGTTGTTGTAATCCGAAGATTGGTGCTACTAGCTATTGCAATTTCATGTTGGATTTCAGTTTTCGTTTCCGTTCTTCTTCATCTCTATTTCCGGTAATTTTTTTAATCTCTATTTCTTGCTTCCAATCTTGATGTTTGTTACTTTTATTGTTGATTTCATGTTTTTTGTAGTTATAATGAGTAGCTAATTGCCCGATAGTCGAGTTATGTGATAGTCTATGAAATCGAATCCTATCTTGTTCATATGGTGTTCTTGATGTTTGATTTGTTGATTCTCGATGTTACCGTAGTTCTAGAACTTATGCTTAACCACATTTGTTAAATTGGCCATTTGATAATCGTATCACACGTATCGTCTTTACATATGTATTTTTCGAGAGGATACGGGAAAAGGGGTTCTAGGATCACCTTGTAAAACCGACTGAGTTGTTCAAATTCGGTTTCATGTCTGAGCTTTGTATCGACTTGTCGAGCATTTCATTGATCGTAGACCGTGTGAGGTCAGTTAAATCCGGTCAGTGGACCGTTGAACCTGACATAGGAGGGTAGATTATTGAAATAATGTCTATTCTCGGAGCCACGAAACGACACCCTTTGTGATAGCGAGAATGTTTAGGTAAATCAAGAATACCTCAGGACCTAGCTAGGGTTTGTGAGTATTAGATTGAATCATAGCTTGGCTATCTATTTTATATAGTTTTAAACTCTTGTATTTTGTATATTCAATGTTAGAACTGGTGATCTGATAGATCACCGTGTTGATCTGAACAAGGGACGAGATCGACTTTGGTACTCGACCAGATTTCATGTGGGATATGACCTTGACTCACCAATTCTAGGCTACAGTTGACCCGGTACACTGTCGGTGAGATTGGACACTTAGAAAAGGCCGATCAAGTTTTCTTGTGCCGTTGCCGGGGAATCGGATTGATATCTTGTAAGTTAGTTAACTTCTTAGGATTAGATCGTTTTTCTTATTTGTTTTCTATGTATAGTTTGTTTTTTTTCATTGTCGTTGAAGAGTCACACCATTTACTTCGGTAGTGGTAGTGACAAGATACCGTGATTGTGTTCGTGTTGTTTCCTTGATTTGCAGATAATGAATCCATACTACAATTACGGCTCTTATCCTTACCCATTCGGATACTAAAATTACGGTGCTATGGGTTACCAAACACAACCATTTTATCAGTTCAACCCATACGCCGCATCTTACGGAAATGAGTGGGATAATGCCCCAAGTTACTATGACCAACATCTTGATACTTCTCCACCACCGGAATCAGAAACCTTAACGGATGAACAGATAGCACTTGAACATTTGAGTAAGGTAGTTTACGACAACTATAGAGAGTTTCAAGAGCTCCATGATGGCATGGCTATGATGCAAACAGACATACGGAACTTGGAGCTAACCATACGGAACTTGGCTCTTCAAGTAGATCAACTAGTCTAGAGAAAGGAGGTTGAGAGGAGAGAACGTGAAACTTTGGAAGAAGCCACCCCTGAGGAATGCTATGAAGAGGGTATGAATCCTGTTATTATTGAACCATCTATTCCTTTTTCCTCTAGCATTATTGTTATACCTATGGAGGTGCACCCTATTGAGTTTGTTGTTGATGTTGAGCCTAAATGTGCATACTTGGTGTTAGAGTCATTGTTAGTTGGGATATATTTTAGTTCGGGGAAAGTGAGTTCGTTGTTCTGTGTAATGGACTCATCAAACAAATCGTGGTGGTGGGGATTGAGCCCATATTTCTATTGTTTTATTTTCAAGGGGTGCTCAATTCTTACGATTTTGGTAGAGAGTTGCAACGGTTTGTTCTCCTTTGGTATAGCTATCCTTGACATAATTCGGGGTAGAAAGTCAGCTGAGGACTCTAAGCTCAAAATGTGATTTTATTGCTTTTCTTTCCCCTCGTGTTTCACTGTGTTTATTTAGTTTGTATTTTGATACTTTGGGTAAGTTTTGTTGTAATATACCCAAAGAAGTGTGTATTAGGGGGGGTTAGTGTGGTGTTTTTGGTTTTGATGAGTTGTGGTAATTCGGGTAGTTTCATTGTGTTATACTCCATACTTGTACACCTTTGGTGTTGGTTGTGTATATTTTATAAGTACAGGTACCCTGGGAGTTCATTTTATGGATTCCACTTGGTCGTACTCGTGCCTTTTCCGGTTGTAACGCTAAATTTTCTACCCTTATCATTCGTGTTTTGTTCTAAAGTAGGGGGTGGTTGGTTTAGCTTCGATGTTTCGTTTTCATATCAAACGAGTTGTACTTAGAGATTGTTATCCCTTTAGTGTAAATGAGTCATTTTTAGAAATTTCGATGCCTTTGACATTGTTTGTGATACATTGAGCCTTTAGTTTTGTTTTGATTAAACATATAGTGATTATTTGAATGCATTTCATTTGAGTTGTGATCTTGTATTGAGAATGGAATAGTTCTATCACGTTAGCTTCAACTTCACGAACCACCTTGACTAGTGAATGATTATGGTAGTTATTAATGACCCGGTTACCTAGAACTTATATTAGTAACTTCGAGGCGAAATAGAAAGGTCGTCATTGTTAGGCACAGGATGACGGTTTTGGCATTTATTTTGACCCGATCAGAGCCAAAGGCCAACCTAAACGATTAATCCACTGTTACCCCTCTGAGCCTTTGCAGGGTGGCCAGACCGCCACTCGAACTAGCCTTTCATGTTACTAACCAGCAATTACCGATACCCTGAGCTTTATTTCGGTCTACGTACCCTTGATCACCTTGCACTTGAGCTTTTATTTCCGCACATTTCTTATACGATGTTGCGAGGTTTTATTGAGACATGGATTATGGTATGGAGTCGTGATTTACAAGTTATTCGGAACGAGGAGTGTAACAATGTGTCGGTTTCCTGTTTTGTTCGGAATGTTGATGTATATAAGAAAAAAAGGAGAAAATAGAGAAAAGAAAAGAAAAGAAAGAGAAGCAGTATTTGTATTTGTTTATAGTGTTTTAAGTCCAAAAATGGACTGAAGCGTTGTATAGAAAAAATAAGTGAAGTTGGAGTTAGGGTTCGTGTTGGTCTCGGAAATGTAAATACTCGGAAAATTGAAGACAAAGTTGATACCGAAGTTTCATGTTTATATTTGACTTGGTTAAAGCTCTTTTGCACCTTCTTTTTCTATTTTATCGTAAATATCCTTTCGTTAACCCTGACCCTAGCCTAACGATATAACCCATCAAGTCCTGCTCGACCATACTAGACTTTGATGGACCTCGATTAGTGGAGATGTTTATAACGTATAAGCCTATGGTGTAGCCTCGGTACATTATACGTCTATAATCTAAACCGGTCGTAAGTGATGAATGTCGAAGAAGCTATACACACACACACACATTCTTTTATCAATACAAAGTAGAACTTAAATCATATGCATTTGTGTCAATTACTTGTGTTTTACCATTTCAATTCTTATAGACTAGATGTATGATTTCAATGTTGACTCCATCTTTATTTTTGAATCGATCATCTTTGCTTTAGGACAAGCAAGGTCAACTGTAGCCTAGAATTGGTGAGTCAAGGTCGTATCCCACATGGAATCTAGTCGAGTACCAAGGTCGATCACGTCCCTAGTTCAGGTCAACACAATAACTGAAGATGGTGATTTGTCATATCACCGGTTCTAACACTAAATTATACACAAAATAAAAGAGTTTAAAACTATATAAAAGAGATAGCCGAGCTATGATCCAATCTAATACTCACAAACCCAAGCTAGGTCCCGAGGTATTCTTGATTTACCTAAACGTTCTCGATGTCACAAAGGGTCTGAGGTATTCTTGATTTACCTGGCTCCGAGAATAGACATTATTTCAATAATCTACCCTCCTATGTCATGTTCAGCAGTCTGCCAGACCGGATAAAACTGACCTCACACGGTCTACGATCAATAGAACGCTCGACAAGTGGATACAAACCTCACACATGAAACCGAATCTAAACAACTCAGTCGGTTTTACAGGGTGATCCTAGAACCCCTTTTCCCGCATCCTCTCGCGAAATACATATGTAAAGACGATACGTGTGATACGATTATCAAATGGCCAATTTAACAAACGTGATTAAGCATAAGTTCTAGATCTACGGTAACATCGAGAATCAACAAATCAAACATCAAGAACACCACATGAACAAGCTAGGATTCGATTTCATAGACTATCACATAACTCGATTATCGGGCAATTAGCTACTCATTATAACTACAAAATACATGAAATCAACAATAAATGTAACAAACATCAAGATTGGAAGCAAGAAATGGAGATTAAGGAAATTACCGGAAATCGAGATGAAGAAGAACGGAAACGGAAACGAAATCCAAAATGAAATTGAAATAGCTAGTAGCACCGATCTTCGGATTACAACATAAAACTAATCAAAGCTAAAACTATATACAAATCTAATCTAAGCTAAGAAAAGGGCTAAAAATGGTGAAAAACGAGTTGGGGAAGAGGAGTATGACCTAATAGAAAAAAGGGGGTATTTATAGGTGGAGGTGCAAGTGGTATATAAGTCGGCAGGCATCCGCCTACCAATACCTTAGGTGTGCACCTACCAACCAGGCAAAATTCCCCAACTCTCAGTACAGTAGGCGCCCACCTATTGAATTGTTAGGTGTGCACCTACTGACACATCTTCAGTAAATCAGCCATAAATTTGTGTGTAGACCTTCAAATCAAGTGATTCAAAATGAAATGGAAAGCTGATTCAAATGTCTACAACTTCCATGAAGATGTCCAGCCCAGAAAATGCCCCTAAGGTGGATAAAAAAGCAGATCAATGGAAGGTGCGGTTGTTTTGACCCGTTTGAACGTTTAAGCTTCGGCCACACATTCCAACCCTTGTATTTCGCCTTCTGGTCATCTTGAACACCCAAAACCTGTACAAAATGATAACAAATACCACACGTAATCCCTATAGGACACTAGTGTGACCGAGATTGCATTAAAACACCGAAAAATAATGATATTTTTGGACTTTTTGTCCTAGGTCTCGAAATGATAACCAAGGTGTAAAATACATCAAAATGTCTCCAAAAACACATAAAACGAGGTATAAATGGGGTACAATTACATAGTAAATGATAACCAATTTGACTCTCATCAGTAGTCACTGACATGAGTGGCGTAGATCCCGAGGTTGCACTCCATCACTTGAATTTTGACCCTACATTCAAACCAATTCAGCAACGAGCCCGACTCACTCCAGAAAAAAGAGGCCGCGATCAGAATAGAGTTCAGTAAGCTTATGCATGTTGGAATCATCAAGGAGTTGGCCTATCCAACTTGGCTAGCCAACGTGGTAATGGTGAAGAAACATAATGGCAAATGGAGGATGTGCGTCGATTTCACGGACATCAATAAAGCTAGCCCCAAAGATCCTTATCAGCTTCCAAGGATCGACAGGTTGGTCGATTCTATCACCGGTTTTGATACCCTGAGTTTTCTGGATGCATACTCGGGGTATCATCAAGTCAAAACGGTAGAATGCGACAAGGAAAAAATAGCTTTCATAGCTGTTGGGGGTCTATATTATTACGATATGATGCCGTTTGGGTTAAAAAAACATGGGATGGTAAACAAAGTGTTCAACTCACAGATTGGCAAGAACATGGAAGCCTACATAGATGATATGGTAGTCAAATCAGCAGTCGGCGGTCACGCCGCCGATCTCGCAGAAACCTTTGAGAACATTCGAAGGAACTCCATGAAGCTCAATCCGGCCAAATGCATATTTGGCGTCCAGGCAGGCAAATTTCAAGGCTTTATGGTCAGTCACCGCGGCATTGAGGCCAATCCAGAGAAAGTACAAGCTCTGCTCGACATGAAAGAGTCAACCTGTATCAAGGAAGTTCAGAGACCCAATGGAAGAATCATAGCACTGGGTAGATTCATATCCGAATCCGCTGATAAATGTCTCACTTTCTGCAAGATCCTCAAGGGCGATAAAACATTCTCGTGGGACGAGAAGTGCTCTAGAGCCTTCCAAACTCTCAAGGAATATCTGGGAAAGCCTTTGCTGCTAGTTAGCCCGACAGAGGGGGATGTCTTGTTTTTGTATTTAGCGGCATCAGATTGGGCTGTAACGCAGCGCTTGTAAAAGAGGCCGGAACCCTTTAAAATCCCTTCTAATATGTAAGCAAGGCTCTCAGTGCGGTGGAGAGTCGCTATTTTAATGTAGAAAAGCTTGCCTACTCGTTGGTTATCGCTGGCCGCAAACTCAGGGGCTATTTTACTTCACATACTATTGTCGTGCTCACGAATAGTCCAATGCATCAAGTACTACATAGGCCCGAACTCTCAGGTTGTTTACTTCGATGGGTGATCAAACTCACGGAGATCGATATACAATATCAACCAAGAAAGACGATCAAAGCTCAACGGCTAGCAGATTTCATCGTTGAAACAAGCTTCAGCATAGAACAGACAGGTCCACAAGAGCTCGATGTGTCTACGCCGTCTAAGACCGCAGAAACAACACGGCCAAACAACTGTTGGCAGCTTTATGTTGACGGCACGTCCAGCCGGAACGGATGCGGGGCCGGTATCCTTTTGTCTGAGCCAGGAACAACATAGGATATCGAGAAGGCCCTAAGGTTCGAGTATGATGCCTCAAACAATCAAGCCGAATATGAAGCTGTCATAGCCGGTCTAGAACTCGGAAAGGAAATGGGAGTGGATATCGTTGAGGTCAACTGCGACTCGCAACTAGTGGTCAATCAAATATCGGGAGATTACGACACACATTGTGGCATTTTGAATTAATACTGTGAAATCGTCAGCAATTGATGAAAGAGTTCAGCTACTGTGATTTCAAAAGGATCGGCAGACAAGATAATCTGTGAGCTGACTTCCTGTAAAAATTGTCAGAAAGCGAGGAATTTGCCGATCCCTCTATTATGGTCGAATATTTTGCAGAGCCTTCCATCGACAATGAAGAAATCATGGACATCGACGAACCAGCACCAAATCAAAGCTGGGTTGACGACATCAGAGCTTACATAGAATCAGGCAACCTACCTAAGATAAGTATAAGGCTCGCTCTCTTCAAAAAAGGGCAGCAAAGTACATCGTCCTTGATGGAATTTTGTATAGGAGGTCAATCACGAAACTCCTGCTCAGGTGTGCGCAAGGAGGAAAGCGAGAAGATTCTGACGGAGTTCCATTAGGGAGCATGCGGCGGATACCCGGCTAGTCGCTCTCTAGCGCAAAAGGTCATATCTGCAGGATATTATTGGGCGACAATCCTGCGAGACGCCGAGACCGTAATTCGGACATGTCTGTTGAGTATTTTGTGTTATGTTTAATTATATTGATTAATTTTCAAAAGTAACACTCCTTTTGTTAAAACTTTTATAAGTATCTTATCTCATAAGTATTATCTGAATATAAGTTTTTATATCATCATTATATGATAATCTTTGTAATTATTGATTTAAATAATCATATTATAGTTGCTTTCTGGATCAGATAAAATAAGTCCAGTCCGTTTTCTATTAAAAAGTCCGGCCCAAATTTTCTTATTATGTGCTGGATCAATATTTCAAAGCTTGATGATTTTTTTAAAAAAAAAAAAAAAATCCAGCCTAATATTCACAAAAAAGAACCGAAACCCTCTTCATTTCTCTTTACCCTGTTATTCCAAATTTTATTCTGAAACCCTATCTCTCTCAACCGCTCCTCGTATTTCTTGGCATTCACTATCCGATCTTTCGAAATCCCAGGAAATCCGTCTCTTTGTCTCATCCTCTTGCTTATTCCTGTAACATCGAGCATTGAATGTTCGATTCGGTGTTGTCTTGCTAGAAGAATCGTAAAAGCCCGCAACTTTCCCGTTTGCTCTTCGATCGAAGCATTAATGGTGATATTATTTCTTTTTCATTTCAGCAACGTGTTGATTAACACGAAGGCTTTATTCGATGCATTAATTCTCCGATTTGATAAATTAATTCACTGTTTTTCAGTGATTTGCTCGAAGAAACGCATGTCTTTGCACTGTGAAGGCTTTGAAATCGAAAAGGTGAAATCTTTCCTTTAATATGTCCGTATCAAAAATTATTATTCTGATTTGAATTCGATTTCTGCCTGATTTCTTGCCATATGTGTCTGATTTAGGTGGTAACCTTTTTCCGGAAAGCTAAGACTGAATTTAGCACCAATTCAGTCCTGGTTCATTGAAAATTTAGGTGGTGCTGGTTCAGAGCCTTGTGGTACTCTTTTCAACGAGTCAGACTCAACAAACCGGTGAATCTCGACCCGTTTTGCTCGGGTATAATGGCTTGACCCTTTTGATGTGTACACATTAGGTAATTTGACTGAGGGTCTTACACCCTAGAAAGTCAAGGGTCGAGTCAATGCTGAGGGTAGTAACCCAATGATGCCCTAAAATTAAATTCAGACCATTTGGCATCATATTTGGTTCCGAATTTGGTTTTAGGATTATGTCAGGTTCAATTGAGGTAAGTTGCTAAATGTGTTAAATTGAACCATGACCAAATCGGGTGCCTTTCCACAATGTGCTATTGAATTGAGTCAAAAGGAAGTCAATCGGTTTAAGTCATTAAGTGATTTCTTAATTAACCAATGATTTAGGTTCAACCAGTCAGTATCACTCTCTCTCTTATTTGCCTAACGGCCTTCCTTTAGTGAGTGTACATAAGACTTTGGACCTCAGACAATCGTCGGTTAATTATGGCTGGAAAATCACAGAATTAAGTGCCTCGGATTTTAATGATTTTCTTTTGATCTTGTTCACATAGACCTTGGAGGTTCAAGCTATACCTCTAGGGCTATAAATAGCCAGTCATATCACACTGGATTGTAACAACTCAGAATTCCAATTTCTTGAGCAATCCAACATTCCTTTCACTTTAGAGTTTTTCTGTTTTGTGTTCATGTCTAGTAACACAGAACTAGATTTTGGTGCTTTGATCTTCCTGCTGTGTAAATCAAAGCTTTGATTCTGATCTCTGGCTATTGAAAGGAGTGGTACCAATCAATAGGCCTTGACATAATCTTAGGATTGAGGTTTTTGGTGTTCCTTTTGTGAAGGTAACACATTGACTCTATTCCTTGCACTTTTCTATGATCTGTGAATGTTTATGATTGCCTTGAATTTTTAGCATTACAGTAGTCTGTGTTGTATGATACTGGTTTCGCTGTGGTATATTGTCTGAGTTTGTTCTGTTCTTGAACTTTGATTTTGGTGGTTAATCCTAGCCTGATCATTGTAGTAGACTACAGTTTGAAAGGTCTGCAGTACCAAGTGAAGACTGCCCAGTGGGGTGCATTGTCTGTACTTTGAGTCTAATTATGAATAACACCTTAAGTCTCAATACCTGTATCAGACAGAAGTCTGTGCTTGATTCTGGTCTGAGTGTCTTGTTTTGATCCCCATAAACCTGTTGGTTCTGATTTTGAACCTCAGCAAGCATACACATTACACTGTGTGTTGTTTTTGTTCAGAATTGGAACACCCCTTGTGTTGGTTTTAATTAAGTCTGCAAGTTCCTATTTAAAGCTGGTATAATCTGATCATAGCAACTGAACTTGCTAAAATCTTGCTCTAATATTACCTGCAAAGCCTGTTGTTTTGTGAACCTGAATTGAGAATAACTTTTAATAGTGTAGGCAATAGTTTTAACAAACTGAACCTTGTATTCAGTCACTTGAAGATTCAGGTCGGATAATCTCTTTGTCTCAACTAGAATATCTTGCTTGATTCTTGACTGATAGTTCAGTATTAATTTCTGATTACTTTTGCTGTACTGTACACTGTAGTTAATTTGCTGAAATGTATGGTGGTCTGATAAGCATTTGCGTTGAACCTGCTGTATTGTAAATTTATAATATCTTGTAATTTGAAATTACATTTGCAATTACAATAGTCTGTCTAGGTTATCTGAATAGATTCTCAAGTGACGCTTTCTAACGTTACTATAAGGTTGTAATTAACTTATCCACCTGCATATTGCAAACCTATCATTTGATAAAGTTTTACCTTGCGGTAATTTGGGTATTTGATCTTTTGTTTCAGTTCTGCAAATTATCTTTTATATATTTTACCCGAATTGAAACTATATTGCATATTAATCAACTCACCTAATATCAAGTGATTATCCTGTGCTTTATTATCAAACTCCTTGTTAGATAAGTTGATAGTTTAATGGGGGAATGAGGGAGAATGACAGAAATATTTTATCAATTGAGTAGAAGGACAGTCTTTTGAAACTTTTGCATAAAAGACAAAACTATTTATTCACTGTCGAAATTCACTTGTGTTCGAAATTCATTGTTTAAATTCACTGCTGAAATTCACTGGCGAAATTCACTATTTTTCAAAATTCATTGTCGAAATTCACTGATTTTCGGGATTCACTGTCGAAATTCACTATTGAAATTCACTGTTGAAATTCACTGATTTCGGGATTAACTGGGGAGATTTACTGATTTTCGGGATTCACTGTTTGTTTTTCTCGCTATAAAAATTATGCAGTTGTCCTTCTCCCTATAAAAAATATGTAGTTGTCCTGTTACTTAAATATATTCCTGATTGTGTCATTATCCCTAATTTCCCATAGTTTAATACCCCGTGTTGATCTTTTTGTTATAACTTGCTTAGTGTTGAAATTGTTTTGATCATCTGCTACACTACCTGAAACTAACCACATTGCTTTGATCACACACCTATTAACTAATTTTTGATCACTTAGGTTTTTATAACACAAACGAATAATTAAATAAGTAAGCTTCCGCTCTTATTTACTAGTAATTGTGTTGAAATCGAAAAGAGTTTAAAAAATCCGTCAACACTCTATTCACCCCCCCCCCCCCTCTAGAGTGTTTATTTGCGCGATATCAATCCAAGAATGTCCATCCTGCCAAATATTCATGGATATACCACGGCTACCCTCGGTAGAGCAAAGCATCGTAGTGACCGCCTGGCCTTTCAACATGTGGGGCCTAGATCTTATTGGACCATTCCCAACATGAAGGGGAAGTTGCAAGCTTATCATAGTAGCAGTAGACTACTTCACCAAATGGATCGAGGCAAATCCCCTGGCAAAAATAGGAGCAAAGGACGCGGTCTATTTCTTACACGACCAGTTATGGTCGAGGTTTGGTATCCCCAGAGCAGTGGTCACGGATCATGGACCACTGTTTAGGGACGAGTACTCAAGTTTCTGTAGAGACTATAACGTCAAACATTGATAGTCATCAGTGTTAGTAATACCATCCGCAGCGGAAACGATTTATGGATCTAGATCTATAAAATACACGTAATAAAATAACTAGATCTATATCTACAAGGGGGTTGTAGAACATACATCTTGGATCTCAAAATCCAAGTTGAAGAACCGCAATAGGAAGATTGCAAGTAGATGTGAAGAGCACCACGATCTTCCGTACGTGTGATCCAAGCAACTCCCGGTGGAAGGAAATCCTTGTCTCGAATCCTTCCGATATGCTACCCGGAAAAATCTCCAAGATTTTCCTCTACTCACCCTTGGCCGAAAATATTTTCTTCTCTCTACTATAGGGAGAAGTCGAATTTTATGTGTGCATTAAGGCTTGGGAGAACTCTCTTTATATAGGAGAGTAAAACTTAGCCTCCAAGGATTTTTATTTATCAAACAAAATAAATCCTTTAATAAAAGATAATTCCATAATATTCTAGAACAAATCTAGAATAATATTTATCTTTATTATTTACCATAAATATTTATCAAATAAATATTTTATCTTGCGTGTCTTTTAAATACACAAGAAACTAATTCCTTGTTACCTAAATTGTGCATGGGTCGAAATTTCCATCTCATTGACCTAGTCAATGTGATTTTTCCATTCACACTAATTGCCAAGATTATGGAAAATGTCTTTTCAATTATTTTAATTATTTAGTCCCAACTAATTTAATAGTCACTAAATAATTAATTCACATATCGATTAATTAAATTCTAATAAGAATAAAATTAATATCATTATTAGGATTCGACGTCCGAGAATAGCTATGCTATATTAGGAGGCACGTCGGGGACCATGGACTAATAATCAGCGGCTCCGATAAATCAAATAAATAATTATCTTACGAACAGAATAATTATATTCGATAAATCAATCACATGAATATGCCACCATAATCCCGTGACTGCACTCCTCCGATTATGAGATTATATTTATCTCCTCACGAGAATAATAATAAGCGTCCATTGATATAATCATTACATATGGATTAATCCTCCATAGATTGTTCATTCTAAATCGGAAGTTACCGTTAACCCTTTTCGAGAACCTCTTATCCTTATTTACCATCAACCCCTAGTGATCAATTAATTCATACAACTCCTTTGGTAGCTAATCGATTGTAATATGAACTCGCCAGCGATCGATCGGTTTCTAGGATTAACAAATAAAGGGCTGTCTATCTACTTCCATAAATGGAAGGAATGGATTCCGTATCTGTGATAACACGGACTACTCACTCAATCAAATACAATGCCAAGATGGGGTAATTCGGACCACGGACTCGGTGTAATCCTTAACCGTCAAGTCAAACTTCATACCGATTCAAGCGGTTGATCGTGATCACCTCAGGATTAAGATATATCCATAAATATGATCATCCATTGATTCGATAAGACTTTCGATTACGGAATAATATCGTGAACTCTAATCAAATCGGTCCAAATTTCTATATGATATATCTATCATATATAAATGCCCCATTAGGTTCTCTTAACCGAAAGTCCGGATAAGACAATCACACCTATTGTGTTCAGGCGCATTAATAGCACGTTAAAAGAGAGACCCGATACTCTCGATTAACTTCACTACGGGCTAATTGTATTTTAAGTACATCTTCACTAACTCAATCCTCCTGTGTATATACCATACACTGAGTTAAGTGATTACATAAACGATATACTTTAGGGTTTTCTGTAGTGTAAATACTATTGTCACATCGGTGAATATGAGAATAATAAATATGAATAATAACATCATTTCATTTATTAAATAAAACAATTACAAAATTGTCTTTCGGGCATCACACCTAACAATCTCCCACTTGCACGAAAGCATGTGATTAATTGTTTTAGAGCACACCCTATTATTTAAAATACAACAAACTACATCTTCCACTTGCTCTAAAGCAATGGAGACCCATCCCGTATTCTAGTACCCATTAAGCATATCATAACCATTTCAGATTCCAAAGTACACTCCGAGTATGCCGTCGTAGGATAGGTCAGTGACTCGGGGAGCACCTACATCTAAATGTCATGGGTCTTAATGATTAGTCAGGTTGTCGGCTCGAGACGATCCGTAGAATCGAAACGTAACCGGTCCATCAAATCATGTGGTACTTTGTAAACACTGAGCCCGAGATCGACTTAACGATCATCCTCAATCTGACTTAAAGTCAAAATCAGTGTATCACACATATCCAAGCTCAAACATGAATATGTCCGCATATTATTCCTCGTTCTCTCAAGATACTAAAGGACATACTAAACTTGCTTTGTTAACCGCCGAATCTAAGATTCGATCAAAACTGACGTTCAATAACCTGACCATCTCTTACTAGAAAGAGAATCTATCCCATTTCTCTTGATCCGAAGATTTAGAGAGTCATTCCTGAGGCATAGGGTAGAACTTCCTCGATGAATGTTGCATACACAGATGCATCATCTTAACCAATAAGATGGATGGGAAACCAGTGACTGATCCTAATGAATTCGACCGAGTCAAACTCTTCAGAATGTTGTCCAAATCTCTATTGCAGAGAATTGTGGCATTGTCAGATTCTGACTTCAGATAACACACCCATGTTAATTCCAACTGGTGCAGTGTTATCCTTCACAAACACTAATATATGTATGTATATATTCACAACTGTACTAAAATTGATATCCAGTCTACAAAAGATTTATCAATATTCTGGTCAAATCCATATATTTTAGAAATATATGACTTCCAATGACCGAGAGGTTTGCTTTTTATCCACAAAGGACATAAGCCTTGTGATCATAAGTTCATAAGTCAATACCTTCTGCTTTGAATGAATCAGGACTCCGTTTGTTTGGCAAGAAAGTGTCGGGAATCACCCCTATTTTCTCGCTTTTGAGCGAAATCATGCAATACCGAACTCATTCTACTCTTTTTCATGCAGATCCAATTACTCCCCACTTTGGGCTGAGACGCTCGGTGGTTCTACAAGAGCATGAAGCAATTGGAGTACCGAACTCCATTCACAGGGTTATGGTTATTAAACCAACCTCTATTATCAGAATCCTATACTGCTCACAAAAGAGCCATAGGTCATCAATCGATCCTCAGACTACAAAGTCCGCCGAACCCGTAATGGGTAATGGATACCATACTCCCACTACATTCGGGTGGATCGAAATTTCGATCTAGTTTAGTAGTATTTAGTGTTATCACCAACAATCGATGTTGGATGTGGTGCGATTTTAATCGGTTAGTAACTACCTTGAGTAAGCGTCTTTGCAAGGTTTAAGGTTTTCTTGTTCATAGACTCTATCGAAAGGGACGCCAAAGATATAAGCTGTCCCTTCCCCGATTTCAAGGATCTTATAACAAACCTTTTTCTCAATGCTACAAGATATTGAACGATTGGTCACTGACCGAACGTGTTCGCGAAATTTCTAGACCTACCTTCAAGCACCGTGTGCTAAATGCTTATATTTATGGAAGTGGGGTGAACCGAGTCCACACCTTATCCGTAAATTCCAAAGCATATTCTAGGTAGACTTCTCGGTCTTACATTTTAATGTAAACCGTTATTTCGCTTCAATATCTTTATTGAGTTAAGCAAATGTATTGTAGCACATCTAAAAAAATATATAAGGCAATTTAACGGTTTCTCACTTAGTGAAAGCATTTCACTATGAGGCGAGGCCGAGCATCGAGTCCACAGGACTATGTGATGGCCCATTTTCGAGTATAGAATACTCTATCTCTGTTGAAAACAGAGAAACCTCAAAATATTTTGGATAAACTTACCGGAGTATTTGAATAGTTATCAGACAAGAAGTCACTACTCGGAAGCTCCTACTAGCTTGTATCTTTCATCAGACCCCGAAGGTCCTCATAAACAAGCTATGTTACTTCTTTATAACCATTATCCTTTCCCGATTGAAAGGAAACTTAGTCATTGAACCTTTGAGACAATATAACCAGACTGGGAGAAAGGAATCACCCTGAGCCAGTCTTCAGGTCTTGTCTTTTAGGGACTATGCACTAACTATGGAATATGAAGAAGTGTTTATCTAAATATAGAAACCAATTGCTTTTAATGGTTCTTAAGATGTGTTTTATATACATATTTCAGCAATTGTGAGTGGTTTTGACTTTATCAAACAAAAATCCGAGTCTTTGATTCGTACTACAAATGGTATATTCACTTTCTATGCGACAAACAAATTATCGAATAGAAGGTAAATCCATTCGTTCCAACGAATCTTAAACGGAAAATAATTTTCCCGCGATATCCAAGGATTGAATCCGAGATTCATTACCTTATATCACTCCCACTATTCTAGCTAAAATTAACTGCCCGTTGTTTACTCTTTTAATCGTTAAATACACCGCTACCTTGTTCTTCCAAAGAACTTAGCTTGAGAAAATCGCCAAGGATTCATAGGTTGGTGATCCAAAATCACTGTCCTTATCCTATGATTTTCAGTTAATTAATTTTCGGTTCAGCCTTAAAGTTTTCTCAGTTTAGATGACTAACACTTTTAGACATATTCTCCCATTCTTGACTTTCCGTGAATGGAAACAGTCTTGAACCAGCGGTTTGTTTGAGTAGACACTACTCTTGAATCGTGGGGTGTCTATTTCGAGTGTTACTCGTCGGGACTTCTCGGATTTTCTAATATACCAGAAAAAACAACAAATCATAACATTAAAGCTCCCACTAGTTTTTCGGTTCCAAATACCGTCTAACGAGCAATGCTTTATTTTTATGATTTTCCGATTTTTTCGATTAGAAAATCTTTCGTACATAGTTCTATTGTTTCCAGAAAAACGATAAATCATAGAACTCCCACTAGTTCATCGATTCCAAATATCGTCCAACTAGCGACAGTTCATGACTTTCCGATTTTTCAATTAGAACGGTTACGTGTGTAGTCAGTTACACTTTTCTAATGTTCTAGAAAAACAACAAATCATAAAGCTCCCACTAGTTCATCGATTCCAAATATCGTCCAACTAGTAACACTTCATGATTTTCCGATTTTTCAACTAGAAAATTACTCGTGTAATTACTACACACTCAAAATTCACTAGAAGAATTTCAAAGTCCGAAATCACCTTTGATCAAACTAAGTTTGTCTTCCGTTTGACACGAATGACACTAGTGACATGCCTATATGTCACTGGTTTTTAAAAGGCTTAAGAGAAAATATATCTCTCGAAAATTAATTGCATTATCGATTAAATAGTTCAACGTCCTAGTTACTTTCCACTTTTTAACGAAGTCAATACTAGTCAATTATAAATTTTAAGCAATTTAGTAAGGGATATAATGCTGTAAATAAAATGACATATATTAATTCAAATTTAACACTACTATATTATTTTATTTTAGGAATTGTAAACTATAAGTAAGTCTACTCTACCATTCCAAGGTTTTAACCTCGCATCTCAGTGCCGCCGTAGGGTAGGTCAAAGAGATGACGGTTAAATCGAGACAATCTCATCAATGAATAACTTGTGAGAATCGAACATCCCACGAGAATCGAACATCCCTTTATTCATTGACTACCTTCCTTTTTTAGCCTAGATATTTCCAAAAATATCCTTTATGAGTGTGACCTACTATATCGGATCTCTTAGGTACGCCCCGAGTGTGCCGTCGTAGGATAGGTCAGTGACCCGACGAGTACCCAGAAATCCTATCCTTTCGGAGACCAAGCCATGAATATTGATAGGGGTGAACACCATCCGTAGGGGGACGAAATCAAAGCGCCGCGAGGCGTCACCCTTCTCTCACTTACTTGTATCTATAGTAGAGGCCGTGGGGTTGGCTGTCGCCTCCCCCGCTCCCACTCAATATTTTGGAAGTGGTGGTGGGTTAACTAACCACGTCTTTTTTGATGTTAACATAAAAGCACATCAAATCAAGGATTCCGAATGGTGTCGGTAACGTAGGCAAGCCTACCCGTCCTATTCGTTGGAACATATGTGACAGTCGGACGAAGTCGGGTCAAGAGAGCCCCATTGAGATAAGAAGGAATCACCCCTCCGCTCTCCGGTGTAGCTTAGTCTTGCCGGACCCCCGTGCATGCATCACACTAGGAGGGTTAAGTCGGTCGAGCCTAGCTCAGTTGACCACCCAACCTATAAGCGAACCGTTTTTATCCAAGATTTATTGTTCTTTTACCATCATTCAATCTCGTAGACACTACGAATTGAAAACGTGATCTCGTTTGGGCTTTAAGGCGGTTCACCGAGAACACACACCGAAAAGCTTAACGATTTCATAACCCGTCCTCGGATCTTTAATTAGTTACTAAATTTATTAATTACCACGTATTAATTAAATTTCAACTAATTACACGAGTTTGTATACATGCCTATTTTAATTACCAAAATTAAAATTCTACATGTATGCAAGGAGTGGATTTATGATATGATGTATGTCATGGCAATTCCGATTTTATATCTATTTTATGATCAAACACATAAAAAATAAATTGCGGAAAATTTAAACACCGAGATGGATTGTTGGTACCCCCGTATTCTAATCTATCCTAGGAAAAATAAATTACAATCTTGATGTCTTCGAGTCTCGATCTTCGAATCTTGAACTCGAACCGCCGGATCACGAACCACGAACACCCGAGAGGAGAAAGGCCTTGGGTTTCGCCTTGATCTTCAATTTTTCAGCAAGATCTTCATCTTTTCCAGCCTGGATATTCAAAATTACAATAAAAGATGCTACTTTTACATATAAATTTTGAAAATTGACATAAAATAAATACAATTCCTATGCTCAATTGTTACTAAACAAAGGAGCTACAATAGATCTAACGAGTAAACAGTACCAACCCCAATCCATCTCTTCAACCAAGACATTCATAACATAAAAAAAATAAATCATAAATTTCGGCCCCCTTTCAAAAAAAAATTGGGACAAAAAAAAAAATCTACATGTTTTCCACTCCTAGATCTAATATTTTATACGTATAAATATAGATCACCATGGCGACTGATACCACTGTTAGTAATATCATCCGCAGCGGAAGCGATTTAAGGATCTAGATCTATAAAATACACGTAATAAAATAACTAGATCTATATCTACAAGGGGGTTGTAGAACATACCTCTTGGATCTCAAAATCCAAGTTGAAGAACCGCAATAGGAAGATTGCAAGTAGATGTGAAGAGCACCACGATCTTCCGTACGTGTGATCCAAGCAACTCCCGGTGGAAGGAAATCCTCGTCTCGAATCCTTCCGATATGCTACCCGGAAAAATCTCCAAGATTTTCCTCTACTCACCCTTGGCCGAAAATATTTTCTTCTCTCTACTATAGGAAGAAGTCGAATTTTATGTGTGCATTAAGGCTTGGGAGAACTCTCTTTATATAGGAGAGTAAAACTTAGCCTCCAAGGATTTTTATTTATCAAACAAAATAAATCCTTTAATAAAAGATAATTCCATAATATTCTAGAACAAATCTAGAATAATATTTATCTTTATTATTTACCATAAATATTTATCCAATAAATATTTTATGCACATGTCTTTTAAATACACAAGGAAACTAATTCCTTGTTACCTAAATTGTGCATGGGTCGAAATTTCCATCTCATTGACCTAGTCAATGTGATTTTTTCCATTCACACTAATTGCCAAGATTATGGAAAATGTCTTTTCCAATTATTTTAATTATTTAGTCCCAACTAATTTAATAGTCACTAAATAATTAATTCACATATCGATTAATTAAATTCTAATAAGAATAAAATTAATATCATTATTAGGATTCGACGTCCGAGAATAGCTATGCTATATTAGGAGGCACGTCGGGGACCATGGACTAATAATCAGCGGCTCCGATAAATCAAATAAATAATTATCTTACGAACAGAATAATTATATTCGATAAATCAATCACAGGAATATGACACCATAATCCCGTGACTGCACTCCTCCGATTATGAGATTATATTTATCTCCTCACGAGAATAATAATAAGCGTCCATTGATATAATCATTACATATGGATTAATCCTCCATAGACTGTTCATTCTAAATCGGGAAGTTACCGTTAACCCTTTTCAGAACCTCTTATCCTTATTTACCATCAACCCCCTAGTGATCAATTAATTCATACAACTCACTGGTATCTAATCAGTGTAATATGAACTCGCGATCGATCGTTTCTAGGATTAACAAATAAAGGAATCGTGTTTATCTACTTCCATAAATGGAAGGAATGGATTCCGTATCTCGTGATAAACACGTACTACTCACTCAATCCAAGTACAATGCCAAGATGGGGTAATTCGGACCACAGACTCGGTGTAATCCGTGAATCGTCAAGTCAAACTTCATACCGATTCAAGCGGTTGATCGTGATCACCTCGAGATTAAGATATATCCATAAATATGATCATCCATTGATTCGATAAGACTTTCGATTACGGAATTATATCGTGAACTCTAATCAAATCGGTCCATTTCTATATGATATATCTATCATATATAAACGCCCCATTAGGTTCTCTTAACCGAAAGTCCGGATAAGACAATCACACCTATTGTGTTCTGGCGCATTAATAGCACGTTAAAGGAGAGACCCGATACTCTCGATTAACTTCACTACGGGCTAATTGTATTTTAAGTACATCTTCACTAACTCAATCCTCCTGTGTATATACCATACACTGAGTTAAGTGATTACATAAACGATATACTTTAGGGTTTTCTGTAGTGTAAATACTATTGTCACATCGGTGAATATGAGAATAATAAATATGAATAATACCATCATTTCATTTATTAAATAAAACAATTACAAAATTGTCTTTCGGGCATCACACCTAACAATCAGTTGCCTATCCGTAGGGTAACGGACAAGTAGAGGCCGGAAACAAACAAATAATAAAGATGGTCAAGAAGAGTGTGAGTGAGTCCACAACCACGGGAGGATGGGTGGATGAGCTCCCTGCCATCTTACGGTCGCTCCGAACATTGGTGAAAACCCCCACAGGTCAAAGGCCCTTTGCGCTCACGTATGGCTTTGAGGCGATGACCCCGAACGAAATGAGGCTCCCAAGCATCAGGGTCACGAGATATGACCCCATGGAAAATGAGCTAAACAGGAAAGTTGAGCTGGACCTGGCAGAGGAAAATCGGATAGCGACCTGCCACAGGTTCATGAATTACAAGCAGATCGCCAAAAGGCATCATGATAAGAAAATCCACAGTCACTACTTCAAAGTTGGGGATTATGTCCTCCGCAATAGGAAGGCGGCTGGACTTCAGCCCGACAGGGGCAAGCTAACCGCAAACTGGGAGGGCCCTTACCAAATCTCCAGGGAAATTAAAAAATGGACTTATGTTTTGAAGGACAAGAACGGATACGAGCTTAATAGTCCTTGGCATGCGGACCATCTGAAGAGGTATTATATGTAGAGGGAAAACGCCCGGACACAGTCATGTCTACGTCCACAACGTACATGAATCAGCATATTTTTGGGTTATGGCTCTTCATTTTAATGTTCACGACATTAATGAATACGCTTTCTTATTTTGCAAATATGTAAACATTAGGCCACGTGCTCGCTGTAAATTATGTTTGGTATGTTGTAGTTTTCCTAATCTCAAAGTACTTTATTTCCACGAAAACCAAACGGCCACACCTTATTCATTCACAAAAGCAGGGGGGCCAGTAAAATGCTAAAAAAAGGAAAGAGCTAGTGGTTATAGTTTATGCAGAGATATTGATCCTTGGGCGCAAGGGTCCTTCCGAAGCTGCTAGTACAAAGACTTGAAATCAACCATGTAAAAAGGATCATACGGTTCGGATTCATATTCCTTGCAAAGTTAACAGCCTCGCGATGGATGATCATTCCCCAGTCGACGTTCACATCCGGGGTAAAGATAGCATGAAGAAGGATAGCATCTTTATCGGTCAACACTTCAAAATCGTCTGAGGGGATAGCCAGGGTATTAATAAACCGTTTCCACTCCCGGTGCCACTGACATAGCCAGGAAGTAACACCATTATGAACATGGTCTTTCTCTCTCTCGGGAAAAAATCGCCCATATACGTCAAGCCTACGGGCAAATTAAGGCTCCTCGTTGTTAAGGTCCCATGTCGTTTTGATGTGTAGGGCCGGATCGACTACGGGGAGTTGCAGGAACTCATTTATGGTAGCCGGGGTGAAAGTCACTGGGTGCCTCTAACACAAATAGAGGAGACTTCTTCAATAGAGTTGGCCTCCATAAGGATGGAATAAAATTCATGAACTAGGGTAAGGTTATTCCTGCCGCTGGGTACAAAAAGGAAATTGTGCCACCCGGAGTTAACCACGCGAAACATGGAGCCACACCCTCAATCTTGTTCATATTCAGGCCCCTATCAGCTAAGTGTGCACGATCAGAAAAATATTCTCTAAAATTTGCAATGGCAGTGACAGACGCCTTGCAAAAGAAAAGAAGATATTCGAGAGGGAGAGGAAGAGCCAGAGGAGGATATTGACATGATTTAAAGGATATGAGCAACAACTGTTGAAAAGAGGAGAATGTGATGAAAATAGCCAATCTCCCTCCCTTTATATAAAAGAGGAAGATAACCCAACGGCCGGAATTGAGAGGATCCTACGATCATAATTAGCAGGCTTTTCAAATTCCAAATTGAAGTTTGATCCACATTTAATGCAACACTGAATGCACGGTCTTCTAAGGCAACCATAAGTCCCCGACTTTAATGCTCTATCCTTCCTGACGGGAAGGGTACGTGCTCGCTTTTTCTCCTCAAGCAAGCAAGCCCGATCTGGGCGACAAGGCCGCACATGGGACTGACCGATCCAATAGGGCCGGATTACGGATGTATTTATATCCCGAATCAAGAAATATGCAAGCAAGAAAATGTAAAGCACAAACAGAATTCAATAAGTTCAATCAAAATCTATCATTAAAAGCTGAATGGAAAGATTACAAAATGACATCTAAAAATAAGACAAGTCTTCATCGAAGGAAGTTCCGGGGTCGGTAGAGGACCCGGACAGAATCTCGTCGAACACAATGTTCTGCCTAAGAAGATACTCGTCTGACGGACAAGTAGGGACCAGAGCAGAACAAAGATTGGAGACCAGCCATGGAGAACGGGATTGAGCGACCATGCTCCATGCCCGTAGCAAAAGACACCGCCTCACAATTCATCAAGAGACCCCAATCCACATATACGGTTAGGGTGCCAATAACATGCAAGAGTAGGCCCTTCTCTTATGTAACCTCCTCAAAATCATCAGTGGGGAGCGTATGAGTGTTCAGGAAGCACTTTCATGCCCCAGCATCCTCAGACAACTCAGATGCGACCCCCTATGGGGCCGACTCCCAAGTGTCAGGGAACAAGTAGTGAAGAGTGCCATTCTGGTGCACATGCCTAGATATTTCATCCTTGTTTAAAGCCAAAGCCCGCTCGTACTGAAGAGCGGGGTCAAAGTTGGGAAGATTGAAAAACTCATTGATGACGGCCTAAGTGAATTGGACCGACACGCTACGAACGGGAACGGAGGTCACCGACCCTGTAGAGCCGACCTCGGAGAGACCTGAGTAAAACTCACGAACCATAGTGGTATTATAATGACCAGCGGGCCGAGCCACCAGGTCTTCTCAACCAGACAAAGTGATCCTGAGACGTGACCCTCCATTTATCTTCCAACAGTTCAAACCCGCCTCAACCAATATGGGGCAATGACTGAAAAATACCTAGTAATTCGCCAGCACTTCATTGGAAGCCATGCTGAAAAAGGGTGATTGAACATTAGAGGGAGGCATGTTGAAAGGAATATTGTTGGAAATATTATTTATGTTTTGATGATGATTCGTCATGAAATTAGACAAATCACTTACAACCCATGATGATGAAGTAAGAATTCAATCGTTATAGTGCATAATGAAAGAAGAAGCAAGAAATGGTCTAGAGATAAATGTATAAGTTCTATCTAGAGTCTGAGCTTTGTATAGGTTGTTTCAGACAAGCATTGTAATAGAATAGGAACTAGGCGAATAGCTGAGTCATAACAAGAAAACTGATTTATAGCAAGAAAACTGAATATACACATGAAGAACTGAGGGTTCAAACTCAGTTATGCTAGAACTGAAGAAGATAAGTTCGCTGAGGGACACAGACTCAGTTGGCTTATCTAGAAGACTGAAGAACTGAGGGACACAGACTCAGTTACAAAAAACTAAAGAACTGAGGTGGCAAACTCAGTTAGAAGCTGATTTAGTCGTGACTATAAGTCAGGATTCAGGCAAGTCTGTGGTGACTCGGAATCGAAAGTTATAGATCATGTAAAATCGAATAATCTTAAGGACAAAGATTATCGATTACTTGGATAAGAAGAAGCGATTGGTGTACTCGACTTAGTCAATTGAAGTCAGATATTAAGTATACAAGGTACTCAGTTTTGAAGAAGAGTAGAAAACTGAGTTAAAGCCTTGTTAAATTTGAACTGACAATACGACAAAGATCGTACATGTGAACGTTGGCTAAACGACAGGTGTAACGGCTACAAGAGCTAGTGACCGTTACATCACCCCTATAAATACACAAGAAAATCACTTGAAGGGAGAGAGAGGAGGATCAGAAAAAGAGCTTTACAAGCATATATTCTAAGATCCAAATCCAGATCCACAAAAAATCAGATATACCTATAAAAAGGGGAAGCCAACGGAATTGCCTTGAAGACTTCAAAGAAAGATCCAGTAACCCATTAAGGGGGAAAGAAGGCATCTTGG
Organism: Gentiana macrophylla; assembly: GCA_026214975.1. NCBI lineage: Eukaryota > Viridiplantae > Streptophyta > Magnoliopsida > Gentianales > Gentianaceae > Gentiana > Gentiana macrophylla. The sequence goes on along the minus strand of CM047807.1, from coordinate 80,449,840 downwards.
TGCTACGAAGTCAGATCCAGAAGAATCAAACAGCTCACTGAATTAATCCTTGATTAATTCTAAACCTAACCTTTGTGAAAAAGGGTTGGCTGTGCATAGTTTGAAGAGAGCAATTCCACCTTTCTTCATACGGTTGCAACTTGGTTGCCACAGCTGTTGGTGCAGTCTGAGGACTATGTGTTGGTATTAGTGGTGAGGTGGTGAAGGAGCAATTCCTCCTCCGAAAGATCAGTGTGCAGGATGAAGGGAGCAATCTCACCTTTCTTCATTTTTTGTAGACAGTGAAACTATGGTGTCGTGAAGGACTGTCATAGTGCTAGGATTTTGTAATGGTTATCTCATTATTCTAGTGATACCTCCTACGCCACAGGAGAAGGGGAGACATACGGGATTACACCACCCGGAACTTCCATAAACAAATCTTGTGTTGATTTACTTTGTGCATTTGTGTTTGTTTTATTTATTGCATTATCACTCTGCAAACACTAGACACTGAGTCAGCACAGAACTGATACATAGAGAGTCTTAGAACTTAACTGACACATCTATTGCACTAAAGGCTAGTTTTATCCGCTGCTAGTTAACAAGACTAAATATAAGTCAGCATTGACTTATATTCAGTTGAGCTAACTGAACTCCGTACAAGTTAAGGGACAGAACAAAATCGAATCGAAGATCGTTTGAGTTTTCGAAACTCGATTCTCGGGCTTTTCCAGCTCGTGATTAGTTTTTGGTGACAAGTTTATTCACCCCCTCTAAACTTGTGTTAGCCTTTCCAAGGGACCAACAATTGGTATCGGAGCAAACCTTCCTTTTGGAAGAGATCTGAATTGTTACTGCTCAAGGAGATAACTGTGCATAAGTTATTTGTTCGAAGCATCCGGTTGTTAAAGACCCTTCACTGTATCAGTTGTAAAATACTTAGTTTCAATGTCTACATCTAGAACTAGAAGTTGGCTTACTCACCCTCTGACTAATTGCTTGCAAAATATATCTGATTTTCAGGATCAAATGATTGAATGGTTCAGTGCGACAAATTTACATACAAATCCAGAACCTCAACTCAGTGATGATGTGGATACAAACTTCAATGTTCATATTAACGAATCCAGAGGAGTTCTATCACTAAGAGATCTCTCAAAAGAAGAAGGAGAGAAGTTGTTGCAATTGGTTGTTGATATAGAAGATTCATCACAGCAACAAAAGAGTGTACATTCAAATCCTAAAACAGCATCAAATCATCAAGGAAAGGTACATTCTTCAAATCAGTTATCATTTGCTGAACTCAGTCTGAGAAACTCTGATCTTGTCAAGTTAACTGAAAAACTTACATTGGAACTAAAATTGAAATACAGGGAACTTGATAAAGCAAAAGATTGGAATGAGTTTCTTGAAACTGAGGTGTCAAATCTAGCTGAAAGATTAATGTCTAGTAAATTTGACAAATGCAATGATAATCCCCCACCCCTACCCAGTCTTGAGACTTCAAAAAGTATAAACTTTAGAAATCAAGATACTGGAAGATCTAGTGGATTACACAAGGAAACTAAAAATGTTAAATCTAAAAGAATCCTTGTGAAATCAACTAAGATTGAGCGTAATGGTCTATCCAGAAAAGAGTTGAGAAGGCTTAATTCTCTCAACAAAGAAACTGAAAGTAATACTTCAGTAACTAACTTAGCTGGACCCAAAAAGGTATGGGTGCCGAAGAAAACTTAAACTGTTTTTGCAGGAAAAGTCAGTTCACATTGCAAAATCCTCAGAAAACTGACTTCTATACAAAACTGAGAAGACAAAGGCTGATGAAGGACAAATTGGTCAAAAGAAGAAAACTTTCCAGCTACCATCTGACGTTTGGACTGACATAACAAATCACTCGAAGCCACGTGTCAATCTGGGAGAAAAAGTTGAAGCTCATCCCTATAAACTCCCATTGATTGTGACACGACTCTCATTTTTGAAAACGATTGATAGACGCAATCTTGACGAAATCCTGTTCAATCAACTTCAAAACTTTCAAGATTCCACCCCCAGAATTTCACAAATCAGAAATCAATGGATCATTACAACATCGATGAAGGAATCACTACAAGCCTGGACGAATTTTGTCAAAAATTCTCAAACTCCACTCTTTCAATCCAAATTGCACAGAAGATCAAAAAGATTCGAGGATTGGAGAACCTGTTTGACACAAAGGTCACTACTTTGTGTCCAGATGGCATCAGAGATTTCTATAGGAATGCCGAAATCATCAACAATGGAAAAAGCTTCAAAACAACTGTTCAAGATAAAAGCTTTACTGTTGATGAACATTTGCTGTCACTTGTCTTCGGGTTAGACATAATCGAAGGATCTTCATCTTTCAATTTTGGGAATGAAGAAAAAGACAAACTTTGGAGTGTCACTGCAATCAATAAGAAGGAGAAAAATTTCATTGGCTCCATCTATCAACAGAAGAGAGAATTCGCAATCTTGACGATACTTCTTACCAGAAACGTCATTGGTCATGTTCGAAACTTCTACACTCTCTCACCAGATAAAATGAAGTTGATATATGCTATTTGGTTTGAAGAGAGATTTGATTGGAACAAATTTATTCTCAATCAATTGATAAAACAAATTTCAAACGAAAAAGAAAGAGTCAAAGGAAGAAAGGACACTGGAGAAATGTTCTTACTGAAAAAGGGATTTACTTATCTAGTGCAAATGATACTAGATCATTTCTCCATCTCAAAAGTCACAGAAACCAAAGCAAAACTCAAATCAGTGTCCACTGGGACAAAGAAAAGAAAAATCATTGAAGAAGAAGAATGGAGTGAAGTTTAGGACTCGGTTCAAGTGAGACTGTAAGTTTGGATGATGAGAACTCGAGAAGACAGAAAGAATGTGGAACAAGTTTCAAGCAAAGAAAGCGGCGAGGACGTAATTGAAATTGAGGATGGCAAGAAAGCGAAGGGAGCGAGTCTGATGAATCTGAAGAAAGTGAAGATGAAGAAAATGAAGAAATTAAAGAAGATGATGATGTTGATGAAACTGAAGTTAGTGAATCTCCAACTAAGCTGTATGGGGAATACACTGAAAAACAGAGAGAAGCTGTGGAAGACGTAGAATTTTGTGAAACTGAGTATGAAAAGGAACTGACAGTTCATGATACTCATTTTTATTATCCAGAAACCGGGTCCTCATCACAAGTTCATGAGGCATCTACAAGCAAATTGGCAACTGAAGAGTCTCAGCATCAAGAAACTGAAGCTGAAAGAAGGAAAAATGTGGAAGAAATCATTGAAGGCGTAATGCACACCCTACAGCAGAAGATTTTCGATCTACATGATTTCATTGGAAGATCACATTTCTCAGGTCTATTTGAATACTCTAACCTCATCACCCTTCGTAGATTATTTGAAGATTGCTATCGCTTATCTTCAAACAAGAGGGAAGATAAAGTTGGTGATGAATTTAAGGATGAAGCTGGTACTGGTGGAAGCGATGCCAAAGCTGAAACAAATGAAGAATTCCTTGCCAAACAGTTGATGAAAGAACAAGACAAACAGATAAATGCCGATCTGTTAACCACTCAATTCAATGAAGAAAAAGCTGATAGTCTGATTGAGGAATTAACTGCAGAAGAGACCTTCACAGAAACAAGGACTGAAGAAGATGAAGAAACCGCAGTCAAAGTTGTGCTGAATATAAGGAAGAGACTTGCAATATGTATCAGACTGAAAGAACGATTAAAGGCAGGAGAGACAAGAACTAAGGGGGAAGCTGAACAAGAAAGAACTAAGGGGGAAGCTGAACAAGAAAGGGAAGATGAAAAGGAACCAGAAAGAAAAACTGAAAAAGAAAAACTTAATCTCATTTCGGATGAAGAAGAAAAGCTGATGGAAGAGGAAATCAAGGAAATTCTGATCAAGCTCAAAAACAAAGACAATGAAGAGGCTAATCGCTTGATCAGTGAATATCTGGAGATCAAGCCTAGAGATGGCGAATCAGTTGAAGAAGGAAAAGAAAGAAAACTTCTGGAAACTAGGAGAAGCATCTTGTAATAAACTAGGCTGTTCTAGTTTGTTATTTGTTTTGTTATGATTTCTTGCACTATTCTTTTATTATTGCTTTTAGGGAGGGTTATGATACATCATCAAAAAGGGGGAAATTGTTAGAAATATTATTTATGTTTTGATGATGATTCGTCACAAAATTAGATAAATCACTTACAACCCATGATGATGAAGTCGTAAGTAACTGTTAGAGTGCATAATGAAAGAAGAAGCAAGAAACGGTCTAGAGATAAATGTATAAGTTATATCTAGAGTCTGAGCTTTGTATAGGTTGTTTCAGACAAGCATTGTAATAGAATAGGAACTAGGCGAACAAATTGAGTCATAACAAGAAAACTGATTTATAGCAAGCGAATATACACATGAAGAATCGAGGGTTCAAACTCGGCTAGAATCGAAGAAGATAAGTTCATTTGAGGACACATACTCGATTGGCTTATCTAGAAGATCAAGGGCGAGGACACAGACTCGATTCTGAAAATCAAGAAGCGAGGTGGCAAACTCGGTTAGAAGTCGATTAAGTTGTGACTATAAGTCGGGATTCGAGCAAGTCTGTGGTGACTCAAGGCGAGTTATAGATCATGTAAATCGAATAATCTTAAGGACAAAGATTATCGATTACTTGGATAAGAAGAATCGATTGGTGTACTCGACTTAGTCAATTGAAGTCGATATTAAGTACACAAGGTACTCAGTTTTGAAGAAGAGTAGAAAACTGAGTTAAAGCCTTGTTAAATTTGAACTGACAATACGACAAAGATCGTACATGTGAACGTTGGCTAAACGACAGGTGTAACGGCTACAAGAGCTAGTGACCGTTACATCACCCCTATAAATACACAAGAAAATCACTTGAAAGGAGAGATAGGAGGATCAGAAAAAGAGCTTTACAAGCATATATTCTATGATCCAAATCCAGATCCACAAAAAATCAGATATACCTATAAAAAGGGGAAGCCAACGGAATTGCCTTGAAGACTTCAAAGAAAGATCCAGTAACCCATTAAGGGGGAAAGAAGGCATCTTGATGCTACAAAGTCAGATCCAGAAGAATCAAACAGCTCACTGAATTAATCCTTGATTAATTCTAAACCTAACCTTTGTGAAAAAGGGTTGGTTGTGCATAGTTTGAAGAGAGCAATTCCACCTTTCTTCATACGGTTGCAACTTGGTTGCCACAGCTGTTGGTGCAGTTTGAGGACTGTGTGTTGGTATTAGTGGTGAGCTGGTGAATAAGCAATTCCACCTCCAAAAGATCAGTGTGCAGGATGAAGGGAGCAATCTCACATTTCTTCATTTTGTTTAGACAGTGAAACTAGGGTGTCGTGAAGGACTGTCATAGTGCTAGGATTTTGTAATGGTTATCTCATTATTCTAGTGATACCTCCTACGCCACAGGAGAAGGGGAGACGTACGGGATTACACCACCCGGAACTTCCATAAACAAATCTTGTGTTGATTTACTTTATGCATTTGTGTTTGTTTTATTTATTGCATTATCACTTTGCAAACACTAGACACTTAGTCAGCACAGAACTGATACATAGAGAGTCTTAGAACTTAACTGGCACATCTATTGCACTAAAGGCTAGTTTTATCCGCTGCCAGTTAACAAGACTAAGTATAATTCAGCATTGACTTATATTCAGTTGAGCTAACTGAACTCCGCACAAGTTAAGGGACAGGAACAAAACTGAACTGAAGATCAGTTTGAGTTTCTGAGAAACTCAGTTCCTGGGGCTTTTCCAGCTCAGGATTAGTTTTTGGTGACAAGTTTATTCACCCCCCCTCTAAACTTGTTTTAGCCTTTCCAAGGGACCAACAAATATTAATGAGGAAAGGGCTGCAGGAGTTGGTTTGCAGAAGAAACTCAAATTTTCAAGTGTGAATGAATATGATGGCTAAACCCTCCTTTTATAGGAACAGCCAGTAGGACCTATGGTCCAGATCAAGCTAATCCGATGGATGGGGATAATTCTTTTCAAATTCAAAACTTCACAAAACGGTTAAGAGACAAACCAGCTTCTTTAAATGCTCGGTCAGTTACAGACTCAACAATAAAGGCTACCGTTACCAAGGTAGCAGTCATAAATAAGCCTTTTATAAAATCTTTTACCCAGCTCTTCATATTTTTCAAGATCGCCCTCGCATGAAATACAGAGAGAAGGAAAGCACACTCATTGATGGCACTCAGCGTACCAGTCGGGGTCACAGGGCAAGGGCTCTACTCTAATCAAGGGCACCCCGACTGCAGACCCCGGGATCCCTGCAGCCCGGCTAAATACCTCAGCAACATCTAATAAGGCTCGCAAGCTAAATGTCTATTTCTGACGAAGAGTACTTTCCTCTAACCCCAAGGTTTCTTGTATCCTCCGAATAAGTTTCTTGTCACCATCATGGTCTTGGTAGGTCTTAATCTACTCAGTGTTATAGATCCCTGCGCGGACATTCGGGAGCGGCCACCCAACTCACGACTCCACACGCATACTGATCGCGTGCAAAGCACTTACTAGCAATATGACTAGGTCTATCGTAGTAGAGTACGGGCGAGTCAAGGTCAATCCCACAGAGACTCGTAAGAACGTCAAATTATCAAGATTGAGCTTGTCACAAATTTGGTCTATGGCCAACTAAAATATAGACAGTAGTAAATTTGGTGCCACTGGTGCCTCAAACTAACTAGGTTACGCTAGTTCTCACAAAGCAAACAAGAGTTTCTAATGTATTAGTTCAATTATGAGTAATTAGTTATTCCCCCCACACATGCAATAGTCCTCCCCATTGGTGAATTTTAATTCATTATCAGCTACGGGTACAACTCCTAACACTATCTACTCCGACCATGTTAGTAGACAATCTATACGCAAGCTACCCTCCTTATTGGTCCGTAATAGTCCATACGCATAAAGAACTAGAGCTGTCGATATTGAGTGCTAACTCATACCGCAAACCCGCCTAGACAGCTGTCGACATTGATCAGCACGTTCCTAGGGTCCATCAAGATAATGTCCAAACTAACACTTCACTATTCGTATTTCTTGCAAGTTTTACATATACATGAAAATAGTTGATCAGACTACTAACATGTAAATTAAATCTATCGATCAACGTTGCTTGCACCGATTATCATGAATTAGTAATTTACTAGGTATTCAGATCTAGCGATATAGACCGTCGCAGATCTGAAGAACGCAATCACTAATTCATGATTTCTTCACCAACGAATTAGATCTATAACACATGGGGTAAAATAAACTAACTACTACATAATTAAACTAAGTAGGAAATTAAAACATACTAGTCGAATAGAACAACGATAGTTCTCCATCTTGGAAAGGAAAGAAAATCATACCCTCGAAGACGAACGTAGATCTCCCTCGGATCTCTCCCAAGGCGGCGACTCCGTCGTCTCTCCAACCAAAACTCATAAAATTAATAAAATAAAGAACAAAGAAATTTTATTGCATAATAATTGTAGTACATCTGTGCTACCAATGTTACATTGAACTCTGAGGCGAAGCCTCTTATTTATGGGTACATAAACCGACTTAGAAACACCTAGTTGTACCCCTCGTCCAAGAAAACGCGTTTCTGAAGATTCTGGAACCTCGGTAAGTCGGTGCCTATCCTCGGTAAACCGAGGTCAATTTTGTCCTTTTTCTTCTGCCGACTTAGCTTGGAATGTTCTGGAATACCCTAGGCCTATTCCTTTCGCTGAGTCCACTCCATATTCTTCCATAATGCTCAGCCCAATATTTCGTATCCTGAAAATAATCAAATAATGCACGAAATAATATCGAAATAGGGAAAATAAACGCTAAGAGCAGATTTCTCGAATTACGAACCCGACATATGATATTCAACTTAAATGGTTCATATTTATAGGTCGAAACAACTATTTTTAGCTCATAATGGATAGAATGTTGTTGTCGTAGGATAGACTATTTTAACCGTCATCAACTACCCCCCACTAGCCTTTTGCTCGTCCTCGAGCAGAGTATCGAGGCGGAATGTACCCCCAAGAGAATCCCCATCAAGTACCACATATTCAATAAAGATTTCCGGCAGAAACATACATCTAGCCACAATCCATAAGTTTCCCATTAATCACTACTTATCATGCATTAATATGTCGTGTGATGAATCACTCGTGATAGTGCATTTGTTAGGAGAATCAAGTTGTATTAACCCCACAATCTTAACATACCTGCGCATACACTCGCTCATCTTGCCTTCAGACTTGGTTACACAACATGGTACCTTAATTGGGTCGGGCGGACTCGGGGACTGAGCATCGCTCTTAAGTCCTCATTTGTTTCTTTTTATTCGAGGATCGTGCCCTTTTTACATGAGTTTGCTTCCCTCACTGACTTTATTGCATATTTTTTTCAATTTTTCAGAATTTTTTTTCTGGCATATTTCCTCACTTTTTTCTCTTTCTCTCAGAAGCCCATTTGTCTCGGCAGGGGCGGCGGAAGTAAGAACCATTTGGGTCAATTGACCCTCAAAGTAAAAAAAAAAATTATAGGTATTTTCTACACTATTTAAAATTTGTATACACTAATATGTACTAACTGACCCACTAAATTTTTTAAAAATTGACCTTTGACCAATATCCTATTGGGATTTTTAAAATTAATACTTATATACACTTATAATATGATGTGTCATGTTAGATTCCCGACCCGTATCCATGAATTCCTGGAGCCGCCCCTGTGTCCCGGTTACCTCTTGTGGCATTCAAGTTGCTTCCCTCGTCTTACAACAATTTGTTAAAGTATATAGACAGACAAATAATGATTCCCGGTTAAAACAATTTATCATCTGATCTTAAACACTTCTCACTCAGATTATGTGCTCAAATATTGATTGCTATGATAGAATAATAATTAATAAGTTACTACTTCGTGCAACATAACATATGCTCATTCTTCCATACTAAATTGAATATGTTATAGCCAACTTGAAATTGAACTTGGGCTCCTTTTCTACCGATTCCTTACTCGAAAACGTGCACTAAGCAAGCTAAAACAGTGTTAAATTTTCAAAGTTATTCCCTTTTTTTTCAACTACCCAACTAAGACGCCTACCCCCCACTTATTATAGACATTGTCCCCAATGACTAATAATAAAGAAAAGAAAAGGTACTTAGCTCTGAAATTAATTGGCTGAGTCAAAGTGAATCCCGGAGCAGAATCATTAGCTCCTAGGTCATTCCTCTTCCAAGTTGTTACATGCTTTCCAAAATACTTTCAAAAACTGTAAGTAACATGCGAAGGGCAATAAGTAAATAAGGTGGTGGTAATTGTGCATACAAGCGGAATGCGCAAAAACAGTTTAAGCCACTTTATTCTTTATTGGCCTAAGCAAGACGCGAAAACTTTTACGAGGGTAGCACATGAGAATCGCGAAAGAAAAAACCACATATATCTCTAGCCAGATGACCGAAGATATATGTGATGTAAAAAACCTTGCGATTGTCATGCTACTTTATTGACTCAAAGTAAAATAAACAAAAGCAATAAATAAGGGTTTAGAAATAGTTCTAAGTTTATAGTCGCCAGCTCGACTATACTAATAGGACTCATGTATTTGTGATTTGGATCCGTCAACGTAAAGAATTCCAACTCAGGGTTATACTTGTGCTCTAGGTAATGCTTCAGCATGTGGCTGTTTACTGTGAAAGTCTGCCTTGAGTATTCATTTCTAACTTCACATTCACCTCAATTGAAGACTTTCATGACTACTTGTGGTCCATACCATCTAGACTGCAGTTTCCCAGGAAAAAGACGAAGATGTGAATTATATACCAGTACCTTATCTCCAACTTGAAATATGCGGTGCAAAATCCTCTTATCTTGTAGGCGTTTCGTTCTTTCCTTGTAAATCTTAGCATTCTCATATGCTTGAAGTCTAAACTCCTCCAATCTATTCAAATCTTGCACTCTCTTTTCACCGGCTAAATTCTCATCCATGTTTAGAAACCTCATAGGCCATAACGCTCGGTGCTCAAGTTCTACTGGTAAATGACACACTTTTCCAAACACTATCATATATGGTGACATCCTAATCGTGGTCCTATAAGCGGTTCTGTATGCCCAAAGATCGTCATCTAATTTCAAAGATCAATCTTTCCTCATGGGATTCACAGTCTTCTCTAAGATCCTCTTAATCACTCTGTTCGTGACTTCTACTTGTCCACTCGTCTTGGGGTGATATACTGCTGCAATCTTATGTCTAACCCCATATCTCATCATCAACATCTCAAACAACCTATTAAAGAAATGAATCCTGCTGTCACAATTATGGCTCTGGGCACTCCAAAGCTCGTCAAAATATTTTTCTTAAAAATCCTCAGGACAACCCTGGCATCATTAGTAGGTGAGACCACTTCCTCCACCCATTTGGAAACATAGTCAACTACTACTAGGATGTAACGATTTGATTCTGACGATGTGAAGGGCCCTACAAAATCAATTCCCCAAACATCGAATAAATCCACTTCTAAGATACTCTACAGTGGCATCTCATTCCGCTTAGAAATATTACTGGTCATTTGACAAAATGACAGGCTCTTGTAAACATGTAAGTAGATTTATGAATTGTTGGCCAGTAGAATCCACACTGCAGTACCTTTGCTGATGTCTTGTCTGGCCCATTGTAACCTCCAGCTTCTCTAGAATGACATAGGTGAAAAATACTTGGAATCTCATCATCATGGATGCATCTCCTAAGAATATCATCAGGGCACAATTTGTATTGGTAGGGATCGTCCCAATGGTAATGCTTTAGATACATGAAAAACTTCTTCTTATCCGCATTCATGAATTCCGGTGGTAGGTACCTTCCTGCTAGATAATTGACAATGTTAGAAAACCAAGGGTATACTTTGCCCACACTTGATGTATTTTGTCAGGGCTCAGATTCAACTCAAGCTACCACTGAGATGGAAAAAAGTTGTTCATCAGGAAAGCTCTCATTGATCTCATTCGGTTGCTCTTCTTCCAGCAAAGTTAATCTCGACAGGTGGTCAGCCACCTGGTTCTCAGATCCCTTTTTGTCTTTAATCTCAACATCATACTCTTGTAAGAGTAGAATCCATCTCAACAATCTCAGCTTGGAGTCTTTCTTGGTTAGAAGGTATTTCAAAGCTGCATGGTCATTGAATATAGTGACTTTCGATCCTATCAGATATGGTCGAAACTTGTCAAATGCAAAGATACAGCTAAGAGTTCCTTCTCTGTAGTTGCATAATTCCTCTGGGCACTGTTACAAGGTACGACTGGACTAGTAGATAGGCTTAAATAATTTATCCTCTCTTTGTCCCAGGGCTGCTCCAACTGCCATGTCACTTGCATCACACATTAGCTCAAAAGGTTTGTTCCAATCTGGTGCAACCAGATTTGGTCGGTTATAAGCATTTGCTTTAAGGTGTTGAACGCTTTCTACACTCTTCTCCAAACACAAAAGGCACATCCTTTGCAAGTAATTCTGTCAAAGGTCTAGAAACTTTAGAGAAGTCCTTAATAAATCTCCTATAGAATCCTGTGTGGCCAAGAAAGGCTCGCAACGTCTTCAAGTTTGTTGGAGGGGGTAAATTTTCTATCACCTCAATCTTTGCCTTATCAACCTCCATTCCTCTCCTTGAAATCTTAAGACCCAACACTAATCCTTCTGTAACCATGAAATGGCAGTTCTCCCAGTTAAGTACAAGGTTGGTCTCTTCACATCTCTTTAGCACTCTACTCAAGTTGTCCAAGCACTTATCAAAGCTATCCTCAAATACAGAGAAATCATCCATGAAAATATCCAGAAAATTCTCCACCATGTCCGCAAATAACGACATCATGCGCCTTTGGAATGCTGCTGGTGCATTACAAAGTCCAAAAGGCATGCGATTGTACGTAAAAGTTCCATAGGGACATGTGAAAGTTTTTTTCTCTCGGTCCTCAGGTGCAATATGAATCTGATAGTAACCAGAATATCCATCTAAGAAACAATAAAAAGCATGACCGCTTAATGTTTCCAACATCTGGTCAATGAATGGTAAGGGAAAATGATCTTTATGAGTTGCATCATTCAGTTTCCTGAAATCAATGCAAACTCGATGTCCAGTAATTAGTATCATAGGGATTAACTCATCAAACTCATTAGCTTGTACATGGAATCCTCCTTTCATGGGCACCATATGAATCGGGCTCACCCATTCACTGTCTGCAATCGGGAAAATGATTTCCATTTCCAACATTTTTATAATCTCTTCCTTAACAACATCCTTTAGTTGTGGCATCAGCCTATTTTGTGGGTGTGCTACCGCTTTCTTTTCATGGTCTATAGAGATCTTATGCATGCACACCGATGGGCTTATTCCTTTAATATCTGCAATCGTCCACCCAAAAGCTCCCTTATGCTCTCTCATTACTCTTAAAAGTTTCTCCTCCTCTGAAGGTGATAGTAACAATGAAATTATAAGGGGAAGAGTATCATCTTGCAAGTTCACGTACTTCAGATGAGATGGCAAAAGTTTCAACGTTAAGTTCCTTGGTGGTTCTTCCAGCGATGAGCTTAACAGCATACCAGTCAGTTGTAAGTCAAAGAACTTGTGCCACTAAGGTCTATGAATTGCTCCTCCTAATTCCACAGAAGATATTGGCTCTACTTCATGCACTTAATCTTCACTACACCCTGACTAGGTTTCCTCATAACTTTTTACTTCCGCTTTCAGGAGCAAAGTCTCTGCTACCTCAGGGTCTAGTGCCACTTGCTAATATAATACTAAAACAAGATTGTCTATGGCGTCTAGCATGTAACATGCATCTCCTTCATCTTGAGCATACCTCATTGAGTTCATCACATTGAACACTACTCGGTCCTCATTCACTCTTAGAATCCGCTCACCCTTATGAGCATCTATCAATGTCTTGCTCGTTGCTAGGAAAGGTCTTCCTAAGATCAATGTAACATCGTGGATAGCTTCCATATCTAGCACCACAAAGTCTACAGGAATACAAACTTATCAACTTTCACCAAAAGATCCTCCACCACTCCGCAAGGTTGCTTCATAGAGATGTTTCATTCAACTCTTTCATGCCTAACTTATGACAGATGGAGAGTGGCATTAGATTGAAACTGGCTCCAAGATCATACAATGATTTGTTTAGGCACACTCCTTCAATTGTGCAAGGTATGAAGAAGCTCCCAGGGTCTTTACACTTAGGAGGCAGTTTGCGTTGCAAAACTTCCGAGCATTCCTCGTTAAGGCAAATAGTCTCAAGGTCTAATAACTTCATTTTGGTAGATATTGCTTCCTTCAAGAACTTCACATACTCTGGCATTCCGGCCAGAACTTCTACCAAAGGAATATTCACTTGCAACTACTTAAACATCTCTATAAACTTTTTATAATGAGCATCATCATTGTTCAGTTTATTTTTCCTTGGGGGATGGGGTAAATTAGCAGGATTAATAGTTTCAGTTTGTGAAGACTTATCTGCTGCTGCTCTGCCTGATTCTCTATTGAATTTTTAGAATCTCGGATTACCGGAATGGTGTCCTGGTTTACCGGCCGCTCTTTTTCTCTAGATTCTGCTGCGTTTTGCTGTTGACTGCTTTCTGATTCTTCCTGGATAGTTTGTATAACTGGTCCAGGAAGTTCCTTTCCACTTTTAGTCATGATTGCATTCACGTCCTTCGGGTTTTCTTAGTATTACTTGGTAATCCTCCCGAAGGACTGGCTGACACTTGTTCGGCGATCTGCCTTACTTGGGGCGACAGATTCCACACTAAGGCTTCCTGATTGGTCAGTCTTGTATCATTTTTCTGACAATATGTGGTGAAGTTTGTATTCAGCTCAGTCATGGATTTCGTAAGTTGATTGACCATGTCGATCACAGTTGAGCTCATTTCATTCATGGCTGCTTCTCAACCACCTGACTTGTTGAATTGAGGCACGAATCCACCGGTTTGTCTCGGTCTCTCTTCACCATTAGAATCACTTTGTCAAAAACCCCCTATAGGGTCACTTAATCTAAAACTAGGGTGGTCATGAGAACCTGGGCGATATCCGCCCCCATAAGGATTTCCTTGCCTCCCTATATAGTTCACGTCTTCGGTGTTGGTTGCTTTGATATCTTGTACTTTGTCAACCTTGGCAATGCGATCATGCATGCCATCTATCTTCTCATTCATCGCCATTAGCTGGTATAAGATCTTTTGAGAAGTATCTTCTCCAAATACGCCTTCAGCTACTTTGGCGGTTTCAATCTAATGCATTCCCTATTGACTGGTGAGTGCGATTTATTCCAATTTCTGTTCAGCTTCTTCAGGTGATAGCAACGCAAAACATCCGTTGATCAATGCATCAACTCTCATTTGTTAACTTTGTCGTAATCCGTGATAGATACGAGCAGAGTGATATCATGGTGAGGGCATCTCCTCTGTGCTTCCTTAAATCTTTCCCATGCTTCTTCAAAGGTTTCAGTGGGTTTCTGCTTGAAATTCATGATGTCTTGTCTCATCTATAGTGACTTCCCAGGTGGGCAGTACTTGTTCATAAACTTCTCCAATAGATCGGTCCAAGTTTGGATCAACCTGGTGCTAGAGACAATAACCATATTTTCGCTTTGTCTTTCAGAGTGAATGGAAACAACTTCAGCTTGATGTTATCTTCACCTACTCCTGCTGGTTTGACCGTGCCGACTATCTCCAAGAAGTTGGTGACGTGTACACTAGGATCTTCATTCGGTACTCCATGAAAGGTAGTGTAATTTGTCACCATTTGTATCACATTTGGTTTCGGGTGAAATACCTCAGCCGCATTCTCTGGCTGGACAATTGCTGGCACGAATTGCTCAATCGTCGGCAGTGCATAACTCTGTAGAGTTCTCCTATCTGCTTGTACAACAACTCCTGCTCCATTTTGTCCATTCTATCCGTTCTATTCCATGTTGATTTCTGTATCCTCCAAATGTGGAATCTCTTCTTCCATCTCGTTGTGATCTCCTTCATGCGTACTCAAGACTCAACAAAAATAAAAAGTTAGTTACTTGCCTCGGAGGGGTCATTACACACGCTGGCGAGACTAAAAATCTGAGACTCGACTATGGACTTGTGAATCGACAAGCGAATGATTACGCTAAATCGGGGACCCTTGGTTTACCGTGGTATACCCTCGGTAAAAGGGAAGCAATTTTTCTAGATTTTAACAAAACTGACTCTGTATGACTCCAGTATAAACTGACTATAAAACAGAATCAAATAAGCAGACTCAAATATATACAGACACTCAATCTCCAATAAAAAGTATTCTTGACACGAGTCCCCGGCAACGGCGCCAGAAAATCTTGATCACGTGCAAAACACTTACTAGCAATAGGACTAGGTCTATTCTAGTAGAGTACGGGTGAGTCAAGGTCGATCCCACAGAGACTCGTAAGAATGTCAAATTATCAAGATTGACCTTGTCATAAATATGCTCTACGACCAACTAAAATATAGACAGTAGTAAATTTGGTGCCACTGGTGCCACAAACTAACAAGGTTACGCTAATTCTCATAAAGCAAACAAGAGTTTCTAATGTATTAATTCAATTATGAGTAATTAGTTATTCCCCCACACATGCAATAGTTCTCCCCATTGGTGAATTTCAATTCATTATCAGCTACGGATACAACTCCTAACCCTATCTACTCCGACCATAGTATTAGACAATCTATACGCAAGCTACACTTCTTAGTTGGTCCGTAATAGCCCATACACATTAAGAACTAGAGCTTTCGGTATTGAGAGCTAACTCATACCGCAAACCTGCCTAGACAGCTGTCAACACTGATCAGCACGTTCCTAGGGTCCATCAAGATAATGTCCAAACTAACACTTCACTATTCGTATTTTAAGCTAGTTTTACAAAGACATGTAAATAGTTGATCAGGATACTAACATGTAAATTAAATCTATCGATCAACGTAGCTGGCATCGATTATCATGAATTAGTAATTTACTAGGTATTCAGATCTAGCGATATAGATCGTCGTAGATCTGAAGAATGCAGTCACTATCTGAAGAATGCAGTCACTATTTCATGATCTGAACACATGGGGTGAAATAAACTAACTACTACATAATTAAACTAAATAGGCAATTAAAACATACTAGTCGAATAGAACAACGATAGATCTACATCTTGGAAAAGACAGGAAATGATACCCGAAGACGAGCGTATATCTCCCTCGGATCTCTCCTTAGGCGGTGACTCCATCATCTCTCCGACCAGAACTCATAAAATAAATAAAATAAAGAACAAAGAACTTTTATTGCATAATAATTGTAGTAGTTGTGTGCTACCAATGTTACATTGAACTCTGAGGCGAAGCCTCTTATTTATAGGTACATAAACCCACTTAGAAACACCTAGTTCTACCCCTCGTCCAAGAAAACGTGTTTCTGAAGATTCTGGAACCTCGTTAAGTCGGTTCTTATCCTCGGTAAACCGAGGGAAATTTTGTCCTTTTTCTTCTGCCGACTTAGCTTGGAATGTTCTGGATTACCCAAGGCCTATTCCTTTCGTTCAGTCCACTCCAGATTCGTCCATAATGCTCAGCCCAATATTTCGTATCCAGAAAATAATCAAATAATGCATGAAATAATATTGAAATACGGAAAATAAATGCTAAGTGCAGATTTCTCGACTTACGAACCTGACATATGATATTCAACTTAAATGGTTCATATTTATAGGTCGAAACAACTTAGCTCATAATGGATAGAATGTTGATGTCGTAGGATAGACTATTTTAACCGTCATCACATACACCGGGTATTCCAGCCAGAGACCTTATCTGAGAGATCAAAAAACAACTGGAAGTCGCGCCTCCGTGGACCTAGCTGCCCCTTATTTAACCTTGAAAGAGTGTAGAAATAATTGAAAACTGGCAAACTGGCAAACTGGGCTAACCACCATACAATCGACATGCACTCATGAAGCCCACCAAAACTCAAGCTAGCCTAGAGAAAGTTCACTGGGAAGAGTGTTCATAATTGTCATGAACTTTACCAAGAATGGATCAAAAGGTGGGCGGGATCCACCCATGAAATGGTCATAATGAAGGAAAACGTAATCCCACGGAGATCTACAGCAAAACCTCTGCATAGTTCTACTCCCCTCACAGGGAGTGAACCGATAGTCTGGAGAGACGTCATAATCGGCCAGGGCTTCAGTATAGTCATCGGCCAAATAAAATTTCCTCCACTCTTTGCCGATTTCCTAATCGAAAACCTTTTGGTTGTCAAGCTCAGCATACCCCTCTGGAGTGTACTGTTTAGGCGGCCGCGGATACTTTTCCTTGGACTCTTTCCACTTCTCGCATTAAGGTTTCCATCTGCCTCCCTGGCCTTGCTCTAAAATGCCAGGGGCTTCTTCATCAGCCATCTCAAACTCGAGATGTGTGGCGTACTCCACTAGGGTCTGTTCACCCTGTTGACCTCATCGGGCCCATACTACATAGCTTCCTGATTCTCATCATCACATTGAGTGTGCTCTGAGGACATCCTGAAAAACACAAGGGCAAGGCAGATTGTCAGTCACCTAGACTTTGGAGTCAGGCCAAGATGAGCGTGTCCGCTCATCATGAAACCTCGGCCCTCTGTTTTTCTCGCCGAAACCGTAACAGTCGAATCTTAGCCCCAATCAGTTAAATTCTAGGGAAAGCCAAATTAAGCCCTAAGGAAGAGGAAAATGGGGTAGCTTGGGCAAAGATCAGCACAGACCAAACTCATATAGGGGATACAACTCTTTGGAGTACCACATGGACAGGCGTAAACATGGAGCGTCATACAAGAAAAGCGGAAGTAAAATCTACTCAAAATCACTTAACATTCAAGCATTTGATGCATAGTTCGGGCAAAACTATCTAGTAAAAACAATTAAAGGCACACAAAAGTAAATATGGATGACAAATCGAAGCTTTTACCCAGAAAGTTGATGATTTTATAGAAACAAGATGAAGATTGATCAAAAAACCTGAACGCACTACCGAAAATGCTAAACTTCCGCCGTTAACTGCTACTCGAATGCCGAATTCTTCAACCGTCACAGTAGTTACATAACCGAGGTCACGCCTCATACAGTGACAAGTTGGTGCAACCGTCTCATACAGTCACAGATTTCAAGCCTATCCGCTTAACATGGCAGCACATAAGCCTGTCTGCTTAATAACACAGCACATAAATCTGTCTGATCCATAGCACAGTATCGACGATTACCTGCTTCATAGCACAACCTCATGTGATGAGTCATATCATGACATAAAAGTCACCAAAACCCGCCGTTCATAGGGCGATCCCAAACCTGCCCGTCACACTGCACAGCGTTCCTTGCTTGTGTGCATTATCACACAAAGCACTACGCAACGAGTCATTCCACAACATAAAAGTTACCCCAAAACCCGCCATGCGTAAAAGTGGTCCAAAGTCTGTTCGGCTCAAGTGCACAGCTGTTTAGGGTGATTTTCTATGATTTATATCGTTCTATTTCGTAACAATTTTCCTCTGTACTCTGATGTTTTGCATAGAAAGTGAACGTTTATTTGATTTATTAAGCAAGTGATGTTTGGAATGGTTTAATCGCAAAGTTGGTTGAATTATGAGGTTTTATTGTTGATTTTCTATCGATTTGAATGATTTTACACTTTGCAATGTTTTTGATATCTTGTAGATACACGAATTTGGCTTAAAAGAGGTTTAAAAGATGTTCAAGTGAGGATTTACATGGAAGAAAAAGGATAAAGATGAGAGTGGATTGAAGATTCAACTTGAATTTGGAATGAAGTTGAACTGAACGAGCGTCTGAAGCTCCGTCCAGATGGACGGGCGTTTGAGGAGTCGGACGGGTGTCCAGGAAGAAATAGTGGATTCAGAGTATTGAGATTTTTGCTGGACGAGCGTCCAAATTTACATAGGACGGGCGTCTGACATGACTCGGCCCGACTCGAAGATTTTATGCTAGCTGGACGGGCGTTCAAGACTCTGGACGAGCGTCCATACGCCGACCTAGCAGAGACCGACTTAAAACTCTATAACTAGTCGCGTTTTCTGAACCCTAAAGGGGAGATAATTACATTAGGCGGCCAAAGAACCCTTAGGGGCGATTTTTTAGTGTTCTCCATCCTTGATATACAACTTTTATGCTTTTGATTTCCTAGATAAATTTCTCCAATGTTATGTACTTCATAGAAGTTATTTCGAGTATTCAAACGATGCTTAGAGGCTAAAAGCTTTTGGAACAAGCGTTGTGAAGCCATTCTATCAACAATTTGATTTCTCGTTGGATTATCTTGTGAGTTTTTATTAAAAGTTGTATCTTTATTATGTTTTACTTGTTGTTATGCAATTTAATCGATAGATACCTTGCATGCTTGACGTTTAATGTTTGATGAAAATCGTTATTAAACCCTAGATCACCGTAATAAAGATTAGATCTTTAATCTAATTAACGAGAGTTGTTAGGTTGAATTTCTAGATTAGAGATTGAGAAATTTCACACCTTTGCTATTAAAAGCGTTAATCTTTAGGATCGAAAGATAAGAGATTGATAGACGAGTTTTCTAAGAGATTAGAAATTCATACCTTTGATAGGTGAATCACAACTTTTGATTAATCATCACTAGATAATCTAGAGAAGAAATTGAATGTTATAGAATTGGTGGATCAATTACTTGTTCGTTCGTTAAATTATTGATTAAAATCGCTTGAACTTGACTTGCTTAGCTAAGTTAGAACTTTTTACTGCATGTTTAGGTTTTAGAATAGATTATTTTAGATAATTCGGTTCGTAATCACGTTTCCTGGCATTAGATTTCTAATCTTCTGTCTAGTTTACTTTCGTTATTTCCGTTTTTAGTTGTTACGTGTTGATCGTTTTTATTTTCTATTAATTTTAGTAATAGTAGTTGTGACATCTTTAGGTTAGTTAGATAAAAACTAGGTAAACAACCTCGATTCCCTGTGGATTCGACTCCGGTATTAACCTCTATACTACGATCCCTGCACTTGGGGTAAACCGGATTTATTTTTATTACTTGTTTATCCGAGACAAGTTTTTGGCGCCGTTGCCGGAGAATCGGTACGGTTGCCTAGTTTTTCAATTTTTAATTTTTTCATAGGTAGGTACCTGTAGAGTTGTTGTCATCACCAAAAAAAAAAAAATTACTACGGAATATATATAGCCGCCCTTTTGAATTATATATATATTTCCAGCCGCCCTTCTTGAATTCGTTTGGTGCTCACACCCGAATCACAGCACTAAGTCCCCAATTTGACTTATTTGATTGTGCCGTATAAAAACAAAACAAAAAAAAAAAAACAAAAGAGTTGACCTAGTTTGTTTATTTTAATTTGTTCTATTTTATTTAGTCGGCAAAAAAAAAAAAAAAAAAAAAAAAAAAAAAAAAATGCCGCATTTCGGACGTGAGCTTCACACCCCGGTGTGTCAAATTTCACACCTGTGACATTTTTGTAGTCTCAAAAAAAAAAAAAAAAAAAAAAAAAAAAAAGGGAGAGGCTTGCAATTGACGAAAATATCACACCCAGGTGTGAAACATTTTCACACCCGTGAAATATTGCAGTCACCTAATTTCATTACTTTTTCCGTGTCTTTTGCTTCCCACCTTTCTTACTCACATAAGCACCTCTTCACACACCATCCCACTCATTTCTATACCTTTTTTTTTTTTTTTTTTTTTTCCGGTCTGAACACCTAGTGTCCCTTCTAGAGAGTCGGTTTTGTGTCGACCGAGTGTTATTTTTTTTTTTTTTTTTTTTCTATTCTCTGTTATATTCTGTATTAGTATTCTGTTTCTGTTTTTTTTTCGAACCTGTTTCGAGTCTGTTTTAGTTTAATTTTTATTTAGTGAGTCTAATTAAAGGATTATACTTTAAGGTTTCTAATTGTTTGTTATTGTTTCTGTCTTGCAAAAATAAAAAAATAAAATAAAAAATAAAAAAACTCGGAGCAATTCGTGCGGACATCTTGTTTTTGGTTTTGGTTTATGCAAACTCGGAGTCAGAAAGGTCCACTGTTGTACACCCCTGACCTCGAGCGAACCATAGTCAGACCAAATAGGCGAAGAGTCCGTCCTGCGGTTCTTCCTGACGAAAGGAGTACGGCCGATCAAGATCTCGAACGAAATCTAGCAATAGAAATCGAAGAAATCGTCATTATGGCTGCAGACGATAGACGTACGTTGGCTGACTACGCCATGCCTGGTGAAGTCAAGGTCAACCCGGCAATTGTTTTTCCCGCCATTAATGCACCAAATTTTGAACTCAAACCCGGTCTTATCCAAATGATGCAACACGCATCAATCTTTCATGGTTTCCAATATGTGAATCCTCACACTCATGTACACACATTTTTGGAAATATGTGGTACAACTCGCATACAAGGGGTAAATGAGGATGCAATAAAATTGAAGCTATTTCCGTTTTCCTTGAAAGGGGAGGCGAATGAGTGGTACAACTCTCTGCTGCCGAGTCAATTACCACTGGCCGAACTCGAGAAAGAGTTCACGAGTCAATATTTCCCACCATCCAAAAAGCAGCAAAGGTTTACAAGTGAAATTTTCACTTTCTATCAAAAGGAAAATGAGTCTTTCTTCGACTATTGGAAGAGGTTCAAAGCTCTCATTCGAAGATGCCCCCATCATGGTTTGGACTTGCAGAGGCAAGTCAACACGTTTTTCAGTGGATTGACCGAACTCACTAAGGGCATGGTCAATAGTTCTTCTGGAGGGGCATTCTTGAGGAAAACACCTGCAGAGGGGTGGGCATTATTTGAGGATATTGCCAAATACAACTATGCCCTCTCGTCTCATGCTATCCAAGCACCTCCTCCTCCTCCTCCTAGGATCGAGGAGGTAAATATGCAAAATCATATTGCCATGCTGCAACAGCAGGTGGCTGCTCTTTCAATGTCTCCAAATCCAACGAATCAGAATCTATCGTTCCCGTAGAACTCTCAAGTTCTGTTTTGCGAAAATTGTTGTCAAACTGGCCATATGGTTGGCCAGTGTCAATTTATTTCCCCTTCAACCTATCAAATCAATGCTGTCCAGAATCAGGGATAGTACAATCCAGTCACTTGCCAGGCATGTGATAATGTAGGGCACACTGCTCGTTTCTGTCCTATGGTTGGACAGAACGTTCACTACTACAAAATTGGACATAGGTCACACTTAAGATATGAAAACAATCACAGTTTCAATAAAACTGAGACAACGAAAATATATATATCACACTTACAGCTTTCTATCACGCTTATTGAAAAACTGAGATAAATTATATTAATCAATCTCATTTTTAAAGTGTGACTTAATTGATATGATTTTTCTGTCACAGTTATTGAAAAACCGAGATAAATTATATCAATTAATCTCACTATTAAACTGTGACTGAATTGATAAATTTTTTTTGTCACGGTTTCTAAAAAAGCGAGATAAATCATATATATCAATCTCACATCTAAAACAGTGACATAATTGATATGATATTTTTATCACAGTTATTGAAAAAACGAGATAAATTATACCAAACTATCACACTTTTAATCTGTGACTAAAATGGTATGATATTTTGTCACGGTTATTGAAAGCGAGATAAATTATATCAATTACTCTCATTTTTAAAGCGTGGATTGAATTCATGATATTTTTGTCACAATTATAGAAAATGTGAGACAAATTATTTCCACTAATAAGAAAAGAGATATAGATCACACTTATCTAAAGATAAGGATCACACTTTTAAAAGAACCGAGACAAGTAAAATGTATATATATCACACTTAATTTTTTTTATCACGGTTATTAGGTGTGAAAAAAAAGAATGATCACACTTTTTAGGTGTGATTGAAATAATAATAGATCTCGGCTTTTAAGTGTGATAACAACTACTAAATAGATCACAGTTTTTAAATGTGTTGAAATTATAATCGATCTCGGTTTTTAAGTGTGATAACAACTAAAATAAATCACAGTTTTTAAATGTGTTGAATTATAAAAGATCTCGGTTTTTAAGTGTGACAACAACTAAAATAGATCATAGTTTTTATTATCACGGTTTTTAAGAAAACTGAGACAAGAACATCAATCAATCACGGTTTTTAACTGTGATTAAAAAAATATGATATTTTATAATCATATCTTAGATTAGTGTGGTTGAAAATGATAATATAGTGGGCATCAGCCCAGTGGTAATTAGTGTGGTTCCTTAATCCAGAGTATCCGGGTTAGAGTCCCAGTGGCAACAAAAGATATGTGTTCGTTTATTTCGTTTTCGAAAAAAAAGAATGATCACACTTTTTTAGGTGTGATTGAAATTATAATATATCTCGGTTTTTAAGAGTGATAACAATTACTAAAATAGATCACAGTTTTTAAATGTGTTGAAATTATAATAGATCTCGGTTTTTAAGTGTGATAACAACTATAATAGATCACGGTTTTTAAATGTGTTGAAATTATAATAGATCTCGGTTTTTAAGTGTGATAACAACTATAATAGATCACGGTTTTTAAGTGTGATAACAACTAAAATAGATCACAGTTTTTAAATGTGTTGAAATTATAGTAGATCTCGGTTTTTAAGTGTGATAACAACTAAAATATATCACGATTTTTATTATCACGGTTTTTAGGAAAAGTGAGACAAAAAATCAATCAATCACAGTTTTTGACTGTGATTAAAATAATATGGCATTTTATAATGAGATTTTAGTTTAGTGTGGTCGAAAATTAGAAGAAAGAAAACATCGGTCTAGTGGTAGTAAGTGTGGCTCGTTAATCCGAGTATCCGGTTCGAGTCCCAACAAAGACAAAAAATATGTGTGCTTATATATTGTTTTTGAAAAAAAAAACACTTTTATTGGTGCGATTGAAATTATAATAGATCACGGTTTTTAAGTGTGATAACAACTAAAATAGATCACAGTTTTTAAATGTATTTTAATTGTAATAGATCTCGGTTTTTAAGTGTGATAACAACTATAATAGATCACGGTTTTTAACTATGATAACTAATATAATAGATCACAGTTTTTAAATGTGATGAAATTATAATAGATTACGATTTTTAAGTGTGATACCAACTATAATAGATCACGGGTTTTAAGTGTGATAATTATTATAATAGATCACAGTTTGTAACTGTGATTGAGTTAAAGTACTTTATGTCACACCTCAATATGCCACACTTTGGAAGCCGTGACTAATGTAAATATATCACATTTAAAAACCGTGATCTTTATGCTTTTTTGTAGTAGTGGTTGAAGTCAATGCGTTTAGTGGCCAGCAAAATCAGAGATTCAACAATCAGTTCTCTGGCCAAAGCAATTTTCAAAATCAGGGTTTCAATCAAAACCCGAATTTCAATCAAAACCATAATATGAATTTTTCCAATCAAAATCAGAGGTTCAACCAGAACTGGCCGAACAATCCAAATCCGATGTTTCAAAGTCGGTCTAGCCAATCTTTCCCACAAAACATCCAGAACTCTCAAGGCCCCTCTCAACCTAGTGATCTTGAAAGCAAATTGGACTCCTACCAGATGGAGCAAAATAATAATTTCCAATTCCTTCTTAGCACAATTAAGAATATTGAGAGGCAGCTCGGGCAAGTAGCTGACCAAAAAGCTTCTAGACCCTCGGGGCAGTTACCTAGCTTTACTGAGAAGAACCTCAAGGGTGGTCAAGTGGCTCAGGCCGAGTTAAATCAAAGTCAATGCACTGATCTAGTTCCCACAGTTCCTTATGGTAGAGAAGAGGCCAGTACTATGAATTTGAGATCCGGCACTCGGCTTAGTGGTCCCCGAACTGTGGAAACCACTAACCCCTCCCCGCCAATGGTGAGGCGGGAGGGAAGTCAGCGCCCATGTTTCCTGTCATGGATGAGAGTACTCAGGTGGCTGATCCCCTGAGAAATAAAGAGTTTGATAGTACTCAGGTGGCTGATCCCCTGAGAAATAAAGAATTTAGTGAGAGTCGGGTGGATGATCCCCTGACTGGTAAAAAAGGTGAAAAGGTGGTGAGGTGGAAAGATTTGGAAGATAAAGCTGTTACTTCATCCTCAAAGAAAGTGTTTTCTGAGAGTGATTTAAAGAACCTTCAGTTTCCACCTAGAAAAAGCAACATCTCCTTGCATGAAGACAAAAAGTATGAAAAAGTGCTTAATCTTCTTAAAAATACTCAGGTAAATCTTCCATTATCTGATGTTTTGGTTGAGATGCCTAAGTATACAAAGTTCATCAAGGATGTTGTTTCCTTCAAAAGAAGCTCAAGACATGGATCAGTTGATTGGTGAGAATTGCTCTATGATTAGTTATGATGAGTTGCCAATCAGAGGGTGACCACGGGAAATTTGTGCTCACATTGTTGATGGGAGGCTTAGTCTTTCCAAATTCTTTATGTGACCTAGGTGCATCCATTTGTCTGATGCCATTGTCTGTTTGTAAACAGCTTGAACTAGATGGTCTTTTAGAACCCACAACCATGAATCTTCAATTCGCTAATAGATCTTCCAAGAAAGCTGCTGGGATATTAAAGGATGTTTTAGTTCAAATTGATAGATTCACTTTCCCAGTTGACTGGTATGTCCTGGACATTGGGAAGGATGAGAACGTCCCTTTAATACTCGGCAGACCTTTTCTTTCTACAGCCCGAGCCCTCAATGATTGTGATGGTGGCAAAGTGACTATACGAGTTGGTGATCAGGAGGTGAGCTACAATGTCTCTAAATCTATTCAGAGACCCTCTGATTATCCAACCGGCTTCTCCATTGAAGACATGTCAGATGACTTTAACGACTACATAGAAAAGCAAGTCATGGCTGTTGAGACTAAATATGAGCGATTATTAGAGAATCTGAATAATCATGGTTGGGTGAGTCTAGAACAACTAGGAGCTGAATTTGATGAAGGTTCGCTGAAAGGAGAAGCTTTGGCAGTAGGACCACTGAGTAAACTCAGTGATGTTGAGTTGAAAAGTGGGGAGCTTAAATCTAGTTTAGAAGAACCACCTGCATTTGGCATGAAGCCATTGCCTAAGCATCTGAAATACGTGTTCTTGAGAGAAGATGACAAGCTTCCATTAATTATCTCTGCCAAGTTATCCCGGTTAGAAGAGATGAAGTTGTTGAATGTGTTAAGAAAGAATGAGAAAGCCTTTGGATGGCAAGTGGGAGACATCAGAGGGATATCTTCTGACATATGCATGCACAAGTTAAAGACTGAAGAGGGTGCTAAGTGTGTTAGACAGCCCCAGAGGAGGCTCAACCCTCACATGCAAGAAGTAGTTAAGAAAGATATTATCAAGCTTTTGGACATGGGTATTATTTTTGCGATTGCTGACAGTGAATGGGTGTCCCCTACTCAAGTAGTTCCTAAGAAAGGAGGAATTACTATCGAGAAGAATGAAAAGGGTGAAGAAATAGCATTGAGTCTAGTGACGGGTTATAGAGTCTGTATTGACTACAGAAAACTCAATGAAGTCACGAAAAAAGATCATTTCCCCTCCTTTCATTGACCAGATGCTTGAGCGTCTGGCGGGACATGCATTCTCTTTGTTTTCTTGATGGTTATTCGGGATATTTCCAGATACCCATAGACCCAGTCGACCAAGAAAAGACAACTTTTACCTACCCTTATGGTACATTTAAACTACTGAGCGAATGCCATTCGATCTTTGCAATGCCCCTAAGCTACATTCCAAAGATGTATCTTTGGCAATCTTTGATGGGCTTGTCGAGAAGTGTATGGAGATATTCATGGGCGATTTCTCGTCTTTGGTCAATCCTTCGATCACCTGTCTTGCTAATCTTGATCAAGTATTATCCCATTTGTGTGGAAAAGAACTTAGTCCTAAACTGGGAAAAATGCCACTTTATGGTAGACGAAGAAATAGTTCTTGGCCACAAGATATCAGAAAGAGGAATAGAAGTAGATAGGGCAAAAGTTGAAGCTATAGAGAAGATGAATTTCCCTAAAAATGTGCGTGAAGTAAGAGGTTTCCTTGGACATGTTGGTTTTTATAGGAGGTTCATTAAGGATTTTTCCAAGATAGCTAAGCCCCTTTCTACTTTACTTAGAGAAGATGTCGCTTTCAATTTTGATGATGATTGCAAGCATGCGTTTGATGAGCTTAAGAGTCAAGCGATTTCCGCCCGATCCTTATCTCTCATTTGGAACCTACCCTTTGAACTCATGTGTGATGCATCCAACTATCTTTGTTAGTGCAGTCTTAGGTCGTATTAAGGGAAAATTCCAGCCCATCTCTTACGCCAGTCACACATTGAATCCCACACAAGTAAACTACACGACCACTGAAAAGGAATTATTGGCTGTAGTCTTTGCAATGGAAAAATTTTGTAGTTACTTGTTGGGCGCCATGATCACTTTATTTGGGTGATCACACTGACTCTGCGCTATCTCATGACGAAGAAAGATGCTAAACCGCACCTACTACGTTGGATATTGATCCTGCAAGAATTTGATGTTCAAATTAAGGATAAAAAGGGCCGTGAAAACGTAGTAGCTGATCATGTTTCGAGAATGCAGAATGAAGTAGAAAGAGCCTGAAGACATAGACCTTTACTTTCCTCTCGAAAATGTTATGCATATAGGCGAGTGCACTCCGGATGTTCCGTGGTACCCTCTATCGTCAACTACTGCATTCCAGATTACCAAATCTTGAATTTTCTTATCAGGAGAAGAAGAAATTTTTCTCTGATTTGAAAACCTTTGTGTGGGATGAACCTTACCTCTTTAAAATCTGTAAAGATGGATTGTTGAGAAGGTGTGTTCCCGAATCGAGCAACGAGATATCATTGAACAAGTGCCACACGTGGGCCTCTTGGTGGCCACTTTGGTCCCTGAAAACCGTTGCTAAAATCTTTCATCCGGTTTCTATTGGCCCACGATCTTCAAGGATTCAGAAGCTTTCTGCAAGGCTTGTGATAGGTGCCAACGAACCGGAGCTTTAACTAGGCGTTTCGACATGCCATTGAAGCCCATTTTAGAATGTGAAGTCTTTGATGTATGGGGTATTGATTTTATGGGCCCGTTTCCATCTTCTTGTGGAAACAAATACATCCTAGTCTGCGTTGACTATGTATCAAAATGGGTGGAGGCTCAAGCCACTTCTCGCAATGACCACAAAACGGTCATGAACTTCTGAAGAAAAATATTTTCGTGAGATTTGGATGTCCCCGTGCCTTAATCAGTGATGAGGGAACACACTTCTGCAACCGGCCATTAGAAAAACTCCTTGAGAAATATGGTGTCCGGCACAAAATTGGCACACCATATCATCCTATGACTAGTGGCCAGGTTGAGAGAAGTAATCAAAGTTTGAAGAAGATCCTGGAAAAAGTTGTGAACAGTCATAGAAAGGACTGGAGTCTCAAACTGGATGATGTACTATGGGCATACCGTACTGCCTATCAAGAAGCGAGAATTTCGAGTTGGGGAGCAAGTCTTACTTTATAATTCCAGGTTACATCTGTTTCCTGGGAAGTTGAGGACACGTTGGTCCGGGCCCTTTGAAATTCTTCAAATTATTCCTAGAGGTGTTTTAGAGCTGAGAGGTCATGGTGACCAGCCATTTAGAGTAAATGGTCAAAGGTGCAAGCACTATATTGGTCAAACTAAAGAAAAACCTTTGATTATTCATTTCCTCGACATCCTCGGGTGTGGGATGACTGAATTCAATGAGCTTGAAGAATTCTCGCCCGACTTGTTTTCCGAGGATGACGGCAGTGGCTTGGTCGAGCAAGTTATCGCCGGGAGTTGGGACATGGAAGAGTATGAAAGGGAGGCCGAGTTAAAGAAGAAACTGAAGAAGAAAAGGTCGACAATGGGGCAAATTAAGAGCGTTTGGAAAGCAGTAAGGAACCTAACCCCATGTGTTGTTAGATGTTTGTTTTTGGCCACACACAATTATCGAGCTACAGAAGTAGTGGCCGGAAGGAAGGTTAAATGGCCCGACCCGGGCTGAATAAGAAGATTGTCGAGCCAACGACATAAACCAACAGCGCCACTAGGGGGCATCCTAGATATCTATATATATATATATATATATATATATATATACATATTAGTCATTTTTCAATTACTCTTTTGTCTTTGGTTTAGGTGTTTTAGTTTTGAGTCTAATAAGAGTGTTGTATGAATCTGATTCAGTTCGGCTTTGTTTTGAAATGGATTACAGAGTTCCCCCGCATGAGATCCCATTCATTCATAGAATCCACCATATAACTCTAGATGATGGACCTGGAGGAATGCTTATCCTTGACGTTGATTACCATATCATCACACGCGTCAGGACCATTACTTATGTTGTCATTGTACCCCACACTGTGGGTGGTGGAGAGTTTAGTACTGAGGACCTTCAACATGCGTTAGGATGGCCGTATACGATTCTGAATGACCCGATGCTTACTGATTTGTTGCTGGTACTCCGTGATGAACATTTTAAAAGAGTAGATGTTGCGGGAGAAGATTGGAACTTGCAAGATGAATATGACATCCCTCCTGCGATCGATATGCTTCGGCGCCTAATCCGGATTGTAGATTGGGGCGACATCTATAAAGATTAGCTTGGGCTAGTGTTTTGTGTTTCTATTTTCTTCGTGTATCCCAGTATTCTTTGCATTATTAGTATATTTGCATATCATTTTGTAGCATTATGTTTATGTGTCTGTTGTCATTTTGTTGCATCTAGCCCTGCTACTTTATAGTATCTTACTTTTGCATGACGTATTATATTCCCCTGTGTTTCCCGAGATATTTCCGTGTTTCTCAAGTAGTGCAGGTACATTTTTAGTTGTTTTTTCAAGCTAGTATTGAAGTCGTTGCTGGAAAATGACTACATATGACATCTCGAACGTTGGCCTTTTCATGCTTGTGCCTGACCAACGGGTCGACTTTCTATACCAAATCAGCTAAGTACTTTATTTCTTCTTAAATTCTGCACAACATGAGGACATGTTGTTGTTTAAGTGTGGGGGAGGGGAATGGTTATGTGTATCTTTTGCCTATATTGTTGTTCTATGCTGAAAAGAGCTAAATTTTTCAGATTTTTGTTTTGTCCCGGTTGAGCGAATGCATATTTTTGTTCGGTTGTTATAGACATTTATGCTGTATATTGTATGTTTAGTAGGTTAGATGTTTCACCCGACATACATTTCACGAGCCATATTAAATGATGAGCTAAAATATAAAGCTATACCCATTTGGATTAGTAATTTTTGATTATCTTATAAGTATCTTGTGCTTAGTGCTAATGTACGTATCGTGAGAATTATAATAGTTTGTGTTTAGAGCCGGAGTATGACATACTGTGAATATCCTAGGTTTGAATGTGATAAGTGAAACGTAACTACTGTGCTTGGGAAGTTGTTGTTAAAATAATGAAAAAATTGGGTGTGTCGGAAGCTGGTCGATGATTTGAGTGAGGTAGGTCATATCTCGAATGTCCTATACCACTATGATGACCAAAAGCTCACGACAGTCAGAAGAAGCTGCTTGATGATTTGAGTACGGTAGGTCATATCTCGAATGTCCAATTCTACTATGACGGGCAATAGCTCATTCTGATGTGCGTATAAATGTGAAGGTTAATTAAATCAACTTACGAAAGGTACTGGTATGAATTAATATAAGACTTAGTTATCGCCTGCCTTATCCCCAGTATAAAGCGATAGATATGTTGTAGGGATTATCCTCTGAGTATGTCAGAAAGGTCCTAAATGTACTCTATCATCCTTTTCGGGATATGTTACGTTTTGTAGGGTGCATGTTATAAGTATCGTTTATTTCTAGTTTAAATGGGGTGTTGGCTAGTTGCTTGGTAAGTTTCAAGTTTGGACTTAGTGGAAGTTTGCTATGGCTTTGCACACACACAGGGGTGAACCTCTAATTCATTAAATATGCTTTATTCTTGCTGAAGTGTCTATCTTTTTTTTCCGAGCCTTGATCTTGTTTTGTTTCGCTCGGGACGAGCAAAAGCTAAGTGTGGGGGAGTTGTTTAGGGTGATTTTCTATGATTTATTTCGTTCTATTTCATAACAATTTTCCTCTGTACTCTGATGTTTTGCATAGAAAGTGAACGTTTATTTGATTTATTAAGCAAGTGATGTTTGGAATGGTTTAATCGCAAAGTTGGTTGAATTATGAGGTTTTATTGTTGATTTTCTATCGATTTGAATGATTTTACACTTTGCAATGTTTTTGATATCTTGTAGATACATAAATTTGGTTTAAAATAGGTTTAAAAGATGTCAAGTGAGGATTTACATGGAAGAAAAAGGATAAAGATGAGAGTGGATTGAAGATTCAACTTGAATTTGGAATGAAGTTGAATCGAGCAGCGTCTCAAGCTCCGTCCGGATGGACGGGCGTTTGAGGAGTCGGACGGGCGTCCAGGAAGAAATAGTGGATTCAGAGTATTGAGATTTTTGCTGGACGAGCGTCCAAATTTACATAGGACGGGCGTTTGACATGACTCGGCCTGACTCGAAGATTTTATGCTAGCTGGACGGGCGTTCAAGACTCTGGACGAGCATCCATACGCCGACCTAGCAGAGACCGACTTAACTCTATAAATAGTCACGTTTTCTGAACCCTAAAGGGGAGATAATTACATTAGGCGGCCACAGAACCCTTAGGGGCAATTTTTCTGTGTTCTCCATCCTTGATATACAACTTTTATGCTTTTGATTTCCTAGATAAATTTCTCCAATTTTATTTACTTCATAGAAGTTATTTCGAGTATTCAAACGATGCTTAGAGGCTAAAAGCTTTTGGAACAAGCGTTGTGAAGCCATTCTATCAACAATTTGATTTCTCGTTGGATTATCTTGTGAGTTTTTATTAAAAGTTGTATCTTTATTATGTTTTACTTGTTGTTATGCAATTAGATCGATAGATACCTTGCATGCTTGATGTTTAATGTTTGATGAAAATCGTTATTAAACCCTAGATCACCGTAATAAAGATTAGATCTTTAATCTAATTAACGAGAGTTGTTAGGTTGAATTTCTAGATTAGAGATTGAGAAATTTCACACCTTTGATATTAAAAGCGTTAATCTTTAGGATCGAAAGATAAGAGATTGATAGACGAGTTTTCTAAGAGATTAGAAATTCATACCCTTGATAGGTGAATCACAACTTTTGATTAATCATCACTAGATAATCTAGAGAAGAAATTGACTGTTATAGAATTGGTGGATCAATTGCTTGTTCGTTCGTTAAATTATTGATTAAAATCGCATGAACTTGACTTGCTTAGCTAAGTTAGAACTTTTTACTGCATGTTTAGGTTTTAGAATACATTATTTTAGATAATTCGGTTCGTAATCACGTTTCCTGGCTTTAGATTTCTAATCTTCTGTCCAGTTTACTTTCGTTATTTTCGTTTTTAGTTGTTACGTGTTGATCGTTTTTATTTTCTATTAATTTTAGTAATAGTAGTTGTGACATCTTTAGGTTAGTTAGATAAAAACTAGGTAAACAACCTCGATTCCCTGTGGATTCGACTCCGGTATTAACCTCTATACTACAATCCCTGCACTTGGGGTAAACCGGATTTATTTTTATTACTTGTTTATTTTTCATTAGATAAAATCCGAGACAACAGCACCCCATGGCACAACGATAACATCGTAGCGGCCGCACCAAGCCCGATACTACCGTAATCGACACCACCTCTAACGGAGTTTGCTCGGACACAGTTTGTAATTGTGCTCACGACTTTAGTCCCTGCCTAAACCCCAACGAGCAGTTTAGCCACAGAGTAGGTGGCCATTGATATACCGAACCCGGACGGGGTCCGTCCGACCAGCATTTGACTCATACGCACGGTCATATCATAGCCTCTGACTTCCATCGCCACCAGCCTGCCTGAAAGTAAGCCGATCAGGTCACCATATCCGCATAATTCTGATGGAGCTCAAGTTGGTAGCCAAGCACGTCGCTATCAGCAAAACACATCGATTAGCTGGGTCACACCCTCTTTACAAAGGCGAGCACGCTATACACTTAGCATCAGTAAAGACAAGGCTACACAAGCAGGAAGAGACCATAGGAAGCAACGGTCCCTTTAGGCCTACTCTCTATCATTGTTTATCTTCTTGACTGTACTTAATTATGTCTTGTCACTGATTAGCCTAATCATCATTAGGATTTTGCCTATAAATAGAGGCCTCATGTAACATAAAAAGAGGGAGACAATTCAATATAAGCAGATCAACTCTGCCAATTTGTCGACCTTGTCCTCTCTTCACCATATATTGTGTTTGCCGGATGACCACCGCCCTGTGTTCATCATAGCCACCATCACTTCACCTTAAAGATCATATTTTTCAACCAGATATCCACCGTATAAATGCCAAATCCACCACCGTAATATTCCAAGCAATATTAGACATGCTATAGTCTCACAATTGATAGGTGATTTGAAGAATATAAAATATTAATTATCTTCCTCCCTATCAACTTAATGTTTTGATAAAAATGGTAATTGTAGATAATATGAGTACAACAATATATAAACGGAGGGACATCATCCTCAAAACCAAGAGTGTGATATGAGAGGTCGAAATTCATATCTTAACATTGTAGAAAAACAATATCAATTCTCCTTTGTGTGACAACTTTAACAAAAGGCATCTTTAATTCTGTTGAAATCGGTCAATTATTCAAGGATTTTAAAAAAAGAAGACAATGCGAGCAAAATCGTAAAGTACTTATTTATTCTATGTTTGTTAGGTGTATTAATTGATGATGTTTGAGGAATTTGTGATATCCCACATTGGAAGTGCAGGAAGCGCATCACCGCCGTATAAGTATGAGACATAAATATCTTGTCAACCTAGGTTAGCCCTTTTAGATCAAGCGATGATGGCGGTCAAGCAGCTGACCGGACCATTTATGACTCATTTAGTGCTACCAAGCCCGGGGTCTTGAGGCGTTATAGAATGGCATCATAGGCGACTATTATACGGACCTAAGTGCCACACCCTGAAAGGTGGTAGAGGCCACATCTAGAATCCTATGGTAGGGAAGAATTGAGACAAGTCCACTGGGACAAGTCTTGGCCGTCCTGGTGAGATCGCCAGTCCCTTATAATGGGGAGAATGTGATATCCCACATTGGAAGTGGGGGAAGTGCATCACCACCATATAAGTGTGAGACATAAATATCTTGTCAACTCGGGTTAGCCCTTTTAGACCAAGCGAGGATGGCGTTCTAAGAAGTTGCCCGGACCATTTATGACTCATTTAGCTCTACCAGGCCCGGGATCTAGAAGCATTACAGGTATAGATTCTTGTATCTTTGTAATGCTAGAAATTGATGAGTCGGGTTTGTGGATATCATGTTGTAATGGGTTAATTGTACTTGACAGTTATAGTAAATTCTTTTGATGATGTAATAGATGTAGCCTATGTTACTTTTCATTGTTTATTAGTTGTTTTAGTTACCCGAGTATGTCGTTTTGTCTTCCGTTTGTTCTCTGATGTCTGCTTACGTTAGGCTTACATATATAATTAGATTAAATTTTAACTATATGCGTACCGGGTGTTATTTTCCGGATAAGGACTCGGTATCCGAGACATGGGTGCCACAGAATCACATTTAGAAATGATATGATCTGAAGTATTTGTTGTGAACCTCGAGGCCTCTTGCAGCGAAGTGGATAGCTTGAGCCACATGCAAATGAGTTCAGTAACATGAATGAATAAAGATGTATTGAAAGTTGTTGTACCCCTCAAATTAATGACTATCGACGTACCTAAAGTAAGATCAAGTCGGTGTAGTTCTTGAGCAAAGTGAGCGTATCTTAGGCATTGTATACAATTGATGCGAGAATATGTAAGTAGTGATGTATGAATAGCACAATTGATGTCTCATGTTAGTGAAGTTGTTGTTGTTGGAAAGGTGTCCTAAACCCAATCGGGTTGGACCGGATCCGACCGGGTCGGGTCATTTACAGTCTGTTTAGTTCATGTAATGACTTTATTATGATTAATAAAAGAACTTATGTTATTATATATTGTTTATCTTCATATTATTTGTTGTATGTATATAGTAACGTCCCTAGTATCAATCTGTGATAGAGAAACCATGATAGTGATTATGGTTGATGAGATCTCTAATCACTATAACAAGGTTGGTACTTAAATGTCTCTAGTCTTATGTATTATCAAATGGGACATTGATAGTATAATCAGACTAGCACGTATTGGATGTCTTCTATCTTTTAGAAGGTAGGGATAGATCTCGTCTATCGAAGTGTAGAGACACTTGGACTGTATGTGGACGTGTATTAGAGAATGCGTACGTTAGACTGACCCACTTACAATAAGTGTCACACTATGTGGCGGTTGTGTAATTATCCTTTTGACCGAAGTCTTCATGGCATCACGGTGTGGATTGTCATGCTTTGACACTATTGAGATTTCTCCTAACCTCGGGGCGATTATGCGGTAGTGATTGGGTATGATATTGAAGCATGTGGAGTATACATGATTGGTCGTCCGGGAATCGCGTATCCTATGATTGGGATCGAATATCCGAAATGGCCTTCTTATAAGGAATGTCTAGCTCTCGAGAATCTTTGCAAAGTGGGAGTAAATGTGTTATTCTGAGAGAGCATGATATCCAGATTATAAGATACGATCGTTAATGTATTGACACTTGAGATACGATCGTATGGATATTGTTACAGCGATAGGATTGTAAGTTACACGGTAACTGCTTCACATGAAAGGTAGTAGTCATTGCTTTTGACTCTTCCGATGATTGGGGGTCACGGTGTGTTACTAGACGCTATCCCGTGATCGTTAGGAATGAAGGGCATTTTAGTGAATTGCACTTTGTGTCTACGGCCAACACATTCGGAAGCCTATCGGGTCACACACATATGAACATCGAGTCGGATTAAAATGCGGTTATGGTTGATAACCAAATAAGGAAAGTTTATCTCTAGACTATAAAGGTTATAGTGGTAAATTAATATGGTGGTATTTATTTATTATGAATAAATAAAATACAAGATATTAATTATATACAAATTATGTTAATTAAAGAATATTCCGGAAGTCAATCTTTTGGGATATGGGGCGCCACTTTTAAGTGTATAAGATACACTTGGATTGTGCACTTTAATTAATGAGATTGCCATAATATTAATATAAGATATTAATTGATTTTGAAAAATAGATTTATGGTAATAAGATAATTAAAATCAATATATGATATGGGCAAAATAAATTATAATTAAAGAGATAAATCAATCTAGTTGATTTTCCTTATTTTATTGGAAAAATGTTTTCTTCTCCTACACACTAATGGGGCGCCTCTTATCACTATAAATAAGAGGTGGGTGTCAAGCTCTTTAGCACATCACAATTGCAAGAGTTCATAATTCTTGTGTAAAATAGAGAGCCTTCCATAGTGAGTTTGTGAGGAAAGAAAAGGTCCGGTCTAGCAGCTGGAGTTTTTCCGATAGCAATCCAAGGAGGATTCCGGCGAGGGGTTCATGTGGATTAGCGATAGAGGCCGGACGCGTGGACGGCTTGCGCATTGAACTACTCTCCGTTGGCGGTCAAAGCGACGATCTTATAGATCATCTAAGGTATAACCGTCAAACTACTTAACGTGTTTATTGCATTAAACGAAGAACGATCTAGAAAAGGAAATCAAATTTTAAATTCCGCTGCGTTAAACTAGTGATTTCCTAACAGTTGTATGATTGTGGATATAGAGAGAGAAAGAAGAATCATGATACCGAAAGAAATGTGGGTGATGCATGTGCGTTGTGCATGATTGGAGGTATTCAAGCATAACTTTACGAGATGCATTAACAATATCACTTTGATCCAGGAGACCCGATCGAATACACGGAGCTTAAGGCTATCTCTTGGCTTTGGAGGAAGCGGAGCTTTTAGAGACCCAAAGGCTTGAGGTGGGGAGATATTGTTTGGTGTGCATTTCGTGACTCCATCAGCCAGGAACGGACCTCACTGCTCAAGGCTGTTTAGTTCAGGATTGCTTGGCCCATGTGCCTAGCTTTGTATCCGTTTCCATTTCCTTTGTTCGACGCGTAGGAAATGTCCTTGTGCATCTGACGATGTTGTACATCGCCTAATATCAATTCCGGGCCGTAATTACTTTTATGACAACTAATTCAAGAACAACTTAACAATAGGATGGTTTTTGTGAGTATTTTAGACTGAGTCTGGGTTATTTTCCCAAGTTACCTACCTATCCTATAATCAATCAAGAATCAAGTCTCTCGTGGTTCCTTAGGGATTGTTTATATAGAGGTCGTATCGTCCTTTTTCTTGTTTAACAAGAATTCGATTTTCTTAATCCCTAAGGATTATTTTATATCACTCTTGTTGAATTGGGGATAAATATGAATATGTTTAAATGATAGGATCAATGTCATTACACCATAGGATTCTTTCCATACTTATCCTATAATATAGGAGCACGTTTAAATATCGGATAAGGAGAGCTCTGGCCGACTTGCGGTGAGCTCTCCAGGTAGTCTCGACCTACACTGAACTATCCGGCCTCTGTCATGACTGAGCCGACCTGCA
Organism: Gentiana macrophylla; assembly: GCA_026214975.1. NCBI lineage: Eukaryota > Viridiplantae > Streptophyta > Magnoliopsida > Gentianales > Gentianaceae > Gentiana > Gentiana macrophylla. The sequence goes on along the minus strand of CM047807.1, from coordinate 80,412,133 downwards.
GTGATCTGATCGGGTGGATGGATCTGACCTTCCACCAAGGGTTTCTGGTCTGATAGTAATGAGGCTCATAGCTTTTAATGTCGTTACTTTTCTCTTTCTTCATTTATTGTGTAGTCATCCCATGAATGACATATGGCAAGGGCTAGTCCGACCCTCATCATAAACCCCTAAGATATGCTCAAGCTTCGGTGGTCGGGTCAGATCTGACCAGGGTGGAGCTCAGCTCGGTTTCTTAGGCTTGTAGAAATTTCACAAGGGTTGGATCTACCACGTGGTAGAGTTACCGTTATGATGTTGTCATAATGTTCTAAGAGACGAGGCATTTCTTCTTACATACTAGGCTCGTGCCCCAAGATCGTGTTTGGGCTTATAACCCCCGTCATATCACATGTCTTCTCACATGTTAGTATTCCTTTCTATTAAACCGGAGTTTGGAGTCATCGCTTATTGTTCTTCCTCTTCTCAATTTCAACTACCACAAGTAAGCTCTCGCCTTTTTCTTTTCAATTATTCATTTTGTTGATGAGGGCATCGACCCCTATTAGTAGCTCCATGGAAAAATAGTTTGTATCTGAGTCTAAATCATAGAGTGAGGGTTTCAATTTTAGGATTCAACCACACTTTCCAGCACCCCCGCCTTTGATGAATCATAGAGGATTAGAGAACCAGGTTCTAGCCCCCCAATTTGGTCCTTCACCTTCAGCGCCTGGTTCTTCCACGGGAACTTCTAGATTTGTGTTATCCTTGAAAGCACACATGGCTTTGAGGTCACAAGCTGGTAGCCACAGTATAAACACCACGCAGACACAAGGTGACATGATTTCACTATGTGATAAGTATGGCATAAACCAGAGATTGTATGCTCCCCAGCTCCCTGCTGCTGGTACCTATGCCTACCAACCTCCAGAGGGGTATTGTACTATGTACAAGGAGTAGTTCAATTGCGGTCTTAGAGTCCTTTTTGCCCTGCCTTTCTGGCTGTACTTGAGCATTATGGGTTGGGGACGGCCCAGATAGTCCCTAATGGTGTGAGAGCCATTATTGGGTTCACGATTTGGTGCCGATGCATCAATGTGCAATTCAGGGTGAGGCTATTCCGAACTTTCTATCAATGTAAGCAAGTAAAAGACCTGCCGGGTTGTATTGCTTCCTGCGCCGGGGTGATTCTCTAAGTAGTGTTCCCATCCTTTCAAAATGGGTATCCTCATACAAGCTGTGGAAGTGTCGGTTATTTTTCATCAGACATGAGGTAGAGATTAACATGGGTAGGTGGAACATGGCTGACCTTTGTAAGGATTCCCATCCTAAGAACGTCCGTTCTAAGCTACTGAAGGAAATCCATGAGTCGGGTATCCATCTCAACTTGAAGAAGTATTCTTCTGAGCTGATAAATGCAGCTCAGCTTTCCTTGGCTGGTCCCGACCCTTATGTGGAACTTAGTGATGCTGATTATAAGACTTGTAGGATTTCTTTTTCTTTGTTTAGTTTTGTTTCTAACCTTTACTGAATCGGTGCCGACCCTGTTTAGTTTTTCTTCCTTTGCAGTGGCCGATTTTGCTGCCATACTTGCAGAAGCTACTGAGGAAGACGTGGAAGTTGCTGATCCTAACCAGAGTCAGGGGTCTGAGAGAACTGTAAGTGTAGATATTTCACCTGGTCAAGCTATGATCACTGTCTTAGGTACATCTGAGATCAAGACCTTGGCTGGACAACCTGATGATGCCCTAGTCTCACCCTCTTCTCAGCCTGCTCGAGAGGGTGTTGATATTGTGGAGATAGATGAGTCTAACCCATAGGGCCATGAGGAGCATCAGCTCCAGCTAAGAGGATGATCTAAGGAGGTGGTGGCTGCTCAGGAAGGCAGGCCAAAGAGGGGTAGGTCTGTTGTCTTACCTGAAGACCAGGACTTTGGGAACCTGGAAGAGGAGGCTCCATTCGGGTAGGATCGGTTGTCCGAGATGACCGACAAGGAGCTAGCTGTTGTTGTAAGTTTTTTCCTTCACTTTTATTTTGTCTTTCCATTATAATGGCATTTCTTACAATAGACATGTGGCTGTGTACGGGACTCGATTCGGTAAAGAGGTGCTGAAAAGGGTTGCTAGAGCTGCAGACACCAAAGAAACAATGAAGAAGATGATTGCCGAACTGTGCGCTAGTCGGCAAAGGCATAGGGGCTTAGCAAAGTCCAAAGATGAAGAGATTAAGGCTCTGAAAGAGTAGGTCGGGGCTCAGGAAGCTGAGTTGCCAAAGATTCATGATCAGTGCGCCGCCGAGCTTCAAGCGGCTTTTGACAAGCACACTGGGGAGAAGTATGAATTGGAGCAGGCAGTGTCTAAGATCTGAGCTGAAAGGATTGGTGTGGAGGTTGCTATCCCCGGTCAGATCACTCAAGTTGTTCACGAGTACAAGTCTTTAGGACAGTTTGCTGAGGCAATAAAGGCATTCATGAACCCCGTGAGGTGGCATGGCTATACCTTATGAATTGATAAAGCCAGAGTGTAGTTTGCTTACCTGGTCATTACTGACCTACCTCAAAAGAGCATGTATAAACATGGTTCTAGTAACTTCTACGATGACTGTTTGAAGGATTTTTAAAACGGGGAGGACATTGGCACACAATATGATATTCGCCGTCCTGCTTATCAAGGCTCTGAGCCAGTTCATTCTACTTCAGCTCAGCCTTCCACAACCAAGCACCAGGAGAATCCAGTTCCTGGGACTTAAAGTAGCTAGCTTGGATTATGTATTTTTATATTTTGTTTTTGAAAAACTGAAAGTTGTAAGCCTATAAAATTATTTTATATATATGCCATTTTGGTAAGTTTTTGTACTTATAAATTATTTTAAGTACTTACCTGGAGCACTTTTGAGCATTTTTGTGATGTGGTGGGGTGCCCTTATGCCCGCTAAGTATGTCATGCATTATCCTGTGGTGTTTTGGATGGCATACTAATTCATAGGGAATTGTCTAACCTACAGATCTTAGATCAAATTGTTTGTCCGGCAGACTTAAGAATTTTTTCTTTACAAACTTGTTGAGTCTGACCTGCAGGGCTCAGATCAAATTGTCTGTCCTGCAGACTTAGAAAGTTTGTCTTTGCAAACTTGCTGAGTCTGACCTGCAGAGCTACGATCGAATTGTTTGTCCTGCAGACTTGGAAGTTTGTCTTTGGAAACTTGCTGAGTCTGACCTGCAGAGCTCAGATTGGATTGTCTACCCTATAGACTTGGGAAGATTGTCTTTGGAAACTTGTTGAGTCTGACCAGCAGAGCTCAGATTGCATTGTCTGTCCTGTAGACTTAGGAAGTCTGTCTTTGCAAACTTGCGGAGTCTGGCCTGCAGTGCTCAGACCGAATTGTCTGTCCTGCAGACTTGGGAAGTTTGTCTATGCAAACATGCTGAGTCTGACCTGCAGAACTCAGTCCGGAGTCTAATTTATAGACTAAAAATTTGTCCTACAACCTTAAATAAGGCATAAACATGTATATATGGAAAAAAAAATTTCATTGAAATATTCTGATGCTTGATTACATCTTATTGAAATAAAGCTAAAAGTAAAACTAAAAGAAGAAAGTGCATAATTCGGGAATCTATCCTAGACATAAAATTTGCGCAAGTTGTTGGCGTTCCAGCTACGTGGTATGATCCTTCCATTTGCATCAGCTAGGTAGTAAGCTCCCTTCCCATGAACTTTCACCATTTTGTAAGGGCCTTGCAAGTTCGGATCAAGTTTACCTTGGGAACCGTGTCTACTCACTTCATTCTTTCACAGCACCAAGTCTCATTCTTTGAAGTATGAGAGCCTTACTTTAGAATTATAATACTGTGAGATCCTTTGCTTGTGTTTGGCCATTATGATGAAAGCCACATCTCTGGATTCCACTAGATCATCCTTGGAGTGTCTGAGCTCTATTTCCCGATCTGCTTCCGTATAAAGTTCCAACCGAGGTGAAGGGAGACCGATCTCAGCTAGGATTACCTCTTCACTTCCATCAGTTAAGGAGAAAGGCGTTTCTCCCGTGGCTGAGTTCGGCGTATGTTTGTACACCCAAAGTATGTTGGGTATATGTTCTACCCAATTTTCCCCTTCCTCTTCTAGCCTCATCCTTAGACCTGTTAGTTTGTTCCATCTGTCCATTTTCTTGTGGATGGACAACAGATGTGAAGTGCTAATGAAAGTCATATCTCTGGATTCCTCTCGATCATCCTTGGAGTGTCTGTGATCTGTTTCCCGATCTGCTTCCGTATAAAGTTCCAACCAAGGTGAAGGGAGACCGATCTCAGCTGGGATTACCTCTTCACTTCTATCAGTTAAGGAGAAAGGCGTTTTTCCCGTGGCTGAGTTAGCATAGGTTTGTACACCCAAAGTATGTTGGGTACATGTTCCCCCCAATTTTCCCCTTCCTCTTCTAGCCTCTTCCTTAGACCTGTTAGTTTGTTCCACCTGTCCATTTTCTTGTGGATGGCCAACAGATGTTAAGTGCTGCGTGATGCCCAGCTTGGCACACTAGGCTCTGACTGTTCTATCTTCAAACTGACTTCCGTCGTCTAAAATCAGAGATTTAGGTATTCCATATCTGGAAACTATGTTCTTCTAGAGAAATTTCAAGATAGCCTTGGCCATGTTTCGTAGGTAAGGCTTCGGCTTCCACCCACTTGGTAAAGTAATCTACTACCACAACAAGAAACTTACGATTGCCCAGAGCTCGGGGGAGTGGTCCGATCAGATCCACCCTCTATTGATTAAAGGGTCATAGCGATACTATTGGGACCATGTCCTGGCATGCTTGATGAGAAAGATTATCGTGCACCTGGCACGATCTGCATTTCAACACTAGTTCGGCTACATCTTACTTCATGGTTGGACAATAATAGCCGAACATATGACACTTCCTAGCCAGAGTCCAAACTTCGGCGTGATTTCCACAAATTCCCTAGTGAAATTATTGAAGGAGATAGTTTCCTTCACCTTCTAAGGCACATCTGAGCCATGGAGCTATAAAAGACCTTTGATAAAGGATCTCATTAAAAAGTGAATACCTTCTTGTTAAGAGCTTTAGCGTTCGTGCTTGAGATTTATCTACAGGAAGGACTCCATCCTTCAAGTAGGATACGATCAAATCCATCCAGGTACTCCTCTCAGTAACCTGGATGATAACTGCCTTCTGCTAATTGTTCCACTAGAACATTCTTATTTGACACAAAGTTAGATGCTAACTTTGAAAGTGCATCGGCTCTCTTGTTCTGAGATCGAGAAACCTGATCGATCTGTACAGACTGAATTTTTTTATTAGTGATTGAGCTACAACTAGATACTTCTTCATTGGCACTTCTTTTACCTCATATTCTCCCTTAATGCGAGTCACCACAAGTTGGGAGTCATGAAAAACCTCCGAATTGTTTGCACTGAGTTTCATTGCCAACTTGAGCCCGGTAATCAGGGCTTCATACTCTGCTTCATTATTTGTAGCTTGGAATATGAAGCGTAAGGCATATGAGAATTCTTCTCCTTTAGGACTAATGAGCAGGATACCTGTCCCTGCCCCTTCTTTGCCGGTTGCTCTATTGACATACAATGTCCATAGTTCAGTTCTGCTGCTTGTCTGATCTTGTTCAATGTTAATCGCAACCTATTCGGCTATAAAATTGGTCAGGGCTTAAGCCATGAACGCAATTCAGGGGTGCAAGTCCAGGTCGTACTCCTCCAGCTCTACTGTCTATTTCGCTAGTCTTTCCGAAGTATCAGGCCGTGCCAATATCTATCAAAATGGTTGGTCGGTCACCACAGCTATTGGATGTGCTTGAAAGTACGGCCTTAGCTACCTTGAAGCGTGTACCAAGGGCAATGCCAATTTTTCTGCATTTGTGTATATGACTTCTGGTCCATGATGAGCTTTACTCACATAAAATACTGGGATTTGCGCACCATCTTGATCTTTGACCAGAATTGTGCTGACTGTCTCTTCGCAAACTGTTAAATATATTAACAAGGTCTCTCCACCCTGAGAAGAGGTTAAAGTTGGCAGCTCAGCCAAGTAAGACATTAGATCATTAAAAAAAATTTGGCTCTCCTCGTTCTATTGGAACGGGTTTCTTTTTCCTCAAAATCTTAAAAAATGTTAAGGCACGCTATGCCGACCTGAATAGGAATCTATTCAGAGAGACCATGCGTCTTGTTAATCGTTTAACTTCTTTAATGTTCCTTGGAGGTGGTATAGTCCTTAATGCGTCAATTTTATCTGTATTGGCCCTGATTTCCTTATTTTGAAATCATGTACCCTAAGATTTTGCCTGACCTGACCCCAAATATACACTTTTTGGGGTTAAGATTCATCTTTATTTGCCTTAGTATGCTGAACACTTCTCTGATAACAAGTAGGTATTGCTCAAGACACCTGCTCTTGATTAGGAGGTTGTCTACGTAAACCTCCATACATCTACCAATCTTCTTACTGAAGATCTTGTTCACGGCTCTCTGATATGTCGCTCCGGCATTCTTCAGACCAAACAGCATGGTAATTTTGCAGTTAGTTCCGAGTTCTGTTATAAATGAAGTTTTTTTCGCATCTTTAGGATCCATTACGATTTGATGGTACCCTTTGTAGGCATCTAAGAATGCAAATATTTCGAAACCAACAGTTGAGTCAACTACCTGTTGATATTTGGTTGAGGGTAGCAACATTTGGACAGGCCTTGTTCAGGTTTGTGAAATCTACGCACATACGCCAACTTCCATCTGGCTTCCTGACCAGAACAGGGTTTGGCTAAACAATCTAGGTAGACCACTTCTTGAATGATGTTTGCCTAATGTAACTTAGTTACTTCCTTCTCAATGGAACATATCCGCTCTAGAGTGAATTGCCTTTTCTTCTGCCAAACAGGACTCCTTCTCGGGTCAACATTGAGTCTATGTACCGCCAGCTCGGGGGACAGACCTGGCACATCTTCAGTTTTCCATGCAAAAATATCTATGAACTCTTTTACCACATCAATAAGGGCCTTTTTGTGCTGATCGGCCTTCCAAGAACCAATATTGACTGACAAATCCTTCTGCTCTTCCCACAAACTAACTGATTCTGCCTTGTCTCCTGACGACCAACTTTCCTCATTTCTGATAGAAATTCTTCCACTAGGACTTGTTGTACCATCATTTTTCTATTGACGGTGGTCATGTAACAACTCTTGGACTCGAAGTGTGGTGAACGTGCTTTATTATAACGTCTTCCAGTCCCTGAAGTTGAAGGACTCCGGGCTGACACCCATCTCGGCTCCGCTTTTCGGATTCATTGGGCCACCAGTACATCCTATGGGTATGATCAGACTACCCACAACTGTTGGAAAATAACCAAGGGGCAGGACCCTTATGGTCAATTATGTGGTGGTCAAGGCACCATTAGCTTATAATATCATCATGGGAAGACCTGCCTTGATCGACCTCTGAGCTGTGATCTCTCCAGCTCACATTAGCATGAAGTTCCCCACTTTTAAAGGCTCAGTAGAAATTAAGGGTGACGTGGAAACAGCCTAGAGTTACCTCTCCGGAAAGCCTTTGACTCTTACTAGAGTCAAATGGTGCAGCAGACATGTTAATGTCCTTGTCTTCAGTTCGGGTGATGCTGTTCGGCCAACCCAAGATCGTGTTGACTGGACGATTATCTATCTGGCTATCTGGATTGGAGGATCGATCCCGTCTATGTTGGGTCTCATCTTGTTGGTCATGCTCATGATTGTAATTTCTTCGCTTAAACTCTCTTCGCCCATGAGGCTCTGGATTCTGAGATCGGTATGTGACCCTATCCAACTTCCCTTACATTACTACAACATCGATTTCCCTCTGCAAATCACGACACTACTCTAAAAATCGTGACAAATATCTTTATGGTACTTGCATTACTTACTGGGATCTCTTTTTTCATGAGGACCTCTCATGAGAGGTAGAACTCGCGCTAGACCTTTCCTCTCTATTATTGCGAGCACTTGCTCACATGATCCATTCAAAAGGATGAAGTCCCTATCCGGTAAGGCTCCCTTCTTCCCGAGCCGATCTGAAACCGGGGCCGTTATACGGTCCCTGGCCGGCTTTTGTTTCTTGTAAAACTTGTCCTTGGTTTTCTTTCCTGGAATCGCCTCTATGAGTCCCTTTTAAGCCTGTTTGCTTCTTCTCCCAGACAGTTTGCTAAGCCTGCTCTATGCACTCTTCCATCGACCTGGGAGTTTTCTATTTAATTTAGCATATGATCTACCCTCTCGTAGTCCTACGAAATAGGTGATTAGGAGGTGCTCTTCAGCATCCTGGACCTGCATTGACTATTCGTTAAACCTTTTAAGATATTGTAACACCGTCTCTTCTTTCTTTTGTCTGATGGTAAGGAGATATGCAGCATTCCTTTGGAAAGGCTTGGAGTGATGAAGGCCTGCATAAACTTCTTGGCCAGAGTTCCGAAGTCAGAAATTGATCTTGGGGGTAATATCCTGAACCACTTGCGGGCCCTGCCCGTAATTAAGGCTCGAAAGGCTTTGCACTTTAGTTCTTCCAGAGCGCTGTCAAAATTCATATACGTTAGGTATTGGAAGAGATGATCTTGGGGGTCTTTAGTGCCGTCATACGGTTCAAATTTAGGCACCTTAAATTTCACTGGTCGATGATAATTCATGATCTTTTTTGCAAATTGAGATTCAAATGAGAGTTCATCATGTCTCTTACCCATTATAGCATCAAGCTCTACTCTAGTTGCGTCCTGCATTTGGGCATTGATCTGCTTCTTCCACATGTTAGAGTTGGAGGACAATGTGTTCTGCTTATCATCATTTGGAGGAGGAGGGGGAACTTTAGGTGCATGGTTCTCAGATATCACATCATCCCATCCCTTGAATGCTGCTTCAAGCACTGTTTTGAAGGCAGGAGTATCCAAGGACCTCAACGCTTCCAACAAAGCTTGGTGTGCTGTATCGGGGAGAGGGGTGTCCTCCGGTTGTTGATGTTGGCTGGTAGAGGGGTTAGCAGTCTTTTCACCACCACCAGCTTGGCCTACGTTTTAAGTTGCTTCACCGCCTTGTGCGGTTGGATCTTGAACAGTTTTCTTGCCTGTGTTCTTGGTTATTGTCTTGAAATTTGAAAAACTATGAAGATCTTGAATGAATTACCAGAAAAAGGCCCTCCTTATAGCACCAATTGACGATGCTGGATATCGCCTAATATCAATTCTAGGCCATAATTACCTTTTTGACAACTAATTCAAGAACAATGTTAAGGGTGATTTTGTACGGTTTTTAACATTATATTTGATAATGATTTCCTCCGTATTTGTATAATTTGCATAGGAAATGTGGTTTTAAATGATTTATTAAGCAAGTGAGTTTTTAATTAGTTTATTCGCAAAATGAGGTTGTGTATGTGTTTTAATTATGGTTTTACGAGTATTTGGATTGTGTTACGTTTTGCGATGTCTTAATGTGATGTAGATACATGTTGGAGGCTAAATTGATGATCAAATGATGATATAATTCGAGCTAAATCGAGATAGAGATGAGAAAAGAAGGATAAAGATGGAAGAAGGAAGAGATAATGATCAAGAGATCGAGTTCCAGCATCGATGGACGAGCGTCCACGGTCCGTCCATGGAGGACGGGCGTTTGCTCAACCGAACGAGCGTTCAGAGGTGCGATTTACATTCAGAGAGTTGACGCGTTACGAAGCGGCGTTCAACCTCCGTCCAAGGCACCTCAAACGAAAGCGTCCAAAGAAATGGACGGGCGTCCTTAAACCGACCTAGCAGCAGCCGACTTATTTCTCTATAAATAGTCGCGTTTTTCTCACACAAAAGGATACAATTCGATCCCTAAACCCTAGGGAGCAGCTTGGCTGCGTTTTACTCCTATTATTCTCCGTTTTTATGCAATAAAACATCTAGATTAGATAGTTAGATTTATGTTCTTTATTCCATCAATTCGAGTTTGCATAAGGATGCTAGGAGGCTAAATCCTCCTTGAACAAGCGTTGTGAAGCCGTCCGTTTCAACGATTTGATCTCTAGTTCGTGATTATTTTGTGAGTATCTATTAAAGTTGTTACTTTTATCATGTTTTTATATGTTGATTGCATGCTATATCGAAAGATCCGTGCTTTTGTTTATTGTTTGCTTGATGAAAGTCACGTTAACCTTAGAACACCATGATAAAAGTTTAGACCTTTAATCTAATCACAAGCGAAAGTTATTAGATTGAATCTCTAGATTAGAAATTGAAAGATTTCACGCCTAGGTTAGAAAGACGTAATCTTTAACATCGAAAGATAAAAGATTAGAAAACGAACTTGTCTACGAGAGTAGGAGTTTATGCCTTCGATTAGGTGAATCACGACTTGAGTAGAGATCACGAATTAATCCGAATTAGAATTGAATGTTGATAGGATAGGTGGATCAATTGCTTGTTCGTTCGTTATAATTTGATTTAATCCTTAAAACTTGAATTGCTTAGCTTTAGTTTTACTTTTCCCGCACTTTAGTTTAGTTTTTATCGCTTTCAATCTTGCCTAGCATTGGAGCAATCCTCCGTCTAGGCTACTTTTTCGCATATTTGTTTAGGTTAGATTCGTGACATAGTTAGTTTAAAGCAAAAACTAGGATTCACATTCGTCAGTTCCCCGTAGGATCGACCCGGCATTAACCTCTGTACTACGATCCTTATACTTGAGGTTAACCGGATGTGGCCTGGACGTTGAGACCGGGAGGAGACCGGAAGGAGTTGGTCACCACGACCTGGACGGAGGACTGGAAGGTCCAGTGTCGATTTATTCAGAGTCGGTTGTTGCCTAAAAACAACTTGACACATTTTCATATTGGTGACCTAGGCATGCTGTATGCGTTGACGTTTGGCCTGAATGTGGATGTGGGACAGGCATTGTATGACGAGATATCTATCAATCAGAAGGTTTATACACGAAGCTTGATCGTACCTCATTTGATCCACAGTTTGTGTCTCGATGCCGGTGTGCCTGAGTTTGGGGCGGATCATAAACCGAAGAACCACAGACCTTTACAAAGGGAAAAGAGTAAGCCCTCGGGACATTCTGAGCCGGAGGCACCTACGGAGCCTGGTTCATCGGCAACACCTCGTGCATCCTCCCTTCCTCCTTTATCTCCCGCTGTCAGGATGCGGTTAAGCATGGCAAATAGTTTCCGGGAATGGCTCGGTGATATTCGGGATACACAGAACAACATTTTGACAATTCTTCAGTGCATCTGTGAGGGGGCGGCAGCCGAGGATAGCGGGATCTTCACCCGAGCTCCGTTGATTATCTTTTCTTGACGAGATTGAGCAGGTCATTGCGGATGCTCTACACGACTCTGAGTCATCTTCAGATGAGGAGCAGCCTGACTCGGCAGCTAGGGCTACGGCACCACCTTCTGGACCCTCCTCTGATCCTCCAGCTGATGATTCTGCGGCACCGAGCCAACCTTGATCTTCTTTTGTCTATTTTCACGTTGGTTGTTTTGTATTTACATTTTTACTTGGTTCGATGTATTTTTGATATTGCTACTATTTATTTTCGATAGATCTTGTAAGCCATAAGGCGAAAGCGTACTTTCATTTCCCTTTGTGTTTCAACTTTTCGGATGTATTGAGTGCTCTCACTTTGATTTATCTTTATTTTTGATATCTCTTTTCATGTTGGTATGACTCCCGTTTTCCCGAGATGGTTCCATGTTGTCTAGAGATGTGTGTATCTACATTGTATGCAGTTACGCATTCTTGATATCATTATGAAGGCTCCGGCCCGACCAACGATTCGAGTTTCGATTTAAATCAGCTAAGTCTTTTCCTTTTTCTTTCGTTTTGCACAACATGAGGACATGTTGATTTTTAAGTGTGGGGGAGGGGAATGTTTCGATATGTATCTACACATTGGCTTAATTCGTAATGTTTCTATGCAAATAAGCTAAAATTTTTGAAATTTTCCGACACTGTCGTTTTTGTTTTGTCCCGAGTAGGCAATTCGATTCAATGTTCGCTACTTTTATAGTCATTTAAATTTGTGTATCATATATTTGGTAAGTTAGATGTTTCACGACACTATTTTTCACGAGCCATAGTGAATGATGAGCTAATTTATAAAGTTATACCCTTTTGGATTAGTGGTTTTGATTTTCTCGTAAGTCATGTGCTTAGTGCTACGTATATATCGTGAGGTTTATGATAGTTTGTATTTAGTTTTGAGTATGATATATCGTGAATATCTAGACGTTTGAATGTGATAAAGTAACGCGTAGCTATTGTCAAAGTGAAAAAGTTGAATTAATACTGAAATTATTTGTGTGTGTAAAGCTAGTCGATGATTGGAGTGAGGTAGGGTATACCACGTATGTCCTATACCACTATGATGACTAAAAGCTCACGGCGATGGAAGAAGCTGCCTTATGATTGGAGTAAGGTAGGGTATTATCTCGAAATGTCCTATTCTCGCTATGATGACAGGCAAGAGCTCATTCGATGTGTGTTTTAAGTGAAAAGTTAAATCAAGCTGGTAAAGTGTTATGAAATGTATATAAGACTAAGTTATCGTCTCACCTTATCCCAGTAGAGAACCCATGAGATATGTTGTAGGGATTATCCTCTCGAGTATTTCAGAAAGGCCCTAGATATATTCGATCATTCTTTTCGGGATATATCACGTTTGTAGGGTGCATCTTATGAGTGTCCTTTATTACTAGTCTACAAGGGGGTATTAGCTAGTTTTACTTTGAGTTTCTCGAGTTTGGATATAGTGGAAGTTTATTATGGCTATGCACACGCACAAGGGTGAACTTCTGATTTAGTGGATATGTGTTATGCACGTTTAGATGCCTGTTTTTCTCTCGAGCCTAACTTTTGTTTTGTTTTGCTCAAGCGAGCAAAAGCTTAAGTGTGGGGAGTTGTTAAGGGTGAATTTATACGATTTATAACGCTATATTCTATGATATTTTTCCCCGTATTTGTACTAAATTGCATAAGAAACGAGGGTTTAATGGATATATTGAGCAAGTGAGATTTTAAATGAGTTAATCGCAAACTTGGTTAATTTTGACGTTTTAATTGTGATTTTATGATTATTTGAGCATTATTACATTTTGCGATGTTTTTATGTGTTATAGATACATGTTTGAGGCTCAAAAGATGATCAAAGGTTGATTAAGTTCGAGCTAATTGATGATAAAAGAGATAATGGAGAAGTGGGATAGAGATAGAAGAGATAAAGATCAATAAATCAAAATCGATCATATCAAACTGGCGTCCAGAACCTCCGTCCAGTGGACGGGCGTCTGATGGAATTGGACGAGCGTCCGGATATGGGAAGTTGATTCAGGAAGTTTGGACGCTGGAGTGGACGCCGTCTGGACGAGCGTCTGGTCATGACTCGGCCCGATTCGAAGTTTTATTGAAGAGTCGGACGGGCGTTCAAGGTTTCAGACGGGCGTCCGGTGGCCGACTTAGCGTGAACCGACTTTAAAATCTATATATAGTCAATTTGTTTTCTCCACAAAAGAGGATCATACACACATTATTCAAAACCCTAAACCTAAGGCGGCTTTAGGCTGCGTTTTCATCTTTTATTCCTATTTTTATGCGCTTTATTTAGATTAAACACTAGTTACTTTTTATGCAATGCTATTCGCAAATTTGAGTTCTTTGAGGATGTTCGAGAGGCTAAAAGCTTCATCAAACGAGTATTGTGAAGCCGTCCAACAATTGTTGATTTCGTTTTCTTCGATTATACTGTGAGTTTTAATAAAGGTTGTTTCTTATTCATGCTTATTCAAGTTTAATTTGCTTTTATATCGGAAGATATGCATGTGTTGATCGTTTATTGTTGATGGAAGTCTTAATAAACCCTAGATCACCATGAATAAGAATAGTAACTCGAATCTATCATAACGGAAGTTAATAGGTCGATTACTAGGTTATAAACACAAAGTTTGCACCTTCGGTTATTAAACGCGTTAATCTTACATCGGAAGATAGTAGATTGATAGATGAACTTTCTAAGGAATTAGGGTTCATGTTTAGGTGAGGTGAATCACAACCTGAATAAAAACGGCAATATAATCGAGATAGGGAATCAATGCTTGTTGGATAGGTGGATCAATCCTCGTTTGCTCGTTATAAATTTGATTTAAATCCTTAAAAGCTTGAATTTGTCTAGTTAGTTTACTTTTATCTCGCACCTTAGATTAGTTAGTTTAAATTGGTTCGTGACCCGTATCTTTCCGGCTTTAGATCATCTCTTACATCCAGTTTTACGTTTTAGTTAAGTTTAATTTCTGATGATTCGTTTAGTTTTATCCGTTATTTAGCTTAGTAATCGTGACATAGGTTAGTTAGATAAAAACTAGAAATCACAATCGTTTAGTTCTCGTAAGATCAACCCGGCATTAGCCTTCATACTACGATCCTTATACTTGAGGTTAACGGATTATTACTTGTTTTATTACGTGTTGATAAAATCCGTGACAAGTTTTAAAAACTTGTCCCGGATTTTATCAATACAAAACAACAAGTAATAAACCGTTAACCTCAAGTGCAAGGATCGTAGTATGGAGGCTAATGCCGGGTCGATCTTCTGGGAACTAAACATTGTGAACCCTAGCTTTTGTTTTTAACTAATTATTGTCACGAAAACTAACCTAAACAAATATTGCATAAAAGTAACTAGACAGAGGAGATTAATCCAATGCTAGGAAAGATTGGAAGCAATAAAAACTAACTAAGTCATGAGAAAAATAAAATAAACTAAACTAAGCTAAGCAATTCGAGTCAAGTGATTTAAATCAAATTTTAACGAACTAAGCGAGCAATTGTTCCACCTATCCTATCAACGCTTGATACTAATTCGGATTATTTCGTGATCTCTACTCAAGTTGTGATTCACCTATCTAAGGCATGAACACCTACTTTCGTAGACAAGTTCGTTTTCTAATCTAGGCGTGAAATCTTTCAATTTCTAATCTAGAGATTCAATCTAATAACTTTCGTTGTGATTAGATTAAAGGTCTAAACTTTTATCATGGTGTTCTAAGGTTAACATGACTTTCATCAAGCAAACAATAAACAAAAGCACGGATCTTTCGATATAGCATGCAATCAACATATAAAAACATGATAAAAGTAACAACTTTAATAGATACTCACAAAATAATCACGAACTAGAGATCAAACTGTTGAAACGGACGGCTTCACAACGCTCGTTCAAGGAGGATTTAGCCTCCTAGCATCCTTATGCAAACTCGAATTGATGGAATAAAGAACATAAATCTAACTATCCAATCTAGATGTTTTATTGCATAAAAACTGGAAAATAAAGGAGTAAAAACGCAGCCAAGCTGCTCCCTAGGGTTTAGGGATCGAATTGTATGTTTAGGGTTTGGTAAAACGCGCCTATATATAGAGTTTTAGGTCGGTTTCGCTGAGTCGGTGCCGTGGACGCCCGTCCACTATCTTGGGCTTTCGTCCAGCCTCTATGAACGGAGAATGAACGCCGCTCGTTGACGCGCGTCTGAACTCTCGAATGTAAAATACGATTACGGACGCCGATTCACTTTTATGGACGCCCGTCCACTACTCAGCTCCAGTATTTTGCTCATAACTTCACTTCTAGGGCTCGAATGAGGTGATTCAAAATGCGTTGGAAAGCTATTTCAATCCTCTACAACTTTCATCAAGACAACTTTCCCTGAAAGTGCCTACAAGTGTGGACAAAATCCCCATGAAGTGCCTGGTTCCGGTTTCTTGATCATTATCTCTTCCTTCTTCAATCTTTATCTTGATTTAGCTCGAATTATATCAACATTTGATCATCAATTTAGCCTCCAACATGTACCTACATGACATCAAAAACACCATAAGCGTAACACAATCCAAATACTCGTAAAACCATAATTAAAACACATACACAACCTCATTTTTGCGAATAAACTAATTAAAAACTCACTTGCTTAATAAATCATTTAAACACTCGTTTCCTATGCAAATTATACAAATACGGAGGAAATCATTATCAAATATAATGTTAAAAACCGTACAAAATCACCCTTAACAACTCCCCCACACTTAAACTTTGCTCGTCCCGAGCAAAACAAAACAAGATAAAGGCTCGGAAAGAATATAGACATCTCAACACATATACCATATAGTCAATAAACTAGAAGTTCACCCGTGTGTGTGCATAGCCATAGAAAATTTCCACTAAATCCAAACTTGAGAAACTCAAAGCAAAACTAGCTAATACCCCATCGTAGAATAGCAATAAATGACACTCATAAGATGCACCCTACAAACGTGACATATCCCGAAAAGAATGATCGAATGAATCTAGGGCCTTTCTGAGATTTTGCATCATTAAAACAAAAGTAAATTTATAAAACCTATACTACCATGCAAAACTACCTCCTAACCGGCCGAATACCGGGTAGTTGCTAGTAAAGTTGGATCAGTACGGGTATCGATCCTCAGGGAAAAGGGATGTTGAATCTAATCTAATTAATCCTCCTTTATTAACTAAAACCTAAACCTAAACTAAAACGGAAAAGTAAACTGGACAGAGGATTGTTAATCCAAAGCCAGGAAGGATAAAAGCGATAAAAACATAAATAAAACTACATCTACGAAAGCGGTAAATCTATCCACTGAACAACCATGAACAAACCATGATCAACCTCTTCCCAACAACAATCATCTCACCGAAAGAAATAAGATCAACACATATTCATTCACAAGTTATCTTGGATTATTATCTTATCTAAAGAAGCGTTTCCTCTTCCGATTTATCACGCCATTAATTAATTTACCTTCCGGTCTTAACTAACATGTATACGAAGCAAAGATACGGATTAAATCCTAATCTAACAACCTTATCCCTCAACTTCCGTTTGTTGGAATAATAATTGTTAATCTCTATCATGGCAATCTAACGAATTTATTAACTTCCATTATCTAAATTCGATTAACATAAACCATACAAAACATGAAAGAGAACAAGAACAACATAATGAATTAAACACATGAAAAATCCTATCTTTCCGGTAACGGTGATATCCCTCAATTCCAATCTAAGATAATCTTGCAATGAAAATTAATCAAATTGTGATTCTCTCGTAAACCTAGATATTTAACCTACGAACTTCCGTTATGTATAGATTAAAAATCTAATCTTTCCTATGGTGATCTAAACTACACCGACTTCCGTCATACGGTAGCATCAACAAGCAATAATCTTCCGATATAAATTGCACGATACAAATAATCATAGGAAAAGAAACAATTGAACTAAAACTTACAAAATCATCCATGAAAAGAAATAAAAGTGCTGCTGAAAAGAAGCTTCACAAAGCTGTCCATGGCTGCCTTTCATCATGCTCGAACAAGAAAAGAAAAGCGAACGAAATAAAACCTAATCTAACTTGCCACCCCAGCCTCCCAAAAGAAATTTGGGGCGACTAAGGTTGCTCTCTTATGATTGGGGATCAATAGGAGTCGAAAATATATGTTTTAGGGTTGAAAACGCGCTGCTATTTATAGAAAATCCGAGGCGGTTGTTGCTCTGAAAGCGGTGCGGACGCCCGTTCACAAGGTCGGACGCCCGTTCACTATTTTCAGCAACAGCATCCAAACTTGTAACGCTCATATCTCGGGCATCGTAAGTCGGAATGGAGTGATTCAAAATCCTGTAGAATCCTCTCTTCAAGCCCTACAACTCTTCTCTTGAGGTCCAGAGTCAAATCGGTTGTTATCATATCAATAACCGCGTTGAAAGTTCAGCGCTACCCGGAATCCTGATTTTCTTCCTCTGTACGCTCGTCCACAAGGTCGGACGCTCGTTTGCTTCTACGGACGGAGGATAGACGCTCGTTCATCATGCGTCTGAACTCTCTGATCCAATTCAAACTTCTGAACGCTGGTTCAATATAGTGGACGCCCGTCCATTCCTGGACGGGACATGGACGAACGTCGACCTTTGCTGAAACCGATTTCTTGATAATTATCTTATTTCTTCCATCTTTATCTTCTTTTCCTCATCTCTATCTCTTCAAGATTACTTCAAACAACTTCAACTTCGATTTTAACTCTTCCAACTCCTTTTCCAAGTCGAAAATATGTATCTACACACATCGAAAACATACCAAAACGTAACACGATTCCAAAATAATATAAAATCATCAAATAAACATTTAAATTGATATGTTTTCATATTTAATCATTAAAAACCTCATTTACTCAATTAATCAATTATAATCCCGATTTCTATGAAAATAACACGTATATGGGGAATATTGATATACAAAATATATATGAAAATCACTACAATTTAGCCCTAAACAACACCCCCACACTTATCTTTTTGCTCGTCCCCGAGCAAAACAAAACAAGAACATACTTTCAAAAATCCACATAACCTGACACGAGATATAGTCAAAATCATGACAAGCTAGTATTCAGCAAATCGACCTCACTCGGTGATGTGTGTGCAGAACCTACTAAACTTCCACCGATCCTCTCTTGACTTATTACATCAAGCACTAACAATTATCCGGTCAACTAAACGAAAACTTCATTCTATCTACAGCACTTACCTCACAAAAACTAATTACCAAGAACATAGTAACCAACTCACAACTAAATTCCTTTACTTAGTACCAAGAAAATACCTTTCGGGTCTCTACTGGGTTTAGATCAACTTGACTTAGAAATCCAAAAAGCGTACATTTTATATTTTATATTTCCTATCGTCGCGTCTCAAAAGTATAACACTCTCCCCTACATTAGAGGCAGTCACCCTGAGATCACTCAAACCCTTACTGTCCAAGGTAAACCACACTCCCCTATTGGGGCAGTATCCAAATGGACTCGAGGTGATAGTTACAAACAAAATTCCCGCAAAGAAATTTTATTCATTTATTATTTATAGATATATATATTTTTATATTTTTCAAACTCTTTGGAAACTCTCGGTCAAATATATTTCTAACACATTCAAGACTCTCAAAGTTCTCAAGAACACTAAGGTACTGAGATTCTAACTGTGAGTTTAGCACAAGTTCTTAACTTTCATTAATGCTAAATAAGTGTTATCTGTATCAAGAATTAACTTTCCTTTAACTAACCGGAAACTATTCTATATTTGGCTCTTCATCTAATAGGTTCGTGAAATGAAGTTCAAGTGAGTATCGATCTACTAAACCTATTCTCAGAACATGATATGACTACTGATAACAACTAAAGGTGCCAGATTATAAAACTAGCATGCCAGTGAAATGTTACTCAGGACTAAACAAAATTTTCAACAAATTAAGCACTTTTCATAGAAATACTAAAAGATTAAGCAAATGACTGTAGATACACATAAACCATCTATTCCCTCCCCCACACTTAAATTGCAACTTGTCCTCAAGTTGTGCAGAATGAAAATAGAAAAAGAAAACTTAGCTGATTGTCGTTCGAATGTGGCAATGCTGGAAGTGGCGTACGTCCAATCCAGAAAGGCTTGATGAAAGCAGTAAACTGTGGACCATCCACCGGAAAACTGCTATCATCTAAAGCTCACAAACGCTAAGGCAAATACCCTGCACACTTGATCAGAGCAAAAAGAGTCTACGGGAAAAAGGGATTATACAGGGAACACATGGAAAAGAAAAGTCATAGAGATCTTGTCATATTAAGCTCAAATAAAGATGGAACATATACATGATATATTACAAAATCGTAGGCTAGGTGCAACTATATGAAAATGCATTACAATGCAATCTACGTGAAAAATCCTAAAAATAAAATAAAAACGAGGTAGTATTACGGAAACCGACAGTTAACTACACTCAAAAAGAAAAATAAACTAGGTGGTATTACGAAAACCGACAGTGACCACACTTAAGAAAAATAAAAGGAAAAATAGAAAAACAATGCAACTATATGAAATGCAACTAAATGATATGCATCTATATGATATGCAAAAAGAAAATAAAATAAAAGAAAGAAAACTAGCCCACTATATGCAACACGACATGTATAAAATAAACGTCTACCAAATAATGACAGGTTACGATAAACGATGATCTTTGTCCATTACATGCGTGTGTAGACGCGCTTAAGACTCTCGTCAAAAGTGATAGCATTATGGAAACCAACGATTAGCTATTCTAAAGCAGATATAACTCATAAGATGCAATGGTAGCATTACTTAAAACCGGCGGTAGCTACCCATATGAACTATAAAAACAAAGGAAGCACGTAAGTCTTAAAAGCTTAAAAGATTCATCGGAGCGGTATGTAGCATACGGAAACCGACATTAGCTACTAATTAACAATAAGACCAGTTATAGCTTACGAGAACCGACAGTCACTATAACTTGCCTAGATGAATCATATATAAGGAATTGATCAATTATCTAACATGTAAAGTTCAAAATCGGGTTAATTATGTGATTTTATTGGATAAATATCTTTAGATGTAAGATGTTACACTTTGCATGGTTTTATCGTGATGTAGGTACGCTTGCATGAGGTGAAAGGAGCTTAAAAGATGTTCAAGTGATGATTTGCATGGAAGGGAAGAGATAGAGATGAAGTTGGAATGAAGATCAAGATTAATTTGGAAGAAAAGAGAACGCACGCCCAAGTCCCGTCCAAAGTGGATGGCGTCCAAATAAGTGGGTCAAGCGCCCGGGATGAGTTTTTGATTCGAGAGAGTTTAGACGCCATAGCAAGCGGGCGCCCACTGCGTCGTAATTCTTGGACGGCGCCCAGCTGAGTGGACGGGCGCCCACGGCCGATATCTTGAAAACCGACCTATTTCTCCTATAAATAGCAGCGCGATTTCAACCCTAAAGCATACAATATTCGACTCTTATTGATACACCATCATAAAGGAGCAACCCTAGCGCCTGAGCCCGCTTTGGGAGAATTTGGGGTCAGTGGCAATTAGATTAGGTTTTTTTTTCGTTTTCTTTTTCTTTTATTTCGCTGCGTTTTCTCGCACTTCATCTTTGGGAGGTTGCGATTGTTCAAACGATGTAACTCTTTTCATCGAGTTTTTCTATCTTTTATTTAAGTTTATGTTTTGATCTTTGATTCAAAGTTGTATCTTTTCCTATCGTTTATTTGTTCATGCACGTATATCGGAAGATGGTTGCTTTTGATGTTTGATTTTGATGGAAGTCATGATTAGACCTAGATCACCATAGGAAAGATTAGGTTTTTAGCCTTGACATAACGGAAGTTGATAGGTTAATTATCTAGGTTGTTAGATTTAAAATCTTGCACCTTGGTTTGTTTGCGTCAATTCTATACATTGGAAGATGTTAGATTGATAGACTAATTATCTACTGAGTAGTATTCATACCTTCGAGAGGTGAACCACATCTTTAGTTAATCATCACAAGATAACCTTAGGTAGAGATAGAGGTTTGAAGGATTGGATGATTTTGTTTGTTCATTGTTAATCTCCATGTTCATCTTCTTGTTTATTTCCTTTTATAGTTAGTAGTTTAGATTTAGTTTTTATCGCTTTTATCCTTCACGGCTTTGGGTGACAATCCTCTGTCGGTTTATTTTATCTTTTTTAGTTTCGTTTTAGTAGTAACAACCTTAGGAAAATTAATGAACTAGATACCCGATTCCTGTGACCGACTCGGTATTAATCGCTATACTACGATCCCTACACTTGGGGAAATACCGGATCTATAAATTATATTACTTGTTTGTTTTGCATAGATAAAATCCGTGACAAGTTTTTGGCGCCGTTGCCGGGAAATCGGTGCGGTTGTCCAGTTCATTATGTATTTTTCTAAAGTTGTTATGTTTTGTTTTTCGTAGGTAGTTTGTGTTATCTAGTGATTATTACTTTTTCATAGGTTTGTGTTTAGGTTCCAATTAGGTTTTGTTTAGTTTTCGTGTTTAGTTTGGACCGATTTTCGTGTTTAGCGGCGTTTATGTGCTTGGTTTGAGCGTGAACGGGCGTCCTGAGCTATTAGACGCCCGTCCGTCCAAATCGATCGTCTCTCTGTATGTGTTTGCCCGAGTGACGCAGCGCCCAGTAACGGGACGCCCGCCCTGTTCTTTCTTGATCCAGACGTCCGTCCGATGAATCGACGCCTGTCGGCGCCTGTCTGTCACCGCATTTTTTTTTTTATTTATTTTTGTTTTAGGTAGGTATCGTGGGTTTAGGGTTTCGTTTTTCGTAGGTAGGTTTCAGTAGGTAGGGTTCTAAGGTTGAATCATCGACTCCAAGTTTTCACGGTCAAATTTTTGGATAAAGGGATCGTTTTAGCACTCGTTAGTATTTTGGCCGTAACTTTTAGCTCGAGTGTCCGTTTGGAACGCAGGACCCCAATTCGAAAGCTCGTTCCGACGCCGACGACGTGGTGGATCGCCGGAGGCCGTCCGACACCGTTTTGAGGTCAAAATCCACTGTTTTCCCTTCCATTTTGGGCTCGTAAGATTTCAACACGCTTTTTTTTCATGTAGTTAGTATTTTTCGTGTGTTTTCTGCTTTTAAATTTTTCGTAGTTCGGTTTAGGTTTACTTTCCGTATATTTTTAGGTAGTTTTCAATAAAAGTAGCGTTAAATAAATTGAGAGTTTTTATTTTTGCCGTGTTTCGATGACCGTTGGGTTAAGAATGTGCAAGAAGTTTTTACTCAATTTATGAAACGTGAATTTAGGTTTCATAGTTTTGTTTTCGTTTTTAATAAACACTAGGGTTTCTGTTTTAATGATATGATATTAGGTTATGATTTTAGGGTTGCTGCTATTTTCTGATAAAATCGAGTCTGCTGTACTTTTCTGTTGAGTCAGACGGGCGCCCATAGTAAGTGAACGCCCGTCCGTGCTACAATGCATCCACTATTTGTTATGTTTTTAGAGAGTCGACGAGCGTTTGCACGTTTCCGGACGCCCGCCTCGCTCTATGTGGTTACGGACGGGCGTCGCCTACCGAACGTCCGTCCGCCCCGAGTATGTTTTGAACGTCCGTCGATGGATTGGTGAACGTCCGTCCGGTGTTCAAATTTCTAGTGAATAGAGTTTGATTTTTAATGCTTTATTTGATGTGGATACTTTCATATGAGCTTACGTGGCTAATTATTTTTACGTAGATGTTACGAACTTGCATGTTTACACCTTTCCATCTCTTGATCCATGTTAAATAATTGATTAATTTTTATATACATGCTTCATTAATTGACATGGATGAGCCCTCGTGGCCGTTTGTGTATGCGTAGATGTCCCTGTTCTTTCACCGTTATGGTTTTCTTTCCATCTATTGCAATCCATGTTGAGTAATTCACCTAGCTAGGCGTGATTCTAATATGACTTACGCTGTTCTCTGTTGTCGCTCATCTAGGGTTACATGATTCATCCATGCATGTTATAGTCACTATCGGTTCTCGTACGCTATAACTGTTCTTATTGTTATTTAGTAGCTAATGTCGGTTTCCGTATGCTACATACCGTTGGGATGAATCTTTTAAGCTTTGAGACTTATGTGCTTCCTTGTTGTTTTTGTAACTCGTATGGGTAGCTACTGTCGGTTTTCCGTAATGCTACCATCTTAGGCCATATGAGTTATATCTGTTTAGTATAGCTAACTGTTGGTTTCCATAATGCTATCACCTTTTGATGAGTCTTAAGGCGCGTCTACACTGCATGTAATGGACAGCACTGTCGTTTATCGTAACCTGTCATTATTTGGTAGACGTTTATGATATACATGTCGTGTTGCAAATGAGTGGGCTAGTTTCTTTCTTTTATTTTCTTTTATTTTTGCATATCATTCAGATGCATATCATTTAGCTGCATAACATCTAGTTGCATTGTTTTTCTATTTTTCTTTTATTTTTCTTGAGCGTAGTTAACTGCCGGTTTCCGTAATACTACCTCGTTTTCTTTAATTTAGTTTCTGCATAGGCCGTAGTCCTTTGTAGGGTTGTTCTCGAAACACCTTTCGGCTGAGCCTGCTGTAATTCATTTTTAGGATTGCATATCATGTAGGCCGCATTGTAGTATATTTTCATGTAGTTGCACCTAGCCTCATGTTGTGTAATATTCCATGTATATGTTCCATCTTTATATGAGCTTAATGAAAAATCTTTCGACTTCTTTTCCATGTATAATCCTCTATCATTATTAGTTGGAGTTTGATGTTTCTGCTTCGTGGCTTTATTCTTAGATGACTGAGTTTAAGTGTTGATCTTTCCATCTCGAGCTATTATTTCTTTTGTGCTTATATCAAACTTCCATATTTAGACGTTTCGATGTTCTCGTACTTTCCTCGTTTGATTTTTCCATCCAAGCGATTCTATTTTGTGCTTTGTATGTTCTATCCCCCTTGCCCCGAGGTATTTCTTTGTTTTTCATGAGTGCGAGGTATTTGCATTAGCTTTTGTGAGTTTTAGGCGATATCCGCTTTTACGGTGGATGGTCCACAATCCATCGATATCCTCGAGCATTCCTGGGTGATGCGCATCATCCTGTGGTTGCTCCCTTCGGAAGACAATCACCTAAGTTCTTCACTTCTCTTTATTTTTCGCACAACATGAGGACATGTTGTTATTTAAGTGTGGGGAGGGAATAGTTTCATGTATCTACATTCATTTGCCATACTATTATATTTCTATGAAAGAGTCTTTGAATTTTAAAATTTTTGTTTTGTTTTGTCCCAAGTGAGCAATGCATATCTTTATTTGAGTTTTTATATCATTGGTGCATTATTTTGCATATTTAGTAAATTTAGTTGTTTCACCCAACACTATTTTTCACGTGCCATAGTAGATGATGAGCTATATTTTAAAGCCATACCCATTTGATTAGAGATTTTTTGATGATTATCGCATGATTCTTTGCTTCCATACTAATTTGGAAAATTTTAATAGTTTGTATTTAGAATTAAAGTATGACATACTGTGAATATCTGAAGGTTTGAATGTGATAGGAGGGATATAATTTAAGGTTTGCATACCAATCTAAGATGAATAATATGAATTATATATATATTTAAGTGTTGGAAGTAGCTGCCGATGATTTGAGTACGGTAGGGCATTATCACGAAATGTCCTATACCACTATGAGGTTAATAGCTCCCGACTGCCTGATGATAGTAGTCCAGCTAGGGTGTTATCCCGAAACATCCTATTGCTGGGAATGAGGGCATATATGCTATATATGTGGAATTGATTGAACTTTAAGAAAAATTAGTGAATGGTAATGTGAAAAGATGGTTGGAAACCTTAGTTATCTTCTGACCATCCCCAGTATAAACCGAAAGATATGTTGTAGGGACTATCCTCTAAGTGTGTCGTAAATATTTTAAATGCTCCCTATTATCTTTTCGAATAAGTATGTTTTGTGAGGTGCATGTTATAATCGTTTTATATTTCGATTTAGATGGGATGTTGGCTAGTTTTGTTTGAATCAATTTCAAGTGTGGATTTGGTGGAAATTTATTATGGCTATGCACACACACACTTGGGTGAACCCTCTAAACTATTGAATATGTTTTATATTTGCATAAGTGTTTATATGTCTCGAGTCTTGATTATGTTTTGTCTTGCCCGGGAGAGCAAGGTTTAAGTGTGGGGAGTTGTTAAGGGTGATTTTATACGTTTTATAAGGATATATTTTGTAACAATTCTCTCCATATTCGTATGTTTCTCATAGAAATCGAGCTTTATATTGAAATATTGAGCAAATGAGTTTTAGAAGTATTAAAGTTCAAAA
The DNA here is from genome assembly GCA_026214975.1 of Gentiana macrophylla. Taxonomy (NCBI): domain Eukaryota; kingdom Viridiplantae; phylum Streptophyta; class Magnoliopsida; order Gentianales; family Gentianaceae; genus Gentiana; species Gentiana macrophylla. The sequence continues at coordinate 80,386,397 of CM047807.1, read as the reverse complement.
TCGGGTTAATTATGTGATTTTATTGGATAAATATCTTTAGATGTAAGATGTTACACTTTGCATGGTTTTATCGTGATGTAGATGCGCTTGCATGAGGTGAAAGGAGCTTAAAAGATGTTCAAGTGATGATTTGCATGGAAGGAAGAGATAGAGATGAAGTTGGAATGAAGATCAAGATTAATTTGGAAGAAAAGAGTGAACGCACGCCCAAGTCCGTCCAAAGTGGATGGCGTCCAAATAAGTGGATGGCGCGCCCGGATGAGTTTTTGATTCGAGAGAGTTTAGACGCCATAGCAAACGGGCGCCCACCAAGGCCTGCAATTCTTGACGCGGCGTCGATTGAGTGGGCGGGCGCCCACGGCCGACATGTTGAAAACCGACCTATTTCTCCTATAAATAGCAGCGCGATTTCAACCCTAAAGCATACAATATTCGACTCTTATTGATACACCATCATAAAGGAGCAACCCTAGGCGCCCCAGCCCCCTTTGGGAGGCTGGGGTGGCAATTAGATTAGGTTTTTTTTATTTCGCTTTTTCTTTCTATTTCATTTGCTGCGTTTTTCTCGCACTTCATCTTTGGGAGGTTGCGATTGTTCAAACGATGTAACTCTTTTCATCAGTTTTTCTATCTTTTATTTAAGTTTATGTTTTGATCTTTGATTCAAAGTTGTATCTTTTCCTATCGTTTATTTGTTCATGCACGTATATCGGAAGATGGTTGCTTTTGATGTTTGATTTTGATGGAAGTCATGATTAGACCTAGATCACCATAGGAAAGATTAGGTTTTTAGCCTTGACATAACGGAAGTTGATAGGTTAATTATCTAGGTTGTTAGATTTAAAATCTTGCACCTTGGTTTGTTTGCGTCAATTACATACATTGGAAGATGTTAGATTGATAGAGCGAATTATCTACGGAAGTAGTATTCATACCTTCGAGAGGTGAACCACATCTTTAGTTAATCATCACAAGATAACCTTAGGTAGAGATAGAGGTTTGAAGGATTGGATGATTTTGTTTGTTCATTGTTAATCTCCATGTTCATCTTCTTGTTTATTTCCTTTTATAGTTAGTAGTTTAGATTTAGTTTTTATCGCTTTTATCCTTCCTGGCTTTGGACTGACAATATTGCATAAAAGTAACTAGACAGAGGAGATTAATCCAATGCTAGGAAAGATTGGAAGCAATAAAAACTAACTAAGTCGCAGAAAAATAAAATAAACTAAACTAAGCTAAGCAATTCGAGTCAAGTGATTTAAATCAAATTTTAACGAACGAACGAGCAATTGTTCCACCTATCCTATCAACGTTTGATACTAATTCGGATTATTTCGTGATCTCTACTCAAGTTGTGATTCACCTATCTAAGGCATGAACACCTACTTTCGTAGACAAGTTCGTTTTCTAATCTAGGCGTGAAATCTTTCAATTTCTAATCTAGAGATTCAATCTAATAACTTTCGTTGTAATTAGATTAAAGGTCTAAACTTTTATCATGGTGTTCTAAGGTTAACATGACTTTCATCAAGCAAACAATAAACAAAAGCACGGATCTTTCGATATAGCATGCAATCAACATATAAAAACATGATAAAAGTAACAACTTTAATAGATACTCACAAAATAATCACGAACTAGAGATCAAATCGTTGAAACGGACGGCTTCACAACGCTCGTTCAAGGAGGATTTAGCCTCTAGCATCCTTATGCAAACTCGAATTGATGGAATAAAGAACATAAATCTAACTATCCAATCTAGATGTTTTATTGCATAAAACTGGAAAATAAAGGAGTAAAACGCAGCCAAGCCGCTCCAGGGTTTAGGGATCGAATTGTATGTTTAGGGTTTGGTAAAACGCGCCTATATATAGATTTTTAGGTCGGTTTCATTGAGTCGGTGCCGTGGACGCCCGTCCACTATCTTGGACTTTCGTCCAGCCTCTATGAACGGAGAATGAACGCCGCTCGTTGAGCCTCTGAACTCTCTCGAATGTAAAATACGATTCGGACGCCGATTCACTTTTATGGACGCCCGCCCACTACTCAGCTCCAGTATTTTGCTCATAACTTCACTTCTAGGGCTCCGAATGAGGTGATTCAAAATGCGTTGGAAAGCTATTTCAATCCTCTACAACTTTCATCAAGACAACTTTCCTGAAAGTGCCTACAAGTGTGGACAAAATCCCCATGAAGTGCCTGGTTCCGGTTTCTTGATCATTATCTCTTCCTTCTTCAATCTTTATCTTGATTTAGCTCGAATTATATCAACATTTGATCATCAATTTAGCCTCCAACATGTACCTACATGACATCAAAAACACCATAAAACGTAACACAATCCAAATACTCGTAAAACCATAATTAAAACACATACACAACCTCATTTTGCGAATAAACTAATTAAAAACTCACTTGCTTAATAAATCATTTAAACACTCAAGCTTCCTATGCAAATTATACAAATACGGAGGAAATCATTATCAAATATAATGTTAAAAACCGTACAAAATCACCCTTAACAACTCCCCACACTTAAACTTTGCTCGTCCCGAGCAAAACAAAACAAGATAAAGGCTCGGAAAGAATATAGACATCTCAACACATATACCATATAGTCAATAAACTAGAAGTTCACCCGTGTGTGTGCATAGCCATAGAAAATTTCCACTAAATCCAAACTTGAGAAACTCAAAGCAAAACTAGCTAATACCCCATCGTAGAATAGCAATAAATGACACTCATAAGATGCACCCTACAAAGCGTGACATATCCCGAAAAGAATGATCGAATGAATCTAGGGCCTTTACGAAATACTCAGAGGATAATCCCTACAACATATCCATCGGTTTATACTTGGGATAAGATTAACGACAACTAAGCCTTATATTCAATTTCGTAACAATATCTTAGTTGATTTAGCCATTTCACTTTAAACACACATTAGAACAAGCTATTGCCCTCATAGCAGAATAAGACATTTCGAGATAACACCCTACCTTACTCCAATCATAAGGCAGCTTTTTCTAACTGTCGTGAGCTTTTAGTCATCATAGTGGAATAGGACATACGTGGTATACCCTACCTCACTCAAATCATCGACTAGCTTTCGACACACCCTTTTTTTAATCAACTATTAACTTATCCTCTAGTCGGACGAGCGTTCATACCTCTGGACGCCCGTCCAAAGGAGTTCTAAAAAAAAAAAACGGACGAGCGTTCATATTTTGACGCGCCCATCCATTAAAACTAGTCAGACGAACGTCGATTAATTGGGCGCCCGTCATCCCCGCCTCGCCATCGATTTTATCTTTATTTCAATTAGGTTTTCTGTTTTTCGTAGGTAAGTGTCGTAGGTAGGTTTCTTAGGTTGAATCATCTGACTCCACACCTTTCACGATCAAATTTTTGGATAAAAGGGATCATTTTAGTACTCTTTAGTATTTTGGCCATAACTTTCGGCTCGAGTGTCGGATTGTCGCGCAGGACCCCAATTCGGAAAGCTCGTTCCGACGCCGACGACGTGGCAGACCGCCGGAGGCCGTCCGACACCGTTTTCGAGGTCAAAATCCACTGTTTTCCCTTCCATTTTGGGCTCAGAAGATTTCAACACGTTTTCTTCCCGTTTTAGTGATTTCTGTTTTTTCTATTTTTCGTAGTTTAGGTTTCTGTTTCATACAATCTTTTTCTCTCTTCTTTTCTTTTCTCTAGGTTTCCCTTCTTTCTTGCTCAACATCTTGATCTTGGATCTCGGTTTATGCAAACTCGGAGTCATAAGGGACCACTAATCTACTCCCCTGACCCCGAGCGGACCATAATCCGACCCAATAGGCGGAAACTTCGTTTCGACGAAGGAAACGCTTTTGATCGAGAATTTGAGCAATATCTTGCAGGTGAAATCAAAGACATAGTAATAATGGCAGCAGAAGATAGACGGACATTGGCCGACTATGCCATGCCCGGTACAGTCACCATCAACCCGGCTATCGTCATGCCTACCATTCTCGCTCCAAACTTCGAGCTTAAACCGGACTTATTCGGATGATGCAAAGATGCATCAATTTTCCATGGTTTCCCATCCGAAAACCCCACACTCACTTACACACATTCTTACAGATATGCGGTACTACCCGTATCCAAGGTGTGTAAGTGAGGACGCCATCAAGCTTAAAGCTGTTCCCATTTTCCTTACGCGGGAGGCACTAGAGTGGTATCACTCTCTTCCCTCTGAATCCATCACTACTTGGGCTGAGCTCGAGAAGGAATTTCTAAGTCAATATTTTCCTCCTTCAAAAACAGCCCACTGTCTGAACGAAATCTTCACATTCTACCAGAAGGAAAATGAGTCTTTCTTTGATGCGTGGAAAAGGTTTAAGTCTCTTTTACGTAAGTGTCCTCACCATGGCTTGCCAAAGGAAAGGCAAGTCCATACTTTCTTCAGTGGATTGACCGAGCTCACCAAGGGCATGGTCAATAGTTCCTCAGGTGGGGCATTTCTAAAGAAAACACCTGATGAGGGGTGGGCACTGTTCGAGGACATTGCCAAATACAATTATGCCCCCTCTTATCACCCATCCAAGCACCTCCTCCTCCTCCCAAGGTCGAAGAGGTGACTATGCAAAGTCTTGTTGCCATCTTCGCAAAGCGGATGGCAACCTCTCAAATGATGACTTCTCAAAACTTCCCAAATCCGAGTTATCGAGGCTCTTCACCTTCACAGAACTCTCAAGTTCATCTTTGTGAAGCTTGTTGGCCGACCGCCATATGATGGCCAATGTCAATTTTCTTCCCCTCTCGCTCGGCAAGTCAATCTTTGTTCATGACTATGGACAAGATAATCCAATCACATGCCAAGTATGTGATAGCATGGGGCACACACCTCGCTTCTGTCCCATGATTGGGCAGAATGCGGAAGTCAATGCTTTCTCTGGCCAGACAAATCAGAGATTCAATAACCAATTCTCTGGCCAGAACAGTTTCCAAAACCAAGGGTTTAATCGGTCTTGAGGATTTAATCTAATTCGAACTTCAATAGAAACCCCTGGTTATAATCGAACCCAAGCTATAATTCTTCCAATCCACAGCAAAGGTTCAATCAGAATTGGCCCGCCAATTCTAATTCTGCATTCCAAAGTCGGCCAAGCCAGCCATTTCCCCAGAACTTTCAAAACTCTCAAGGCACCTCCCACCAGGACGATATAAAAGCCGAATGGAATTCATTCCGGGAGGAGCAAAGCAGGACGATGGAAAGTCTTGAGAGGCAAATCGGGAAATTGGCTGAGCAGTTAGCCTCTAGACCGTCAGGGCAGTTGCCCAGCTTCACGGAAAAGAATCCAAGAGGCGGTCAAGTCACTCAAGCCGATGTAAGCAAATGACCAATGCACCGACCTCGTGCCAATAATGCAATACGGTAAAGAGGAGGCGGTCGCGATGAACTTAAGGAGTGGTTCTCAAGTTGGTGGTCCCCGGCTTGGGAAACCACTAGCCCCTCCGCTACGCCGATAAGGCGGGAGGGAAATTGAGCACCCATCATCCCTCGGCCGCAAAAAGGCAAATCAGGTGGCTGATCCCCTGATAGAAGAAAGAGTTGAGATTCCTCAAGTGGTTGATCCCTTGAGGAATAAAGAATCAATTGGAGGTCCTCAGGTGGCTGATCCCCTGAGGAATGATGAGTTAAATGATAGTCAGGTGGCTGATCCCCTGACTAACAAAAAGAATGAAAAGACGGTTCGGTGGAAAGATTTGGAAGACAAGGCCATTAGTTCGCCCTCGAAGAAAGTATTTTCCGAGGAGGATTTGAAAAAGCTTCCGTTTCCACCGAGGAAGAGCAACATTCCATTGGTTGAAGACAAAAAGTACGAGAAGGTGCTAAACCTTCTGAAAAATACTCAGGTAAATCTGCCATTATCCGAGGTCTTGGTCGAGATGCCTAAGTATACAAAGTTCATCAAGGATGTTGTATCTTCCAAGAAGAAGTTAGCAGGAATGGATCAAGCAATTGGTAAGGAGTGTTCTATGGTCAATTATCAAGACTTACCAACCAAGAGAAGCGACCCAGGCAAATTTGTGCTCACATTGCAGATGGGAGGTCTAGTCTTCCCGAATTCCTTATGTGACCTGGGTGCATCCATCAGCTTGATGCCATTGTCCGTTTGCAATCAGCTTGGTTTGCAGAATCTTCTAGAACCCACTACCATGAACTTGCAGTTCGCTGATAGATCTTCAAAGAAAGCCTCAGGGATTCTAAAGGACGTATTGGTTCAAGTGGGTAGGTTTACCTTTCCCGTTGACTGGTATGTCTTAGATATGGAGAAAAATGAAAATGTCCCTCTGATTCTTGGAAGACCTTTCCTATCTACTGACTAGAGCCCTCATCGATTGTGATGGTGGGAAAGTAACTATCCGAGTTGGTGACCAAGAGGTGAGCTATAAGCGTTTCTAAATCTATTCAAGTACCTTCCGGTTCTCCAACCGGCTTTTCCATTGAGGAGACGTCGATGACTTCAATGACTTCATGGATAAGCAAGTCTTGGTGTAGAAGCGAATATGAGCGATTGATCGATAATCTGAATAATCATGGTGTGGTCAATCTAGACCAGTTAGCAGCTGATTTTGAGGATGAGCTAAGAGAAGAAGCCTTGGCAAGTAGGACCACTAAGTAAGCTCGGCGATGTTGAGTTGAAGAGTGGCGATCTTAAATCAAGTCAGAGGATCCTCCCGTAGATTTGGCATCAAGCCGTTACCTAAACATCTTAAGTATGTGTTTTTAAGAGAAGGTGACAAGCTTCCTTTGATCATCTCTCGCCAAGCTATCTCGTATAGAAGAGCTTAAACTGTTAAACGTCTTGCGCAAAAATGAAAAAGCCTTTGGATGGCGGTGGGAGATATCCGAGGATATCTCCCGACATCTGTATGCACAAGATCGGGATCGAGGAGGGTGCAAACGAGTTAGACTGACCTCAGAGGAGGCTCAACCCTCACATGCAAGAGGTAGTCAAGAAGGAGATCATTAAGCTTCTAGATATGGGTATCATATACGCCATTGCTGCAGGCAGTGAGTGGGTATCCCCAACTCGGGGTAGTTCCCAAAAAGGTGGAATTACTATTGAGAAGAATGAGAAGGGAGAAGAGATAGCATTGAGGCTCGTTACTGGATACAGAGTATGTATCGATTATCGAAAGCTCAATGAGGTCACACTGAAAGATCATTTTCCCCTTCCATTCATTGACCAAATGCTTGAGCGTCTAGCAGGGCACGCATTCTACTGCTTCCTGGATGGATATTCAGGATACTTCCAGATACCCATCGATCCTGTTGACCAAGAGAAGACCACTTTCACTTGCCCTTATGGTACATTCGCCTATAGGCGGATGCCATTTGGTCTATGCAATGCCCCTGCTACCTTTCAGAGGTGTATGATGGCAATCTTTGACGGGCTAGTTGAAAAGTGCATGGAGATTTTTATGGATGATTTCTCAGTCTTTGGTCAATCCTTCGATGACTGCCTCGATAATCTTGATCAGGTGTTATCCAGATGTGTGGAAAAGAACTTAGTACTTAATTGGGAAAAATGCCATTTCATGGTAGATGAAGGAATAGTTCTTGGCCACAAGATCTCAGCCAAAGGTATAGAAGTAGATAGGGCCAAGGTTGAAGCTATTGAGAAGATGAGTTATCCTAAGAATGTTCGGGAAGTCCGAGGTTTTCTCGGACATGTCGGCTTCTATAGGAGGTTCATCCAGACTTTTCAAAGATTGCCAAGCCCCCATCTACTTTACTCAAAGAAGATGTTACTTTTGATTTTGATGAGAATTGCAAGCGCGCGCTTGAGGAGCTTAAGAGTAGACTCGATCTCTGCTCCAATTCTTATATCGCTGATCGAACCTACCCTTTGAGCTTATGTGTGATGCATCCAACTATGTTTGTTGAGTGCGATCTTAGGCAAAAGCTTAATGGAAAGTTCCAAATTTATCTATTATGCCGCCACACATCGAATCCTTCTCAAGTTAACTACACGACAACCGAAAAGGAACTATTAGCCGTAGTCTTTGCTATGGATAAGTTCAGTGAGTTACTTGTTGGGTGCTCAAGTGATTGTGTGGGTGACCACGCCGCTTTTTGCGATATCTCATGACCAAAAAGGAAGCTAAACCGCGCCTCTCTTTGCGTTGGATACCGACCCTTCAAGAGTTTGACGTTCAAATCAAAGATAAGAAGGGTAGTGAGAACGTAGTGGCGGATCATGTTTCTAGGGTGTTAAGTGATGAAAAGGATGAACCGGATGATATAGATCTTTACTTTCCTCTCAGAGAACATTATGTTGATAGACGGTTGTCCTCCCGATGTTCCATGGTATTCCTCCATTGTAAACTACCTTCATGCCCGTTATCTCGATCCGAAATGTCTTATCAAGAGAAGAAGAAGTTCTTCTCGATATGAAATATTTCGCTTGGGATGAACCTTATCTTTTCAAGATCTGCAAAGATGGTTTGAGGAGGTGTGTTCCCGAATCGAGCAACGCGATATAATCGAAAGCAATGCCATAGTGGACCCTGGTGGTCACTTTGGTCCTTGGAAAACGATTATGAAGATCTTTCAATCCGGTTTTTATTGGCCAACGATCTTTAAAGACACGAAGCTTTCAGTAAAGCTTGTGATCGTTGTCAAAGAACCGAGCTTTGACAAAGCGATTTGACATGCCTTTGAAACCCATCCTTGAATGCGAAGTCTTTGATGTATGGGGCATCGATTTTATGGGTCCATTCCCATCATCTTGTGGCAACAAATACATCTTAGTCTGCGTAGACTATGTTTCGAAATGGGTGGAGGCAATAGCACTAGATAAATCCGGTACATATCAAATGGTTTACGGTAAGCCGTGCCATCCGCCCGATTGAGCTAGAGCACTGAGCTTATTGGGCTACAAAGTTTCTTAACCCGATTCCCAATCCTCGTGGCAAACACCGGCTGCGTAGATTGCATGAGCTTGATGAATTTAGACTCCAGGCTTACGAGTGCCAGGATTAGTAAGGAAAAGATGAAACTCCTCCATGACGCCAAGATAAAGAAGAGAGAATTCAGTCGGCGAGCAAGTTCTCTTATACAATTCTAGGTTACATTTGTTTCTGGGAAGTTGAGAACACGTTGGTCGGTCCTTTTGAGATTCTCCAAATCATTCCTGGAGGTGTTCTAGAACTACGCGGTTATCCGGATCAACCGCTTTGAGTTAATGGTCAAAGGTGCAAGCACTATATCGGTGAACCTAAAGAGAAACCTTTGATTGTTAAATTTCTCGATATTCTCGGATGTGGTGTTACTCAAGTCGAAGAATTTGACGAGTTATCACCCGACTTGTTCTCCGAGGATGACGGTAGTGATCCGTCTGAAGAAGTTCTAGCGGTAGTCTTTGATATGGAAGAGTTTGAGAGGAGCGACAACTTAAACGTCATCGGGAGTCGGAGGAGAAAGAACACAACCATGGGAAACTTAAAAGGTATGGAGAGCTTTCAAAGATTTAACCCCATCGCGTTAAGTCTTGTTCGCTTCTGGCCACACTCTTGACGAGCTTACACGAGGTAGTGGGTGGCGAGAAGGTTAAATGGCCTGATCCAGGTGAGCTTCAAATGTGTCGAGCTAACGACAATAACCATTAAGCGCTACTAGGAGGCATCCTAGATATCCCTTATTATATTAGTTTCTTTCTTTAGTTATTTTTCCTTGTTCTAGTTGTTTTAATATTATTAGGATTGTGTTGTTTTTGTCGATCGGCCGTCCCTAGGCTTATACTGAGGTCGAAGTGTGGTTTTGTTTACGATTTCCTCTTATCTTTATCTCTATCACTTTTGCACGATATGGTTTAATCCCTTGTATCCCCCGAGGTATTTCTTTGTTTTTCATGTGTGCAGGGTATTTGCATTAGCATTAGCAATTGTGCGCTTTTAGATGAAGCCAGTTTTCCGGTGGATGGTCCACAGTCTACTGACTTCTTCGAGCATTTTTGGATCTGGATCTAGACCACTTCCAGAATTGCCGCATTCGACCTGCAATCAGCTAAGTGTTCTTTTTATTTTTAATTCTGCACAACATGAGGACATGTTGTAATTTAAGTGTGGGGGAGGGGATTAGTCGATATGTATCTATACGTTTGCTTATATGATGTTATTTCTATGCTAAAATGAGCTAAATTTTAAAAAAATTTGTTTTGTCTCGAGTGAGCAATGCACGTTTTTGTTCGGTTTGTTATAGTCATTGATGCTGTATACCATATTTTTAGTGAGTTAGTTGTTTCACCAAGATTTATTTTCCACGTGCCATAGTGAATGATGAGCTAATTTATAAAGTTATACCCCTTTTTGGATTAGTGGTTTTTGATTATCTTGTAAGTCGTGTGCTTAGTGCTACGTATATATCTTGAGATTTATGATAGTTTGTATTTAGTTCGAGTATGATATCTGTGACTATCTAGAAGTTTGAATGTGATAAGTAACACGGGCTAATGTCAATTAAAAGGATAAGTTAATGGTTGATTAAAAAAGGGTGTCGAAAGCTAGTCGATGATTTGAGTGAGGTAGGGTATACCACGTATGTCCTATTCCACTATGATGACTAAAAGCTCACGGCGAGTTAGAAAAGCTGCCTTATGATTGGAGTAAGGTAGGGTGTTATCTCGAAATGTCCTATTCTGCTATGAGGGCAATAGCTTGTTCTAATGTGTGTTTAAAGTGAAATGGCTAAATCAACTAAGATATTGTTACGAAATTGAATATAAGGCTTAGTTGTCGTTAATCTTATCCCCAGTATAAACCGATGGATATGTTGTAGTGGATTATCCTCGAGTATTTGTAAAGGCCCTAGATTCATTCGATCATTCTTTTCGGGATATGTCACGTTTGTAGGGTGCATCTTATGAGTGTCATTTATTGCTATTCTACGATGGGGTATTAGCTAGTTTTGCTTTGAGTTTCTCAAGTTTGGATTTAGTGGAAATTTTCTATGGCTATGCACACACACGGGTGAACTTCTAGTTTATTGACTATATGGTATATGTGTTGAAATGTCTATATTCTTTCCGAGCCTTTATCTTGTTTTGTTTTGCTCGGGACGAGCAAAAGATAAGTGTGGGGGAGTTGTTAAGGGTGATTTTGTACGGTTTTTAACATTATATTTGATAATGATTTCCTCCGTATTTGTATAATTTGCATAGGAAATGTGGTTTTAAATGATTTATTAAGCAAGTGAGTTTTTAATTAGTTTATTCGCAAAATGAGGTTGTGTATGTGTTTTAATTATGGTTTTACGAGTATTTGGATTGTGTTACGTTTTGCGATGTCTTAATGTGATGTAGATACATGTTGGAGGCTAAATTGATGATCAAATGATGATATAATTCGAGCTAAATCGAGATAGAGATGAGAAAAGAAGGATAAAGATGGAAGAAGGAAGAGATAATGATCAAGAGATCGAGTTCCAAAGATCGATGGACGGCGTCCACGGTCCGTCCATGGAGGACGGGCGTTGCTCAACCGAAGCAGCTTGAGGTGCGATTTACATTCGAGAGAGTTCAGACGCGTTCTGAACGAGCGTTCAACCTCCGTCCAAGGCACCTCAAACGAGCGTCCAAAGAAATGGACGGGCGTCCTTAAACCGACCTAGCAGCAGCCGACTTATTTCTCTATAAATAGTCGCGTTTTTCTCACACAAAAGCATACAATTCGATCCCTAAACCCTAGGGAGCAGCTTGGCTGCGTTTTTACTCCTTTATTCTCCAGTTTTTATGCAATAAAACATCTAGATTAGATAGTTAGATTTATGTTCTTTATTCCATCAATTCGAGTTTGCATAAGGATGCTGAGGCTAAATCCTCCTTGAACAAGCGTTGTGAAGCCGTCCGTTTCAGATTTGATCTCTAGTTCGTGATTATTTTGTGAGTATCTATTAAAGTTGTTACTTTTATCATGTTTTTATATGTTGATTGCATGCTATATCGAAAGATCCGTGCTTTTGTTTATTGTTTGCTTGATGAAAGTCACGTTAACCTTAGAACACCATGATAAAAGTTTAGACCTTTAATCTAATCACAACGAAAGTTATTAGATTGAATCTCTAGATTAGAAATTGAAAGATTTCACGCCTAGGTTAGAAAAAGACGTAATCTTTAACATCGAAAGATAAAAGATTAGAAAACGAACTTGTCTACGGTAGAGTAGGAGTTTATGCCTTCGATTAGGTGAATCACGACTTGAGTAGAGATCACGAATTAATCCAATTAGAATTGAATGTTGATAGGATAGGTGGATCAATTGCTTGTTCGTTCGTTATAATTTGATTTAATCCTTAAAACTTGAATTGCTTAGCTTTAGTTTTACTTTTCCTCGCACTTTAGTTTAGTTTTTATCGCTTTCAATCTTGCCTAGCATTGGAGCAATCCTCTGTCTAGCTACTTTTTCTCGCATATTTGTTTAGGTTAGATTCGTGACATAGTTAGTTTAAAGCAAAACTAGGATTCACATTAAATCGAGTTCCCGTAGGATCGACCCGGCATTAACCTCTGTACTACGATCCTTATACTTGAGGTTAACCGGTTTATAAATATTATTACTTGTTTATTCGCATTAGATAAATCCGGTACAAACAACTTAACAATGGGATGGCTTTTGTGAGTACTTTTAGACTGAGCCCGGGTTATTTTCCCAAGTTGCCTACGTATCCTGTAACGAATCTGGAATCAAGTCTCTCGTATTTCCTTAGGGATTATTTATACTGAGGATGTCTCGTCCTTTTTCTTGTCCAACAAGGATTCAGTTTTCTTAATCCCTAAGGATTATTTTATATCAATCCTATTGATTTGGGATAATTATGAATTTGTTTAAATGATAGGATCTATGTCATTACACCATAGAATTCTTTCCATATTTGTCCTATAATATAGGAGCACGTTTAAATATCGGATAAGGAGAGCTCTGGACGACCTGTGGTGAGCTCCCCAGGTCGTCTCGACCTACGCTACACTGTCCGGCCTCCGTAATAACTAAGCCGACCTGCGGTCGTCTGATTGGGAAGACGGATCTGACCTCCCACCTGGGGTTTCTGGTCAGTTCTGTAATGAGGCTCCTAGCCTTTAATGTCGTTACTTTTCTCTTTCTTCATTTATTGTGTAGTCATTCCATGAATGACACGAGACAAGGGCTAGTCCGACCCTCATCAGCATCTTTTAGGTAGACATGGTTTGTTTGTTATTGTTCGGACACTCTAGGGTTCCTCGTCCCAGGAAGATGTTCTAGCCGCTTGTTTGACGGATCTTGATTAATAAAACTCTTTGTTTCAAAAAAAAAATACTATAAGCACATAATTGTATCCGAAAATAATATTCGGAACAATTTAGAATTTACACATAAATATAAGCAATATATTAAGTATATTTTATGGTAAGGAATGTATAAAATGATAAAAAGGCATATGGAAAATTTTGAAGTAATTTATTTCCTATAACGAAAATTTGTTTTTAAAATAACCCTCAATTTCTTACAAACATAAATTTTATTTTGTTATGTGTTGAATTGAATGTGATGTCCATTTTAATCGTGTAATTTTTCACATGGCACAAAATTTATTCTTACGTGACTGCATCGGCATGCAAAAGCTTCCCTGTGGGAGTTTTCTAACCATCCCATGAAATTGGGATTAAAATGTGTTGAAACAGTCGATTTTAGCGTAAATTTCGGACATGCTTCGGAGAGATTCACCTGGCGCTTTTTACATCTAAAAATACTACTCACGGAGTAGATGCTGTTTGGCATTAGAATCACTCGATTCGAATATCGGATGAATAAAATATTAATACGTAAAGTTGGTGTAAAATATGTGTGGGAGAAGAGCTGAAGGCGTGATCAACTCAAGTCTCCGACATTGGAAAAATGGGAGCTCCACATTTAAGAGTTTGTGAAACTCTTATGGATGTGCCCCAAGGGGAAAATCACTATTGTGCAGAAAGGAGGTCTTAGTTAATTCCACACGCGCGCGCGCCGCCGTCCATCCGACCATCGAGCATGAGCTTGGCTCGGCTCAGGTGTTGCTATTAATTTTTTGGACAAAATTTCTTTTCCGAATTAACCAAAATTAATTTTTGCAATATGATTGTGTCATCCGACCAATCAAAATTCATTGAGTCATCCGACCAATCAAAATTCCGAAGACACGTCATCCGCCCAATAAGAAGCGTGGAATAAATTCAACTAATGGGTTAAGCAATTTTCGGCCAGAATAACTTTTCCAATAGGCTATGTTAGCCGACTGATGATGTGTTTCAGCCAATGATATTCGAGCATTGCCTCCTCCTCTCCACTATATAAAGAACCCCATGGATGAAAGTTTAAGCATTCAGTTTTCCTCTTGTGCCTTCCACTACAAAGTGTCAAGCATATAGTTCTAGATCTTGAGTTAGATAAGTCGGAGCACTCTATAAGTTCGCCGGAGCTTGGATTTTTCAAGTGCCTCTCAATCCGAGACGTAAGCCGTTGTATCTTGGGAGGCTGTTGCTACTACGGTGGGCACCATAATGGAGCAATCTGTCTTAAGGAAAGAGTAACTTACTAACCTCGGTTTGATCTCTAGTCAATATTTTATGTATTGTAACTCTACTTTCTTCCATTGTTTCGAGTCAGATTTGTACTGTAATAGATTTATATTATTATATCTACTTAATAAAACAGATTTATTTTTCTTGTTATTTATTTTATGCATTCATTTTTCCGTAATTACATCCGTGAATTACGGATCTGTTACGTAAATCACTCCACACATGATACACTTTACAAACAAGCTTAACACGGGTTTATTCGTGTGTTATAGGATCATTTGAACCTATTACTTTACAGATCTGGTCGAATTATTGTTAGTTATTTATTTCTTGATTCGGTTTGGTTGGGGCCAAACTGAAAAATGTTTTTCTACTCCTTCTTTGAGATCTAAGTCTGTTTGAGGATGAACTGAAATTGATTTTTCGATCTTCTATGCATACAGAAATGGATCCAACTGTGCAAGGGAGTACCTCCACTGTGCCTACCTCTAAACAAATTCAGAACAATTTGGGGCCTCAAGGGGAGAAACCGGAAAAGTTTTGTGGCATGAACTACAAGAGGTGGAAACAAAAGATGTTGTCATATCTCAAAGAAGGAGTGATCATCTATGAGATCCTGGAAGAAAATATAATGATTTGGGAACAATTCCAGGTTGCTGCTAAGATTGGGAAACCTCATCATTCTTGGAAGGATTTCAAGAACTACTTGATGCACAAGCAGAAAGAGATGACCATGGAAGAGCTGGAAACACGTATGTGTTGAAGAGCAGAACAAGAGATCAGAATGAAGCTTTCTGATGGGGCAGTCCAAGGCAAACTTGATTGAAGTGAGCAACAAAGGCAAGAAGTGTAAGCAGCCTAATCAAGGCCCAAGAGACAACATGAAGGTTAAGAAACAGTTCACTGGAAGTTGTTTTAACTGTGGAAATCTAGGGCATCGCTAAAGTGAATACATGTCACAAAAAAAGGGTATGCCATATGCCCATCTTGCTGAAGTGGTGGATGAAGGCGTGCAGGAGATGAACTTGTCAGTTGTGGTTTCTGGATGCAACACAGTCGGGAATACCCATGAATGGTGGATTGACACAAGGGCTATTCGCCATGTTTGGGCACTAAAAGAGATGTTTTCTGAGTACAAGTCTGTTGAGGGAGAACAACTCTTTATGGGAAACTCTGCTTCTGCAAAGGCTAAAGGTGTGGGAAAGGTCGTACTGAAGATGACCTCTTGCAAGGAACTCACACTCAACAATGTGCTGCATGTTCCAGACATGTGCAAGAACCTTGTTTCTGGTGCTCTTCTTGTGAAGACTGGATTCAAGATAGTCTTTGGTGGGGATAAAGTTGTTTTATCCAAATTTGATATGTATGTTGGGAGGGGTACTTGGTTGATGGTTTGTTCAAGATGAATGTAATGACTATTGTACCCAAAACTGTGGTGCCTAATAAGGCTAATAAGATGACTACTGCTTCTGTTTACTTGCCTGAGTCTTCTTGTTTGTGGCATTGTAGATTAGGACATGCTATATATAAATCGATTCGAAAGATGATGAATCTAGATTAAATTCCCAACGTAAAATTTGAACCTAATCACAAATGCCAAATATGTGTTGAATCTAACTTAGCTAAAGCACCGCTTCCAATGGTTGAAAGGAACACAGAACCTCTAGATTTAATTCACACTAGTATATGTGACTTAAAATTTGTGCAAACTAGAGGTGGTAAAAATTATTTCATTACTTTTATTGATGATTGTAACAGATATTGTTATGTTTATCTGCTGAAAAGCAAAGATGAAGCTCTTGAAGATTTTAAGGTTTATAAGAATGAAGTTGCGAATCAACTTAGCAAATGGATAAAGGATGTCCGTAGTGATCTTGGTGATGAATATGATCCACCGTTTAATGAATTTTTCTCTAGCGCCGGCATCATTCATCAAACGATAGCACCATATACACCGCAATAAAATGGTAGTGCTGAGCGCAAGAACCGAACTCTGAAAGAGATGATGAATGCTATGTTGATTAGTTCGGTTTTACCGCAGAACTTGTTGGGGGAAGCTATCCTCTCAACGAATTCCATTCTTAATAAAATCCCATCTAAGGAGAAGGATGACTCCCCATATGAATTGTGGAATGGGTAACAAGCCTAAGTATTGTTAGGAAATCTATGCAGGAACACAGCGGAATTCAAAATTTTATTTCCTTTCAACCAGAATCGACTTCGTTTAAGCAACAAACATAATAAGTTAGTAGACGGTGGTTACCTTGCTAGATCTAAAAGATCAACGCTTTGACCGTCCAAGGAGAGTAATGGTGCACGGAGCCGTCCAAGCGTTCGGCCTCTACCGCTAGTGCACACAAACAACTCGCCAGAATCCATCATTGGATTGCTACTAGAAAAACTCAGTTGCTAGACCGACCTTTTCTCTCTCTCAAAAATGTTTCTAGGAAAATAGATATTCTAGATTAAAATGTGGAAGAACCGTATAAAGTTCATGAGTGAACCTTCTTGATCCATGTACTGCTCCCGCTGCGCCTCTAAGGCAATATTATGCTTTAGCTCAGCTGTAAAATCCACAGTGATCTTTTCCTAAGAACATTTCTAGCTCATTGTATCACTTTAATCAAAGTGACTGCACACACAGACTGTTGCTCCCACTATCTTCATATGAGTCAGGGCATACATCTGTATATCAACGTTTATTTGATTCCAAGTTTCAGTAAACAAAGAACACATCCCTAACACCTTTAAGGGTATCCTCGACATTCACCAGAATCAATTTCACAACTTGCTCATGAATCTTCATGAAGTATGAACATCTTGTTTTACTCACAAAACTTATGATGGACCCTATCGCAGAAGCAAAATGCACCTTCTATAAGTATCATCTTTCACCTTATCTTTTAGGACTGACGTCCTATCATAGATAGATCCTGAGAATACTGGCCAGCAGTATCTCTTGTTATGATCTATGCTAAACTATTTTAGCATCCCATCCATTAGGGTGAACTGTGAAAATTGAGCAGCATCAGCATCTGAATCCATCACTATAGATTCTTATTTCCAAAATAAGAACTGCAATTCCAAGAGCTTTCACAAAGACCTTGAACTACCAAACATTAATTGACTGTGACACGGGGTGACGATTCCGAGAAGGATATCCAATACCTTACTCAACAATCATAACAATCCCACTAACCCTCTTGCACACTAGGCATGTCTACACTTTTGATCAAATCAAACTATTTTGATTATTAAAGTAAAGAACTTATATAGAGAAACTTGTTTGAGTCCATAAATGGATCTCATGAACTCACACATCATGTTATCGTCTATGAACATCAAGCCTTTGGCCCAATGTTTTCAACACTATCATATAGCCATGCACATAGCTACAACAAGCACTATCTGAATAGATTTAAGCATAGCTGGTAACATAAGGTAATTACAAGGTTATGCCTCATAGACTCTGAGCCATCAACTCAGCCTAACGGTAACTGTATTACCATCCATGTCAGTCTTTCATAAAGACATGCAACACCTTTTAAGGACATTCCCTTCAGGTAAGACATAATAGGTTCGTAACCCGGTTGTCACACAAGGAATCTGCTTCAGATATTATGGCTCATAACCATGTCTTTTAATCTTGCCTTTCAAGCATTCTTATATAAGTCGTGAGATCTTTATTCTTCAAGATGAACATACCAGTAGCCCTTCCAGGCGTGTGGTCATCTGCAGACTCATAGAGTACTTTTGTGCATTGAGTAGTGTCTTACACCTCATCGCTATGCGGTGCCTGCTCATGTTCCAATGGTTGAATATCTCTTTGTGGTTCTCAAACTCTTTTGGGACTTCATTTACTCCCACTGTCTCTTTTGGAAGAGACACTTTCTCTAGAAGACGGCATGTTTGGAGACAAACAGTTTTACTCCACGGGTAAGTAATTAAATATCTAGCGTACTTGCTAAGACAAGCCACAAAGTTGCATATATCGTACTAGGCACCAAGCCTTTCAGAAATTGCTTGCTTGCTAGAAGCATGACAACTCTAACACATCGGTTAAGATGGATTCGATGTCATCGTCTTCCATATCGGATATGGAATTCATTCAACATTTAATCCTTGGAACTTGGTTAAGTATATGTATTGTATAAGGGCACTATCCCAAAATAGGTAGGGGAAATTGCGCATGGATTAAGTCACACCTTTATCGTATAAAGTGTTGTTTCTATTTTAGAAACACGATCTGATCGCGTATCCCAAAATGGTATCCTTCAAGGGAGAATCTGATTCCCTTTTCAGGCAACTTCTAAAACACCTTTTAGGTATTAATTACTTCAATCCAATTGAAGATTAATTCCTAAATTGTTTACCAATCTCATATTCGTACTAGCTTGAACTTTTCGGGCTTTTCAAATTTCGTACTTCACTAAGGACATTCAACTATTTCTAAAATAGTCAAAGAGAGTAATAAACAATAATATTATTTGTGGCATTAATTGTCATATGCCAACAAACATCTGTGTGTTTAGGCTTCAAGCAACCTTCTAGATTCTATAACATTTTCATAAAATGGTATTTTAGTCATCTTCATATAAGGTACGTATTACCTATTGAAATAGTGTCCTAAAACCAATCGGGTTGGATCGGATCCGACTGGGTCGGATCATTTATACTATTTCTTTATGTTTATACATATGACAAATGGCTTTTCTGTTATTATATATTTGTTATTTTAAAGAACCATTTATGAAATGCTATAAGATAACGTCCTTAGTATTAAACTATGGTAGAGAAACCATGATAGGCGATATGAGATGCTGTAATCACTTTATTAAGTCTGATACTTAAATGTCTCTCGGCTTATGTACTATTAAATATGATATTGATAGTACGAACTGGCTAGCACGTATTAGATGTCTTATGTCTTTAAGGGCAGGAATAGATCTCGTCTATCAAAGTGTAGAGACGCTTGGACTGTACGTGGACATATATTAGAGAATACGTATGTTAGACTGGCCCACTTACACTGTTAAGTGTCACAGTATGTGACGGTTGTGTAATTATCCTTAGGACTGGAGTCTACATGACATCACGGTGTGGATTGTCATGCTTTGACACTATTGAGGTTTTCCCTAGCCATGGGGCAATCATGCGGTAGTGATTGGGTGTGATACTGAAGCATGCGTAGTATACATGTTTGGTCGTCCGGAAATCGCATACCCTATTAGTAGGAGTAAATATCTGAAAGGGCCTTCTCATAAGGAACGTCTTACTCTCGTGAATCTTTGCAAAGTGGAAGTAAATTAGTTAATTCAAGAGAGCAAGATGTCCAGATTATAAGAAACGGTCGTTGATATTTGACACTCGACGTACAACCGTATGGATATTATTACAGCAATATGATTCAATTTACACGGTACCTGTTTCACATGAAAGGTAGTAGTAATTGCATTTGACTAATCTGATGATTGGGGGTCGCGGTGTGTTGCTAGACGAAATCCCGTGATCGTCAGGTATGAAGAGAATTTTCTTAATTTGCACTTTGTGTCTACGGCCAACATATTCGGAAGTCTATCGGGTCACACACATATGAACATCAAGTCGGATGAAAATGTGGTTATAGTTAATGACCAAATAAAAAAAAAAAATTTGTCTCATACTATAAAGGTTATAGTGGTAAATTAATATGGTAGTATTTATTTATTATGAATAAATATAATACAGGATATTAATTATGTTGATTAATTAAATATACATAGTTGATGCATGTGTCGAAATTTATTGTGTATATTGATACATATGTATTTTGCAAATTAATTAATCATAGCATTACATTAATTAAAGAATATTCCGGGTGCCAAATCTAAGATATATATGGGGCGCATATTGAAGTGTATTATGATACACTTGGATTGTGAAATTTAATTAATAAGATTATCATAATATTACTATTGGATATTAATTTGTTTGTGAAAAATAGATTTATGGTAATAAGATAAATATAGTCAATATTAGATATTTACAATATCTTGGAAATATTTAATATAAGATATTGAATATTAAATGAGATAAATCAATCAGTGGTATTTTCCTTATTTTGTTAGGAAAATGTTTTATTTCTCCTCAATCTACTGGGAAGCTTCTCCCAATCTTATTGAGATATGAAAGTGGCGCCCCAACATCTATTTAAAGGAGGTGTTAGCTAACTCTTTTGTACATCACAATTACAAGTCTCATTTCTACAAGAAAATTAGGAGAGCTTCTTAGAGAGAGATATGGAAGAGAGAGAGATATGAGAGAGAGAGAGAGAGAGAAAAGGTCGGTCTAGCAACCAAGTTTTTCTGGTAGCAATCCATGATGTGATTCCGCCGAGGTGTTCGTGTGGATCACCGGTAGTGGCCGAACGCTTGGGCAGCTTTGTGTAGAAACTACATCCGTGGACAAAGCGTCGATCTTTTTGATCAAGCAAGGTAACCACCGTCTACTACTTATTTTTTTGTTGCTTAAACGAAGTCGATCCTGGTTAAAAGAAGATAAAATTTTGAATTCCGCTGCATTTCCCACGTAGATTTATTAACAGTGGTATCAGAGACAGCTTCGAGCTTAAGAAATAAGCATGTTAATTTGCGTAGTTAATTTTATCGTTTAAATCACGTAATTAAAAGATGAAAGATTTTATATTCTCAAAACGATACATGAAAAGAAAAAAAGGGAGCTCGGGTGGTACTCGGCCGACTGGAGGCGGCACCACCACCGTCCAGCTACCGGCGGTCGGCGGTAGCCTCATGGCTGTCGGCTAGCGGATGCTCGGTGAGTCCCTTCCTTTTGTTTTGTGTATTTTTTGATTCAATGTGGTTAATAGTTGTGATTGATATCTTTTATTTAGTTGATATAATATGGCTAACTAATGGTTCAAATAGCATGGACCATTGTGATGCCACATGGCATTATTTGGTAAATTTGATTTGCTTTTAAATAATCTAGGCTATTCTAAATTCTGTTTGGAATAGGCCTATGCCCTTTTCAAAATATTTGATTTTGGAAAAAACCTAGGCCTAAGCCCTTTTCAAATTTTTGATTTTGGAAAGTGCAAGGGAGATGCCTTTTGGTTTAGTAAACCAAAGGCATCATTTTTTATTATGAATCAAAAGGAAAGAAACAAAAAAGACTTAACTTTAATTTTGATTTATTTTCAGAATAGTTCTAAATGATTAAAATTAAAATTAAAATTGTTGAAAATTAACTGTTAATTTTATTTTGATTATAATTAATTAATTAATTAAAAGTTAATTACTTAATTGATTAGATAAAATTATTTAATAGATTAAACGTTAATGGATTAATTAAGATGCAAGTTGTTAGTTTTTAATTTTATCTTTTTCATAAGATATTATTGTATGAATTAGATAGTAGATATAATATGATTATATGGTCCCTGATTGATCATGGACTCGACCAATAGGATAGATGTGAATGATTTAATTTTTCTGTTGGTTTAAAAAATGTCGTAGGCCGTTATGAAGAATATGACCTAGTTTATTTTCTGCATTTATCACATTCCCGTTAGCTCGCCCCCGTGTGCGGCGGGTGTATTTATTTTATTACATAGAATTAAATGTAACAAGAATGGCGTAGAAGATGGAGACCAAAGAAAGAAGAATAAAGATCCCATTGGAGATGGCGCATTAAAGATCCTATTGGCGGTTACAGCTACCCTTAGATTGTGACCCGCAGTTTCGTCAGTTTGTTTCGAAACCGCGCCTAGGTGAAGTCCATGATCATACCGGTTACTTTACGCATTGGAACGGGTTTATTTTTCCTCAAAATCTTAAAAAACGGTAAGGCACGCTATGCCGAACTGAATAGGAATCAATTCAGAGAGACCATGCGTCCTGTTAATCGTTTAACTTCCTTAATGTTCCTTGGAGGTGGTATAGTCCTTAATGCGTCAATTTTATCTGTATTGGCCCAGATTTCCTTATTTTGAAATCATGTACCCTAAGAATTTGCCTGACCTGACCCCGAATATATACTTTTTGGGGTTAAGCTTCATCTTTGTTTGCCTTAGTACGCTGAACACTTCTCTGATATCAAGTAGGTATTGCTCAAGACACCTGCTCTTAATTAGGAGGTCGTCTACATAAACCTCCATACATCTGCCAATCTTCTTACTGAAGATCTTGTTCACGGCTCTTTGATACGTCGCTCCAGCATTCTTCAGACCAAACAGCATGGTAATTTTGCAGTAAGTTACGAGTTCCGTTATAAATGAAGTTTTTTCCACATTTTTAGGATCCATTGCGATTTGATGGTACCCTTTGTAGGCTTCTAAGAATGCAAATATTTTGAAACCAACAGTTGAGTCAACTAACCTGTCGATCTTTGGTTGAGGGTAGCAACCTTTGGACAGGCCTTGTTCAGGTTTGTGAAATCTACGCACATACGCCAACTTCCATCTGGATTCCAGACCAGAACAGGGTTTGGCTAACCAATCTAGGTAGACCACTTCTTGAATGATGTTTGCCTGAAGTAACTTAGTTACTTCGTTCTCAATGGCACATATCCGCTCTGGAGTGAATTGCCTTTTCTTCTGCCAAACAAGACTCATTCTCCAGTCAACATTGAGTCTATGTTCCGGCAGCTCGGGGGACAGACCTGGCACATCTTCAGTTTTCCATGAAAAAATATCTATGAATTCTTTTAGCACATCAATAAGGGCCTTTTTGTGCTGATCGGCCTTCCAAGAACCAATATTGACTGACAAATCATTCTGCTCTTCCAACAAATTAACTGATTCCGCCTTGTCTTCTGACGACCAACTTTCCTCATTTCTGGTAGTAATTCTTCCACTAGGACTTGTTGTACCATCATTTTTCTATTGACGGTGGTCATGTAACAACTCTTGGACTCGAAGTGTGGTCAACGTGCTTTATTATAGCGTCTTCCAGTCCATGAAGTTGAAGGACTCCGGGCTGACACCCATCTCGGCTCCGCTTTTCGGATTCACTGGGCCGCCAGTTCATCTTGTGTGTATGATCAGACTACCCACAACTTTTGGAAAAGAACCAAGGGGCAGGACCCTTATGGTCAAGTATGTGGTTGTCAAGGCACCATGAGCTTATAATATCATCATGGGAAGACCTGCCTTGATCGACCTCTGAGCTGTGATCTCCCCAGCTCACATTAGCATGAAGTTCCCCACTTTTGAAGGATCAGTGGAAATTAAGGGTGACGTGGAAATAGCCAAGAGTTACATCTCCGGAGAGCTTTTGACTCTTACTGGAGTCAAATGGTGCAGCAGACATGTTAATGTCATTGTCTTCAGTTCGGGTTATGCTGTTTGGCCAACCCGAGATCGTGTTGATCGTGTTGACTGGACGATTATCTATCTGGCTATCTGGATCGGAGGATCGATCCCGTCTATGTTGGGGCTCATTTTGTTGGTCATGCTCATGACTGTAATTTCTTCGCTTAAACTCTCTTCGCCCATGAGGCTCTGGATTCTGAGATCGGTCTATGACCCCATCCAACTTCCCTTCCATAACTACAACATCAATTTCCCTATGCAAATCACGACACTACTCTAAATCGTGACAAATATCTTTATGCTACTTGCATTACTTACTGGGATCTCTTTTTTCAGGAGGACCTCTCATGAAAGGCGGAACTCGTGCTAGACCTTTCCTCTCTATTATTGCGATCACTTGCTCACATGATCCATTCAAAGGGATGAAGTCCCTATCCTGTAAGGCTCCCTTCTTCCCGAGCCGATCTTAAACCGGGGCCGTTATACGGTCCCAGACCGGCTTTCGTTTCTTGTAAAATTTGTCCTTGGTTTCCTCTCCTGGAATCGCCTCTCTGAGTCCCTATTAAGCCTGTTCGCTTCTTCTCCCTGACAGTTTTTGTAAGCTTGCTCTATGCACTCTTCCATCGACCTGGGGAGTTTTCTATTTAATTTAGCATATGATCTACCCTCTCGTACGAAATAGGTGATTAGGAGGTGCTCTTCAGCATTATGGACCTGCGTTGACTATTCGTTAAACCTTTTAAGATATTGTAACACCGTCTCTTCTTTCTTTTGACTGATGGTAAGGAGATATGCAGCATTCCTTTGGAAAGGCTTGGAGTGATGAAGGCCTGCATAAACTTCTTGGCTAGAGTTCCGAAGTCAGAAATTGATCTTGGGGGTAATATCCTGAACCACTCGTGGGCCCTGCCCGTAAGTAAGGCTCAAAAGGCTTTGCACTTTAGCTCTTCCAGAGCGCTGTCAAAATTCATATACGTTAGGTATTTGAAGAGATGATCTTGGGGGTCTTTAGTGCCATCATACGGTTCAAATTTAGAACCTTAAATTTCACTGGTCGATGATAATTCACGATCTATTTTGAAAATAGAGATTCAAATGAGAGTTTGTCATGTCTCTTACCCATTATAGCATCAAGCTCTGCTCTAGTTGCTTCCTGAGTTTTGGCATTGATCTGCTTCTTCCACATGTTAGAGTTGGAGGACAATGTGTTCTGCTTATCATCATTTAGAGGAGGAGGGGGAACTTTAGGTGCATAGTTCTCTGATATCACATCTTCCCATCCCTTGAATGCTGCTTCAAGCACTGTTTTGAAGGCAGGAGTATCCAAGGACCTCAGCGCTTCCAACAAAGCTTGGTGTGCTGTATCGGGGAGAGGGGTGTCCTCCGGTTGTTGATGTTGGCTGGTAGAGGGGTTAGCAGTCTTTTCACCACCACCAGGTTGGCCTACATTTTGAGTTGCTTCACCGCCTTGTGCGGTTGGATCTTGAACAGTTTTCTTGCCTGTGTTCTTGGCTATTGTCTTGAAATTAGAAAAATTATGAAGATCTTGAATGAATTACCAGAAAAAGGCCCTCCTTATAGCACCAATTGACGATGCTGGATATCGCCTAATATCAATTCTAGGTCATAATTACCTTTTTGACAACTAATTCAAGAACAACATAAAAATGGGATGGTTTTTGTGAGTACTTTTAGACTGAGCCCGGGTTATTTTCCCAAGTTTCCTACGTATCCTGTAACCAATCAGGAATCAAGTCTCTCGTATTTCCTTAGGGATTATTTATACTGAGGACGTCTCGTCCTTTTTCTTGTCCAAGAAAGATTCAGTTTTCTTAATCCCTAAGGATTATTTTATATCAATCCCATTGATTTGGGATAATTATGAATATGTTTAAATGATAGGATCAATGTCATTACACCATAGAATTCTTTCCATATTTATCCTATAATATAGGAGAACGTTTAAATATCGGATAAGGAGAGCTCTGGCCGACCTGCGGTGAGCTCCCCAGGTCGTCTCGACCTACGCTACACTGTCCGGCCTCCGTAATGACTGAGCCGACCTGTGGTGGTCTGATTGGGAAGACGGATCTGACCACCCACCTAGGGTTTCTGGTCCGTTCTGTAATGAGGCTCCTAGCCTTTAATGTCTTTACTTTTCTCTTTCTTCATTTATTGTGTAGTCATTCCATGAATGACACGTGAAAGGGCTAGTCCGACCCTCATCAGCATCTTTTAGGTAGACATGTTTTGTTTGTTATTGTTCGGACACTCTAGGGTTCCTCGTCCCCGGGAGATGTTCTAGCCGCTTGTTTGACGGATCTTGATTAATAAAACTCTTTGTTTCAAAAAAAAAAATACTATAAGCACATAATAGTATCCGAAAATGATATTCGGAACAATTTAGAATTTACACATATATATAAGCAATATATTAAGTATATTTTATGATAAGGAATGTGTAAAATGATAAAAGGCATATGGAAAATTTTGAAGTAATTTATTTCCTATAACGAAATTTTGTTTTTAAAAAAACCCTCAATTTCTTACAAACATAAATGTTATTTTGTTATGTGTTGAATTGAAAGTGATGTCCATTTAATCGTGTAATTTTTCTCATGGCACAAAATTGATTCTTACGTGACTGCATCGGCATGCAAAAGCTTCCCTGTGGAAGTTTTCTAACCATCCCATGAAATGGGGATTAAAATGTGTTGAAACAGTCGACTTTAGCACAAATTACGGACACGCTTCGGTGAGATTCACCGAGAGCTTTTTACATCTAAAAATACTACTCACGGAGTAGATGCTGTTTGGCTTTAGAATCACTCGATTCGAATATCGGATGAATAAAAAATTAATACGTAAAGTTGGTGTAAAATATGTGTGGGAGAAGAGCTGAAGGCGTGATCAACTCAAGTCTCCGACATTGGAAAAATGGGAGCTCCACATTTAAGAGTTTGTGAAACTCTTATGGATGTGCCCCAAGGGGAAAATCACTTTTGTGCAGGAGGGAGGTCTTAGATAATTCCACACGCGAGCACGCCGCCGTCCTTCCGACCATCGAGCATGAGCTTGGCTCGGCTCAGGTGTTGCTATTAATTTTTTGGACAAAATTTCTTTTCCGGATTAACCAAAATTAATTTTTGGAATGTGATTGTGTCATCCGACCAATCAAAATTCATTGAGTCATCCGACCAATCAAAATTCCGAAGACACGTCATCCGCCCAATAAGAAGCGTGGAATAAAGTCAACTAATGGGTTAAGCAATTTTCGGCCAGAATAACTTTTCCAAGGGGCTAAGTTAGCCGACTAATGATGTGTTTCAGCCAATGATATTCGAGCATTGCCTCCTCCTCTCCAATATATAAAGAACCCCGTGGATGAAAGTTTAAGCATTCAGTTTTCCTCTTGTGCCTTCCACTACAAAGTGTCAAGCATATAGTTCTAGATCTTGAGTTAGATAAGTCGGAGCACTCTATAAATTCGCCGGAGCTTGGATTGTTGAAGTGCCTCTCAATCCGAAACGTAAGCCATTGTATCTTGGGAGGCTGTTGCTACTACGGTGGGCACCTTAACGGAGCAATATGTCTTAAAGAAAGAGTAACTTACTAACCTCGGTTTGATCTCTAGTCCATTATTTTATGCATTGTAACTCTACTTTCTTCCTATGTTTCGAGTCTGATTTGTACTGTAATAGATTTATATTATTATATCTACTTAATAAAACAGATCTATTTTCGTGTTATTTATTTTATGCATTTATTTTACGTAATTACATCCGTGAATTACGGATCTGTGACGTTAATCACTCCACACACGATACACTTTACCTACAAGCTTAAGACGGGTTTATTCATGTGTTATAGGATCATTTGAACCTATTACTTTACAGATCTGGTCGAATTATTGTTAGTTATTTATTTCTTGATTCGGTATGGTTGCGGCCAAACTGAAAACTATTTTTCTACTCCTTCTCTGAGATCTAAGTCTGTTTGAGGATGAACTGAAATTGATTTGTCGATCTTCTATGCATACAGAAATGGATCCAACTGTGCAAGGGAGTACCTCCACTGTGCCTACCTCTGAACCCATTCAGAACAAAGGGGCCTCAAAGGGAGAAACCGGAAAAGTTTTGTGGCATGAACTACAAGAGGTGGAAACAAAAGATGTTGTTATGTCTGACCACTTTTGGCTTGGCTCGGATGCGGACCGAGGATCCTGCTATCATGGCAGAAGGGGATCATGCGTCTGTTATGGCTTTGGATGCATGGAAAAACTTTGACTTCTTGTGCAAGAACTACATCCTCATTTTCTTGGAGAACTCTATATATGGGGTGTACTACTCACAAAAGACTGCTAAATCCTTATGGCAGGCTTTGGGGAAAAAGTACAAAATTGAGGATGCTGGCTCAAAGAAATTTGAGGTGGTCAAATTCCTAGACTACAAGATGGTAGACTCCAAGAATATGGTCAGTCAGATTGAGGAGCTACAAGTGATCATCTCTGAGATCCTGGAAGGAAAGATAATGATTTGGGAACAATTCCAGGTTGCTGCTAAGATTCGGAAACATCATCATTCTTGGAAGGATTTCAAGAACTACTTGATGCACAAGCAGAAAGAGATGACCATGGAAGATCTGGAAACACGTATGTGTTGAAGAGCAGAACAAGAGATCAGAATGAAGCTTTCTGATGGGGCAGTCCAAGGCAAACTTGATTGAAGTGAGCAACAAAGGCAAGAAGTGTAAGCAGCCTAATCAAGGCCCAAGAGACAACAAGAAGGTTAAGAAACAGTTCACTGGAAGTTGTTTTAACTATGGAAAGCTAGGGCATCACCAAAGTGAATACATGTCACAAAAAAAGGGTATGCCATATGCCCATCTTGCTGAAGTGGTGGATGAAGGCGTGCAGGAGATGAACTTGTCAGTTGTGGTTTCTGGATGCAACACAGTTGGGAATACCCATGAATGATGGATTGACGCTAGGGCTACTCGCCATGTTTGGGCACTGAAAGAGATTTTTTCTGAGTACAAGTCTGTTGAGGGCGAACAACTCTTTATGTGAAACTCTGCTTCTACAAAGGCTAAAGGTGTGGGAAAGGTCGTACTGAAGATGACCTCTTGCAAGGAACTCACACTCAACAATGTGCTGCATGTTCCATACATGTGCAAGAACCTTGTTTCTGGTGCTCTTCTTGTGAAGAATGGATTCAAGATAGTCTTTGGTGGGGATAAATTTGTTTTATCCAAATTTGATATGTATGTTGGGAGGGGGTACTTGGTTGATGGTTTGTTCAAGATGAATGTAATGACTATTGTACCCAAAACTGTGGTGCCTAATAAGGCTAATAAGATGACTACTGCTTCTGTTTACTTGCCTGAGTCTTCTTGTTTGTGGCATTGTAGATTAGGACATGTTATATATAAATCGATTCGAAAGATGATGAATCTAGATTAAATTCCCAACGTAAAATTTGATCCTAATCACAAATGCCAAATATGTGTTGAATCTAACTTAGCTAAAGCACCGCTTCCAACGGTTGAAAGGAACACAAAACCTCTAGATTTAATTCACACTAGTATATGTGACTTAAAATTTGTGCAAACTAGAGGTGGTAAAAATTATTTCATTACTTTTATTGATGATTGTAACAGATATTGTTATGTTTATCTGCTGAAAAGCAAAGATGAAGCACTTGAAGCTTTTAAGGTTTATAAGAATGAAGTTGTGAATCAACTTAACAAATGGATAAAGGATGTCCGTAGTGATCTTGGTGGTGAATATGATCCACCGTTTAATGAATTTTGCTCTAGCGCCGGCATCATTCATTAAACGATAGCACCATTCTTAATAAAATCCCATCTAAGGAGAAGGATGACTCCCCATATGAATTGTGTAATGGGTAACAAGCCTAACTATTGTTAGGAAATCTACGCAGGAACACAGCGGAATTCAAAATTTTATTTCCTTTTAACCAGGATCGACTTCGTTTAAGCAACAAACATAATAAGTTAGTTGACAGTGGTTACCTTGCTAGATCTAAAAGATGAACGCTCTGACCGTCTAAGGAGAGTAATGGTGCACGGAGCCGTCCAAGCGTTCGGCCTCTACCGCTAGTGCACACGAACAACCCGCCGGAATCCATCATTCGATTGCTACTAGAAAAACTCGGTTGTTAGACCGACCTTTTCTCTCTCTCAAAACTCTTTCTAGGAAAATAGATATTCTAGATTAAAATGTGGACGAACCGTACAAGGTTCATGAGTGAACCTTCTTGATCCATGTACTACTCCCGCTGCGCCTCTAAGGCAATATTATGTTTTGGCTTAGCTATAGAATCCACAGTGATCTTTCGCTAAGAACATTTCCAGCTCATTGTATCACTTTAATCAAAGTGACTGCAAACACAGACTGTTGCTCCTACTATCTTCATATGACTTAGGGCATACATCTGTATTTTTCTGTTTATTTGATTCCAAGTTTCAGTAAACCAAGAACCCATCCCTAACACCTTTAATGGTATCCTCAACATTCACCAGAATCAATTTCACAACTTGCTCATGAATCTTCATGAAGTATGAACATCTTGTTTTACTCACAAAACTTATGATGGACCCTATTGTAGAAACAAAAGGCACCTTCCATAAGTATCATCTTTCACCTTATCTTTTAAGACTGACGTCCTATCATAGATAGATCCTGAGATACTGGTCAACAGTATCTCTTGCTATGATCTATGCTAAACTATTTTAGCATCCCATCCATCAGGGTGAACTGTGAAAATTGAGCAGCATCTGAATCCATCACTATAGATTCGTATTTTCAAAATAAGAACTGCCATTCCAAGAGCTTTCACAAAGACCTTAAACTACCAAACATTAATTGACTGTGACACGGGGTGACGATTCCGAGAAGGATATCCAAATGGCTTTTCTGTTATTATATATTTGTTATTTTGAAGAACCATTTATGAAATGCTATATGATAACGTTCTTAGTATTAAACTATGGTAGAGAAACCATGATAGGCGATATGAGATGCTATTTTCACTTTATTAAGTTTGATACATAAATGTCTCTAGGCTTATGTACTATTAAACATGATATTGATAGTACGAACAGGCTAGCACGTATTAGATGTCTTCTGTCTTTAAAGGCAGGAATAGATCTCGTCTATCAAAGTATAGAGACGCTTGGACTGTACGTGGACGTATATTAGAGAATACGCATGTTAGACTGGCCCACTTACACTGTTAAGTGTCACATTATGTGACGGTTGTGTAATTATCCTTAGGGCTGGAGTCTAAATGACATCACGGTGTGGATTGTCATGCTTTGACACTATTGAGGTTTCCCCTAGCCATGGGGCAATCATGCGGTAGTGATTGGGTGTGATACTGAAGCATGCGGAGTATACATGTTTGGTCGTCCGGAAATCGCATACCCTATTAGTAGAAGTAAATATCCGAAAGGGCCATCTTATAAGGAACGTCTTACTCTCGTGAATCTTTGCAAAGTGGAAGTAAATTAGTTAATTCAAGAGAGCATGATATCAAGATTATAAGAAACGGTCGTTGATGTTTGACACTCGATGTACAACCGTATGGATATTATTACAGCGATAGGATTCAATTTACACGGTACCTGTTTCACATGAAAGGTAGTAGTCATTGCATTTGACTCATCCGATGATTGGGGGTCACGGTGTGTTGCTAGACGATATCCTGTGATCGTTAGGTATGAAGGGCATTTTCTTAATTTGCACTTTGTGTCTACGGCCAACATATTCGGAAGTCTATCGGGTCACACACATATGAACATCAAGTCGGATTAAAATGTGGTTATAGTTGATGACCAAATAAAAAAAGAATTTGTCTCATACTATAAAGGTTATAGTGGTAAATTAATATGGTAGTATTTATTTATTATGAATAAATATAATACATGATATTAATTATGTTGATTAATTAAATATACATAGTTGATGCATGTGTCGAAATTTATTGTGTATATTGATACATATGTATTTTGCAAATTAATTAATCATAGCATTACATTAATTAAAGAATATTCCGGATATCAAATCTAGGATATATATGGGGCGCATATTGAAGTGTATTATGATACACTTGGATTGTGAAATTTAATTAATAAGATTACCATAATATTAATAATTGGTTTGTGAAAAATATATTTATGGTAATAATATAAAGATAGTCAATATTAGATATTTACAATATCTTGGAAATATTTAATATAAGATATTGAATATTAAATGAGATAAATCAATCAGATGTATTTTCCTTATTTTGTTAGAAAAATGTTTTCTTTCTCCTCAATATACTAGAAAGCTTCTCCCAATCATATTGAGATATGAAAGTGGTGCCCCAACACCTATTTAAAGGAGGTGTTGGCTAGCTCTTTTGTACATCACAATTACAAGTCTCATTTCTACAAGAAAATTAGGAGAGCTTCTTAGAGAGAGATATGAGAGAGAGAGAGAGAAAAAAAAGTCGGTCTAGCAACCGAGATTTTCTGGTAGCAATCCATGATGGGATTCCGCCGAGGTGTTCGTGTGGATCACCGGTAGTGGCCGAACGCTTGGGCAGCTTCATGCAGAAACTACAACCGTAGACAAAGCGTCGATCTTTTAGATCAAGCAAGGTAACCACCGTCTACTACTTATTTCTTTGTTGCTTAAACGAAATCGATCCTGGTTAAAAGGAAATAAAATTTTGAATTCCGCTGCGTTCCCGCATAGATTTCTTAACAGTGGTATCAGAGACAGCTTCGAGATTAAGAAATGAGCATGTTGATTTGCATAGTTAGCGTTATCGTTTAAATCACGTAATTAAAAGATGAAAGATTTTAGATTCTCAAAACGATACACGAAAAGAAAAAAAAGGGAGCTCGGGTGGTGCTCGGCCGACTGGAGGCGGCACCACCACCGTCCAGCGGCCGGCGGTCGGCTAGCGGATGCTCGGTGAGTCCCTTCCT
This sequence comes from Gentiana macrophylla, assembly GCA_026214975.1. Taxonomy (NCBI): domain Eukaryota; kingdom Viridiplantae; phylum Streptophyta; class Magnoliopsida; order Gentianales; family Gentianaceae; genus Gentiana; species Gentiana macrophylla. The sequence continues at coordinate 80,353,511 of CM047807.1, read as the reverse complement.
TTTGTTTTGTGTATTTTTTGATTCAATGTGGTTAATAGTTGTGATTGATATCTTTTATTTAGTTGATATAATGTGGCTAACTAATGGTTCAAATAGCATTGACCATTGTGATGCCATATGGCATTATTTAGTAAATATGATTTGCCTTTAAATAATCTAGGCTATTCTAAATTCTGTTTGGAATAGGCCTAGGCTCTTTTCAAAATATTTGATTTTGGAAAAAACCTAGGCCTAGGCCCTTTTCAAAATTTTGATTTTGGAAAGGGCAAGGGAGATGCTTTTTAGTTTAGTAAACCAAAGGCATCATTTTTTATTAGGAATCAAAAGGAAAGAAACAAAAGAGGCTTAACTTTAATTTTGATTTATTTTCAGAATAGTTCTAATTGATTAAAATTAAAATTGAAATTGTTTAAAATTAACTGTTAACTTTATTTCGATTAAAATTAATTAATTAATTAAATGTTAATTACTTAATTGATTAGATAAAGTATTTAATAGATTAAACGTTAATGGATTAATTAAGATGGAAGTTGTTAGTTTTTAATTTTATCTTTTTCATAAGATAGTATTGTATGAATTAGATAGTAGATATAATATGATTATATGGACCCTGATTGATCATGGACTCGACCGATAGGATAGATGTGAATGATTTAATTTTTCTGTTGGTTTAAAAAATGTCGTAGGCCGTTATGAAGAACATGACCTAGTTTATTTTCTGTATTTATCACATTCCCGTTAGCTCGCCCCCGTGTGCGGCGGGTGTATTTATTTTTTAGATAGAATTAAATGTAACAAGAATGGAGCAGAAGATGGAGACCAAAGAAAGAAGAATAAATATCCCATTGGATATGGCGCATTAAAGATCATATTGGCGGTTGCAGCTACCCTTAGATTGTGACCCGCGGTTTCGTCAGTTTGTATTTGAAACCGCACCTAGGTGAAGTCCATGATCACACCGGTTACTTTACGCATTTATTTATTTTGTGCTTGTATTTACATTATATGATACGTTAGATGCATAACAAGGCGCAATCTAGATGAATGTGGAGGATGTATGTCTATAGAGATAGATATACATAATGAGACCATAACTAAATTAATTAAGAGAATTAATTTGAAATTAATTAAGTGAATTAATTTAAAAATTACTCCCACATCAAAAATAGAGTTACATTTGTCTCCCAATATTATAATGACGGTGAAGAGCCCTTGTTCGGATCCAACTGATCGGCCCTCGTCGGGAGTTGACATACCTCGGGTATATCATCGTTATCGAGATATGATCGTTATCGAGATATGATCGTTATAAGATCTCATGAATATTTGGGTTACGACTCGACTAAGAATCTTGCGGTGATTGGCCCTCGTCAGAACCGTCTGATTTTAGCAACAAGGGGTTGACTATCACATAAGATGTGAATTGTCAAAGAGTTGACTAGTCAACCACCAAGAGACACATAGAGATGTGATTGGTAAAGAGTTACCGACCTTTCGAAATTATCTTGATTGATCGACCACCGCCGGGAATCGAGTAACTAGATTGGATCTCAGCCACTAAAGGATTTTGGAAAATTCTTGAAAGTCAATTGTAGGTAGTTGACTAGTGGAAGCAAAATCATAATCCCAAAGACCATTTTTTATTTTGCGTGTATAAACAACAACACTCTTTTATCTTTATTTTATGTTGTAGTTTTTAGCAAACTTTTATATTTATTTTTTAATTCTCGATTAGTAAAACCAAATTGTGACTATTACAATTTTGAGAAACATTCTCAAGTATGGTTAAGTAACTTTAATCCTTTTAAAATAAGCAATGACACGAGCAATCTTGTTTTCGTAGTTGAAGACAAGGAGACTACATATTTGATGGAGTCCTCTAAGACTTTAATTATTAACGGAAGCTCACATATTGGACATAACGATATCCAATGGGTCACTCCGTCATCGATGATGATTATTCAAACATTAGATGGATTGGATAAGGATGACCACGTCGAATTTTTGGAAAGGTTGTTTTCAAAACTATAAGATTTAAGTATCGACATAATTCTTTAATCATTGCTTGAAAGTTAATTAAATAGTTAATGTTTTGAATACGATTCGAAAGGTGAAATAAAATATTTAATAAACTTTAGATTTCCTTTATGAAAGGAAATTAAAAACATAGCTCTTATGATTTTTTTTAAGTCTTATGAAGACTACACTAAGAAATATTTGCAAGTGCTTAAAGGATTGAAAGGAAAGTTAGGGCATGTGCTTAAATAAAGAATTTATTGAAGTTTCTATTCTAGGCAAGTCTGTTGAGATAAATCTATCTAGTTTAAGTCAACTTTTAGATATATGATATCTTGCGAGAGTGATTGAATTAGAAAGATTAAAATACGGAATACACCAAGATACGAAAGGTGAAGCAAACGTTGCGACATTTTCGGTTTTGTATTCTAAGTCTAGTAAACTGACTAAGGAACTAAATAAATGTTATTGTGTTCCGGTTCTTATGAAGAATAAATGTTATTCCGGTAGAGTTGAAAGGTCATTGAATCTAACATATTAGATTGATGTCACTATATAGTTTCTATAGGTGAAAAAATCTCAACTAAATATTTGTATGGCTGTTATCCTTGATATTTGTGGTTGTTCAAGATGTCGACTCTCTGGAGGAGAAACGTATAATCAAATTTCATTCAGATGATGTCTAAACCATGTGATTATGGATCATGTGGGTAATACGCATCTTATCTAAAGATGACCTAAATACCCTTTTATGAAAAGGTTATAGATTCTAGAAAAATTGCCTAAAGCCTAAGCATACCAATGCTTGTTGGCTTATGACAATTAATGCCACGAATAACTGTTTATTAATCTGTATGATGATTTTTAGAAATGGTCAAGTGTACTCAGTGAAGTGCAACAATTCGGAAAGCCCGAAAAGTTCGAGCTAGTATGAATATGACATTGATGAGCTACTTAGGAATGAATCTTCAATTGGATTAATGAAGCAATTAATACCTGAAAGGTGTTTCGAAAGTCGTCTGAAAATGAATAAGATTCTCCCTTGAAGGATACCATTTTTGTATTCACAATTAGATTGTGCTTCTAAAATGGAAACAACACTTTATACGATAAAGGTGTGAAGTAAGCCATGCGAAGTATCCCTTACCCGTTTTGGGATAGTGCCCTTATTCAATACATATACTTAACCGAGTTCCAAGGATAAGGTTGAATAAATTCCATATTAGATATGGAAGGGGATAATGTCGAATCTATCTTAATCGATGATTTGAAGGTGTCATAGGCAAAGTCAGAAAGGCTTGGAGCCTAGTATGACATATGCAACTTTGTGTAATATCTTGGCAAGTACGCTAGATAGTGTCTACTTTCCCGCGGAACAAAATGTTTGTCTCCAAACATGCTGTCTTCTAGAGGAAGTGTTTCTTCCAATACAAACAGTGAGAGTAAGTTTAAATCTCAAAAGAGTTTGAGAGCCACAATGAGAGATTCAACCGTAAGAATGTGAGCAGATGCCACATAGTGATGAGGTGTAGAACACTGCTCAGTGCACACAAAAGTTCTGTAAGTCTGTGGATAACCTCAAGCCTGAAAAGGCTGCTGGTATGTTCATCTTAAGAATGAACATCTCGCAACTTATGAAGGAATGTTTGAAAGGCAAGATTGAGAGATACGGCCAGGAGCCATAATATCTGAATTAGATTCCATCAGTGACAACCAGGTTGTGAACCTTGTATGTCTTACCTAGAGGGAATGTCCCTGAAAGGCTGATGTGGATAGTAATATGATTACCATAAGGCTACAGTGACGGCTGATGGGTACGGGGGGTAAACCTTGTAATTATCTTTATGCTGTCAGCTGATCCCAGTTCTATTCAGACTACGCTTGTTATAACTTCGTATCATGGCTATATGATAGTGTTGAAGACGTTGGGCAAACAGCCCGATGTTCATAGACGGATAACATGATATGTGAGCCCACGGGATCCATTTATGGACTCAAACAAGTTCCTCTAGACAATTTCTTTGTTTGATAATCAAATGAGTTTGATTTAGTCAAAAGAAGGGATATGCCCAATGTGCAAGAGGGATAGTAGGAGTGTGTTACAATTTTTGAGTAAGGTATTGGATATCTCTCTCGGGAATTATCACCCCATATCACAGTCAATTAATGTTTGATAGTTGAAGGTCTTTACGAAAGCACTTGGATTACCAGTTCTTATTTTTGAAATAAGAATCTATAGTGATAGATTTAACTGCTATTAGTTTATAGTTTACCTATATAGAGTGATGCTAAAAGAGTTTAGCAAAGATCGTGATAGAAGATATGATAGCCGGTGTTCTCAAGATCTATCTATGTTAGGACATTAGTCCTAAATATAAGGTTGTCATAAGGTTACCCACGTCGGGGATGATGGCCGCCGGAGAAGGGATAGTGCCTTCAACATAGCTGAGGACTCATTGTCCTCGTACATATGGGAGAAGTTGAGCACGTCATAAGAGGAAGTTTTGGCGTGCGAGTTTGGTAAGTTAAGCATAGAAGAAGGGGTGAAGAGCGGATATTTATCTAAGGAGAAGGAGGATGGAGTGGAAGTGGTGGAAGAATTGGGAGACGAGCCGTTGTCGGCCATGCTTGCCGAGGAAGAAGGAAATCGGGTAGGTTACGGTTTATGTGGAGGAAGGGAATTGGTGAGAGCTGCGTTCATATGGCTCTGATACCATATAAGAGTTAAAGTAATCGTATGTTTTTCATTGATTCAATAGCAGTACAATGGTTCATATATATAGTAGAATACAATAGGGATAAAACGGTTAAATGATAACATAAGAAACCGTAGGTTGGCTTGGCCCGATTCATGTCTTGTGGCACAAGTCAAGACGACGAGGAAAGTGATTCGATAAAAGCATGAGGTCATGTTGGGTCTCTCTAAAAATATAATAGGCGCACACATTAGGGGGCGTGTCGAAGTATAAAATAATATTTATTCACCTACCCATCAACTTAAGAGTTCAAACCCCGCTCTAATCACCGTCTACCAAAAAACAAACACACAAAATCAATTGTTGTGCCTCTCTGAAAATATAATAGATAGGACCATACTTGAGGGGCGTGTTGAAGTAAGTGTAAAATGTAATTATTTAACTCATCATCAGCTTAAACTTTTAGAAGATATGGTAATTAAACAGAGATAGACATATTATTCATTAAAGAGAAACTTGATGACAAGATTATGGTACTACAAAAAATTCTATCAATGTATCAGTTAGAAAATATCCTAACCAAATGAGTATCACAACTTGCGGGATCAATGCTCTTAGACAAATTGGGCATGTATGTTATCTATGGACCAGCTGGACGGGGGTGTTCAAACGGTCAAAGATCTTCATCCTATTTGCTTTTGATAATCAAAGATTGTGTGCAGATGTAGTTATGAGTGAAGTAGAGTGTACTACTTGAAGTAGAGTTTGCTATTTTGTTCTGTTAAACGTTGAGTAACACAATATCACACTGTTAAATCACATTAAAATAAACAACTACTGACATGACAAATACAAATCCATGCGAATTCATGTGGATTTTATCAAACAACATAGTGCCACATGGATTTGTCAAGTCACTATTGTGTTTATTTTAGTGTATTTTAATAGTGTATTACTGCTATACTCTTAAATGTATTGTATCCTCCAATCTTGAAGACACAATAAGAAGTATGATTCTCTTTTATTTACGTTTGCAACCTGTTGCAAATTTTAACTCGGCCCTGGACTAATATAAAATTATATAAATATGTGAACTCTATCTCTATTCATATATATGCCCATTCTATTTACATATTTACCTTTCTTTTAAAAAAAATCATTGACGGAATATGTAAGACTTGATGATCCTAGACAATCATAAATCTCCTGACAACATATATATATATATATATATATATATATATATATATATATATATATGAGAACTTACATGACATAAATTTTCTTTTTTGAAAAGTGCATAATATAAAATAAATGCAAACAAAACTTTAAGAAAAAATCAACAAATATATTGAAATAAACATAATCATTAGACTAGCTTTGGCCAGCTTCTTAAAAAACAGTATATATATATATATATATATATATATATATATATATATATATATATATATATATATATATATATATATATATATATAAGTAACGCCCCAAGACACAGGCGTCAGAAGCGCCTACATGAAGTAATAAATTGTCTGGTCATTAACTCGCTGAGCAAGTGGCTGCCCTTTTGGTCTAAAGTGCTTAACCGAAGTTGACAAGATATTTTATATCTCACACTTATGTGGGATTTTACATTCTCACCCCCTTAAATGGGACTGACGTCCTCGCCAGGACGACCAAGACTAGTTCTGGATCGTCCCTACCAGAGGCAACTACACCACTCGCTTGGTTTAAAATGGCTAACCCGAGTTGACAAGTTATTTTATGTCTCACACTTATATTGAGGTGAGCGCCAAGACTGCAGTCCTGGATCGTCCCTACCTGGAGGCACAACTACACCATCTTTCTTATACGGGCACAGCGTTTAGAAGCCGTCGATGAGATAATGGCCGATACATTCTCAGAAATGCCTGCACTGACACTGGTAAGGCTACATGTAGAGATAAATTGTTCTGGTCAATTGGGCAGACCGTCATCCGAATTGACAATATATTTTATGCTCTCACACTTATATAGAGTGAAACTTTTCTGCTAATTTCTGATATGATTTTTACATATATATATATATATATATATATATATATATATATATATATATATATATATATATATATATATATATGAGCTATTGTTCCGCAATAACTGATCATAGGCAAAGAGTAATATGGTTTATTTATGACTCCAAAACCTCTTGCATAATGGTAATAAAAGTAGTACTTTTGTTTATGTTTTGCATCCTTTAGATAAACATTTTTTTTTTCAAACTTTCACAATAATAATTATCTATGCCAGAAGAACACGGCGGCGAAATTCACCAAGAGCCCAAATTGGGAATATGTTTCTGTAAGACGAGTAGTTAAGGGTGCAATTCTTCATGAAAACTCCAGTAATTTCCTGTAGAGAAATATAACATAATTTCAGTCATTTAGTACTAATTATTATTTATCAATCAATGATTACATAAACTGGACAATCGAGCTTTAATTTACTTTATAATTAAGTAATACCTGCTGAGGAAAATCACCATCATCTGTTTGTGAATTAATTAGGACCCTTATCCCACGATTTACTGGAGTTGGGTCGATTTCACACTGCATATGTGTAAAAATAAGAGGTAAAAGTGTTACGATTTTAATGTAATTATGCATAAAAGTTGCATGAATTTCATCCAGTGGTATATTGTAAAGGTGATATGATAACTTTATTTTTACACGAGTTATTTATTTCCTTAACACCTTAATTGTTCTTTTGTTTGAGTATGATTGTGCTGTAAGTGTAATAAAAAAAAAATTTCTACCGATTGAAAAAAAAAAAAAAAAAAAAACCCTTTCATTACGGGAGCTTTGTCGATCTACCACTATTGAGACAAGGCAATTTCAGGCATACCACTCTCTTGTCGAAATACCACTCCCATTTTTTGCGTTTTAGGTGTTTTTGGAACCAAACTAAACCCTAATTGGGAAGGGGGAAGCCAATAGGGGATTTGAGAACCTTAAGATCGTGCACATTTGTGAAAAAAATAAGAGAAAAATCGCAAACAAAAATTGTTTTTTTTTTTTTGCCTTGGGTGGTATGCTCACAAATTGTTCCAGAAATTGGTGGTATATCACTGAAAAAATGATAAAATAAAACGAAAATTGATAAAATATGGCCTGTATATATATATATCTTTTTTTTTTTTTTTGTTATAAACCAAATAAACTCTATTTACCTGTCCAGCATTAATTAGAGACATTAACGCCCAAGAAGTTTGCACTAGATTGGACCTATTTCCTTCCACATTGGTGTATACCTATTCCAAGGATACAAGTTTTAAATCATTAGAAAAAACTAAAACCGCAGCCAAATATTACGTTGTATCAGTTATAAGTAAGTTATATACCAACCGAATAATTAAGATTGTAACAAATTCACACTTAATTTAAACAAACATATAACTTTTTTTGTACACATATGACACTTATCTGACGGAAACGGTTGTTCGATACCTTGTTTGAGGCGGAAAGATAGCTCTCACTCCATCCACCATCAGGCAATTGCTTGGACAACAAGAAATCGCATGCCTTACGTAGTGTAGCCGAATTCTTGTAGGTTTTTCCACAAGCAACTAATCCATCAACTGCAAACCATGTCCCATATGTGTAACAAATTCCCCAGCTACCATTCCTGTTTTACAATTAAGAATTATTATTACTGCAAGATTACTTGGATAACAAGCAATATTATGTGTGTATATATATATATATATATACCATGATCCATCAGGTTCTTGAGTATCTTCAATGTACTTTATTGCTTTGGAAATGCAGCTCTCTATATCCTTAACACGATATCGCGCGTGCCATTTCCTGAACAATGAGAGTGCTTGTATTGCTGATGAAGTGCATTCCACATACCTGTTGTGACATTTTTTTTTTTCTTTTCATAATTAGTTCTATACTAATTAATATACATTTTGAAATGTTAATTAGCTAGTGAGAAGTTAGGCTTGAAGAGGTATCTTACTCGCGTTCGATCATAACGTCTTCAAAGAACTCTGTAGGGTTAAATTTCTGAATAACCAAAATGCAGAAAGATTTTAGATGTATATATAGATATATGGAAAAAGCGCGTTTCGCACCTTTAGTGGGACCACACGGGTTCTAAGGTTCGACTTTCCAGAAATCGACCTTTATTTCAAATATAACGTGGTGTCTCGAAAACAGGTTTGGTGTGATGCCGTTAAAAAAAAGCCTAAAAAGTTTCTTGGAAAAGTGGGATATGTAACTAAATTGTATAGAATTGTTTACCTCCAACCACCGAAAACTGCGTTGAGGCTCCCAAGCTGTAAAACCGCCGTTATCGCTCTGTAATTTTGCATAATATGTGACAATGATGAGATTGTATGATAAATATATGATTGAAGTCTAAGAATAAAGAAAGAAAAAGAAATTATTTATATTAATGAAACAGTATGAGGTATCGATAAATAAGATTCTGAATTCAAATATATATATTTATATACCTGTAGAGATAAAATAACATTCACTGCATCATATAAATGTTCAGTTTCTATTGCTTTTCCAACTAGCTCAGTAGACATTTCCCCAAATAAAAGTACACACTGCACCATATATTCAATGTCAAATACATATACCAAATAACAATGATATATGCACAACAATTAAGCAATAGGGGCATTATAGACATATATATACACACACATATACATATATACATTATATTACATATACATGCATATACCTTAAGTCCCTCTGCTGTGCAGTCTGAGACTTGCCAGCCATGATCTTGCATCGAGAACGTCCACGCCCCTTTGGACATGTGGCGATACATCGCTGTGAAATCTCCCGAAGGGTTATCGCGAACCTTGTAAAAGAATTAAATGAATATATATTATTATAGGATAGTTAAAATACCTAATTAGTACATATTAATATATACATACATATATATATACCTGTGATGATTTTATAAAATCATGTGCTTTCCTAAGCATAGGACCATACTCATATCCAAGATTACTAGATAAGATTCCTTGTATTGCAAGTGCAGCATCCCATGTTTGACACCCAAAACTCTGTACAAACAATATATATACAGTTTATTTATATGTTATATAACATTAATTAAAAACTGTACTATTTTGCTTTTAAATATAGTTGTATTATTTGTAACACATTAGAGGGTTGAGAATGTGTTGAATAACCTGCATTTTCAGGCCATCTTCAGCCACCCAAAAATAATCCGGTATACGGGTAAGGTGACGTTTATACGCTTCAGAATTCGGGTTTTCCACCCAGCAAGCAATTAAGCAGAGTACCTATGTAATAATATATAAAATTTAGTACCAAATATTATGATTAGTATATGACATTTTTTTGTATAATAATTAAGTTTTCGAATAATTAATTACTTTTTCGACACATCCGATGCAAAGGTAACGGCTATTTTCGTCTTCATAATGAACATGTTCCATTGCTTTCTTTAAAGCTTTTTTCCTTAGTGTAGAAAATGGCCATCTAGTAAGAATTGGTTCAGCAACATAGTGAAGAAATCCCCATAACATGTCTTGCATCAATGGATGTGGATAGTATAAATCCTCCTGCGCGATAATAAATCAACGGTTGCGATATTAATACGAGTATTACATTGGTCAACCACACGAAACCTACTTTCTGGCCACAACAGTACGATAGGTTCAACGGCTAGAAAGTCGAACCTCATACATGAGAATCGACTTTCCTGACCTATGAAAATTCGAACCTCATATCTCGGTATGGCGTCAGGGTAGATTTAACGTGGTGCCAATAAAGGCTGCTTAAAAGAAGATGGACGACCTTAGCAACGGTATTTCGTGCTTTATTCCAATTAATTTGATGGTATGGTTGAACAAAAATCTCCTGCCTTAAAGACTGAATTAGCCCTGTGATTTCTCCCTGAAATCTCTTCCCATACAAATATGACATTGGCATGTAAACCAATCTACAATAGCACAACATATTTCCTGCATCATATCATACAATATATAAGTCCACTTATTATCAAATTTGAATATTAGTATTGAATAAAAAAAAAATTTAAAAATTAAGGAGAAAATAAAACCTGGATGTATGGGAGAGTACTTAGGAAGTAGCCAGAATTCTGGAGGCATAGGATTACATCCTTCCCATTCATAAACTCCAAGAACCTATGTCCATTAGCCCGGGGACAAAAAAACGATAAATATCGTATTAATTATATAGTAGTAGTAATTGTTCGTTAAATAAGCTTACCGTCAACCAAAACTTTCCCCACGAAGGAATTCCGATGGCACCACCATGATCAAGGATCCATTTACGACCTCTAGAAACCGCCCCATTCTCACCGTCATCGGGCCCTTCTCCTAGTAGTCTTAAGGTAATGTAGCTAAATGTTGAACCAAATATTGTGCTGTGACCTTCAATGTGTATTCCCCAACCTCCATCTTCATTCTGCACCCCAAAAAAAAAACACCTTTATTTTAAAGTAGAATCTAACAATAATCGACTTTTTAAAAGTTAAATTTAATCATATTGTCGTCCTCTTTTTTTCTTTGTAAAATTGATTTTAAAAATATGAAATATATAACCTGATGATTGTAGGTGTATCTAATTATTTCCTTCTGATGTGCTGGAGTGAGTATTGTATTAAGAGCTCCTGTCACGTACAATGCCATTACCTGCACATAGTACAATATTTACTTCAGACACCATGATTATTTTTCGAGAAAACAAATGTCACTGATATTGACGTTCCTATCACGAATGACGATGGTGAATAACGTCGGTTAATGAAGACGTTTCTTACACATTTACGAGTGTCCGTGATAGTAACGTTAATAGTACCGTTAGTCATAATGACTTTCAATATGTGATGTGTTGAAGTAATTTCGTAATACCATGAATATAAAAAAACGAATCTAATATCCCGAACAATTATGCAGTGTCAATGAGCCATCATCTTATCGGCGTAGTGGTTTCACTAGGCTATAACCTGGCATGAGACCAAGGTTCGAGCCCCTTGTAACTCTTTCGTTTCCGTAAAAAAAAAAAAAAATTATATTTAAAAGAAAATATATGAGCCCTCATCTTTCTTTTTTTAGTATTTATCTAGTCTAGTAAAGTTTTTGTTGAACTTACCAAAGGAGGAAGGAAAAAGAGTGGGCCAGCAGATTCAGCGGGCCAATGGCCATCGTGGGCCTGCATGGTTGAGTAGTAGGTAATGGCCCGTCTTAGAGTTGTTGTAACGGCCTCCTCTGTTATTTCCTCATTTTCATTTACTTTTATAGCCGGAGGTATTGGATCACATGGGTTTTCCTTTGCTAGCTGCAAAAACACACACAAACACACCAAAAAAAAAAAAAAAAAAAAAAAAATTAATTAATTAAGTGTAATTAATTTTTTTTTGCACTACTATTATTGTACAAAATATATAATTTGTGTTCAAATTATGTACGATATATATAGTGATTCTAGTGCATAATATCACTTTAGATAGTGAATATGTTTAATACAAAAGCATTGTGTTTAATTATGTATTTTATATTGAATAAATTTTACATAATATGTATTTTACCAAAAAAAATTATGATGTACCGAATATGTTAGTGTTTGTTTTATAGGTCGAAATATATAGATTTATAAGCATTATAGTATCCACCATATTTCTCCTTTGACAATAATAAAATCTACTTTGACAATAGTGTTATTTTGGAAGAAAGAATAAATTATGCCAAAACATAAAGGCAGAAAATCTAAAACACTTTTAATAAACACTAAGATATATATATTAAGAGGCATTATTACTCTGCAATTTGACTTCAATTTTGTCAGGCCATGTATTATTTTTGTACATATTTTTCTTCATTGAAATGTGACTTTAAACACAAAAGGACATATTTCTGGGTAGTAGTTGGAAAGTTATCCAACAAAATTCCTCCAAAAAAAATAAATAAATAATTTAATTAGTGTTTGTACAGTTGGTTTCAAATTTGCATAAATCTCTTCACATATTCATAACGATGGGAAGTTATTGTGTGTTGTCTCCACACGGTATGGAGACACAATGTGGCACCTTCTAGACCATACAGTTTTATTCTGTATTTAAACTGTGTGGTTCTGATCGTTTCATCCATCACTTCACATCAAATTTTCTCATCACACAATAATTTCTCAATAATGATACCACACATAGGTACAATTATGATTGGGATCATAGTTTATGATCAATGTACAACACACGTGGCTCAACCTTGATAATAAAACAAAGTTGATAATTACACTTTTGGCCTCAGCTTTTTATTCATTGAGTCAAATAGTAACTCAAATTTTTCTTATTGACATTTTTCGTCAATAACTATTATTTTTTATTACACATTAAGAGCAATTAACAAAAATATAATATCTAGATATTCAATCCTACTGCATACGCATTCTATCTCCCTTTATATATATATATATATATATATATATATATATATATATGTAAAATGGGTTCATATACATCATATATATTGATCCATACTTACAAATACTTACTACTAAAATAAGCAATCGACGATCATTTATTTTAGTAAGCACTCAATTATTGTTTGAGTCAGACTAGTTTCCTAACAGCTTTTTATATAATAAACAATAACAGTTTTATACAATAACCTGCCAAGACTCAAACAATAAGCAAAGTGCACTTAAAATAGTGATGAGATCTTGGTATGTAGGTATGTATGGATAGTATGACAGTATGTAGAGGAACTCCAACTTACTATATATATATATATATATATATATATATATAGTTTAGAAGGATGAAAACTTCAATGCTATTGCCAATTGGATCAAAATGGAAAAATCCAGTAGGATTTTTCTACTTGCCGATTTAAGGAATTAATATAATAACACTACAATATCTTAGTGAATGAGGTAAACATTGAACATATTCCTAATTGAATTGACTCAAATCATGCGAATCTTTCATTTTTGGGATCAAATTTTAGAGATATATATATATATATATATATATATATATATATATATATATATATATATATATATATATATATATATTAAAAAGAACAATAATTTTTTTATATATTTGCTATAATTGACTACGATTTGTTTACGACACTTGTTTGTGTAATTTTATCAGTAGTGTGTGACTCGAAATTTTCCATAAAGACAACAGAAAGAACAACAATCAATTGTTTACGACACTTGTTTGTGTAATTTTATCAGTAGTGTGTGACTCGAAATTTACCATAAAGACAACAGAAAGAACAACAATCAAGACATGACGTGTGTTTTTCCTACATAAAATAAAAGGAACACTCGTCAAGAAAAAAACATTATAAAAGGAAGAAGATATATATATATATATATATATATATATATATATATATATATATATATATATATATATATATATATGAGAGTGACTATGGTCCAGTTACATACTTTAAATTTTTCTTTTTTTTTTTGACAGATACGGACTTTAAATTACTGATTCAGTTTATAATCTTGACCGTTAAAAACATACATGAATAACTTAATCCGTTAGAGAATTTTTTAATACACAATAAGTCATGTGTATGTTAACACATCTAATTCATTATTTTAACCTGCTTAGCATTTAAACAATCAATCAACTTTCCTTTACATAAACAAAAACAAAAAGCAAACGCAGATTTCCTCAGAGATCAATAGTTTTTCTTTAATTAATAAAATCGACATCCAAACCGAAACTAAATGATTAATCAACAATTCAATAGACGTATTGGTTTCTTAAAAAAAAGAAGGAAAAAAATAGAAATGTATTGGTTTCTTAAATAAATAAATAAAAGACGTATTGGTATTGCCAAATTCTATTTGCTAAAACGAAATAATTAAGAAACGTTCCGTACAAATAATTGAAGATCATTTTTTTTTATTCATGCCTGTTCTTTTTTCTTTTATTTATATTTTTTTTTAGAAGATATTTATGCGTAAATCATTGAGAACACCGGACCTTTTTGTCCTGAGTGAAGAGTGATGATTAGAACAATGCATTTTATTTTTTTTTTGCGATAAATACAAAGTGTTAATTGCCAATAAGGTAATGCCTGATACTATATTAAGCCGAAGATTTCGGATTCGAATTACAACACAGAAAAAAAATTGTGTGTACGTATTTTTCTTTCGTTTGAGGAAAATAAAAAATAAAAAATAAAAAAGAAAGAAGCAAAGTGTTAATTTAGTAAAAGATGTATATAGGTATATATGAACCTGCATTCGCATTAAAAGATCGGCACTTTGTTTCATATGTAATCTGTTATTCTTGAACTCTTGCCGGAGTCTTTCAACTTCAGCACGCTCTTCCGGCGTTCCGGCCACCGGATCAAACTCCCAGTGCTGCCTTCCGACGTAGTTGTTGGTGGTGCTCAGCCATGGTCCGTCACCTTCAGCAATCTTCAACTTCCACATGATTATATAATAATTAACTCTGCTAATTCAAAACATGGGTATTTGATCAGTAGCAAAATTAACAATTAACCCAAACTACATGTATAATCAAACTTATAAAGAAAACAACAAAAATGTACGAGATGATAACAACACCAGAGTTATTGTTACCTTATAAATTATGATCGAAAAAAAGCAACCGAGAAAACGTGGAACACAAAAGGGAGCTTTAAGAGAAATGTTTTTTTTTGTTTTTTTGTTTTTTTTTTTTTTTTTTGAGGAAAGGAAGAAATGTTGTGTGGTGCAAAATGCAGGCTACAATGGACCCCTTTATATAGCCAATGAAAGTAAAATGGCCCGTGTAGTCTTGCCCTCTTTGATTTTTTCTTTTATTATTATTATTTTTTTTTTTTTGGTAATGTTACACATGGGTGACATCGTGTCGGAACCCGACCCGTAAACCTCATATCCGAACTCGTCTTAACAAAATTCGAGAGTCCATTTTTCTTCCCGAGCTCGTACCTGATAAGCGTCGGGTTCGGACAATCGTGATATCCGAATGTTCGGGATCCCGAACATATATTCCTAAAAAATATTCATGTTAAATATAACAAAACGACAACAATTACATGGTCAAAACAATAGTTCAAAAGGTGGGGGCCAGAAAAATGAGTTAAAGACGACAGAGTCGACAGCCGGTGGAGGCGGGTGACTTTTGTGAGGAAGAAAGTTCTGAAATATTAAAAGAGCAGAAGAGAGGTACAGAGAAATTGAGAAATGGCGGAAACAGAGAGTGTAGTAGATTTATGTTTTTAGTATTTAGGGTAATGGATACTTATATCGGGATTAAAAATGTTATATATATATATATTCGGGTCGGGATCGGGAACCCGACGGGATTGAGTTTTATACCCGAGCCCTTCCCGCATTTTTCGGTCGGAAAAAATCCCGAAATATCGGGTCGGGACTATTGATCGGGAAAATTGCCACCCCTAAATTGTTACATATACGATTAGTCGGAGAAATTGACACAATCATTCATCCTTAAAATGCGTGACATAATATATTTTTATATTATTGATCATTATTTATGATCCATTGATCATGATTTAGATTTATTGTAATTAATAATGTAAAAACATGATGTGTCACTTGTGGGAAATTGGAAAATCAGGCCACTGTAACTTATGATATTTATTTCCAGGTCAAACAGTTACTGACATTTTTTTTCAGGTTCACCGTCCAAATTTGGAGGAAATCGTCCAAATACAGTCAAAACCGTCCACATTTGGATACATTTCGTCCCAATCCATCCAATGGACAAAATGGACGGAAACCGTCCAAATGTTGGACGAACCGTCTGAATTGGAATGAATTACGTTCATTTTTGGACAGTGCGTCCAACATTTGGACGGTTTCCGTCTATTTTGTCCAAAACACTTAAACCGTCCCAATTTGGACGGTATCATTTGGTCTCTCCGTCCAAACAGGAGGACGCTCCGTCCAAATTTGGACGGATACATCCATTTTGGACGGAAACGTCCATTTTCAAACCCTTATCAGGCTTCTTCCTCATTTCAAACCGTTTCACAGCCGTTTCAAGAAAACCTCTGAAAAAACGCCGTAATCTAGACGATCTACAGCATTTCAATCCTTCAATTTCACAGAGCAAATTTGGACGATTTCAATGGCTAATCCTTCGTCTTCTCAGAGCTTAGAAGCACCTAATGTGAGTGTTTATGGTTTTTTATTTTTACAGTCTTTTCCAATTCCGTTTATGATTTCGTTATTTGTTTTTGTTATTTGATTTTGTTGGGTAATCATATATATGATTTGAATTCATATCCTATTTGATTTTGTTATTTGATTCGAATTAATGGGCTAACCCTATTAAATTTTGTTATTTGATTGTGACAGGATTTTTACGGTTTATGTCACCATGAATATTATGTTATTTGTTCGATTGGGATTCAACGGTGTTATAGGGTTTAGGGTTTAGATTCAAATTCATATATTGTATGATTATATGTATGTATGATGAAGTGCTTTTAGAAATCGAAATGATATGTATGAATCTTATAATTCGAATGGATATGTATGAAAATTAGTAATATGTAATTAATAGCTTAGGGTTTATGGTTTATTGATGTTCATGTAAAATTCGAAAATTCATGTATAATTTAGAGATCGTCATGTTTCATGTTCAATAGTGTGTTATTTTATTGTTGGGTTTGAAATCAATTCATGTATGGTATGATTAAATGTATGATGGGGCATTTAGAAGTAATTTATGATAGTGTAAGAATATGTATGATAGTGTTATAATTTTTTATTTGATATTCTAGTGTAATTTTTGATAGTATAATGTAAGATTCTATGATAGTAGTATTGCTAATTATTTAAATTTGACAATAAGTAGGACTGATCACAGGGAATATAAATGCCTTTAGTATAAATGCCCTTGAAATTATCGGTAACAAGAATGTGATTTAAAAAATTAAAACAAACGACAAATTAATGTCGTTTGAAAATACAAGAACGAATATTTCGAAATGAATTCCATGGTACGCCTTGGCCTGATGAGGTTCTTAGAATTGCATTCTTTCCCTAGGATGTTTTCGATTTCTTCTGATCCGCTGTATCATGCCTAATCTCCAGGCTTTGTATTGGGGCTCCTGGTAGGTAGCTCGTAGAAAATTTTCATTAGTACGCTCAACAGAGCATCTTTTCTCAGATCAATGACTGGTAAATCCTCGTGAAGTGAGGCACCCTTAGATTGAAAATATAAGTTCTATTACGCCGCCTCCGCCCAAAGATCCGTTCTCCCTCGTCATCATCAAGTACTCTATGAGGTTGGTAAAAACACTACTCTCTTCTTCTCTTACCCCCCTTCCTTCTAACGTTACAACACAACACAACACAACACAAAACAATGATGTTCCGAAAAACAAAAAAACAGATGATAAGACATTTCGGTTATATATATATATATATATATATATATATATATATATATATTTGATGTGAAGTGTGTGTGTGTGTGTGTGTATATATATATATATATATTTGATGTGAAGTGTGTGTGTGTGTATATATATATATATATATATATATATATATACACACGTACAAATCCTATTTACTATTTTTTGGAAACAATTATATACTTCATATAGATATATGTATATAAAGTGAATAAATACAAATCCTATTTACTATTTTATGAAAACAATCTTATTTACTTTATAAGTATAGTGTATATATATATATATATATATATATATATATATACTATACATATTACCCTTGTCTTTTGCCAAAAATAATATGAAATCAGTTTAACAACTACTTAAGGAAAATATAAAATCTTTTTAATCGCAAAAACACACGCACACACGCACACATATATTTATATAGTATACAGTGTATATATATATATATATGTGCATGTTTGTGTGGTGTGTAAATTTTTATTTTTTTTCAATGGTACAATGTATATATATATAGTATACAGTGTATATAGTGTACAGTGTGTGCGTGTGTCTATATATATATATATATATTTGCAATATATTTTTTGCAATTAAATAATCATGTGTATTTATAATCACTCGCAGCTTTCAACATTTGGGACACACGGAGAATATATTCATCTGCGTGATAAGGTATTTGATACCAAATTGAGGTTCCATTCGGAAAAAAGAATCTATGAAAAACTTCAATCCGAGTTGGTGCTGTATCCTGATTGCAATGATCGTACCTTGTTAACTAGACTGGAAGAATCAGTGTTTGGTCAATTTATTACTTGGTATCGTGATAACTGGGCGTTCAAAGGGCGGCTAATAGCATTCTTGTATTTCCAAATGGTTTATCCCGACCGCGACGATGAACTTCATTTTAAGATTGGCGAGAATAGAGTGAAGTTCGGCAAAAGAGAGTTTGCAATGACAATGGGGTATAGATTTAGAGATGAAAACCTAGCCAGTATCAAGGTGTTTTGAGGAGCCTTGTGAACTAAGAAGGTGCGACGGGACTGTAACATTGGCAAAAATCTTAGCAGCGATGAGGACAAGGCAATGCGACACTGAAACCATATATCGGATGGCTTTAGTGTATGTTATTTATGGCTTATTAATCGGACAAGACCCCGGAACTGTAATACCGAATCATATATTTTATATCGTCAAGGACCTAGAACGGGTTAGAACTTATCCGTGGGGGGAGTATCTGTTTAACAACTTCATGTGGAACTGGCGTAAACAAGTACAACACCTACAGTTACTTGAGCCGAAAAGTGATGAGAAGGCCTATCAGCCAACGATATCCGGTTGTTGTTAAGGGTGATTTTATACGTTTTATAAGGATATATTTTATGTCAATTTCCCTCATATCTGGATGTTTTTCATAGAAATCGAGTTTTATATTGAAATATTGAGCAAATGAGTTTTAGAAGTATTAAAGTGCAAAATCGAGCTAATTATGTGATTTTATTGGATAAATATCTTTAGATGTAAGATGTTACATTTTGCATGTTTTTATCGTGATGTAGGTACGCTTGCATGAGGTGGAACGAGCTTGAATGGTGTTCATTTGAAGATCTAAATGCAAGTAGAAGAAGAAGGAAGAAGATTGGAGCTCAAGTTTGAAGTTGAAGTGAAGATGGTGGACTTAACGTCCAAGGACTGAAACGAGCGTTCAACATGAAGTTTGGGTGGACGGGCATCCAAGAGAAGCTATTCGATATGGGATGTGCAGATTTTTATTAGACAGCGTGCTCACCTCCGTCCGGAAGAATAGACAGCGCCCAAAGGAGTGGACGGGCGTCCTTAATCCATTTATCAAGACACGGCCGACTTAAACATCTATAAATAGCGGCATGATTTCAACCCTAAACATATATTATCGAGACCTATTGATACAAAATCATTAGAGAAAACCCTAGGCGCCCCCCCCTTTTTTGGGAGGCTTGGGGTTGCAGATTAGTTAGGTTTTTGTTTTCGTTTTCGTTTCTTGTTTGACTCATGGTGTCGTCTCAAGTTGTGAACTTGGAGCGACCATGGGAGATTTTCCAGCAAGCGTTTTTATTCTTTCTTTGGATGATTTTGTGAGTGTTTTAATTAAAGCTTGTTTCTTTCCTTTGATTATTTGTTATGCAACGCATATCGAGAGATTGTTGTTATTGATGTTTACCGTATGACGAGAGTCGGTGTAAATCTTAGATCACTGACGTGGCCTTTTCTAGTGCTAATACCAGTCCTTAACCGACAGTGTATCGGGTCAAACTGTAGTGCTAGTATGGTGAGTCAGAGTGTCGAATCCTCAGGGAACATGGTAATTCTTCTAAGTGTGGTTAAACACCAAAGAGCTGTGATTAACTCGATCTAAACCGCAATTTATAACACAGATTAATATTATTCTACTTAACATAAAATAAATGCGTAATTTAAAGATTATTCTATAATATATATAGATATATAAATATATATAGATATACGTAAATTGTAAAATATATATATAGATATAAATATATAGATACCAATATATTATATAGAACTAGCCAAAGTTTATATAATTGATTTATACGATCTTTTCAGTAGACGTAATGTGCTCGATCTTTCCTTTTATTTTAGGTCCAATTGAGTAAATGAAACGGTGCACTCCTAAGGTTAACAATTCCTCCTCACATGAGCGTATGAAATTGTCATATGTCATCGTCATCAGTTCAATCTCCACAACTGCCCCATGCTAATCTCAGTTAGTCTGAACAGGTACCGAGTACAAATCTACCCCAGATAAAAGAGGTTATTCCATTTGTCAGACGGCCGATGTTATTCAAAAGGCTCCGGTTGTCAGGCGGATCGATTTAACTTTCCGGTTTTAGTTTCAATTAAACTGTTGATTTTAACATTATTATGATCTCGAGCACAATTTTAATAAGATCTATCTTTTCCAAGACAAATCTGCCCCTGGGTAGGAAATAGGATTCCGTAGTCACGCCAAGATACGACCAATTTTACCCTCGGTTTTTCTATCTTTTATCTCATATCCTAACTTCTGCGGTCGGGTTCATCGTTAGGTTATATGGTGCGATTCATCTTGGTTAATTACGTCAATCCGAATATTATCAATACGTTACAGAATAGAAAAAGATTCAATTAACTCAATTTTATTCAATTTTACTTTAAACAACATTCCTTTACCGAAAAGATCGAAATAAAACGATTACATAACTTTGGCTAGTTATTAGATTTAGCCTACTAACATTATAAAAAGATAAAAACAAACATAACAAACATAAATACTTTAGAAATTTTACCCGATTACAACTGTTGAATCAGAAGCTGTATTCTTCCGGATGTTACAACAACTTCAACAACACTGATCTTCAGATAATTTTCTCGAGCATTATAACGATACTACTTTATTTATGGCATAAGGCCTATATACATACATACTATTTCTAAGAAAAAGAGGTTAGGAAACTATATTGGTACCCTTTATTGTGTCTGCAAACCTGCTCTATTTATAGGCAGGATTTTCCAAGCCGGATCGATCCGAGGTTATGCCGGATCGATCCGGGAATAAAAAATAGTATCCCTTAGATTATTCTCTGCAGGATCACATGCTGGATAATCATTAGTTTCTTCGGATCGATCCGAGGTTAATCCGGATTGATCCGGTTAGTTAATTTTCACATCTTGATCTGAAACTTGATAAAATCATAACTTGAGCTCTGGATCTCCAAATGACATGATTCCAGAGGCGTTGGAAAGCTCTTGAAAAGATCTATAACTTCCATGAAGGACTCTTCTTCAGAAAATGCCTTTTTGATGGGCCATTTGTTCGTCGAAAATATAATTCAATAATGGTGTCACGAACTATTGATCCACTTGAACTTTAAATCTCATGGCACTTCCTTACTACCTTCAAAAGATACGATTTTACTTCAAAAAGTGTCGTCACTCGGGGTCTTGGTTTACCTAAGATCTGCAAATAAAATACAAAAAATACCCCCGTAAATCTGACACGACACTCCGGTTATTAACCCGGTACAAAATTTATAACTTTTACTAGATTTTTATAGTATTTAGATTTATTCATAACTATTAATATTTTATAAGATTCTCGTTATAATTTCTTATATTTTATATAAAAAGAGTCGATAACGTATATAAAACATCGTAATTTTTATCATATAAATGTTATACATCAACTACTCCCCACTTAGCTCTTTGATCGTCCTCGAGCAAAATAAGCGGTAATATATAAAAATTACAATAAAAATGATATACGTGGTAGATTAAATTTCAAATTAGTAAAATATCATTTCAATATTATAAGCATATTAATTATATCTTTCTTAGAAATTAACAAGATAAAAGTGTAGATAACTTAGATAAATTATTTATCAACTATTATTCAAATGAAATCCTGCATAATCTACTTAAATATAATTAAAATTCTAGAATCATTCTCTATCTCAACTCATATGATATATTTGGAATTAAGGACTAAGTCAAATAGTCAACAAAATGGCTTATACTTTTAGGCTCGGGATGTTGGTCAATCGAAAGGATAGAAAAGAAAAATCAAAAAGAGAAAAAGCAAGTAAATGCATTTACACCTTTATAATTTTGATCAAAAATACCTCGATTAATAACAACGATTTTTTTTTTTTTTTTTTTAAGATTTAAGAACTAAAAGCGTGCATGTGTGTAGAAAATCAAACTTATAAGCATTGCTTCGTCAAGATTTTTTTTGTAGATTTTTAATTTTGAAACTATAAATTACATTGTGAAAAACCATCTAACTCGAATCCCAAATTGTTTATAGAGAGTTAATGTATATTGATTTTTGTATATGTTAACATTAAAAATCTTATTTTATTGTCGTCATTAATTGATTATCTCGATTATATTTGGTATAGACACTCCCGAGCCTACGACAAGGGCCGCAACTGACACCATTCAGGAATCGGTTGTGGAGCCTGAGATCAATTTTAGTATGTTTGTAGACTTTTAATTTTGAAACTAGAAATTACATTGTGAAAAACCATCTAACTCGAATCCCATATTGTTTATAGAGAGTTAATGTATATTGATTTTTGTATTATTAACATTAAAAATCTTATTTTATTGCCGTCGTTAATTGATAATCTCGATTATATTTGGTATAGACACTCCCGAGGCTACGACAAGGGCCGCTAATGACACCATTCAGGAATCGGTTGTGGAGCCTGAGATCAATTTTAGTAAGTTTGTAGACTTTTAATTTTGAAACTAGAAATTACATTGTGAAAAACCATCTAACTCGATAATGTATTGAATATTGTTTTGCTGCTGGTCCAACTGATATTCAATTGGGGAAACGAAAGGCGGATGATGCAACTGACAGAAGATTGACAACCCGTCAGACTATTAACCAACCACGATATTTAACTGATGGGTCGCACGTAGCTAGTCTGCCAGGTGCTACTAGATGGACAGCGTTGAAAAAATTTCCGCAAGAGTTGGAAAAAAAATTTATCGAGTGGTTCGAACAAGAAGATCCACCCCAGTAGAGATTCCCACAGGCCTCGTATTTGGATTCCCAATGGTAGATCAGGCGGACAAGGCATGGTTCCAACGTCTCTATGGGAAGTATAAAGAGTTAGACCGAGAAGTATATTCTTGTAACTTCATTTTCATATATCTGAAATTTTCATATGTCTGATTTCATTATCTCTAACTTCTTTTTGCATGCGTACAGCATATCGATGGGTTCCTGGACCTTATACGATGCCAAATGGAAGTATATCCAGAATGCTTTGAACCGCATATGGCCATTGCCTTCTCTGGTTTCTCCTCATTTTGCGGCCAGGGTCATATAGATCAGGGAAAGACGCCTGACACAACAGAGATCCCAGATCATGCGATTGAGTGCGTCAAGCAATGGGATGAAAACACAGTGGCGTACATGCCCTGGGCTATATATCCTGGTCACTGGGCTGCTGTCGAAGTGTCTATTCCCGACTGGAGGATTAGAGTGTATGATTGTCAGGTGGGGGATAACTATAAGGGGAGGGAATATGTGAAGAATAATATAAAATCATTCGGTGTTTCGTTGAGGAGAGTGTTTGAGATGGATGCTCGTCTACGTAACCTCCCACAAATGCTTGATCCAGCAAAGCCTCCTATTGCGGTCAGAGTAGTTACGGCTAACCACGTACCACAAATGCCAATCCCGTAAGTGTTATAAACTTCAAACTATTTATAATAATATACAATATACATTATTTTCTTATCATTTGATTAATCAAAATTTACATTTTGTACAGGAGTGACTGTGGGGTATACACGGTCAAGTTCATTGAGCATTTGATGCACAACGAAGATTTTTCATTGATTGAAGCTGATAATATGTTGTTATTAAGACATAAAATGTGTGTGCAGTTGTTTCATCAGTGCATAGATCTTTAGATATGTAGGTATTTTTGGTGAATGTATAAGCACTTGTTGGTGTATAGTCACTTGAAATTTTGTTTGTTTTATCTCAACTTATGGCGTTGTAATATTTATATGTATAGAAAATGTATTTTACTTTTTATAATTAAAATTAATTTCATTTTTTTTGAAGAAATTAAAATTAGTTTTTAGATAAAGATAATGATCTATAAAAACAAACAATTATTTTATAAAAAGAAGATTGATGGTACTTTGGCTTACACACGGGGCTTACAGACATAAGAAGAAAGAGTAATGATACATTGAGATAACATTAAGATGAGGTTTAAATAAACCAAGTTGAAATGTTTGCTCCTAAACAAACCAAGGGTGGTCACAAAAGATGATAGGGAGGTTTCCTGATCAGTGTCATCATTGTCATACTCTGGTACGTGAAAATCTCTTGCGAGAGCCGTGATAAGAAATGCATAATAGAGATAACCATCACCAATTATGCTAACGGATATTTTACCAATCCTATCAACGATGTCACGTCCAAAATAAACTTCACGTTTCAAAACTGCGTACACAAACGATTTCAGCTCATTGCTCGGTTGAACAGTGTGCACGGTACCATACACGCTACTAGCAATCCATTTATAAATAACACGCAGCCATTCGTTAGGAAATGGACGCCTTTCAATCAGACGTTGGAATGCCTGAATGTTTGAATTGGTAAAATATAAGTGATTGTATGCTTTGACTCCAGATACAGTATAGTAGCGATTGATCCAATCCAGAGTAAATCAAACATCTACTCCACGTAATTTGTACACCCCTGATGTTGGTATTATATCATCCGTTGCATTAATTTTTGACTTGACAAATGTGTAGAATTCACGAACAATGATCGATTCATAGTCGAGGTCGGTGTGGGACTAGTTGCGTGGCGCTACGACGAAATTCTGCGTAAGAGACTCTTCATCCTGGTAGGTAGACTCTCTCATTCAATTATCCTCTCTCTGACAACACTTATATCTTGAAAGTGTCAAATCCAATTGCGACGCTCATGATCTGTTGTGAACCGATTTAGCAGTGTATCCTCATCGTAGACGTGAGGTATACGGTGTTGTCTCACAGGCCGATGAGGATGCCATTCCGGGAGAATTTCATTTTCGGGATTAAAAATCTGAATGTTTGTAGGAGGGG
This sequence comes from Gentiana macrophylla, assembly GCA_026214975.1. Taxonomy (NCBI): domain Eukaryota; kingdom Viridiplantae; phylum Streptophyta; class Magnoliopsida; order Gentianales; family Gentianaceae; genus Gentiana; species Gentiana macrophylla. Next base: position 80,327,714 of record CM047807.1, on the reverse strand, counting down.
AATCCGAGTCAGACATTGTGGCTAAGGCAGAGTAAAAGTGAGGGTTATGCGTGGGTAGTGTAAAATTCATAGTATATATAGAGGTATCGATGTAAGAGGTCATTGTCAGGTCTTGTCAATCAATCAATGTTCCTGTTGAATTTTGGACGGATTCCGTCCTTTTTGGTCAGTGAGTGAATTCGGACGGTTTCTATACTTTCAATCAATCAATGTTCCTGTTGAATTGTCAAGGTGTCGACAAATATTTGAAAAAAGTGAAATGAAGGTGTAGTCAACATCGATTGATTGAAAGTACAGAAACTGTCCGAATTCACTAACTGACCAAAAATGATGGATCCAATTAGACGGATCCGTCTAAATTTAGACGGAATCCCACCTAATTTAGACGGAATCCAATTAATGCTTCTTTTGACTAGACATGTTGTCCAGTCTGAAGACAAGACTTGACACTGTACCTATGTGTCCAACCTATATGTCATGTGTCATCACTATCGGCGGGTCCCACACTTCAAGTGGTTGTGAGTTATAAATTTAGGCAGGCCATATAGGTACAGTGTTACTATAGACGTGAGGTAATATCTGCATAATTCAACAAGAACATTGATTGATATATTTTTGAAAAAAGTGAAATCAAAGTGTAGTAAATATAGTTTGTCAACGTAAAGCGGTGTAATTTGTTTATTACATATTATGGCGTTGTAATATTTATACTATAAATCTTGTTTGCTTTTTATATTATAAATTTATATCCCTGTTGTTTAAGTGGTGGTGAGTGATGACCGTCCAAAATTTGAAGAAGGGCAGAAAGGTTTCCAATTCGATGGATCCGTCTAAATTTAGACGGAATCCCTCCTAATTTAGACGGAATCCAATTAATGCTTCTTTTGACTAGCCATGTTCTCTAGTCTGAAGACAAGACTTGACACTGTACCTATGTGTCCTACCTATATGTCATGTGTGGTCACTATCGGCGGGTCCCACACTTCAAGTGGTTGTGAGTTATGCATTTAGGCATGCCACATAGGTACAGTGTCACTATAGACGGGCCCCACACATCAAATGGTGGTGAGTTATGACCGTCCAAATATTGGACGCTCCCGTGCAAATATGCACGAGTCATAATTCCCACTGACCTTCTCAATCAATGTTTCTTTTGGAAAAAAATCTATACAGTGACAAATCCTTTAACAACCATTCGTCCCTCTCATTTCTCATTTATTTTACTCATATAATCTCTTCTAGTCATTTAGTGTAACAAGTATCTATTTCGACTGTCTGTTGGTCATTATTTGGAAATCAATGTGATATAACATTCAACCCAACAGAATAATAAAAATATCTATTACAATCGTGATGGCTTACAAAATGAACATCAACATATGCTGAAGTAGAGATTTATTCAATTAGGAACAACTGCACGAGTCGGACATCTATTTCTTCTGTGTCCGGGGTTAGCACAATTCGAGCAATTCCTACCGGAACCTGGGTTTGTCCTCTCAGTAGGCATCCTGCTAGTCCTAGCACCTGGAGGCTCACCTTGAGAAGGAATCCTCAGGGTCCTGGGTCGGCCCCGCCTAGCCCCCGTACTCTGTGTTTCTCCTCCTTCCCTCACTCTAGGCTCAGGTGGATTGAGGGAAGGTTTAGTTCTAATCCATTCAGGAAGAATCCAATCATCCTTGAGTGGAACAGGGAAAACGCGTCCTTCATATATACGTTGGAAACATGCAGCTTTGTAGTAATGAGAACAATAAGTGTATGGGCTCTCGCAGCGGTGACTTATAGCAGCGCAAGCATGTACGCAAGGTAACTGAAGTCCCTGAAACTGCCCGCAATAACATTTCTTCGTAAGCATATTTATTTTCTCACTAGTATCGATGTCCCCAACTTGAAACTGGTCCCGGTCGATCCTGAGCAGTGTGAAACTCATTCTGGCATGCGAAACCTCAGTCAAGAACTCTTCAGGTACAGGGGCTAACACGGTGCGACATGAGTCCGCAAGTTCTCTCCTCTCACAATGCCAACGCTGCAACACTCCCCTGATGTGGTCAAAGAGATTCACGATATTCATCTTACGCTCATCCCTTATGACGTTGTTAAAGCTTTCAGCATGGTTGCTTGTCATTATTGCATAACGTGTACTCGGAAATTGTGATCGTGCCCATTTTTCGATTCCAATCTCCTGTAGGTAACGCGAAACTGGATTGGTTAGGTCTCTATCCATCTCTTTTATCTTCTGAAATAATATTTTGAATCGCGTTTCTGAAAATGTATAAGCGGCTTCCAAGAAAGTGTATGGACAGTATCCCGTGCTCCCGAATTTTTTATTGAGGTTCATAACGATGTGGTGGTAGCAGTAACCATGGTAAGCATCTGGAAATACATTTCTAACGGCTCCAATGATGCCTGGCCCTCTGTCTGATATGAAAACCAAGTCACTACGTTCCCCGATTATCGACTTCACGTTTTCCATGAAATACGTCCACGCATCAAGGCTCTCTCCGTCGGTCACGGAAAAAGCTAACGGAAAGATATGGTCGCCCGTGTCTACACCGACTGCTACTAACAATGTCCCATCGCATTTTTTTTTCAGATGTGTACCGTCCACAACTAAGATAGGCCGACAATACTTAAACCCCTCAATACTAGAACCCAAAGCCATGAAACAATACTTGAACCTGCCAAGCGCATCAGGAACAATGTCTGTGATGGTTCCAAAATTTTCTACCTCCAACATGTAAAAGTAGGCGTGTAATTTAGAATACGACATTTCTACATTTCCGCCGATCAATTCCAAGGCTTTCTGTCTACATCGATAGGCACTTTGATAATTAAGGTCTATGTTGAATGCTTTTTTGACCTCAGCTTGTAAAACTTTTGTCATGAAACATTTGCCGAGTTTTATGAGGCTATCCTTACTTAAACGACCTATAGGTCGGGCTTGGCTTGTCTATGATTGTCGGGTCAATTGCTCCAATCCACAAGTGTGGGTTTCGATTGTACGCGTTATCTCAAAGTTCATGCAACGTTGTCCGTCCCTTGCGTCCACATTCGAATCAACAACCTTCCTACCGACAACCTTCCATTCGCATCGTTCTGAAGTATAACATCATAATTTTAACTTTTCCTTGTCAAACCTAACGAGTTTCCACATGTAGTCATGTTTCAAAGCGTGGTAACGCATTTTATCCTTCATATCCTCCTTGTCTCTATACCTTTTACCAATAAACAATACATCTGGATTATCGGTCTGAAACGTCCCAGCACGTGGACATAGAGGAATTTGGGACGGGTCCATTCCAGACCCGAAATGAGCACCTCTATTGCGATTAATACATTCCATAATAAATGTGTGAATAGTGTCAGGGTTCTGTTGCAAAGGTGCTGTCAAATAACTCATGAAAGATCCGCCGATAGTGAGGCCCGTTTGCATCGGTGCTTGCATCGTTGTTTGCATAAACTACTGGCTTGTTCCATCTATGTGGTGATTATTACTAGTCTGACCAAAATTATCCCAACATGTCCCAGCTTCAGTCACTGGTTCACGCCTCCTACCACTAGTTTACTGCCTATACGGTGTGTTGGTCGTCTGATCTAAATTATGCCGAGACGTTCCAACTTCATTCATAGATGCACACATTCTAGCCATAGGTTGTTCACTGTAAGGTATGTGCAATGGCTGACTAATCATATTTGCAATAAATCCCCAATCGTAGCCACGTTCACTTGACAAGTCAATTACTTGATCACCGAAATTTGTATTAGGTTGGATGACAATTTCTTGAGGGACTGAGACTGGTGGAGTACGTACAACATGCTCACCGGAATTCCGATTATAATAAAGTTCGGGTGTAAAATCCTCAATCCCTCTATCATTTTATTCAACTATCGGTTGTTCATTTAAGTCAAATGTGTTGTTGTAATGTTAGGGGGGGTAAGAGAAGAAGAGAGTAGTGTTTTTACCAACGTCATAGAGTACTTGATGATGACGAGGGAGAACGGATGACGGACGGAGCCGGCAGAACAAAACTTATATTTTCAATCTAAAGGGTGCCTCACTTCCGGCTGAGGATTTACCAGGCTGTTGGAGACAGGAAAAGATGCTCTGTTGAGCAGACCTAATGAAATTTTCTACGAGCTACCTACCAGGAGCCCCAATACAAAGCCTGGAGATTAGGCATGACACAGCGGATCAGAAGGAATCGAAAACACCCTAGGGAAGCATGCAATTCTAAGAACCTTATCAGGCCGAGGCATACCATGGAATTCAGTTCGAGATATTCGTTCTTGAATTTTCAAACAACATTAATTTGTCGTTTGTTTCAATTTTTTAAATCACATTCTTGTTACCAATAATTTCAAGGGATGTTCTCATACTATCACAAAATACATAATTCAAAAACCATATATTTGAATTGAATTTTCATCTTCCACTACAACAACAACATAATCAACATTGTACCAAACCAATAAAACACATTCGGTAAACAAGTTTCGTTTATTACTACGAGCGATCACATTGACATCAACCAAAATATATTTGTATCGTTATCCAAATATTTCATCAGAATATATCAATCAAAATAATAATGTTTCATTGACTACCCTAATTATCCAACGAATGTCAATTCCATTATCGAAATATATCATCAAAATTAATCATTTCTCTACCCTGAAAATGCACATACGACACTACGCTAAAAATCGAAAATTTATAACGTTAACATACTCTATTCATGTGAACAAATAACAATAAAAATAAACACAATAAATAAATTTATTCAAACTTAAGTAAATGTTTACCCATTTGTTTAAAAATACAACTCCGGTGAAATAAAACAACGCAGCTCAAAAGGACAAATATTTTTTTTTTTTTTTTTTTTTGTGTGGTATCAATGGTGATTTTTTGGTGTAGCAATGGTGATTTTTTTGTGTGATGAAACGGTGAAGACAAGAGTAGGTGAAGAGAGTAAATAAGACATTGATAAGGGTTTCAAAATAGATGTCTCCGTCCAAATTGGGACGGTGCGTCCTCTGTTTGGACGGAGCGACCAAGAGATACCGTCCAAATTGGGACGGTTTTTGTGTTTTGGACAAAATGGTCAAAACCGTCCAAATGTTGGACGCACCGTCGAAAAAATGGACGGAATTCATCCCAATTTGGACAATTCGTCCAACATTTGGACGGTTTCCGTCAATTATGTCCATTCAATTTATTTAGATGAAATACATCCAAATTTGGAGGGTTTTGACTGTATTTGGACGATTTCCTCTAAATTTGGACGTGGAACCTGAAAAAAAATGTCAGACTCTGTTCGACCTGAAAAAAAATGTCAGAGATTAAAAGGGCGTGATTTTCTAATTTCTCGTCACTTGTTATGGTTGTGTTGTCGTAGCGGTTTACCCACAAATTTTTCCTTTCTTGATAGTTTATATTTTTGTATCTTTTGTTATATGCATTATCAATTTCTAGAATTAATTGCATAAAGTTACATAAATAAGATTAAGTACCATTATTTGAGACATAATGAATTTAAATACTTGCTTTGATTCATAACTTTTGTTAGGCTTAAAATCGTTAATCCAAAGTTACATTTTTTTTCGTTCTCTTTTTGACATGACAAACGTTGTAGTTTTTCCTCTTCTTTAGAATGGTCTCGAAGCTAATAATTCATTCTTCATTACCAACAGTTACTAGGGTAAAATGACGTGTGTATATGTATGTATGTATGTATGTGCATCATCATTTTGTAAATTTTTCTTAACTTCTTAAATATTTGATTGGTCGAACAATTATAACATAATTATCAATGGCCATCATAAATCCAATGATTTATCAAGCTCACAATGTGCGTCCTCGTCAGAATTTATCAGAGAATTCTAGAGTTGACTTTCATTGTCTTTCACTACGTGGCGATCGGTCAAACTGATAATAGATTCAGTAACCATTCAGACTCATTCAGACTCATTTTCTTTGTATGGTTTAAATAAATTAATTAACCCAAGTAATCATTCATTATTTTTCCACCTTATAACATGCGCCCTCGTCAAACGATTTTAGAGTTGAACCACACTGTCTCCTACGATATGATATTTAGTTTCGTTTCATAGTCTATTCGAATACCACACTAATGTTTTAGAACATAGGTCTAACGACTTTATTTGAGCCCAAATTGATTCAGTAACTATTTACATTATCCTAAAATGATTGTCTTAAATTATCGAATACACTCAACCTTATAGAATTATAAGGTTTTCCCCATTTTTCAAATGTGAGATAATAAATGAAAAATAAATAAAACATGACACAATACATTTAATGCAACAAGATTAAATAAATGAGAGAATGAGGAAGAAGGACAAAAATATTTCATCAATAAATGAGAATGACAACCTTTTGAGATTTTTGCATAAAGGACAAAACTATTTTTCTTTTTATTTATTTTATCTTCAGGCGCCTTTTTTTCACAAAAAAAAAAAAAAAAAAAAACCCAACACACTTTCTCTCATCTATTTTATTAAACACTCATATCTTTCAGTCTATAATTCCAAATTTGAAAATTCTTTCATAATTTTTTCGAACTCTTTATTTTGAGACCACATTCAACATATTCCGACGTGATTTCAGAAAAAAAAATCTTCTGTCGAAATTCACTATTGTTAGAAATTCGCTGTCGATATTCACTAATTTTTGGGATTCACTGTGGAGATTTACTGAGTGAATTTCAACAGTGAATCTCATGAAAAACGATGTAATTATATCGAACCAAGTCTTAAAACGAAGAGTATCAAAAAATAAAAAATTCAGTGAAATTTTCATCACGTTTGAAGATATATATCAAAAGATATGAGTGTTTGAAAATCAAGGAGAAGAGACAAAAAAAACAAAAAAAAACTGGAGCACTTCCCCAGCAATTCATCACGTCTGATTTATTTATTTATTTATTTTTTTTTTTTTTGAGTCTTGTCTTTCAAGCTATAAAAATTATAAGAGTTGTCATTTTTCTTATAAAAATAGGGAGATATCATGTTATTTAAAAATTATTCAAAAGTTGTCTTTATCCCTAATTCTTCTTAAATAAATATGCCATGATAATGGTGCAAATGTTTCCTGTAATAATTATAGTTGCCTTATAAAATCTGTTAGGAAAAAATGCTACCAAGAAAACGTGGAACACAAAAGGGAGCTTTAAGAAGAACAGTGAGGATCAACATGTGGCTGCCATTGGTTTCGGAGGACACAAATAACACCGAGTCGGTGCCTTCATCCTTTTCCATGAAGAAATGTTGTGTGGTGCAAAATGCAGGCAACATGGACTGCTTTATATAGCAAATGAAAGTAAAATGGCCCGTGTAAGTCTTGTCCTCTTTGATATATATATATATATATATATATATATATATATATATATATATATATATATATATATATATATATATATATATATAAAAAAAAACCCACAAGAATGCATTTGGAGACAATTCAATGTCTTGTATTGTCCAATCTTTGTAGGAGGGGTGAGTTAGATTTTTGTGAATAGATGAACGGAATAGAAATTTCTAGTAGAAGCTCGTGCGATCTTTGATAACGTTATATTTGAAAAGTCGAGTTGTGTATGTAGAAATTTGTAGACATCTTTGTAGTAATTTAAAAATTTATTTAAGTGAAACCAAAAAAATGGCATGAATGAAATATTTACAATGATATATGTGTATGTAGGAATTTGTAGATGAAACCATAAAAAAAAAACATGAATGAAATATTTACAATGATCTGCATTGTAGGAATTTAAGTGAAACAAAAAAACATCGCAAAAGAATCAGCCCATCACATGATCCCATGTTTCATGTGCTCAATCTTCCTCTTTGCATCACACAATGCAACCTTCAAGTCCCGAATCTCTCTCTCGTAGGGCTAAACACTCATCCTGCACCGTCTTTCGTATCCATTGGCCCAAAGTGGTATTCTCTACCCCGGATTGTCAAGGGGTTATGGAGATAAACAATCTCTAATGGTGTTGCTTCCCAGATCAGAGAGGCATGGTCTTCCATTATCGGGTCCGGCTAGGGTTCTGGAACATACTCCGGGGTTGGCATGTCTTCATGCTACACATTTGCTTCTACCCCCTGATTTTCATTTTCTTCAGGGTCTTCCTCCTCTGGGTCCTCTTCTTCAGGGTGTTCTTCTGGCTCATAATCATCGTCTTCTACCACGATGACGTCAACAGGTAGATCTTTGTGGGGCTCTTCCTTAGAAGTTCCCTCTTGACCATGCTTCCAGATTGGCCCATTTATATTTGGGGGAAAGGTCCTGATCGCCCCCACCCTTTTCTTTGGTTTAGCTTGTCCGTTTGTTGACCTAATATTTAGTGGAGAGGCCATTTCCTGAAAAATACAATATCCCAAAAATGATATAAAAGCAAAGAGTTTATATTATGTTGGTTTGAAAAAAATGAAAATAGAACAAAAATATGAAGTTCAGAAATAATAAGTAGTAGGTATATTTGTGTAATTGATGAATATAAATATAGATTTTGGAATATACAACATATTTAGTCTACAATTAATCATGTCACAATTAATGTTTCTATTCTATGTGACACGTGTTAGAAAATAATCAAGTCACATCTACCTTAATGTCTATATTTTGTGTGACAAAAATATCTTATGATATTATACTTACTTTATCAATATTTTATGATATGCGTGACATTGTTTTATTTCTATCAAACTTCTCATGTGACAAATTGTTTCATGAGTATTTTCATCTAAATCTGTGTATGTCACATTAAGAGATTAACTTTATAAGTGTGTCAAATGATTTTTGTCATAACATCACTTTAATATTGTAATGTGACATTAGACATTATTATTATACTATATCACTTATTTATCACCACTATTTTATATATACGCATGTTTGTTATATGTATGTAGGCTCCCCACCTCCTCCCCCCTCCCCCTCCCCCCTCCCCCCCGGTCCATATCTTTTATCCAAAATCCTTTTATTTCCAGTCCTTTAGTCCAACCTTTTATTTACTAAACCTTATATACAACTTTAGCCCCTACTACTTGTACAATATACAACTTAAAACCCTATTTTCTTCTCTCCATTTTGTGCAGCCCCACAACTAAGTAATTACCTAGAAACTTCCCAATATCTCCTATACACCGATCTCCACCTCTTCAATTACCTCCTAGAAACATCCACCATAATTACTCCCGTCCTTATCACTTCTTTCTCTTCTCCCCCACATAATCAGACTTTGATTGCCATATGCTTTCCTCTTTCATATGAAACCTTTTTTGGATTCAATTAAAGTCCCTTTCTCTCCTTCCTCTAAATAGCTTTCTCTGTTTTGAATTGAAATGTTGAACCTTTTGGTTCAACGTTGTTATTTTCATCTCGAAATGGCATCTGGATCCTCTGCAACACCGTGACTGTGTTCAGTTGCTTTCTTTTGAGACATGGTCCGTGAAGGTGGAGGAGCATCCGTCCAAGATCGAGCTCTGTGTTTCATCTGATGAATCTGTACAAAACCGAGGCCGATGAAGACATATACCGAGGCCTATGATGTTCTATCAACATCTACTAATGTCGATCCGACAATATCTTTCCTATATTGTTTTATTTTTGGTAAAAGGCAGGACCTTTCTTAGTCTTGAATGAAGCATTTAACACTACCCTTGACCGATTTATGGTTCGAAATATACTTATCAGTTGAATGATTATCATGAAATCGATTAAAGACTTGACATTTTTCGGTCAACAGACTCGAGCTTCGAGTTTTCTTCTTCAATGGCGTGGTGATTTCAATGAAGATTGAGATAAAGATTTTACCTTTCCTGGTCAATCTTGGGCCGTTTCTTGGTGAAATTGTTTATCTGTCTCTTTCAGCATCGTGAAGGCGTGAATGTTTGGCCGATTCAAGGTGAAATCGTTTCTCTCCCTTTTTCTGTCACGATTATCACATGTTTTGCTAGTAAAGGTGAATTAATGTGCATATTGTGATAAGTGGTCTCGACAATTTCTTTGGTCAAAGCCCTAATTGGATGAGGAAGAACGAATATTTGGGGATTTCATCACCCCGAATCTTCGACAATGTTAAGGAAGAAATAATTAATCTTTATGAATCCCTAAAAAAACGGAGCATGCTATCAGAATTTGGAACAAAGCAGGTAAGGTCCAACCCGAGTTATAAGCCGGGTTGTTTGGAGGTTGGTTATTTGAACATTATGTATCCTTCATTGGCACAGAGGTATTGGGCTTCATATGCACATGCTGTTTGCTTTTAGTTTAGTACTTTTCTTTACTCTGTAGCTCGAGAAGATTTAGATTGATTCTCTTTCAGTTCAGCATTTTCTAGGAATGATTAACTGGTAGCATTAGTTTTATATTATGAGAATCTTAGAATCTTGTGAATCAAATCTTATAATTTTGTAGTAATTTTTCGGTAACCATTTGTTTGATACTGTGGAATTTCTTGAACAGGCAGGTAAAAGTGATTTCAAACTTGTGTAAGAATGGCATTGGTTGTTATTTGTGGTGAACCATGTATATGTGCATAAATATAACAATCTGTTTTTATCAACAGTGTGTGCATATTACTATTTTCCGTACTGTGTGTGCATAAAAAATATGATGTGGTTCTGTATGAGATATAATTGGTCAGGTAGATGGTTATGAAGGATGCAGGTTCTTAGATCTAAACGAATTAGATCTACGCGCAGCGGATGGATCACGATTTACATATCAAAACACATAATTAAAGGACTTAAACTACAAGGGGGTTAAAATTAAGTTACCAATATCGGGAGAGATGCCTTGATCTTCCGATGTGTTCTCCAAACGGCGGTTGGTGGACACCCTTTTTGATACACGAGCCTCCTCGATATGCAAACGAGAAAAATCTCAAGATTTTTCCAACTCGAAACCCTAAGAATAGAGGCCGAAATTTTTCGCCAATTTCTCTCGGTGAATAGTGACGTGAATAGTACCTTGCCATTAGACTTGGGAGAACTCTCTTTATATAGGAGAGTAATCAATGTCCTCCAAGGATTAAATAATTAAGTGATAATTATCACATTAATCCTTTTCCAAATAAAAGATAAATAAAATGATTATCCCAAACAAATTAAGATAAATCATATTATTATCTATTATTCCATTAATTATCATTTAACAAATAAAAGATAAATCACATGTTAAATAATTATCCAAGAAAACTAATTTCTCTCTAATTATTAGGACATTAATGGCGCCACATATTGGGTCAAAAAAGCCCACATAAAATGTCTTTTATGTGTATTATATTATTTAGCCCAACTAAATAATATACATGCATATCAATTAATTAGCCCAGCCAATTAATTATCACTGAGGCCCAAATAACAAGATTATTAGTCCGAATTACAGAAGCCACAACGGGGACCATGGACTCTATAACCGTAAATGGCCATAATTAATTATTCATCGAGCGAGAATAAGTACATTAATTATTAATTCCGGGATTACGCCACCATAAACCCGAAACTAAACTCTACCGATTATAGATGTATACTTATACTCAACCCATAGAGTGAATAAGCGTCCATTGATATAATCACTACATACGGATTAACCCTCCATAGACTATCCATTCTGAGAGGGAAGTCTCCGTGAACCCGACTCAGAATATCTTATCCTTATTTACCATCAACCCCCTAGTGATCAATTAGTTCACATATCTGACTAGTAGCTAATTAGTCTAAATATGAACTCGGCCGATCGATCACTTTCTTAGGGCTAACAAATAAGGGGACTGTCTCTCTACTTCCCGCAGGAAGGAATGGATTCCATGTCTCGTGAAAATCGTAACTACTCACTCATCCGGAGATAGTGCCAATGAGAAGTGGCTTGGAACACATTATTTAAGTGAACCGTAACTAACACATCAAACACTACCCCGGGACAAGCAAAGACTCGTGATCACCTCAGGATTAAGGTTGATCCATATATGATCATCTAATGATTTAATAAGATTCCTCGATTACGGAATTATATCGAGAAATTCAGATTAATTAAATCGGTCCGATCTATATGAATGCCATCATATATAAATGCCCCACGTAGTACCTTCACCGGCAATCCGGATAAGACTATCACACCCTAAGGTGTTAGGCGCATTATTGGTGTTTTAATCAAGAGACCCTAAACTCGATTAAGTTCACCCACGGACTAACGATTTAAGTATATCACCACTAACTCAATCCTCACGTGTTATCCATACACCGAGTTAAGTGGTTACATACATATATACTTAGGGTTTGCAAAGTGATGTATTACTTTACAAGCACAAAGCAAGTAATAGGTGAGATAAATTCTGTCATTCATTATTAAAAACAATTACACAAATTGTCTTTCGGGCACTACACCTAACAATCTCCCACTTGCACGAAATGACAAGTAACGATTGTTTTTAGAGCACACCCTTTCTCATCTTATTCACAACACTCTCCCACTTGCTCTAAAAGCAGATGAGACATTTCCATTAATGTCGTACCCTCCAAGCACTCGACTTGGTACACATCGATTAGTTAGGTTGTCGACTGAGACGATCTTTAGGATTGAAACGTTGCGGTCCTTCCAATCAGCGGTACTCTCTCAATATGCTTTTGACTTCTTGTAATCGAGAAGATCCTTCTAAGCTATCTCTTCACTGTTTTCACAATGAAGTGATATCGGCTTATCAGACCTGGGATTACTCCCAGACCAAAAAGAAAATTCTAAGCACTATGAGTAAACACTGAGCTCGTGATCAACTTAATGATCATCCTTAATCTGACTACAAGTCAGAATCAGTGTAGTCAACCATATTCAAGTTTGCACCTGAATATACAAGCATATGATTCCTCGTTATCTAAAGATACTTGAGGACGTACTAAAACCGCTATTCAATGCATCAATCCGAGATTCGATTACTATTGACTTGTGATAACTTGACTTGCCATTATCTAAGAGAGACTCTATCCTATTTTCTCTTTATCCGAAGATTTAGAGAATCATTCCTGAGAGTTAGGGTAGGACTACTCTCGTTGAATGTTGTATACGTATATGCATGATCATGTTAACCAATAAGACGGATGGGATAGCCAATGACTCATTCTTGTGAATTTGACCGAATCAAATTCTTAGAATATAGTCCAATTCTCTCATCCAGAGAATCTTGGCGTGTCAGTTTCCGACTTCAGATAGCACACCCATGTTGTTTCCAACCGTTTTAGTGTTATCATTTATGAACACTAATACTATCGCTACATTACCAATATTGATATCGATCTACGAAAAACTTATCAATATTTTGGTCAAGTCCACATATTTTAAAACATGTGACTTTTAAATGACCGAGAGGTTTTCTTAAATCCACAAAGGATATAAGCCATGCATGAGCCTCCTACCAAAAGGTTCTTTCGAATGAATTAAGATATCGTTAGTCTCGCAAAAAAGGTCTTAGGAATCACCCTATCTTACGCTTTGTAACGAATCCGTTATTCATTCTTAGCTAAAACCCTTCATTTCGAATGAATTGAGATCCGTTGTTCGGCAAGAAAGTCTCGAGGAATCACCCCTATTTTCTCGCTTTCTAACGAAATCTAGCAAGATCGAGTGGTGAGAGAGTTCAAGGTCCGGTTAACTCTCTACTTGTCGAGGAATCACCCCTATACCACTTAACTTTGTATTTGAAAGTTTAAACTTTCCTATTCATTCGACTCTTTTCCGTGTAGATCCAATTGCTCCATCGGGCCTGAGACACTCGGTGGTTCTACAAGAGGTCGAACAGAACTAGAGTACCAAAACTCCATTCACAGGGTTAAGGTTTTCAAACCAACCTCTATAATCGTAATCCTATACACCCACCAAGAGCCATAGGTTATCAATCACCCCAAAGAGATTATAAAGTCCACAAAATCACAATAGGTCAACGGTTAAACCATACTCCCACCGTGTCTTGGGTGGATTGACATTACGATCTAGTAGTATTTATCGTTGTAATCACCAACAACTAATGTTGGACGTGGTCCGATTAAATCGAGATAGTAACTACCTTTGGGTAACCGTACTCAAGGTTTAAGGTCGTTTCTTATAGATTCTATCGAAGGCTTGTGACAGTTCAACCGTCACTTTTCGATCTCAAGAATCTTATAATCAACCTTCACTCGTCTCATTAAGATATTTCACTAACAAATCACAACAATCGAACGTATGCGCAAAATCCCCGCCCTACCTTCAAGCATTAAATGCTAAATGCCTACATTTACGGATGTGGTGTGAACCGAATTCACTCCTTATCCATAAACTCACTAGCATCTTCTAGGTAGACTTCTCGGTTTACATAATAATGTTAACCGTTATTTTGCAACGAATTATCTTAATCGAGTTTAGCAGTGTATTGTAGCACATTAATAACTATATCGGGCAAGTGTATGGTTTCTTCCTCAGTGGAAAAACATTCCACTAGGAGGCAGGCCGAGCATCAGTCCCAAGACTATGCGATAGCCTATTTCTGAGCATGGAATACTCTATTCTCTGCTAAAATCAGAGACACCTCCTCGTATTCTTTCGATAAACTAACCAGCGTTTTGAGTAGTTATCAGACAAAATGTCACCATTCAAAATCTCCCACTAGCTTGTATCTCTCACTAGACCCCGAAGGTCACTGTGAACAAGCTATGTTACCTCTTCAAATCTATTACCCTTTCCCGGTTGAAAGGAAACTTAGTCATTGTTCCTTTGAGATAGTGTTCCAAGACTGGGAGATAGGAATCACCCTTAGCCAGTCAGCAGGTCTTGTCTCTAGGATATATGCACTAATTAATAGATATTGAAAGGTCGTTTATCTTAATACGGAAACCTTTTACCTTTAATAGTTTTAGATGTGGTACACATACTTATTCAGCTGTTCTAAGTGGTTCTGACTTTATCAAACAAAAGTCCGAGTCTCGGATTCGTACTACAAATGTCAATATTCACTTTCTATGAGGCAACAATATATCGAATTGAAAGTGAATCCAATTGTTTCAACGAACCAGAAATGAAAAATAAATTTTTCTCGTGATATTCAAGGATAGAATCCAAATTCATTTCCTTATATCACTCCCACTATTCTAATTTGAAATTATCGCCCGTTGTTACTTTATTAATGCAATGACTTCATTGTTCTTCCAAAGAACTAAGCCACTGAGTCAATTTACTCGGTTAAGAAAGTCGCTAAGGATTCATTGGTTAGTGATCCGAAATCACTTTCCTTATCCTATACTTTCTTTAATTAATGTTCCAGTTTAGCCTCAAAACTTTAGTTAAGATGATTAACACTTATAGACATTCTTTCCCATTCTTAACTTTCCTTAAAAGGAATAGTCTTGAACTAGCAGTTCGTTTGAGTAGACACTACTCGTGAAGCGTGGGATGTCTAATGAAAGTGTTACCAGTGGGACTGATTTTCTAATAAATTAGAAAAACATAATATAAAAGCTCCCACTAGTTTATCGGTTCCAAATACCGTCTAACTAGCGACACTTTAATTTATGATTCTCCAATTTTTCTATCGAAAATTTCTCGTGTAGACACTACACAATTCACTAGAAGAATTTTATCATCCCAATCATCTTTCAAACTAACTACGGTTGTCTCTCGCTTAAGACGATTGACAAAGATGACATACTTATTTACGTCACTTAAGTTTTGAAGGCTCAAGAGAAATATCTCTTCCGAAAAATTAATCGCATGTGAGATTAATAAATACAACGCTCGTTACTTACCACTTTTAACGAAGTCGTTATTAGTCAATTTTACATACACTAGCGATCTAGTACTTCAGAGAGATATATATAATGATTGTAAATAAAATTGATGAAAATAAATCCAAATCATACACTACTAAAATTTTAGGAACATAAACTAATTACTTATAGTCTATCCTACTGCTCCAAGGATTTAATCTAATGCCTCAGTGCCGCCTTAGGGTAGGTCAAAGAGGTTTTGATTAATATTGAAGATCGATTAGAATCGAACATCTCATTGTGATCGTCAATCACCTTCCTTTTTTTCAGCCAAGGTACTACCAAAAATACCCTTTATGAGTGTGACCACTGTCTCGCATTTTTAGGTAGACCCGAGTGTGTCGCCTTAGGGTCGGTCGGTGACCCGACGAGTACCCAAAATCCTATCCTTTCGGAGACCAAGCCTTGAATTTTGATAGCGGTGAAGGCCTTCCTTCAGGAGGCCGGTCCCAGCCGGCACGAGGCGTCACCATTCTCTCACGTTGCTTGTGTCAACAGTAGAGGCCATGGGGTCGGCTGTCGCCTCTCCCGCTCCCACTCAATATTTTGAAAAAGTGGTGGGTTTACTGATCACGTTTTTGGACTTGATGTTACAATAAGGAATAATAAATCATAGGCCCGAATGTTGTCGGTTATGTGGGCTAGCCCACCCGACCTATTCGTTAGAACATATGTGGCCGTCGGACGGATCAAGGCTAGGGGAACTCCGTTAAGCCGTAGTGGCTCTTCGGATGACTCAGCCTTGCGAGATCCCCGTGCAAACGCCACACGTGGAGGGTGAAGTCGATCGAGCCGTAGCTACTGTTGACCACCCAACCGTGGTTAAACCACTTTCGAACCTGTTTGCCCGTGATTATCCAATCCTTAAACATCAAACTTTCACGTAGACACTACGGAACAAAAACGTAATCTCGTCTTAGGTAAGGTGGAATTCACCAAGAATCCAACACCTTAACCACGAGGTTTCGGGATTTTACTCCTTATGCTTTCGCAGAGTGGGATTCACCGAGAATCCATCACCCAACCTCAACGATTGAAAAAACCCTTGTTCCTCGGTTTTTACCCTAATTAGTTTCTAATCAATATCAAACAATTAATTAAAACTAATCGTGTGTTTTATACATGCCTAACTAATTCCTCGAATTAATTTCTACATGTATGCCTATGGAGTGGAATTCATGATATGATGCATGTCATGGCAATTTTCCGGTTCTACACATACAATCTAAACATGTATTCTAGTGCGGAAAATAAACACCGAGATGGACCGTTGACACCCCCGTAACTAATCTATTCGAAAATAAAATAAAACCCTAATCTGCAGCTGTTGAGAATCTTCGACGATTGGCATATCAAACAAACTCGGATCGGGACGAAACTTTCCAGATCTGATCTTCATTCTTCGGACTTCAAGATGGACGGTTGGATCGGAGCTTTGACTTGTCAATCTTCTCCAGTAAGCCGCCCAACTTGCTGCTGAATCTGACTTTTACAGCAGCGCATCAATGACTTCCCGCTGCCGATCGGGAATCGAGATTAAACCCGATCGACCTGAAATTTTTATTCCACGTCCAAAACTCCATATTTGTAAATCTGACCGGTTGGATTTGCGTTTCAACGGTCGAAACTCTCCCAGAAATTCGAGGAAGTCACAGGTAGGGTTTCTGTGAATCCTACGTTTTTCTGTTACAGCAGCTTCTTTGCAGCAACGAACGGACATCCAAACGGACTCTGATCGATGCCAAAATTTGTGGGATTGTTCATCAAATTCCAATCTTGATTCTGACCGGAGGGATCTTCTTTTTAACGGCTCGATCAACGGGAAAAACGAAATATCTAAACAGCTACTAAACATATCTATTTTCTGGAAATTAAAATTGCAATAAAAATAAATTACATAATTTCCTATACTCATATGAACGAATTTTCATCGTTCATATGAGTTTACAATAGATCTAACGGGTAAACGATGCCAACCCCAATCCATCTCTTCAACCATAACAATTTTAATCACATCAATGCATAAAATAAGTAATAAAAAAATACCTACATGCAATTACACTCCTTTAAATCGTTTAACTACGATTATGACTATATAAATCGTGGAACCTGTCTCTGATACCACATGAAGGATGCAGATTCTTAGATCTAAACGAATTAGATCTACGCGCAGCGGATGGATCACGATTTACATATCAAAACACATAATTAAAGGACTTAAACTACAAGGGGGTTAAAATTAAGTTACCAATATCGGGAGAGATGCCTTGATCTTCCGATGTGTTCTCCAAACGGCGGTTGGTGGACACCCTTCTTGATACACGAGCCTCCTCGATATGCAACCAGAAAAATCCCAAGATTTTTCCAACTCAACCCTAGAATAGAGGCCGAAATTTTTGGCCAATTCTCTCGGTGAATAGTGACGTGAATAGTACCTTGCCATTAGACTTGGGAGAACTCTCTTTATATAGGAGAGTAATCAATGTCCTCCAAGGATTAAATAATTAAGTGATAATTATCACATTAATCCTTTTCCAAATAAAAGATAAATAAAATGATTATCCCAAACAAATTAAGATAAATCATATTATTATCTATTATTTCATTAATTATCATTTAACAAATAAAAGATAAATCACATGTTAAATAATTATCCAAGAAAACTAATTTCTCTCTAATTATTAGGACATTAATGGCGCCACATATTGGGTCAAAAAAGCACATAAAATGTCTTTTATGTGTATTATATTATTTATTTCAACTAAATAATATCCATGCATATCAATTAATTAGCCCCAACCAATTAATTATCACTGAGGCCCAAATAACAAGATTATTAGTCCAGAATTACGTAAGCCACAATGGGGGATTAATGGACCTATAACCGTGAAAGGCTCCAATAATTAATTATTCATGAGAATGTAATAAGTACATTAATTATTAATTCCGGGATTACGCCACCATAAACCCAAACCGAACTCTACCGATTATAGATGTATACTTATACTCAACCCATAGAGTGAATAAGCGCCCATTGATATAATCACTACATACGGATTAACCCTCCATAGATCGTCCATTCGAGAGGAAGTCTCCGTGAACCCGACTCAGAATATCTTATCCTTATTTACCATCA
Source organism: Gentiana macrophylla (assembly GCA_026214975.1). Taxonomy (NCBI): domain Eukaryota; kingdom Viridiplantae; phylum Streptophyta; class Magnoliopsida; order Gentianales; family Gentianaceae; genus Gentiana; species Gentiana macrophylla. The sequence continues at coordinate 80,308,762 of CM047807.1, read as the reverse complement.
ACCCCTTAGTGATCAATTAGTCCACATATCTGACTAGTAGCTAATTAGTCTAAATATGAACTCGGCCGATCGATCACTTTCTTAGGGCTAACAAATAAGGGGACTGTCTCTCTACTTCCCGCAGGAAGGAATGGATTCCATGTCCGTGAAAATCGAACTACTCACTCATCCGAGAGATAGTGCCAATGAGAAGTGGCTTGGAACACATTATTTAAGTGAACCGTAACTAACACATCAAACACTACCCTGGGACAAGCAAAGACTCGTGATCACCTCGGGATTAAGGTTGATCCATATATGATCATCTAATGATTTAATAAGATTCCTCGATTACGGAATTATATCGAGAAATTCAGATTAAATCGGTCCAGTCCTATATGAATATCATCATATATAAATGCCCCACGTAGGTACCTTCTACCGACAGTCCGGATAAGACTATCACACCCTAAGGTGTTCTGGGCGCATTATTGGTGTTTTAATCAAGAGACCCTAAACTCTGATTAAGTTCACCACGGACTAACAGTTTAAGTATATCACCACTAACTCAATCCTCACGTGTTATCCATACATTGAGTTAAGTGGTTACATCTGAGATATACTTAGGGTTTGCAGCAGTGTATTACTTTACAAGCACAAAGCAAGTAATAAGGTGAGATAAATTCTGTCATTCATTATTAAAAACAATTACACAAATTGTCTTTCGGGCACTACACCTAACAGGTTAGTGTTGTGATGTGGTTCTAACACAAATCTGAGTAATATATGCAAAATAGGAATGAATTTGTGTACCTGGAGTATTAATGAATTTGGTGAATCTGCAGTATAGGAACACCCACATACAATCTGCAAATTTAGCAGAGGCAAAATGAAGGGAAAAGAAACTGCCAATGAAAGATGAACAAATGCAAGATGAAGTGCTTACCTGAGGGTGTTAAACCAACGCCCAATGCAACATGAACTGCAACGCCCAATGGAAGATGAACTGGTGTAATGATAATAAATAATAAACGTACTTCCATTACACCAGTTCATCTTCCATTGGGCGTTGCAGTTCATGTTGCATTGGGCGTTGGTTTAACACCCTCAGGTAAGCACTTCATCTTGCATTTGTTCATCTTTCATTGGCAGTTTCTTTTCCCTTCATTTTGCTACTGCTAAATTTGCAGATTGTATGTGGGTGTTCCTATACTGCAGATTCACCAAATTCATTAATACTCCAGGTACATAAATTGATTCCTATTTTGCATATATTACTCAGATTTGTGTTAGAACCACAGCACAACACTAACCATCTACCTGACCAATTATATCTCATATAGAACCACATCACATTTTTTATGCACACACAGTACGGAAAATAGTAATATGCACACACTGTTGATAAAAACAGATTGTTATATTTATGCACATATACATGGTTCACCACAAATAACAACCAATGCCATTCTTACACAAGTTTGAAATCACTTTTACCTGCCTGTTCAAGAAATTCCACAGTATCAAACAAATGGTTACCGAAAAGTTACTACAAAATTATAAGATTTGATTCACAAGATTCTAAGATTCTCATAATATAAAACTAATGCTACCAGTTAATCATTCCTAGAAAATGCTGAACTGAAAGACAATCAATCTAAATCTTCTCGAGCTACAGAGTAAAGAAAAGTACTAAACTAAAAGCAAACAACATGTGCATATGAACCCCAATACCTCTGTGCCAATGAAGGATACATAATGTTCAAATAACCAACCTCCAAACAACCCGGCTTATGACTCGGGTTGGACCTTACCTGCTTTGTTCCAAATTCTGATAGCATGCTCCGTTTTTTTAGGGATTCATAAAGATTAATTATTTCTTCCTTAACCGCTAATCGAAGATTCAGGGTGAAGAAATCCCCAAATATTCGTTCTTCCTCATCCAAATAGGGCTTTGACCGGCAGCTGTCAGACCCTTATCACAATCTGCACATTAATTCACCTTTACTAGCAAAACATGTGATAATCGTGACAGAAAAACGGAGAGAAACGATTTCACCTTGAATCGGCCAAACATTCACGCCTTCACGATGCTGAAAGAGACAGATAAACAATTTCACCATGAAATGGCCCAAGATTGACCAGGAAAGGTAAAATCTTTATCTCAATCTTCATTGAAATCACCACGCTATTGAAGAAGAAAACTCAAGCTCGAGTCATTGACGAAAAATGTCAAGTCTTTAATCGATTTCGTGATAATCATTCAAGCGATAAGTATATTTGAACCATAAATCGGTCAAGGGTAGTGTTAAATGCTTCATTCAAGACTAAGAAAGGTCCTGCCTTTTACCAAAAATAAAACAATATAGGAAAGATATTGCCGGATCGACATTAGTAGATGTTGATAGAACATCATAGGCCTCGGTATATGTCTTCATCGGCCTCGGTTTTGTATAGATTCATCAGATGAAACACAGAGCTCGATCTTGGACGGATGCTCCTCCACCTTCACGGACCACGTCTCAAAAGAAAGCAACTGAACACAGTCACGGTGTTGCAGAGGATCCAGATGCCATTTCGAGATGAAAATAACAACGTTGAACCAAAAGGTTCAACATTTCAATTCAAAGCAGAAAGCTATTTATAGAAAGAGAGAAAGGACTTTAATTGAATCCATAAAAGGTTTCATATGAAAGAGGAAAGCATATGGAAATCAAAGTCTGATTATGTGGGGGAGAAGAGAAAGAAGTGATAAGGACGGGAGTAATTATGGTGGATGTTTCTAGGAGGTAATTGAAGAGGTGGAGATTGGTGTATAGGAGATATTGGGAAGTTTCTAGGTAATTACTTAGTTGTGGGGCTGCACAAAATAGAGAGAAGAAAATAGGGTTTTAAGTTGTATATTGTACAAGTAGTAGGGGCTAAAGTTGTAAATAAGGTTTAGTAAATAAAAGGTTGGACTAAAGGACTGGAAATAAAAGGATTTTGGATAAAAGATATGGACCGGGGGGGAGGGGGGAGGGAGGAGGTGGGGAGCCCAACCAAGCCTACATACATATAACATACATGCGTATATATAAAATAGTGGTGATAAATAAGTGATATAGTATAATAATAATGTCTAATGTCACATTACAATATTAAAGTGATGTTATGACAAAAATCATTTGACACACTTATAAAGTTAATCTCTTAATGTGACATACACAGATTTAGATGAAAATACTTATGAAACAATTTGTCACGTGAGAAGTTTGATAGAAATAAAACAATGTCACACATATCTTAAATTATTGATAAAGTAAGTATAATATCATAAGATATTTTTGTCACACAAAATATAGACATTAAGGTAGATGTGACTTGATTATTTTCAAACACATGTCACATAGAATAGAAACATTAATTGTGACATGATTAATTGTAGACTAAATATGTTGTATATTCCAAAATCTATATTTATATTCATCAATTACACAAATATACCTACTACTTATTATTTCTGAACTTCATATTTTTGTTCTATTTTCATTTTTTTCGAACCAACATAATATAAACTCTTTGCTTTTTTTTTTTTATATCATTTTTGGGATATTGTATTTTTCAGGAAATGGCCTCTCCACTGAATATTAGGTCAACAAACGGACAAGCTAAACCAAAGAAAAGGGTGGGGGCGATCAGGACCTTTCCCCCAAATATAAATGGGCCAATCTGGAAGCATGGTCAAGAGGGAACTTTAAGGAAGAGCCCCACAAAGATCTACTGTTGACGCGTCATCGTGGTAGAAGACGATGATTATGAGCCAGAAGAACACCCTGAAGAAGAGGACCCAGAGGAGGAAGACCCTGAAGAAAATGAAAATCAGGGGGTAGAAGCAAATGTGGAGCATGAAGACATGCCAACCCCGGTGTATGTTCCAGAACCCCAGCCGGACCCGATAATGGAAGACCATGCCTCTCTGATCTGGGAAGCAACACCATTAGAGATTGTTTATCTCCATAACCCCTTGACAATCCGGGGTAGAGAATACCACTGGGCCAATGGATACGAAAGACGGGTCTGGGATGAGTGTTTAGCCCTACGAGAGGAGATTCGGGACTTGAAGGTTGCATTGTGTGATGCAAAGAGGAAGATTGAGCACATGAAACATGGGATCATGTGATGGGCTGATTCTTTTGCGATGTTTTTTTGTTTCACTTAAATTCCTACAATGCAGATCATTGTAAATATTTCATTCATGTTTTTTTATGGTTTCATCTACAAATTCCTACATACACATATATCATTGTAAATATTTCATTCATGCCATTTTTTTTGGTTTCACTTAAATAGCTCTTAAATTACTACAGTATCTACAAATTTCTATATACACAACTCGACTTTTCAAATATAACGTTCTCCGTGCATCGCACGGGTTTCCTACTAGAAATTTCTATTCCGTTCATCTATTCACAAAAAACTAACTCACCCCTCGTACAAAGATTGGACAATACAAGACATCCAATTGTCCCGTGCATTGCACGGGTTTTTGGCTAGTATATATATATATATATTCGGGTCGGGATCGGGAACCCGACAGGATTGAGATTTATACCCGATCCCTTCCCGCATTTTTCGGGTCGGGAAAAATCCCAAAATATCGGGTCGGGAAATTTTCATGTCGAGATGTTTCGGGACGGGTCGGGATTATCGATCGGGAAATTCGCCACCCCTATTGTTTCATATACGATCAGTCGGTGACATTGACACAATCATTCATCTTTAAAACGAGTGACATAATATATTTTTTTAATATTGATAATTATTTATGATCCATTGATCACGATTTAGGGGCCGTTTGTTAAATCTGAAATCTGAAGTTTGAAATCTGAAATCTGAATAAAATAAGTAACTGAATTTGTTAAGTGATTAGATTGTTTGATAACATCTCTCATTTGTAATATCTAAAAATCCTTTAACTTCACAATTCGCATCTATAACCTTTTTCATATACTATGCCTCAAATAATTCTACATAACCACGTACACTAGTAATCCATGAATCTTCAGCACCATCAAAATATTACCTAAACAAATCTTCTCAAATACAAATTTCAGAAAAGAAGAGTCCCACTATCTTCATCTTCATCTACTACAAAGCCATCATCACCCCCTTCAAAAACATATCAATCAGCCCATTCTCCTTTACATATTCAACCTTTTAACAGCCTTTCAATAAATAAAATAAAAATCTAAAATTTAACCCTCCACTATACATTTCATTAGACATTTCAAATTCCAGATTCAATGAAACCAAGAGAGTAATACATATAAAGCTAAACAATTGTGTTTCTGAAAGAAACGAAAAAAAAACCTTTAGGCTAATTACATTGGCGAAAAAAGGCAATTACAAATGCTAATCACATCCAAACAATTCAGCCTTTAGAAATTCTGCAAGAAGCGAAGGAAATCAAATCTGATGTAATACTGAAGGCTGAAAGAAAGGTATTTTTTCAAGGTTGTATAATCTTTGTTCTGATTCCTTCGCAGTGTATCGAATCTTAGTCAAAAAAATGGAGAATTCGTAACGATTCCCTGAGATTATACTTTAGGAACTTGTGAGAAAAATCAATGACAACGCAACTCCTTTGTCAGACGGTGAAAATTGAAGGAAGTTTCATTTTGATCTCAAAATCTGTCGACGAATATCTCTGATTCTGTAGAAATTTGACGGAAGATGTTGTTATCAAAAAATCTGACCAAGAATATCAGCAAGGAAGGGGATAAGAGAGGAAAAGTAAAAAGTGTTTACCACTCGTATGACAAAACAGAACGTTTTCCGCTATAAGCACTTCGGCCATCGCTTAAAATTTTGTAAAGGTTTTCAGACGCGCTTATTTAATTTAGAGGTGCTTAAAAATGTTAACAAACATCACTATTTGTAACTACCGCTTATTATATTCAGAGGTAAGTAGGTTCATTACCGACCGACTCCGGACGTAATTCAGTTGGATGATCGATTGCGGAGCTCATGAAAGAGCTATAACTTGTACGCTGCTCAGTTCTACTATGATCGTGCTTCCCTTTATAGTATGGTATGGTTGCTGGTATCATCCTAAGAACCAGTTGGTTAGCAGCAAATGATGTTTTCATCGTAATAGCTACTATCATAAATGCTGTCTCGCCGGGTCAAGAGCCCTAGACAGTCTGGAACTGTCTCTACTGATACGGGCCTGACCTTAATGGCCCTTAGCCTATTGGTGGTAATCGGCAAAGCGTCAGGTCCGACCTAAACAATCGTAAGTATAATACTTCGGGTGCAAAAAAGTAGCTTAATCCCAGGGTACTTAGAAAGAGGCTCGGACTAAGGCCTTAACGGCTTTGTAGACGCAGGAAATATATGTGCCTGCATTAAGATTTAAAACTTGTCATAGTAGGTACGTAGTCGCTCGACCATAGAGGAGAGGTACAAAGTTGCTCGCCCAGAGGATACTATAATGCTCGAAGAGGGGTTGCACGGATGATACCAGCAAAAGAAATTATTATGGTGTCGGAGTGGGATCTTAGGGTTGGAACCTACCCGTTGTGGGTTTGCTATCTTAGGACCATCATACTTGCCAACCATCTATGAACTGATCGAATTAACCAACTTCATTTCATATGCTTTGACCCGATCATAATAATATTGGAGTAAAATAAGGGGTCTAAAGAAGAACAAGAGTTAGACTATATTAATAACAAGTAAACCTTTTGTTCCCAACGGCATTTTTTCTATCTTTTTTCCGGTACGCCATGGGCACTCAGGCCTTGGAGCTGATTTGTCAGTCCACTATTACACATATCTCTACTTTGAAGTGAAGCTACTTCGTTCATTCTCCTTGAATGGATCTCGAAGGTCCTTAAATGGAGTGTACTTTGATTATTAGACCTGCAATAGGCATAAACCACTTCGGAGGTCCCTTCTGTTGATGGCCCAGAAAGAACGTATTAGAAGAATAGCACAATTTTAGATACACACGACGCCCGGTCCTCCCTGCTGGTGAAGACATTGCTGCCACTTCAAAGTGTTCACACCGCACAACCTAGTGATGAATGAATATATTCCCCGTTCCCCTCACACTGATTGTTTGATAGAATACACATTGATCGACTCACTGTATTCATGACCGTACACTAATGGATAGATTTACTATATACATTGTTTGACTGTATACACTAATTGGGATATTCACAAAGACCGTTTCATCGATTCCCGAGCTCTAAACAAAAACGTGTTTCAATAAGTATTCCGAGTAGGATTTTTTTCCACTGCCTTCTGCAATATGCTTCTCCCGACCCATTTTTAATCCCTCCCGGAATGGTTCACTACACCATAGATATAGATAGTGGCGTGCTAATATGCCCTTTTATGTACCTGCTGGGGTTCGATTCCGCAAGTGATCCATAAGCATCAGCAAAAGCAGAAGCATATCCAAAAGCCGATACCAACATCAGTAGAGAAAGACTCCTGCTAATCGGCTTCTCATGCCAGTAGTGAAGGAACGAAGGCACTTAGTAATCTCTTCCAATGGGTTGGTCCGACCAAGAAAGGCCTCGGAGTCTTTGGGCATTACAGCTCCGAAGAGCATTCTTTTTGATCTTGTACTAAGTTAGACTGAACACTAACTAAATATAATAGAGATTCAACTAAAAACAACTACATTATGAAGGAAGGTTCGGATAAGTTCTCTACCTCTATGCTACCATTTATATTATATATTATATTAAATCAAATCTCAGGGACATGGTCTAATCATGAGGGTAGTATTTTCTCATGGTGTCTGATCCTAAGTTTTTATGGACTCCTTCTTTGTTACCGGGCTCCCTTTTTTTTACACCCATTCTCTTTATCCTAAAACCCCCAACATTTGGCGCGTAAGCTCCTGCTTGCTGGCCTGCAAGCTAGTCTTTGTTCGAAGCACGTTCGAGTAGGACTGTGGAGAGGACACTCAGGACCAAAGAGTACTCTAATTAATGAAGCATGACGGCTTAGGTCTGAGGGTCGATTGTTTAATGAACAGTTCTTTCAAAAGATATTCAATTTTACTAAGATATAAAATAAGGGGTGCAATTCAATTGAATTCATTTGAGTTCCGCCTAGAGGGGATGTCATAATTGGGGTTTTGAATAAGACTTTGATTTTTCATTTTTTCGTTTTCATATTGAAAAAGTAAAAAAATAATGAGAGGTGGTAAGCTTTTTATCATCCTGGCGTCGGGTTATTTTTCCGCAGGACCTCCCTTATAGTATCGTCAAGTCTGAAGATAAGGATATGAAAGAAATACCATTCTGGTAATATTTCCAAGGGTGTTGCAAACGGATCTGCTGATTCACCAATCTTTGATGGTTCTAGAACCAAAACGTTGGTTTTGAAGGGCAGAGATACGTAAGTCACTCGTCAGAGGTGCGAAGGGGAGTCGATACGACTACAGAAGAATCACCGTTTGAAAACTAAAAAGATCATTTTATACTTAAAGGGCAACTCATTCTCACGCACTAGCAGCGGATGATTTGAACAAAAGCCAAGGTTATGAAATAGACTCGACCTACGGGAGAGGTGCTCGACTGTAAGGAGAGGAAGTTGTAAGTGCTTAATTGCATTAACAAACAGGCCCTTAGATTTATTGTAATTAAAATGTGAAAACATGATGTGTCACTTGTTATGGTTGAATTGTTGTAGTAGTTTACCCACAAAATTTTCCTTTCTTGATAGTTCATATTTTTGTATCTTTTGTTGTATGCTTTATCATTTTCTAGAATTAATTGCATAATGTTACATAAATAAGATTAAGTACCACTATTTGAGACATAATGAATTTAATACTTACTTTGATTCACAACTTTTGTTAGGCTTAAAATTGTTAATCCAAAGTTACATTTTTTTCCTTTTCTTTTTGACAGGACAAACGTTGTAGTTTTTCTTCTTCTTTAGAATGGTCTCGAAGCTAATATATTCATTCTTCGTTACCAACGGTTACTAGGGTAAAATGATCTGTATATATGAATGTATGTATGTGCATCGTCATTTTTTTTAAATATTTCTTAACTTCTTAAATATTTGATTGGTCGAACAATTATAACATAATTATCAATGACCATCATAAATCCAATGATTTATCAAGCTCACAATGTGCGTCCTCGTCAGAATTTATCAGAGAATTCTAGAGTTGAATTTCATTGTCTTTCCCTGCGTGACATAATAGATTCAGTAACCATTCAGACTCATTTTCTTTGTATGGTTTAAATAAATTAATTAACCCAAGTAATCATCCATTATTTTTCCATCTTATAACATGCGCCCTCGTCAAAAGATTTTAAAGTTGAACCACACTGTCTCCTACGATTTTTGATATTTAGTTTCGTTTCATAGTCTATTCGAATACCACCACTAATGTTTTAGAACATAGGTCTAACGACTTTATTTGAGCCCAAATTGATTCAGTAACTATTTACATTATCCTCAAAGGATTGTCTTAAATTATCGAAACACTCAACCTTATAGAATTATAAGGTTTTCCCCATTTTTCAAACGTGAGATAATAAATGAAAAACAAATAAAACATGACACAAGGCATTTAATGCAACAAGATTTTAACATCAATGTGCTGCTGCGAGATGCCATGCCTTTTATTTATTTATATTTTTATTTATGGGAAATTAGGGATAATGACACAATCTGGAATATTTTTAAGTAACAGGACGACTACATATTTTTTATAGGGAGAAGGACAACTGCATAATTTTTATAACGAAAGGACAAACAGTGAATCCCGAAAATCAGTGAATCTCCCCAGTGAATCCCGAAATCAGTGAATTTTGACAGTGAATCCCGAAAATCAGTGAATTTCAACAATGAATTTTGAAAATTACTGAATTTCGACAGTGAATTTCAGCAGTGAATTTAAACAGTGAATTTCGAACACAAATGAATTTCGACAGTGAATAAATAGTTTAGATTTTTGTCCAGAAGGACAAATTTATCAAAAAATCGGGATAGAAGGAAACTGTAATTTAATAAGGACAAAAGTAACAATTATAAAGTAACAAATATGAAGTAACAAATGTGGAATAGAGTAAATATGAAGTAACAATTGTGAAACACAAAGTAACATTAACACGTGAAGTAACATTTTTAAAGTAACAATTGTGATTTTTGTCCTTTATAATCATGAAAATGTTACTTTTGTCCTTCGAGACCCATTTATTAATATTTTTGTCCTTGTGACCCCTTCCCCCTAAATAGTTTTGTCCTTTATACTAAAGTTTCACAAAACTATCATTCTACTCAATTGATAAAATATTTCTGTCCTTCTCCCTCATTCTCCCTTTTATTTATTTATTTGTTTGTTTTGTTGTTCTTGTACATGAACGTAGTGGTGGCCAAATTAACCGGACCGGCGGTTGGTTAACCGGAACCGGCGGTTAGGTAACCGGCGGGTGGCTTAACCGGCGGTTGGACGAACCGCCGGTTGGTGGAACCGGCGGTTAGGCGGTTATAGTACGGTTGGCGATTTGGTGGAACCGGAACCGGCAAGGCCGGAACCGGTGAAAATCGGCCGGAACTGGACCGGAACCGGAACCGCCGGTTGAACCGGCCCAACGGTAATAATCCAGTAACGGCTATTTTTTTTTTCCAAACACCTAAAAAAATTCTATAAATACTACCCAAATCCATTTCAAATTTCCTACACCATTCTTACATCTTCTTCCCTAATTTCTTACATCTACTACTCATTTCTTTGATTATCAAGTTGGTTTAGTTGTTAAAAACAACAATCAAATTTACTTTACGATACCGATTTTTGAAGTTGTTCTGATTTAATCGTTACTTCAATACGGTTTTAGTTACAAGTAAATTTGTTTGTATTTTATTCAACTAAATTATTTACAAGTGTATAAAAAATTTAATTTTATAATCAAATTTACTTGACTAGACCGAAATTTGAAGTTGTTCTGATTTAATCGTTACTTCAATTCGGTTTTAGTTATAAGTAAAATTGGTTAGTTAAATTAATTTTTTTTTTGATATGTAATTTTTTTTAATTTATAACCGTTAGATTTAATTTTGATTTTTTACAATGTCAACAAGAGGAAGAGGTGAAACATCAAGAGGTAATCGAAATGTTACTTTCCGTGAAAACACGGTTGTGCCAGAATCGGATGAATTTGTTGGTGGCTATAGACCCCAATATTATACAGACCCTGTCACCGGTAGTCACATTTTGATTCCTCAGTTTGACACACCTTCAGGTTACAATCAAGATGATTTTGATAGTCATTACGACGATATAATGTCTCATCCCGGAAATTTTAACATCAACCTTAACGAAGGTGAAGATAATGATGAAGACGACGTTGATGAAGATGTATTTACTAGGGATGCTTCCCGTGCTAGACAAGCACGTGGTGGGAGTCGTGTGCCTGTAAGAACACCGCGTGGTGCTAGTGATGTTGCTACTCCTACTCCCGAGTCAGTCAATGTAGATGTTGATGAAAGTACCCGGTCCAAAGCACAAGAAAAAAGGTTAAAATCGAGAATTTTTACGGAATATTTCACAAAGGTTCCTCGGAATGATGATATAGCATTAGCTAACCCCGGAAAGTAATTCTTCGCGGTGTGCAATTTCTGTGGCACAAAATAACAATTTAAACATTCCGGTGGTTACGGATCGATGCGGACTCACATGTTAACTAAACACCCGGAAAAATTAGAAGACGGCGCGTCTCAAGCACAACTAAACATGCCGAGCTCCAGCGGAGGTAACACTAATCCACTCTTTATTTACACTCTTGATAACTGTAGAGATTTAACCACGGATCTTATTGCGGGGATGGGTCTTCCTTTTAGCTTTCCTGAGAATCCTTTTTTCGAAACTTACGTACAAGGGGCTTTGCAGCCGGCATTTACTAAGATCCCTCGTGCAACGGTTACTAGGGATTTCAAAAATAAATTTATTAAACGACAAAATATTATTAAAGAAAGTTTGAAGAAAAATAAATTCCGAATATGTGTATGTGCCGATATTTGGGAGGATAGTAGGACCAACAATTTTTATTTGGGCGTGTCAGCTCACTGGATTGACAACACATGGATTGTCCAAAAAAGGTTACTTGCTTTTCGTTTATTTAACGAACTCATAATGCTTCTAACATTGCATCTTTAGTAGTTGATATTTTTGAGGAATACGATTTAAAAGATAAAGTTTTTTCAATTGCGTTTGACAATGCTTCAAACAACACTGCTTCTATTCCCGATCTATCCCGATTTTGCGAACCTGTTTGTAATGGTCAATTTTTTCATGTTAGATTTTTATGCCATATTTTTAATTTATGTGTAAAAGATTGTTTAAAAGTTTTTTTACCATAATATTAATGAGATAAAAAGTTCTATTTCACATGTGTTAGGTAGAAATATTCTTGTTCATAAATGGTATAAATTTCTAACCGAGAAAGGTCATCGCCGTATCAACCTGCCGCAAGATGTACCGCATAGGTGGAACACGGCTTATGATCTTTGGAAAAAAAACAAACAAAATTAAAAATACCTTTTGTGAATTTTTAAGTGAACAGTGTCCGAGCGAATATCGTTTGTATCCCTCTCTTTGGACTGCATGCAAGAAACTGATGGATGTTTTTGAATTATTCAAAAAAAAAAACTAAATTGTTTTCAAAATGTTATCAACCCACTGCACATTTAGTCTTTCCTGCTAGTGTAGAAATAACTGCCAAGTTTGAAACCTTGGAACATGACGCTACATTATTTCAATGTTTAGGGCCGATGAAGGAGAAATGGAATAAGTACATGTTGCATATTCCTGACACTTATCTTATTTCTTCTATTCTCGACCCTCGTTTAAGACTATTAGGTGTGTCTAACATGTTAAGTGCTTACTATGATGCTTTGTCTGATACTCATGGTGTGCCCCCGGTAGATTATAAAGTTGAAGTAGATAGAGTTGAAAATTTATTAAACACTTTGTTTGTTGAATATGGCGTATGTATGGATTGAGAAACGACGTGGTTCCCAATCCATCCGCAAGTGTTTACTAACCTGCGGTGCCTGCTTCGGGACTTAAAAGTTCGGATAAAATGAACGCGAAAAAAAGCGAAGGGAGCGACAACGTCATCCGATCAACGTACAGAGATATCAAAATTTTTAAACACAACATTTGAAGGCTGTGAAACCGATGATTCCTATGATTTCGGCTTCGACTTATTGAAGTGGTGGAAGAGACATGCTAAAGAATTTCCAGTGTTATCAATGATAGCGGTCGAGTTTTTAAGTTGCCCTGTTTCGACCGTCACTGTTGAACGATGTTTCAACATGGCAGGATATATGATTAACAATAAAAGATGTTCGTTTCATCCCACCAATTTAGAGAAGCAAATGTGTTGTCAAGATTGGATACGAGCTGAGAAGAGGGTGCAAGACATTGTGTCAGAAGATGATGAGTCACAGTTCGAAGGCGGTGACACTGAAACTTCAGGAGTAGGGGCAAGCGGTCGAAATACCGACATCGATTAAAGGTACGCAATTTAAATCTTATTTATATATTTGTTACAATTATTACTATACAACACTATATAAAAAGAACAACACTATACAAAAAAAACAACACTATAAACACTAAAAAAAAAACACTATATAAACACTATAAAAATACAACAATATACAACACTATATAAAAAAACAACACTATATAAACACTATAAAAATACAACACTATATAATAAAACAGCACAAAATAAACACTATAAAAATACAACACTATACAACACTATATAAAAAGAACAACACTATACAAAAAAAACAACACTATAAACACTATATAAACACTATAAAAATTCTACACTATACAACACTATATAAAAAAACAACACTATATAAACACTATAAAAATACAACACTATATAATAAAACAACACAAAATAAACACTATACAACACTATATAAAAACAACACTATAAAACACTATATAAAAAACAACACTATATAAAAATAAAAATAAAAACAACACTATACAACACTATATAAAAAAACAACACTATATAAACACTAAAAAAAACACTATACAACACTATATAAAAATAAAAAAAAACACTATATAAACACTATATAAAAAAAACAAAACTATATAAAAACAACAATATACAAGTACAACACTATAAAAAAAAACACTATATAAACACTACAAAAAAACAACACTATACAACACTATATAAAAAACAACACTATATAAACACTATATAAAAAGCAAAAACTATATATAAAAACAACACTATCCAACACAATATAAAAAAAACAACACTATATAAAAAAATATACTAATATATCAAACAAACAATAAAAGACTATAAAAAAAAAACAATAAGAACTACGTTCGCTTTGATTTTTTTATATGTATCGTGCCTCCGACACGACTACATATAAAAGATACGTAGGCAACCGAATTTTCGGTACAAGCGTTGAAAAAATAACACAATTTACATAAAAAAAAATAATATTATATCTCAAATAATATTTAATTAAACAACATTTTTAATCAACGTATACTTAAAACCGACTAAAAAAACTTATAAAAAAACTATAAAAGACAATAAAACAACAATAATAAAATAATATAATAACCTATCAAACAAACTATAAAAAACTATAAAAAAAAACAATAAGAACTACGTCGCTTTTGATTTTATATGTTTTCATAATCCATAAACACGATTACATATAAAAGATACGTAGACAACCGAATTTCCGGTACAAGCGTTGAAAAAATAACATAATTTTTAAAAATAACATATTTTATATATAAAACTATTTATAAAAAACCGATTATAAAACTATTTTACATATTTTATAAAACTATTATATTTAAAACCGAATATAAAACTATTTATAAAAAAAATTCATATTATATTACAATGGTTTTAGTAATTATAGTAAAAAGAATAATAATTGTTATTGTAGTGAAAATAATAAGTATTCTGTGAAAAAGTTAAAAAAAAAAAATTTATGAAATTTTAAAGCCAGTGCTACCGAACCAGTGATCTCGAACCGTGGCCCGGGCAGGAGCAAACCGGCAAAACCGTGAACCGGCACCAACCGGAAACCGGCGGTTTTCAACCGTCAACCGCAGGTTTTGTCAATCGACGGTTCAGACCAACCGGCGGTTTGTCAACCGGCCCAAATCGAAAAAACAAAAACCGGCGGTTCCGGTAAGGGGGGGTGTGTGTGTGTGTGTTTCGGTTGGGGCATTTGGCCACCACTACATGAACGTTCATGGATCACGAGAGGGAGAGAGAAATGAAAAAATTGCTTTATGACCGTAGAACTGGAACCTTTTTCCCTTTCCTACTTAATTAAATAATTTCTCTTTTGTTTAACTATACAATACTGGAACATAATCAAATGTATAAATATTGAACGTTGACTTAGCCTAATCACCATATCATTTTTCTCTAACTTGTTCAAATCGATCTATCATAAAATTTATTTGGGTATAAGTTGACAGTGATAAAGATACTATGACAATTACTTTTCCACTTTAATATAAAAAAAAAAAAGGGTTTTCTTGTTGAGGAGTGTTAAAACTCAAAGAAAAACTCAAGAAAGATCAGACTAGAGATAAACATTCAGGGCCGGCCGGGGCGGGCAATATGGAGGATCGCCCAGAGCCCATGATATAAGAGGACCAAAATTACATATTTAACTGTAGTGTAAACTAATCTAGTAGATTAACCGCTAGAGTCTTGATCTTGACATATTATGGTTTTATTTATTTATTGTAATGATAAATTAATTTACCATTAACCCCTTGTTAACATTAAATGAATGATATGTTGTACAATATTAAACTTGATATTATAATTGATTATTTTGCATATAGACACGCACATAGATTTTTTTCATTATCAATTTGTATATTCTTGTTACTGTAGTTATGTTGTCAATCGGTGTTTCGCAATTTTTCGATGTTATTGGTTACGATTCCGATATTTTATAGTTGTTTGCGATTATTTTGTTTCAGCTATTGTTATTTTCTACCGATTCATTAAATTTATGGTTTTTTACAATTGTAATGTGTCGTTTTTTATATAATTTTTTTGACATTTGTAATGTGTTGTTACAAACTAGCCTTAGTATTTTCTTTTTGAAAGTGATTTGACTTATATTACTTATATGTATAGAAATTAATTTATTTTAAATTATATAGATTTTTGTCCAGAAGGACAAAATTATCAAAAAATCAGGATAGAAGGAAACTGTAATTTAATAAGGACAAAAGTAACAATTATGAAGTAACAAATATGAAGTAACAAATGTGGAATAGAGTAAATATGAAGTAATAATTATGAAACACAAAGTAACATTAACACGTGAAGTAACAATTTTAAAGTAACAATTGTGATTTTTGTCCTTTATAATCATGAAAATGTTACTTTTGTCCTTCCAGACCCATTTATTAATTTATTTGTCCTTGTGGCCGCTTCCCCCTAAATTATATGCCCTACTTAAAATTTTGCCCCGGGCACATTAATTCCTAGGAATGGCCATGTAAACATTCAAGATGAATTGAACAAGAATAAAGATGATCTTCATTGAATTGAATCAGGAAAAGTACAATTAAAGAGTTAAGTATCTTAAAGAGTATCATTGAATCAATCAATTAAGCTTTGAATGTGGGTTAGTTCCTTACGTAGCTATATTGACAGAAAATAACCGTCACTAAAAGCTGACATCAGAAATAATTGTCACTACCCTAAAAAGAATCGTCACTAAAGCTGTTTGTAACCACCCAAACTAATATTTCTTTGTGCTGTTAAGCATTTCTTCCAACTTCAACAGCTGCATCCTCAATTACGCTTGACTAGATCAGATTGATAGATGTTCTTGATGGGGTCTAAAAGGGCTAACCAGAGTTGACAAGACTTTTATGTCTCACATTTGTATAGGGGTGAGCATTTTACTAATTTACAGATGTGGAATTATACATTCTCCTCCTTTTATAAAGGACTGACGTCCTGGCCAGGATTCGGCAATAACTTGTCCTAGCCTCGTCCCTACCATAGGATTCTAGAGCTGGCCCCCCACCGTCTCTCACGGTGTGGCACTTAGGTCTGCATGGCAGTCGGCTCTAATACAATTCTAACACCCCAGACCCTGGATCTTGTAGCGCTAAATGAGTCATAAATGATCCGGTCAACTGCTTAGACCGTCGTCATCGCTTACCACATTACCGATGTGGGATTTTACCAAACTTGTCAACATGCTTTGTTAGAATATAAGCTAAACTGTCATGTGTACTGATTGGCATGGGCATGATAACCTTCTATTGATACTTCTCTCTTACAAAATGACAGATTATTTCAATGTGACTGGTTATGTAATGGAACACCAGATTTTCTATAGTGTAAATGGCACATTTGAAGTCACAGAACATAGTTATTGGCTCATCGTGTGATAATTGAATATCCTTTAGTAGATAGAGTATCCATTGATTTTCACAGGATAAAATCACCAATGATCTATACACCGCATCAGATGAGCTTCTGCTGACAGTATCTTGCTTTTTACTCTTCCAATTAATAAAGGAATCACCCAGAAAATAGCCAATCCTGTAACAGACTTCATGGTAAGTGAACATTTTGCCCTAATCTGAATCAGTGAAGTTTTTGATTTGTAATTCTCCTGAAGAAAGGAAGACTGATCCTTAACCAGAAGCAGGCTCTAGATATTTCATAACCTTGTGAGCTGCAGCAAAGTGATTTTCAGTAGGTTTATCCAGAAATTGACTAACATGTTGTCAGTCCTTGTATTTCCTAAGTACATAAGCATTCCCACCATACTTCTATAATATGTGTTGTCTACCAATAAAGGGGAATTAAATGGGGCCAATTTTTATGTAAGACCCATTGGAGTGTTAGATGGTTTAGCTCATAAATAACCAAAAGTTGTGAGTAGATCCAAGAACTTCTTCATTTCATTTATGAAAATTCCCTGTTTAGATCTTGTTAACTCAAAACCAACGAAATATTTAAGAGTTCCAAGGTATTTTATTGTTAAGGTGTAAGAGATATTTTAATTTCTGAATTTCTTGCATACATGGACTGCCCATTTGGATATCATAATATACTAAGAAGGCAATGAAGGATGACCATGTCCCTTTTGTAAATAAACTATGTTCATTGTGAGATTGAGTATAACCAGCTTGAAGTAGACAATGTGTGAGCTTGGAATTCCATTTTCTGCTTCTTGTTTAAATCCATACAAGGATTTGTTAATTTTGAAGACAATATCAAGATGAGGAAGTGGAAGACCAAGTGGAGACTTTATATGAACTTCCTCATTTAAATCACCATCTAAGAAAGCATTTCTGACAGCTAACTGATGTAGATGCCAGTTTTGAAGAGATGCTAGACTTAGAAAGAGTCTGATGGTTGTCATTGTCAGTTTGGCGACTTGATCTCTAAACTGAAAAATATCTGGTGGAACTAATATGGGAAAACTGAGACTGAGATTGATGGTCAGTTCAGTTAAGTATATTCAGTTCTGTGAAAGTCAGTTTGATGAAGTGCAACCGAGTTTCTTCAAGTCGCAGATCGTTCTGGACTCTTGAGTTATCTTTGAGTATAGCTGAGTTCTACATATGGGCAGCTGATTACAAGTCTGAGAAGTCGTTTTGAGGTGAGTTTCGCTGCAGTGGATAACATTTGAGTTTGGGTCCACATCTAGGGTATTTATGGTAGTTCCGACAAAGATCTTTGGCGGTTAGGGTTTGGGACTTGTGTCTATAAATACCAATGTTGTAATCAATGGAATGTGTGTCTTTCAAAGTGTTATTCACACACTTGTGAAAACCTTGTAATTCTGTGCATAATAAATATCTCATTTTCTGTCCGTGGAGTAGTCGACACAACGCCGGAAACCACGTTAAATCACTGTGTTCTTCTTGTTTCTATGTTTTATCAATTCCGCCATCTTTACGTTTGCATTGCTATCTGTGTTTGTTTCTTTTTAAACTGCAAGCTTTCTGTTTGTGTTTATAACAAACTGGTATCAGAGCGAGTTTCAAGATTCAGGAGTTGCAGGTGAACAGAGTTGATCTTCACCAAGACCGGTGGCCGGTGCTAGGATTTTGTGATCAAAGGTTTGTTCTTTAATTAGAAGGATGTCAGCAATGAACGTGAAGATTGATAAATTTACAGGGAGGAACAGTTTCAGTTTATGGAAAATCAAGATGCAGGCCTTGTTAAAACAACAAGGATTGTGGACTCCTTTATCAGGTAGAGGGGATGCCAGTTCTACAGATTATGCCAGTTTGGAGGAGAAAGAACATTCAACCATTATGTTGGGCTTGTCTGATGATGTTATCACAGAAGTTTCTGAGGAAGACACCGCTGCCAAGCTATGGTGAAAGCTTGAAAGCCTGTATATGACTAAGTCATTGACCAATATGTTGCTGCTGAAGCAGAGGCTGTTCAGGCTGAAGATGCATGATGGGGCTCAGTTGAGAGATCATCTTGATCAGTTGAACACAATATTACTTGATCTCAGGAATATTGATACTAAGATTGAGGATGAAGATGCTGCTTTGATTTTGCTGGTTTCGTTACCAGCTTCCTATGAGAACTTTGTGCAGTCTTTCATAGTTGGGAAGGATACAGTTGCTTTAGAGGATGTAAGGTCAGCTTTACATGCCAGGGAGCTGAGACACAAGGCAGCTGGAGCAGACAGTTAGGCTGCAGGACTAATAGTCAGTTGTAGCAGTGGAAAAGAGCATGGTCAGTCTAGGAAGAAAAATTCCAAAAAGACAAGGTCCAAAGGCGCTAAATCCACAGATGTCTGTAATTATTGTAAGGAGCAGGGATATTGGAAGTCCAATTGTCCAAAGAAGAAGAAATAGCAGGAGAATAGTTCAGGCACATCTGCTATAGCAGCTGAGCATTATTCAGGTGAGGACATGGTCTAGTGGCAGGAGAGTCAGCCCATCAAACTGATGTGTGGATTCTAGACTCTGGGGCATCCTTTCATATTTGCCCTCACAAATAGTTGTTCTCAAGTTATCAGCAGATAGATGGTGGTCATATATCTATGGCAAACAGCAAGGTCTGCAAGGTAGTTGTAATTGGCTCAGTTCAGTTGAGGATAGAGGATGGAAGATTCTGTAAACTGAGTGAAGTTAGACATGTTCCACAAATGACGAAAAACTTGGTATCTCTCAGTTCTTTGGACAGCAGGGGATTCAGTTTTAAGGGGGAAAGTGGTGTGCTGAGTGTCTATAAAAACTCAGTTGAGGTTCTCAAAGGAATCAAGAAAAGGACTCTGTATATATTACAAGTGGTCGATTGTTTAGTTCTCTTCTCTGTGTGGCATCGATTGAGATTAAATCGATCCTGACTTACAAAATTGTGGCACATGAGACTGGGTCATATGGGTGAAAAGGGGATGCAGGTTTTTTCTTAGAAAGATCTTCTTGGGGGATGTAAGTTCAAGAATCTGGACTTTTGTGAGCATTGTGTGTTCTGGAAGCTTCATAGGAGCATGTTCTCAAAAGGGGCACACAACACAAAGTCATCACTTGATTACATTCATTTTGATTGTTGGGGGCCATCAAAGGTGAAGTCATTGGGTGGCCGGTCACAGATATTTTGTGTCATTTATTGATGACTATTCAAGGATGACTTGGGTGATGCTGATGAAACACCAAAGTGAGGCATTCAAGAGCTTCATACAATGGAAGGCTCTAGTTGAGAATCAGTTAGGGAAGAAGATTAAGAGGCTTCGTACAAATAATGGTCTAGAATTCTGCTGGACTGAGTTTGATACATTTTGCAAAATTGAGGGTATTGCCAGACATCATACAGTCAGGAATATTCCTCAGCAAAATGGTGTAGCTGAGAGAATGAATCAAACTCTTATGGAGAGAGCAAGATGTATGCTTTCTCACACTGGTTTGTCAATGAGATTTTGGGTAGAGGCTGTTACCACAGCTTGCTACTTAATCAACAGGAGTACTCACACAGAGATCAGTCTCAAAACACCAGTTGAGATGTGGCAAGGCAAGCCTGCAGATTATTCAGTTCTAAGGGTATTTGGAAGCACAGTTTACTATCATGTCAGTGAAGGGAAACTGGAACCAAGGGCCAAGAAAGGTGTGTTTGTGGGGTATGGTGATGGAGTAAAGGGGTACAGAATTTGGTCATTGGCAGAAAACAGAGTCATTCTCAGCAGAGATACCGTTTTCGATGAAAATTCTATACTCAGTTCATCAGTGTGGAGGATAACTGAAACCGAAACCCAGTGGCCGAAAAGCGGCGAGAAGGTGGAGCTTCAGGTGGAGTCAGTTGGAATGCAACAATCAACTGATCCAAGTCAGTTTTCATCTGATCTTGTAGCTAAACCAGAATTGAATCCAAGCCAATCAGCTGAGCAAATGTCAGTTGAACGTCAAACTGAGAACGTGGGTCAGCAGAGTATAGTTGTCAGCAGAGCTAGAAGATCCAATGTTGGGATACCTCCTAAGAGGTATGAGTTTGATGATATGGTTGGATACACACTTCAAGTTGCATAAGAAGTGGATGGTTTTGAACCTTCTACTTACAGGGAAGCAGTGACATGTTCTGAAGCATCTCAATGGCTTGCTGTCATGGGAGATGAAATGGAGTCATTACTGAAGAATCAGACTTGGGATCTAGTTAAACATCCAGCTGAAAGGAGAATTGTTACTTGCAAATGGATTTTCAAGAAGAAGGAAGGGATAACTCAAGCAGAACGAGTTAAGTATAAGGCACGTTTAGTTGCAAGAGGCTTCAGTCAGAAAGAAGGGGTGGACTTTGATAAGATATTCTCACCAGTAGTCAGACGTACTTCAATCAGAGTGTTACTAGCAATGGTGGCACAACAAGACTTAGAACTTGAGCAGTTAGATGTGAAGACAGCTTTTCTACATGGTGAGGTAGACAAAGAGATATACATGACTCAGCCAGAGGGTTTCCAAGTTCCTGGTAAGGAAGATCTTATGTGTAAGTTGAAAAAGTCCTTGTATGGACTGAAGCAAGCTCCTAGACAGTGGTATAAAAGGTTTGACAGTTATATGATACAGATGTGTTACAATGGAAGTCCTTATGATTGCTGTGTTTACAACAATCAGTTGGAAGATAGATCTTCCATCTATCTTGTGCTATATGTGGATGACATGCTGATAGCTGCAAAGAAAAAGTCTGATGTTCAGTATTTGAAAGACCTTCTCAGTGCTGAGTTTGAAATGAAAGATTTGGATGCAGCCAAGAAAATTTTAGGGATAGAGATCTGGAGAGATAAAAATCAGAAAAAACTGTTTTTATCTCAGCATAGCTATATACAGAAGATTTTGTCAAAGTTTGGCATGTTAGCTGCTAAGCCAATAGATACTCCTATGGCATCGAATGATCATTTGTCTGTTTTTGCTTCACAATTAGCAGATGAGAAGGAATATATGTCAAGAGTTCCCTACACTAGTGCAATTGGCAGTCTGATGTATGCCATGGTGTGCACTAGGCCTGATCTGGCTCAGGCAGTCAGTGTTGTCAGTAGGTTTATGGCTCAACCTGGAAAGAAACACTAGAAAGCTGTGAAAAGAATGTTCAGGTACCTTGAGGTACAACTGATGTTGGTCTCATTTATGAAGGTGATACTGAGAAACTGATCACATGATACTGTGATGCTGATTATGCAGGTGATGTGGACAGTAGAAAATCAATGACTGGTTATGTTTTCACATTGGGGAATTCAGTTTTCAGTTGGAAAGCAACTCTTCAAGCAACAGTGGCTTTATCAACTATTGAAGCTGAGTATATGGCTCTTACTAAAGTAGCCATGAGGGTGTCTGGTTGAAGGGACTAGTCATGGATTTGGAGCTACATCAGGATCAAGCTGAGATTTATTGTGATAGTTTATGTGCAATTTGTCTAGCTAATGATCAGGTTCATCATGATAGAACCAAGCATATTGATGTGAGGTATCATTTTCTGAGAAATGAGAGGGTTGTAGTGAAGAAGATCAGCACCAAAGAAAATCCTGCTGATATGTTCACTAAACCAGTTCAACAGAGCAAGTTTTAGTTGTGTGCGGACTTCTTTGAATATTGAGCTTGTAAGCCGAATTACGGATACTCAGTTGAGAACATATCAACTTGAGTGGATTCTGAGGAGAAGTCTGGTACTGTACATTCTGGCATTGACGAATACATCTGGTACAAGTACATCTGATTATGCTGTCTAGTGACGTTGAATGAGAGTTCAAGTCAAGGTGGAGATTTCTTAGTTTTGGTTACTTGATCTCTAAACTGAAAAATATCTGGTGGAACTAATCTGGGAAAACTGAGACGGAGATTGATGGTCGGATTCGATTAAGTATATTCGATTCTGTGAAAGTCGGTTTGATGAAGTGCAACCGAAGTTTCTTCAAGTCGTGACCGCTCGACGGACTCTTGAGTTATCTTTGATATATATTGAGTTTTACATCTGGGAAGCTGATTACAAGTGTGAGAAGTCGAGTTTTTAGTGAGTTTAAATCAGTGGATAATGATTTGGGTGGGGTCCACATCTGGGGTATTTATGGTAATTCCGACAAAGATCTTTGGCGGTTAGGGTTTAGGACTTGTGTCTATAAATACCAATGTTGTAATCAATGCAATGTGTGTCTTTAAAGTGTTATTCACACACTTGTGAAAACCTTGTAATTCTGTGCATAATAAGTATCTCCTTTTCTGTCTGTGGAGTAGTCGGCACAACACCGGAAACCACGTTAAATCACTGTGTACTTCTTGTTTCTGTGTTTTATCAATTCCGCCATCTTTACGTTTGCATTGCTATCTGTGTTTTTTTCTTTCTTAAACTGCAAGCTTTCTGCCTGTGTTTATAACAGTCATTTTGGCCACAGGAGAAAAGGTGTCCGGATAATCTGTGCCTTTTGTTTGTGTAAATCCCCTGGAAACTAATCTTGCTTTATACCTCTCAATATTTCCATATGATTTCCTCTTGGTATATACACATTTGCATCTTATAGGCGCCTTAAGGTCAAGAGTCCAGTTATTACATTTATGTAATACCTCCAGCTCATCTTGAATAGTTTGTTGCTAGTACTTACTCTGAGATGTCTGCTTGTAAGTAGATGGCTACTTATCAGTAGAAATGTTGCAGGTTAAGACCCTGTTTGGATTGGAAGTATTGAAATGAAAATAAATGACATGATTTGGAAGGATTTAAATTTACGTGTTTGGTATGTTTTAGTTTGAAAGAAAGTAAAGAAGAGCAATGAAGAAGGAGGGATAATGCTTTTCACATATTGGGTGGTATTGTTTCCTTCCAAAATAGGGAAGAAACAGAAGAAAACAGTTCATTTTTAATAAAATTAAATTGACAATGTTTGTATCTCTTTTCCTTTCCATCTAAGACTATCCAAACACTCAAAAGACACTTTGAAATCCCTCATTCACCTCTCCTTTCTTTTCTGTCACTATCTTTCATTTTCCTTTCTATCTAATTATATCAATCCGAACGTGGCCTAAAGCTTTGTAGGAATGTGACAACTGATTATGAGATATAACATTCTGAATCATGTGAGGAGTGTTGCGAGAAGATGTCTAATTTACTTTATAATCTTGTAAATATCTAGACATTTGTCTAGTCCTTGATGGTCTTCCAATGTTTGGATTGATTGTAGTATCAAAGGTCTAAGAAATATTTTGAGTATTCTGAGTGTGAGTGTCTATTAGAGTGCCAGATGTCTGCTGAGAAACATGATGTATAAGAAATGTGCGAAAGGAAAGTTGATTTCATAGAAAACAACATTTCTGGAGATGAAAATTTCCTAGTTTTAAGACCAAGAAAGATATCTTTTTGTGTCATGAGGCAACCCTAGAAAAATTTATGTTTTTGGTTTGGTATATGTGTGGCTATGATCATATTCCGTGTCAGTTTTCGGTGCTATTTGATGTGTAGGCATCATCTTCCTAATAAATATATCTTTATTATATTACTAAATATATATATCAATTACATATGTGTATATACAATTTATATTCTACATGCATCACAGACACGCACACACACGCGCGTGTGCGCACAAAAACACACACACACACACATATACATATATATATATATACACACACACACACACACACACATATATATATATATATATATATATATATATATATATATATATACACATATATGGGACAATTATCTAAAAGGACACATATTGGATTTAATTAGGCAAAAAGGACATCCAAAACAAACACTTAATTATAAGGACATAAATTAGATAGATAGACCAAATTACCTTAATGAAGAAAGAAATAAATAAAATAAAAAAGAAGGAGGAACAAGCGGCTCATTGAAAGTTTTTATTGGACTTTAGTTAAATTTAATTTAATTTAATTTAATTTTTTTTTAATTTTATTTATTTTTATGTATTTCCTGGACGTGAAAGTTTTGTTTTGTTTTTTTTATTTTTATAAAACTTGTTTCCTGGACGTTGAAAAGTTCTTTTTTTTTTTTAAATCCTTTTTTTTATGGTGAAAGTTTATTTTTTCTTCTTTTCATTGATCACCGCGATGCATTAACCACCATGATACATTGACCAACGCGATGAAGTGACACTGCGATGTAAAGACACTCTGATGCATTGACCACCCCGATGCATTGACCATCGCGATGCGTTGACCACAACGATGCATTGACCACCGCGATACAGTGACCATCGGGATGCAGTGACCACCACGATGCATTGATCACCGCGATGCATTGACCATCCCGATGCAGTGACCATCGGGATGCATTGACCACCTCGATGTAGCGTCCACCCCGATGCACTAACAACCGCGATGCATTGACATCGGCAATCATATATGTAGTGACATCGACAATCATATATGCAGTGCCATCAGCAATCATATATGTGTGACATCAACAATATGCAGTGACATCGGCAATGCAATGGCATCAACATTTTATGCACTGATATCAGCATTCATATGTGAATGACATCAACAATTTATGTAGTGACATCGGCAATCATTTATGCAGAGACATCACAATGAAGTGACACCGCGATGAAGTGGCCACCCCCGATGCAGAGACACCGCGATGAATTGGCCACCCCCGATGCAGAGACACCGCGATGCAGAGACTATCGGGATGCAGTGATATTTGATGAAGCAACACCGTGATGACATTTGATATTTTTTTCCGACTTAATTTCATGAAATCGATTTAGTTTCTTCATAAAATCGACTTCAAATGGCTATATCTTTAGATATAAAACTACGATCAACATAAATCTTTCACCTTAATTCATATTTTTATGCAGTGACATCGGCAATCATATATATAGTGATATCAACATTTTATGCAGTGACATCGGCAATTTATGCAGTGACATCGACAATCAAATATGCTGTGACATCAATATTTTATGCAGTGACATCAGCAATCATATATGAATGACATCAACAATTTATGTAGTGACATCGACAATCATATAAGCAGAGACATCGCGATGAAGTGACACCGCGATGCAGTGGCCACCCCCGATGCAGAGACACCGCGATGAAGTGGCCACTCCCGATGCAGAGACACCACGATGTAGAGACCATCGGGATGCAGTGATCACCGGGATGCAGTGACATTTGATGAAGCAACACCGTGATGACATTTGATATTTTTCTGACTTAATTTCATAAAATCGATTTCTTTTCTTCATAAAACCGGCTTCAAATGGCTATATCTTTTTATATAAAATTACGATCAACATAAAATTTTCACCTTAATTCATATTTTTATGCAGTGACATCGGCAATCATATGTGCAGTGATATCAACATTTTATGCAGTGACATCGACAATCATATATACGTGACATCAACAATTTATGCAGTGACATCGGCAATCAGATATGCAGTGACATCAACATTTTATGTAGTGACATCAATATTCATATATGAATGACATCAACAATTTATGTAGTGACATCGGCAATCAAATATGCAGTGACATCAACATTTTTGTTGAACTTTTTGTCCCGAAATTAGGAAGATTTTTCAGGGGAAATCGAGCTTATGAGCCGTGTCGAGCTATATCAAGTACTTAGCCAGTCGAGTTCGATGTTGCATTTTATGGATCAATCGAGCCCAAACCTTAGAAAGAGTATCTATTAGCATCGGAAGCTGTATCCATGGAGATCTCGGTTTCATACTCTTACTCGGTGGGCTTGAAACAACATTGTCTGCAAATTAATAAAATCGCAAAATTAAAAAGAAATTCATCAATCATGTCATAGACAATATTAAGAACCAACTCCAAATATACAAATTAATACACAAGCAATCAGTATATCTATCATATGTAACGAATAAAAAAATTGAACAAAGAAATACTACTTAAAAAAAAGGGTAAACCCTACCCCCGAGGGTCCCCACTCCCCCTGTCCCACAGGATGAGTGGAGATGTAAATCAAGATCCCCCAGTAGCTCAGAGTCAATAGGCTTACCTTTAACAGGAGGGAATAATTCGCCCTTTGTGGGAATCGAACCTCTAACCTCCCGCTAGGCTGCAATTACGCACCCACGCCCCTTGCCAAATGGGTTATGTCCTGGGGACGAAATACTACTTACTAGTACATAGGTTAGTGTTAGATGATTTGAAGCTAATCACAAAAACCGGAAATATGTGAGTGTTCATTTGAACATTCCAAATAATGTATTTTGTATACTCGTTTGAACTTGAGCAATTTTGTTTTGAAATAGGGCGTATGATCTCCATCTGCCCCATTATAACCTGGCAAAACACCATGTATCTCACACCATTTTCATCTGGAACAGAGGATTGCAAACTGCAAAACAACTACAATCTGTCATTTTTATTTTATTTTTTTATAAAATTAATATAGTAGTAACATAAACGATATACATATATATATAGTAGTAGTAGTAGAGTAGTAACAACTACAATTTGGGAGCCTTTATTTTCATCTTACCGAATTTACCATACACCACACTAGCCGTGCACTAATACTAGAATCAATCTTTCAAAAAGGTCGATTCTTCTTCCGAAGATCGAATGACAGTGTTGGTGTATGTGTGGTGTATCCATGTATGATAAGAATCGACTTTTGGAAAGCCGATTTTTGCCTCATTAATCCATCAAGAAATGACATTCAGTGTGGTGTATGTACGGCAAAAGAGTGGTGCACCGGTGGTAGAATGGTTGTGGAGAAAATAAACACAAATAACAGCAAAAAGATGAAGTGTGGTACCAAAGCAAAGATTCAACACCAAAAAACAGCAAATTCAACAACAAAAGGCTCTCCTATATATATATATACTAGCCAAAAACCCGTGCAATGCACGGGACAATTGGATGTCTTGTATTGTCCAATCTTTGTAGGAGGGGTGAATTAGTTTTTTGTGAATAGATGAACGGAATAGAAATTTCTAGTAGGGAACCCGTGCGATGCACGGAGAACGTTATATTTGAAAAGTCGAGTTGTGTATATAGAAATTTGGAGATGCTGTAGTAATTTAAGAGCTATTTAAGTGAAACCAAAAAAAAATGGCATGAATGAAATATTTACAATGATATATGTGTATGTAGGAATTTGTAGATGAAACCATAAAAAAAAACATGAATGAAATATTTACAATGATCTGCATTGTAGGAATTTAAGTGAAACAAAAAAACATCGCAAAAGAATCAGCCCATCACATGATCCCATGTTTCATGTGCTCAATCTTCCTCTTTGCATCACACAATGCAACCTTCAAGTCCCGAATCTCCTCTCGTAGGGCTAAACACTCATCCCAGACCCGTCTTTCGTATCCATTGGCCCAGTGGTATTCTCTACCCCGGATTATCAAGGGGTTATGGAGATAAACAATCTCTAATGGTGTTGCTTCCCAGATCAGAGAGGCATGGTCTTCCATTATCGGGTCCGGCTGGGGTTCTGGAACATACTCCGGGGTTGGCATGTCTTCATGCTCCATATTTGATTCTACCCCCTGATTTTCATTTTCTTCAGGGTCTTCCTCCTCTGGGTCCTCTTCTTCAGGGTGTTCTTCTGGCTCATAATCATCGTCTTCTACCACGATGACGTCAACATATAGATCTTTGTGGGGCTCTTCCTTAGAAGTTCCCTCTTGACCATGCTTCCAGATTGGCCCATTTATATTTGGGGGAAAGGTCCTGATCGCCCCCACCCTTTTCTTTGGTTTAGCTTGTCCGTTTGTTGACCTAATATTCAGTGGAGAGGCTATTTCCTGAAAAATACAATATCCTAAAAATGATATAAAAGCAAAGAGTTTATATTATGTTGGTTTGAAAAAAATGAAAATAGAACAAAAGTATGAAGTTCAGAAATAATAAGTAGTAGGTATATTTGTGTAATTGATGAATATAAATATAGATTTTGGAATATACAACATATTTAGTCTACAATTAATCATGTCACAATTAATGTTTCTATTCTAAGTGACATGTGTTTGAAAATAATCAAGTCACATCTACCTTAATGTCTATATTTTGTGTGACAAAAATATCTTATGATATTATACTTACTTTATCAATATTTTATGATATGTGTGACATTGTTTTATTTCTATCAAACTTCTCATGTGACAAATTGTTTCATAAGTATTTTCATCTAAATCTGTGTATGTCACATTAAGAGATTAACTTTATAAGTGTGTCAAATGATTTTTGTCATAACATCACTTTAATATTGTAATGTGACATTAGACATTATTATTATACTATATCACTTATTTATCACCACTATTTTATATATACACATGTATGTTATATGTATGTAGGCTTGGTTGGGCTCCCCACCTCCTCCCCCCTCCCCCCCGGTCCATATCTTTTATCCAAAATCCTTTTATTTCCAGTCCTTTAGTCCAACCTTTTATTTACTAAACCTTATATACAACTTTAGCCCTACTACTTGTACAATATACAACTTAAAACCCTATTTTCTTCTCTCTATTTTGTGCAGCCCCACAACTAAGTAATTACCTAGAAACTTCCCAATATCTCCTATACACCGATCTCCACCTCTTCAATTACCTCCTAGAAACATCCACCATAATTACTCCCGTCCTTATCACTTCTTTCTCTTCTCCCCCACATAATCAGACTTTGATTGCCATATGCTTTCCTCTTTCATATGAAACCTTTTATGGATTCAATTAAAGTCCCTTTCTCTCCATCCTCTAAATAGCTTTCTCTGTTTTGAATTGAAATGTTGAACCTTTTGGTTCAACGTTGTTATTTTCATCTCGAAATGGCATCTGGATCCTCTGCAACACCGTGACTGTGTTCAGTTGCTTTCTTTTGAGACGTGGTCCGTGAAGGTGGAGGAGCATCCGTCCAAGATCGAGCTCTGTGTTTCATCTGATGAATCTGTACAAAACCGAGGCCGATGAAGACATATACCGAGGCCTATGATGTTCTATCAACATCTACTAATGTCGATCCGGCAATATCTTTCCTATATTGTTTTATTTTTGGTAAAAGGCAGGACCTTTCTTAGTCTTGAATGAAGCATTTAACACTACCCTTGACCGATTTATGGTTCGAAATATACTTATCAGTTGAATGATTATCATGAAATCGATTAAAGACTTGACATTTTGGTCAATGGACTCGAGCTCGAGTTTTCTTCTTCAATGGCGTGGTGATTTCAATGAAGATTGAGATAAAGATTTTACCTTTCTGGTCAATCTTGGGCCGTTTCTTGGTGAAATTGTTTATCTGTCTCTTTCAGCATCGTGAAGGCGTGAATGTTTGGCCGATTCAAGGTGAAATCGTTTCTCTCCCTTTTTCTATCACGATTATCACATGTTTTGCTAGTAAAGGTGAATTAATGTGTGATTGTGATATGGTCGATAATTTGCGGTCAAAGCCCTAATTGGATGAGGAAGAACGAATATTTGGGGATTTCATCACCCTAAATCTTCGATTAGCGGTTAAGGAAGAAATAATTAATCTTTATGAATCCCTAAAAAAACGGAGCATGCTATCAGAATTTGGAACAAAGCCGGTAAGGTCCAACCCGAGTTATAAGCCGGGTTGTTTGGAGGTTGGTTATTTGAACATTATGTATCCTTCATTGGCACAGAGGTATTGGGGTTCATATGCACATGCTGTTTGCTTTTAGTTTAGTACTTTTCTTTACTTTGTAGCTCGAGAAGATTTAGATTGATTCTCTTTCAGTTCAGCATTTTCTAGGAATGATTAACTGGTACCATTAGTTTTATATTATGAGAATCTTAGAATCTTGTGAATCAAATCTTATAATTTTGTAGTAATTTTTCGGTAACCATTTGTTTGATACTGTGGAATTTCTTGAACAGACAGGTAAAAGTGATTTCAAACTTGTGTAAGAATGGCATTGGTTGTTATTTGTGGTGAACCATGTATATGTGCATAAATATAACAATCTGTTTTTATCAACAGTGTGTGCATATTACTATTTTCCGTACTCTGTGTGCATAAAAAATGTGATGTGGTTCTGTATGAGATATAATTGGTCAGGTAGATGGTTAGTGTTGTGCTGTGGTTCTAACACAAATCTGAGTAATATATGCAAAATAGGAATGAATTTGTGTACCTGGAGTATTAATGAATTTGGTGAATCTGCAGTATAGGAACACCCACATACAATCTGCAAATTTAGCAGTGGCAAAATGAAGGGAAAAGAAACTGCCAATGAAAGATGAATGTTGGGAGGATTTTGCATCATAAAAACAAAAGAAAATTTATATACCTATACTTAACATGCAAACTAACTCCTAACCGACCAAATATCGGGTAGTTGATAGCATAGTAGGGTAAGTACAGGGTCGATCCACAGGGAATTGGGATGTTGAATCTAATTTCACTAATCCTACCAATTGTTACTCAAAGAACGAATAAACAAAAGAAACGAAAGAACAAAACATAAAAACAGAAAAGAACAATCAAGATAAATCTAACCTAAGAAACATAAAAACAATCTAAACTAAAGAAACAAAAACAAACAATCTAACCTAAAGACATGGGGTCAAACATTGAACAAGCCTAGTGATCTCAATTCTAGCCTATCTCATGATTTTAATTCAGTTTGTGGTTTCACCCTTTCACGAGACACAAATCCCTAATCTCTTAGTGAACTTATCTCTCAAGCTATGAACTCTACTTACTGTAGCGAATTCAATTATCTATCTCTCATCTTTCGAGTGTTGAGACTGATTTACCAAACAAAACGACGGGTGTAGATTCAAGTTACTCTCGTATAATCGAATCTAACAACCTAGGAATCTAACCAATTAATTTGTCACATAATCAACGGCTAAAAACCCTATCTTTCTATGATGATCTAAGGTTTATGCAACTTCCATATTATAAACATCAATAGAAAACAGATCTTTCAATCTATTCTCATGGCCTCATAAACACATAGAAAAGATACAAAAAGAACTAAACTCATGAAGAAAAACTGAATTGAATAAATCAAGAATAACTCACATAGTCTCATACATGAATTGATCCAAGAACGAAAACAAAAAGCATCTAAACTACTCCTAATCTAACCTCGGTTCACCCGAGCACAAGGCTCGGGGGACCGGCCTTCAAATCTCCAAGGTGCGGCTGCTGGCCTCTCTTTTGATGTGAAGAAATTTCTGAATGAATTTAGGGTTTGGGGCTGCTGTGCTTTTATAATAAAACTAAGTCGGCTGCTACAGTAACCTAAGTCGGTTTCAGCAAAAACGGCGGTGGACGCTTCGTCTAACCAAGCTGGGCGCCCGTCCGAATGCTTTGACGGATCTTTGGGCGCTTGATTCGGCCAATGTGTCGAACTCTCTGTATGTGAATTAGCTCCCTGGACGCACGTTCGCTTTATCAGACGCCCGTTCACTATAAACGCTGCATGGACGCTCGTCGGCCTCAGATGAACGCTCATCCATCTTGATGCAGAACGGATTTCTTGATAATTATCCTTTCTTTCCTCCATCTTTATCCTCTTGTAACATCTCTATCTCTTCATCAACACTTCAAATTCGAATTTAGACTCTTCCAAATCCTTTCCAAGTTAAAGATATGTATCTACACACATCGAAAAACATACCAAAACGTAACACGATTCCAAAACAACATAAAATCACCAAATAAAGCATATAAATCGATACGTTTTCATATTTAACCATTAAAAACACCATTTACTCAATTAATCAATTATAAGCTCGATTTCTATGAAAATCATACATATATGGGAGAAAATTGATATATAAAATATATGTATAAATACTACAATTTAGCCCTTAACAATGAACAAATGCAAGATGAAGTGCTTATCTGAGGGTGTTAAACCAACGCCCAATGCAACATGAACTGCAACGCCCAATGGAAGATGAACTGGTGTAATGATAATAAATAATAAACGCAGAATGTGCTGTGAGGATTGATTGTGTATGCTGTGAGGATTATGTGTAATGGTTAAAGGGAGTTTATGTGTTTGTAGTTATAGTGATAGTGATAGTGATAGAGGAGGACGTGGGCAGTTGTCTATATTTTTTTTTTGTAATAAACGTGGGTGATTTTTAAGTAAAAGGGGTAGTGAATAAATGTGGGTAGTTTTAATTATGTGTTTTTTTAAAAATATTTTTGTGAACGTGGTTGTCAGAAATGATAATGAATAATAATTATGTTTTTAATTAATGCCTAAACGTGGGTGATTTGGGTTGTTTTAATTCTGTTATTTTTTTTTTTTAAAGTAATAGGGATAATGGGTGGGAGATAAGGGGTGGTATTGGTTGGTTTTTTTTAAAGAGTTTCATGGGGTAATGGGCAGGAGATAAGGGGTGCTTTTTTCCAAGAGAATGAGGGGGTAATGGAAGTATGTTGCAGTTAGATTTGGTCCTGTTGTGGGTGATAAATTGCATCCTTTTTTTTTCCTTTAACTTTCAGTTTAGAAAATGGGTTTGGGTCGGGCAATAGGCGTCAATTGGGTCAATTACGCAGTTTTTTGTTCTGAAATATAAATATAGATATTAATTACAAAATAATCTCAACCTCTAAG
The DNA here is from genome assembly GCA_026214975.1 of Gentiana macrophylla. NCBI lineage: Eukaryota > Viridiplantae > Streptophyta > Magnoliopsida > Gentianales > Gentianaceae > Gentiana > Gentiana macrophylla. Next base: position 80,274,671 of record CM047807.1, on the reverse strand, counting down.
TATGTACATTATCTCCATTTTTTTAAAAGCAAAAAAGTCGGCTATAGTAATTAGTATTTTTGGGAAAAATTTTATGGTGCAACCGTTGTATGAAGGTTGTACCAAGTGGCATACTTTACCACCTTTCATTTCTAACCTCTCACACACGCCAAAAGTGTATTATGTGAAAGAGAGTTAAAATGAATGGCTCTAAAGTATGCCACTTGGTACAACCTTCCTACAACCGTTGCACCATAAAATCACTCGTATTTTTGGTTAGTATGTGTTTCTAAATATTAGTATTTTTTTATTATTATATTTTATTACAAATATCGGATATAGTTTTTGGAAGAATTAAGTAATTTGGAATAATTAAATTATATGCAAAAGTTACGTAATTTGGAAGAAATAAAGGAATTTGGAAGAATTAAATTATATGCAAAAATATGTAACGATAGCACTAAAAATGTCATGGAATTCACAATAATGTATACGTAAATATTCAACAAAATGTAGCACACAGATATGTAAAAATTCAACAAAATGTTTTTACGACAAAGATATGTAAATATTCAACAAATATGGAAAAAAAACAAACGACAACACATAAGAGTAAAAGACAACATTTATTCATTAAAGTAGACGTTTTTTTTTCTAGATTTATCTCGCTTATCCTGCCATGCTTTTGTGTCCAAAGCGTGGCAATGTCCGTGAACACCAATCCACATGTTGCAAGGAGCGGGCATATCACAAACAAAACAATAACACTGCAATGGCAAGACAAATATTTCAGTAACACAGGATAAGATACTACTGCTGTACAGTCTCCCTTAAAAGAATATAAAAAGAGATAGTAAATTGATAGAAAGAATACCAGGTTACAGTAGTGTTCGCGAGGTGACCTGTCAAAAGGGTACGTTAAACACATGTGTCTGGAATGGGGGTAATCTCTGCATGCCACCTACAAAAAAACAATATGTAAGATACGGAGTATGAACAACATTATTTAAAAAAATATGTAGTTTGGAATACACAAATATTTCAGTGATTGTAATACAAATAGCAAGATACCTGCCCCTTTTCGGCAACCACACAAATATCAGAACCATCGGAGCTGTCGACAGTAGCAACAGAATGAAACTGAGGGTCAAAATCAATAAGGACACACTCTTCGGTCTCCTCGAGAGCGGACATATGTGCATCATTTGGAGACACCGGTGGGGGAGAGGATCCATCAGGTGGATTTGTATGGACCGAAACCCTTTTTTGTCGAGGTCGAATCATGGTTATTTCAGTTTTCTCAACCTCGGTCATCTGTTCAATTTTTGTCATAGAAAAAATTGGAGGTGGACGTGGACATGAAGGATTAAAATCCAGAATGAAACAATCTTCATTCATTTCTAAAATTTTCATGTGGTCGACAGTTTTGGCACACAATATTGGCATGTCATCTACGTGAGCGACAATTTCTCCGTAAAGTACTATCTTTCGATATATTGTTACGAACGGAACGGACCATTTTTGTGTTGGGATTGAAACTTTGGAATGGGATTGAGGTTTAAATAAGGAGTGAGAGTGGGAAGAGTGAGGCAGTTTAATTAAATAAAGAGTGGGATTGAGGTAGTTTTTTTTGGGAGAGGTAGTTGTAGGACGGGTGAGTTAGTTTTTTGTGAATAGATGAGGGGAATAAAATCTGTTTGTTTCACGTCTGCATGCGGCTGTTTTTTTTGTTATTTTATTAATATTTTTTATTTTCTAATTGAATAATTCATGGGGTAGTTTTTTTTTGTTTGAATAAACTACACAGACGTTATATCAGCTTTCTACTTTAGGAAAAAAAAAATGTGGGGTGGTGGAAGTAAAAGGAGTGGGACGGTGGAAGAGTGGGATTGGGTAGTTTGATTGGGTAGTTTTTTGTGGGAGAGGAAGTTGTAGGAGTGGTGGGTTGATTGGGTAGTTTTTTGTGGGAGAGGTAGTTGTAGGAGTGGTGGGTTAGCGGTTTCTTAAAATAAGGTTTTTTCTTTTATTTTTAGCAGGTAACCGGGTTTCGAAAACGGGTTTTCAGGTGTTTTTACCGGGTCAATTAGCGAGTAATTGGGTTAAATCCCTTCATGTATATATATATAGTTGGGAAAAAAAAAAGTGGGGTGGTGGAATTAAAAGGAGTGGGACGGTGGAAGAGTGGGATTGGGTAGTTTGATTGGGTAGTTTTTTGTGGGAGAGGTAGTTGTAGGAGTGGTGGGTTGATTGGGTAGTTTTTTGTGGGAGATGTAGTTGTAGGAGTGGTGGGTTAGCGGTTTCTTAAAATAAGGTTTTTTCTTTTATTTTTAGCGGGTAACCGGGTTTCGAAAACGGGTTTTCAAGTGTTTTTACCGGGTCAATTAGCGGGTAATTGGGTTAAATCCCTTCATGTATATATATATATAGTATAGATATTAATATTTTTGAACAAAAAACCGTCAATTGACCCGTAAAAGGACAATTGACCCGACCCAAACCCGATTTATCCCAAAAAGAAAAAGATAAAAAAAAAATACACCTCAGCCGGCAACTTCCCCACTTCCCCACGATCATTTCCCTTCAACCTCATAACTTCCACAACCTCTGCTGATAACTTCCCTTTTTATAAACCACTGCATTATCTTCCAAAATCATATCCATTATTTCTTCATTCTTTTAAACTTTAACCCTCGGCGGTGGTGGACGAAGAGGAGGCTGAGTCCTCCTCCTCCTCAATTGACGGCTCGATTGTAGATTGGAGCAGATATACGGTGCAGAGCAAAGCAGATTTTTACCGGAATTCGCTTTTTGGACATGTGATGGAAGGAATCAAGGTGTTCTCTTACCTGGAACATGAAACGAAGCTGCTCCGGCGAAATTTGATGTCCTATTTGAGGAATTTAGGTTACAATGCGGCAATTTGTAAAACAAAATGGGGGAATTCAAGCCGACTCAATTAAATGACTTCCCGTCGCTCTACAAATTATTGTCCCCCATCGATCACAGCCGCAACAAGGTTGGTTTTCCTCTCTTTATTTTTTGATTTTTTCAATAAATTGGTTTTTCTCGAGCTTTAATTTGTTTTGCTTCCAATTCGTTTTATGTTTATTTTTGCTGCATAATAATTTGTGTTGGTTTCAAAAAAATTATATTTTGGTGGTAATATCTTATTGTTGGTTTTCGCGTGAAGGCTGTTAAAAATTGGTTTAGTTGGCTAGCTTAATCATCATGTTTAAGATTTGATTTGAAGTGTTGTGGCTCCTTTATTTGTACCATATTAATTTGCAGGCGCGATGGCCTTTTCGTTACGCTTTACTTATGTATGCAAGCCCTCTAGAATTCATGTGATCGTGAAAGAATTCAATGAAAATCGGACGCCTTTATTATGGAACTCTCGCTGGAATGAAACGCAGCCTCAGAACTCTTTAAAGCATCGCCTTGAGACAGGTTCTGCTTTATGGATTACTTATTGGTTGCCATTTAACGTTTCCCGCAAAAAAATATCACATTTTTTAATGGTATGCATGTCCTCAACATAATGAAATTTACTTTACTCTGGCTTTAAGTTTTGTATATCGTTGTCTGAAGCTTTTTTAGAGGGTTAAATGAATCGCTTCAAATAGAAGAATAGAAACGTATGTAAAGGTATCAAGAAATTTCTTTTACTTTCCAATCATGTTGTCGGTCATAGTTCTGTGAATCAATACAAATTAAGATTGTTCCATGGGTCATCCATTGTTGCAAAATACTTTTTTATTTTTTATATATGGTCGTAACAAATTTCTGGGAGTATAGCCTTCTCCTCCCTCATCTGCACTTAATGTGATATGTGTTTGCTGACACTATATGTAGGATTCTAACATAGGAAATGATGTCATTTTTTATTGCATTTTTTTTGGACCTTTATATTGAGAAATGCTTTGATGTACGATGAGTTATATTGTTGTTTACATCCTTCATGTTTAAAGATGATTTTTTTAGGCCAGCAGCTTTGATCAGATCCAAATCATTGTAGTTACGGGGTAAAATGTGTGAGGCGACCTTCAATTGTGTTGCCACTAGCTGTGACTCATACGGATAATCAAGTTCGGCATCGAATGGTAAGGAGCTAATTTCTGATAGTTGATTTGGTCTCCCTCAAACCCACAACAAGAAATATTTCTTATATCATGGAGAAGAAATGGTGAAGTCTATTTTTTTTATGAGGGCCTTTCAATAATATGAGGTGAGTCTTTTCTGATTTTACCACAAATTTCAGTTTGAGTACTATTTACGGTATAAAATTTACGGTGTAGGTGTTCATCTGTTTCAAGTCTTAAAGTCGATTGTGAAATCGAAAAGCTATTTCATGCGTTGGTATTTGAGGTGTGATAATCATATATGGCACGCAGTTTGTGTAAGCAGAGAGCATGTTTTAGTTTTTGTGTTAAATGTTAGATCTTTGAACAAGTCAAGACGGCTCAATATTCATTTTATGATTAAAGTGCGTTACTGGAGGTTGTACAACCGTGATGACTCAATATTTTGACAACAATTAGGACACTTTTATTTTCATCTGTGTTACAACTGGGGTGATTTGTCCTTTTTACTCATTTAGCTTCATCCAAACATTATGTAAAGTTTTTGCAAATTATTGTTATGGGTTATTTAATTTTTCTTCTTTCTAACAGTATGACTAACTCCATATAATTTTTTGTTTATATTTCTACAAAAAAAATGTTCTGTTTATATGATCATGTGTTTGTTGTTGGTCTACTATCCAGCCTTTGCTCTCTTTGTGTCTTCTATTGCACTATGGTGGATTTCTCTGCCTTCTTCCTTAGGTTGTTCTGCATTTTAAAGTTGTTTACATCGCAGATTTCATTTGTTTTTGTTCCTCAAATTGTGGTGCTTCATTGGGATGATGGTTTTTTTTTTGAATGTGATTAGGGATTGGATTTTTTTTCTTCTAAATTTATATATTGTTTCTTATATGTGAGCTCTTACACGGACAACTAAGTTTTGCTCTTGATTTTTGGTTGAAGGTCTATTTTGCAATTCAAGGGGTTTGAGATGTGGAAGGAGGACACCTAATAGTAATGTTTGTAAAGCAGTAAAGCAGTAAATGATAAGTCTTCAACGAGCGCCGTCAAACGTCGTCGTCGAACTCCTCCTCGAAAACCTGTTCGTCTTCTCATCCCCAAACACATAGAAAACATGCATTTGAGGTAAGTACAACGTACTTAATAAGAAAGAGAAGCTATGATAACAACTGTAGTTCATAAGGGAAAGATATTTAAATCGATTGGTTGCTTATGTGAGACCGACTCAATCTAGGGTTCATTTCATGTCCATCAACACGAATTGACTAACTATTTCTACTTAGCTTATCTGTGTTCAACCGCACTCAAGGGCACTACGCGCATCCACCTTTGGGACACTCTTTTGCAACATATTAGTGGATCACACCAATATCCACGGAGACTAGAATAGGTAGACTCCGATAGCTCGCGCGTCTCAGCAGAGTCCCTCCGTACTTAGGGTCTTTGACATACGGAGTTCTTCCACCTTCAGAGGTAGCACATGCATCGCGATTTAGCCTGGTGCCTAGCCAAGAGAGACGTGTTGTTTAATCTTTTACTAGTCAAGTACGTTGATTATTAGGACGATTAACTAGCCACCTAAGTGTTTTCAAATAATCTCCCTCACACATACTACTCTCTTCTTAGACCACTAGACCCGGGCAAGTCCTAGCAATTACACAGACATTGATGAATGCTAACTCATCAAAGCACAAGTCTATCGTGCTCTTCCGACGGATCCGAACTTCAACTCCCTTTAAGAGTACATTCGGTGTTTTAACTGAACGAATCAGAAGCTCAATTCAGGCTTGTTCAAGTTTATACAGTGTTGACATATCACATTTAAAGGTTTAGAAATGATAAAACATACTTATAAGGCTGAACAACAAACAACGCCCGTTTAAAGACATGGACGCCCGTCTGGAACCTACTGGACGCCCGTCCAAGACTGGTCACCCGTCCACTTTTCCCAGATGCTCGTACACACTAAGACAGTTACAACCTGAATGTAAAATAACACCTCAGACGCCCGTCTAGAGAAACCAGACGCCCGTGCGAAATGTGACCAAGGCAGACGCCCGTCCAGAGAAACCTAGACGCCCGTCCGGCCTGGGTTTCGGCTAGAACCCTAAAATCTCCAACACGATTTCCACATCGTTCCTCAACCAAACATCAGCAAAATTAACACAGTGAAGCACGAAAAACCTCATGTAAATGCACCATATCATCCATTGTCATTAACCAAAGCAAAACTCATCTTCCCAACACCAAAACTTGTTAAAAAATGATCTAATCCTTACAACTAAGAATTGAAATCATAGGAATAGTTTTTCTTACCTATACGCAGCCCCAAAACTGATCAAAACCTCAACAAAAGCCTACACCTTTTCCAACCAAACTGGTATCAAGACGATGCTTTCCTCACGACGATTCCAACGCTCTCGTCTGATATGAAAACAACCAAGAATTGCTTCAGTTATTGGCGAAACTTTCCCAACTCTCAATTCTCTCCTTGAATGCGCAGAAGAGAAGAAAAAACGTGGCTGCTTCTTTTTGTAATTAGGTTGTGGGGATTATCAGTCTAATTTTCCCTTTAATTACCACTTCCCACAAAACCTTAATTTTCCATAAACAACCTTATTACCAAAATTCAGATTTTCTTTTCCTTATATATATATAAACTCGAAATATATATATGTACACGTCCAATTAATTAACTCCGAATAAAAGGAACCGAACCCAATATTTCATTTTCGCAAAAAGACACGTCTGCCCTTTCCCGAAAATTGGAATATTACATTCTCCCCCCCTTAAAAGGAGTTTCGTCCTCGAAACTAGAACATACCTGGTAAGTCCACAAACTCTTGGAACTCACTGATCATGTCGCTTTCCACTTCCCAAGTTGCCTCCTCGGGTGAATGATTGCTCCACTGAACTAGCACCAAGGGAATCATCCGCCTCTTAATCGTCTTTTCTTTCCAGTCTAAAACCTTGATAGGTCTTTCATCGTAAGCAAGATTATCTTGTAAGATTTCCGGATCAACCGTGGTTTCCACATCATTCTTCGTCAGACACTTCTTCAACATCGAAACGTGAAAAACACTATGGACTCTCGACATCGATTCCGGCAACTGGAGCTTATAAGCTAACGTTTCAACTCTTTCCAAGATCTCAAAAGGTCCAACATATCTTGGACTTAGCTTTCCTTTCTGTCAAAAGCGTTTCACTCCTTTCATCGATGAAGCTCGGAGGTAAACTCTATCACCGACTTCAAACTCTAGGGGTCTTCTTCTAACATCAGCCCAACTTTTCTGCCTGTCTTGAGCTGCCTTCAAATTCTTCTTGACCAACTGAACCCTTTTCCTTTGCTTGTTCAACCATTTCCGGCCCTGTAATCTGTCTCTCCCCGACTTCATCCCAAAACAGTGGCGTCCGACATCTTCTCCCATACAATGCTTCAAACGGTGGCATGCCTATGCTTGCATGAAAACTGTTGTTATAGGCAAACTCTGCTACCGATAGGTAATCATCTCATGATCCGCCTACCTCAAAAACACAATCTCTTAACATGTCTTCAAGTGTTTGGATGGTCCTCTCAGATTGTCCATCTGTCTAAGGATGAAAATCCGTGCTCAAATCCAACTTAGTACCAAAGGCTTCTTGTAAGCTCTTCCAAAATCGACTGACGAACCTTGAATCACGATCCGAAACTATCGAGATAGGGACTCCGTGTAGTTTCACTATATTGTCCAGATATAGTGTCGTCATCTTCTTCAACGGCATGTCAACTTTGTATGGCAAGAAATGGGTAGATTTGGTCAATCTATCCACAATGACCCAAATCGCATCATGCCCTCCCTTTGTCCTAGGTAATCCGGTGATGAAATCCATCATAATCTTATCCCACTTCCATTCAGGGATGTCCAACGGCTTAAGCATTCCCCCGGGTCTTCTATGTTCTGCTTTAACCTTCTGACAAACATCACACTCTGCCACAAACTTGGCTATTTCCAACTTCATCGAGGGCCACCAAAATCTTTCCTTTAAATCTCTGTACATTTTAGTAGCACCTGGATGAACCGCAAAAGCAATTCTGTGTGCCTCTTCCATAACTCTTTATCTTAGGCCGCCGACATTAGGTACACACAGACGATCCTGGTACCACAGATTTTGACTCTTATCTAGCACGTAACCAACTGTAGGCTTCTCTCTAGCCACCCGCTTCAAATCAACCAAAACCGGATCTTCGTCTTGCTTCTCCCGAATGTCATCAATCAACTCAGATCTTGCTAACAACGGCGCCACAAACTTCCGGTCTTCGATCTGATCAAAGCTTCTGATTTGCAGCCCATCTAGCCTTTCTGCCACTACCTCAACACTGGAAGCTGCAAACAGTGGTTTCCTGCTCAAAGCATCTGCTACTACATTTGCTTTTCCCGGATGGTACTGAATATCCAAATCGTAATCCTTTACAAATTCTAACCATCTCCTCTGTCTCATATTCAGATTCTCTTGGATGAAGAAATACTTTAAACTCTTATGGTCTATGAAGATCCTTGCTTTAACTCCATACAAGTAGTGCCTCCAAGTCTTTAGGGGAAAAACTACTGCTGCCAACTCTAGATCATGTGTCGGGTAATTCTTCTCATGCACCTTCAACTGCCTAGATGCATAGGCGATCACTTTCCCTCCTTGCATTAACACACAACCTAGACCCTGTCCCGAAGCATCGGTATAGACATCGTAATTATCAAAGATCTCCGGAACTGCTAAAACTGGGGCCGTAGTCAACTTTCTCTTCAGTGTCTGAAAGGCTATTTCGCACTCTCTAGTCTATTCAAACTTCACATTCTTCTGTGTCAGCTTAGTGAGTGGAGTAGCTATCTTCGAAAAGTCTTGTACAAACTTCAGGTAGTAACCAGCCAACCCAAGAAAACTTCTTACTTCTGAAACGGTGGTAGGTCTAGGCCAATTCTCAACTGCCTCAATTTTCACTGGATCAACTTGAATACCATCTCCAGAAATCACATGACCCAAGAAACTAACTCGATCCAACCAAAAGTCGCACTTTGAAAACTTTGCATATAACTGATTCTTCTTCAAGGTCTCCAACACTATCCTTAAGTGTTCCTCGTGTTCTTTTTCATCCTTTGAGTAGATAAGGATACCGTCTATGAATACAATCACAAACTTATCCAAATACGGCATGAAAACACGTTGCATCAAATCCATAAATGCAGATGGAGCATTAGTGAGTCCAAAAGGCATGACAATGAAATCATAATGTCCATATCTTGTACTGAAAGCCGTCTTCGGTATATCTGCCACTTTAATCTTCAACTGATGATAACCGGATCTCAAGTCAATCTTGGAGAACACTTTCTTGCCTTGCAACTGGTTAAACATGTCATCTATCCTTGGTAGAGGGTACTTATTCTTGATGGTAAGGTTATTCAGCGCTCGGTAATCGATACACATCCGCATGCTACCATCTTTTTTCTTCACGAACAAAACAGGGGCTCCCCAAGGCGAGGTACTGGGCTGAATTATGTTCCTTTCAAGCATATCTTTAAGTTGAGCTTTTAACTCCTTTAATTCAGCCGGTGCCATCCTATAAGGTGCCTTAGCAACTGGTGCCGCCCCCGGTAACAACTTGATCTCAAACTCGATTTCCCTATCTGGCATGTTTCCCGGTAACTCTTCTGGAAACACCTCGGGGTACTCTCTTACTATAGGAGTTTCTTCTAACTTCGGCTTCACTTGTTCCATATCCACTACATACAACAAGTAGCCCTCACAACCCTTCTGACAAGCCCTGATGGCCTTAACTGCTGAGATGATCGGATGTCGCTTCTTACCTGGCTTGTACACATTCCCTTGATACGCCTTGTCCGATTTTCCGGTACTTTAAAAGTCACTTTCTTCTCTCTACAGTCCAAGTGAACATAATTCTCGGATAGCCAATCTATTCCGAGGATTACGTCAAAATCCGAGAAGTCCAAAACTGTGAAGTCACTCCTGCATCGATAAGGTCCAACTCAAACTTCCACTTGAGGTATCATCCTAGTCACCTTTGTTACCTTCCCTAACGGTGTAGTTATTTCCAAAGTATTCCTTAAAGGTTCTGAAGGTAAGTTCAATTTCTTAGCTACCTTGGTTGACACAAAAGTATTTGACGCTCCCGTATCAAACAAAGCCTTGACCACTAGGTTTTCTAACATTATCGTACCTAGGATGCATATTCATTTATTTAAATATAGTTACAACATGAATAATCACGCTATAAAATACCTTAACAAAAGAACAAAACAACAACATGGTACCTGAAATAACGTCATCCTCTGGTTCCACAAAACCAGCATCAACTGCAAAAACTCGAACCGGTTGGCTTGGGCCGCTCTTTCCGCTTCCTTGACTCGAACTATCTTTGTTCCCTCTGTTTGGACACGCTCTAGAAAAGTGTCCCGGCTCTCCGCAGATGTAGAAACCAGTACTGTTCTGCCTGCACTCTCCTGAGTGATTTCTGTTGCACTTAGAGCAAAGCGGTGCACTGTTTGGAGCCCTAGCTGTCGTAGGAGCCGTCGTCTTCTTGACATTCTGTTGCGGTGCTCCCCTGAAATTTCCTTGACTAGTCCCAAAGCTTCTCTTGTACCCAACAACTACTGTAGCCCTCTTTCTAAAGGTCACAACTTCCAAAGCTTTATTCAGTAGCTCTGCCATATTCTTTGCTGTAAATCACAACATACCTGATTGAATTTCATAAGCTAAGCCGTCCTTGTAAAGAGCCATCTTTCTTTCCTCCACTTTCATCAACTCGGGGTAGAACCGCCCCAATTCGTTAAACTTATTGGTGTACTGGGTCACCGTGTGTTGAGTACCTTGCTTAAACTTCAAAAACTGACTTGCCTTATCTGTTTGCACCGTAGGCGGGAAGTATTCGTTGTAAAACATAGCTTTGAACCCTTCCCAATCCGTTACCTTTCCATTACTGCTTTGAACGGCATCAATCCAAGCTTCACGCACACCAAGAGGAAATCGATCGCTAATCGTGTTATTTTTGTCTCGTGAATATGTATATTCTGCAAGATTTCTCAAAACTTCGATCCATTCCTCGGCCTTTGTATGTTCCACACATTTCAAAAGTTCTCAACCCGATTCCTTCTAACCTTGTGTACCAATCCACAAATCGGTGCTTGCTCAAAAGCCGGTCTAAGCGGTGGGTAAACCGGTGGGTAACCATAGGTATCTGTTGTGGGTACTGTTGTTGAGGAGGAGGTAAGCCGGATTCGCTTGAGTACAGGTGGTAAGGATAGTATCCTTGAGGTAAAATGGTGGGTGAGGCTGCGGAGGTAGTCTTGGGGTTGCGAGAAAACCAAAGGTGGGTAACCAACGCCTTGTTGATGATCAACGCGTGGTGAAGGTGGTACGGTAGGTTGAGGAGCATGACCCTCTGGGAGGAGGGTAAAAGATCATGCTTCGCCGAGGATACACTTTGGTGGATAAACACTTGTTGGTGGAGGGTACACGCTAGCCACAGGTGGTGGTACATAGCCAGCTGGGATATCACTTACCATGGTGAACTGAACCGAACTTCCCACGTGCCATCGTGGAGGTCGTTCCTGATGAGGTCGGGGTGACAAACTCTGTTGAGACCTCGGTGATGGTATCGCCGTATGAGGTGGAGGTGACAAACTCTGCTGGGATAAGGTCATCGGCCTCACTACACCACCCCCTACAACCGGTATGGGACTTTCCCCTCGAACTCTGGAAGACTCTGCACCCGCTCCAGTCCTCGTGAACACCATCCTGATGATCAAGAAAACCAGACGTTACTAAAAGATCTAAAGAAGCTTATCTTAAAAGAAAGGAAGCCTAAAGGACGCTTCTCTCTGATACCAACTGTAACGCCCCGTCCCTAGACACCGAGTCCTTATCCGGAAATGGAACGTTCGGCACGTATAAAATAAAAGTAAATTCACTTTATACATAAGCCTCTACTACGTCGTATCAAATTAAAGCAAACAGAAGCAAAAACTCGGGTATAAAACTTCTAAACGTTTAAGAATAGGAAAAAAAATCTAAAAGCGGAAATGTAAATTTATTACATTTGAGAAAGTACGAAAATCCCAAAAGAAAAGTACTACACGTCTCGAAAGACAAAAAGTCTACCTCAAAAGTATCAAAAGTAATCCAAATGTATAAGTAAAGCAGTAAATGATAAGTCTTCAACGAGCGCCGTCAAACGTCGTCGTCGAACTCCTCCTCGAAAACCTGTTTGTCTTCTCATCCCCAAACACATAGAAAACATGCATTTGAGGTAAGTACAATGTACTTAATAAGAAAGAGAAGCTATGATAACAACTGTAGTTCATAAGGGAAAGATATTTAAATCGATTGGTTGCTTATGTGAGACCGACTCAATCTAGGGTTCATTTCATGTCCATCAACACGAATTGACTAACTATTTCTACTTAGCTTATCCGTGTTACAACCGCACTCAAGGGCACTACGCGCATCCACATTTGGGACACTCTTTTGCAACATATTAGTGGATCACACCAATATCCACGGAGACAAGAATAGGTAGACTCCGATAGCTCGCGCGTCTCAGCAGAGTCCCTCCATACTTAGGGTCTTTGACCTACGAAGTTCTTCCACCTTCAGAGGTAGCACATGCATCGCGATTTAGCCTGGTGCCTAGCCAAGAGAGACGTGTTGTTTAATCTTTTACTAGTCAAGTACGTTGATTATTAAGATGATTAACTAGCCACCTAAGTGTTTTCAATTAATCTCCCTCATACATACTACTCTCTTCCTAGACCACTAGACCCGGGCAAGTCCTAGCAATTACACAGACATTGATGAATGCTAACTCATCAAAGCACAAGCCTATCCTGCTCTTCCGACGGATCCGAACTTCAACTCCCTTTAAGAGTACATTCCGTGTTTTAACTGAATGAATCAGAAGCTCAATTCAGGCTTGTTCAAGTTTATACAGTGTTGACATATCACATTTAAAGGTTTAGAAATGATAAAACATACTTATAAGGCTGAACAACAAACAACGCCCGTTTAAAGACATGGACGCCCGTCTAGAACCTACTGGACGCCCGTCCACTTTTCCCAGACGCTTGTTAAGGGTGATTTTATACGTTTTATAAGGGTTTATTTTATATCAATTTCCCCCATATGTGGATGTTTTTCATAGAAATCGAGCTTTATAATTGAAATATTGAGCAAGTGGTGTTTTCAATAGTTAAATTGCAAAACGTAACGAATTATGTGCTTAAATTGTGATTTTATATTATTTTGGAGTTATGTTACGCTTTGGTATGTTTTATTTATCTTTTAGATACATGTTCTCGAGCTAAAAGAGGATTAGAAGAGGCTGCATTCGGATTTTCTGATGAAGAGAAGAGATAGGGATGAGAAGGAAAGGATAAAGATGAAGAAATCAGCTTCCAGGCATGATGGACGTTCGTTCATGTCCCGTCCACTATGGACGGGCGTCCATTAAATCAAACTGGCGTCCAGGAGAAGAAATCAGAACAGAGAGTTTGGACGTTGTATGGACGAGCGTCTGCCCTAGCGTCCAAAGCAGTTGGACGGGCGTCCAGGTGTTTCGGACGGGCGTCCGTCCGCCGACTTAGCCCTGGCCGACTTAAAACTCTATAAAAGCAGCTGCGCCCCAACCCTAAAAGATATCAAAAATTCTTCATACACCAAATACTACTCAGCAGCCGCACTTCTGAGGGTTCCAAGGCCGGTCACCCGAGCCTTGTGCTCGGGTGATCCGGGTTAGATTAGGATGTTTTATTTTCGTTTGTTGATTCATGGAGATCATCCATTGTACCAAACTATGTGAGTTTATCTTTTAATTTATTCAATCCTTTGTTTATTTTCGTGATCTTTGATTTGTTTTGTATCTTTCTATGATTTATGATGCTATTGTGTGACTAGATCGAGAGATTTGGTTGCTAATTGTTGTCTAACGTAGATGAGAATCGTTGTTAGGCTAGATCACCATAGAAAGATAGGATCTTTAATCGTTAATTCGTGACAAATTAATTGGTTAATTATCTAGGTTGCTAGATTCTAAAATACGAGAGTTAACTTGAATCTACACCTTCGTTTTGTATGGAAATTGGTCTCAACATTCGAGAGAGGAGAGATCGATAATTGAATTCACTAAGAGATTAGGAATTCATAGCTTGAGAAACGGATTCACTACGGAATTAGGAGTTCATATCTCGTGTAAAGGTGAAACCACAATATCGAATTAAAATCATGAGATGAACTTGGATTGAAATCACTTGGTTTGTATATTGTTTGATTCCTTGTATCTTTGTTTTATGTTTTGTTTCTCTATTATTTGTTATAGCTTAGATTTATTTCATCTGTTCTATGTGTTTATATGTTTGTTCGTTCGTTTATTTGTTTTCATAAGTAACAATTGAAAGGAATTAATAAAACTAGATTCAACAACCCAATTCCCTGTGGATCGCCCCTTACTTATCCCGCTTTACTAGCAATTACCCGGTATTCGGCCGGTTAGGAGTTAGTTTTGCATATAGGTTAGGGTTTATAAATTGTTTTTTGTTTAATGATGCAAAACCATCCAAACAATGCTCGTCCACACTAAGACAGTTACAACCTGAATGTAAAATAACACCTCAGACGCCCGTCCAGAGAAACCAGACGCCCGTCCAAAATGTGACCAAGGCAGACGCCCGTCCAGAGAAACCTAGACGCCCGTCCGACCTGGGTTTCGGCTAGAACCCTAAAATCTCCAACACGATTTCCACATCGTTCCTCAACCAAACATCAGCAAAATTAACACAGTGAAGCACGAAAAACCTCATCTAAATGCACCATATCATCCATAGTCAATAACCAAAGCAAAACTCATCTTCCCAACACCAAAACTTCTTAAAAAAAGATCTAATCCTTACAACTAAGAATTGAAATCATAGGAATAGTTTTTCTTACCTATACGCAGCCCCAAAACTGATCAAAACCTCAACAAAAGCCTGCAGCTTTGCCAACCAAACTGGTATCAAGACGATGCTTTCATCACGACGATTCCAACGCCTCGCCTCGATCGAAAACAACCAAGAATTGCTTCAGTTATTGGCGAAACTTTCCCAACTCTCAATTCTCTCCTTGAATGCACAGAAGAGAAGAAAAAACGTGGCTGCTTCTTTTTGTAATTAGGTTGTGGGGATTATCAGTCTAATTTTCCCTTTAATTACCACTTCCCATAAAACCTTAATTTTCCATAAACAACCTTATTACCAAAATTCAGATTTTATTTTCCTTATATATATATATAAATTCAAAATATATATATGTACACGTCCAATTAATTAACTCCGAATAAAAAGAACCGAACCCAATATTTCATTTTCGCAAAAAGACACGTCTGCCCTTTCCCGAAAATCAGAATATTACAAGCGGTGCAAGAATAATTGTTAGTTTTAGAATATGACAAGTCCTCTCATTTGCATGGTTGGTGTATTTCATGTGATCCATGTGTTAACTCCAAAAGTTTTAACTGTTAAGTTTATTCGCCCCCCTCTAAACTTAACCAAAGCCTTTTCAAGGGACCAACAATTGGTATCGGAGCAAAGGCTTACCGCTCGAAGAAATCCTACTTGTTGTGCTTGTGAAAATTCTTTGAAACTTTCTTTCAAGTTCTTGATTTTCAAAGACTTGTATCATGGATAACACTCGGTATGCTAGAACTATCTTTGATGTGCTCTCTAGATAGATTTGATGAGTATAAACGTCGAATGCAAAGCTTACCTTGTCGCAACTCATGATGAGATGATGGATGTACTAATCGATGGACCACTTTGGAGATTACCAAGGCAATAACAAGTGGGTGATACAACCGAGTACATTCCTAAACCAAAAAGAGAATGGAATGTAGAAAGCGAGAAAAGAGCAAACCTCAACAATATTGCTATTGACATCATTTATAGAACCTTGGATAGCAATATGTACATGAAGGTTAAAGATTGCAAAACTGCAAAGGAAGTTTGGGACAAGATACATTTGATCTGTGAAGGCACTGATGCAATAAAGAAGAATAAAATCAGTGTGGCCAGAAAGAGGTTCCAAAAGTTCAAGATGCTACCAAATGAAACCATTGAGCAAATGGAATCAAGATTTAATGAAACCAAACATATCCTATTTCCATCCATTTGGAAGCAAGTGTTTTATCCTAAATCACAAAGTTCATCTGAAAACTTTCCAACCAAAGTCAGATGAAGGGATTTTCTTGGGATATTCTTCAGTCAGCAAGGCATTCATGGTACTGAACAAGAGATCACTGAAACATGAAGAAAAAATCCATGTTGTGTTTGATGAACCTAAGTTCACTGGTATGGAAGATGAAGATTGTTAACCTGCTGAGAATCAACAAGTCACTGATCCAGATTGTGTTGAAGTTTTGGAAAGATTCAATGACTTAAAAGTTTTCGATCATCGCCTCTTTGAACACCCTTTGGTGACATTCTTGATGCAACAATCGAAGCAATTCAAGGATCTCGCTGAACCCCCTATTGTTGAAGAAGCTACAGCAGACCCTACTGAAGATGAGGTTCCTGAAAATCAAACTAACCAGAATCCTCAATGGTTAAGGAATCACCCTGTTGAACAAGTTATTGGCAATGTACAGCAAGGTGTAAGGACTAGAAGACAACTGGAGGCTATGTTTACTTGTTTTCTATCTCAAATGGAACCAAAAGTTGTTGAAGAAGCAATTTCAGATCCAGATTGGATAATTGCTATGCAAGAAGAATTAAATGAATTTGAAAGAAATCAAGTTTGGACACTAGTTGAAAGGCCAAGTCATGCAAATATCATTGGTACTAAGTGGGTATACAGAAATAAACTTGATGAATCTGGTACCATTGTGAGGAATAAGGCCAGACTAGTTGCAAAAGGCTATTCTCAAGCAGAAGGAATAGATTTTGATGAAACTTATGCACCTGTTGCAAGATTGGAAGCTATCAGATTATTCTTGGCACATGCTGCATATAAGAACTTCAAAGTATATCAAATGGATGTCAAAAGTGCATTTCTGAATGGCATTCTAGAGGAGGAAGTGTATGTACAGCTGTCTCGGATTTTATAGCAAAGCAAAACAAACAAGTAATAAATAAATCCGGTTTACCCCAAGTGCAGGGATCGTAGTATAGCGATTAAAAAAAACCGGAGTCGATCCACATGGAATCGAGGTTGGTCTAGTTCTTAATCTTTTTAAAAGTGTCACGAGAAATAAAAACTAAAAACGAAAACAAATAACTGGACAGAGGGTTGTCAATCAAAAGCCAGGAAATATAATTACGAACCGAACTAACTAAGTTAATTCTAATCTATAAACTAAGAAGACAATAAAAATTGCTACGATTACTATGATGAAGACGAAGCAAAACAGCACAACGATTTTTCTTTCAAGTAATTTAACAACGAACAAGCAGTGATCCACCGATTCCCGCAACCCTCAATTTCGACTCTAGATTTTCTTGTGGTGATTTAACGAAAATTGTGATTCACCTATCGAAGGTATGAACTCCTAATCTCTTAGAAAAGTTCGCCTATCAATCTTTTATCTTTCCCTTTTAAAGATTAACGCTTTCATAACAAAAGTGTGAAATCTCTCAATTTCGCAATCTAGAAATTCAACCTATCAACTCTCGTTAATTAGATTAAAAATCGAATCTTTTCTACGGTGATCTAAGGTTTAACAACGATTCTCATCAAACGTTAAACATCAAACATCAACTATCTCTCGATTTAAATTGCATAATCAATAAGAACATAATAAAGATACAAACTTTGATAAAAACTCACAAAACAATCCAAAAGTCGAAATCGAGATGTTGCTAAGAATCGGTTTCACAAGGCTTGTTCCAACGTGCTTTAGCCTCTCATCATCGTTTGATTGCTTGAAATCATTTCAGATTACAACTGTTGATTCGGAGACCGTATTCTCCGAAAATGGTTACGACTTCAACAACAATGATCTTTCGATAACTGTCCAAGCATTACAACGATACTACGGCTACTATTTTATTTATGGCATAATGCATATATATATATATATATATATATATATATATATATATATATATATATAGAGATAGCTAGATAAATATATATGTATATATATAGATAGATATATATAGCTATATAGTTAGATAGTTAGTTATATATATTTATATATATTTACTATAAATAACACCAAAAAAAAGAAAGACGAGAAAAAGAAAAAAAAGAAAAAGAAGGAAGATTATATATATATATATATATATATATATATATTACTACAAAGGAAAAAAAAAAAGAAAAAAAATGAAATGGCCGAAAAGACATGGGCCCTTGATTCTGTTAACAATTCTCCTATTTATAGGCAAAGCTAGTTAAGGCCGGATCGATCCGGGAAAGGGCCGGATCGATCCGGTGTAATCATTACATTCATCTCCCCTTAATTTCCAATTTTCGGATATAAATTATATATTTTGGAATAAAACTTCTAAAATTCATATCTCGAGTTCTGGATCTCCAAATAAAATGATTCAAGAAGCATCGGAAAGCTCTCGGAAAAATCTACAACTTTCATGAAGAACTCTTCTTCAGAAAATGTCGTTTTGATGAGCCATTCGTTTGTCAAAGATATTTCTCGATTACCACTAAATCAAATCGATTAGCCACTTGACCACTTGACTTAATGATACTTGAGTTGTAGAAGTCCGATTGACGTGATTCAAAATGCGTTGGAAAGCTCTTTCAAAGATCTACAACTTTCATTAATGACACTTCTTCAGAAAATGCCGTTTTAATGAGCCATTTGTTCGTCGAAGATATAATTCGTTAGTTGTACTACTAACCACTTAGCCACTTGACCACTTAAGTTGGTGGCACACTCTTATATCCCTAAAAATACCTCTTTTAGGCCTCAAAACGTATCATTACTCGGGATTTTGGTCAACCTATAATTCTGCAATAAACCACCAAAATACCAAACGTAAATCTGACACGACATTCCGATTTACTAAAATCGGTACAAAAACTTATAAAAACACGATAAAAAAATACGATATTTTATATAATACTTACTAATTACGTATTTAGATAAATCTAAGGAATTAATGACTTGATTTGATACGTAAATGCTCAAAATGGTATCAGAAGTGGGGTGAAATGTTATAATAATAACAGTGAATTTTTCCGTCATCACAAACCCCCCACTTAGCTTTTGGTCGTCCTCGAGCAAAACAAGTGATAAAACAAAATGAATGAGGGACAAAATTCATGAAAATATAAGATATAAGGGACAACCAGATAATACAACCGATCGAATCATAACCACACGTTAACCTTAATATAAATGTATAACAGAGTGAGTGGGTGACAAGCCTTTTCAATTTCCACTATCCTCTCTTGAATAATTCAAGCAAACGCGCAAATATCTATTCAGCCAGTCCTAATGACTTTCCTAGGTATAGGCAGCAAAAGTTCCACACAACGTCCTCCCGTGTACTTATTAGGATAATCCCTAATGCATATCATTCAGTTTAAACTGGGGATAGTCAGAAGATAACTATGTTTTCAATCATGCTTAATTCATTCCCAGCAATTGGATGTTTCGTGATAACACCCTAGCTGGACTTAATTTGACATGTGTAGCATATGCCTTCATTCCCAGCAATAGGATGTTTCGTGATAACAACCTAGCTGGACTTCTATCATCAGGCAATCGGGAGCTTTTAAACCTCATAGTGGTATAGGACGTTTCGTGATAACGCCCTACCGCACTCAAATCATTGGTAGCTACAACCGACATATATATAGTTCATCTTAATTTGGTATTTTTCTTTTTATCCCACTTAACTTATATCCTTTCTATCACATTCAAACCTTCAGATATTCACAGTACACGTTCAAAAGTTAGGTACTACTAAAATTCGCAACTATCTACAGAATAATCACTAGGATCTTGAATGGATCTGATTTAAAATTTTCGCTTCAATGTCAAAGGCTTACGTGAAGGAATTCATGTTACACAAATAAATTTGGGGTTAAAATGCACTTACGGATCACATTGGTTATATATATCCAAATTGATCATTACATCTTCAAATACATGAAAAATATACCTTATAAAGTTCTTTTTAATCAACTTATTAATGCATGAAAAAGATTCAAAAACTAAGGTGTCATCATAATAAACCCTTAATGCCATTTCTAGACCAACCCCGACTCTACCCCCCACTTACGATTTTGCATTACCCTCAACATGTGAATGAGATAGAGAGGAAGACATAGCTTATAAACCTGGCAGAAAGGTGCTATCGAATCCCGAAACAGCCATGAGAAAACACGAACCGAATCCCTATACCAAAACAAAAACAACCAAAACAAAGCAAACACGGGACATGGTCCTCGTGCCAAAGTATGCAATAGGGATATGGGAACAATAAGAAAATGGCCCTGTCACGTCAGAAAACTCGATAGGCAATATATATATGGTCACTCTCATAAAAGCTTTAGATGGAAAAATAACTCGCACGGGTAAAGCACAGAACATCTAAGCGTATACGTATCATAGAGAGTATCAAACGAGTATATATCATAGTCAAGTCATAAATTCGTATTGGAAACAGACTAAATCATAAAATGTAGCGAGTCTTTTATACCCAGATCCTCAAGGGTTAAATCATTCTAACAACGTAAGTCCAAGAATGATGTATTTGAATGTTTTCTGTGTACTCCTCGGGATTTTCGGATAACCACCTAATCGTTCCCTTTAAAAGACATTCAAACATTCATCCTGATACTTGGTTGTGCTATGTGTTCAACTTCCATTATGATTATTCATTCCACATATTCTACATTTCATTAAGACTAGTTGTATCCAAATTATTATTATTACTATTATTATTATCGGTTGCCCCCGTAGCGCTTTTGTTTAACGTCGTTTGCTCGACAATCCTGCAACTCAGCCTGGATCAAGCCACTTTAACTTTCTACCACTTAAGACCTCGTTTAAATTCTTATTAGCTTGGTTGCCACAAAAACAGCATCTAATACAAGAGGTTAGGTTCCTTGCTTCTTTCCAAACACTTTTAATTTTCCCCATTGTCGACTTTTTCTTCTTCAGTTTCCTCTTTAACTTGGCCTCCCTTTCATGCTCTTCCATGTCCCAACTATCGACCATAACTTGCTCAACCAAGCCACTGCCGTCATCCTCGGAAAACAAGTCGGGTGAAAATTCATCAAACTCAGTGACTTCAGTCATACCACACCCGAGGATGTCGAGGAAGTGAATAATCAAAGGTTTCTCTTTAGTTTGTCCTATATAATGCTTGCACCTTTGACCATTCACTCGAGCGGCTGGTCACCATGACCTCTTAGTTCTAAAACACCTCAGGAATGATTTGCGAGAATTTCAAAGGGCCGGACCAACGCGTCCTCAACTTTCCAGAAGCAGATGGAACTGGAATTATAAAGTAAGACTTGCTCCCCAACTTGAAATTCTCGCTTCTTGATTTTAGCATCATGAAGGAGTTTCATTCGGTCCTTGCTAATCCTGGCACTCTCGTAGGCCCGGAGTCTAAACTCATCCAATTCATGCAACTGCATCAGTCGATGTTCACCACATGACTGGGTATTAAAGTTTAAGAACTTAATGGCCCAATATGCTTTATGCTCTAATTTGACTGGCAAGTGGCAGGGTTTTCCATACACCATCTGATAAGGAGATGTACCCATGGGAGTTTTATAGGCAGTACGGTATGCCCAAAGTACATCATCCAGTTTGAGACTCCAATCCTTTCTATGACTATTTACAACTTTTTCCAGGATCCTTTTAAAACTCTGATTACTTCTCTCGACCTGGCCACTAGTCATAGGGTGATATGGTGTGCCAATTTTGTGCCGGACACCATATTTCTCAAGGACTTTTTCTAGTGGCACATTGCGGAAGTGCGTTCCTCATCACCGATTAAGGCACGGGACATCCAAATCTCACGAATATATTTTTCTTGAGAAAGTTCATGACCGTTTTGTGGTCATTGCGAGAAGTGGCTTGAGCCTCCACCCATTTTGATACGTAGTCAACGCAGACTAAGATGTATTTGTTTCCACAGGAAGATGGAAACGGGCCCATAAAATCAATACCCCATACATCAAATACCTCACATTCTAAAATGGGCTTTAATGGCATGTCAAAACGCCTAGTTAGAGCACCGGTTCGTTGGCACCTATCACAAGCCTTGCAGAAGGCTTCTGAATCCTTGAAGATCGTGGGCCAATAGAAACCAGACTGAAAGATTTTAGCAACGGTTTTCCAGGGACCAAAGTGGCCACCAGTAGGTCCACTGTGGCATTGTTCAATGATATCACGTTGCTCTGATTCGGGGACACATCTTCTCAACAATCCATCTTTCTGATTTTAAAGAGGTAAGGTTCATCCCACACGAAGGTTTTCAAATCGAGAGAAAAATTTCTTCTTCTCTCGATATGAAAATGCGGATTTAAATCTGGGAATGCAGGTAGTTGGCGATAGAGGCAAACCATGGAACATCTGGAGTGCACTCGTCTATATGCATAACATGCTCGAGAGGAAAGTAAAGGTCTATCTCTTGAGTTCTTTCTTTTCATCATTACGCATTCTAGAAACATGATGCGCTACTACGTTTTCAACGCCCTTTTATCCTTAATTTGAACATCGAATTCTTGCAGGATCGGTATCCAACGTAGTAAGCGCGTGATTTAGCATCTTTCTTTGTCATAAGATAGCGCGAGAGCGCGTGGTCGAGTCCAAAGAGTGATCGAGGCGCCCAACAAGTAACTACGAAATTTGTCCATAGCAAAGACTACAGCCAATAATTCCTTTTCAGTGGTTGTGTAGTTTACTTGTGCGGGGCTTAGTGTGTGACTGGCGTAAGAGATGGGCTGGAATTTTCCCTTAATTCGCTGACCTAAGACTGCACCAATGGCGTAGTTGGATGCATCGCACATGAGTTCAAAGGGTAGGTTCCAGTCAGGAGAGATAAGGATCGGGGCGGAAATAAGTTGACTTTTAAGCTCATCAAACGCATGTTTGCAACTATCATCAAAATTGAAAACAACATCTTCTCTGAGTAAAGTGGAAAGGGGCTTAGCTATCTTGGAAAAATCCTTAATGAACCTCCTATAAAAACCAACGTGTCCAAGGAAACCTCTTATTTCACGCACATTTTTAGGGAATTTCATCTTCTCTATAGCCTCAACTTTTGCCCTATCTACTTCTATTCCTCTTTCTGATATCTTGTGGCCAAGAACTATTCCTTCGTCAACCATAAAATGGCATTTTTCCCAGTTTAGGACTAAGTTCTTCTCCACACAACAGGATAATACTTGATCAAGATTGTCAAGATAGTGATCAAAGGATTGACCAAAGACTGAGAAATCGTCCATGAATATCTCCATACACTTTTCAACAAGCCCATCAAAGATTGCCAGCATGCATCTTTGGAATGTAGCTGGGGCATTGCAAAGACCGAATGGCATTCGCCTATAAGCGAATGTACCATAAGGGCAGGTGAAAGTGGTCTTTTCTTGGTCGACTGGGTCTATGGGTATCTGGAAGTATCGAGAATATCCATCAAGGAAACTTGATAGAATGCATGTCATGCCAGGACGCTCAAGCATCCGGTCAATGAAAGGAAGGGAAATGATCTTTCATCGTGACTTCATTAAGTTTTCTGTAGTCAATACAGACTCTATAACCAGTTACTAGTCTCAATGCTATTTCTTCACCCTTTTCATTCTTTCCTATAGTAATTCCTCCTTTCTTAGGAACTACTTGAGTAGGGGACACTATTCACTGTCAGCAATTGCAAAAATAATACCCATGTCCAAAAGCTTGATAATCTCTTTCTTAATCACTTCTTTCATGTGAGGGTTGAGCCTCCTCTGGGGCTGTCTAACACACTTAGCACCCTCTTCAGTTTTGATCTTGTGCCTGCATATGTCAGGAGATATCCCTCTAATGTCTCCCACTTTCCATCCGAAAGCCTTTTCATTCTTCCTTAACACATTCAACAACTTCATTTCTTCTAACCGGGATAACTTGGCAGAGATAATTAAAGGAAGCTTGTCACCTTCTCTCAAGAAAACGTATTTGGTCTTGAGGCAAAGGCTTGATGCAAATCCGCAGTGGTTCTTCTAAACTAGATTTAAGCTCCCCACTTTTCAACTCAACATCACCGAGTTTACTCGGTGGTCCACGCCAAAGCTTCACCATTCAACGAACCTTCATCAACTTGACTCCTAATTGTTCTAGATTCACCCAACCATGATTATTCAGATTCTCCACTAATCGCTCATATTCGGTTTCAATGATCATGACTTGCTTTTCTATAGAGTCATTAAAGTCATCGACATGTCCTCAATGGAGAAGCTTGGTTGGATAATCGAGAGGTCTCTGAATAGCTTTAGAGACATTGTAGCTCACCTCCTGATCACCAACTCGTATAGTCACTTTGCCACCATCACAATCAATGAGGGCTCTGGCTGTAGAAAGAAAAGGTCTGCCGAGTATTAAAGTATGCCCCACATTATCACATGTCTGACATGTGACTGGACTGAACTGTCCCTGATTCTGGATAGTATTGACTTGATACGCAGGATGGGAAAAAAGCGACATCGCCAACCAAATGGCCAGGCTGACAACAACTTTCACAAAACAGAACTTGAGAGTTCTGAGGAAATGACTGGTTCTGATTTGTAGGATTAGAGGATATTTTGAGAGCTTCCACCTGCTGTTGCAGCATGGCGATCTGATTTTGCATGTTCACCTCCTCGATCCTAGGTGGAGGAAGTGTCTGGATAGCGTGAGATGAAGGGGCGTAGTTGTACTTGGAAATATCTTCAAATAAGCGCCATCCTCTTCAGCGTTTTTCTTAAAAATGCCCCTCACGATGAACTATTGGCCATACCCTTGGTGAGTTCGGTCAATCCTTTGAAGAAAGTGTTGACTTGCCTCTGCAAGTCTAAACCATGATGAGGGCATTTCGCAGAGAGAGCCTTAAATCTCTTCCAAGCATCAAAGAAAGATTCATTTTCCTTTTGGAAAAATGTGAAGATTTCACTCAAGCAATCAATTTGTTTTGGATGGTGGGAAATATTGACTCAGAACTCGTGCTCGAGTTCACCCAGTTGTAATCGACTCGGTAGGAAGAGAGTTGTACCACTCTTTCGCTTCCCCTCTTAAGGAAAAAGGAAACAATTTCAATTTAATTGCATCCTCACTAACTCCTTGTATGCGAGTTGTACCACATATTTCTAAAAATGTGTGTACGTGAGTGTGAGGATTCTCAGATTGAAAACCATGAAAGATAGATGCGTGTTGCATCATTTGAATAAGACCTGGTTTAAGTTCGAAGGTTGGTGCATTAATAGGTGGTAAAAGCGACTCATCGGGTTGACTCGACTTCACCAGGCATGGCGTAGTCGACCAACGTCGTCTTTCATTTGCGACCATGATAATGATTTCTTCAATCTCCTCTCGCTAAATGTCGTTCAAATCTTGATCGGCCGTGTTCCTTCGTCGGGAAGAACATTGGACGGACTCTTCGCTGTTTGAGTCGACTATGGTTCGCTCGAGGTCGGGGTGTAAAGCGATGGACCTTCGACTCGAGTTTGCATAAATCAGAATTTTTTTTATTTTTTTTTAAGGAAAGAAAACAGAAAAACTGAGAGCACTTGCCTACGAAAAATCAAAACAGAAACGGAAAAATTAAAAAAAAAACTAGACAACCGTACCGGTTCCCCGGCAATGGCGCCAAAAACTTGTCTCGGATTTTATAGCAAAGCAAAACAAACAAGTAATAAATAAATCCGGTTTACTCCAAGTGCAGGGATCGTAGTATAGCGATTAAAAAAACCGGAGTCGATCCACAGGGAATCGAGATTGGTCTAGTTCTTAATTTTTCTAAAAGTGTCACGAGAAATAAAAACTAAAAACGAAAACAAATAACTGGACAGAGGGTTGTCAATCCAATGCCAGGAAAGATAATTACGAACCGAACAAACTAAGTTAATTCTAATCTATAAACTAAGAAGACAATAAAAATTGCTACGATTACTATGATGAAGACGAAGCAATACAGCACAACGATTTTTCTTTCAAGTAATTTAACAACGAACAAGCAGTGATCCACCGATTCCCGCAACCCTCAATTTCGACTCTAGATTTTCTTGTGGTGATTTAACGAAAATTGTGATTCACCTATCGAAGGTATGAACTCCTAATCTCTTAGAAAAGTTCGCCTATCAATCTTTTATCTTTCGATTTTAGAGATTAACGCTTTCATAACAAAAGTGTGAAATCTCTCAATTTCGCAATCTAGAAATTCAACCTATCAACTCTCGTTAATTAGATTAAAAATCCAATCTTTTCTACGGTGATCTAAGGTTTAACGACGATTCTCATCAAACGTTAAACATCAAACATCAACTATCTCTCGATTTAAATTGCATAATCAATAAGAACATAATAAAGATACAAACTTTGATAAAAACTCACAAAACAATCCAAAAGTCGAAATCGAGATGTTGCTAAGAATCGGTTTCACAAGGCTTGTTTCAACAACGTGCTTTAGCCTCTCATCATCGTTTGATTGCTTGAAATCATTTGATTACATAATTGTTGATTCGGAGACCGTATTCTCCGAAAATGGTTACGACTTCAACAACAATGATCTTTCGATAACTGTCCAAGTATTACAACGATACTACGGCTACTATTTTATTTATGGCATAATGCTATATATATATATATATATATATATATATATATATATATATATATATATATATATATATATATATATAGATAAATATATATGTATATATATAGATAGATATATATAGCTATATGGTTAGATAGTTAGTTATATATATATATATATATATTTACTATAAATAAAACAAAAAAGGAAAGTCGAGAAAAAGAAAAAAAGAAAAAGAAGGAAGATTATATATATATATATATATATATATATATATATATATATATATATATTACTACAAAGGAAAAAAAATGAAATGGCCGAAAAGACATGGGCCCTTGATTCTGTTAACAATTCTCCTATTTATAGGCCAAGCTAGTTAAGGCCGGATCGATCCGGGAAAGGGCCGGATCGATCCGGTGTAATCATTACATTCATCTCCCCTTAATTTCCAATTTTCGGATATAAATTATATATTTTGGAATAAAACTTCTAAAATTCATATCTCGAGTTCTGGATCTCCAAATAACATGATTCAAGAAGAATCGGAAATCACTCGGAAAAATCTACAACTTTCATGAAGGACTCTTCTTCAGAAAATGTCGTTTTGATGAGCCATTCGTTTGTCGAAGATATTTCTCGATTACCACTAAATCAAATCGATTAGCCACTTGACCACTTGACTTAATGATACTTGAGTTGTAGAAGTCCGATTGACGTGATTCAAAATGCGTTGGAAAGCTCTTTCAAAGATCTACAAGTTTCATTAAGGACACTTCTTCAGAAAAAGCCGTTTTAATGAGTCATTTATTCGTCGAAGATATAATTCGTTAGTGGTACTACTAACCACTTAGCCACTTGACCACTTAAGTTAGTGGCACACTCTTATATCCCTAAAAATACCTCTTTTAGGCCTCAAAACGTATCATTACTCGGGATTTTGGTCAACCTATAATTCTGCAATAAACCACCAAAATACCAAGCGTAAATCGACCACGACATTCCGATTTACTAAAATCGGTACAAAAACTTATAAAAACACGATAAAAAAATACGATATTTTATATAATACTTACTAATTACGTATTTTGATAAATCTAAGGAATTAATGACTTGATTTGATACGTAAATGCTCAAAATGGTATCAGAAGTGGGGTGAAATGTTATAATAATAACAGTGAATTTTTCCGTCATCAACAGCAACCTCCTGGATTTGAAGTTAAAGATCAAGAAAATAAAGTGTATAGACTCAACAAAGCACTTTATGGATTGAAACAAGCACCAAGAGCATGGTATGAGACTACATCTCAATTCTTGGTGGACAATGGTTTTACAAAGGCACCATTGACAAGACACTTTTCGTAAGAATCGGTGAAGAGAGCGACACCGCTTTGAGTGCATTTATGTGGATGACATAATATTTGGTTCGAAAATGATTTACTTTGTGAAAAGTTTGCAAATCTAATGAAAAGTAAATTCCAAATGAGTATGATGGGAGAGATGAACTACTTTTTGGGATTGCAAGTTAAACAGATGAAAGATGGAATCTTCATTCATCAAACCAAGTATACCAAAGAGTTGCTGAAGAAGTTTGGTATGGAAAACAGCACTAAGATATCAACTCCAATGAGTACAAACATAATATTGGATGAAGATAAAGAAGGCAAAGATGTTGATCGGACTTTATATACTGAAGGATGATAGGCGATCTCTTTGTACACTTCATCGCCGTGAGACTGATATATCCTTTCTTTGTAGAGTGTTTGTTCAAGATTTCAATCTAAACCTAAAGAAAGTCATTTAGAGTGCGATCAAAAGAGTTCTCAAGTACCTAATGGAGACTTTGGGAGTAGGGATATGGTATTCCAAGGATGGAAGCTTCAAAGTTATATCCTACTCAGATTCGATTATCTTTGGATGCAAAATTGATAGAAAAAGCACTACAGAACTTGTCGAGTTAATGAGAAGTAAGCTGGTCTCCTGGTTCGAGAAAAAGCGAATTCAATATCAACTTCCACTTTGAAAATTTGAATATATATTCTTTGGAAGTTGTTGTGCACAAGTACTATGGTTAAGACAACAATTAAGGGATTATGGAATTGAAGAAAAGGAAATTCCAATCATGTGTGACAACACAAGTGCAATTGCAATCACGAGAAAATCTTTGTTTTGCACTCAAGAACCAAGCACATTGATGTGAGACATCATTTTATAAGAGATCATGTTGAAAAGAAAGATGTGGTGGTCCTATATATCCCTTGAAAATCAACTTGTTGATATTTTCACTAAACCACTTGATAGTGAAAGATTTGCAAAATTAAAGGATTGAACTTGGAATTATAAAAGTTGGTGATAATCAACAATGTCTTGGAATTCACCAAGGGATTAGTCTTTGCTATGTTGGGTGAGCTCACTTAGCAGATTAGTCATTGGTATCAACAATTCCATGTACTTATGTTTGGACAATTGAGCAAATGAGGTTTGCAAGGGTTGGTCTTTGTCATGTTGGGTGAGCTCACTTGTGGATCGGTCATTGGTATTAAACTTCATTTTGTATTATCAATTGAACAAAACAAGAAGAAATCAAGGATCAGCAGAGTCACTTTGTCGTGGTGCTTGAAGAAACTTTATCGTGAGGCTTGAGCCAACCTGGCCGAGGACAACCTGCTTTGAATGGGGCGTTACGGTCAAACTTTACTAAAGTCAAAAAAGCGATTTGGCGGGATATTTATCACGCCTTTATTACCATAGTTACGCGATCCAACGGTTACAAGCGTTATGGAGGAGTTATGGGCCATGTGTCAAGACAACATTTACTCAGATTAATCGTGGTTAACATCAATGTATGCGTGCATCGTGATTACAACTACCGTCTGTCCATATATCTGACTACACTCGTGATTTTCACTACTTGCAAAATCGCTATATCATCCTTTTTTTACTTTGTGTGAACATGATTTACAATCCATATTCTTCATCTCATTCTTCTCATAAAAATGGTGGAAAAGATTGATGTCCAGATTGAATCAAGCCAAAGTGTTAGAGGCTTTGTTGTTGATGCAAACAAAACTGAATTGGCCATTAATATTGGTCGAAGAATAAGGAGGTTTGCAGGCTTGGAAAATAAACTCAATATCAGATTGGAAACAATATCATACACCAATGTTATTGATTTCTGGAAGAACATGGTTGTAGAAGAAGGAACTGAAGCATTCAAGACAACTGTGAATGCAGAGGAAATTGAAGTTTCCCCCAGTCTACTGAGGGAAGTGTTTGGATTTGAGGAAGTAGTGGATGGTCCAGTAAATCCTGAAGCAATGGGACTATCCAAGATGGCTTTTGTTGATCAAATCAAAACAAATACAGCCACCAAATAAATTCCAGGCATCAATTGCAGACATATTGGAAATGATTACAGTCTGCTGAGCAAGCTCATTGCAAAGAACATACTTGGACTGGTTGGAAGCATGGACACTCTATCTGGACCAAAGATAGAATTGATGATGATTATTTGCAGGAGCATGAGATTTGATTGGGCTTGTTACTTCATTCATTACATGAAGAAGGTAGCCAAGGAAGATAAAGAGGGAAAAAGAAAATCCAAGGCCTTGCCCTTAGGATTAATGGTTTGAGACCTCTTTGAATCACTTGGAGGTTCACGATCTTGAACTTTGAGAAGATCAATCGATCTAGATACAAGAAGGAAATTGATTATGCTATTCTGGTCTAAATGATGATGAAGATGTTCTTGACCTGCTGCGATGATGTGATAATGGAGATGATGGTGATCTTGGTGGTGGTGAGCAGTCTGACAAACTAAGAAGAAATCTACTAAACCTGCTGCATCAAAGAAGACTACTGAGAAAAGAAAGGCTGTAGACACAAGGAAGATCACTGAGATCTTAAAGCCTAAGAGGACAAAGAAGCAAACAGCCTGATCGTTAAGTCACGAGGTCAGTGAATCTGAAAGTCTGACCTGCTTTATTCTTTGCTAGAAGAGCTGCTGTTGAGATTACGAGGGAACAACGAGAAGGAAGCTAGTAGAAGAGGAAGTCTACTAGAATCGAAGATGATGAACCACGTTCCAAGAGATGAAAAGAAATTATCCACAAAAAGAAACATGGAAAGGGGAAAGAATTGAAAAACTTGGAGGCACAAAGAGTCCAAGAAGAAGCATCAGTAGAAGAGAAAGAAGAGGCTATTGAGGCAGAGCCCTTGACTATCATCAAGCATGTGGAAATTACTGACTCCTCACCTGAAGAGGTTGTTAAGTCTACTGAAGCTGCACAGGTTGTTGTTGATCAATCTGTTGGAGATATCTGATCGATCGACCCCGAGAGCTCTTTGTAGTATCTATTGAAGACCCACAACAAACCACTGAACCTGAACCTGCTGTGGTAGTTGAAGAATTGGTTGAAGACCCTGCAAGTGTTGCAAGAACTCAGGGGGAAGAGCAGTCTGCTGCTAACCTGGCGATGAGCATGTAAGTCGAGGGGAACCAAGTGTTGTCTGGATGGAAGTAGTAGGCACAAATTTACCACCTCAAAGCAACCTCTTGACTTTCAAACATCATTGAAGAAACAATGAACCTACTTGTTGGAACCTTTGGAGGTCAACAAGGCTCTAAAGTTGCTCAGAAGATCTTTCATGCCCTTTGAAAGGCATGTGAAAGAAAGGAAGAAAGCAGAAGAGTATGTAGATCCGAAACTTGACAAGTTGTTGACTATTTCCAATGGAAGTTTGGTTTCTACAAAGAGACAAAAGCATTCTTGAACCTATGATGACTTTGAAGAATGGGCTTTTAACAAGTTGGGAGTAGAGAATTTGTTGGTCCTAGTTGATACCACTCTGCTTTGCAATCCGCATTGATGGACTTATTTGATGAACAAATGAGAAGAGGAGGGTATCATGTTTTGGGATCAAGAGATGACAATGATGATTCATCCTCATCATCGATTTCGAGAGGTGATTTCCTCCTGGACCGGGAGGAACCAGTGGGGACTGCAATAATAATAGAACCACACCGCACTGTGATCCACCGATCTTGGTAAGTCTGCTGAGGGCCAGCAGACTAGAGAGATGGATGAGGATCTACAGGATCTCACCATGGATGATCTGGAGGCATTGATCAATGAAGGAGTTAATCTAAGTGCTGGTAGGCTAGCTGATGAATCTGTTACATTCCATGTTGTAGAGCATACTGCACAAACTGAACCTGAACAAAGTATGTGGATGAAGAGAAGGTCACTGACTTCAGTGAACCTAGTGCCAGCTCAGAAGAATCTATTGAATATCAAGATGGATTTGACTTTGAGGGCATTCTTACTAAAACTGCCATTATCCTGAACAAGATTGGTCATGCTGAAGGATTTCAAGTGGATAATGAGGCGATATTCAATCCATAAAGAGCTGAAGAGGAGGTACAGGTTCCTGAGTTGCAAACAGCACCTGGACACAGGTTGGAATAGGAGGTACAGGCTGCTGAGTCTCAAACAGCACCTGGACAAAGGTTGGAACCTATTTTGGGTATGGAGGATACCCTTGTTCTTTGAAGAGGTCTTTGTAGTGGAGCCTCACTGGAGACAAGACCACCTTGGAAGGAAAGATCACAGATGATTGCTTTATTAATATGGATGAGCATTTCTTTGGACTATGACTTTAGTGATGAGGAGTTCCAAATGCCGAAGAAGAAAATGTAGATGTTGATCCACCATAGGCATTTGTTCCTATTTTTGAAGAACCAGCCCTTGATCCTATCTTGGAAGAATATCAAGGACCTAATCTCTTTGGATTAGATAGGAGTTGGGCATTGGTTGTGAGCAATCGAGGCCACAATACAATGTTGAGAGCCTCTTGATGATGGCGGCGTAGTGGAAGGATAGTGGTGAGATACGGTAGAAGTTTTGAATGAGTTAAGGACTGTGAGGCATGATATGCAATGATTAAGAACTCAATGAATAGACAGGAAGAGAGATTTGAAGAAGCGATGAAAATGGTGAATGAAAGCAGACAATCTACTAGTCTGATTGCTTCAAACTTCACATCTACTCAAAATGTTTGTGAATGATCTCGATACTAGATGTGAGGGAATCAAGGTTGGAAATCTTTGCAAAGAGAAGTTTACGAAAGACCAATTTATTTCCATCCATCGAAACTTGACAACCTTGTCGCTACACTAAGCTCGCCGAGGTCTTTGGAACATCTCAACTCTTTGGATTGGATCCTAAAGTTCTTGAGAGGATCAATCTCTGGAACAAACTTTGCAATCGAAGATTCTGCGATTGACACAAGCGAGATTATGGAAGGACAATCGAATAATCTGGTTATCTCACAGTGAGTGTTCATGGCCTAATGTCCCGGTTTGTTGATGATGTCACTAAGGGGAAGAGGGCCAAGCAAAGCAGACAACAAAAGAGGCTGCAAGACTTTTTGCACAAAAGAGATGGACAGATGAAACCAATGCTTTCAGGCAACCTGCACCTGGCAGAGTCCAGCTTACTGATGATCTCTTTAGACAGTACAAGAAAGAGTACTACAACAGGAGGAAACCTTATCAAGACAAGGGGTTTCATGAAGGACTCAACTCTTTCTTGGGACTAAAATTTTGGGAGGCAAGGATTAGAGCCTTATGGGCAAGCAGCAGCAGGTGGTGGCGAAGTGGAAGAGGTGGAAGAAGTGGCAGAGGTGATAGGAACTTGCCTATCACAAAAGCAAAGGATTCACTTGAAGAGTTTAAGGAACTATACATGAAGTTTGGATTCAGAGTGAATCAAATCAATCTTCTCCTTCCTGAAGCATGGAAGTGGTGGAAAGAGGTCAATCCCTACATTGATTTTACACTGATTGAAAATGAATGGATGAGGGATATGATAGTAGAAATCAGGGCCTACCAAGAACAAGTGGAGAAGGCCGGACAAGAAAGAGAAAGAAAGCGATAGATCAAACATACTTTAAGCGCATTATGTTTTTCTTTGATTCTAGAGCTGTAATATCTTTGAACAAATGTTTATAATGAAAGATGACTATATTTGTTCTGTTTTTGTTTTTATCTTTTGCTTTCTTTGTTAGGTGAGGATAGTGGCATCATCACCAAAAGTGGGGAAATTGTTAGACTATTTCTATGTTTTGATGATGAGTGCGGACTATTTGTTATAGTGCAAAGGCAAAAAGATGTCTAGATCAAATGTATAGGTTTATTAGAGTTTGATTTATAAATAGGTTTGATCAAACAAGCCTTTGTAAAGAAAGGTCTTTGAATGATATCGATGATGGCGATCCATATCGATGGGGTAGATAGGTCGATGAGACTAGTCTGGAACCTCGCCTTGAAGGCGAAAGGTGAGGTTCAAACTCGATTCTGAAGGCTAAGGGATCAAACTTAGTAATTTAAGTTAAGGATATTGAATCGAGAATTTAGGCAAGTCTGTGATGACCTAAAGCGATTACATATACCTTGTGAAGAAGGTCTAAGTTCCACAAGTTGGATGATGTTTGGAACTTGGTTATTATTAAAAGGTGTAATCTAACTTCACAAATAAAAGTTAGATAAAAGAAATCGGTGCATTGTATTTTTACACAAAGACAATTTCTTCAAACAGATGATGAACTTCTTTGATAATATACCTCGGTTAATTCAAGATTATATTGGAAGATTACATGGATAAGGATGACCAACTACCTCGACTTATCAAAGAAATCAAAAAGTGAGATTAAAAGAACGTTGGGATGATTGAGATCTTTATCCAATGGTTATAAGTCAAAGGTGGGATGATTTGCCTTTGTCAAAAGGAATTTGGCGATTAATGTCGATCCTATGAATAGTGATGAATGCAAATCAAATGGGACAAAAACAAAGGCGGTTACATTTGAATTTCAAATACAAGTCACATGCATTCCTACCTATAAATAGAGGACTTTCAACTCAGAAAATTAAATTTTGCAACCGATGAAATGCGATACTTGGTAATCTGCGATACCTCATGAACTCTCTTGATAATGATGAGTCTCTCGACAGATTGAGTTTCTTTGAATTTGTGCAATGGAATTATATCAAAATTAAGCCTTAATACTTGTTGTTAAATATGATACTAAGTATTAGATACTCGGTAGTGCAAGTGTGTGATTTGATTTGCTAGATTCGAGTAGGTTGATGTGTAAAATAAACTAAGTGCGAGAATGTAAATCTTTGAAAGTAAGTAGGCAGATTTTATAATGGTTCCGTGGTGGTAAATCTGTCACCCACTCTTCTCTTGTGATGTTGGAGGAAATTCACTAGAGATCTTTGATGTAGCTTTTACAAAGATTCCTAAGTTGCTTGTCCTTCACCAATAACTATGGCTTCACAAAGCTAAAATCGGGAGCAGGTAAGATTGTGCTGCTCTGAGTCTTCCACTTTGGTCCTTGAAGGGTAGGATTGCCTCTTCACCAGCTCCACCACAAACAACAGTCTTTCACACAACTGTGCTTCACTATCTTCAGCAGGTTCTTTATAAAATAAAGATTGAATCAAATAAATGATTCAGTTGTAGCAGCTTGATTAGGATGATGTAATCAGTAGCTTGCAGTCTTCAAGTGTGTGTACTTGATGTAGCTTGAATGTAGAAAACACTTGAAGAATTTCTCTGGATCAGTAGCTTTAAGTTCAGTAGGTTCAGCAGGGTGTTTTTCAGCTCAGAAAATTATCTCTTCAAGTTTATCAAATTTTCTCTATATCATCATCATGTTTCTGAGTTGAAAGTCCTCTATTTATAGGTAGGAATGCATGTGACTTGTATTTGAAATTCAAATGTAACCGTTCCTTGTTTTTGTCCCATTTGATTTGCATTCTGTCTCTATTCATAGGGTGACCTTTGTCGCCGTAATTCCTTTTTTTGATCAAAGATCTGGCCCACCCTTTGACTTATAACCATTGGATAAAGATCTGAATCATCCCAACGTTCTTTTAATCTCAGCCTTTGATTTCTTTGATAAGTTAGAGGTAGTTGGTTGTCCTTATCCATGTAATCTTCCAATATAATCTTGAATTAACCGAGGTATATTATCAGTAGGTTCATCAGTCTGCTGAGATATATACCTATCAGTCTGCTGAACAACAATTTGCTGTGTATAAAATACAATGCAGCTGATTTCTTTTATCTAACTTTTATTTGTGAAGTTTGATTACACCTTTTAATAATAACCAAGTTCCAAACATCATCCAACTTGTGGAACTTAGACCTTCTTCACAAGGTATATGTAATCAGTTTAGGTCATCATAGACTTGCCTAAATTCTGATTCCATATCCTTAACTTAAATTACTAAGTTTGATCCCTTAGCATTCAGAATCGAGTTTGAACCTCGACCTTCTTCTTGAGGTTCCAGACTAGTCTACCCTACTGATATGGATCAGTCTGCTGATATCATTCAGCAGCCCTTTACAGTGCTTGTTTGACAAACCTATTTATAAATCAAACTCTAATAAACCTATACATTTGATCTAGACATCTTTTTGCCTTTGCACTATAAAAGCTAGTCTAGCACTCATCATCAAAACATAGAAATAAGTCTAACACCATGGATTGTTGTATTTTGAAGTTTAACGATGTTTGTATTTTTAACTGCCTTCTGCATCTTATTTTCTTGAATCTTTGCAGAATTGTAATCACCGGAATCCTTGACACTCCATTCCAAAACGGAAAACGTAATCTGGATGCCTGCTTCGATATCGTATGTTTCTTTATTTACCGATTGCTTGGATGTCGTATGTTTCTTTCACTTCTTGAATGACGTTTTTTTGTTTGTTTGCTTTTGTGTTTTGTGTTTTTTTCCTTTTTCTTGGAAAAGTTCTTAATGATCGTGTGGAAACTCAGTTTACTTTTCACTCTTATTTTCAATCTAATGTGTCTATAGTTTTGTTGATTCTGAGTTAACCTTTTTATTCTAGTGGTTGAGGTCCTTTTGGAGGGTTGATGATGGGTGATGTTGTGCAGACAGGATTCGTGGAGTTTTTCCTACTTCTTCTAAACACGGTAATCTGAACGGAGGATGAGGAGATATACTAAAAAAAACATCTGTCAAACCATTTCCCAGGCCATGTCTCTGTCAACAACTCCCCACGATTAATGACAATCGATTTGTTTGCCTTTTTGTGATCGTTTTCTTTTTATGTTGTCTGTAACAATTGGAAGACATGGGGATTCAAACTCGGAATGGAAAGGATGTGTATTGAAACTCTGAAATGAATACTACAACGCTCATTTATGTTACTATAACGTTCATTTATGTTTCAGAGTTGATTTAAGATTTATGTTTGTGTAGTATTCGTTTCAGATTTATGTTACTATAACGTTCTCTGTGCATTGCACGGGTTTCCTACTAGTATTATATATATATATATATATATATATATATATATATATATATATATATATCAATTGAAAGTTGAAACAACAGAATCTACGTACTTACCAATCAATAGTAAGGTGATGGGGTGATAGATAAACGCCGCGGCCATAGATTCCATTGTGAGTTGCTTCACTAAAATAACCACGAGAAAGTATTGAAACGATCTGAGCCTTGGAAGCACTAAACCATGCCTGCC
This sequence comes from Gentiana macrophylla, assembly GCA_026214975.1. NCBI lineage: Eukaryota > Viridiplantae > Streptophyta > Magnoliopsida > Gentianales > Gentianaceae > Gentiana > Gentiana macrophylla. The sequence continues at coordinate 80,237,264 of CM047807.1, read as the reverse complement.
TCAAATTAGCATTGCCATTCCCCCCAATCTCTTCATGTGTCTTTGTTTAACTCTGAATTCTGAAATGCTTTTGTCTTTCCCTGCCAATATGAGCTCAAGCAAGAATTGTTATGTATACATACAACTTCTGAACTTCAGTTTGTAAATCAAATCCTTCCAAATCCAAAAGGAACTGTTCCTTGATATGCAGGTGAAGCTCATCGTTTTCATCAAGTCGGATAAAATCAGATCCAAACATACCCATCAATGTGTTGGAAAGGTGTCCTAAACCCAATCGGGTTGGACCGGATCCGACCGGGTCGGGTCATTTACAGTATATTTAGTTCATGTAATAACTTTATTATGATTAATAAAAGCACTTATGTTATTATATATTGTTTATCTTCATATTGTTTGTTGCATATATATATAGTAACGTCCCTAGTATCAATCTGTGATAGAGAAACCATGATAGTGATTATGGTTGATGAGATCTCTAATCACTATAACAAGGTTGGTACTTAAATGTCTCTGGTCTTATATATTGTCAAAAGGGACATTGATAGTATAATCAGACTAGCACGTATTGGATGTCTTCTATCTTTTAGAAGGTAGGGATAGATCTCGTCTATCGAAGTGTAGAGACACTTTGGGTCATGCGTGGACGTGTATTAGAGAATGCGTACGTTAGACTGAACCACTTACATTAAGTGTCACACTATGTGGCGGTTGTGTAATTATCCTTTTGACCGGAGTCTTCATGGCATCACGGTGTGGGTTGTCATGCTTTGACACTATTGAGATTTCTCCTATCCACGGAGCGATCATGCGGTAGTGATTGGGTGTGATATTGAAGCATGCGGAGTATACATGATTGGTCGTCCGGGAATCGCGTATCCTATGATTAGGATCGAATATCCGAAATGGCCTTCTTATAAGGAATGTCTAGCTCTCGAGAATCTTTGCAAAGTGGGAGTAAATGTGTTATTCCGAGAGAGCATGATATCCAGATTATAAGATACGATCGTCAATGTATTGACACTCGAGATAAGATCGTATGGATATTATTACAGCGGTAGGATTGTAACTTACACGGTAACTGCTTCACATGAAAGGTAGTAGTCATTGCTTTTGACTCTTCCGATGATTGGGGGTCACGGTGTGTTGCTAGACGCTATCCCGTGATCGTTAGGTATGAAGGGCATTTTAGTAAATTGCTCTTTGTGTCTACGGCCAACATATTCGGAAGCCTATCGGGTCACACACATATGAACATCAAGTCGGATTAAAATGCGGTTATAGTTGATAACCAAATAAGGAAAGTTTATCTCTAGACTATAAAGGTTATAGTGGTAAATTAATATGGTGGTATTTATTTATTATGAATAAATTAAATACAAGATATTAATTATATATAAATTATATTAATTAAAGAATATTCGGAAGCCAATTAATTGGCATATGGAAGGCACTTTTGAGTGTATAAGATACACTTGGATTGTGCACTTTAATTAATGAAGATTGCCATAATATTAATATAGGATATTAATTGATTTTGGAAAAATAGATTTATGGTAATAAGATAATTATAATCAATATATGATATTGACAAAATAAATTATAATTAAAGAGATAAATCAATCTAGTTGATTTTCCTTATTTTATTGGAAAAATGTTTTCTTCTCCTCCACACCATATGGGGCGCCCCAACCACTATATATAGGAGGTGGGTGTCAAGCTCTTTTGTACATCACAATTGCAAGAGTTCATAATTCTTGTGTAAAATAGAGAGCCTTCCATAGTGAGTTTGTGGTGGAAGAAAAGGTCCGGTCTAGCAGCCGGAGTTTTTCCGATAGCAATCCAAGCAGGATTCCGGCAAGAGGTTCGTGTGGATTAGCGACAGAGGCCGGACACGTGGACGGCTTGCGCATTGAACTACTCTCCGTTGGCGGTCAAAGCGACGATCTTATAGATCATCTGAGGTATAACCGTCAAACTACTTAACGTGTTTATTGCATTAAACGAAGAACGATCTAGAAAAGGAAATCAAAATTTTAAATTCCACTGCGTTAAACTAGTGATTTCCAAACAGTCGTAGCAGAGCCAGACTTCGAGCTTAAGCAATAAGCATAATTTAATTGCGTAGTATTTAATCGATAGATGCAAGATTTAAATCACGAAACGTTGAAACAAAAAAAAATTAGGGTTCATGAGGGGTCGGCCGACTGGCGGCGCCCCCCTTCCTCTGCGGCGGCGGCGGCGGCGGCGGTAACCCTAGGGTTGCCGTCCGTCGGCTCTTCTCTTCCAATGGGGGAGATCAACCCTTTTCATTTTGTGATATTTTATTGTTCATAGATATCTCGTTTGTTTAGTTGTGTCATATGGCCAACCAATGGTTCAAATAGTTTGGACCATTGGGAAACCATATGGCATGTTGGCTTTTCCAAATTTTGATTTGGAATAGGCCTAGGCCCTTTTCAAATATTTGATTTGTAAAAGGCTGAGCTCAAGCCACTTCAAAATTTTGATTTTGGAAAGTGGCAGGCCTAAACCAAAATAATTTGGACTTTCCAAATATTTGATTTGGAATGCACTCCAGCAGCTTTTCAAATATTTGATTTGTAAAGGCTTAGTTTGCAAGCCACTTCCAAAATTTTGATTTGGAAAGTGGCCAGGCCTAAGCTAAATTTAGTTTTGGAAAGGAAACAAATAGGAGACTTTATAATTTTAATTCTATATTTTGAATAGTTCAAATTTAATTAAAATTGAAATCGATTTAAAAATTAAATGTTAATTTTAATTTTCGATTAAGTCATATAATTAATTAAAAGTTATTTAATTATTTGACGTGATAAAATAAAGACGCATGAGTAGTAGTAGTTAAAATTAGAATTTAATCTTTTTCATAAGATAAAATTGTATGGATTAGAAGTGTAGATATAATGTGATTATATGGACCGATTGATCATGGAATTTCAACCAATAGGATAGATGGGAATGTTTTCTTTATGTTGGTTTTTGAAAAAATTGTCCTAGGCCGTTATGAAGAACGTGACCTAGTTTACTTTTTGCAATTATCCCATTTCGTTAGCTCCCCGTGTGCGGCGGGGGTGTAATTATTTATTATGTAACAAGAATGGAGCAATAAGTTGAAGACCAAGGAGAGATAAAGAACCCATTGGCGACAAAGCAATAAAGATCCTATTGGCGGTTGCGAGATACCCTTAGTTTGTGACCAGCGGTTTAAATCGGTTTGTATTCGAAACCGCACCTAGGAAGAGTCCATGATCATACCGGTTATTTTATGCGCGGAATGTTGTGTATGTTTTACTTTATATGATATCGTAGCAATATGCACATAGTAGATGAGACCATAATTAAATCAAATTAATTAAGTGAATTAATTTAAAATTATTCCCACGCTTGTAAATCGAGCCAAAATTGTCTCCCAATATTATAATGACGGTGAAGAGCCTTTGTTGGATCCAAGCGATAGGCCCACGTCGGGAGTTGACCTACCACGGGTATATCGTCATTATTGAGATATGATCGCTATGAGATCTCATGAATATTTGGGTTACGACTCGACTAAGAATCTTGCGGTGATTGGCCCACGTCAGGACCGTTTGATTTTAGAGACAAGGGGTGGCTATCACATAGAGATGTGAATTGTCAAAGAGTTGACTAGTCAACCAATGGGAATCGAATAAGATTCGATCGGTAATTAGTACCCACCTTCGAAATTGACCCGATCGATCGGCCCACGTCGGGGATCGAGTCAACTAGATAGGATTCCATCCACTAAAGAATTGTTTAAATTCTTGAAAGCCAATTGGGAATAGTTGGCTAGTGGGAGTAAAACCTTATAAAATTTTTAAGTGCAAATTTAGGGTTTTTTATACATGAGCTTTTACTTATTCTATCTTTATTTATTGTTGTAGAAAATGTCAAACAAATTGAACCTTCGTTTTATCATCGAAAACAAGCTTGACGAAACTAATTTTCTCGATTGGGAAAGAAACCTCAAAATCGTTTTGAGGCACGAGAAGATTGGCTATGTCTTGGATGAGGCCCTACCAGAAAAGCCCGCTGAGGGTTCGGCTGCAGATGTTGTCGATAAGTACAACAAGCACTGTTCTGAAAGTACTGATGCTACATGCATCATGCTTGCTACTATGACACCGGAACTGCAGAAACAGCATGAGTCTATGGACACCTACTCTATCATGGTCCACCTGAAGGAACTTTATGCTTCTCAGTCTCGAACTGAGAGGTACGAGGTCTCGAAGGCCCTGTTTAGTTGTAAGATGGCATCTGGGACTGCTGTGGGGTCACACGTGCTTAAAATGATCGGGTACATAGAGAGGCTTGGGAAGCTGGGCCACAAGTTGGAACGAGAGTTGAGTATTGACTTGATTCTGCAATCTCTACCTGATTCATTCTCACAGTTCGTGATGAACTATCACATGAACAAGATAGATTGCTCCATTGCGGAGTTATTGAACATTTGAAGGCTCGCGAGAGGCACCGTGGGGAAGGGAAAGCAAGTGTTGCTTTGGTCACTTCAAGCAAGGGCAAGGCAAAAGCCAGAAAAAGTCCAAGAAGGCGAAGGTCGCACCTAAGCCAACGCCTAAGATAGCAAAAGACAAATCCAAGGATGCTTGCTTCAATTATGTGAGACCGGACATTGGAGGAGATATTGCAAAGGCTTCTTGAGTACCAAGAAGAAGCATTCTCGATGCTTCGACTTGTGTATATTTATGATTGAGATCAACATTACTTCTTCTAAGTTTAACCACTTTGGGTATTAGATCTGGTTGTGGTTCTCATATTTGTACGAATATGCAGCACTAAGAAGAACTAGAGATCCGAGGAAAGGAGAGGTGGACCTACGCGTTGGAAATGGAGCAAGTGTTGTTGCTACCGTGGCCGTAGGAGTTTATTTTCTTTCATTGCCCAAGTGGGCTAGTACTAGAACTTAATAATCGTTATTTTGTTTCCGCTTTCTTACGAAGAGCATTATTTCTATTTCTGCATTAGATGTTGATGGATTTTCTTTTACGTTTGAGAATAAATGTTGTTCTTTTCACGTGATGGAATCTTTTATGAATCTTGGCATACTTAGCAATGGTCTCTACATATTAGATATGAATGTTGACGTACTTAATATAAATAACAAGAATGCCAAAACAAATGACTTGAATGAATCCTACTTATGGCATTGTAGACTTGGCCATATAAATAAGAATCGCATTTCCAAACTCTATAAAGATGGAATGCTGGATCAATTCGATTATGAATCGTTTGATACATGCGAGGCTTGTTTACTTGGCAAGATGACAAAGTCACCTTTTAGTGGCAAAGGGATAAGATCCAATGAATTGCTTGAGCTCATACATACTGATGTATGTGGCCCAATGTCAATCCAGGCCAAAGGAGGATACTCTTATTTTATCACTTTCACTGATGACCATTCTCGATATGGTTATATATACTTAATGAAGTATAAATCTGAAGCCTTTGAAAAGTTCAAGGAGTTCAGAAGTGAAGTGGAAAAGCAACTAGGTAAAGAAATCAAAACACTTCGATCCGATCGAGGCGGAGAATACCTAGATGGAGAGTTTCAAGATTATTTGAAGGAGAATGGGATTCTACCTGAATGGACCCCTCCTGGGACGCCACAGATGAATGGCGTCTCTGAGAGGAGGAACCGCACCTTGTTAGACATGGTGCGATCCATGATGAGCTATGCAGTTCTTCCAAAATCGTTTTGCGGGTATGCTCTAGAAAGCGCATCCTATACATCAAACGAGTTCCATCAAAGACTTGTTGATTCTACACCATACGAGGTATGGGCCAAGAAGAAACCAAATCTGGCATATCTTAAACCTTGGGGTTGTCCAACTTATGTGAAGCGGATGATGCCTGACAAATTAGAGGCCAGATCCGACAAATGTCTGTTTGTGGGATATCCTAGAGAAACTAGAGGATACCAATTTTACCATCCTGAGGAACAAAAGGTGTTTGTTGCCAGGACTGGCCACTTTCTAGAAAAAGAGTTTATTCTGTGTATAGGGTCGGTGGGAGTAAAATTGATCTTGAAGAAATTCGAGAACCACTTACGGATAACGATCCGTTGATGGAAAGTAGAGGAGGCACCGCGATGCGGATGTGGGGCCACCCTCTACCTAGACACACTAGCACCTCGAAGATCCACCAGGGAACGCCGTGAACCTGAAAGGTACACGGGCGTGTATCTCATGGAAGATGAGGACCCTAGAACTTTTGAGGAAGTGCTATTAAGGCATGACAAAGAGAAATGGCTGGAAGCCATGAATTCTGAAATGGAATCCATGAAAGACAACCAAGTTTGGAACTTAGTTGATCCACCTGAGGGAATAGTTCCCATAGGGTGTAAATGGGTCTTTAAGAGAAAGACCGACATGGACGGTAACGTGACTACCTACAAGGCTAGGTTAGTGGCAAAGGGTTATAAGCAAAGACAAGGAGTTGACTATGATGAAACCTTTTCGCCTGTTGCCATGTTAAAATCAATTAGAATTTTGCTCGCTATATTGCAAGATATCATGATTACGTAAATCCGCAGATGGATGTGAAACAAACTTTCCTTAACGGGAACACCGTCTGAGGAAGTGTTTATGACACGACCGAGGTTTCACAACCAATGACGCTGGGATGGTATGTAAACTGCAAAGATCCATTTATGGATTAAAGCAAGCTTCTCGGAGTTGGAATCTTCGCTTTGATGAGATAATCAAACAGTTTGATTTCATCAAGAACGAAGATGAGCCTTGTGTTTACAAGAAGGTTAGTGGGAGTGCCATTGTGTTCCTAGTGCTTTATGTAGACGACATATTGCTCATAAGGAATGATGTGCCTATGTAAAAATCAGTCAAAGCTTGGTTATCCAAGAACTTCTCAATGAAGGACTAGGGTGATGCAGCCTATATTCTAGGAATAACGATCTATAGAGATAGATCTAAAAGGTTGCTTGGTCTGTCGCAATCCACCTATATAGACAAGATGCTGAAGAGATTCAGCATGGAGCAGTCCAAGAAAGGATTGCTACCCATGTCACATGGGGTCTACCCTGTCGAAGGAATGAGTCCTAAGACAGAGGAGGAAAGGGCACAAATGAGTAAGGTCCCTTATGCTTCGGCAATCGGGTCTATCATGTATGCCATGTTATGCATAAGACCAGATGTCTCGTACCCTCTTAGTATGACTAGTAGGTACCAGTCCAATCCAGGTGAGGGTCACTGGATTGCTGTTAAGAATATCCTCAAGTACTTGAGACGTACTAGGGATATGTTCCTGGTTTTCGAGAACGATGATTTAGTATTACGAGGTTACACAGATGCCAGTTTACAAACTGACAAGGATGACTTTAAGTCACAATCTGGATTTGTTTTCACGCTTAACGGCGGAGCAGTGAGCTGGAAGAGTTCCAAGCAGGAGACTACTGCAGACTCTACAACAGAAGCCGAATACATAGCAGCCTCGGAGGCGGCAAAGGAAGCAGTTTGGATGAAGAAGTTCATTACTGAACTTGGTGTGGTTCCTCCATTGAAGGTCCAGTGCCTCATCTTCGTGATAAAAATGGAGCGATATCTCAGTCAAAGGAACCAAGGTCTCATCAGAAGTCCAAACATGTGCTACGGCGCTATCACTTGATTAGAGAGATAGTAGATAGAGGAGATGTAAAGATAGAGAAAGTCCACACGGTTGATAACATAGCTGATCCGTTAACCAAGGCATTGTCTCAAGCTAAGCATGAGAAACATGTTCACTTGCACGGGCTTAGGCATATGGGTGATTGGCTTTAGGCCAAGTGGGAGATTGTTGGAAAGGTGTCCTAAACCCAATCGGGTTGGACCGGATCCGACCGAGTCGGGTCATTTACAGTCTATTTAGTTCATGTAATAACTTTATTATGATTAATAAAAGCACTTATGTTATTATATATTGTTTATCTTCATATTGTTTGTTGCATATATATATAGTAATGTCCCTAGTATCAATCTGTGATAGAGAAACCATGATAGTGATTATGGTTGATGAGATCTCTAATCACTATAACAAGGTTGGTACTTAAATGTCTCTGGTCTTATATATTGTCAAATGGGACATTGATAGTATAATCAGACTAGCACGTATTGGATGTCTTCTATCTTTTAGAAGGTAGGGATAGATCTCGTCTATCGAAGTGTAATGACACTTGGACTGTATGTGGACGTGTATTAGAGAATGCGTACGTTAGACTGACCCACTTACATTAAGTGTCACACTATGTGGCGGTTGTGTAATTATCCTTTTGACTGGAGTCTTCATGGCATCACGGTGTGGATTGTCATGCTTTGACACTATTGAGATTTCTCCTAACCACAGAGCAATCATGCGGTAGTGATTGGGTGTGATATTGAAGCATGCGGAGTATACATGATTGGTCGTCCGGGAATCGCGTATCCTATGATTAGGATCGAATATCCGAAATGGCCTTCTTATAAGGAATGTCTATCTCTCGATAATCTTTGCAAAGTGGGAGTAAATGTGTTATTCCGAGAGAGCATGATATCCAGATTATAAGATACGATCGTCAATGTATTGACACTCAAGATACGATCGTATGGATATTATTACAGCGGTAGGATTGTAACTTACACGGTAACTGTTTCACATGAAAGGTAGTAGTCATTGCTTTTGACTCTTCCGATGATTGGGGGTCACATGTGTTGCTAGACGCTATCTCGTGATCGTTAGGTATGAAGGGCATTTTAGTAAATTTCTCTTTGTGTCTACGGCCAACATATTCGGAAGCCTATCGGGTCACACACATATGAACATCGAGTCGGATTAATATGCGGTTATTGTTAGGTGTAGTGCCCGAAAGACAATTTGTGTAATTGTTTTTAGTAATGGATGACAGATTTTATCTCACCTTATTACTTGCTTTGTGCTTGTAAGTAATACACTGCTGCAAACCCTAAGTATATCATTATGTAATCGCTTAACTCAAAGGCATGGCATGCACGTGAGGATTGAGTTAGTGGTGATATACTTAAATCTGTTAGTCCGTGGTGAACTTAATCGAGTTTAGGGTCTCTTGATTAAAACACCAATAATGCGCCTGAACACCTTAGGGTGTGATAGTCTTATCCGGATTTGTCGGTAAAGGGTACCTACGTGGGGCATTTATATATGATGGCATTCATATAGGATTTGGACCGATTTAATCTGTATTTCTCGGTATAATTCCGTAATCGAGGAATCTTATTAAATCATTAGATGATCATATATGGATCAACCTTAATCCTCGAGGTGATCACAGGATTTCGCTTGTCCGGGGTAGTGTTTGATGTGTTAGTTACGGTTCACTTTAATATGTGTTCCAAGCCACTTCTCATTGGCACTATCTCCAGGATGAGTGAGTAGTTCTCGATTTTCACAGACATGGAATCCATTCCTTCTGCTGGGAAGTATAGAGACAGATCCTTATTTGTTAGCCCTAAGAAAGTGATCGATCCCGGGAGTTCACATTTGACTAATTAGCTACTAGTCGATATGTGTACTAATTGATCATCGAGGGGTTGATGGTAAATAAGGATAAGATATTTCGAGTCGGGTTCACGGAGACTTCCCACTCGAATGGACAAATCTATGGAGGTTAATCCGTATGTAGTGATTATATCAATGGACGCTTATTCACTCTATGGGTTGAGTATAAGTATACATCTATAATCGGTAGAGTTCGGCCGGGTTTATGGTGGCGTAATCCCGGAATTAATAATTTATATTCTGTTTGATGAATATTAATTATTGGAGCTACTAGTTATAGTCCATGGTCCCCGATGTAGCTCACGTAATTCGGACTAATAATCTTGTTACTTGGGCCTCATTGATAATTAATTGGCTGGGCTGATTAATTGATATGCATGGATATTATTTAGTTGGACTAAATAATATTATACACATAAAAGACATTTTATGTGGGCTTTTTATACCCTAATGTGGCGCCATTTTTAAGTTCTTTTTAGCACAAGAATTATTTTTCTTGTGTTATGGAAAATAAAAGATATTCTTGTTATATGATTGGTTGGATGACTTGTTATTTGATTTCCTATTGGTCAATACATGTCACAATTAGTCATTAAGGAAAATATCTTTTATTTTGTTTAATTAATTATTTGTTTAATTAATTAATACTTGAGACTCAGGATTTACTCTCCTATAAAAGGAGAGTTATTCCAAGGGTAAATGGCATTGGAAATTTCGACTTCACCACATCAAAAGAGAGAAAAATTTGTTTCTCTTGTCTAGGGTTTTAGAAGAAGAAAAACTCTAAGTTTTTCTTGGTGTTTATATCGAGGAGGTTCGTAGTATCAAGAAGGGTGTCCACCAACCGCCGTTTGGAGAACACATCGGAAGATCTTGGCTTCTCTTCCTACTATTGGTAACATGGTCTTAACCCCCTTGTAGTAGTTTAAGTCCTTTAATTATGTATTGTGGTATATGAATCGTGATCCATCCGCTGCGCATAGATCTAATTCGTTTAGATCTGAGAACCTGCATCCTTTCATGTGGTATCAGAGACAGGTTCCACGATTTATATAGTCATAATCGTAGTTAAACGATTTAAAGGAGTGGAATTGCATGTAGGTGATATTTTACTTATTATTATGCATTAATAATTTTTAAATTGCTATGGTTGAAAAGATGGATTGGGGTTGGCACCGTTTTCCCGTTAGATCTATTGTAAACTCATATAAACGATGAAAATTCGTTCATATGAGTATAGGAAATTATGTAATTTATTTATTATTGCAAGTTTAATTTCCTGTAAATAGATCTGTTTAGTAGCTGTATAGTGTTTTCGTTTTTTCCGTTGTTTGAGCCGTTAAAACGAAGATCCTTCCGGTCAGAATTAATATTAGAAGTTGATGAACAATCCCACAAAATTTGGCGTCGATCAGAGTCCGTTTGGGTTTCCGTTCGTTGCTGCGAAGTGGCTGCTGTAACAGAAAAACGCAGGATTCACAGAAACCCTAACTGTGACTTCTTCGATTTTCTGGGAACAATTGGACCGTTCAAATTAAAATCCGACCGGTCAGATCGATAATCATGGAGTTTTGGACGTGAGATAAAATTTTCAGGACGATCGGGATTCATATTGATCCCTGATCGGCCTCGGGAAGTATATGATGTGCTGCTGTAAGAGTCTGTTTCAGCAGCAAGTTGGGCGGCTCACTGAGGAAGATTGACAAGTCAAAGCTCCGATCCGACCGTCCATCTTGAAGTCCGAAGAATGAAGATCAGATCTGGAAATTTGCGTCCCGATCCGAGTTCGTTTGATATGCCGATCGTCGAAGATTCTCAACAGCTGCAGATTAGGGTTTTAATTTATTTTCGAATAGATTAGTTACGGGGGTGCCAACGGTCCATCTCGGTGTTTATTTTCCGCACTAGTATACATGTGTAGATTGTATGAGTAGAATCGGAAAATTGCCATGACATGCATCATATCATGAATTCCACTCCATATGCATACATGTAGAAATTAATTCGAGGAATTAGTTAGGCATGTATAAAACACACGATTAGTTTTAATTAATTGTTTGATATTAATTAGAAACTAATTAGGTAAAACCGAGGAACAAGGGTTTTTCAATCGTCGAGGTTGGGTGATGGATTCTCGGTGAATCCCACTCTGCGAAACCATAAGGAGTAAAATCCGAAACCTCGTGGTTAAGGTGTTGGATTCTCGGTGAATTCCACCTTACCCAAGACGAGATTACGCTTTTGTTCCGTAGTGTCACGTGAAAGTTTGATGTTTAAGGATTGATAATCACGGGCAAACAGGTTCGAAAGTGGTTTAACCACGGTTGGGTGGTCAACAAGAGCTACGGCTCAATCGACTTCACCCTCCACGTGTGGCGCGTTTGCACGGGTGCGGCAATATCGAGCCATCCAAGAGCCACTATGGCTCAACGGACTCTCCTAGCCTTGACCCGTCCGACGGCCACATATGTTCTAACGAATAGGTCGGGTGGGCTAGCTCACATAACCGACAACATACGGGCCTATGATTTATTGTTCCTTAATGTAACATCAAGTCCAAAAACGTGATCAAGAAACCCACCACTTTTTCAAAATATTGAGTGGGAGCGGGAGAGGCGACGGCCGACCCCACGGCCTCATTGTTGACACAAGCAACGTGAGAGAATGGTGACGCCTCGTGTCGCTCGGGACCGCCTCCTAAGGAAGGCCTTCACCGCTATCAAAATTCAAGGCTTGGTCTCGAAAGGATAGGATTTTGGGTACTCGCTGGTCACCGACCGACCCTAAGGCGGCACACTCGGGTCTACCTAAAAATCTGAGACAAGAGGTCACACTCATAAAGGGTATTTTTGGTAGTACCTGGCTGAAAAAGGAAAGGTGATTGACGATCACAAATGAGATGTTCGATTCTCAACTCGATCTTCAATATTAATCGAAACCTCTTTGACCTACCCTAAGGCGGCATTGAGGCATTAGATTAAATCCTTGGAACGGTAGGATAGACTATAAGTACTTAGTTTATGTTCCTAAAATTTTAGTAGTGTATGATTTGGATTTAATTTTCTGTCAATTTTATTTACAACTGTTATATATATCTCTAAGGTGCTAGGATTGCTAGTGTAAAATTGACTAGTAATGACTTCGTTAAAAGTGGTAAGTAACTAGAACGTTGTATTTATTAATCTCACATGCGATTAATTTTTCGAAGAGATATTTCTTTTGAAGCCTTCAAGACTTAAGTGACGTAAATAAGTATGTCATCATTTGTCACTCAAGTGAGCGAGAGACAACCGTAGTTAGTTTGAAAGATGATTGGGACAACAAAATTCTTCTAGTGAATTTTAATTGTGTAGTGTCTACACGAGAAATTTTCTAATAAAAATTGGAGAATCATAAATTTAAGTGTCGCTTAGTTAGACGGTATTTGGAACCGATAAACTAGTGGGAACTTTTATCTTATGTTTTTCTAATTTATTAGAAAATTAGTCCCCTTTGGGTAACACTTTTAGACATCCCACAGTTCACGAGTAGTGTCTACTCAATTGAATCGCTAGTTCAAGACTATTTCCTTTTAAGGAAAGTTGAGAATGGGAAAGAATGTCTATAAGTGTTAATCATCTTAACTAAAGTTTTGAGGCTAAACCGAAACATTAATTAAAGAAAGTATAGGATAAGGAAAGTGATTTGGATCACTAACCAATGAATCTTAGCGACTTTCTTAACCGAGTAACTTGACTCGGTAGTTTAGTTCTTTGGGAGAACAAGGAAGTCGTGCATTAACGATTAATAGAGTAACAACGGGCGTAATTTCAGCTACAATAGTGGGAGTGATAATAAGGAAATGAATTTGGATTCTATCCTGAATATCACGTAAAAATTTATTTTTACGTTTCTGATTCGTTGAAGCAAATGGATTCACTTTCAACTCGATATATTGTTGCCTTATAGAAAGTGAATATGACATTTATAGTACGAATCCAAGACTCGGACTTTTGTTTGATAAAGTCAGAACCACTAAGAAAAGCTGAATAAGTATAACACATCTAAAACTATTAAAGGTAAAGGGTTTCCGTATTAAGATAAGCGACCTTTCAATATCTATTAATTAATGCATATATCCTAGAGATAAGACCTGACGACTGGCTAAGGGTGATTCCTATCTCCCAGTCTAGGAACGGTATCTCAAAGGAACAATGACTAAGTTTCCTTTCAATCGGGAAAGGGTAATAGATTTGAAGGGGTAACATAGCTTGTTCACCATGACCTTCGGGGTCTAGTGAGAGATACAAGCTAGTGGGAGTTTTTGAGTGGTGACATTTTGTCTGATAACTACTCGAAACGTGATTTAGTTTATCGAAAGAATACGAGGAGGTGTCTCTGATTTTAGCAGAGAATAGAGTATTCCATGCTCAGAAATAGGCTATCGCATAGTCTTGGGACTGATGCTCGGCCTGCCTCCTAGTGGAATGTTTCTCACTGAGGAAGAAACCATAAACTTGCCATATATAGTTATTGATATGCTACAATACACTGCTAAAATCGATTAAGATAATTCGTTGCAAAATAACGGTTAACATTATTATGTAAACCGAGAAGTCTACCTAGAAGATGCTAGTGAGTTTATGGATAAGGAGTGAATTCGGTTCACACCACATCCGTAAATGTAGGCATTTAGCATTTAATGCTTGAAGGTAGGACTGAGGGATTTTGGCGATACGCTCAGATTGTGATTGTTTCGTGAAATATCTTAATGAGACGAGTGAAGGTTGATTATAAGATTCTTGAGATCAGAAAGTGACGGTTGAACTGTCACAAGCCTTCTGATAGAATCTATAAGAAACAACCTTAAACCTTGGAGTACGGTTACCCAAAGGTAGTTACTATCTGATTTAATCAGACCACGTCCAACATCAGTTGTTGGTGATTACACTGATAAATACTACTAGATCAGGATGTCAATGGATACAGATCAGGATGTCAATGGATGCCTTACGGTCTGCTGGGGTGATTGATAACCTATGGCTCTTGGTGGGCTGTATAGGATTATGATCATAGAGGTTGGTTTGACAGCCTTAACCCTGTAAATGGAGTCTTTGTACTCCAGTTTTGTTCAGTCTATTGTAGAACCACCTGAGTGTCTCAGGCCCAGTGGGAGCAATTGGATCTACATAGAAAAGAGTCGAATGAATAGGAAAGTTTAAACTTTCAGGCGCAAAGTTGAGTGGTATAGGGGTGATTCCACGACAAGTAGAGAGTTAACCGGACCTTGAACTCTCTCACCACTCGGTCTTGCTAGATTTCGTTAAAAGCGTAAAATAGGGGTGATTCGAGACTTTCTTGCCGAACAACGGAATCAATTCATTCGAATGAAGGGTTTTAGCTAAGAATGAATAATGGATTCGTTACAAAGCAGAAGATAGGGGTGATTCCCTAATACCTTTTTTGCGAGACTAACGATATCTTAATTTATTCAGAAAGAACCATTGGTAGAAAGCCTGCCATGTCTTATATCCTTGTGGATTTAAGAGAACCTCTCGGTCATTTAAAAGTCACATGTTTTAAATATGTGGACTTGACCAAAATATTGATAAGTTTTTTCGTAGACTGGATATCAATAGTGGTAAAGTAGTAGCATTAGTGTTCATAAATGATAACACTAAAACGGTTGGAAACAACATGGGTGTGCTATCTGAAGTCGGAAACTGACACGCCAAGATTCTCTGGATGAGAGAATTGGACTATATTCTAAGAATTTGATTCGGTCAAAGTCACAAGAATGAGTCATTGGCTATCCCATCCGTCTTATTGGTTAAGATGATCATGCATATACGTATGCAACATTCAACGAGAGTAGTCCTACCTTACCTCTCAGGAATGATTCTCTAAATCTCCGGATAAAAGAGAAAATGGGATAGAGTCTCTCTTGGATAACGGCAAGTCAGGTTGTCACAAGTCAATAGTAGTCGAATCTCGGATTCGAGCATAAAATAGCGGTTTAGTACGTCCTCAAGTATCTTAAGAGAACGAGGAATCATATGCTTGTATATTCAGGTGCAAACTTGAATATGGTTGATTATAATCGATTTCGACTTGTAGTCGATTAAGGATGATCATTAAGTTGATCTCGGCTCGGTGTTTACTCATAGTGCTTAGAATTTCCTTTTGGTCCTGGGAGTAATTCTGTGTCCGATAAGCCGATATCACTTCATTGTGAAAACAAGTGAAGAGATAGCTTAGAAGGATTTTCTCACTACCAGAGGTCAAAAGCATATTGAGAGAGAGTACCGCTGATTAGATGGACCGGCAACGTTTCGATCCTAAAGATCGCCTCGGGCCGACAACCAAATCGATCGCTGTACCAAGTCTAGTGCTTGGAGGGTACGGCATTGAGGAATATATCTCATCGCTTTTAGAGCAAGTGGGAGAGTGTTGTGAATAAGATGAGAAAGGGTGTGCTCTAAAAACAATCATTACTTGTCATTTCGTGCAAGTGGGAGATTGTTAGGTGTAGTGCCGAAAGACAATTTGTGTAATTGTTTTTAGTAATGGATGATGATTTTATCTCACCTTATTACTTGCTTTGTGCTTGTAAGTAATACTCGCTTTGCAAACCCTAAGTATATCAAGTATGTAATCGCTTAACTCAAAGGCATGGCATGCACGTGAGGATTGAGTTAGTGGTGATATACTTAAAGCTCGTTAGTCCGTGGTGAACTTAATCGAGTTTAGGGTCTCTTGATTAAAACACCAATAATGCGCCTGTAACACCTTAGGGTGTGATAGTCTTATCCGGACTGCCGGTAAAGGTACCTACGTGGGGCATTTATATATGATGGCATTCATATAGATTTGGACCGATTTAATCTGTATTTCTCGGTATAATTCCGTAATCGAGGAATCTTATTAAATCATTAGATGATCATATATGGATCAACCTTAATCCCGAGGTGATCACAGGATCGCTTGTCCCGGGTAGTGTTTGATGTGTTAGTTACGGTTCACTTTAATATGTGTTCCAAGCCACTTCTCATTGGCACTATCTCCGGATGAGTGAGTAGTTTCGATTTTCACAGACATGGAATCCATTCCTTCCTCTGCTGGGAAGTATAGAGACGATCCCTTATTTGTTAGCCCTAAGAAAGTGATCGATCCCGGAGTTCACATTTGACTAATTAGCTACTAGTCGATATGTGTACTAATTGATCATCAGGGGTTGATGGTAAATAAGGATAAGATATTCGAAGTCGGGTTCACGGAGACTTCCCACTCACCGTAATGGACGATCTATGGAGGGTTAATCCGTATGTAGTGATTATATCAATGGACGCTTATTCACTCTATGGGTTGAGTATAAGTATACATCTATAATCGGTAGAGTTCGGGCCGGGTTTATGGTATGCATCCCGAATTAATAATTTATATTCTCGTTTGATGAATATTAATTATTGGAGCTATCTGGTTATAGTCCATGGTCCCCGATGTGGCTTCGTAATTCGGACTAATAATCTTGTTACTTGGGCCTCTCAGTGATAATTAATTGGCTGGGCTGATTAATTGATATGCATGGATATTATTTAGTTGGACTAAATAATATTATACACATAAAAGACATTTTATGTGGGCTTTTTATACCCTAATGTGGCGCCATTTTTAAGTTCTTTTTAGCACAAGAATTATTTTTCTTGTGTTATGGAAAATAAAAGATATTCTTGTTATATGATTGGTTGGATGACTTGTTATTGATTTCCTATTGGTCAATACATGTCACAATTAGTCATTAAGGAAAATATCTTTTTATTTTGTTTAATTAATTATTTGTTTAATTAATTAATACTTGGAGACCAAGGATTTACTCTCCTATAAAAGGAGAGTTATTCCAAGGGTAAATGGCATTGGAAATTTCGACTTCACCACATCAAAAGAGAGAAAAAATTTGTTTCTCTTGTCTAGGGTTTTAGAAGAAGAAAAACTCTAAGTTTTTCTTGGTGTTGCATATCGAGGAGGTTCGTGTATCAAGAAGGGTGTCCACCAACCGCCGTTTGGAGAACACATCGGAAGATCTTGGCTTCTCTTCCTACTATTGGTAACATGGTCTTAACCCCCTTGTAGTAGTTTAAGTCCTTTAATTATGTATTGTGGTATATGAATCGTGATCCATCCGCTGCGCATAGATCTAATTCGTTTAGATCTGAGAACCTGCATCCTTCAGTTATAGTTGATAACCAAATAAGGAAAGTTTATCTCTAGACTATAAAGGTTATAGTGGTAAATTAATATGGTGGTATTCATTTATTATGAATAAATTAAATACAAGATATTAATTATATATAAATTATATTAATTAAAGAATATTCCGGAAGCCAATATTTGGCATATGGGGCGCCACTTTTGAGTGTATAAGATACACTTGGATTGTGCACTTTAATTAATGAAGATTGCCATAATATTAATAGAGGATATTAATTGATTTTGGAAAAATAGATTTATGGTAATAAGATAATTATAATCAATATATGATATTGACAAAATAAATTATAATTAAAGAGATAAATCAATCTAGTTGATTTTCCTTATTTTATTGGAAAAAAGGTTTTCTTCTCCTCCACACCATATGGGCGCCCAACCACTATATATAGGAGGTGGGTGTCAAGCTCTTTTGTACATCACAATTGCAAGAGTTCATAATTCTTGTGTAAAATAGAGAGCCTTCCATAGTGAGTTTGTGAGGAAGAAAAGGTCGATCTAGCGACCGGAGTTTTTCCGATAGCAATCCAAGGAGGATTCCGGCAAGGGGTTCGTGTGGATTAGCGACAGAGGCCGGACACGTGGACGGCTTGCGCATTGAACTACTCTCCGTTGGCGGTCAAAGCGACGATCTTATAGATCATCTGAGGTATAACCGTCAAACTACTTAACGTGTTTATTGCATTAAACGAAGAATGATCTAGAAAAGGAAATCAAAATTTTAAATTCCGCTGCGTTAAACTAGTGATTTCCTAACACGATGATTCCTCTAAATTGCTCCCACCACCATAATTTACGCTTTCGCTATCTAAAAACGTGTCCTGTTTTGCATTATTAACCTCCACACATGGATTTTCCATGGTCCATTCTTCCGTCGAGCTGTTGTCATTTGAATTGCCTTCCATTCCAATCTGGAACAGAAAATTTCCCAAACAAAGAAAACTGAAAATTTCCCAAACAAGAAATCAAGAAGAATATATATATATATATATATATATTTATATATATATATATATATATATATTTGGAATCAGAGCAGGAGAAGAAGAAGAAGAAGAAATGAGATATTTATAGTGGGTTCGGGAAGAGTTTTATACACGACAAATTCAGAACGACACCATTAACATCGATTAAGCTACAACCTGGCACTTTTTTCAGCTTCATTTCTTCAATTCCCTTCTCATACTCTGACTGAATGTTCTTCAAAAGGATTTCTTGCAAGTAATTTTCGCACAACGTCGGCCTTACAGACGACAATGGAGGATCTAGCCGGCGGGGGAAGCCATGAGATTTGCGAGAATGGAGGATAGAAAATGAAAAGATGAAAGGGAAGAAATTCAGGGAATTGAAACTGAAGTAAAAGGGGTAATTTAGGAAAGTTGGACAAAATGTGTCCTTATAAATAATGATATTTTTTGGGTGTCCTAAATGCCTAATTAAGTTCCAAAACATGTCTTTATAAACAAATAACACTATATTATATATATATATATATATATATATATATATATATATATATATATATATATATATATATATATATGTTATACCTTATTAAAATGGGGAATAATTATAAACATTAAAAATCCGTCATAAAATTATATAACAAAAATGGAGTTTTACTTAATTAATTCCGTCGATAAATATACTTTAATCCATTGCAAAAGCCAATAACCCACAGAACGCCACACCTGGGCTAAGACGGGTATTCAAGGCTACAAAAGGTTAAAGTTTTATTTATGCCAGAAAGAATTAAAACCTTGTTATATAAAATTGCCAGATCTTTCTTGCTCAACCCTTAATAATCATTTATACATCCCAATCCCAATATAAAAGACCATGATTGTATTTAAACTTATCTTCTCATTATATTTTAACACTTTTAGTGTTTAGCCTATCATTAGGCTATTATAAAAGATAATAAAATTAAAATTAAACAAAAGAAAATAAACTTACAAATTAACTCTAAGTTGTAACCAGTAAGAAATTTTATTCAACAGATTTTTACAAGATAAGAAGAGAAAGAGAAGATGAGAGTAAAAACTCAAGCGTACCTTTCTCGTTACTGAAACTAGTCTATATATAGGGAAAACGAGAATGAAATGGCCAAAACAAATGGGCCAAACAGTAAAAAACAAATAATGGCAACAGTATGTCTGCCATAAAACGAAAAGTAAATAGTAAAAGTAAACAGTAATTACTGTTTATCAATAGTAATTTATTGTTCATGAATAGTAATTTTACTGTTTATGAATAGTGCTGGCCGACATTATTACTGTTCATAAATAGTATTAGCACTCATTTGTTCTTCATGATGTCATAATTTTACACTTGTCTTAATTGTTGTCAATTCCTTCAAGCTGTTTTATAAATTTTTGAATATCATCAATTTCTTCATTTGGGTCTTGTGATTCTTCTGCCATATTTGTAGAAGAGGTCATTGATATATCTGATTTTGAATCATCCAGTTTGTGACCAAAATTCTTTAGTAAATCCTCCTTTAACCTGCACAATTAATATTTTGTTTAATATATTCATAATAAATAAATACTACATATTAATTACAACTATAACACTTTATAGTCGGGAGAAATAAATCCTTATTTGGTTATCACCATAAACATAATTTAATTCCGACTAGATGTTCATATGTGTGTGGCCCGATAGACTTCCGAATATGTTGGCCATAAGTGCAGACTGCATTTACAAAAATTCCCTTCACACTGAACGGTCATGATCAGCGTCTAGCTACACGTCATTGTTAGATGTAGTGCCCGAAAAGGAAATTGTTGCTTGTCATTACGGGCAAGTGGGAGATTGTTGGAAGTTGGGCCCGAAAGACAATTTATGTAATTGTTTTTATAATTAATAAATGACAGATTTATTTTCATATTATTATTTGCTTTGTGCTTATATTTAATACACTGATGAAAACCCCAAGTCGTATCATATGTAGCCACATAACTTAGTGTGTGTCACACATGAGGATTAAGTTTATGGTGATACACTTGAACTATTAGTCCGTGGTGAACTTAATCAAAGTATGTGGTCTATTGATTAAACCACCATTAATGCGCCCAGAACACTTTAAGGTGTGATCGTCTTATCTGAACCGTCGATATTGATTATCTAAGTGGGGCATTTATATATGTTGTAGTCATATAGGACTGGACCGATTTAATCTGAGTTTCTCATATAATTCCATGATTGAGAAATCTTATTAAATCACAAGATGATCATATATGGATTAACCTTAATCCTGGAGTGCTTGCATACTCCTACTTGTTTCAGGATAGGGTTTGATGTGTTCGTTAAAGATCTCTAAGAGGCGCGGTCCGAATCACTTTCACGTTGGCACTATTCTAGAATGAGTGAGAAGTGTGTGTCTCACAGTCACAGATATGGAATCCATTCCTTCCTGCGGGAAGTAGAAAGACAATCCCCTCATTTGTTAATCCTAGAAACTGATCGATCCCGGGAGTTCGTATTGGTTATGAACTAATTGATCACTGGTGGGTCAATGGTAAATAAGGATAAGATGTAATTAAAAAGGTTTACGGAAATATTCCCCCTTCATTACGGATAGTCTATGGAGGGTTAGTCTGTATGTAATGGTTATATCAATGGACACTTATCGACTCGACTCGACGTTTTGAGAATAAGTTATATCTATAATTGATAGAGTTCAGTTTCGGATTTATGGTGGCGTAATTCCGGAATTAATATGTTGAGGAGAAATATTCTGTTCGATGAATATTTTATTCAATTTATTGTAGCTACTGGTTATAGGTCCATGGTCCCTGGGTTGGCTCCTAACACGCGAGTGTTTTCTCATTTTATGGAACCTCGAGAACAAATTAAATAGTTGGTCTATTTAATGAATATGCAATATTATTTATTTGGTAAATAATATGTAAAATAGAAAATAAATTTTCTATTAAAATGGCTAAAAAGGTGGCGCTCCATGTTGAGAAAATTAGGAGAAATTTTTTTCCTATATTATGTCACATGTGTAAATTAATTAATTATTTATTAAATAATTAATGGATAAATTGAGAAATTGATTTTTTGGGAATTATCTCTTAATTTATGGCAAATATCTTTTTTCCTTATGGGAATAGGTAATTGTAGTGTAAATGATAACTCTCTCTTGACTAGTTATTTTCCTATATAAAGAGAGTTCATCCTAGCACAAAAACATGAACAATTGCGCCACATTCACATAAAAAGGAAGAATAATTAGTTTCTTGCCTTAGCCATTAAGAGAAGAAAAACCTAGGGGTTTTCTTGTGCATATTCGAGGAGGTTCTACGGCGAGGATCGATGTCTACCAGTTGTCGCTAGGAGATACAATCCGGAAGACCGCGGCTTCTCCCTTGGTCGACTATTTCTCACTCTCCTTTTGGTAAATCTTCAACCTTCTTATAGTTACGTTAGTTATTTATGTGTATCATATCGTGGTAAAATCACATGCGAATTTATTCGTAGCTACCGTTGTGCATGATCGAGCGTCTCGATCGGTGCTGTGAATAAGATCTGATTATCCAATAATGGATCAGATCCGGATTCGGGTTTATATATATCCAGCAGTCATTACTCCCAATCATCAGAAGAGTCAAGTGCATTGACTACACCTTTAATGTGAAAAGGTTACGGTGTAAATAGAATCCTATCGCCAATATAATATCCATACAATCGTAGCTCGAGTATGAAAACATTAACGACCATATCTTATAATCTTGATATCCTAACATCTCGAAGTAACACATTACTTCCACTATGCAGAGACTTTCGAGAATAAGACATTCATTTTAAGAAGACCCTCTCAGATATTTACTCCTACTATTAGGAAACGCGATATCCGGATGAATGCCATAAATCATACGCATGCTTCAATATCACACTCAGTCATTACCGCGTGATCGCCCTGTGATTAGGGGAAACCTCAATAGTGTCAAAGCATGAAAATCCACACTTTGATGTTATGAAGACTCCGATATAAGGATAATTACACAACCGCCAAATAGTGTGACACTTAATGAAGTAAGTGCACGTCAATCTAACATCGGCATTTTCCAATACATATCCACGTACAGTCCAAGTGTCTCTACACTTCGATCGATGAGATCTATCACTACCTTCATATGATAGAAGACATATAATATGTGCTCGTCTAACCGTACAGTTAATGCCCCGTTTAATAAAACATACGACTAAAGATATTTAATTATCAAACAATTTAAAGTGAGTCGAGATCTCATCATCCATAATCGCCATAATGGTTTCTCTATCAAGGTTCAAGGCTAAGGACATTATCATATATATACAATATCACGATTTGTCCGTTAAATGAACAAATATAAATAACAAAGAAGCCATATATTATATGTATAAACATAAAAGTGTAGTAGAAATGATCTGACCCGGCCTGATCTGGTCCAACCCGACTAGGTTTAGGGCACTAACCTAACAATCTCTCACTTGACCTAAAGCCAATCACTCATACAAATAAGACCAAGTTGATACTCAAGAATCTCATGAAATACTTGTAACCAACCCCATAAGCATGAACGTATCACTATTTGTGGGGGATCAGAATTTCCTTACATCATGCTAATGGTCACATCAAATGGAAATCTTCAACACAAATGAATCTCGGATGAGACCCTGGTCCTTTATTCAAGCAATGAATCCACTACTACAACGGATACATAGTGAATTTAGATGAACCGTGCAAGGTTTAAGAATGTTGAATCTACAACGATCTTTTTCTACTCCCATTGTGCCTCTGAGGTAGAACTATGTTTTGGCCCAAATGTTGAATCTACAACGATCTCCTGATGAGAACTTTTCCAGCTCATTATGTCACTAATTAAATTGATCACAAACTAGATTGTAGCTCCTACTATCTTCATAAGACTCAGGGTATATATTTGTAAATCTACGTTCATCCAGTTCTAAATTTCAAAAAAAATAAGAAACCATCCTTAACACTTTAAGGACATTTACAAAATTTACCTGGAACTATTTCATACTTCATCATGACTCTTCATGCAATTTGAACATCTGGTTTAACTCATAACACTTATCATGGATCCTATTGCAGCAACTTAAGCAACCTTTCCATAAGCATTGTCCTTTACCCTATCTTCCGGACTAACGTCCTGTCATAGGTAGACCCCAAGAACACTGACCAGCAGCATCTCTTGACGTGATCATTTCCAAACTCCTTTAGCACCTCTTGATCATAACTATGCTAAATTCTTTCAATATCTCATCCACACATGTGAACTGTGATAATCAAGCCGTATCCAAATCTATCAAAAATCCTTATTTCCAAAATATGGATTGTTATTTCCAAGAGCTTTCAAAAAGATCTCGAACTACCAGACATTAATTGACTGTAACATAGGATGTCAATTCCCAAGAACAATATGCAAGACATACCACACTCAGAAAATAATAACACTCCCGCTAACCTTCTTGCATACCAGGCATATCTTTACTTTTGAATAAATAAAAAATATAGAATCCTTTTAGAGAAACTTGTTTGAGTCGTTAAATGGAATCATAAATTCACATATCATCCAGCGTCAGTGGAAATAAAGACTTCGGCCCAGTATCCTCTACATTATCATATAGTCATGATACGAAAATATAACGAGCATAATCTGAAAAGAGTTAAGCATAGCCGGTGGCATGAAGATATTTTTAAGGTTTACACCATGTAGCCTTTAGCCATCAACTTAGTCTTATGGTAATCATATTACCATCCATGTCAGGCTTTCTCAAAGTCATGTTACACCTTTCAGAGACATCTCATTCAAGTTGGACATAGTAGGTTCATAACCTGGTTGTCACACATGGAATCTACTTAAGATATTATGCCTTCAATCCATATCTCTTAATCTTGCCTCTCGAGTATTTCTACATAAGTCAAGAGATCTTCATTCTTCAATTGAACACACCAGTAGACTCTTCAGGCTTGTGGTGATCTTTAGACTCATAGAATACTTGTGTACACCGAGCAGTGACCTACACCTCATCACTGTGTGGCGCCTGCTCACGTTATTTTGGTTGAATATCTCTTTGTGGTTCTCAAACTATTTTGGGATTTATTTCTTACTCTCACTATTTATTTTGGAAGAAATAATTCCTCTAGAAGACAACATGGTTTTGGTGACAAACATTTTCTCTCCACGGGTAACTAAATAATAACTAGCATATTTGCTAAGATATTCCCCAAAGTTGCATACGTCATACTATGCTCCAAGATTTCTGACAGTGCCTGCTTGCCAGAAGCACGACAACCCTAAATCATCGGTAAAGATAGATTTGATGACATCTCTTTCCATATATCATATAAAATCCATTCAACCTTAACTCTTTGAAACTTGGTTAAGTATAAGTTATGAATAGGCCACCATCCCAAAACAATTAAGGGATACTTCGTATGTCTTACACCATACATTTATCATGTAAAGTGTCATTTCTATATTAAAAACACAATCTAATTGTGTATCCTAAAATGATATCCTTCAAGGGAGAATCTTCCTTTTCAGACAACTTCTGAAACACCATTCAGAAATCAATCGCATCAATCCAATTGAAGATTAATTCCTAAGATGTTTATTTTTCTGGTTCAATATGAATTTATATTAACCAAGGTATGTACAAGTACAACCTGAACAAAATTACAAACATGTATAAGATCTAGCTACACTAAATACAAAATAGAGGTGAGGACAAGTGATTTTATGGTGCATAAAACCCTTAGGGTAATATGCAACAAGAAAACACCCATCACAAACCCTACATTTCAACCAAAAGATCAAACAAAATGTGTCATATGAGCAAAACAACTCACCGAGAAATCCCTACTGCAAAAACAATACAACCAACCAAAAAATAGGTTGTAAAGCAAAAATGTGGATACAAGAAATCTAGGAGATAAAACATATGAGCCTTGATCTTGTACACCACCTCCAAAACACCCACACTAATGCCTTTTATTTATTTCCTGTTTCTCATATACCATAACCAATAAATCACAACAGAAATAGAAAGTGTTCTAGCCACATTGCCAATAGAAGTGACTCTACAATGCCTCTTCAACCACCTAATGTTGCTGGTGATAGAACTCATCCGTCTACTGTTAAGGGTGATTTTATACGTTTTATAAAGATATATTTCATATCAATATTCCCCATATATGGATGTTTTTTCGTAGAATTCGAGCTTATAATCGATTAATTGAGTAAATGGTGTTTTTAATAGGTTAATTGCAAAATGTAACGATTTATGTGCTTAAATTGTGATCTTATGTTATTTTGGGATTGTGTTACGCTTTGGTATATTTTCCTATGTTATAGATACATATTTTGGCATGCAAGAGGATTAAATGATGAGGTTTTGCATGGAAGAGAAGTGAAATGGAAGGAAGATGGAGATAAAGCTTGGAATGAAGCTTTCCAGCAGCCGAACTTCCGATGCAGTTCTTGATATGAAGATTTGTAGGGCTTGAAGAGAGGATTCTACAGGATTTTGAATCACTTCATTCCGACTTACGAGGCCCGAGATATGAGCGTTACAAGTTTGGATCTTTATTCTTTGAAACTCATTGGAAAATCCCAAAACGACTCGTAATACGACGGGCTAATCAAAGAGGCGTTTTCGAAGAAGAGTCCTTAATGAAAGTTGTAGAGTTTTCCGAGAGATTAATTATGACATTCGGATCATAATTTTTAGAGGTCTACAACTCAAGATATGAATTTTAGAAGTTTGAGTTGAATCATGTCGGCATTCAAGAAGTAAACCACGTTTAAAAAGCTAAACCGGCGTTCCATGGAAGAATTTGAGATTGGAAGTTCAACTTTCAAGCAAACGAGCGTTCGGCTCGGTCCCATGCAAAGCAGACAAGCGTCCATAGTGATCAAACGAACGTCCATCACCGACAACAAAGATTAACCGACAACGAAGATTAACCGACTTAGACATTGCTTCAGCCGACTTAAAATAGCTATAAATAGCAGCTTTTGGAACCCTAAATCATCATAAAAAGCCGCAGCGAGCCTCGAAACTCTATAAATCGAGCAGCGGCAGCCCGGCCGGTGAGCTCCATGCTTGGGCGGGCGGAGATTAGTTAGATTAGGTGTTCTTTCAATCCCGTGTTTCAAGTGTTTCTTGTTCGTTTGGAGCGGCAGCCATGAACACGCTCTCGAGCTTTCTTATTTACAAAGACAGACCTTAATTCTTTTCTATGGATTAATTTTGTAAGTTTTAATTCAATTGTTTATTTTCTATGTTTAATTTGTTAATTGCATATAAATCGGAAGATGATTGTATGATTTGATGCTACCGTATGACGGAAGTCGGTGTAGTTTAGATCACCATAGGAAAGATTAGATCTTTAATCTATACGTAACGGAAGTTCGTAGGTTAAATATCTAGGTTTACTGAGAGGACCACAATTTGATTAATTCGATGCAATATTTTCTTAGATTGGAATTGAGGGATATCACCGTTACCGGAAAGATATGATTTTTCACGTGTTTATTTCATTAAGTTGTTCTTGTTTTCTTTCATGATTTATATGGTTATATGTTAATCGAATTTAGATAACGGAAGTTAATAGATTCACTAGATTATCGTGAGGGAGATTGACAATAATTATTCCAACAAACGGAAGTTGAGGGATAATGTTGTTAGGTTAGGATTCAATCCATATCTTTGATTTGTATCGATATTAGTCAAGACCGGAAGGTAAACTAATTAATGGCGTGATAAATCGGAAGAGGAAACACTTCATTAGAAAAGATAATAATCCAAGATAACTAATGAATGAATGTTTGTCTATCTGACTGATTTCGGTGGGGTGATGGTTGTTGGGAATAGGTTGATCATGGTTTGATTCTGGTTGGTCAGTTGATAGTTAGTTTTACTGTTTTCGTAGATGTAGTTTTATTTATTTTGTCCGCAACTATATTTCCTGGCTTTGGATTAACAATCCTCTGTCCAGTTTACTTTTCGTTTTTTCGTTTTCAGTTCCGTTTTGAATAAGTAACTATTTAAGAATTAATTAGATTAGATTCAACATCCCAATTCCCTGAGGATCGATACCCGTACTTATCCAACTTTACTAGCAACTGCCCGGTATTCGGCCGGTTAGGAGGTAGTTTTGCATGGTAGTATAGGTTTATAAATTTTCTTTTGTTTTAATGATGCAAAATCTCCCCAACAAAAGTGGCGCCGTTGCCGGGGAATCGGTGTTTTGTTGAATCTAATTGAATTAATTTTTCTATTTTGTTACGTGTTTTTTGTTTTTGTTTTTCAATAAAAGTAGCGTTGAATAAATTGAGGTTTTTTTATTTTGCCGTGTTTCGATAACCGTTGGGTTAAGAATGTGCAAAAGTTTTTTTACTCGATTTATGACACGTGAATTACTTGTTTGTGTTATCTAATCGACCTCTCGTGCTTTAATGTGATAAGGCTCTTGTGATGATTTTGTTTAGGATAATTAGGGTTTCGTGTTTTTTCCGCCATTTTCATTGCAAATTCGATGATCGAACGAGCGGCGTTCACGTAAGTGAACGCCCGTCCAGTACCCTAACATGCAGGTAACCGAGCGTCTGGTTGTATAGACGTTCGTTCGTCCAAAAAGTTTCAACTCTGTTCTGGTTTGAAGGACCAGACGAGCGTCTATACTTTCTGAACGCCCGTCCGGTCGGTTTTCAAGTCAAACGAGCGTTTGTTTGGATGAACGCCGCGGCTGATCTTTGCATTTTGAGGTGAACGCCCGTCGATCAAGAAGCGACGATCCGTGTTCTGAATTTCTCTTGATTTAAATTTTAATGCTTTTATTTGATGTGGATTTTTCATTAGAGCTTCTGTGGCTATTTCATTTTACGTAGATGTTCTGAACTTGCATATTCATATCTTTCCATCTATGAATCCATGTTAAATAACTGATTAATTTTTATATGCATGATTCATCTATGCAAGTTATAGTCACTGTCGGTTCTCGTTCGCTATAACTGGTCTTATTAATTAGTAGCTAATGTCGGTTTCCGTATGCTACATACCGCTATGATGAATCTTTTAAGCTTTGAGACTTATGTGCTTCCTTGTTGTTTATAACTCATATGGGTAGCTACTGTCGGTTTCCGTATGCTACGTCCTTTTCCATCTGAGTTATATCTGTTTAGTATAGCTAACTGTTGGTTTTCCATAATGCTATCACCTTTGACGAGTCTTAAAAAGCGCGCTCACTGCGCATGTAATGGACAAAGACTCGCATCGTTTTATCGTAACTTTGTCATTATTTGGTAGACGTTTATTTTATACTTGTCGTGTTGCAATTGAGTGGGCTGGTCTTCTTTCTTTTATTTTCTTTTATTTTTGCATATCATATAGATGCATATCATGTAGTTGCATGTCATCTAGTTGCATTGTTTTTCTATTTTCTTTTATTTTTCTTGAGCGTAGTTAATCGCGGGTTTCGTAATACTACCTCATTTTTTCCATGATGGTTCTTGTTGGTTCTCCATATGCCATCATTATTTTATTGCATATCATGTAGATTGCATCGTAATATATTTTCATATAGTGCACCTAGCCTACTATTTTGTAATATTCCATGTATATGTTCCATCTCTGGATGAGCTAAATCTGAAAAATCTTTCTGACTTCTTTTCCATGTATAATCCTCTATCATTATTAGTTGGAGTTTGATGTTTCTGTTTGCACATATGGTCTATATTATTTTACAAGCTTCTGTGGCTTTATTCTTAGATGTCCTGAGTTTAAGTGTTGATCTTTCCATCTGAGCTATTATTTCTTTTTGTGCTTATATTAAACTTCCATATTTAGACGCTTAGATGTTCTGTACTTTCCCTGCTTGATTTTTCCATCTGATGCGATTCTATTTTGTGCTCTGTGTGTTCTATTCCCCTTGTCCCGAGATATTTCCTTGTTTGTCAAGTGTGCGGGATCTTTGCGATAGCAATTGAGTTTTTCAGACGAT
Organism: Gentiana macrophylla; assembly: GCA_026214975.1. Classification (NCBI taxonomy): domain Eukaryota; kingdom Viridiplantae; phylum Streptophyta; class Magnoliopsida; order Gentianales; family Gentianaceae; genus Gentiana; species Gentiana macrophylla. Next base: position 80,207,443 of record CM047807.1, on the reverse strand, counting down.
GTCATTTTTCGGTGGATGGTCCACGATCTCTCGATTTCTTCACGCATTTACGGATCTAGACCACTTCCGGACTTGCCACTTTCGAAGCGACAATCGCCTAAGTTCTTTCTTTCTTTTATTTACGCACAACATGAGGACATGTTGTAATTTAAGTGTGGGGGAGGGGAATAGCTTATGTGATATCTACATTCATTTGCCATACTTTTATATTTCTATGAAAAGTGCTAGATTTTAAAAGTTTTGTTTTGTCCCAAGTAAGCATGGCATGTCTTCATTTGAGTTCTTATATCATTTTTGCGTTATTTTTCATATTTAGCAAATTTAGTTGTTTCACCCAACACTACTTTTTCACATGCCATAGTAAATGATGAGCTATATTTTAAAGCTATGCCCATTTGATTAGAGATTTTTTGATGATTATCGCATGATTCTTTGCTTCCATACTAATTTTGAAAATTTTAATAGTTTGTATTTAGAATTAAAGTATGACATACTGTGAATATCTGAAGGTTTGAATGTGATAGGAGGGATATAATTTAAGGTTTGTATACCAATCTAAGATGACTAATATGAATTATATATATTTAAGTGTCGGAAGTAGCTGCCGATGATTTGAGTGCGGTAGGGCATTATCTCGAAATGTCCTATACCACTATGAGGTTAATAGCTCCCGACTGCCTGATGATAGTAGTCCAGCTAGGGTGTTATCACGAAACGTCCTATTGCTGGGAATGAGGGCATATATGCTATATATGTGTGGAATTGATTGAACTATAAAGAAAAATTAGTGAATGGCAATGTGAAAAGATGGTTGAAAACCTTAGTTATCTTCTGACTATTCCCAGTATAAACTGAATGATATGTTGTAGGGACTATCCTCTAAGTGTGTCGGAAATATTTTAAATGCTCCCTATTATCTTTTCGGAATAAGTATGTTTTGTGAGGTGCATGTTATAATCGTTTTTATATTTCTAATTTAAATGGGATGTTGGCTAGTTTTGTTTGAATCAATTTCAAGTGTGGATTTAGTGGAAATTTATTATGGCTATGCACACACTCACTTGGGTGAACCTCTAAACTACTTGAATATGTTTTATATTTGCTAAGATGTTTATTTGTCTCGAGTGATGATTATGTTTTGTCTTGCTCGGGACGAGCAAGGTTTAAGTGTGGGGGAGTTGTTAAGGGTGATTTTATACGTTTTATAAAGATATATTTTATATCAATATTCCCCATATATGGATGTTTTTCGTAGAATTCGAGCTTATAATCGATTAATTGAGTAAATGGTGTTTTTAATAGGTTAATTGCAAAATGTAACGATTTATGTGCTTAAATTGTGATCTTATGTTATTTTGGGATTGTGTTACGCTTTGGTATATTTTCCTATGTTATAGATACATATTTTGGCATGCAAGAGGATTAAATGATGAGGTTTTGCATGGAAGAGAAGTGAAATGGAAGGAAGATGGAGATAAAGCTTGGAATGAAGCTTTCAAGCAGCCGAACTTCCGATGCAGTTCTTGATATGATATACACTGATTTGACTCTCTACCTCAAGAGAAGATTTGTAGGGCTTGAAGAGAGGATTCTACAGGATTTTGAATCACTTCATTCCGACTTACGAGGCCCGAGATATGAGCGTTACAAGTTTGGATGCTGTTGCTGAAACTACTGGAAAATCCCGAAAACGACTCGTAATACGACGGGCTAATCAAAGAGGCGTTTTCTGAAGAAGAGTCCTTAATAAAAGTTGTAGAGTTTTCCGAGAGCTTAATTATGACATTCGGATCATAATTTTTAGAGGTCTACAACTCAAGATATGAATTTTAGAAGTTTGAGTTCAGAATCATAAGCTGGCATTCAAGAAGTAAACCAGCGTTTAAAAAGCTAAACCAGCGTTCCATGGAAGAATTTCAGTACTGGGAGTTCAACTTTCAAGCAAACGAGCGTTCCAGCTCAGTCCATGCAGCAGACAAGCGTCCATAGTGATCAAACGAACGTCCATCACCGACAACAGCATTAACCGACAACAGCATTAACCGACTTAGACATTGCTTCAGCCGACTTAAAATAGCTATAAATAGCAGCTTTTTGCAACCCTAAATCATCATAAAAAAGCCGCAGCAGCCTCTGAAACTCTAGAAATCGAAAAAGAAGAGCCCGGCCGGTGAGCTCCATGCTTGGCCGGCCGGAGATTAGTTAGATTAGGTGTTCTTTCAATCCCGTGTTTCGAAGTTTTTCTTGTTCGTTTGGAGCCGGCAGCCATGAACACGCTCTGAGCTTTCTTATTTACAGCAGCACCTTAATTCTTTTCTATGGATTAATTTTGTAAGTTTTAATTCAATTGTTTATTTCCTATGTTTAATTTGTTAATTGCATATAAATCGGAAGATGATTGTATGATTTGATGCTACCGTATGACGGAAGTCGGTGTAGTTTAGATCACCATAGGAAAGATTAGATCTTTAATCTATACATAACGGAAGTTCGTAGGTTAAATATCTAGGTTTACGAGAGGACCACAATTTGATTAATTCGATGCAATATTTTCTTAGATTGGAATTGAGGGATATCACCGTTACCGGAAAGATATGATTTTTCACGTGTTTATTTCATTAAGTTGTTCTTGTTTTCTTTCATGATTTATATGGTTATATGTTAATCGAATTTAGATAACGGAAGTTAATAGATTCACTAGATTATCGTGAGGGAGATTGACAATAATTATTCCAACAAACGGAAGTTGAGGGATAATGTTGTTAGGTTAGGATTCAATCCATATCTTTGATTTGTATCGATATTAGTCAAGACCGGAAGGTAAACTAATTAATGGCGTGATAAATCGGAAGAGGAAACACTTCATTAGAAAAGATAATAATCCAAGATAACTAATGAATGAATGTTTGTCTATCTGACTGATTTCGGTGGGGTGATGGTTGTTGGGAATAGGTTGATCATGGTTTGTTTATGGTTGGTCAGTTGATAGTTAGTTTTACTGTTTTCGTAGATGTAGTTTTATTTATTTTGTCCGCAACTATATTTCCTGGCTTTGGATTAACAATCCTCTGTCCAGTTTACTTTTCGTTTTTTCGTTTTCAGTTCCGTTTTGAATAAGTAAAAATTTAAGAATTAATTAGATTAGATTCAACATTCCAATTCCCTGAGGATCGATACCCGTACTTATCCAACTTTACTAGCAACTGCCCGGTATTCGGCCGGTTAGGAGGTAGTTTTGCATGGTAGTATAGGTTTATAAATTTTCTTTTGTTTTAATGATGCAAAATCTCCCCAACATCTACTGATACCCATCCATGTCTTAATTGTCCTCCAAGGCATATGAGAAACTCGGCACTAGAAAAATAGATGCACAACAGACTCATTGTGAACCCCACACAAGGAACATACTTTTTCCATAACAAAACTCTGTATGTCCTTAGTCAGCAGACTATTATTTACAGCAAGCTACAAAATGGAGTTATGTTTGGGGGTGGCCTTGGACTGCCAAACAAAATTACTCCACCAAACACCCCTTCCCTTACTTCAGAGGAATTCATAGGCTTTACCAATGATGACCCTACCCCATAAGTCCAAGACTGCAGTAAAGAGGCATCAGCAATATGATAATTATCAGAAGCAAGAATCAAAGAATCCCTAGTACAAAATACAGACTTGCATAGTAGAATTCTTCTTCTGGACATAGTAATCCCAAACAGTTGCATTCACCAGATAATAGTGATGCAACCACTTGATCCATAAGCAGTCCTTCTTGGTACAAATATTCCAAAGGATTCTAGAAAGCAAAGCTAGATTCCTGGCCTTTAAGTCAAAAATCTAAAGGCAACCCTCATATTTTGGCAAACAAACTTTATTCAATCCTACGAGAGACTTTCTATAAGAATCCATAGAACCACCCCAAGGAATTCTCCTGCACAACTAATCTAACTTCTTCTTAACACTATCAATAATAGGGAAAACACATATCCAAAAACAATGAACATCATGTATAACAGACCTGACAAGCTCCAATCTACCAGCATAGGATAAGGAAGCACCCTTCCAGTTCCCAAAGATACCATTTAAAGTAGTGAACAAAGGTTCATAGTGCACTACCTTAAGTCTAACAATAGCAAGAGGCATGCCAAGATACCTGATAGGGAAGGAACCCTCTTCCAGGCTAAAGATATCCAACAAAGCATTCTTATCATCCTCATTAACTCTAGCAAAGAAAATATGAGACTTCACTAGATTGGTAAGAAGACAAGAACATTCACCAAACTCCTGCAAGCATTTCATCAACAAAGAAATGGACATAATATCCCCCGTAGCAAACAACATAATATCATCAGCAAAAGCAAGATGGATAATATTTTGAATATGAAAATGATGATGTAATTTAAACTCAGGATTAGTCACCAAAATATTCAAACTCCTAGACAGATACTCCATACCAATCACAAACAGAAAAGGTGAGAGGGGATCACCCTGCCTCAACCCTCTTTTGCTTGAGAAATAGCCATTAAGCTCACCATTCACCACCACATAATAGGAAGCAGTAGTGATGCAGATCATGATTCAAGTAACAAACATAGCTGAAAATCCAAGAGAACATAACATTTCCTTCAAAAAGGACCAATGCACAGAGTCAAAAGCATTTTAATGTCCACTTTGATCAAACATCTGGGGGTAACATTCTTCACACCATACTTTCTAATAAGTTCTTGACCCAGAAAAAAATTATCAGTCATAGATCTGCCATTCACAAATACAGATTGAGCATTATCAATATTGTAAGGCAAGCAAGCACACAATCTATTGGCAAGAATCTTGGATATGAATTTATAAGTAACATTGTAGCCAGAGATTGGTTTGTAATCTCCAATAGAAGGTGCATGATAGTTCTTAGGTATTTAGGCAATAGCAGCATGATTCATTTCCTTCAATAAAGCATAATTTTGAAAGAATTCAAGAATGGCAGCAGTGAAATCCTCTCCAACAATATCCTAAGAGTTCTAGAAGAAACCATCAGAGTAACCATCAGGTCCAGGAGCTTTATCATTAGAAAAATTGAAGAGTGCCTTCTTAATCTCATAAGAAGTGACATCTGACACAAGATCATCAATACTGCCCCCAGGAACCAAGGGACAAGTATAAATAATCCCATGAGAAACAATATGATTCTCCGCTTCGTTACCAACGAGACAATGAAATATCTAGCAAATTCCTCTCCAATCTGACCATAAGAGGTTGAAAATGAGCTATCCCTCAACTTAACAGTATTGATGTGCCTCATAGCATTGTTTCTTTTCACCAAGAAGTGAAAGAACTTGCTTCCCTTATCACAAATATTAACATACATGCCTTTGGCCTTTTGTGAAAGAAAACTTCTCTCAGCTCCTCCAACAATTGGCATTTTCTTTTTTGAGCTCTGATTTGGGAAGCCAAATAAGAACCAATAGGGTTTCGGTTGAATTGAACCTGCAAATCCTCTAAACAGACAGATCTTTTTCAGTCCAAACAGTAATGTGGCCAAAATGCAGCTTATTAGATTCTTCAAAGGTTTCTTTAACCTCTTAAGCTTCTTGCGGATCTTGAACATATTAGTACCCGAGGGATTCTGACTCCAACATTCAATCAAGACATCAATATAGGAGTTATGCTTCATTCACATATTGAAGAACTTGAAAGGCTTCCTTTTCTTCATAAAAACAACCCCCAAAGAGACCCTCATAAGGAGAATGATCAAAATGAATTCCAACTGGATCAAAGAATGCAAAAGCATATCGATTCCAATCCCAACAAGAAGCACGAACAAAAACTCTATCAGTCCTAAAAAGAATAAGATGACCATTCCAAGTAAAAAAGTTGCCAGAGGAGTTAAGATATGAAAGATTAGATTCAAGAAAACACTATAATCCATCCTTCATCTCATAATTAGTAGGAACATTCCCATTCTTCCTATGACCAGTGGAGAGAACAAAGTTGAAATCACCAAGAAGAATCCGGCAGAGAAGAGCACCCACCAAACATCCTTAATTTATCCCAAAGTGGCCTCCTTATACCAATAGAATGCAAGCCATAAGAAAAACTAGCTGAGAAACAATCCCTAGTCACCAAACCCATCCCGGCCCGGCGGTTCAACCATTCGACCCGGTGACCTGGTCATGGAACCGGGCCGGTTCAAGCATCAACCCGTTTAAGCAACGACCCGCACATACCCGGTAAACCCGGCGGTTCGACCGGTGACCCGGTGGTCACTGGTTGAATCGGTGGGTCAAGTAAATTTAATGTAAAAAATATAAAATAGGTATCGAACGAGTTTTATGTAGCAAAAATACTGAAATCTCTCTTATATCATGCAATTTAATCTTTTTATGCACTTATTATTTGCTATAAATCTACATCAAAATTATATATTTTTTTTACTTAAAAAAGTAATAAATTTCTTGCAACATTTTACTTAACATTTTGCTAAATAATTCAAGTCATATATTTCAACAAATTATACATTTTGTTTTTCTAATCTAATATTAACAATAAGTGCATCAACATTCAAATAATTAATACTTACATGTATCGATAAAGTATTCAAGAGTTGATTATGTATTTTACCGTTGTATTTTTCCACATATTTTCTTATGATAATTAGGTAAACAATACTTTGAGTTTTCAAATGGTAGCTCATAAGGTGATAGATAATTTCATATCATTATTTAAATATGAATTATCAAACAAATATTTTCATGTTATTATATATAATTTACTACTATAATAAAAAATTCCGGTTGAACCAGTGACCCAACGGTTGAACCAGTGACCCGGTGACCCAGTGGCTTTTCCGGGTCAACGACCGGGCCGGGTCTAATAACTATGACCGAAATCTTCACAGAACAATGGATCCACTGGGTATCGACCTCAAAAATATCAACAACCAAGTGAGAAGGATCCCACACCAACAAAATCCTATGGGCCGGGTCTAATAACTATGACCGAAATCTTCACAGAACAATGGATCCACTGGGTATCGACCTCAACAATTTTCACAACCAAGTGAGAAGGATCCCACACCAACAAAATCCTATGTGCACTATGATTTGAAAAGTTGTGATTATGCTTCCAAGTAGGGGGACTTAATTTTGAAGAAAAAATCCAAGCATTTCTAAGACAACTTAGTCTCAAGGATTCCAAACAAGGCCAACTGGTGTTGCCTAATACATGGGACAACATTAGTTTGTTTAGATACCTCATTGAACCCTCTAATATTCCAGAATCCTATCAGTTTTGTCTATTTAGAGGTGAGGGACCTATAGTGACAAGAACAAATTGTTTGGCCTGTTGCATTTGGGGTGCCATTCTTGTTCTTCTTATTCTTTTTACTTCCATGAAAACCACACTTGCAAGGAGAAAGAACTACTGAATGGAGAATTCTTTACCTGATCATTCAAGGATGCATTATTCTCAACCTCATCTGCCCAAGATAAAACATGCTCTTCATCAGGATCAGGACTTAAAGCAGCAAAAGCATTTGATGCATTTGTTGTCTCTTTCTCTACCACCATAGGGGTTTCTTTTGGTATAGGGATAACAAATTTTGGGATTACAACAATTTTTTATCTTCTTGCGAACATCTGGTTTCTTGGATCTTTTTACATAGTGCTTTGGGACATCCAACTTAGAATTATCACAAGCAACAATATTATGTCCCAACTTCTTACACTTGGTAAAGAACTTAGGAACATCCTCATATAGAACGGGATGCATAAATGTGGCACCCACTACAAAAAAAAGAGGGTTTAATGACGGGAATTCCCGTCATTATATGCCATATTCTCATCATTAAAGGCTTTCAATGACGGGAAATCCCCCTCATCCCCCCTCATAGCTGCCCTTCTAGTTAAAGCATTCAATGACGATAAACCCACTCGTCATTAAAAATATCAAGGAAGTAATGACGTGATTAGACTCTCATAAAAAATATCTATAGTGACTAGTAATTTCCTTATTATTATACTATTTTCCTCTCATTAGAGCTAATGTTGAATAGTAGTTTCTATCCGTTAATGACGGATATTACCGTCATTAATACTGGGCAACCCACTCATTATTTAGCTATGGTCATTATCAACAAAAGACATGTAATGACTAGGTATACCGTCACAAAAAACGCTTTAATGATGATAAAAATTGTTGTTACATTGCAATCTCACCCTCATTAAATCCTTGCTTTTTATAAATACTCATATGGTCATTATGAACAATATTAATTAACACATTTAAATATATCACTCTTGCTGTAAGTTGAAACCATTTGGATTAGTCTATGCAATAAATACATAGTTGCAACATTATGCATTCATATATCCAAAATATACACAGTGGTAGAGTTGTTTCAAGAGATTCAAAAAGACAAGTTAGCTACATATATATACATAATGATAGGATTTTCTAATATCACATTCTCAAAATACAAAATGTCGGTCACCAAAACATCAAGCACCTTCAATGATTGTTCTACACATCAAGCTACTTGACCAGCAAAATTACACCATCTTAGGATATGATAGGTAGCAATCCTTACACATATATCTTCCAAAAGCATCAAAACCTTTCGAAAACCTGCATACATATGCATGACAACAAAAAGGAAATATAAGGCAAAGTTTTAACAATCTAACAATGATTCATAAGTAAAAAAGTAAACATGTTCCTAATGTGAACCGGTAAAAAGTAAATATGTTCCTTATGTGACCCGGTTATCAGAAATTCCCTGAAGCAAGGAAGAAATGACATCTATTCTAATCATATATGCATATAGATTGGAAAAGAATCAAAGAGAATAATAAATATGTGGTTGTTCATCCAGAGTGCTGTTAACAATTACAAATACGTGGCTGTTAACAATTACAATAGAAACAATATGGAAGATTCAACAAATGCAACAAGAACCGACAAGGTCAAGAACAACTACATGTGGTTGTTCATCCATAATGGATCATGGTACTTGAGGGGTACATATTTGTAGAAATTGTAGAGAGTAAAAAGAGACTTGACTACAAAAATGTCCAACTTGAACTCTAAAATCTTTGCTGAACCAACTTTCAAATAACAGAGAATACATACACACTCAAGTTTATGCTAGGTAGAATAATAACCTTTGCACCAAACACATCCGGAAACCAAACGATCAAATCGGTTGCATTATGGATACATATGACATTCATTAACAATTACAATAGGAATAATAAGGAAGAACAAGAACCGACAAGGTCAAGAACAACTACATGTGGTTGTTCATCCATAATGGATCATGGTACTTGAGGGGTACATATTTGTAGAAATTGTAGAGAGTAAAAAGAGACTTGACTACAAAAATGTCCAACTTGAACTCTAAAATCTATGCTGAACCAATTTTCAAGTAACAGAGAATACATACACACTCAAGTTTATGCTAGGTAGAATAATAACCTTTGCACCAAACACATCCGGAAACCAAACGATCAAATCGGTTGCATTATGGATACATATGACATTCATTAACAATTACAAAAGGAATAATAAGGAAGATTCAACAGATACAACAATTAACCAATAAGTTCAAGAACAACTACTAGTGATTGTTCATCCAAAATGGTCATATGGTACTTGGGGGTACATGTTTTAAGAAAGATCATAGAGTATCAGAGCTTAAGGAAATCAAGGCAATTGGTTGGTATTGATGAATTTCAAGCTGCTATGGATAGTGTCTTGACTATAATGGACTAGCAGAATTAAACACTGAAAGTTGTCTTTGACCAATTACACAAAATATACCAATCAAAAGACGAGAATTTTGTACTTTTATATCTACTTGCAACAAGTCTCAAAGATTAAGCAACTATTCATACCATTCAAGATATGTATTGCAACTTATTCCATGTATGCAAAGATATAAACATTCATTTCATTAATGACTCACTAATCCAAGAGGTCCAAGAGAACATGACTTCAAAAGAAAGAAAATCATGAAAGCATTCTTATAAGCCTTTTTCATTAATTGAATATCATGAGCAGATTAAAGGGAAGTAAATACCACATACCTTATCAAGAGCTAATGTTCATCGTCACACCTTGGCAGTTCATCTGGAGTTGGTATATTTTCACTACCCATTCGAGCCAATAAACTTTCAATCCTGTCAACACGTCTCTTAAGGTCATTACTTTCTTCTTCCTTGTCATGTAGCTTAGCCTTAAGTACTTTTACTTGAGTAGCTTCAGGATCACCAAAAGATTTCCTTTTTATCCCACCACCAAAACCAAAGACATAGCTATGGTTTTGCGGTCCAAAGCAAGTTTCAACCACCTCAATAGTTGTGAGTGATTCATTGGCTTGAATAGTCTTGACAATCTCATCCTACAAAACTCGAGTTTCATTTGTCTAATAAAAATTGATAAATAAAGAATTTATGCCAAAGTGTTAAGTACTATTACTTACATATTTTTCTTGCTCTCTTGGGACCGAATACTTTCCATTCTTTCGTCTTGTCGCATAGAAGATTTTTGCAATATCGGGTGGGGTATCTACCTTTCCTCCCTAAATGATTTAGAAATGGGAAGTAAACATTAAATATATATCAAACAGAAAACATGCATAACAAATCTAAAACAATAAGTCAAGTAATTGTATTTTTACCATCTCATAAATGACGTGTCTATGCTACTGGCTACCGGTTCGATGAGGCATCACTCCCTTCACCCGATTATCAGAATTTCGGGAACTGACTTTCTGCATTTCTTATAAAGAGACATTACAATCAAAAGGCTTCACTTACAAGTTAACAGTGGAATATATATATATATATATATATATATATATATATATATATATATATATATATATATATATATATATATATATATATATATATATATATTATTTTACTGAAACTCGTCACTTAGGAACTTATTCGTGGCAAGCCACTCCCAATCTTTATTATTCATCCCTAGAGGAACATTTTTCAACACAAGCGCTTTTGTTTTGCATGTCTTAACATACTTTTTATTCAAGGATGACCTCCATGCTGTTCATAAAGTGTCCATATGATCCAAAGTATGTTCACGGTATAGTTCCATATGTGGATTGGAAAACAATTCCTATATGTACCAAGAGCATTTTGATGTCCAATATTTGTAGAGACTATCAATAAACTCAGACACACTTTTTTGTAAAAAAGAATGTAGAACTCATAATTACAACAAACATTTACACATACTGTCAAGTAGCAACTATGAGTTGGATTATTTACCGTGAGAAGAAAGTTCTACCTCCGAAGGCTATGATATATTTGTTTCATTCACACAAAATGTGCACAAACACATTCAAATAAGTCACAAAGAACCCCAAGTAGAATGTATCTATCTATTCTTGGCTGCTTTCCCCCCTTAAATCTACTTCGGTTCATTGCCAAAATGTCGGGAAAGAGTTCAATCCATTTTCAACAGATAGGGATGTAAACCCCATGTTCTGACCAATTGAATAAGGTGATTTTAAAGAATTTCCGGATGAATCGACACTTTCGAGCTAGTTCATCGACCTAGGACTGTCACTAGCTAAGGAAAACTCAGACACACTTACCACCTTGAAACATTACCAAAAAACAGAGAATTTATTTTACATACCTTTACCGCAGCCCACATGTGTTGCTTGTTATCTTCAGTCATCTTGACGATGCTGAGTTTCGTCGATGAATAAATCCGGGTCGTTTAATCTAGGGATGATTGAATCAAGGATGATTTTGGGGGTGATTTTAGACTCGAGCACGAGAGTCTCTCAGGTTGCCTACGATATCTGTTATGCTCCAGGAATCAAGTCACACGTAGTTCCTGGAATGGGGTATTTATATTGACAACACTTGCCCTAACACTAAGGTTAAGTCGAAACATGTTATTGTATCGATTTACTCTTTAATGGGCCTTAACCCTTGCCCAAGTTATCACTTTGTTAATGGGCACGAAGCGGCTAGTGCGGACTCGCTCACGATGTCGATATTGCCGACTGCGTAATCGAGCACAGGACTCATTGTCCTACATCGCTGCTGGTGAGTGCGGATCGATCGTCCTACACTGCTCGATAGTCGATCGTCGTAGCCTGGAGTCTACTAGATGGTCTTAGCCTCGAGCTTGGGCATCGACATGAATACCTTGACGTTTATTCAGATTATCGGGGACCAACTGTGAGGCCTGCGTGTTTAGAGTGGACTTTGTCCGCATCCCGAGCTTCCCGTCTTGCGGTATCGAGATGGGCCCATCGTCTCGGTTCTCTGATCATGTCGGTTGTCGATGTCTCATCTCGTAATTCGACCCTCGGGCTATCACTTACTCTTGTCCAGGAGGACTATCTCGTGACGCCACGTGGAGGTGCGATATTCGGTATCGTCATAAGCCCCCCAGATCTATCTGAGCTCTTGAGGTCAGGTCTGATCTGTCAAAGGTGTATCTCGGCCACTGTCATCCGATGCTTTGAATTTAAATCCGCCCTGCGGACTTACTTCCAGTGGAGTCGAGTGCATGCTCGCTGGAGACTTTTTTGCCTTAGCATTATCTATCCCTTGGACTTATAATGTGTGGCTAAGTTGACATCGACTTCGATGCCGTAGCTGTCGAAGGAATGATGAGATGTCCAACTTGGGATTGTCTTGGTCGAGGCCGACTTCTCTGAAGGATCTGATTTGCCCTGATTTTGGCCGTTGGCCTTATTGGCCTTATTGAAAAATTGTTACATTTTTCCTCTTTCTTTTGTCTTTGATATAGACTATCTTTCCTTATTGCGGCCTTTGGCCTTATTGGCACATCAGCTTCTCTCATGTCGATGCATATATGTCGATATCTGCTCCCCAAGTATCATGAGACCCTTAGGTTTGGATCATATTTGTATTTTATTGGGCACGTTGTCCGACGAGCGGACTCTCCATGTCTGCCTTGCAGATCTTTTTACTTTAGCAACCTTTGTCCCTTAGACTCGTTTTGCCTTGACGACGTCGACTGTCTTAGGCTGTAACGATGACGATGTCGACTGTCAACTTCTGAATTCGCCTCTTTGCAATGCTATAACTATTTGGCCCGTCTTCATGACTAGGCTTCTTTTTCTTTTTGTTATAAATGCTGAAATTTTAACCAGTATTTGATGTCAAACACTTTTGTTGAATGTCGATTCCCATTTCTTTGCTCGCTTTTTCATGAGTATTCAATGTCGACTCGTTGTTGCCCCCGAAGTATAATGCAGATTCATCATCTTCGTTATACTTTCAGTAGTTCCGTTTGTCGATCATATGTAACGTGTCTTCCATGCCTGAGCATTTTTTGGACTTTTCTTTGTTGTCGCGTAGTAGAAGAGATGCCCCTGGCCGTCTCCTTTCGTTTGTCGAAATAGACGCGCCTTTTAATTTGTCGATATATATTTCCGCCACGATGTCTAGTAATTCTTGTCTAGAAAGACCGGTAATACGTAATTGTCGCTCCGGATCTCGGTATCGTGGTGTTTCTTTGTCGTTCATGACTCCCGACACATGACTGCTGAGAGATTTGGACATGATCTGAACTCGATGCCTTAGCTTTTTGGTTCCATGGAACTTTTAGATTTACAGGCTGTCGATCGAAATGATCATGTTGTCTGACCTCGATGCCCTAGTATATACTCTCCCTTAGGAGTCAAATTACGTCGTTTTCGATTCGGACTTCGATCATTGTGTTTTCATCCCATTAGGACTCATCCACGTTGGCCGTCGACTGATGGCGTCCGACTTACGGATCCTCATAGACCGTTGAGTGGATCCTTTGTGGAGTGGATCCTCGAGATACGCAAGATGCTAGCCAAAAAGTTGCAATAACCATGGGGATAGTTCCCGAAATAAGAAGGCTCGTCCCGCCATGCTCGGCTAGGAGAGTTCCAAGATAAGATAGATCGATCCCGGCATGGGGAGAGTTCCCAAAATAAGAAGGCTCATCCCGCCCCGCTCGGCTGGGAGAGTTCCAAAATAAGATAGTTCCAAGATGAGATGCCGAGTCGAACTCAGACTTATTAAAGATTCGCTCATCGGTGAGCTCCAAATATGATGCCTAGATTTATTTTGCTTTAATTTTTGCGGTATTTTATCTCCTCTTCTTTTTGTTGTCTAATCTTTCACGTGTCTATGTCTTTTAGCTATTCGTTTGTCGAGCCTCTGGCTCTGTTTGCTGCTTATCGATGTCGTGTTGCCCCCCAAGTGTATTATGAACCTCTGGTTCTTATTGCACTTGAGATCGACTGTGATCGACTTGCTTGCCTTAACCTTTTTGCCTCCTAGGCTTATTTGGTCTTAGGCTGAGCGTTTTAATCCGACTATGCGAACTGTCCCTGGTCTTGGCCTTCTTTGCCACTTAGGCTCGTTCGGCTATCGACTGGGGCAGGTGGCCCGACTATGCGAACCGTCCTTTGTCCAGGCCTTTTTCGCCTCTTAGGCTCATTCGGCTTTCGACTAGGACAGGTGGCCCGACTATGTGAACCGTCCTTTGTCCAGGCCTTTTTCGCCTACTAGGCTCATTCGGCTTTCGACTGGGACAGGTGGCCCGACTATGCGAACCGTCCTTTGTCCAGGCCTTTTTCGCCTCTTAGGCTCATTGGCTTTCGACTGGGACATTTGACCCGACCATGCAAACCGTCCTTTGCTTTAGCCTCGTTCGCCTCTTGGGCTCGTTCGGCTTTTAGCTTGGACCTTTGGCCCGACCCTGCGAAACGTCTCTATGTCTTTGCATTTGTTGCCCATTAGGCTAACTTTGCTTTTGGCAGTATTGAGGGGTCCGACCTGCGGATCCTCGTAGACCGTTGAGTAGATCCTTTTTGGTGTGGACCTTCAAGATATGCAAAATTCAGCAACTGGTGGGTGTCGGGTCGAAAAAACACGTGTCTGGTACAATAATCTCTAGGTGACTAGGTGTCAAAAGACTCCCGTTCGATCTTCCACCCCTGCTTCGACATCCGACCTACTACGAGAGCAAACTGAATGCTGTTTGTGTTTGATGAATATTTGCCTAGGATGTAGTCCTTTGGACTTAATTCCCTTGCGTCGTTGCTTTATAGGGTGTAGTCCTTTGGATTTAATTCCCTTATGCCCCTCCAAGTGTAGTATGAGTGCATGACTCATGGTACACTTGAATATGAGTCGACCTAGCATTGTACTGCCTCATGGGCTTGACTTGGCTATTGGGTCGGAGCTCGATTCGAGGGTCGTTCCTCGTCAGGCTTATGAACTGGTCGAATTGAATAACTCCTTATTCGACTGTCGCACTTCGTGGTGCTTATGAACTGGTCGAATAAGGTATCCATCGTGGGGTCTTCCAACTGCCTCGCATTGTGGCTTATTGGCTGGTTGGGAGTGATATAAGCACTGTCATTGACTTGGCTTTATTCACTATTTTAGTTTAACTCCATCATATCGAGGATTCATTGTTGTGGTTTACTTTTGCCTCTTTTATCTTTCAATCACATGGACTTATAAGTAAGACATAATTTATTTGGCGTAGTCTGTTGGTACCATGCTTTGATGGCAAGCGGACTTACATAAGATTGCCTTCGAACTCTGAATAAGATGCCGAGCCAAGCTCGGTCTTATATAATATGATGCCGAGCCGAGCTCGGTCTTATTAAAGATTTGCTCGAGAGAGCTCCAAATATGATGTCGAGCCGAGCTCGGTCTTATATAATATGATGCCGAGCCGAGCTCGGTCTTATTAAAGATTTGCTCGAGAGAGCTCCAAATATGATGCCGAGTCGAGCTCGGTCTCCGCTCGACCCGCTCTGTTCGGTAGGTTGAGTAAGATAGCTCGACCCGCCAGTTCGGTAGGGTGAGTTCCAAAATAATATAGCTCGACCCTCCAGTTCGGTAGTGTGAGTTCCAAAATAATATAGCTCGACCCTCCAGTTCGGTAGGGTGAGTTCCGAAATAATATAGCTCGACCCTCCAGTTCGGTAGGGTGAGTTCCGAAATAATATAGCTCGACCCTCCAGTTCGGTAGGGTGAGTTCCAAAATAAGATAGCTCGACCCGCCAGTTCGGTAGGGTGAGTTCCAAAATAAGATAGCTCGACCGGCCAGTTCGGTAGGGTGAGTTCCGAAATAATATAGTTCGTCCCTCCAGTTCGGTAGGGTGAGTTCCAAATAATATAGCTCGACCCGCCAGTTCGGTAGGGTGAGTTCCGAAAGAGGATGGCTCATCCCGCAACGTTCGGCTAGGAGAGTTCCAAAATATGATGCCGAATCAATCTCGGACTTAGGGCAAGATGAGTCCGTAGAGCTCGAATGCCGGCGCTCGATATCTCGAGTCTTTGTGGTGCAATGTAATTGTGATGAAAAACATTACACATATAATAAAGTCTTACAAAGTGTATAAGAATTTCAAATAACGATTGTAAGAACCTGGAGAGCTAATGTAATAACGATATGGTAGATAATTCGTTGCTTTCTCGGGCACCACAGCAGTGTCTTTCCGGTGGCAATCAGACCTCGAAACGGATTCCGATCGGCACGAAATTTGGAGAAATCGTTCTTCCCTCACTTTTCTTCGATGTGACCGGTGGAATTGTTCTTTCGACGGCTCAATCTCCGGGAATAAGCCGCCGAATTGGCGGTGATGTCCAGAATCTGCTGCTGCGTTTTTGTACTGCGGTAACTTCTTTGCCACGATCGAGAAATCAAACGAACTCCGATCGGCCTAAAATTTTGAGGGCTTGTTCGGCCCTGATAATTCTCGAATCTGACCCTTGGAAATCTTGTTCCGACGGTTCAATTGTTGGGAATATTCAGCCGACTTGGAACCTGCAGATTAGGGTTTTTCTGCTTTTTTGTACGTAACTGCAACTTTTAGGCGATGATCTGGAATTGAAACCTACTCCGATTGGCATGAAATTTTTACAGATTGTTCTTATCTCTGTACTATTTAATATGACCAGAGGAATTTTCATTCCAACGGTTGAATTGCTGGTAACAGGCCGCCGACCTGAAACTGCTGATTAGGGTTCTGCAGCGTTTTTGATACAGCAGCAACTTCTTTGCGACGATCGGGCGAATAAAAGAACTCTGATCGGCCTAAAATTTTGAGGGCTTATTTTACCCCTCTTATTATTCATTCTGACCGGTGGAATTCTTGTTCCAACGGTTGAAACTCCATAAACTAGCCGCCGATCTCGCTGCGTTTTTGGTGATACAGCAGCATCTTTCCGGCAACGATCGGGTATCTAAACGGACTCCGATCGGCACGAAATTTGGAGGGTTTGTTCGCCCCTCCTTTTCTTCTATATGACCGGTGGAATTCTTGTTCCAACGGTTGAAACTCCGGAAATAAGCTCGGATCTGACTGCGTTTCTGGCATGTTTCTTCCATTAACTTGACCCCTTGATCCATCACCGATAGAAGACCCTCCTTCTAGCGCCAATGATGATGCTGAGTTTCGTCGATGAATAAATCCGGGTCGTTTAATCTAGGGATGATTGAATCAAGGATGATTTTGGGGTGATTTTAGGCGAGCCGAGAGTCTCCTCGGGTTGCCTACGTATCTGTTATGCTCCAGGAATCAAGTCACACGTAGTTCCTGGAATGAGGTATTTATATTGACAACACTTGCCCTAACCCTAAGGTTAAGTCGGCTTATGTTATTGTCTGATTTACTCTTTAATGGGCCTTAACCCTTGCCCAAGTTATCACTGTTAATGGGCCTGAACGGCTAGTGCAGACTCTGTCTACGATGTCGATATTGCCGACCTACGGTAATCGAGCCTGGGACTCATTGTCCTACACTGCTAGCTGGTGCGGACTGATCGTCCTACACTGCTCGATAGTCGATCGTCGTAGCCTGGAGTCTACTAGATGGTCTTAGCCTCGAGCTTGGGCATCGACATGAATACCTTGACGTTTATTCAGATTATCAGGGACCAACTGTGAGGCCTGCGTGTTTAGAGTGGACTTTGTCCGCATCCCGAGCTTCCCGTCTTGCGGTATCGAGATGGGCCCATCGTCTCGGTTCTCTGATCATGTCGGTTGTCGATGTCTCATCTCGTAATTCGACCCTCGGGCTATCACTTACTCTTGTCCAGGAGGACTATCTCGTGACGCCACGTGGAGGTGCGATATTCGGTATCGTCACATCTCCTTCCAAGAACGCTCTCATTTAGGACACATATGCTTGTTCCGCACAATTTTCCCAAGTTTCTGGACCAATAAGTGTGATTTGGTCCCACCCCACGATTATTGTAAAATTCAATTTCAAGTTTTTCTCCTCTTTTTAAGGAAGCGATTCTTGGGTTCTTGTTGACTCCTCTAACATTTCTCACCATTTTAGTGCCTGAAACTGATCATTAAATAGAATATTAAATACGAGTATGTATATTTTAGCTAAAACACAACAAAAGTTTTATAATACATTATATGTAAACAATATTATAGTTACCTTTAACATTGATGATGGTCAAAATATACCCGTAAGAGTCATCAACATTATCCTTAAATCGGGCCTAATAATATATATTTTATATTAAATCATATGGTTATATTTATTAGTTAATGTATTGTGATTTATAAAATATAATTTGGTATTTATCCATTTTTTATTATTTAAATATGATTTATTTTGGGATAATTATTTATTTTGTAGATTGAGATAATTTTTGGAGGATAATTATAAATGGAAGAATTAAACTACAAGATAAATCCAAGCAAATACGAATGTATTGAAGATAAGGATTGGATAAGCACGGAAAAGAGGAGTAAGGCAAGACAAAAGCCGGCAAGCCAACCCAAAGAGAGTTGGCGCCGACTTTAAGAGGGCCGCATGCATGGAGGCGCAATTTTGCCTTTATCCAAAGATCGGCCGGGAATTATTCTAATGTATTTTCAAACTCCTTTTGGATTTAGGAAAACTATTTCAGATTGGTTTAGGTTTATCCCATGTAAATTTCTCCCCTATATATTTAGACATACACACGCCATTATGCACACATAATACACACAATTCATAATAAAATCGTCAGTTTTTATTAGAGCAGTTTTTTACAAGTTCTTCAATTATGTAAGTTCTTGTATTTATTTTCTCTTAGTTCTTTTAATTAATTTCCCCAATTATTATTTATCGTTTGAGATTGTTATTTCTTAGTTAAATGATGTAGATCTAGAATTACGACGTGAGGCGGTGGGGATTCCTCGTCTATAAGGATCCGCACGCCCACGTCTATGTTTTGTGATCTATGTACGATTTTATTTCGATTAATAATCGTGTTTCTAGTAGGTATATATAGTTACTTTATGAGCTTCTATTTTATCCGATAAGTATAGAGAAATGCTAAGATTTAGTTTTTCGCCGAGTCAGTCTAGCCACGTCTTTATGGTGTGATTGTCCAACTAGAATATCTTATCTCAGTAGGTATGACTACGGCTACGTTGCTCGTCTATTTTAATTAAAACGTGTAGTGAGGAAATACCAATATAGTACTCTTAGGTCGGCTCATGAATTGATCTTTCGGGACTTTCAGCGAGATCTAGATCTGTGTTATATTAGGGAATTGCGCTTTTTGATTATCGTAAATCGTAGATTAACATGATACCTAAAAAGTTAGTGTTAATGGGACGGAGACCGATGCGATCGCTTAGGAAACGCCTAATCACAGGAATGTTGTTGCCTAGGTGAGGAATACGGTTAATATCGGCAACCCTAGTTTTGTAAGCGTCGCGAGTCATATGAGATGGAGGCCGAGGCGAGCGAAGTCACGTGATGTAGCATAGTGATGCGGATGGCCTACCCGAGCTAGATCTAGTTTGGGGATGACTCCCGTAGCCAATATAAAAGAGATACGAATCGGATTAATAGTTAGTGAGTCTAGTTTAACTATATATAGTCTCTGGATCCAAACGATAATGTAATAATTGTGGAGATTAATTATGTTGTATTTATTTGAGTTGTGTCGAGTCGTGTCAATTTATCTTTTCTTGTTATTTGTTGGTCATAGACCGTTTTTATGTGCTTGCCATGCTTAATTACTTATTTATAGAAGGACCCACAATTTGGTTCCCTGTGGGATCGACCTTGACTCGCTATAGCTATACTACGATGGACCTAGTCCTCTTGCTAGTGTTGGTTTTGGTGGTCAAGTATTTTAATTTCACTTGATCTACATCATCAAACATTCATTCTTGTAGTGTCATAACTTGTTTCATAACTGTTGCCATCATCTTCCATCACATTTCTCACTAGTGAAGCTCTTGAGACAGAAACTGCAACGGTATACCATTAAATAAAATACTTTATTGTTTTTTCAGAAAACAAATTCAAATTGTAGAACTCTAACTAAAGCCTACCAAATGATGGATTGTCCTGAGGCAATTTGAAGAGCAACGGTTGCACAGTTGGATCCTTAAACATATAAAGTGATATGTTCTCCTCATCTTCATGTTCTTTCAAGAAACTGAGGAAGTCTTTGTCATTTGTCAAATGCTTACCATCTGCATCCGTAACTTTGATACCAACAGAATAAATGTCGATAAACCGTTTACATATACTCAAGACATCCAAAAAAGAACTTTCTTCAGTAATATTTCTTTCTTCCTATTTATCTTCACCATAATGAACAAACAAATTGTGGACTGGATTTCCACCTATAGGAAGAAAAACAAACACTTGTTACAATTATATCAATTTGTGATACATTTCAAAATGTACTTAATTTTAGTAACTTACATGTACTTCCATGATAGCACAAGTCATTAGTCTTTTGAGTTACAACTTGTATCCTCCTTCTTCCATGTCCAACATTCGATATTTTTTTGCCACGCATATGATCTTTCAACAGCTGACTAGGAGCTATGAAATGCACATGCTTTTGTTTGATATTTGGGTTCATCTATTGACATAACAAGAAAAAAAATAACACTTAAAGAATATATTTGCAAAACCAGCAGCATATAGCTGCAAACCAAAGCCCTGAATGTTAATGATGCATGTATCAAATTCACTCCCATCGTCACATCCCTGAAAACTCCACAAGAAATACTCTGGGTTGTGCTAATCCCTACAGCTACATGCTACAATCGAGCTTAATCGAAGCTTTACATACATTCTTATAGCCTAAGCACACTTGGGATGAACTTGACATGCTACTACTGCACCGCACATCTAGCTTACTAGCACCATCACTTCATAATCGAAGAATGAATAACCTCAGTAAACTATTACCAACATTTCCATCAATATAGCAAGTACTTCATACAAATACAAGGAACTTTTAATGCTACCGAACAATATACGATCTTTACAATCATACCATGCAAAAGAAGAAAGAAACAAGATAAGAGGCCGACTGTTTCCCTACAAAGCCGAATGTTGATGTTCCATGATTTCTTACAAGGATTAATACTTTTAATCTTATGGACAAATCTAAAATTATAATATGCACACATGCACATTCACAAGATTGATAATACACGCACGTAGACAGAAAATGGGAGTACTTTGAAACAGTTAAGGAAAAGGGAATGCGAGTTATTAATTAAGACGAACACGTCCATATAGTTCATATAGGAAACTTTCATTTAAACAACAGAAAAAAAAAACGTCCAATCCTTTATGGTGGTAGAACAAGCACACAACCAAATATCAAAATGCTCTGCTAGCTACTCAAAAGCTAAGTTGCATAAGTGCATATACATATACAGGATATATAGGGGATATACAGGTGTAGGATTTTCGAAAAATAGAAGTTACGAGTACATAGTGAATATACGTAAATATTAAATAAAATACATAAAGATCAAGTAGTGTATAATGAAGCTTCGAGGATCCAATAAAACATACTATAATACATAGAAAATAATAGTATTTACTGATTGTCTTTAATTTTTCTTTAGATTTTCATCATTTTGGACAGCTATTCATTCATTTTCTGACAATTGTTACTCAATTTTCAACATGGTTCTTCGTCTCAAAAATCAGAGTTGTGGATATGCATGTTCGAATCCCGTATCCAACGTATATGAAAGAATTGCCTTCAGGTGTGTACATATTAGGTGTAGTGCCCGAAAGACAATTTGTGTAATTGTTTTTAATGGATGAAATAATTTATCTCACATTATTACTTGCTTTGTGCTTGTAAGTAATACACTACTGCAAACCCTAAGTATATCTGTATGTAACCACTTAACTCAGTGTATGGATTACACGTGAGGATTGAGTTAGTGGAGATATGCTTAAGCTGTTAGTCCGTGGTGAACTTAATCGAGTTTAGGGTCTCTTGATTAAAACACCAATAATGCGCCTGAACACCGTAGGTGTGATAGTCATATCTCGATCTGTCCGGTAGAGGGTACTACGTGGGGCATTTATATATGATGGCATTCATATAGAATTTGGACCGATTTAATCTGAAATTCTCGATATAATTCCGTAATCGAGGAATCTTATTAAATCATTAGATGATTATATATGGATCAACCTTAAATCTGAGGTGATCACGAGTCTTTGCTTGTCTCGGGGTAGTGTTTGATATGTTAATTACGGTTCACTTAAATATGTGTTCCAAGCCACTTCTCATTGGCACTATCTCACGATGAGTGAGTAGTTACGATTTTCTGAGACATGGAATCCATTCCTTCCTATGGGAAGTAGAGACGATCCCTTATTTGTTAGCCCAAGAAAGTGATCGATCCCAGGAGTTCATATTAGACTAATTGATCACTAGTCAGATATGTGAACTAATTGATCATCAGGGGTTAATGGTAAATAAGGATAAGATATTCTGTGTCGGGTTTACGGAGATATCCCACTCAGAATGGACAGTCTATGGAGGGTTAATCCGTATGTAGTGATTATATCAATGGACGCTTATTCACTCTATGGGTTGAGTATAAGTATACATCTATAATCGGTAGAGTTCAGTTTTGGGTTTATGGTGGCGTAATCCCGGAATTAATAATTATATTTTGTTTGATGAATAATTAATTATTGGAGCTACTGGTTATAGGTCCATGGTCCCCGATGTGGCTTCTGTAATTCAGACTAATAATCTTGTTATTTGGGCCTCAGTGATAATTAATTGGCTGGGCTAATTAATTAATATGCATGAATATTATTTAGTTGGGCTAAATAATATAGTACATATAAAAGACATTTTATGTGGGCTTGGAAACCCTAAGTGTGGCGCCAATTTTGAGTCTCTTTTAGCACAAGAATTGATTTTCTTGTGTTATGGGAAATAAAAGATATTCTTGTTATATGATTGGTTGGATGACTTGTTATTTGATTTCCTATTGGTCGATACATGTCACAATTAGTCATTAAGGAAAATATTCTTGTATTTTGTTTAATTAATTATTTATTTAATTAATTAAAACTTGGAGACCGAGGATTTACTCTCCTATAAACGGAGAGTTATTCCAAGTGTAATTGGTAATGAGAATTTTCACCAACACACTTAAAAAGAGAGAAAAAATTAGTTTTCTTGTCTTGGGTTTTTAGGTGTTGCATATCAAGGAGGTTCGTGTATCAAGAAGGGTGCCCACCAACCGCCGTTTGGAGAACACATCGGAAGATCTTGGCTTCTCTTCCTACTATCGGTAACATGATCTTAACCCCCTTGTAGAAGTTTAAGTCCTTTAATTATGTATTATAAAACACGCAATTAGTTTTAATTAATTGTTTGATATTAATTAGAAACTAATTAGGGTAAAAACCGAGGAACACGGGTTTTTTCAATCGTCGAGGTTGGGTGATGGATTCTCGGTGAATCCCACTCTGCGAAAGCATAAGGAGTAAAATTCCGAAACCTTGTGGTTAAGGTGTTGGATTCTCGGTGAACGACTTGAATCCAATAGCGACTTGAACAAGAATTAAAGCAGTGGGGATTGTGATTTGTGTATGATTGAGACTGAGCCTGAGAGTTAGTTTCCCTCAAGTTGCCAACGTATCCAATAGCGGAATAGGAATCAAGTCACTCGTAGTTCCTTAGGGTTGTTTATATAGGGAGGCATCCCAACCCTTTTCTTGTCGAACAAGTTGTAGAATCCTTAAACCCTAAGGATCATCACGTGTTTATCTCTGATAAGACATAATTAAGATTATATTCGAATTAAGAGATTTACTTCCAGTAATCCAGGGATTCTCCCATAATTATCCTATTATATAGGCACATGTGTGAGTTATCATATAAGGAAAGAGCCAGTCGGCTTTCGATGGGCTCACCAGGTCGTCCCGACTTGGTCCACGCGTCCTACCTCCAGACTTGACCGAACTGTCTTGCAGTGCCCTAGTCGGGAAGGATATGGACAGACCTCCCTCCTGGGGTAGGGTCTTACTACTGCGGGGCTCCTGGCCCTAAATGTGGTTCTCACCTTACTCTTCTTTTAATCCCAAGGTGTTTTCACGATGACACGTGGCAAGATCTACTCTTACCATCGTCAATTATCGAGTTGAAGTGGAAAGAGAAATTGTAGACAAACAATGATCTACCATTATGAAAATTATCAGAATTTTTGGAGCAAGGGAAACTGTTGTACATGAAGGTCAAACACAGGAACAAAAGCATTCTCCCGTGTTGGATAATGTTAACTCCAAGGATGATGAAAACCATGTATTAAATCAAGAAACCTTTAACACATGTGGTTGAATTGAATAACAAGCACTTGGAAAAGATAAAATTGTATATGGAGTTCGTGTGGAACTCATATTGAGCAAATAAGGGTCAAAGAATTTTGATAAGCAACAAAGCAAGTAAGAGTTGTCGTACTCAACATTGGTTGGCCAAGTCAAAAGTATACTTTGATATTGATGTGTAAATGAAAGTGGAAAGATCACGATAAGAAGTGTAAGAAAAAATTCAACCAAGAGAACCTCTGCTTGAAGGTGCAGGCATAAGACTCCGATCCCAAAGCTTTACTTAAAGGGGTTTCACCTAGTACTGTGTGACATGGTTTGGTTTAGGGACTTTATCCTTAAAGGGTTCATTGCTTAACGGACTAACTTAAGAGGGTCTACATTTAAAAGATCTAACTGCAAGGTTCTCATCTTAAGTTGCTAAATAGAAATAGACCACGTCTTAAGAGTTTAAGTCCTATGCAGCGGTGTTACTTGCCTCATTGATACCAGCTATGACGCCCCTGTCCCAGATACCGAGTCCCTATCCGGAAAAGAACGCCCGGCATGCATATATTTAAATTTTAATCTAATTATACACGTAATCCTACGTAAGCTCACATCAGAGAACAAGCGGAAGGTAAAACGACTGACTTGGATACTTAAAACAACTACTAAAATGATCGAAAGTAACACAGGCTGCATTTAGTACAACATCAAAAGGCTTTACTATAACCATCAAATACAATTAACCCGTACATATTGGAATCCACAAAGTCAACTCACTGATTTCTATCATTACAGAGATTAAGAGATTTTATACCAAATTACAACGGAAAATAAAGAACAGTAAACTTCATCTGCATCATCTCCGGATCACTCCTCTGTGGCCTCGAAAACGACCTACAAATATACCACATTCTCGGGGTGGGGACAATAAGGAAGAGGGGTTAAGTACAGACGTACTTAGTAAGGGGTAGAAGAAGCGGCTACAATAAATAGCATATCATATATAACAAGTTATGTTCTACAATCTCTACCACATAGGTTGCATTGATATCACACTCACACTCTACTAGATCACATAGTACAACCTCACGCACATAAGTTTGTTACACCAATATCAAGGACATTGTGCATGGTGAGAATGCACCGAGAAATATTAAGCACCTCTCAAGGGGGCATGGACTTAGGTCTCCATGTGGGAAGTTACACGCTGTCCCTTGACACATAACTCAAAAGGGTTGCAAGATTCCCATGCTTCGATTTAGAAACGTGCCTTATTAATGATATTGACGTTTAAGCTTTTAGACAACCACATATGTATTTACGATTTAAGTTTTAACCACCTGGTTCATTCACATAAAAGGATTCTTATGGACATCTAGTCCTAGACATCTAGTTATACCACCTAGCACGTTGTAAAAGGATCAATGACTACTAAGTCAATGTCCCACAAGGCCTAAACAATGCCTTCCGGTGCTCTCACCTTCTCCCCGCAGAGGGTCTCAGTTGTGGTGCAGAACCAAGGCTACCAGAAGTCGTAGTTTGACATTGTCAATTAACATATAATGTTTCATAAGAACATACAAACCATAACACATTGTATATAAATAATATCCAAACAAGATAAATATTATCACATTCAATAATATTTAGGAACATAAATTCCACATTTGTATTTCATCATCACTATTATTATTATTTTCTGCAACAAAAGCAAAGGAACAGCGTAGTCGATCTCTTTTTTTTTTTACCCTTTTGGAGTCTATAAGCGTCGACATCATAGCTTCATCATGTAGTTCTTTTCTTTTTATTTCTAGTATATTTTGTAACCCGCTGCATAGTATAAGAAAATCTGAGATTTTGTTATTATTAACATAAACATATATTATCAATATTATAATATTATAAACCATTGACATCAACCTTGTAAAGTCCCACATCGGTAAAGTAAGTGAATACTCACCCTCATATAAGTGTGAGACATAAATGTCTTGTCAATTCGGTTAGCTCTTTTAGAGCAAGCGAGGACGGCGGTCAAAGCAGTTGACCAGACCATTTATGACTCATTTAGCGCTACCAAGCCTGGGGTGGGGTCTGGGGGAGTTACAGAATGGTATTCAGAGCCGACTATCAGACGGAACTATGCGCTGCACCGTATAAAAAGACGGTGTAAGGATGGCCTCTAGTTACCTCTGGAAGGGACGATCCAGGACCAGTCTTGGCCGTCCTGGCGAGGACGCCAGTCCCTTATAAGGGGGAGGGAGAATGTAAAGTCCCACATCGGTAAAGAAAGTGAATGCTCACCCCCATATAAGTGTGAGACATAAATGTCTTGTGAAATCGGGTTAGCCCTTTTAGACCAAACGAGGACGGCGGTCTAAGCAGTTGACCGGACCATTTATGACTCATTTAGCGCTACCAGGCCCGGGGTCTGGGGACGTTACAAACCTGCATAGAATACCGGCTGACACATATATATATATATATATATATATATATATACTTATATATTATGAGGAGAAACCAAAATCAAACGGAAGCAACAATAACATAATGAAATACGGTTGAACACCCAAAATCCTTTTAAGAACACCCCGTTACCTTTGGTATTTTGAAAACGAATTCGAAAGCAAAATCTTGAAAGAAAAGTCCTGAATCCTCGAACCAACACCTCTATGATTATCCTACGATAATTAAACAATATTCTACGTTTAACACAACTCTTTATTCTATCAAAGCTCGGGTTTTTTTCTCAAGAACATACGGAATCTAGATTAGGGCTAGGAAGGAAAACTTACCGAAAAAGAGAACGCTTGGTATCGAAATGATCGCCTCATCACGGTGATTATTTTTTTCTACTATGGTCTGTACCGAAAATCAACCGTTGAACTCCGAATTTGGAAAAAAAGCGTCCGGCCCTTTATTTCTCCTTTGCACTGCATCTGGTCCAATTTTGCCAAAGGAATTGCCGTGTAACACTAATAATAATTTAGGTAATGGTTCCTTTTATGCCGGTTATTTAAAATCCATTAAAAATAAATAACTAAATTCTTTTAATTAAATCCTTTTTAATTAAATAAACAGGTTAAATAATAATTAGGTCATAGAACACATACCTAATTACCATTTTACCCTTTCAGAAATTCCGGGTGTTACATCATCCAAGTTATATTCCGTCAAACTGCTTAACGTGTTTATTGCAATAAACGAAGACGATTCTAGATAAAGCAAATCAAATTTTAAATTCCGCTGCGTTAAACTAGTGATTTCCTAACATATAACACCTTTCCAGCTGCAATGGAAAGCTGGGTGTTACTTAAAAAAAGAAGATTTAGGCAACCTGAATTGATGGTTACTCCACAAATGATTTTTCTACAGTAAGATTGCCATTTACCTTTGAATTCCTAACCATAACAGCCCACAAATTTGCTTGTACTAAATAGAACCTCATATTTAAAAATATAACACAGTCTCACTGTTTCCTATACCAGTGAGTTGTAACCAGTTTCAAACATATTGGAACATAATATATCGATTCACTTGAAAATTCGTATTTTATAAGCTCTTCCGGAAGCATTACTCTACCAGCAAGCTTATATTTGTAAAACAGTCTTAGAACCGTACTAAAATTGTCAACTTATTTCTTTAAAAAAATCCAACTTTCGTAGAAAAAAGCGATCATGTATATGGAGAAAAAAGAAGCCAACCATTCCGGGTAAAACACG
Organism: Gentiana macrophylla; assembly: GCA_026214975.1. Lineage (NCBI taxonomy): Eukaryota > Viridiplantae > Streptophyta > Magnoliopsida > Gentianales > Gentianaceae > Gentiana > Gentiana macrophylla. Next base: position 80,179,096 of record CM047807.1, on the reverse strand, counting down.
AACTTTCTCAATGGTTCCATCGGATTTCCTTGAAATTTCCATGGATCGGGTCACCAAAGAATAGCTTCAAAGGTTATTAGATGTCGGGATGACCATAGACAGGAACTCACAGGAGGATGATGAAGCTTCATCCGCGGGACCAGAAGAAGGCCTCTCATACTTCCTTATACTCCGAGAAGAAAGAGATGGAGTTGGATGAAATGAAGAAGGCAGATTAGTAGCAGAGAAGTTGAAATAAGATGGCAGTGAGAGCTGGACATGGAAGGTAGTAGGCTGTGGAGCAAGGGAAATAGGTTTAGCCGATTTGGGTGTTAGGGATTTTTTTTGAAGGGTGGGTGTTAGGGATTTGGAAATGACGAACAAGAATACTTGGTGTTATTTTTTGGAATGTGTTGGTTTTACATAAAATTATATAAATACCTAATTAAAATAATTAAGTTAAGAAAAATAAAAAAAATGAATAATGAGGAGATTTTATTTATTGTATTTTTTATGAGGAGAACATATGATCAATAATGAGGAGACCTAAAATTTGGTCATCATCTAAGAAATTTTTTAGCTCTCCTTATTATAAATATCATTTAATGACGAAATTGTAGCTCCTTATTAATTTCTCCCCATTAAAGGGTAGTTTTCTAGTAGTGTCTCGAGAATTTTTGCAAAGTGGGAGTAAATGTGTTATTCCGAGAGAGTATGATACCTAGATTATAAGATATGATCGTTAATATACTGACACTCAAGAAACGATTGTATGGATATTATTACATCGATAGGATTCTATTTACACGTTAACTGTTTCACATGAAAGGTAGTAATCATTGCTTTTGACTCTTCCGATGATTGGGGGTCACGTTGTGGTGCTAGACGCTATCCCGTGATCGTTAGGTATGAAGGGCATTTTTATAATTTGCACTTTGTGTCTACGGCCAACATAGTCGGAAGCCTATCGGGTCTCACACATTAGAACATCGAGTCAAATTAAAATACGGTTATAGTTGATGACCAAATAAGGAATGTTTTATCTCAAGACTATAAAGGGTATAGTGGTAAATTAATATTGTGGTATTTATTTATTATGAATAAATTAAATACAAGATATTAATTATGTTAATTAAAGAATATTCCATATGCCAATATTTGGCATAAAGAGGCGTAGAACACAAGTGTATTAGATATACTTGGATTGTGCAATTTAATTAATAAGATTACAATAATATTAATATTGGATATTAATTGATTTTGGAAAAATAGATTTATGGTAAATAGATAAAGATATTAAATATCTTAGTTTTATTTAATATAAGACATTACAATAAAAGAGATAATTAAATCAATGGTATTTTCCTTATTTTATTAGGAAAATATTTTTCTCTTTCATCTATCTTCTAAGAAGCTTTTTCCTAATCAGTTTAGGGGGCATTAGGGCGCCACCTCCCCTATATAAGAAAGGAGTTGGCTAGCTCTTTTGTACATCACAATTCAAAGAACTAATTGTTCTTGAGAGAAACAAAGAGCTTCTAGTAGAGAGTTTTAGAGAGAGAAAAAAGGCCGGTCAAGCTGCCGGATTTTTCTAGTAGCAATCCAAGGAGGATTCCGGTGAGGAGTTCGTGTTGACATCGATAGAGGCCGGACGCGTGGACGGCTTGCTCACATTGCTACTCTCTTTGGCTGTCAAAGCGTCGATCTTACAGATCAGCCAATGTATATACAAACTACTTAACGTGTTTATTGTGTTAAACGAAGTCGATCTTGGGATCGGAAATGAAAATTTTAATTTCCACTGCGTTAAAATAGTGATTTCCTAACAGTGGTATTAGAGACAACTTCGAGCTTAAGCAATAAGCACTAATTAAATTGCGTAGTAATTAATCGATAGATACAAGATGTAGATTCGCGAAACGATAATCTAAAAAAAAATTCGATGTGGGGCTCGGCCGATCGGCGGAGGCCCCCACCACCGCAGCAACCGCCGGCGGCGTCGGCGCCCCTAGGGCAGCCTGCATCGGCCGGTACTGTCAAGGGGGTGATCGATTTGATATTTTGTTTTGGGATATTTATTGTGCATTAATATCTCCTTTGTTTAGTTGTGTCATGTAGCTAACCACTGGTTCAAATAGTTTGGGCCATTGGGAAAAGGCCTAGGCCCCATTTTGGGAAATGTCCTAGGCCCACTTTCAAAATTTTGATTTTGGAAAGGGGCCAGACAGTCAACCAAATTTTGTTTGGAAAGATGCATTTTGGTTTAGGAAACCAAATGCCTCCCTTTTGGTTAAAAACTAGGAGGGAAATGAAACAAAAGAGACCTTTTAATTTTAATTTTCAATAGTTCCAAATTAATAAAACTGAAATTAGAATCGATTTAAAATTAAATGTTAATTTTATTTTTGATTAAGTCGTTTAATTAATTAAAAGTTGTTTAATTATTTGATGTGATAAAATAAGACGCATAAGTAGTAAAATTTATAATTTGATTTTTTTCATAAGATATAGTTGTATGGATTAGATGTGTAGATGTAATATGATTATATAGACCCCGATTGATCATAGGATCAACCAATAGGATAGATGAGAGTGATTTACTTTATGTTGGTTTTTCAAATTGTCCAAGGCCGTTATGAAAAACGTGACCTAGTTTACTTTTTGTATTTATCTCATTCCCGTTAGCTCCTCCCGTTTGAGGCGGCTGTAATTATTTATTAGATAAATTTATTATGTAACAAGAATGGAGCATGAAGACGAAGACCCAAGAATGATAAACACCCATTGGCTTACAACAATAAAGATCATATTGACGGTTACAGCTACCCTTAGTTTGTGACATGCGGTTTCGTCAGTTTGTATTTGAAACCGTCTATGATCATACCGGTTATATTTGTGCGTAATGTTGTGTATGTTTTACTTTATATGATATCGTAGTAATATGCACGTATTAGATGAGACCATAATTAAATAAAATTAATTAAGTGAATTAATTTAACATTATTCCCATGATAAAAATCGAGTTAAAAATTGTCTCCCAATATTATAAAGATGGTGAAGAGCCCATGTTCGGATCCAACTGATCGACCACCATCGGGAGTTGACCTACCTCGGGTATATCGTCGTTATTGAGATATGATTGGAGGAGATCTCATGAATATTAGGTTACAACTCGACTGAAGTCTTTCGATGATTGGCCACCGTCAGGGCCGTCTGACTTTAGTGACAAGGGGTTGACTACCACATAGGGATGCGGATTGTCAAAAAGTTGACTGGTCAACCACTGGGAGTCGCATAAGATGCGACTGGTAGAAGTACCTACCTTTCGTAATTGCCAAAATTGATCGAACACCATCATGGATTGATGCAACTAGATTGGGTCCTAGACACTACATAATTAACAAAAAAAATTGAAAGCCAATTGTGAATAGTTGGCTAGTGGGAGCAAAACCTCATAAAATTTTAAATGCAAAATTTTGGTTTTTACATGAACTTTTACTTATTCTATCTTTATTTACTGTTGTAGAAAATGTCAATCAAATTGAACTTTCTTTTTATCATCGACAATAAGCTTGACAAAACCAACTTTCTCGACTGGAAAGAAACCTCAAAATCGTTTTGAGGCATGAGAAGATTGGCTATGTCTTGGACGAACCCATACCGCAGAAGCCCACTAAGGGCTCGGCTGCAGATGCTGTCGAGAAGTACAACAAGCACTGTTCTGACAGTATTGATGCTTCATGTATCATGCTTGCTTCTATGACACATGAACTGCGGAAACAACAAGAGTTTATGGACGCCTACATGATCTTGGTTCACCTAAAGGAGATCTATGCTTCTTAGTCTCGCACTGAAAAGTACGAGGTCTCAAAGGCCTTATTTTGTTGTAAGATGGCGAATGGGACAGCTGTGGGGTCGCACGTGCTTAAAATGATTGGGTACATAGATAGGATTGAGAAGCTAGGCCACAAGTTGGAATGTGAGTTGAGTATTGACTTAATTCTGCAATCTTTACCTGATTCATACTCACAATTCGTGATCAATTATCAAATGAACAAGACATATTGCTCCCTTGTAGAGTTATTTAACATGTTGAAGACTGCTGAGGGCACTGTGGGGAAGGGAAACCAAGTGTTTCTTGTCACTTCTAACAAGGGCAAGGCAAAAGCCCAAAAGAAGTCCAAGAAGGTGAAGGCTGCCCCTAAGCCAACACCTAAAATAGCTAATGATAAATCCAAGGATGCTTGCTTCCATTACAGTGAGACCTGACATTGGAGGAGAAACTGCAAAGGTTTTCATGAGTACCAAGAAGAGGCATACTGATGCTTCGACTTCAGGTATGTTTATGATTGGGATCAATATTGCTTCTTCTAAGTCTAACCACTGGGAATTAGATACTGGTTGTGGTTCTCATATTTGTATGAATATGCAGGCACTAAGAAGAACAAGGGAACTGAGGAAAGGAGAGGTGGACCTACGCGTTGGAAATGGAGCAAGTGTTGCTGGACTAGCCGTATGAATTTATTTTCTTTCATTGCCCAGTGGGCTAGTACTAGAACTAAATAACTGTTATTTTGTTCCTGCTCTTACGAAAAGCATTATTTCTATCTCCGTATTAGATGTTGAAGGATTTTCTTTTACATTTAAGAATAAATGTTGTTCTTTTTCACGTGATGGAATATTTTATGGTACTGGCATACTTAGAAATCGTCTCAATGTATAAGATATGAATGTTGACGTACTTAATATAAACAACAAGAAAGCCAAAATAAATGACTTGAATGAATCCTACTTACGGCATTGTAGACTTAGCCATATAAATAAGAATCGCATTTATGAAATCCATAATGATGGAATGTTTGATCACTTCGATTACGAATCATTTGATACATGCGAGACTTCTTTACTTGGCAAGATGACAAAGTCACATTTTATCGGCAAAGTCGCAGGGTAGGTTTGCTAGGGTTCCTGACGAGCAGGCATTAGAAGTATAAATTATTGCACCCATGCCTCTTTGAGCACCCCCTCATGACTTAGCAACCATAGAGCGGTAACCCGCATGAAAGCACTGGCCTCTCCCCTTTTCTTTTTATCATCTGTTCGGAGGGGCTTACTGCCCTATTGGACCGGGCTATGCGCAATGGTTGATACATAGGATTTTCTTTGGGAGGCAGTCACAGGTTCAGGTTCTGGCGAAGGAAGCTGTGAGACTACTTAAATAGCATACGCTTACCAAGCCGTTACTACTAAAAAAATAAATATAAATGCTAGTCATCCATCTATCTCCCCCACAATAGGGTCAGCTCCTTTACCCGATCAAATAGGTAGAAGATTCATTAAACTAGGAAACGTTACCCTGCCATAATGTGATGTGCTTTCAATGCCAATAAAAAGTAACCCATCCTGATCTCAATTTAATACTTCGGCCAAGCATATGTTGGATACATCGTAGTAGTGGTAGATCTTCAAGTCCTATAGTTTGAATGGCGTGTCTGAGAGGAGAACCCGTACCCTTTTAGACATGGTACGATCCATGATGAGCTATGCAGTTCTCCTAAAATCATTTTGGGAATATGCTCTAGAAACTGCATCCTATACACTTAACCGAGTTCCATCAAAGACAGTTGAGTCAACTCCCTATGAAATGTTCAAAGGGAAGAGACCAACACTGGGTTACATAAAACCATGGGGATGTCCTGTTTATGTGAAATAGACCATGCCTGACACGTTAAAACCCAGATCCGACAAATGTTTTGTTTGTGGGTTATCCTAGGGAAACCAAAGGGTACCAATTTTACCACCCTGAGGAACAAAATGTGTTTGTTTCCAGGACTGGCCACTTTTTGGAGAAAGGGTTTATTCTGGATATGGTCAGTGGGAGTAAGATTGATCTTGAAGAAATTCAAAAACCACTTATGGATAACGGTCAGTTGATGGAAGTAGAGGAGACACCACACACAGGTGTGACGCCAACCTCTACCGTAGACACACTAGCACCTTGAAGATCCACTAGGGAATGCCGTGAACCCGAAAGCTACACGGGCGTATACCCTATGGAAGATGAGGATCCTAAGACTTACGAGGAGGTGTTATTAAGGCATGACACAGAGAAATGGCTAGAATCCATGAATTCTGAAATGGAATCCATGAAAGGAAACCATGTTTGGAACTTAGTTGATCCACCTGAAGGAATAGTTCCTATAGGGTGTAAATGGGTCTTCAAGAGAAAGACCGACATGGATGGGAATGTGACTACCTACAAGGCTAGGTTAGTGGCGAAAGGTTATAAGCAAAGACAAGGAGTTGACTATGACGAAACCTTTTCGCCCGTTGCCATGTTAAAATCCATTAGAATTTTGCTTGCTATTGCAGCATACCATGATTACAAAATCTGACGGATGGATGTGAAAACAGCTTTACTCAACAGCTGAGGAAGTGTAAATGACACAACCTTAGGGTTTCACAACCAATGACGCCAGGATGATGTGCAAACTTCAAAGATCCATTTATGGATTAAAGCACTCTTCTCGGAGTTGGAATCTTTGCTTTGATGAGATAGTCAAACAATTTGATTTCATCTAGAATGAAGATGAGCCCTGTGTTTACAAGAAGGTTAGTGGGAGTGCCATTGGGTTCTTAGTGCATTATGTAGACGGCATATTGCTCATAGGGAATGATGTTCCTATGTTACAGTCAGTCAAAGCTTGGTTATCCAAGAACTTCACTATGAAGGACTTGGGAGAAGCAGCCTATAATCTGGCGATCACGATCTATAGAGATAGATCGAAAAGGTGGTTTGGTCTGTCACGATCCACCTACAAAGACAAGATGCTGAAGAGATTCAGTATGGAGCAGTCCAAGAGAGGATTGCTGCCCATGTCACATGCGGTCTATCTGTCAAGGGAAATGTCTTCTAAGACATAGGAGGAAAGAGCGCAAATGAGTAGGATCCCTTATGCGTCGTGTAATACCCTACTCCCGACCCCTAGGTCCATTGGGGTCATTCTAGGAGGGGATGCGAAGCTCTCACCGCGACTTTAAGAACAAGACTAGAAATTTCAAAATAATTTACTATTTACAAATATTCAATAAGTGTTTCAATTATAAAATTACAGCAAATGAAATAGTACAATTGTAATTAACATAATTTGCATATGATGTTCTAAATCCCGGTCCATGACATCTCTTTCATCCTCATTACATCCCCCTCTATCCATTACCTGATTTTATTTATAAGGAGAAAACAAAACAAAATAAAAACTCAAAAAAACAAACAAAGAAACTAGTTGTTAGCAGAAACGTTGGTATGAGCTGTGTGTGAGAGTGTCAAAAATAATTGTTGTAAATATACGTATATATATTTTCTAGAAAACTTGTTCTATTATTTACGCATTAAATTACTTGTTTAATGTTGTGTATCAAGTTCAAGTCAAACATGTTCATTCGAGACCGTCAATTCATGAAGTTCCATTACTATATATCGATACAGATGATACGATTGTCTCTACATTATGACTCCTATTTCACCACCTTATTTCCAGAACAAGAAATTTTATGGTGGAGTCCGTCCTTCCGACACCCAATCTCCTGGGGCTTCCGGAGGGTCCAATTGCCTCGGACCCCACAACCGCGGTCACATGCCCAATACACAGCTAACCCGATTGTGAAATCCTTGGCAGGCCCATCGATCGAGAATGAGAAAGAGAACGAGAACCATGCTGCCGAAGCGGGAACTAGCCAAGCCGCTGAAGCAAAAAGGGACAAGTACGATATACCATACCGCGCATAGCGGTTATTACGGTACCAAACCACTAAGATAGGACATGCAATGTCATTTATACAAGATTTGTTTCATCACGTTATTATCATTAAATCGAGAGAATTTATAAATCATTTTTAGCAAGATAAATATTATATATTTATATCAATAATATATTAAATTTAAATACTTTGATCAAAACACACTCGACTTTTATAGAAAATAAATTGGATTCACATTTCTTCCCCGCATGCTAGTTAATTGCTATTCTTTGCTCGAAATTGATTCTCTCTGCCGTATGCTAAGCCAATGTTAAAGCAAACGAGTAACATAACAATTGGACAATGGTCGACTGCGTTATTTAAAAGGGATTGGATAAGTTTGTTTTCCAAATAAGTAATGCAATAAGAAGTAGACTTGTACGTACTTATCAGGGAGGAATCGTTTAAGTGGCTGATTTGTTTATCCTCCTATTTATATCTACTTCTACTCAAACTATTATTTGCATGGAAAAATGAATGATATTTAATTCTTCAGTTTCAACAACATGCATTAATCCACTAAAAAAAAATACAACATGCATTAAGAAGCTCTTAAAATTAATTGTGTACCAATGTTTCTAACAGCTAATCACTTAATTAGGGAACTTAAATAATAATGTAAATCAATCTAATTGGACAATTTGAGAAAAAATAGACTTTATCTTTTTATTATAAGACATCTATTATACTTATATTTAACTCACCATCCGTTACTCGCAGTCCATCAATGAAGGAAAGAAAATGATAACTGAGAGAAAAAAAAAGTGGTGGAAAACTTCTTCACTCGTTCTCTCGTTTCGAAAACTTCTCTCAATGACCATTATGGAGCAGATGATTGTCGATAAGAGCCTGGAAGAGCAAGACCTCCTTGATCGAAGCGTGGAGAAACCCATCTGAAGCCCAACACCGTCACCTTCGCCGTTGGTCTGGCAAGTGAAAAGCAGAGTGAACACAGTCACCGGAGGATTGGCTGACACCCCTCAGTCCTTTTTTGACGAAGATGGCTATTCCTTGGGTCGAAATGCTGACCCTAATATTTATATTGGTGATGAAGAGGACGATAACGACATGGTGGAATTCAAAGATGCAATTGATAATCTTATCGGTCCTGAAACTGATGAGGATGCAATTACAATCCCTCTGGAAGAATGTTTGGATCTCTGGCGTCCATGGCAGAAGGCGTTGATCATTAAACTCCTTGGTAAGTCTATAACCTATAAATATCTCTGTCAGAGGCTTAGTGATTTGTGGAAGCATAAGGGACGGTTTGAAGTCACAGATTTAGAAAATGGGTTCTATGTGGTACGATTCTCTAACAAGCATGATTATGAGGTTGCTGTTAAAAATGGCCCTTGGGTCATCCTGGGCAACTACTTGGCTGTTAGAAGATGGAAACAATTTTTCCAACCTGAGTCCGAAAAAATCACAACAACATTAGCCTGGGTTCGTTTTTCAGGCCTGTCCTTGGAAATTTTTTGAAGGCCTCTACTGCAAATCTAGGGAATATGGCTGGGAAGTTTGTGAAAATTGATAATTTCACCACAACAAGTGCTAGAGGACGATTTGCGAGAGTTTGCATAAAAATTGACTTGGAGAAGCGTCTTAAAGGGGCTGTAGTGATCAACGGACGCAGATACAAGGTGGAGTATGAGGGGCTTCAACAGATTTGTTGGAAATATAGTAAATTCGGACATTTGAAGGATCACTGTTCTTTGAATGTCACTGAGGAGGTCAATGCTCCCGAGTCGGTGAAACCTGCAAATACTGGAATTCAAGGACCCACAGCAGAAATCCCTTATGGGCCTTGGATGATTGCCCAATGGAGGAGAAGGTGGAACCCCAACAGGGAGAAAAAATCTGACCAGAAAGCCGAACAACATCCGGCCCAATCCCAGCCACAAGGTACGGATGCTTCCAGCTTAAGAGTAGCAACACAAGGTCCAGCTTCAGGCTCTAGATTTGATATTTTAATTGATGAAGAAGCCGAGGAGACTATACCAGTTCTAGAACCAGTGAAAGTTTTATAAGAACAAGTTTAGATTGCGGCTTCTCATGGAGGTCAAGCTAAAGTGGTGGAGACCAGTAAGCAAGTCAGCCATAAACAGCACTCTAATAAGAAGAACTCATCTTCTGCAGGTGACAAAGAGGAAATTGAGGTAGAAGCTATGGATGACATTCCTGATGAGGCAAGGGAGCTTAGGGAGCGAGTGAGGCAGTTGGAGTCACATGAAGGGCAGGCTATAACTAAAGAGTTTCATAAGTCTACGTCTCAAAGGACCATTCACAAGAATAAGCAGTCAGAAGTGGAGGGAAACATCAGAGGCAAGCCAGGCCGTAAGAACTCTAGGAGTGGAGATATGATGACATATACTGCACTTTCTTTAAGCAAGTGAAATGAACAAACTACTGAGTTGGGGACTCAGGGGCAACAAATGAAACGTATTTCCATTGCTAGGAAGTCCTCAACAACCAGAACAGCTTTGTTTGATTTTTCTAATGCAGCCAAGAGACTTCTAGACCCAGGGGATGAAGCGGTTCATGTCGTACTTGCTAACATTGGATCTATGGAACCTCCCCACCGTTCTGGAGACCATATCAAGGCTAATCCACCTAACTCTAGAAAGTTGGCAGCATCTGAGGATAACGTGACTGAAATTTCCGGAATTAATCCGCTATTCAAGTTGTACCAGTGATAAGGCGAAGGATTTTCCAGAGGACTTATTGTGTTTCCGGAAGTAAGAAGCATTGTTTGTGAATGTTGGAGTTTTAATTAGAGTAAAACGTTGCATGATGTAATAAGTTTCGAGTGTTTTATTTTTTTCTCTGTAACATGGATCTTCCATTTTGGATTTATAATAAAAGATCGTTTCTAAAATAAAAAAAAATGAAAATATGATAACTGATGTATTTAATTCGGAAAATTAATTAGACATCAATATTTAACACCAATTAATTGATCAAAGCACAGAAAAATGCCGTCACCATTTTATGTCACATGGAAACTTAATGATCTTAATTAATAATAAACTTAAGATATAAGTTATAAAAATATTTGCACCTTACATTAATTTTTAATATATAATTTGTTTTTGTTTTTAATGTAATTAATATTACGACGAAATCGGGGCATTACACCTCGGCTATTGGGTCCATCATGTACGCTATGTTGTGCACTAGACCAGATGTTTCGTACCCTCTTAGTATGACTAGTAGGTATCAGTCAAATCCAGGTGATGGTCACTGGATTGCAATCAAGAATATGCTCAAGTACATGAGACGTACTAGGGATATGTTCCTAGTTTTCGGGAATGATGATTTAGTATTACGAGGTTACACAGATGCCAGTTTCCAAACTGACAAGGATGACTTGAAGTCACAGTCTGGATTTGTTTTCATGCTTAACGGCTAAGTAGTGACCTGGAAGAGTTCCGATCAGAAGACTACTGTAGACTCTACAACGGAAGCCGGATACATAGCAGCCTCGGAGGTGGCAATTGAAGCAGTTTGGATGAAGAAGTTCATTACTGAACTTGGTGTGGTTCCCTCCATTGAAGGTTATGTGCCATTGTACGGTGATAACAATGAGGCAATTGCTCAGTCAAAGGAACCAAGGTCTCATCAGAAGCCTAAACATGTGCTACGGCGCTATCACTTGATTAGATAGATAGTTGATAGAGAAGATGTGAAAATAGAGAAAGTCCACACGGATGATAACATAGCAGATCCGTTAACCAAGGCGTTGTCATAGGCAAAGCATGAGAAACATGTTCACATGCATGGACTTAGGCATATGGGTGATTGGTTTTAGGCCAAGTGGGAGATTGTTGAAATGGTGTCCTAAACCCAATCGGGTTGGACCGGATCGGACCGGGTCCGGTCATTTTACAGTCTATTTTAGTTCATGTAATAACTTTATTATGATTAATAAAAGCACTTTTGTTATTATATATTGTTTAGCTTCGCGCTATTAAATGTATATATATAGTAACGTCCCTAGTGTCAAACTGTGATAGAGAAACCATGATAGTGATTATGGTTGATGAGATCTCTAATCACTTTAATAAGTTAGATACTTAAATGTCTCTAGTCGTATGTACTTTCAAGTGGGACATTGATAGTATGATTAGGCTAGCACGTATTGGATGTCTTCTATCTTATTGAAGATAGGGATAGATCTCGTCTATCGAAGTGTAGAGACACTTGGACTGTACGTGGACGTGTATTAGAGAATGCGTACGTTAGACTGACCCACTAACATTATGTGTCACAATATATGGCAGTTGTGTAATTATCCTAAGACCGGAGTCTTCATGGCATCACGGTGTGGATTGTCATGCTTTGACACTATTGAGATTTCCCCTAGCCACGGGGCGATCATGCGGTAGTGATTGAGTGTAATATTGACGCGTGTCGAGTATACATGTTTGGTCGTCCGGGAATCACGTATCCCATGATTGGGAGTGAATATCCGAAATGGCCTTCTTATAAGGAATGTCTAGCTCTCGAGAATCTTTTCAAAGTGGAGTAAATATGTTATTCCGAGAGAGCATGATATCCATATTATAAGATACGATCGTTAATGTACTGACACTGAAGATACGATTGCATGGATATTATTATAGCGATATGATTCTATTTACACGGTAACTGTTTCACATGAAAGTTAGTAGTCATTGCTTTTGACTCTTCCGATGAGTGGGGGTTACGGTGTGTTGCTAGATGCTATCCTGTCATCGTTAGGTATGAAGGGCATTTTCGTAATTTGTATGTGTCTACGGCCAACATATTTGGAAGCCTATCGGGTCACACACATAAGAACATCGAGTCGGATTAAAATGCAGTTATTGTTGATGACCAAATAAAGAAAGTTTTATCTCAAGACTATAAAGGTTATAACGGTAAATTAATATGGTGGTATTTATTTATTATGAATAAATTAAATACAAGATATTACTTATATTAATTAAAGAATATTCTGGATGTCAATATTTGGCATAAAGGGGCGCAGAACACAAGTGTATCAGATACACTTGGATTGTGCAATTTAATTAATAATATTAGCATAATATTAATTTGGATATTAATTGATTTTGGAAAAATAGATTTATGGTAATTAGATAAACATATTCAATATAAGATATTGCCAATATCTTAGTTGCATTTAATATTAGATATTATAATAAAAGAGATAATTCAATCAATGTGATTTTCCTTATTTTATTAGGTAAAGAATTTTATTTTTCATCTATCTTCCAGGAAGCTTCTCCTAATTAGTTTAGGGGTCATTGGGATGCCACCTCCCCTGTATAAGAAAGGGGTTGGCTAGATATTTTGTATATCACAATTCCAAGAACTAATTGTTCTTGAGAGAAACAAAGAGCTTATAGTAGAGAGTTTTAGAGAGAGAAAAAGGCTGGTCTATCAGCCAGATTTTTCTAGTAGCAGTCCAAGGAGGATTCCGGTGATTAGTTCGTGTGGATATCGATAGAGGCCGGACACGTGGATGGCTAGTGCACAGTGCTACCCACCTTTACGGTGAAAGCATCAATCTTACAGATAAACCAAGGTATATACTGTCAAACTACTTAATGTGTTTATTGTGTTAAACGAAGTCAATCTTAGGATCGGAAAACATAATTTTAAATTTCGCTGCGTTAAACTAGTGATTTCCTAACATTCCTAGCATCGTCGTCTTGGTCACTGCTCCTCCCATATTACAAACATTGTCCTACGTCAGTTGAATATCCCTCCTCCCCGTAATTCCCCCTCTTTTGTTTGTTCTGATTGTCAACTCGCTAAGAGTCATGATTTACCTTTATCCACTACGTCCTTTACTTCATCCAAACATTTAGACTTAATCTATTTGGATGTTTTGGGGCATGTGTCGAGACTTCAATTTAGGGTGCGCAATACTAGGATTCTTTTGTGGATGATTGTACGAAATTTACTTGGCTTTACCCTATTATTTTGAAATATGATGTTGAGCATGTTTTCTATAAGTTTCAAGCTCTTGCTAAACTCATATTTGACATGAAAATCAAGGCTATTCAAACTGATCGTGGCACTGAATACAATAAATTATAAGATTATTTTTCTCGTCTTGGTATTTCTCGTCAGGTTACTTGTGCTCATACTCATGAGAAGATTGGTGCAGTTGAACGGCGACATCGACATGTTGTCGAGACTGGATTAGCTTTACTTGCTCACCCCCACCTACCTCTCAAATTTTGGGATGATGCGTTTACTAATGTTGTCTTTCTTAAAATCGTATGCCCTTGCAGGTATTGCACTACAAGTGTCCTTATGAGATTGTTTATCATCTCGTCCTGATTATGGGTTTCTCAAATTTTTTGGTTGTGTATGTTGGCATTATTTACGACCTTATAATACCACTAAAACTGCGTTTTGGGCTAATCCTTGTATTTTTCTTGGGTATAATGATGATCATGGTGGCTATAAGTGCCTTGATCTTTCTTCCGGTCGTATTTTTATTTCTCGCCATGTCGTGTTGGATGATAATATTTCCCCCATGCCTCTCCTACGGCCAAAAAGCCCACATACACCCCTAATATTGTCCTACCGCCACCCCTTAATACTCCAAATAATCTTACCCCAGCCCAGCCCTCAAATATCCTCCACCCCTCCAGCCTGTCTCTCTTAGACCAACAAATCTCTAGTCCGGCCCAACCCCCCTCACCAAGACCGGATAGCCTGGCTCCCTCCCATCAATCTGAACCGAGCCTAGCCCATTTCTCCTCTCCCAGCTCACCTGTATAGCAGCCCTCTCATGTTGAGCCTGACCCACCAACTCACCGCATGACCACCAGCTCATGCACTCTGTTGGACTTATTTTTATGTTTTAGTGATGAGTGCCAGAATAGCTGTTATAGAGCAAAGACAAAAAGATGTCTAGATCAAATGTATAGGTTTATTAGAGTTTGATCTTGTATAGGTTTGATCAAACAAGCATTGTAAATGGTCAGCTGACTAATATCAGCAGACCTGTCTATATCAGTAGGGAACCTAGGTCAGTAGACTAGTTAGGAACCTGCTGAAGACTGAATTCCGAGGGCTCAAACTCGGTTATTGAAGGCTACGGGATCAAACTTAGTATTTAAAGTCAAGGATATGGGATCAGAATTTAGGGAAGTCTGTGATGACCTAAACTGATTACATATACCTTGTCTACAAGGTCTAAGTTCCACAAGTTAAGTGATGATTGCAACTTAGTTATGATTAAATGGTGTAATCTAACTTCATAAATAAAAGTTAGATAAAAGAAGTCAGTTGCATTGTTTCATAAACACAGCAAGATATGGATCAGCTGACTGATATGTATTTCAGTAGACTTATGGTCACAGGAACCTGCTGAAACATATACTTCGAATTATTCAAAGGCTACATTGGAATATTACAAAGAAAGGGACAGCTAACAACCTCTGATTTTATCAGACAAATCAATGGTTAAGATTAAAGGGACGTTGGGATGATTCAGACCTTTATCCAATGGATACAAGTCAAAGGGTGGACAAAATGTATACTGTCAAAAAGGAATCTGACAGTGTCATTCCTAGGGACAGTCAGAAAAAGCAAGTCAAATAGGACAAATCTGGAACGGCTTTGTTTGAATTTCAAACATAAGTCACAAGGACTCCTACCTATAAATAAAGGACTCCCAATTCAGATACAAGGGATGAAATTTAAGGATCTATCTTGAGCTATCAAATTTCAATTGATAAAAACACCCTGCTGACCCTACTGAGCATAAGGCTACTGATCAAGTACAATTCTTCAAGTGTAATCTGCATTCAAGCTACACCAAGTTTACACACTTGAAGACATCAAGCTGCTGATCATATCATCCTGATCAAGCTGCTGAAAGTTGAATCACTTACTTGATTCAAACTTTCTTTTACAAGGAATTTACTGGAGACAGTGAAGCACCTTTGGGTGTCAAGAACTGTTGGTTGTGGTGGAGCTGGTGAAGAGGCAATCCTACCCTTCAAGGACCAGTGGAAGACTTTGGAGCAGCAATCCTACCTGTTCCAAGTGTTCAGTTTGTGAAGCCATAGTTATTGGTGAAGGACAAGCAACTTAGGGATTTTTGTAACAGGTACCTCAAGAATCTCTAGTGAATTACCTCCAACATCACAGGAGAAGAGTCGACTGACAGGATTACACCACCTGGAACCACTATAAAATCAGCTTACTTACTTTCTGCATTTATATTCTACACTTAGTGTATCTAGCATATCAACCTACTGAATCTAGCAACTGAATCACACATATACACTACTGAGTATCTAATAATTGGCATCATATTTAACAACAAGTACTAATGCTTAATTTTTGATATATTCCGCTGCACAAATTCAGTAAACTCAACAGTCAGCAGACTATTAAGTATCAGCAGACTATTGACAAGTCAGCAGGCTGCTGAAGTTGCTGAGTTTGTTAACTTCAAAATGTTTTAAGTGTTAAGTTTATTCACCCCCCTCTAAACTTAACCAAATCCTTTTCAAGGGACCAACAATTGGTATCGGACCAGTGCTTCTGTTCTGAAGTAATCCGACTTGTTGTGCTTGTGAAAATACTTTGAAAACTTTTCATGTTTCTGATTTTCAAAGCTTTGCATCATGGATAACAACCAGTATGCTAGAACAATGTTGATGTGTTCTTTAGATCATTTTGATGAGTATAAACGTCGTATGCAGGCTTATCTAGCTGCAACACATGACGAAATGATGGATGTGCTAATAGATGGACCACTGGAGATTACCAAGTCAGTAACAGTAGGAGATGAGACATAGTACATTCCAAAGCCAAAAAGAGAATGGACTGCTGAAGATAGAAAAAGAGCAAACCTCAACAATATTTCTATTGATATTATATACAGAACTTTGGATAGCAATATTTATATGAAGGTGAAGGATTGCAAGACAGCAAAGGAACTTTGGGACAAGTTACAATTAATCTGTGAAGGCACTAATGCAATCAAAAAGAACAAGATTAGTGTGGCAAAGAAGAAATTCCAGGAGTTCAAAGGTGAAGTACTCACAGGAAGAAATCAACTCAAAAATCTTGGAAGTATTACCTGCAAAAGAAGTTTGGGAGATGAAGGTGACTGCCATAGACAAAATGAGGTGTCTGCAAGAAAAAGACACCTTCAAATTGTTTTCAGATCTTATGGCCTATGAATTTAGCAAAAATCTTGTGCCTGAGACTGAAAAAGAAGAGCCAAAGACCACTGCATTGGCTGCTTCACATCAAGAAGAGACATCATGAGCTCAAGATGATCTACTGGATGAGATGCAAGAGCAGATTGCCCTACTGAGCAAGAAAATAAGAATGATGAAAACTGGAAAGGGTTCTCCAAGGAATTTCACAAAGAAATTCAGTGAAAAGAAGAAGAAAGAATCAAAGAAAGATAATGATTACTTGTGCTATCATTGCAAGAAAACATGACACTTCAAACCTGATTGTCCTGAGTTAAAACAGAAAAAGGAACCTGATTATCTGTGCTTCAGTTGCAAGAAGCCTGGACATTTTAGACCTGATTGTCTAGACCCACTGAAGTCCAAAAGTCAACAAAGAAGATCTGGCAAGAAAGCTTTGGTTGCTGAAGATGAATCAGGATATGAATTAGAATCAGAAAAAGGAAATGAATCTGATGATACTGCACTTGTTGCTGAGATGGAGGATTATGCTTTAATGGCAAATATGGATGAAACAGAGGAGGTATACAATTCTATATCAATAAACACTCCTGCTGGAAGTGATTGTGAATCAACTTGTGGTTCAAATCCAAAAAATTCTGACAATGAAGAAATTTTGGATTCCATCCTTAATCAACTGAGGATAATACAATCTGGTTATGAGATTGTGAAGGCTAAAAAAGAAGCTCTTCAATCAGAATTTGAAAGGTTAAATGCTGAATTAAGAATTCTCAAGGGTAAGGAAAAAGAAGTTGGGCAGAAGCAGCATAAGCCTGTTGAACACTCAGTAGCTGCTGAATTTGCTGAACAATCTTGTTCCTCCACTGCATTCAAATCTGGAAAGCCTTATGGTGATAGAACAGGGCTTGGATTTTGTTGGTCCCTTGGAAAGGCTAACACAAGTTTATAGGGGGGTGAATAAACTTGTCACCAAAAACTTTTCCCAAATCGAGAAGCCCAGAGGCGAGTTTCTATCAAACTCAAACTGATACTCAGCTCAGTTTTGTTCCTGTATTGAAACTTGTGCGGAGTTCAGCTAACTCAACTGAGTATAAGTCAATGCTGACTTATATTTAGTCTTGTTAACTGACAGCGGATAAAACTAGCCTTTAGTGCAATAGATGTGTCATTAAGAATCTAGACCTTCTATGTATCAGTTTAGTGCTGACTCAGTGTCTGGTGTTTGCTGAGTGATAATGCAACAAATAAAATAAACATAAGTGCATAAAGTAAATCAACACAAGATTTGTTTATAAAAGTTCCGGGTGGTGTAATCCCGTACGTCTCCCCTTCTCCTGTGGTGTAGGAGGTACCACTAGAATCTGAGATAACCGTTACAAAATCCTAGCACTATGACAGTCCTTCACGACACCCTAGTTTCACTGTCTACACAAAATGAAGAAAGGTGAGATTGCTCCCTTCACTCTGCACACTGATCTTTCGGAGGTGGAATTGCTCCTTCACCAGCTCACCACTAACACAAACACTGTCCGCAGACTGAACCAACAGCTGTGGCAACCAAGTTGCAACTGTATGAAGAAAGGTGGAATTTCTCTCTTCAAACTATGCATAACCAACCCTTTTTCACAAAGGATAGGTTTAGAATTAATCAAGAGATTAATTCAGTGAGCTGTCTGACTCTTCTGGATCTGGCTTTGTAGCTCCAAGATGCATTCTTTCCCCCTTAATGGGTTACTGGATCTTTCTTTGAAATCTTCAAGGCAATTATGTTGGCTTCCCCTTTTCTAGATATATATGATCTAATTTTCTAGACTAGGATCTTTGAATATGTACTTGTAAAGCTCTTTTTCTGATCCTCCTCTCTCTTTTCAAGTGATTCTCTTGTGTATTTATAGGGGTGATGTAACGGTCACTAGCTCTTGTAGCCGTTACACTTGTCGTTTAGCCAACGTTCATATGTACGATCTTTGTCGTATTGTCAGTTTAAATTCAGCAAGGCCTTGACTCAGTTTTCTACTCTTCTTCAAAACTGAGTACCTTGTATACTTGATAATCTTTAAGTTGACTAAGTCAGAGTACACCATTCAGTTTCTTCTATGCCTCGTAACTGATAATCTTTGTCCTTAAGATTATTCAGTTTTACATGATCTATAGTTCAGTTCCAGGTCACCACAGACTTGCCTGAATCCTGACCTATAGTCACGACTTAATCAGCTTCTAACTGAGTTTGCTACCTCAGTTCTTCAGTCTTCTGTAACTGAGTATGTGTCCCTCAGTTCTTCAATCTTCTTAGATAAGCCAACTGAGTTTGTGACCCTCAGCGAACTTACCTTCTTCAGTTCTTGCATTACTGAGTTTGAACCCTCAGTTCTCAGTTTTCTTGTTGTGACTCAGCTGTTTGCCTAGTTCCTATTCTATTACAATGCTTGTCTGAAACAACCTATACAAGGTTCAGACTCTAGATAGAACATATACATTTTATCTCTAGACCATTTCTTGCTTCTTCTTTCATTATGCACTATAACAGTCAGTCATGACTTCATCATCATGGGTTGTAAGTGATTTGTTTAATTACGTGACGAATCATCATCAAAACATAAATAATATTTCCAACAATTTCCCCCTTTTTGATGATGTATCATAACCCTCCCTAAAAGCAGTAATAAAAGAATAATGCAAGAAATCATAACAAATCAAATTAGGATAACAAACTAGAACAGCTGAGTTCATTATGTCACAATAAACTGAGTTACACAAAAGTATTACAAATTATCTTTTTTATTTTTCAAATTCATCAGTTTTTCTCCAACAAATATACTCCTTTTTGTCTCCAGAAGTCTTCTTGCCTTTCCTTCTTCTTCTGTTTCACCATCTCTAGGCTTGATCTCTAAATATTCATTTAGCAATTGATTTACCTCTTCATTGTTACCAGCTTTAAACTTTACCAAGATCTCTTTGATTTCATCACTCATCACCTTCTCTTCTTCCTCTGAAATGAGACTAGATTCCTTCCCTTTGGTCTTTTCCCCCTCAGTTCTTGTCCATGCATCTTTTGCTGCTTTTAGAGAAGCTTTCAATCTGACACAGATTGCAAGTTTCTTCCTGATACTCAGCACGGCTTTAACTGAGGTTTCTTCATCTTTTTCAGTTCTCGTTTCTGTGAAGGTCTCTTCTTTGACCAACTCTTCGATCAGAATGTCAATTGCTTCTTCATTCTTTTGAACAGACAGTAGATCAATAGTCTGTAGATCATTATCTATTTGTTCATCTTGTTCTTCAATCAGACGTTTGACATATGCCTCTTCAGCTTTCTCTTCATTAGCTTTCTCTGTGTCAGCTTTACCAGCATCACCTTCAATTTTCTTTTCATTGCCAGCATCACCTTCAATTTTCTCTTCCCTCTCAATTGAAGATATGCGAAAGCTTTCTTCAAATAATTTAAGTAAGGTGATGATGTTGGAGTATTGGTATAGGCCTGAGTAATGTGTTCTTCCAATGAAATCAAGTAAGTTAAATAGCACCTGCTGTAGAGTTTGCATCATACTTTCAATGTTCTCTTCCCAACCTTTCAGTTTGTCCTCCGTTTGTTGATGCTGAGATCCTTCAGTTGCCGATCTGCTTGTGGATGCCTCATGAACTTGAGATGAGGAACTGGCCATAGGATAATAAAATGATCATGACTTGTCAGTTCCTTTTCATACTCAGCTTCACAAAATTCAGCGTCCTCCATAGCTTCTCTTTTCTCATCAGTGTACTCTTCAAACATCTTAGTTGGAAATTCACTCTCTTCAGTTTCTTCATGTTCACTTCCTTCAGATTCATCATCACTATCTTCAGTTTCACTTTCCTCATTCTGTTCACTTTCTTCAGTTTCATCCTCAATTTCAATTACATTCTCAGTTTCAGTTTTCTTTGCTTGAAGCTTGTTCCACATCCTTTTTTGTCTTCTCAGAGTTCTATCATCCAATCTTACAGTCTCACTTGAACTAGAATCTGAAATTTCACTTGATTCTTCTACAACAATCTTCCTTTTCTTCACTCCTGTGGACACTGGCTTGTGTTCCACTTCTGTTTGTGTGGATTTTGAAATGGAGAAATGATCTAGTATCATTTGAACTTGATAAGTAAATCCCTTTTTCAGTAAGAGCTTTTCTCCAGTAACGTTTCTTTCTTTGGTTCTCTCCTTCTCATCTGAGATTTGCTTTATCAATTGATTGAGAACAAACTTGTTCCAATCCAATCTCTCCTCAAACCAAATAGCATAGATCAGCTTTAATTTATCTGTTGAATGAGTGTAAAAATTCCGAGCAAGACCAATGACATTTTTTGGTCAGAAGGATCGTCAAAAATGCAAATTCTCGTTTCTGCTGATAGATTGATCCACTAAGGTTCTTCTCATTTTTGTTGATTGCAGTGACGTCCCAAAGTTTGTTCTTTTCTTTATTTCCAAAGGTGTGGGATGAAGAGCCTCTAGTTATGTTTAGACCAAACACCAGGGAAAGCAATTGTTCATCAACGGTGAAGTTTTTATCTTGAGCAGTTGTCCTGAAGCTTTTTCCTCATTGGTGATTATTGCATTCTTGTAGAAGTCTCTGATGGTTTCTGGGCATAAAACATCCACCTTTGTATCAAACATATTTTCGAGTCCCCGAATCTTTTTGATTTTGCTATCAATTTGATTTGAGAGAGTGGAGTGTGAAAATCTTTGACAGAAATTATCCAGGCTTGTGGTGATTCCTTCGTCGATGTTGTATCGATCCATGATTTTCTGATTAGGGATTCTTTGAAAGAACTATGAATGTTTTGAAATTGATTGAACAGGATTTCGTCAAGATTGCGTCTTTCAATCGTTTTCAAAAAGAGAGTCGTGTCACAATCAATGAGATTTGTTGGGATATACATATACTTTTTCTCCTAGATTGACATGTGGCTTCGAGTGATTTGTCATGACAGCCCAAGCGTCAGATGGTAGCTGGAAAGTCTTTTGTTTTTGACAATTTTGTCCTTCATCAGCTTTTTCCATCTCAGTTTTGTATAGAAGTCAGTTTTCTGAGGATTTTGCAATGTAAGCTGAATTTTCCTGCAAAACAGTTTAAGTTTTCTTTGGTACCCATATCTTCTTGGGTCCGGCTGGGTTAGTTACTGAAGTATTACTTTCAGTTTCTTGGTTGAGAGAATTAATCCTTCTCAATTCTTTTCTAGATTTCACAAGGATTCTTTTAGATTTTTCATCTTTGATTTCTTTGTGTAATCCACTAGGTCTTCCAGTTACTTGATGTCTAGAGTTGATACTCTTTGAAGTCTCAAGACTGGGTAGGGTGGGGGATCATCATTGCTTTCGTCAAATTTACTGAGTATTAACCTTTCAGCAAGTTTTGACATCTCAGTTTCAAGAAACTCATTCCAATCTTTTGCTTTGACAAGTTCTCCATTTTTTAATTTCAGTTCCAACGTAAGTTTTTCAGTTAACTCGACAAGATCAGAGTTTCTCTGGCTGAGTTCAGCAAATGATAACTGAGTTGAAGAATGTACCTTTTCATGATGGTTTGACACAATTTTAAGATCAGAGTGTACATCCTCTTGTTGCTCTAATGTATTTTCTATATCAATGGTAACTTGCAACAACTTCTTTTCTTCTTCTTCTGAGAGATTTCTTAGTGATGGAACTTCTCTGGATTTGTTAATATAAACATTAAGGTTTGTATCACTAAGTTGAGGTTCTGGATTTGTATGCAGATTTGTCGCACTGAACCTTTTAACTATTTGATCCTGAAAATCAAATACATTTTGCAAACAATTATTTAGGGGGTGAATGAGCCAACTCATGATTTTAAATGTAGTCATTGAAATCAAATTAAGTGCTTTGCAGCTGATATAGTGAAGAGTCTTCAACAACTGGTTTAAAAAGATATCCTATGGATCACTTCCGAATGGAAGAACTGCTCCGATACCAATTGTTGGTCCCTTGGAAAGGCTAACACAAGTTTAGAGGGGGGGGGGTGAATAAACTTGTAACCAAAAACTTTTCCAAAACCGGAGAAGCCCCAGGAACTGAGTTTCTGTCAAACTCAAACTGATACTCAGCTTAGTTTTGTTCCTGTCCTGAAACTTGTGCGGAGTTCAGCTAACTCAACTGAGTATAAGTCAATGCTGACTTATATTTAGTCTTGTTAACTGGTAGCGGATAAAACTAGCCTTTAGTGCAATAGATGTGTCAATCAGAATCTAGACCTTCTATGTATCAGTTTAGTGCTGAATCAGTGTCTGGTGTTTGCTGAGTGATAATGCAACAAATAAAATAAACATAAGTGCATAAAGTAAATCAATACAAGATTTGTTTATGGAAGTTCCGGGTGGTGTAATCCCGTACGTCTCCCCTTCTCCTGTGGTGTAGGAGGTACCACTAGAATCTAAGATAACCGTTACAAAATCCTAGCACTATGACAGTCCTTCACGACACCCTAGTTTCACTGTCTACACAAAATGAAGAAAGGTGAGATTGCTCCCTTCACTCTGCACACTGATCTTTCCGAGGTGGAATTGCTCCTTCACCAGCTCACCACTAACACAAACACGTCCACA
The DNA here is from genome assembly GCA_026214975.1 of Gentiana macrophylla. NCBI lineage: Eukaryota > Viridiplantae > Streptophyta > Magnoliopsida > Gentianales > Gentianaceae > Gentiana > Gentiana macrophylla. The sequence continues at coordinate 80,155,559 of CM047807.1, read as the reverse complement.
GACTGAACCAACAGCTGTGGCAACCAAGTTGCAACTGTATGAAGAAAGGTGGAATTGCTCTCTTCAAACTATGCACATCCAACCCTTTTTCACAAAGGTTAGGTTTAGAATTAATCAATAGATTAATTCAGTGAGCTATCTGACTCTTCTGGATCTGGATTTGTAGTTTCAAGATGCCTTCATTCCCCCTTAATAGGTTACTGGATCTTTCTTTGAAATCTTCAAGGCAATTCTGTTGGCTTCCCCTTTTCTAGATATATATGATCTAATTTTCTAGACTTGGATCTTTGAATATGTACTTGTAAAGCTCTTTTTCTGATCCTCCTCTCTCTCTTCAAGTGATTCTCTTGTGTATTTATAGGGGTGATGTAATGGTCACTAGATCTTGTAGCCATTACACTTGTCGTTTAGCCAACGTTCATATGTACGATCTTTGTCGTATTGTCAGTTTAAATTCAGCAAGGCCTTGACTCATTTTTCTACTCTTCTTCAAAACTGAGTACCTTGTATACTTGACATCTGACTTTAATTGAATAAGTCAGAGTACACCATTCAGTTTCTTCTATGCCTGTTAACTGATAATCTTTGTCCTTAAGATTATTCAGTTTTACATGATCTATAGTTCGGTTCCAGGTCACCATAGACTTGCCTGAATCTTGACCTATAGTCATGACTTAATCAGCTTCTAACTGAGTTTCCTACTTCAGTTCTTCAGTCTTCTGTAACTAAGTCTGTGTCCCTCAGTTCTTCAATCTTCTTAGATAAGCCAACTGAGTTTGTGACCCTTGGCGAACTTACCTTCTTCAGTTCTTGCATTACTGAGTTTGAACCCTCAGTTCTCAGTTTTCTTGTTGTGACTCAGCTATTTGCCCAGTTCCTATTCTATTACAATGCTTGTCTGAAACAACCTATACAAGGTTCAGACTTTAGATAGAACTTATACATTTTATCTCTAGACCATTTCTTGCTTCTTCTTTCATTATGCACTATAACAGTTAGTTATGACTTCATCATCATGGGTTGTAAGTGATTTGTTTAATTACGTGACGAATCATCATCAAAACATGAATAATATTTCCAACAGATTTGGAACTCAAAAATCCAATAAGAGTGGATCCAGTAAGGTCACTGAACCTAGCACCAGAATTGGTCCTAAGTGTGTGCCTGCACAAGATCCAACTCCCAAAAAGGTTGATGAGGTAGTGAAGCCTACTGAGAAAGCTTCAAGGTAGCAAAATCAGAAGGCAAAAAGGTCAACAACACCTAACAAAAGGAATAAATCCAAAAATAAGGCTGTTGTACCTTCTTGACCTGCTGATAGCAGACCTGCTACGAAGTCTGTTGGACCACACAAAGGTAAAAATCAGAATTATTCCAAGGATAAGAATCCTAAGTCTAAAAATGTCAATCATTCTAGGGATACTTATCTCAAGGGGAAAGGTAGATTGTTTCGTAATGATGAGGATTGGAATATTCCTGCACCTACTGCTAGAAACAACAGGTATAACCATGCTGCTAGGGTAAAACCTAAGCAATGGAATCAGCAAAGGACACAACAAAGGACTTATATAAGACCTCAGCAGGGACCTCAACAGACTCCATATTACAGGGTTGTTCCTAACAGACAGCAAACCTTTGTTTATCCTAGGGCTTCTAACAAAAGAAATCACTTTAAACAGCATTATGTTCCAAAAGGCCAGAAAGCATATGTGAATCCTACACAAACAATTGTTAGACCTTATGGATGTGTAGAATACATGTATGAACAAAAGTATGATACCTTTCAAAGAAGACCTTATGGAAACTTCCCAAGGGTCATCCTTACCACTGACCATTATGGACCCAAACAGGTTTGGGTACCTAAAATGCATTAACTTTGTTTTGTAGGGTGTCTGGTAATTTGACAGTGGATGTTCCAGACATATGACAAAGAATATGCACTGTTTGTCAAGTTTTGTGGCAAAGGATGGTCCAAGAGTGAATTTTGGCAACAAGAACACACCAGGATGCACAAGAGGATATGGCACACTTGTGAGAAATGGATTAACAATCAGGAATATTGCATATGTGGAAGGACTAGACTACAACCTACTGAGCACTGGACAGTTTTGTGACATGGGATGCAAGGTCACTTTTGACAAAAACACATGTATTGTCATTAGTGAAATAGGTGATCAAGTTGTATTGGCTGGAAGAAGACAACAAAACATGTATGTTGTGGATTGGTCTACTGCTGTTCCAGAAACATGCATGATTGTGCATACCAAGTCAGAACTTAATTGGTTATGGCATAAGAAGTTGAATCATCTAAATTTTGACGATATCAATCAGTTGGTGAAGAAGAAACTAGCGATTGGTTTACCTGAGATCACATTCAAGAAGGATGCTATTTGTGATGCCTGTCAGCAAGGTAAACAGACAAATTCAAGCTTCAAGTCAAAGACTAAACAATCAACAAAAAGATTTTTGGAGCTGATGCCCATGGATCTATTTGAACCAGTAACACCAACAAGTGTAACAGGAAAGAAGTACACTTTGGTAGTTGTGGATGATTATTCAAGATACACTTGGGTGATAATCAGAACAAGAAAAGTGAAACACTTCAAAAGATACCTAAACTATTGAAGAGATTACAGAATGAGAAAAGTGTGACAGTAGTGAAAATCAGATCAGACAAGGGTACTGAATTTCTCAATAATGTTATAAGAGAATATTTTGAACAGAATGGTGTACTACATCAACTGGCTACTGCTGGTACACCTCAGCAAAATGGGGTTGCTGAAAGAAGAAATAGAACTCTAAAAGAAGCAGGAAGAACTATGATTTGTGAAGCATTGCTGCCTGAAAGATATTGGGTTGAAGCAATTAATACAACATGCTATACACAAAACAGAACCTCAGAGAACAAGAAGTTGCTGAAGACACCTTATGAGATTTGGAATGGAAGAAAACCAAATATATCTTATTTCCATCCATTTGGAAGCAAGTGTTTTATCTTGAATCATAAGGAACAATTGAAGACATTCCAACCAAAATCAGATGAAGGAACTTTCTTGGGATATTCTTCAGTCAGCAAGGCATTCAGGGTACTGAACAAAAGAACACTGAAACATGATGAAACAATACATGTTGTATTTTATGAACCTAAGTTCACTGGAATGGAAGATGAAGCTTCTGAACCAGCTGAGAATCAACAAGTCACTGATCCATAATGTGTTGAAGTTTTGTAAAGATTTAATGGCTTAAAGATTTCTGATTCTGCCCCTGCTGAACACCCTGCTGGTAACACTACTGATGGAACAACTGAAGCAGTTCAAGAATTTGCTGAACCCCCTATTGAAGAAGCAACAGCAGACCCTACTGAAGGTGATGTTCCTGAGAATCAATCTAACCAGAATCCACACTGGTTAAGAGATCACCCTGCTGAACAAGTTATTGGCAATATACAACAAGGTGTGAGGACTAGAAAACAGTTAGAAGCAATGTTTACTTGCTTTCTATCTCAAATGGAACCTAAAGTTGTTGAAGAAGCAATATCAGCTACAGATTGGATAATTGCTATGCAAGAAGAGTTGAAGGAATTTGAAAGAAATCATGTTTGGACACTAGTGGAAAGGCCTAATCATGCAAACATAATTGGAACCAAATGGGTATACAGAAACAAATTGGATGAATCTGGTACCATTGTGAGAAATATGGCCAGAGTAGTAGCAAAAGGCTATTCTCAAGCAGAAGGAATAGATTTTGATGAAACATATGCACCTGTTGCAAGATTGGAAGCTATAAGATTATTATTGGAATATGCTGCATATAAAAACTTCAAGGTATATCAGATGGATGTCAAGAGTGCATTTTTGAATGGCATTCTGGAAGAGGAGGTCTATGTTCAGCAACCTCCTGGATTTAAAGATAAAGATCAAGAAGATAAAGTGTATAGACCCAATAAAGCACTTTATGGTTTGAAACAAGCACCAAGAGCATGGTATGAGACTCTATCTCAATTCTTGATAGACAATGGTTTTACCAAAGGTACCATTGACAAGACTCTTTTCAGAATCAATGAAGGAAACATCACCCTGCTAGTACAAATTTATGTGGATGACATAATATTTGGTTTTGAAAATGAATTGCAATGTGAGAAGTTTGCAAATCTGATGAAAAGTAAATTCCAAATGAGTATGATGGGAGAAATGAACTACTTTTTGGGATTGCAAGTCAAGCAGATGAAAGATGGAATCTTCATTCCTCAAACAAAGTATACCATAGAGCTACTAAAGAAATTTGGTATGGAAAACAGCTCCAAGGTATCAATTCTTACGAGTACAAACATAAGATTGGATGAAGACAAAGATGGCAAAAATGTTGATCAGACCTTATACAGAAGGATGATAGGCAGTCTACTGTACCTTACTGCCAGCAGACCTGATATATCCTTTGCTGTTGGTGTTTGTGCGAGATTTCAATCAAAACCTAAAGAAAGTCATTTAGCTACCGTAAAAATAGTTCTCAAGTATCTAAAAGAGACTTTGGGAGTAGGGATATGGTATTCTAAAGATGGAAGTTTCAAAGTTATATCCTACTCAGATTCTGATTATGCTGGATGCAAGATTGATAGAAAAAGCACCACAGGGACCTGTCAGTTAATGGGAAATAGACTGGTTTCCTGGTTTAGCAAGAAACATAATTCTATAACAACTTCCACTGCTGAAGCAGAATATATTGCTGCTGGAAGTTGTTGTGCACAAATACTGTGGTTAAGACAACAATTAAGGGATTATGGAATTGAAGAAAGAGAAATTCCTATAATGTGTGACAACACAAGTGCAATTACAATCATAGAAAATCTTGTTTTGCACTCAAGAACCAAGCATATTGATGTGAGACATCACTTCATAAGAGATCATGTTGAAAAGAAGGATGTGGTGGTTCTGTAAATCCCCACTGAAGATCAACTTGCTGATATTTTCATTAAACCATTAAATAGTGAAATATTTGTTAAACTAAGAACTGAACTTGGAATTATAAAAGTTGACTGATACATCTTTGATCAGCAGTGTACTGGAATTCACCAAGGGGATTAGTCTTTGCTATGTTGGGTGAGCTCACTTAGCAGACTAGTCATTGGTATCAACAATTCCATGTACTTATTTAAGTTTGGACAATTGAGCAAATGAAGTTGCCAAGGAGATTGGTCTTTGTCATGTTGGGTGAGCTCACTTGACAGATCAGTCATTGGTATTAAACGTCATCTTGTATTATCAGTTGAACAAAACAAGGAGGAATAGAAGATCAGTAGAGTAACCCTATCAGCAGGCTACTGAGGCATATTTGTCAGCAGGCTGCTGAGCCAAGGCTGCTGAAGGAAACTTTACATAGTCAAACTTACAAAAGTCAAAAAGCAAATGGCGGGATATTTATTCTATCTTTGTAACCATAGTTACACGATCTGACGGTTAGGAAATGTTATGGAAAAGTAATGGGCCACATGTCAAGACAGCATTCACTCAGATTTAATCATGGTTAATACCACAATACGTGCTCTGACAGTTACAACTACCCTCTGTCTATATATACAGACCTATACACAGAGGATACTTGCAATTCTCGAATTGCTTTTTCCCTGCAAATTTCTTGTGCGAACACAGATTTGAAAGCTTTCTTCTTCATCTCATTCACTCAAAATGGCAAACAAAGATAATGTTTATATTGGCACCAGTCAAAGTGTAAGAGGCTATGTGACTGAATGTCACTCAACTGAACTGGCCATTAATATAGGAAGACGAATCAGACGGTATGTTGGTTTGGAGAACATTATCAATAGAAGACTGGAAAGGATTTCTTATATCAAAATTTGGAGTTCTGGAAGAACATTGTTATAAATGAAGGTAGATAGGCCTTCACTACAACTGTTAATGGAAGAGATTGAAATTTCCTCAGACCTACTGACAGAGGTATTTCATTTTGCACCTTGAAATAATGCCCTCACCAATCCAGAGGAAATGAATCAACCAAGGATGCAGTTTGTTGATTCAATAAAGACAAATGAGAAAATTGCATTAAATCTTGGCGTTAATGTGAAGCATATTGGTTATGAGTATAACCTGCTGAGCAAATTGGTTACCAAGACCATTTTGGGATTCTTTGGGAGTCTAGACACTCTGTCTGGACCTAAAATAGATATGCTAATCATGATCTGCAGAAGTGTGAAATTTGATTGGGCCGGATTCTTTATATACTACATGAAGAAGGTGTTTATTAAAGATAGAGATAGTATAAGGAAGTCCATGGTCAAGCCCTTAGGTCTACTGATTCAGACCTTGTTGAATCATTTTCAGATACCTGATATTTGATCTGAAAAGATTAACCAATCCAGATACAAGCCAGAAGTTGCTACTCCTATTCCTGGTTTGGATGATGATGAAGATGTGGATGTTGTGGCTACACAAAGTGATGATGATGGTGGAGATGATGATGATGCTGGTGGTGAGCAGATTAAGGAAGTTGCTAAGTCTGATGCACCCAAGAAGATTGTTGAGAAGAGAAAGGCTGCAGATACAAGAAAAATAACAGAAATGTTAAAGCCTAGGAAGACTAGAAAGCAAACAACAGAGACTGATGAGTGTGCTGAGAGTCCAGCTGAAATTGAGGTTATTGGCCCTGCTGTAGTTGCAAAGAAGAAGACTGTTAGTAATGTCTTAAAGGAGCAACATAAGGAAGCCAGTAGCAAGTGGAAAGCTGCTGAAGCTGAATCAGAGCAACTTTCCAAATGAATGAAAGAGATTGCCAAGAAAAAGAAACATGGCAAAGGGAAACAATTAAGGACTCTAGAGGCTCAGAGGGAAGAAGAAGCAGCAGAGGCTATTGAGGCTGAACCTTTAACAATTATTAAGCCTACTGAGATAGTAGAGGTTGTTGTTGGGCAACCTACTGAAGAATCACATCAGACTACTGCACCTGAGCCTGCTGTAGAAGTTGCTGATTCCTCCCCTATAAAGGCTGCTAAGCCTACTGAAGCTGCACAAGTTGTTGTTGAGCAACTTTTTTAAGAACCACAGCAGACTACTGAGTCTGTACCTGCTGTGGAAGTTGAAACGTTGGTACAAGACCCTACAATTTTTGCAAGAAGTCAGGGGAAGAGCAATCTGTTGCTAACCCTGCTGATGAGCATGTTAGTCAGAGGGAACCCAGTGTGGAATAGATGGAGGTAGTTGGCAATAATATACTAACTGAGCAACCTACTGACCTAGATGCATTTGTTGAATAAACTATGACTCTGCTGGTTGAGACCTTTGGAGGTCAGCAGAGTGGACAGACAACTCCTAGAAAGCCAACCATGCCCTTTGAAATAAAAGAGAAAAAGAAGAAAGAAGGGTATGTTGATCCAAAGCTCTAGCTTGTAGCTAATTGCTTTCAGTGGAAGTTTGGTTTTTATAAAAGACAAAAGCCAGCTGCAGAACCAATGACAGATTTTGAGGATTGGGCTTTTGAGAAATTAGGAGTGGAGAATCTGCTGGATTTGGTTGATACCTCTTTGTTGGAAGCTAGATTGATGGATCTCCTTGATCAACAAAAGAGGGAAGAGGGTATCAAGTTCAGAGTTCCTAGAGATAAATCAGACAGTGATGATTCATCATCTGATTCTGGTGATGATTATCCCTCTGGTCCAGGAGGAGTCAGTGGGACTGCTCTATTGAATGAACCAAGTGTACAACAGTCCACTGATACTGGTAAGTCTGCTGAGGGCCAGCAGACTGGACAAATGAATGAGGATGTGGAAAATCTCACTATAGATGGTCTGGAGGCCTTAATAAATGATGGGATAAATCTTGGAGGCAACAGACTGAATGGTGTTTCAGATGCTTTATTTGTTGTAGAACCTGCTGAGCATACTGATGATCAGCTGATGCACGGTCCAAGTAATAAAAATACTCGATACCTAAATAACACACTAGCAAGAGAACTAGGTTCACTCGTAGTATAGTTAGATAGAGTCGATGTCGATCCCACCGAGACTCGGCTTAAACGAAATATGACTTATTAAACTAAAAAGCAACTAAAAAGCGGTCTACGACCAACAAATAACATAGAATTAAAATTGACACAATAAAAACACAAAACCAACAAAGGACACAAAGACACTAGGACACTTATTTTATAGGTTTTATAAATAATTGACAAACGGTATTGATAACGCTAGTAGTAATTACTCCCCCATGCTATGTAGATTGACGACAAGACAAAACAAGACATTTAAGATTAATTATTCTGACTACGGGAGTCATCCCCTAAAATAGATCTATCTCTGGTTAGGCCATCTAGATCATAGTGTCTCCATTACGTGACTTCACATTTTTAGTCTCCATCTCATATAACTTCTGACACAATTACGAAACTAGGGATGCCGGTATAAACCGTAATCTCATCTAAGCAAAATTCCTATGATTAGGCGTACTTCTTAGACACCGATTCAATCTCTGTCCTAAATAACAATCACTTTTTGGGTCTCATGTTAAATTACGATGACAAATAATTAAGTTGATCAAGTTTAATTACTCGTTTGAATTACAAAGCAGAGAACCTGATGTAGTCGAAGCCGTTCACAGACAAATCAAGAACATCGTACAGATCTTGCTAACAGCAAGCTCAGATCTGAACCAGATTTGCTCGTGAAACATCATTTACGTCTCAGATCTACATAAACATGGGTTCGTAAATTAACTACATAACGAAATCAATACACAAAACGACTACTCCTTAACGAAATAAATTAGATCTACGAATAAAGATTGCATAATAGAGTAGACATTACTCTCGAAGACGAGCGTGATTCCCACTCCTCGATACGATCTCTAACCGGAGATTCTAACGACTCCGTAATGAAAGAACATAAAATAAAGAAAACATATATTGAAAATAAAACTAATATTGTGAATTGTATTTGCTAAAGCATTTCTAAGGTGTATATGGCGTGTAATGTATGCCTCTATTTATAGGGGTTCAAGATAATTAAAAGATATACTTCAAAATATCAAAATAAATAAGAGATAACTCCCGGCCGATCTCAGAATCAAAAATGCGCCCCCCTTATGTGTGTGCCAAAGTCGGCGCCTATCTTTGGATTGGCTTGCCGGCTTTTGTCATGTTTTACTCCTCTTCTCGTGCTTATCCGATATTTATCTTCAATGCATCTTGGATTTATCTTGAGATTTAATTCTTCCATTTGTATTTATCCTCCAAAAATTATCTCAATCTACAAAATAAATATTTATCCCAAAATAAATCATATTTAAATAAAAACGGATAAATACCAAATTATATAATAAAAATGGATAAATACAATGAAAACGTAGAAATACCAAATTATATCTTATTAATCACATAACATTAAATAATAAATATAAACATGTGATTTAATATAAAAAATATATTATTAATCCCGATTTAAGGACAATATTGATGACTTTTACGGGTATAATTTGACCATCATCATCAGCAGACTGTAGATTTGGAACAGGAGGTATAGGCTACTGAGGTACAAACAAAGACTGAACAAAGGTTGGAGCAGAGAGTGCAGTTCTTTGAGTCTCAAACAAAGACATGGACAAAGGTTGGAACTATCTTTGGGTTTGGAGGAAACCCCTGCTGTTGTTGTGGAACAGGCTGCTGTAGTGGAGCCTACTAGAGAGAAGACCACTGTAGGGAAAGATGGTCAGCAGACTGCTGTTATTGATGAGGATGAGCAGCTGCTGGACTATGATTACAGTGATGAAGAATCTCAAGTGCCTGAAGAAGAAAATGTTGCTGATGAACCACAACAGGCATTTGTACCCATTTTTGAGGAACCTGCCCTAGATCCTATCCTAAAGGAGTTTCAGGGTCCTAACCCTGCTGGGAGAGACATGAGATATGCCATAGTTTTCAGTAGAAAAAGGGCACAATACAATGTTGAAGAGCCTGCTGATGAAGCTGCTGGACAAATGGCTGGTGGAGTACCAGAAGAGGTTGTGGAAGAGATGAGGGCTGTAAGAAATGACATAACAAGGTTAAGAACTCAACTGGACAGGCAAGAGCAGAGGTTTGAAGACTTGATGAATTTATTGGAGAATAGAGGAAGAACTACTGAAACTGTTGCTTCCAATATTACCTCCACCCAGTATGCTCTTGCTGACCTTGCTCTGGATGTAAAAGGGATCAGACAAGGAAATACAATGAAGGAGAAGTTTCTGAAAGATCAACTTGAAGCCATCCACCAGAAACTTGATAAACTTGCTGGGGCACCCAAGCCTACTATAACTGAGCCTGCTAGAACACCTCAACCTACTGGATTTGATCCTAAGTTTACTGAGAGGATCAATCTACTGGAGCAAACTGTGCAAGAACGGATTACTGCCGTTGATACAAGAATTGAAATTATGGAAGGACAACTAAGTACTCTAGTCACCACACATGAGAGTGTTCATGGCCTGCTGTCCCGTTTTGTTGATGATGTCAATAAGGGGGAAGAGAGCCAAACAGTAGTAGCAAAAGAGGCTACTAGAATTTTTTTAAAGAAAAGATGGGAAGATGACACTATTGCATTCAGAGAACCTGCACCTGGCAGACTTCCACTCACTGATTATCTTCTCAGAGAATATATGAAAGTTTACAACAACAAGAGGAGACCTTATCATGACAAAGGTTTCCATGAGGGACTTAATTCCTTTCTGGGACTTAAGTTTTGGGAAACACGGGTTAAAGCCTTGAGAGCTGCACATAGAGGTGAAAGAGGTGGAAGAGGTAGAAGAGGTGGTAGAGGTGAAAGGAGTTTACCTACCACCAATGCAAAGGAGTCATTGAATTAATTCAAAGAAGTATACATGCGTTTAGGCTTTAGAGTACATCAAATCACTCTTACTCTACCTGAAGCATGGAAATGGTGGAAAGAAGTGAATCCTCACATTTATTTCTCTCTTATTGAAAATGATTGGATGAGAGAAATGATTAGAGAGATAAGAGCCTATCAAGAGCAAGTTGAGAAAGCAAGAGAAGAAAGAGAAAGAAGAAACTAGATCAGCATACCTTATCTGCTTTATACTTTTGCTGATTCTAGACTGTAATACTTTTGAACAAATGATTATAATGAGAGGTGACTAAGTTTGTTCTGTTCTCGTTTTTAATCTTTTTGCTTTGCTGTAAGGAGGGTATTGGCATCATCACCAAAAAGTGGGAAATTGTTGGACTTATTTTTATGTTTTAGTGATCAGTGCCAGACTAGTTATTATAGAGCAAAGACAAAAAGATGTCTAGATCAAATGTATAGGTTTATTAGAGTTTGATATTGTATAGGTTTGATCAAACAAGCACTATAAATGGCCAGCTGACTAATATCAGCAGACCTGTCGATATCAGTAGCGTACCTAGGTCAGTATACTAGTTAGGAACCTGCTGAAGACTGAAGGCTGAGGGCTCAAACTCAGTTATTGAAGGATAAGGGATCAAACTTAGTATTTAAAGTCAAGGATATGGAATCAGAATTTAGGAAAGTCTGTGATGACCTAAACTGATTACATATACCTTGTGTATAAGGTCTAAGTTCCACAAGTTAAGTGATGATTGGAACTTAGTTATGATTAAATGGTGTAATCTATGTTCATAAATAAAAGTTAGATAAAAGAAGTCAGCTGCATTGTTTCATAAACACAGCAAGATATGTATCAGCTGATTGATATGTATTTCAGTAGACTTATGGTCATAGGAACCTGCTGATACATATACTATGAATTATTCAAAGGCTACATTGGAAGATTACAAAGAAAGGGACAGCTAACAACCTCTGATTTTATCAAACAAATCAAAGGTTAAGATTAAAGGGACGTTGGGATGATTCAGACCTTTATCCAATGGATACAGGTCAAAGGGTGGACAGACTGTATACTGTCAAAAAGGAATTTGATAGTGTCAGTCCTAGGAACAGTCAGAAAAAGCAAGTCAAATAGGACAAATCTGAAACGGCTATGTTTGAATTTCAAACATAAGTCACAAGGACTTCTACCTATAAATAGAGGACTCCCAATTCAGATACAAGTGATGGAATTTAAGGATCTATCTTGAGCTATCAAATTTCAATTGATAAAAACACCCTACTGACCCTACTGAGCATAATGCTATTGATCTAGTACAATTTTTCAAGTGTAATCTGCATTCAAGCTACACCAAGTTTACATACTTGAAGACATCAAGCTGCTGATCATATCATCCTGATCAAGCTGCTGAAAGCTGAATCACTTACTTGATTCAAACTTTCTTTTACAAGGAATTTACTGAAGACAGTGAAGCATCTTTGGGTGTCAAGAACTGTTGTTTGTGGCGGAGCTGGTGAAGAGGTAATCCTACCCTTCAAGGACCAGTGGAAGACTTTGGAGCAGCAATCCTACCTGTTCCGAGTGTTCAATTTATGAAGCCATAGTTATTGGTGAAGGACAAGCAACTTAGGGATTTTTGTAACAGCTACCTCAAGAATCCCTTGTGAATTACCTCCAACATCACAGGAGAAGAGTGGACTGATAGGATTACACCACCTGGAACCACTATAAAATCAGCCTACTTACTTTCTGCATTTATATTCTGCACTTAGTATATCTAGCACATCAACCTACTGAATCTAGCAACTGAATCACACACATACACTACTGAGTATCTAATACTTGGTATCATACTTAACAACAAGTAATAAGGCTTAATTTTTGATATATTCCGCTGCACAATTCAGTAAACTCAACAGTCAGCAGACTATTAAGTATCAGCAGACTCATCGACCGGTCAAAGAAGTCTCTTGAAGTTCTTGAGTTTGTTAACTCCAAAAAGTTTTAAGTGTTAAGTTTATTCACCCCCCTCTAAACTTAACCAAAGCCTTTTCAAGGGACCAACACACTCACTCTCCTAAACCCAAACCACTATCCGTTGATTTCATCTCCTCCCCTCCTCCATATGCCCTCAACACCGAAGCTTCCTCCCTCCCAATTGAACCAAATGACTACACTGAGGCTTCTCGATTTCCTAAATGGTGTATGGTAATGCGTGATGAGTTTACCGTACTCTTAAATAATCAATCTTGGACACTTGTCCCTCCCCCTCCCTCCGCTAATATTATTGGGTGTAAAGGGGTCTATCGAATTAAGCTTAATTCTCAGGGGCACATTGAGCACTACAAGGCTCGTCTTGTTGCCAAGGGCTTTCATTAGACGCCGAGAGATGATTTTCATGAGACATTCAGTCCTGTGGTTTAGCCTGTCACCATTCGGACTTTCCTTTCTATTGCCTTGCAGTTTCACTGGGCTATTCGGCAAATTGATATACAAAATGCCTTTTAGCAAGGTTATTTGGATGATACTGTTTATATGCAGTAGCCTCCGGGCTATGTTCACCCTGTCTTTCCACATCACGTGCGCAGCTCAATCGTAGTTTATATGGGCTTAAGCAAGTCCCCTGGGCCTGGTTTTCTTGACTTACTCAATTATTGTCTTCTTTCGATTGTCGCTCCTGTTCTGCGGACTCGTCTCTCTATATTTATAATCGCGATGGAGTCAATATTCTCATGCTTATTTACATGGATGACATTATTATTATAGGTTCCACTCTGCATGCTCTTCAGTGGCTCATTTCCTCTCTCTCTGCCGCTTTTCCAGTCAAGGATCTGGTTGACCTTTCTTAGTTTCTGGGCTTTGAGGTCACTCGCACTTCTGATGGGCTCCATCTTTCGTATGCCAAATATACAACTGATTTATTAGCTAAATATTGTATGTAGGATTCCAAGCCGTGTGCTACTCCTATGGCTGCTTCTCCTCCTCTCTCTCGCTCTCAGGGTCAACCCTTTGAAAATCCTCAGTTATATCTTATGATTGTTGGTGGGCTATAGTAATTGGCTTATACACGACCCGATATTGCCTTTAACATCCACAAAAGTCAGTAAATACATGCATTCACCCACCGTTGATCACTGGCAGGCTATTAAGCGCATTTTATGATATCTTAAGGGCACTTGTATTGATGGTCTCTTTTTATCTTCTCGACCCGGCACCCAGCTTCATGCCTTTTCTAACATCGATTGGGCTTCTGATCTTGATGATCTCCGTTCTGTATGGGGTTACTGAATCTTTCTTGGCTCTAATCTCATCAGCTGGTCTTGCAAGCAGCAACACACTGTCGCTAAAAGTAGTACTGAGGCCGAATATAAAGTTGTTTCCACTGCTGCTATTGAGGTTCGATGGCTGCTGGCACTTCTTCGTGAGCTTCCTGTTTCCTGTCCTTTTTTGCCCATCCTATGGTGTGATAACGTGGGCGCCACCGATCTTGCCGCCAACCCTGATTTAATTTCCATGCTCGCACTAAGCACATTGATATCGATGTCCATCATATTCGTGAACTCGTGGCTCACAAATTAATTCGGGTTGGCTACATCAACACCAATGACCAGCTTGCGGATATTCTCATGAAGCCTCTTCACCATCCTCGCTTCCACCATTTAAAGACCTATCTCCATATCCACTACATACCTATGGGATTGCCGGGGGGTGTTAGAGCAAGGCCATAGTTTTGAATCGATTCGATTAGCTAGCCCACTTTATTTTACTTGTTCGCTAAGTTGTAATCTCCTATTTATATTGCTATATTCTTGTATCTAGAATCAATCATCAAATCATTGAAAATTTTCTTTTTTTTTGTGCCGAGAAATGAAAGGTTTTCATTAAAACAACAAACAAAAATTTACAACACCGGACCAATGCCGGGACATAGGCGAACTAAATCCGGATCAACACCAGCCTAAAGCTAGACTACCATAAGAAACGAAAAAGGACATGAAAAAACCATGTCGACCAAATTCTGCCTCGTTAAAGATGACTTGATTTGGTAATAGAATACGATAGCCAATCTTGACCATATCATACACCGACTTAAACAAATCTACAAACTTAAACAACAATCCGGAATACCCAGCTATTACCGACCCGATCCAAAACATATAGAACGAAAAAACAACACATCAAACAACACTAAACAACAAGAACAAAGGTAAAAAGCCACAACACCAACAGCCTTTAATAAAGAAGACATGCAGACTACCGAGACCACTGCCACCACCAACGCCGCCTATCAGAAAGCCAAAATCGTTCTTCCATCCCCACCATCAGCCATGAACAGAGGCCGGGAGATAAAGAACCCAGAATCCGGCATTGAGGGCTAGACAAGCTGATCATGAAAAGAAAAAGCTCCAACCTTTCCTCCATAGACATGCAAAGGAATCCACTGCCTGAAACCGATCTCTGTTTTCACAAGCTGCCCAACCATCTTAAGATCACCATCTCCGGCCACCGACCAACAATTCAACAGGAAATCGTCGCCGGAAAAAGATCCCCTACCCAAGCACCATCTATCCATAACAAAACAGAGGGGTAGCCGTCTTTAGGCGAAGAAGGCCGACAACCCGTTTGGAGATGGAAGAGGAACGAATTCAGATCTGAAAAATAGGAGGAAGAAGGATAGCAAAAAAGAGACAAGAACAACAGAAAAGGAATGAGAACAAAAGAAATAAAAGGGACAGCCGGCACCGGTGCTTTTCGGCGACCGGCGCCGGGAAAAAGAGAAACGCAAGGGACGATCTTTTAGAGAGGGGGCAGAGCAAACTTTTTTCCAAGTGAGAGAATGGTGTAATGAAGGGTACTATAACTATTGAAAATTTTCAATCATTACAAGATTGATACCTGAAAAATGAAAAAAAAATTAAAAATTTAAAAAAAAATAAAAAAAAACCGGACCGAATTGTCACAGACCAAGAGGCAGGTTTGTGGCTTATAAGTTGAGCTAAAACCAATCATTTAGGCAATCCTAATTTGAGTAAAAATGTAAGAGATTCATGAATGATAAGTTATGCCCATTCTGTCAAACATGATATATAATGATTAGACTTCACATATTCTACAAAGACTATTCATTTTCATATCCTACGTACTAGACATCTTTATAATTTTTTTCTGGAATACATTACATTCTTTTATTTTTACTCTCACACACAATAAAATGCATTATGTGAAATAAAGTAAAAATATATTGTCATAAAAATTGTCATTTAATACAATATTCTCACAATGGTTGTATCATAAAATATTTACACAATATTATGGTAACATACATCAATAATTGTAATAAAATCTGTCTAATCTGTATTCTGTGATGCAGGTGCATGTGTTACACGTTGGGTTGAGTATTTTGTCACCTTACACTTTGTGAGAATCGTTTCTATGCTTTTAGATGGTGTGTTACATGTTTTGAGTGTATTCATTTCATTGGTATCAGACTCGTGGAATGTGCCTTGCTTTTTTTGTTGTGTGGTCACTCATGTGTTAATTTGTGTCTATGTCTGTGTTTAGGAACCACAAAAGAAAGACCAACGACAGGTATGAGAAATGACAGAGGTACAATAGATTGACATAGCGGATTTACACAATATTTATCTAGACCATTGAGTACTGTGAAACCTAGATCAATAAATAAATAATCACAATAATCAATGCTGTAGACAAATGTTGTGTAAATCCGTTGTGTCAATTCGTGTGCCACTATCATTACACGACAAGTAAATTACGTACAACGTACGACGCGATACTATAACGTTGATATATATATATTTTCATACAAATTGGGAAAGTGGTTGAATGACATAAATTTCAAGTCGAAATGACTAAAATATCATTTGACTATTATTAATGAAATGATTATAAAGAATTGAAAAGTAGTTTGATTGTTAATAAATTATGTGTAAGATAGAGAAAATAATAATAAATGCTTCATTGGTAATATAGAATGACTTATAATTTGGGACAATCAAAAAGATGTTGAATGGCTTATATTTTGGGATGGAGGTAGTATATATATATATATATATATATATATATATATATATATATATATATATATATATATATATATCTAACTTTAGGAAAAAGTTAGAGACGATTGTCAATTTATAAAATTAGGTATAATATGTTTATTTAAATTTTGGATTTAAGTATTATATATTTATTTTCCATATATATATATATATATATATATATATATATATATATATATATATATATATATATATATATATATATATATATATATAATTAAAAAGAAATTGAGGGATTAACTAGAAAATAGTGTGGAAGTTATATTTCGCAATAACTTTACACTAATAAGGAAGTGTCAGAATCCCAAAACTTTACAGAGCATTACACGAACTTTGAGAAGAAATTGAGAGAAAACTGAAAACAAGAAGAGGAGGAGACTTCATTCAATTTCACACAAGTTAGTTGACGGATTTCAGAACCGATTGAAGATTTGGAATCAGCGAGAAGAGATCATCGTTTTAATACAGAAAAGTTGGGGCTTTGAGAAGGTATGAGTTCAGCCCTATTTTTGGTTTTGATCAGGTTTTGTAGTCGTTCTTGGTATAATTCGTAGTATAGATATTATAGAAGCATATGATCAAGTTTAACTCATGTTGGTGGTTGATCACATAGGGCTTGGCGGAAGAATCTACGTTTTCGGGTTGTTGTGCTTTGGAAAGTGGTTTGGTTTTCTTTAATCAAGTAAGAGCCTCTTCCTAAAGCTTAATTAAGGTTTTATGATGATAAGGTTGAGTTAATGTGGTGTTTTAATGATTGAAATCAGGCTTACATGTATTTGAGAAGCATGGGATGTTTAGTTATGTAAAAGTGATGCTTTTCTGCTGTTTTTCTGTGCCTAATAGTGTTAAACTTGTTTGGGATTGATTGGAGATCGTTTAGATGCATAAAACTGAATTTTGAGGAGTTTCTACGCTTGGTGCGGACGCACTGGGGAGGCAGAATGTTCATTTTTATACTCAGAAGCTTGGTGCAGGCACACCAGATCCAGTACGGGTGCACCAGAGCCCAATGCAGGCGCACCAGCCTGTCAGAAAGTCTCTATTTGGCCAGTGGAAGCGCACCGAAGCCAGTGCGGGCGCACTGGACTTGTCTTTTTTGTGTTTAGTCAGTTTTGAGCCCCGAGTCTAGTTTTAAATGTTGTTTCTTGATCTAATAACATAAAATGAACATGAAAAAGCCTCGATTAAGCTTCTGATGCATTTAGTTCCGGCACCGGATATACTCTTCCATGGAGTTGAAGTTCGGGACCGTCGGAAGGGTATGATTGGCTTGTGCTTTGATGAATTAGTATTCATCAATGTCTGTGTATGTGGTAAGCCTTGTCCGTGTCTAGTGGTCTAGGAAAGAGAGTAGTAGAGGTGAGGGAGCTTAATTGAAAATACTTATGTGACTAGTTAACAACATAATAACAAACATACTTGTTTAGTAAAAATATTAAACAACATTTTATTCTTGGTAAGGCACTGTCTATATCGCAATCTGTGGGCGGTCAGATAAATTGAATAACTCTGCTGGCTTTTGAATGGCTAAATGGTAGGGGGACTTCGCCGAACGCGTGCACTATCGGAGTCTACTAGAATGGAGTACCGTGGTTATTGGTGTGATCCACCAATATGTTTCACCTAGGTACTTCGTGGTGAGTAGCACCAGGCGTAGTGCCATTGAATGTGGTTGTAACAATGATAAGCTAAGCTAGAAATAGTTAGTCACGACATGTTGATGAACATGAGTGAACCTTCAAGTTGAGTTGGTCTCACAAAGATAACTTAATAACAATAATATGAACCTTTTGTTGTAAGACTTAATTATACATTAGATTCTTCTCTTGCTATGTACTTTGTACTTACCTCAATTGCATGTGTTCTTTTGTGTGCTTTTCGGGTGAGAAGACAAACAGGTTAGCTTTGAGCTCGTTGAGGAGTTTGTTGGACTTATTTTAAGTTTTAGTGATGAGTGCCAGACTAGCTGTTATAGAGCAAAGGCAAAAAGATGTCTAGATCAAATGTATAGGCTTATTAGAGTTTGATCTTGACCATTGCATTGGCTGCTACACATCAAGAAGAAACATCAGGAGCCCAAGATGACCTACTGGATGAGATGCAAGAGCAAAATGCCCTACTGAGAAAGAAAATCAGGATGATGAAAACATGAAAGGGTTCTCCTGGGAATTTCACAAAGAAATTTAGTGAAAAGAAGAAGGAGGAATCCAAGATAGACAATGATTACTTGTGCTATCAATGCAAGAAACCAGGACACTTCAAACCAGACTGTCCTGAACTAAAACAGAAAAAGGAACCTGATTATCTTTGCTTCAATTGCAAGAAGCCTGGACATTTCAGTCCTGATTGTCCAGACCTACTGAAGAGCAAAAGCCAACATAGAAGATCTAGCAAGAAAGCTATGGTTGCTGAAGATGAATCAGGATATGAAGTAGAATCAGAAAAGGGAAATGAATCTGATGATACTGCACTTGTTGCTGATATGGATGATTATGCTTTAATGGCAAATATGGATGAAATAGAGGAGGTATACAATTCTGTATCTATTAACACTCCTGCTGGAAGTGATTGTGAATCAACTTGTGGTTCAAATGCAAAAAATTCTGACAATGAAGAAACTTTGGATGCCATCCTTAATCAACTGAGGATAATACAATTTAGTTATAAGATTGTGAAGGCTAAAAAAGAAGCTCTTCAATTAGAAGTTGAAAGGTTGAAAGCTGAATTAAGAATTCTCAAAGGAAAGGAAAAAGAAGTTGGACAGAATCAGCATAAGTATGCTGTACATTCAGTAGTTGTTGAATCTGCTGAACAATCTTGTTCCTCCACTGCATTCAAATCTGGAAAGCCTTATGGTGATAGAACAAGCCTTGGATTTTGAACTCAACAATCTAACAAGAATGGATCCAGTAAGGTTACTGAACCTAGTACCAGAATTGGTCTTAAGTTTGTGCCTGCACAAGATTTAACTCCCAAAAAAGATGTTGAGGCAGTAAAGCCTACTGAGAAAACTTCAAGGAGGCAAAATCAGAAGACAAAAAGGTCAACAACACCTAACTAAAAGAACAAATTCAAAAATAGGACTGCTGTACCTTCTAGACCTACTGATAGCAGACCTGCTACCAAGTCTGCTGGACCACAGAAGGGTAAAAATCAGAAATATTCCAAGGATAATAATCCTAATCCTAAAAATGTCAATCATTCAAGGAAACTTATCTCAGGGGGAAAAGGTAGACTATTCCCTACTGATGATGACTGGAATATTCCTGCTCCTACTGCTAGAAACAACAGATATAACCATACTGCTAGGGTAAAACCTCAGCAATTGAATCAGCAGAGGACTTGTATAAGACCTCAGTAGAGACCTCAGCATACTCCATATTACAAGGCTGTTCCTAACAGACAGCAAACTAATGGTTATGCTAGTGCTTCAAACAAAAGAAATCACTCCAAACAGCACTATATACCAAAAGGCCAGAATGCATATGTGAAGCCTACACAACCAACTGTTAAACCTTATGGATGTGTAGAAAACATGTATGAACAAAAGTATGACACTTTTCAGAGAAGACCTTATGGAAATTTGCCTAGGGTCATGCTTACCACTGACCATTATGGACCCAAACAGTTTTGGGTCCCTAAAATGCATTAACTTTGTTTTGTAGGGTGTCTGGTGCTTTGACTGTGGATGTTCCAGACATATGACAATGAATAAGCACTAATTGTCAAACTGTGGCAAAGGATGGTCCAAGAGTGAATTTTGGCAACAAAAATACACCAGGATACACAAGAGGATATGGCACACTTGTGAGAAATGGATTAACAATCAGGAATGTTGCATATGTTGAAGGACTGGACTACAACCTACTGAGCACTGGACAGTTTTGTGACATGGGTTACAATGTCACATTTGACAAAAACACCTGTATTGTCATCAGTGAAAGAGGTGATCAAGTTGTGTTGGCTGGAAGAAGACAACAAAACATGTATGTTGTGGATTGGTCTCTCATTGTTTCGAAACTTGCACGATTGTGCATACCAAGTCGAACTTAATTGGTTATGGCATAAGAAGTTGAATCATCTAAACTTTGATGATATCAATCAGTTGGTGAAGAAGAAACTGGTGATTGGTTTACCTGAGATCACATTCAAGAAGGATGCTATATATGATGCCTGTCAGTAAGGTAAACAGACAAAATCAAGCTTCAAATCAAAGACTAAGCAATCAACAAATTGGGTTTTGAAACTAATGCACATGGATCAGTTTGGACCAGTAACACCAATAAGTGTAACAGGAAAGAAGTACACATTAGTAGTTGTGGATGAATATTCAAGATACACTTGGGTAGTATTAATGAACAAGAAAAGTGAAACACTTCAAAAGATGCCTGAACTTTTGAAGAGATTGCAAAATGAGAAAAGTTTGTGATGAGTGAAGATCGGATCGATATGGTATCTTGAATTTCTCAACAAAGTTATAAGAGAATAATGTGAGCAGAATGGTGTACTACATCAACTTGCTGCTGCTGGTACACCTCAGCAAAATGGTGTTGCTGAAAGAAGAAAAAGAACTTTAAAAGAAGCAGGAAGAACTATGATTTGTGAAGCATTGTTGCCTGAAAGATATTGGGCTGAAGCAGTTAATACAACATGCTATACACAAAACAGGACCTCAGTGAACAAAAAGCTGCTGAAGACACCTTATGAGATCTGGAATGGAAGGAGACCTAATATATCTTACTTTCATCCATTTGGAAGCAAATGTTTTATTTTAAATCATAAGGAGCAGTTGAAGACCTTCCAACCTAAATCAGATGAAAGAATCTTCTTGGGATACTCTTCTGTCAGCAAGGCATTCAGGGTACTGAACAAAAGGACACTGAAACATGAAGAAACAATACATGTTGTATTTGATGAACCAAAGTTTACTGGAATGGAAGATGAAGCTTCAGAAACTGCTGAGAATCAACAAGTCACTGATCCAGAATGTGTTGATGTTTTGGAAAGATTTAATGACTTAAAGGTTTCTGACTCTACCCCTGTTGAACCCCCTGCTGGTAACACTACTGATGGAACAACTAAAGCAGTTCAAGGATCTGCTGAACCCTTGCTGAAGCAACATCAAACCCTACTGAATATGATGTTCCTAAGAATCAATCTAACCAAAATCCACGATGGTTAAGGGATCACCCTGCTGAGCAAGTTATTGGCAGTGTACAGCAAGGTGTAAGAACGAAAAGACAATTAGAAGCAATGTTCACTTGT
Organism: Gentiana macrophylla; assembly: GCA_026214975.1. Classification (NCBI taxonomy): domain Eukaryota; kingdom Viridiplantae; phylum Streptophyta; class Magnoliopsida; order Gentianales; family Gentianaceae; genus Gentiana; species Gentiana macrophylla. The sequence goes on along the minus strand of CM047807.1, from coordinate 80,133,370 downwards.
TTTCTATCTCAAATGGAACCGAAAGTTGTTGAAGAAGCAATATCAGATCCAGATTGGATAATTGCTATGCAAGAAGAACTGAATGAATTTGAAAGAAATCAAGTTTGGACACTAGTGGAAAAGCCGAATCATGCAAACATAATTGGCACAAAATGGGTATACAGAAACAAATTGGATGAATCTGGTACCATTGTGAGGAATAAGGCCAGACTAGTAGCAAAAGGCTATTCTCAAGCAGAAGGAATAGATTTTGATGAAACATATGCCCCTGTTGCAAGATTGGAAGCTATAAGATTATTCTAGGCATATGCTGCTTACAAAAACTTCAAAGTATATCATATGGATGTCAAGAGTGCATTTTGGAATGGCATTCTGGAAGAGGAGTTCTATGTTCAGCAACCTCCTGGTTTTGAAGTTAAAGATCAAGAAGATAAAGTGTACAAAAAGCACTTTATGGTTTGAAACAAGCACAAAGAGCATGGTATAAGACCCTATCTCAATTCTTGATGGACAATGGTTTTACCAAAGGTACCATTGACAAGACTCTTTTCAGAATCAATGAGGGGAGTGACAATGATTTATGTTGATGACATAATTTTTGGTTCTGAAAATGAATTACTATGTGAGAAGTTTGCTGATCTGATGAAAAGTAAATTCCAAATGAGTATGATGGGTGAAATGAATTACTTCTTAGGATTGCAAGTCAAACAAATGAAAGATGGAATCTTCATTCATCAAACCAAGTATACCAAGGAGTTACTAAAGAAATTTGGTATGAAAAATAGCACCAAAGTATCAACTCCTATGAGTACAAACATAAGATTGGATGAAGACAAAGAAGGCAAAGATTTTGATCAGACTATATACAGAAGGATGATATGCAGTCTGCTGTACCTTACTGGCAGCAGACCTGATATATCCTTTGTTGTAGGTGTTTGTGCAAGATTTCAATCAAAACCTAAGGAGAGTCATTTAGCTACAATCAAAAGAGTTCTCAAGTATCTAAAAGAGACCTTGGAAGTAGGAATTTGGTATTCAAAAGATGGAACCTTCAAGGTTATATGCTACTCAAATTCGGATTATGCTGGATGCAAGATTGATAGAAAAAGCACCACAGAAACTTGTCAGTTGATGGGAAATAGATTGGTTTCCTGGTTTAGCAAAAAATAGAATTCAATATCAACTTCCACTGTTGAAGCTGAATATATTGCTGCTGGAAGCTGCTGTGCACAAATACTTTGGTTAAGGCAACAGTTAAGGGATTATGGAAATGAAGAAAGGGAAATTCCTATAATGTGTGACAACACAAGTGCAATTGCAATCACAGAAAATCCTTTTTTGCACTCAAGAACCAAGCATATTGATGTGAGACATCATTTTATAAGAGATCATGTTGAAAAGAAAGATGTGGTGGTCCTTTACATCCCTACTGAGATCAACTTGCTGATATTTTCACAAAACCATTGGATAGTGAAAGATTTGCTAAGTTAAAGACAGAACTTGGAATTATAAGAGTTGACTGATACAACTTTGTTCAGCAGTGTACTGGAACTCACCAAAGGGATTAGTCTTTGCTATGTTGGGTGAGCTCACTTAGCAGATTAGTCATTGGTATCAACAATTCCATGTACTTATTTATGTTTGGACAATTGAGCAAATGAAGTTGCCAAGGGGATTGGTCTTTGACATGTTGGGCGAGCTCACTTGACAGATCAGTCATTGGTATTAAACTTCATCTTGTATTATCAGTTGGACAAAACAAGAAGAAATTGAAGATCAGCAAAGTGACTTTGTCAGCAGGTTGCTGAAACATTTTGTCAGCAGATTGTTGAGCCAAGTCTACTGATGGCAAAGTCTGCTGAGGCATACGTTACAGTCAAACTTTAAAAAAGTCAAAAAGCAAAAGACGGGGATATTTATCTTATCTTTATAACCACAGTTACACGATCTGACGGTTACAAATCTTTATGGATAAGTTATGGGCCACGTGTCAAGATCTCATTCATTCCAAATTTAATCGTGGTTAATGCTACAGTACGTGTACAGTGCATTATCTGAAACTATCAACTACCTATCCCTATATATATAGACATATGCACATAGAATCCTTACAAAACTCAGATTGATTTTCTCTGCAAACATACAGTGTGAACACAGATTTGAAAGCTATCTTCTTCATCTTATTCTTAAAAAATGGCAGATAAGTGTGAGAGGCTTTGTTGTGGATTCTAACAAAACTGAATTAGCTATCAATATTGGTAGAAGAATTAGAAGATTTGAAGGATTGGAAGATGTACTCAACATAAGACTGGAAAGGATATCTTACACGAATGTTGTTAGTTTCTGGAAAAACATTGTGATAAGAGATAATAGAGAGGCATTTACTACAACAGTGAATGGCCAGGAGATTGACGTTTCCTCAAACCTGCTGAGGGAAGCTTTTGGTTTTGCACATGCACATGATGCTCCAACCAATCCTGAGGAAATGGGACTATCAAAGTTGGATTTTTCAAGATTGTATATTCGGGACCTTCATTCCCGACCCGATAGGATCTCGAATATTCCGATATCCTGATCGTCGGGATCCGAAGCTTATCGGCTACGGGCTAGGGGAAAAAAATGGAATCCTGAATCTTGTCGGGACGGGTTCGGGTAGGTGGTTTACGGATCAGTCCCGACTCGATGCCACCACTAATTGTCACCAGAAAAGGAAATAAAAATGATCAAACTACAAATAAAATAATATCTGCAAAAAAAAAAAAAAAAAAAAAAATAATACATAAGTGGAATTAATCAAATATGTTACTGAACAAAGTCAAATTCATATTAAAAAAAAAAAAAGTGCCCCCTCAAATAAAGATAAATAAAACAAAAAAAAAAAGTACAACGCAATCCACCACAATATCAAACATGTATATGTACTTATGCATATCATAGCGGTCAATTTTTTCATATGATTATCACTATCACCGGCCAGCACCTAACCTACAAAAAAGAAAGACCACATAATGTTCAATAGCATCCAACTCCAAGACATGTCAATCGGAACTTTTTTGTATAACTAAATCATGCTAGAACTGCCACATTATAGATAATTGAGAATAATATTTTAAGCAATACAGAACAAGGGAAAACCCAAAAAAAAAAAAAAAAAAAAAAAATGTAATATTCCGATTTTCGGGAAAGGACAGACGTGTCTTTTTGCGAAAACGAAATATTGGGTTCGGTTCCTTTTAATCGGAGTTAATTAATTTGGACGTTATATATATATATATTTCGAGTGATATATATATATATATATATATAGAGAAGGAAATCTTTTTTTTATAATTAAGGGCAAATAAGGAAAACTAAGGTTTTATGGGAATGGGTATTTAAAGGAAAATTTGACAGATAATCCCCAAAACCTTTTTACAAAAAAAGAGCAGCCACGTTTTCTCCTCCTTCTTGCGCATTCAAGGAGAGAGTTGAGGTTGGGAGAGTTTCACCAATAATCAAGCAACTCTTGGTGATTTTTGGATCAGACGGAAGATTTGGAACCGTTGTGAAGGAGCAACGATTGGTTACGAGTTTGGTTGGCAAAGCTACAGGCTTTTGTTGAGGTTTTGATCGATTTACTGCGGTCGCAAATAGGTAAGGAAGCGTCCCTATGATCTCAATTGTCTTTTATGAGGTTTAGATGAAATTGTAGGGTGTTTTGATGCTAGATTGATGAGTTTATGGATTGATCATTGACCATAAGTGCCATGATATGTTTAGACATGTTTTTCTCGAAGTTTTTGTCCGTTCTTGTTGTGGTTCGGTTTGGAATCGTTTGGAAATCGCATGATGAAGGGTTAGGGCTCTAGTCGAACCAGTGGACCAGCGTCTGGCCCCTGGACGGGCGTCTACTTGGGGCACACTTCGGACGAGCGTCTGGCTTTACTGGACGGGCGTTTGAAGTGTTGTTTTACATTCAGGATTGAAACTGTTTTAAGTGGACGGGCGTCTGGGTATAGTGGACGGGCGTCCAATATGGTTCAGACGGGCGTCCAGAGCCTTAAACGGGCGTCTAGCTTATTTTGTCCTTCTTCCTTTGTTGGGTATGGTCCAGCCCCATAAGCATGATTTAGCTTTATGAAACCTTTAAACATGGTATGTTAATACTGTATAAACTTGGACAAGCCTGAATTGAGCTTCTGATTCGTTCAGTTAAAACACCGAATGTACTCTTAAAGGGAGTTGAAGTTCGGATCCGTCGGAAGAGCATGATAGGCTTGTGCTTTGATGAGTTAGTATTCATCAATGTCTCGTGTAATTGCTAGGACTTGTCCGTGTCAGTGGTACAGGAAGAGAGTAGTTTGTGTGAGGGAGATTATTTGAAAACACCTAGGTGGCTAGTTAATCATCCTAATAATCAACGTACTTGACTAGTAAAAGATTAAACAACATGTATCTCTTGGCTAGGCACCAGGCTAAATCGTGATGCATGTGCTACCTCTGAAGGTGGAGGAACTCTGTAGGTCAATGACCCTAAGTACAGAGGGACTCTGCTGAGACGCGCAAGCTATCGGAGTCTACCTTTTCTAGACTTCGTGGATATTGGTGTGATCCACTAATATGTTGCAAAAGAGTGTTCCCGAGGTAGAAGAACTCCGTAGGTCATAATGACCCTAAGTACGGAGGGATTCTGCCAAGGTGGATGCGCGTAGTGCCCTTGAGTGCGGTTGTAACACAGATAAGCTAAGTAGGAACGTTTAGTCAATTTGTGTTGATGGACATGAAATGAACCCTAGGTTGAGTCGGTTTCACATAAACAACCAATTTAATTAAATATCTTTTCCGTATAAACTATAGTTGTTATCATAGCTTCTCCTTCTTATTAAGTACGTTGTACTTACCTCAAATGCATGTTTTACGTGTGTTTGGGGATGAGAAGACGAAACAGAGTTTTCGAGGAGGAGTTCGACGACGACGTTGACGGCGCTCGTTGAAGACTTATCATTTTTAAGTTTTACTTTACATTTGGATTTCTTTGATACTTTTGAGGTAGACTTTTGGTCTTTCGAGACGTGTAGTACTTTTCCTTTGGGATTTTCGTACTTCCTCAAATGTAATAAATTTACAACTCCGCTTTTAGATTTTCTCTTTTCTATTCTGAAACGTTTAGAAATTTTATACCCGAGTTTTTGCTTCCGTTTACTTTAATTTGATACGACGTAGTAGAGGCTTACGTATAAAGTGAATTTACTTTTATTTTATACGTGCCGAACGTTTCATTTCCGGATAAGGACTCGGTGTCCGGGAACGGGGCGTTACAGTTGGTATCAGAGAAAAGCGTCCTTTAGGCTTCCTTTCTTTTAAGATAAGCTTCTTTAGATCTTTTAGTAACGTCTGGTTTTCTTGATCATCATCAGGATGGTGTTCACGAGGTGGAGCGGGCAGAGTCTTCCGAGTTCGAGGGGAAAGTCCCGTACCGGTTGTAGGGGGTGGTGTAGTGAGGCCGATACCCTTAACCCAGCAGAGTTTGTCACCACCACCTCATATAGCGACACCATCACCGAGGTCTCATCAGAGCTTGTCACCCCGACCTCATCAGGAACGACCTCCACGATGGCACGTGGGAAGTTCGGCTCAGTTCACCATGGTAAGTGATATCCCAGCTAGCTATGTACCACCACCTGTGGCTAGCGTGTACCCTCCACCAACAAGTGTTTATCCACCTGGGTATCCTCAGCAGCAGCAGGCCTTTTACCCTCCTCCTGTAGGGCATGCTCCTCAACCTACCGTACCACCTTCACCACGCCTTGATCATCAACAAGGCATTGGTTACCCACCTTTTGGTTTTCAGCAACCCCAGTACCCTCCACAGCCTCATCAGTTTTACCCTCAGGGATACTATCCTTACCAGCCTGTACCTCAAGCGTATCCGGCTCACCCTCCTCAACAACAGTACTACAAGCAGAGATACCTTACGGTTACCCACCGGTTTACCCACCAGCTAGACCGGCTTTTGAGCAAGAACCAGTTGTAGATTGGTACACACGGTTAAGAAGGAATCGGGTTGAGAACTTTTATGGAAATATGGAACATATGAAGGCAGAAGAATGGCTGAGAGGTTTTGAAAAGGCTTGCAGGAATATACATGTCCCTGAGACGGAAATGGCACAGCTGGTAGTTAGTTTTCTGTTGGGAGCAGCAGAAGCATGGATCGATGCCATTCAAAGTAGTAACGGTAAGATAACGGACTGGGAAGGTTTTAAAGATATGTTTTACAACGAGTACTTTCCGGCTACGGTGCAAGCTGATAAGGCAAGTCAGTTTTTGAAATTTAAGCAAGGTACTCAGTACACAGTGACCCAGTACACCAATAAGTTCAACGAATTGGGGCGGTTTTACCCCGAGTCGATGAAAGTGGAGGAAAGAAAGATGGCTCTTTACAAGGACGGCTTGGCTTATGAAATCAATCAGGCATGTTGGGATTGACAAAGAAGAATATGGCGAGCTCTTGAATAAAGCTTTGAAGTCGAGACCTTTAGAAAGAAGGCTACAGTGGTTGTTGGAAACAAGAAAAAACTTTGGGACTAGTCAAGGCAGTTATAGGGGAGCACCGCAACAGAATGTCAAGAAGACGACGGCTCCTATGGCAGCTAAGGCCCAGAACAGTGCACCGCTTTGTTCTAAGTGCAACAGAAATCACTCAGGAGAGTGCAGGCAGAACAATACTGGTTGCTACATCTGCGGAGAGCCAGGACACTTTTCTAGAGCGTGTCCAAATAGAGGGAACAAAGGTAGCTCGAGTCAAGGAAGCGGAAAGAGCGGCCCAAGCCGACCAGTTCGAGTTTTTGCAGTTGATGCTGGTTTTGTGGAACCAGAGGATGACGTTATTTCAGGTACCATGTTGTTGTTTTGTTCTTTTGTTAAGATATTTTATAGCGTGTTTATTCATGTTGTAACTATATTTAAATAAATGAATATGCATCCTAGGTACGATAATGTTAGAAAACCTAGTGGTCAAGGCTTTGTTTGATACGGGAGCGTCAAATACTTTTGTGTCAACCAAGGTCGCTAAGAAATTGAACTTACCTTCAGAACCTTTAAGGAACACTTTGGAAATAACTACACCGTTAGGGAGGGTAACAAAGGTGACTAGGATAATACCTCAAGTGGAATTTCGAGTTGGACCTTATCGATGCAAGAGCGACTTCACAGTTTTGGACTTCTCGGATTTTGATGTAATCCTCGGAATAGATTGGTTATCCGAGAATTATGTTCACTTGGACTGTAGAGAGAAGAAAGTGATTTTTAATGTACCTGGAAAATTAGACAAGACGTATCAAGGGAATGTGTACAAGCCAGGTAAGAAGCGACATCCGATCATCTCGGCAGTTAAGGCCATCAAGGCTTGTCAGAAGGGTTGTGATGGCTACTTGTTGTATGCAGTGGATGTGGAACAAGTGAAGCCAAAGTTAGAAGAAACTCCTATTGTAAGAGAGTACCCCGAGGTGTTTCCAGAAGAGTTACCGGGAAACATGCCAGATAGGGAAATCGAGTTTGAGATAAAGTTGTTACCGGGGGCGGCACCAGTTGCTAAGGCACCTTATAGGATGGCACCTGCTGAATTAAAGGAGTTAAAAGCTCAACTTAAAGATATGCTTGAAAGGAACATAATTCAGCCCAGCACCTCGCCTTGGGGAGCCCCTGTTTTGTTCGTGAAGAAGAAGGATGGTAGCATGCGGATGTGCATCGATTACCGAGCGCTGAATAACCTTACCATCAAGAATAAGTACCCTCTACCAAGGATAGATGATCTGTTTAACCAATTGCAAGGCAAGAGAGTGTTCTCCAAGATTGACTTGAGATCCGGTTATCATCAGTTGAAGATTAAAGTGGCGGATATACCGAAGACGGCTTTCAGTACGAGATATGGACATTATGAGTTTCTTGTCATGCCATTTGGACTCACTAATGCTCCATCTGCATTTATGGACTTGATGCAACGTGTTTTCATGCCGTATTTGGATAAGTTTGTGATTGTATTCATAGACGATATCCTTATCTACTCAAAGGATGAAAAGGAACACGAGGAACACTTGAGGATAGTGTTGGAGACCTTGAAGAAGAATCAGTTATATGCAAAGTTTTCAAAGTGCGACTTTTGGTTGGATCGAGTTAGTTTCTTGGGTCATGTGATTTCTGGAGATGGTATTCAAGTTGATCCAGTGAAGATCGAGGCAGTTGAGAATTGGCCTAGACCTACCACCGTTTCAGAAGTAAGAAGTTTTCTTGGGTTGGCTGGTTACTACCGGAAGTTTGTGCAAGACTTTTCGAAGATAGCTACTCCACTCACTAAGCTGACACAAAAGAATGTGAAGTTTGAATGGACTAGAGAGTGCGAAATAGCTTTTTGATTAATGAAGAAGAAGTTGACTACGCCCCGATTTTAGTGATCCGGAGATTTTTGATAATTACGATGTCTATACCGATGCTTGGGATGGGGTCTAGGTTGTGTGCTAATGCAAGGAGGAAAGTGATCGCCTAAGCATCTAGGCAGTTGAAGGTGCATGAGAAGAATTACCCGACACATGATCTAGAGTTGGCAGCGGTAGTTTTTGCCTTAAAGACTTGGAGGCACTACTTGTATGAAGTTAAAGCAAGGATCTTCACCGACTATAAGAGTTTAAAGTATTTCTTCACCCAAGAGAATCTGAATATGAGACAGAGGAGATGGTTAGAATTTGTAAAGGATTACGATTTGGATATTCAGTACCATCCGGGAAAAGAAAATGTAGTAGCAGATGCTTTGAGCAGGAAAACAATGTTTGCAGCTTCCAGTGTTGAAGTAGTGGTAGAAAGGCTAGATGGGCTGCAAATCAGAAGCTTTGATCAGATCGAAGACCGGCAGTTTGTGGCACCGTTGTTGTCAAGATCTGAATTGATGGATGACATTCGGGAGAAGCAAGATGAAGATCCGGTTTTGGTTGATTTGAAGCGGGTTGCTAGGGAGAAGCCTACAGTTGGCTACGTGCTAGACAAGAATAGGAATCTGTGGTACCAGGATCGTCTGTGTGTACCTAATGTCGGCGACCTAAGACAAGGAGTTATGGAAGAGGCACACAGAATTGCTTTTGCGGTTCATCCAGGTGCTACTAAAATGTACAGAGATTTAAAGGAAAGATTTTGGTGGCCCTCAATGAAGTTGGAAATAGCCAAGTTTGTGGCAGAGTGTGATGTTTGTCAGAAGGTTAAAGCAGAACATAGAAGACCCGGGGGAATGCTTAAGCCATTGGACATCCCTGAATGGAAGTGGGATAAGATTACGATGGATTTCATCACCGGATTACCTAGGACAAAGGGAGGGCATGATGCAATTTGGGTAATTGTGGATAGATTGACCAAATCTGCCCATTTCTTGCCATACAAAGTTGACATGCCGTTGAAGAAGATGACGACACTATATCTGGATAATATAGTGAAGCTACACGGAGTCCCTATCTCGATAGTTTTGGATCGTGATTCGAGATTCGTCAGTCGGTTTTGGAAGAGCTTACAAGAAACCTTTGGAACTAAGTTGGATTTGAGTACGGCTTTTCATCCTCAGACAGATGGACAATCTGAGAGGACTATCCAAACACTCGAGGACATGTTAAGAGCTTGTGTTTTGGAGGTAGGCGGATCATGGGATGATTACCTATCGGTGGTAGAGTTTGCCTATAACAACAGTTTTCATGCAAGCATAGGCATGCCGCCGTTTGAAGCGTTGTATGGGAGAAGATGTCGGACGCCACTGTTTTGGGATGAAGTTGGGGAGAGACAGATTACAGGGCCGGAAATGGTTGAACAAGCAAAGGAAAGGGTTCAGTTGGTCAAGAAAAATCTGAAGACAGCTCAAGACAGGCAGAAAAGTTGGGCTGATGTTAGAAGAAGACCTCTAGAGTTTGAAGTCGGTGATAGAGTTTACCTCCGAGCTTCACCGATGAAAGGAGTGAAACGCTTTGGACAGAAAGGAAAGCTAAGTCCAAGGTATGTTGGACCTTTTGAGATCTTGGAAAGAGTTGGAACGTTAGCTTATAAGCTTCGGTTGCCAGAATCGATGTCGAGAGTCCATAACGTATTTCACGTTTCGATGTTGAAGAAATGTCTGACAAAGAACGATGTTGAAACTACGGTTGATCTAGAAATCCTACAAGATAATCTTTCTTACGACGAGAGACCTATCAAGATTTTAGACCGGAAAGAAAAGACGATTAAGAAGCGGATGATTCCCTTGGTGTTGGTTCAGTGGAGCAATCATTCACCCGAGGAGGAGGCAACTTGGGAAGTGGAAAGCGACATGATCAGTGAGTTCCAAGAGTTTACGGACTTACCAGGTATGTTCTAGTTTCGAGGACGAAACTCCTTCTAAGGGGGGAGGAATGTAATATTCCGATTTTCAGGAAAGGGCAGACGTGTCTTTTTGCGAAAACGAAATATTGGGTTCGGTTCCTTTTAATCGGAGTTAATTAATTTGGACGTTATATATATATATTTCGAGTGGTATATATATATATATATAGAAGGAAATCTTTTTTTTATAATTAAGGGCAAATAAGGAAAACTAAGGTTTTATGGGAATGGGTATTTAAAGGAAAATTTGACAGATAATCCCCAAAACCTTTTTACAAAAAAAGAGCAGCCACGTTTTCTCCTCCCTTCTGCGCATTCAAGGAGAGAGTTGAGGGTTGGGAGAGTTTCACCAATAACTGAAGCAACTCTTGGTGATTTTCAGATCAGACGGAAGATTTGGAACCGTTGTGAAGGGAGCAACGATTGGTTACCAGTTTGGTTGGCAAAGCTACAGGCTTTTGTTGAGGTTTTGATCAGTTTCTGCGGCTGCAAATAGGTAAGGAAACTGTCCCTATGATCTCAATTGTCTTTTATGAGGTTTAGATGAAATTGTAGGGTGTTTTGATGCTAGATTGATGAGTTTATGGATTGATCATTGACCATAAGTGCCATGATATGTTTAGACATGTTTTTCTGAGTTTTCTGTGCTGTTCTTGTTGTGGTTCGGTTTGGAATCGTTTTGGAAATCGCATGATGAAGGGTTAGGGCTCTAGTCGAACCCAGGTGGACGAGCGTCTGGCCTCCCTGGACGGGCGTCTACTTGGGGCACACTTCGGACGAGCGTCTGGCTTTACTGGACGGGCGTTTGAAGTGTTGTTTTACATTCAGGATTGAAACTGTTTTAAGTGGACGGGCGTCTGGGTATAGTGGACGGGCGTCCAATATGGTTCAGACGGGCGTCCAGAGCCTTAAACGGGCGTCTAGCTTATTTTGTCCTTCTTCCTTTGTTGGGTATGGTCCAGCCCTATAAGCATGATTTAGCTTTATGAAACCTTTAAACATGGTATGTTAATACTGTATAAACTTGGACAAGCCTGAATTGAGCTTCTGATTCGTTCAATTAAAACACCGAATGTACTCTTAAAGGGAGTTGAAGTTCGGATCCGTCGGAAGAGCATGATAGGCTTGTGCTTTGATGAGTTAGTATTCATCAATGTCTGTGTAATTGCTAGGACTTGTCCGTGTCTAGTGGTCTAGGAAGAGAGTAGTTTGTGTGAGGGAGATTATTTGAAAACACCTAGGTGGCTAGTTAATCATCCTAATAATCAACGTACTTGACTAGTAAAAGATTAAACAACATGTATCTCTTGGCTAGGCACCAGGCTAAATCGTGATGCATGTGCTACCTCTGAAGGTGGAGGAACTCTGTAGGTCAATGACCCTAAGTACAGAGGGACTCTGCTGAGACGCGCAAGCTATCGGAGTCTACCTTTTCTAGACTTCATGGATATTGGTGTGATCCACTAATATGTTGCAAAAGAGTGTTCCCGAGGTAGAAGAACTCCGTAGGTCATAATGACCCTAAGCACGGAGGATTACTCGCCAAGGTGGATGCGCAGAAGTGCCCTTGAGTGCGGTTGTAACACAGATAAGCTAAGTAGGAACGTTTAGTCAATTTGTGTTGATGGACATGAAATGAACCCTAGGTTGAGTCGGTTTCACATAAACAACCAATTTAATTAAATATCTTTTCCGTATAAACTATAGTTGTTATCATAGCTTCTCCTTCTTATTAAGTACGTTGTACTTACCTCAAATGCATGTTTTCTGTGTGTTTGGGGATGAGAAGACGAACAGGTTTTCGAGGAGGAGTTCGACGACGACGTTGACGGCGCTCGTTGAAGACTTATCATTTTTAAGTTTTACTTTACATTTGGATTTCTTTGATACTTTTGAGGTAGACTTTTGGTCTTTCGAGACGTGTAGTACTTTTCTTTTGGGATTTTCGTACTTCCTCAAATGTAATAAATTTACATTTCCGCTTTTAGATTTTCTCTTTTCTATTCTGAAACGTTTAGAAATTTTATACCCGAGTTTTTGCTTCCTTTTACTTTAATTTGATTCGACGTAGTAGAGGCTTACGTATAAAGTGAATTTACTTTTATTTTATACGTGCCGAACGTTTCATTTCCGGATAAGGACTCGGTGTCCGAGAACGGGGCGTTACAAAATAAATAAAGGAAAAAAAGTTATTAAGACACAAGATACCAGCATTCAGACAACTGATGCAAATATTCCGACAAGCCCCATTTGTGCTATTGAAGATAGGAAATATAAGGAGGTTTTGGAGTGAAAAGGTGAGGAATGAATTCAAAAATTCAAACAAACAGGGACGTGTGTGGCGGATGAGTGATCTTAAAGCTATGAGTTTGAATCAAACATAAGTCTATCCGAATATTTTTGAGATAGAGCCGGCAATTCTCTCCAAAATTATCTTTCTGTATTTATGTTCAATTTGAAATTAATTTACATTCCAAATAAACCTTGAATTTGGGCTTTATCTTTTATCTTTTTCAAGTACCTGTGTATAAATTAGCAGGCTATTGTTGTAATCAGATCAAGCAAGAACTTTGAATAAGAGTAGTACCTTTTCTTCTTGTTGCGTTTCTTCTTCTATTTTTCTGGATTTCTTCATGGTATCAGAGCCAAAATTTATCTAAACACATACAAAACCCTTGATCTATCAAAAACACAGACAAACCACAAATACTCCAGATCACAAACAAAGCTCATATAGATTACTGCAAATCTGTCAAGCATATACAAAACAAATCACAAACAGACATCAACAAGTCTCTCAAAAATAAATGTCTCTACCATACAAGCAAAAGTCAGAAAAACACAAACAACACACAATGTCAACACTATCTCTCAATGGGAGCAGTTTGGTTACGTTAAAACTCACACAAAGCTATTACCCTCTATGGAGGGAACATGCCCTAGAACTTGCAGAGAGTCAAGACTTGGTTGGGCATCTCACCACAGAAACTCCAGCACTAGACTAAACCATCAAGAGCACTACTGCAGAAGAATCAGAGGTCATTACACCAAATCCAGAATGTCTGAAAAGGAAGAAGTCTGACAGACTTCTAAGAGGTTGGTTAATTGGCTCACTTTCTGAAGAATCACTAGGCCTAGTAATAGGTCTAGACACTGCACATGGTGTATGGACAACCTTGAAGAATGCCTATGCACAGGACTTTCAAGAAAGAGAGTTCCCTTTCAAGCAACAGCTCATCTACATGAAAAATGATGAGACCAAAAACATCATAGAACACATTAGGGAATTCAAAGTTTGTGTGATAGCCTAGTTGCTATTGGAAAACCTGTTCATGATGAAAAAAGGTTTACTTTCTGTTGACCAGTCTAGGACCGGGTTATGAGAAATTCACAACTTCAGTGCCCAAACCACCATGGCCCACATACACTGAGTTAGTCTGAAACCTGTAAAACCTGGATCAGAGGAGAAATTGGTTCTCAAACACAACGAATCAAGCACAATCAACACCTCATATAGCTTATAACAGTCAAAACCTGGCCAGAACATCACAGATGCCTAGACAACCACCACAGCAAGATGCAAGTTTTGTCTCATCTGGAAGAGGGTTTCAGGCACATCAGTCAAGAGGAAACAACAATGCTGCCCCAACTCAAAGAAAACCTACACCTTTAGGATAAAAAATGATGATACCAGTGGAGAGAGAGAAAAAACTGAATGAAAGATACCAATACTGCGGGGTCATGGGCCACACTTCCAAGATATGCTGGTGGGTTCCTAAGAAAGACCAGCAGAATCAAGAGTTGCCCTAAGCATTGGTTGCACTCAGTCTAGACACAACCGGTGCATTTACAGATTAGACAGTGGACACTGGAGCTTCACACCACATGATTGGTAAGTCTAACATTTTACATAACACTCACACACTCACATGATTATAAGGCATAATCATAGGTAATTGAGCCACTTTACCAATCACAGGGATATGACATGCAGAACTAAAACATAAACAAAATGTCCTACCTCTAAATAATATACTATTAGTACCGGAACTTACCAAGACTTTACTATAAGTTAGTGAACTTACTCATGACCACTCTGTTATTTGTGAATTTACTGATAACAATGTGTTTGTTAAGGAACAGGGCACAGGGCAGATTCGGACCACAGGGAAAAGAAGGGGTGATCTTTATGTGTTACAAAACCAACCTGAGCTATACTTCTCCAATAGGTTCAGGTCTGGTTACAGCATCCTATGGCATCAGAGGTTAGGACAGATACAAAAGAATATTGTCCAACAACTGAAGTCCAAAGAATTTATTGATGTTCTAGGGCAGATAAAGACGGATCACATCTGTGAAGCTGTCAACTAGGAAAGTTAAATAAATGTCCCTTCTTTGATGCAGAACATGTTACTACTAGGCATTTTGAAATAATACAATATGATCTTTCGAGTCCAACCCTTATTAAATCTATTGGTTATCTTTCTTATTATGCAAGCATTCTGGATTATTTTACTAAGTTTACTTGCCTTATACCTTTGACACATAAATCTAATTTTTAAACAGCATACCTGCAGTTTTAAAAACTTATTAACAGACGGTTTGATAAAGACATAAAAATTTTTCACTCTGACTGTGGCATATAATTCACTACCATTTCAAGGACACTCTCATCATACATCAAATGTCCTGCCCTCACACACCTCAACAAACATGAATGGTGGAAAAAGGCATAGGACTATCAGGGAACTATGATTAAACATGTTGGTTCATAGTCATGCTCCTTTTACATCTATATTTAAAATCCTTCTCCACTGCAGTTTATATAATGAACAGAGTGACTACATCCTCTCTTAACAATGACTCCCCTTATTCCAAAATGTACAACGGAGACCCAGTCTATTCACACCTTAGGGTTTTTGGCACTAGGTGTTATCCTTATACCTGGGATACCAAGAACAACAAGTTTGACCCTAAAACTGTCCCCATGCATATTCATAAGATACATCATGCAACATAAGGGGTATAGGTGCTATCATCCTACCACTAGAAAGGTCATCATAACTAGACATGTTTCCTTTGATGAAACTAATTTCCCTTATAGACCACAAGACCAACCACCTCCTCCGGCTCATCCCACTCCTTTTAACCTTGGCACATTTATAGACTGGGGGGAGAATGCACATGACACACTGCAGTACATTCACACAACTCTCCCATCTGCTACTCACATCACTACATACTCTACCAATCCTAGCATGGACTTTCTATTACCAACTTCCAATAACACTTCTAATCAAATCAGAACAATCCTCAAACCAGTACATATGCCTTTCCCATCTCAGATCCAGTTACATTGCAAGTCCCCATCTGCCACCCTTACCAGATGAACCCTCATCCCTTGAACCTGTCCCTGTCCGAGCATCATAAAAAATCATCTGATATCACTCCTCCTACTTTCCCAGATAGCTAAATCACCTCTCCCCCTCAGACACCTCCCCAAATGGTCACTAGAGGGCAACATGGGATCCTTAAACCAAATCCCAAATATGCCATTGCAGTTTCATCCTTCCTAGACATCCCTAGGGAACCAAGAACTATCACTGAGGCACTTAAATACCTTAGATGGAAAAATTCTATACACGAAGAACTAGATGACCAATGCCAAAATGACACTTGGGATTTAGTTCCGTACAACCCTAAGGTGCATGTCATTGGGTCAAAATGGGTTTATAAGGCAAAGTTAAAGCCAGATGGTAGTTTAGAAAGACTTAAGTCCAAATTAGTAGTTGATGGGGTGGATTAATTGAAACCTTCTCCCATTTATCAAACCGGGTACAATCAGATTTGTCTTAGCCACTGCACTCAACAAACACTGGGACATTATACAATTGGATGTCAAGAATGCTTTTCTTCATGGATTTCTTCATGAAGAAATTTACATGACTCAACCCCCAGGTATGGCTAATCCTAATTTCCCAACATATATCTGTAGGCTCAAGACAGCTCTTTATGGGCTTAAACAAGCCCCAAGGTCTTTGTTTGACAGATTTAGTACATTTCTGCACAAATATGGATTCTACTGTAGTCTGGCTGATCCATCCTTATTTGTGTATTATTTTGAACATGACACACTATATTTGTTTCTCTGTGTGGATGACATGCTTCTTACAGGGTCAAACAACAGGCTAATCACCTCATTTGGGGTTGTACACAATTCTTATTTTGCCATGAAGTACTTGGATTGTATTCATCATTTTCTGGGTGTAGAATTCTCTTATGCAGGTTACACATTATACCACTCACAAACTAATTTTGCTCTGATTATGCAGGAATGGGCAAAGATGGTTCATTGCAAACCAATTGCAACCCTCTTGGAGCTTAAATCAAATCTATATACTGATTCACCTCTTATGGCGGATCCTACATACTATAGATAGTTGGCGGGAGCACTGCAATACCTTACATTCACTTGGCCTGACATTGCCTACAGTGTCAATTATGCATCAGAGTTCCTATAGGCACCTACTCAAGCACATCTCAAACTGATCCACAGAATGCTACGCTATGTGAAAGGCACTCTACACATTGGACTCTAGTTTACTGCTGCCTCCACTCTTACACTCATTGATTTTTCTCAAGTTTATTGGGCTGGATGCCCCTTTACCCATCTTTCAACTACAGGCTACTGCACTTTTTTAGGTCGTAATGTCATTTCTTAGTGTGCCAAGAAGCAAGCCACATTCTCCAGATCTAGTACTGAAGCGAAATATAGAGCAATGGCCCACACTGCTGCTGAACTTTCTTGGTTACAATTCCTATGTGTTGATTTATGTCTCAAGACCACATTTCCTCCTACTGTCTACTATGATAACTTAAGTGCCCTATATTTAACAGTCAATCCAGTGTTTCACTCACGCTCTAAACACATTGAGCTAGACTTTCACTTTGTTTGAGAACGTGTAGCTCAGGGTAAGCTCATTGCCAAACATGTCTCTGCTCATCTTCAAGTTGCACAAATTTCTCCAGAATTATCTTATCATATTTATCTTCAATTTGAAAGTACTTTACATTCAAAATAAACCTAGAATTAAGGATTTATATTTTATCTTTTTCACGTACTGCTGTATAAATTATTAGGCAATTACTGTTATCAGATAAAGCAAGGACATTGAATAAAATTAGTACATTTTCTTCTTGATGTGTCACGATACCGGCTTTCACCATGCCACGTGTCACGATGGAAATAGCGTAAAAGGTTAACTTCAAGGACCAAGAGTCCCTTTTAGGCCTAAGAGCCAATCTACACCTCTAGGGAAGAGGGCTGCTCAGGTCATTCCACGTTGCACCACAGGTCGGTTGGGACGAGATAGAGATAGACCTGCCCAGATCAGAGGAGCGGGCCTCGACAAGTCATCGCAGGTTAGCTAGAGCTCTTGATAATAAACACACGTTTCTCATGATAATTATGGGAGGAATCTAAAGCATTAAGGCTCTAGCCGCTGACACTTAAATAATCAAGTTTATCTCCTAAAATTAAAGGTTAATTACAGATTAGTTGTTCTTTGGAGACATGAAAGAAAGGTCCATGAGGAACACGGCCTATGAAGGCCTAGGGCACAAGGGTTCCATATAAAAACGGTCTTGGGAACTACGGCAGACTGGATTCTAATTCACACTTTGGATTTGTTGGCAACCAGGGAAGAATCCCAGGCTCAGTCAGAATCATACCCTAAAACAATCCTTTTCCCGGTTATACTCTTTTGCTCTTGATCCGTGATTCAGTTACCTTTAGATTAGATAACCTGGATTTGTACCTGACGTATTTTATTTCATCAATTGGCGCTAGAAGTAGGGTCTTCTATTGGTGATTGGTTAAGGACTGTTCTAATACTATCTAATGGCAAAAATGTGCAAGCGAAGGGCTGCAGAAAATGCCCAGAATACCCTTGATAATGGCTATGAGGAAGAAAACGATATGGATTCAGAGGACCCAACGCAACCATCAAAGGGAATATTTCTAAACCAAAAACAACCAGCAAAAATAGATCAGTTGTCCACCATGGACCCAGCTACATAGGAGGCTATCCTTCAGGCAGTACAGCCAGAGAATAGTGACCCGCATGAAGAGGGCTGAGAGAAAATGCCTTCTGACCCGACACTAAGCAAGTACAAAGAAGAGGCATCCATCTCAAACTAGGGAAAGAAACCCTTAAATGCCTAGGCTTAGGAAACATCTCGAGCCCAGATCGATGCCATGATGGGCAAAAAGACTGATGAGTCCTCATTTGCTTCACCTTTCTCAAGGCAGATTGATGAGTATGAGTGAACAGCTGGGTTCAAGGTCCCAAATTTAGATCCATATGACGGGTCTAGGGACCCGTCGAAGAGAGTTCAGACACAGAGAAGATAGGCGAGATCAGGATAGACAATATGAACCCCGAAGAAGGAAAGACCAAATTTTCCTGATGCTAACCGAAAGATAGACAATCACCCGGTTAATACTATCAATACGATCATTGGTGGACCTAGGTCAGTTTGAAAGGTCTGAATGGCAAGGTCGGGAAATCTATGATTTACGGTCCAAAGGATCCAGTACCCATGATAACCAATAATGAGGACATGGTCATCAAGGCCATAGTTCAAAAAAATTGGTGAAGCATATATGTGTTGATACGGGAAGCGCGGTGAACGTGTTATATCATTCCGCCTATCAATCAATGAACTTAAAGCACTCAGAGTTAACACCTGTCTCCTCCCACTTTTTGGTTTTGCAGGACCTCCGGTGCATCCCCTTAGGATGATAAAGTTGGCAACAACTTTTAGGAAAGACTCGAAGGGCAAAACGCTGATGGTAAAACATGTAGTGATAAAGGCTCCCTCAGCCTATAACATCATTATCGGAAGACATGCTTTAATCGAACTCTGAGCTATGATATTGCCGGCCCACATTAACCTAAAGTTTCATGCAAAGGATGTTTCGGTGGAAATCAAAAGAGATGTAGAGACGGCCAGGAGCTGTTTGTTTAGGGCCAAATTATAGTGATTTTTATATATATATTGTATATCAATTTTCCCCATATATGGATTATTTTCATAGATATCGGGCCTTATAGTCAAATATTGAGTAAATGGTGTTTTTAATGATTAAATATGAAAACGTATCGATTTTTATGTTTATTTGATGTTTTTATATTATTTTGGAAATTATTACGTTTTGGTATGTTTTTGATATTTGTAGATACCCAATTAATGATGGAAAAGGTGATCCTAAAGAGCCAATTTCGAGTTGAGGAAGGATCAATTGAATTTATGGAAGATTAAAAGAGATAAGGAAAGAAATCAATCAAGATAAAGATGGAAAAATCAAGATTTGATCGTCAGTGGACGAGCGTCCATATGAAGCAGACGAGCGTCCAAGGGTGAACTGGCGTCCATGCAGCGTCCATAATCGTATTTTACATTCAGAGTCTCCAGACGTGAGCTGAACGAGCGTCCACTCTCCGTCCAAGGCAAATGGACGAGCGTCCATGATAATGAACGCCCGTCTGCCGCCGCCTTTGCCTAAACCGACTTAATCTTCTATTTAAACAGCCGTCGCCCCAACCCTAAGGGAATCCATATTTTTCTTCACATCAAAAAGAGAGCACAGCCGCATCTTGGAGAGTTGAAGGCCGGTCACCCGAGCCTTGTGCTCGGGTGAACCGAGGTTAGATTAGGAGTAGATTATGTAGCTTTTCTTTTCGTTTCCATGGTGTTTCAACCATTGTATCCAAGACTATGTGAGTTCTCTTATGATTAATTTAATTCAGCTTTTTCTTCATGACGTTTGATTTAGTTTGTATTTTCTATGCGATTTGTATGCCATGTGAATTAGAATCGAAAGATTAGTTCACGATTGATGTTTATAATACGGAAGTTGCGTAACGCGCTAGATCACCATAGAAAGATAGGGTTTTTAGCCATTAATGATGACAAGTTAATGAGTTAGATTCCTAGGTTGTTAGGTTCTTTAAAAACGAGAGTTAATTGAATCTACACCCGAGTTTTGTTTGGTAAATCAGTCTCAACACTCGAAAGATGAGAGATAGATAATTGAATTCACTACGAAAGTAGGCTTTCATAGCTTGAGAGATAAGTTCACTAAGAGATTAGGGATTTGTGTCTCGTGAAAGGGTGAAACCACAAACTGAATTAGAATCATGAGATTAACTAGAATTGAAATCACTTAGGTTTGTACTTTGGTTGTTCCCATGTTTCTTAGGTTAGATTTATTTTGATTGTTCGTTTATGTTTTTCTGTTTTTATGTTTTGTTCTTTCGTTTCTTTTGTTTATTCATTCTTTGAGTAACAATTGAGAGAGTTAATGAAATTAGATTCAACATCCCAGTTCCCTGTGGATCGACCCCTTACTTATCTCGCTCTACTATCAACAACCCGGTATTCGGCCGGTTAGGAGTTAGTTTTGCAAATAGGTTAGGGTTTATAAATTTTCTTTTTGTTTAGTGATGCAAAATCCCTCCAACAAAAGTGGCGCCGTTGCCGGGGAATCGGTGTTTTGTTGAATCTTCTTCGTTAATTTTTCTATTTTGTTACGTTTTATTTGTTTTTATTTTATTTCAATAAAAGTAGCGTTTTACGAATCGAGAGTTTTTATTTTGCCGTGTTTCGATGACCATAAGGTTAAGAATGTGCAAAAGTTTTTTACTCGATTTGTTCAAACGTGAAGTATGTGTTTATGTGTTTTCTGATCTAACCTCTTTGTGCTTTAATTGAAAGTGGTCTTTGTGATCTCGTGTTAATATGTGTTTTAAGTTTTTAGGGTTTGTCTGCGTTTTCTGCTCTCTGCTTTGTGTATTCGTTGTATGGACGAGCGTTCAAGTTAGTGAACGCCCGCCCAGCTTCTTTAGCTATGAGTAAACGAAGCGTTTAAAAGTATTGGACGCTTCGTCCGTTCAAATATTTTCGACTGCATTCGTTTAAAGGACCAGCACGAGCGTCTATGCTTTCGAACGTCCGTCCGGTTGGTTTTCAAGTCAAGCAGCGTTTGTTTTCTTTGAACGCTTCGTCCAAAGTCGTATTTTGAGGTGAACGCCCGTCACAGTCTTTGAACGCCGATTCGTGAGTCCAGGTTTTTCTTGATCTCATTTTTAATGCTTTATTTAATATGGATTTCTTTCATACGAGCTTCTGTGGCTAATTTCTTTTACGTAGATGTTCTGAGCTTGCATATTCATATCTTTCCATCTACGAATCCATGTTAAATAACTGATTAACTTTTATATATATGATTCATCTAGGCATGTTATAGTGACTGTCGGTTCTCGTAAGCTATAACTGTTCTTATGGTTAATTAGTAGCTAATGTCGGTTCCCGTATGCTACATACCGCTCCGATGAATCTTTTAAGCTTTTAAGACTTACGTGCTTCCTTTGTTTTTATAGTTCATATGGGTAGCTACTGTCGGTTTTCCGTATGCTACGTCCTTTCTCCATATGAGTTATACCTGTTTAGATAGATGACTGTTGGTTTCCATAAGTCTATCACTTTCGATAAGTCTTAAGGCGCGTCGGCACTAGTGACAGCACTGTCGTTTATCGTAACCTGTCATTATGTGGTAGACGTTTATATATATGTCGTGTTGCATATAGTGGGCTAGTTTTCTTTCTTTTAGTTTCTTTTATTTTTGCATATCATTTAAATGCATATCATTTAGTTGCATGTCATATAGTTGCATTGTTTTTCTATTTTTCTTTTATTTTTCTTGAGAGTAGTTAACTGTCGGTTTCCGTAATACTACCTCGTTTTTATTTTTAGGATTTGTCATGTAGGCTGCATTGTAGTATATTTTCATGTAGTTGCACCTAGCCACGAGTTTGTGATATTTTCATGTATATGTGTCCATCTTTATGTGAGCATAATTTGAATATCTCTATGATCCTTTTTCTCTATGTGCTTTATTTGTATAAGTCTAATCTTTTCCCCGTAGACTCTTTTTGCACTAATCAAGTCTGCAGGATACTTTCTATAGCGATTGTGCACTTTAAAGATGTATTCAGCCACCTGTGATGCTCACGATCTCATCGAGCTATGCAAGCAATCCTGGTTCTTGTTGGTTCCTCCAACTGCCAAAGATCCAATCACTAAGTTCTCTAATTTATTATTTCTCGCACAACTTGAGGACAAGTTGCAATCTAAGTGTGGGGGAGAGGATGGTTTATATGTATCTATGAGTCGTTTGCTCAATTTCTGTTATATTTCTATGAAAAGTGCTTAATTTTAAAATTTTTGCTTTGTCCCGAGTGAGCATGGCATGTCTTTGTTCGTTGTTTATAATCATTGATGCTATATTCTGTATATTTAGTAATTTTAGTTGTTTCACCCGACACTCTTTTTCACATGCCATAGTAAATGAGGAGCTAAATGTTGAAAGCCTACCCCATTTTAGTTAGAAATTTTTGATGATTATAGCATGTTTCTTTGCTTATGTACAATTCTTGAAAAGTTTAGTAGTTTGTATTCTAGGATTAAAGTATGACATACTGTGAATATCTGTAAGTTTGAATGTGATAAGTGAAACTTGATTAAGTCTTTGCAATAGTAATAAATTGTTTACTTGAGGTGTTATGCTCAGTGGTCTGTGCTACTAGAAAATAATCTTTTCCACTGCCAGCCAGAAATCTCTAAGTAAACGTAATTGTAATTGTGTGTGTCGGAAGCTGGTTTATGATTTGGGTGAGGTAGGGTGTACCACATATGTCCTATTCCACTATGATGACCAAAAGCTCACGACGAGTCGGTTTATATATTGCCTTATGATTGGAGTAAGGTAGGGGATTATCTCGAAATGTCCTATTCTGTTATGAGGGCAAAAGCTTATTCTGATGTGTGTTGGAAAAGTGTGAAAAAAGTGAAAATATTGAAATATATTATTATGAATAAGTAAGGACTTAGTTATCGTTAATCTTATACCCAGTATAAAGCTGAAGGATATGTTGTAGGGATTATCCTCTCGAGTGCATCGAGAAATGTTTTAGATATTCTCTACTATTTCTTTTTGGGATATGTATGTTTTGTAAAGTGCCTGTTATAATTTTTGAATATTTCTAATTTAGATGGGAAACCGGGCTAGTTTTGGTTTGAATAACTTTCAAATTGTGGAACTTAGTGGAAGTTTATTATGGCTATGCACACACTCACTTGGGTGAACTTCTAAGTTATTGAATATACGTCATATTTGCATAGATGTTTATTTATCTCGAGTTTGGTTATGTTTTGTTTTGCTCGGGGACGAGCAAAAGATAAGTGTGGGGGTGTTGTTTAGGGCCAAATTATAGTGATTTTTATATATATATTGTATATCAATTTTCCCCATATATGGATTATTTTCATAGATATCGGGCCTTATAGTCAAATATTGAGTAAATGGTGTTTTTAATGATTAAATATGAAAACGTATCGATTTTTATGTTTATTTGATGTTTTTATATTATTTTGGAAATTATTACGTTTTGGTATGTTTTTGATATTTGTAGATACCCAATTAATGATGGAAAAGGTGATCCTAAAGAGCCAATTTCGAGTTGAGGAAGGATCAATTGAATTTATGGAAGATTAAAAGAGATAAGGAAAGAAATCAATCAAGATAAAGATGGAAAAATCAAGATTTGATCGTCAGTGGACGAAAGCGCCCATATGAAAGCGATTTAGGCCCAAGGGTGATCGGCGTCCATGCAGCGTCCATAATCGTATTTTACATTCAGAGTCTCCAGACGTGAGCTGAACGAGCGTCCACTCTCCGTCCAAGGCAAATGGACGAGCGTTCATGATAATGAACGCCCGTCTGCCGCCGCCTTTGCCTAAACCGACTTAATCTTCTATTTAAGCAGCCGTCGCCCCAACCCTAAGGGCATCCATATTTTTCTTCACATCAAAAAGAGAGCACAGCCGCATCTTGGAGAGTTGAAGGCCGGTCACCCGAGCCTTGTGCTCGGGTGAACCGAGGTTAGATTAGGAGTAGATTATGTAGCTTTTCTTTTCGTTTCCATGGTGTTTCAACCAATGTATCCAAGACTATGTGAGTTCTCTTATGATTAATTTAATTCCAGTTTTTCTTCATGACGTTTGATTTAGTTTGTATTTTTCTATGCGATTTGTATGCCATGTGAATTAGAATCGAAAGATTAGTTCACGATTGATGTTTATAATACGGAAGTTGCGTAAACGCTAGATCACCATAGAAAGATAGGGTTTTTAGCCATTAATGATGACAAGTTAATGAGTTAGATTCCTAGGTTGTTAGGTTCTTTAAAACGAGAGTTAATTGAATCTACACCCGAGTTTTGTTTGGTAAATCAGTCTCAACACTCGAAAGATGAGAGATAGATAATTGAATTCACTACGAAAGTAGGCTTTCATAGCTTGAGAGATAAGTTCACTAAGAGATTAGGGATTTGTGTCTCGTGAAAGGGTGAAACCACAAACTGAATTAGAATCATGAGATTAACTAGAATTGAAATCACTTAGGTTTGTACTTTGGTTGTTCCCATGTTTCTTAGGTTAGATTTATTTTGATTGTTCGTTTATGTTTTTCTGTTTTTATGTTTTTATGTTTTGTTCTTTCGTTTCTTTTGTTTATTCATTCTTTGAGTAACAATTGAGAGAGTTAATGAAATTAGATTCAACATCCCAGTTCCCTGTGGATCGACCCCTTACTTATCTCGCTCTACTATCAACAACCCGGTATTCGGCCGGTTAGGAGTTAGT
Source organism: Gentiana macrophylla (assembly GCA_026214975.1). NCBI lineage: Eukaryota > Viridiplantae > Streptophyta > Magnoliopsida > Gentianales > Gentianaceae > Gentiana > Gentiana macrophylla. Next base: position 80,108,239 of record CM047807.1, on the reverse strand, counting down.
TTTGCAATTAGGTTAGGGTTTATAAATTTTCTTTTTGTTTAGTGATGCAAAATCCCTCCAACACTGTTACACATCAATGATCAGCAGGAAAGGGGTCGAGCTAGCACCGGTAGAAACAATGTACATGCATTATGGATTTGTTTCATGCTTTTACTTTTTGATACATTCCTCACTTATCTTTAATATTTTGTTACCCCATTTTATGGATAATTGATTTTGTTACCTTACTTTATGGATGATTTGACTCTTCACTTGGCGGGTGCTTTTTTATGAAAACTATAAGTTCTTCTTTGGTATGTGTTGTAATACTTGTATGAGAAGCAGATGGCTTGGTGAAGGACCATAAAGTGTAATCGTATTTAAGTCCACAGGACGGAACCGCTGAGTTCCATAAGTCAGACCAATGTAATCGTATCGAAGTATGTAAGACAGACCCGTTGAGTTCCGTTGGTCGGACCAGTGTAATCGTATCTCAGTTCACAGGATGGACCTACTGATTTCCGGAGGTCAGACCAAAGTAATTGTATCTAAGTCTGCAGGACAGACCCACTGAGTTCCGCAGGTCAAACTAGTGTAATCGTATCTAAGTCCGCAAGATGGACTCGATGAGTTCCGCTTGTCCGACTAGTGTAATCGTATGTATGTCCGCAGGACGGACCCGCTGTGTTCCGCTGGTCGGACCAGTGTAATCGTATCTAAGTCCACAGGATGGACCCACTAAGTTCCATGGGCCGGACTACTGTAATCGTATCTATGTCCACAGGACGGACCCACTGAGTTCCACAGGTCCGACCAGTGTCATCGTATCTTAGTCCGCAGGACGGACCCGCTGAGTTCCGCAGGTCGGAATAGGGTCATCATATCTAAGTCTGCAGGATGGACCCCCTGAGTTTCGTAGTTCAGACCAGTTTTATCGTATTTAAGTCTGCAGGTCAAACCCGCTGAGCTCCACGGGTCGGGTTCAACGTAATTTTATTAAATCCATAAGACTCGCTCACAAAAAGTGGAAATGGACACAGAAAAGAATAACTTTATTCATCAAACTAGAGATTACTACAAAAGTGCGAACAAAAGAAAAGGCCAAATTAAGGCCTAATCCGCAATAAGATACACATCTGCAAGGCTAACCGGCATCCCACAACTACTGGTGCAAAGATTTGATATCAGCCAAGGGAAAGGCATAGCACAAGCAGAATGCATTATCCTAAAAAAATTGGTGGCCTCACGATAGATTATGACCCCCCAGTCGACACCCACCTACGGGGTAAAGATGGCATGAATCACAATGGCCTCGTCATCAGTGAGCACCTTAAAATCTATCGTCGGGATAGCATAGGTATTGATGAACCGCTTGCATTCCTGATGTGACCGGTGCATCTTGAAGGAAACACCCTGCAAGATAGGATCTCCTTCACCCGGAAGTAAACGTTGGTATGCGTCAGCCCTGTGAGCCAGATAGGGCCCCTCACTATCAGGAGCCCTAGCCGTCTCGTAATAAATGGCTGCATCGACTTCGGGAAGGCATAAAAATGAGTTAGCAACCACTGGAGTGAAATCAACATGAACTCCTGGAAGAGAAACTGAGGTGACACCCTCGACAGAGTCAGACTCTGACAAGACGGAGTAGAATTCCCGCACCAAGGTGAGGTTACACCTCCCTCTGGGTGCCGCAGTAAAGTCACGCCACCCTGAGAAAATAATGTGAAACATGGATCCGCTTCCCTCGGTCTTACGCATGTTCAAGCCCCTTTCTGCAAGGGCCGTTGCCTATTAAAATACCTCCAGAAATTCCTGTGAGCAATAGCAAAGAAAGGGGACGCACCGGGGGAAGGGGTTGGGGAAGAACCAGTGGTGGACATCGACATAATGAAAAGGAAAATGAATACTCGGTAACCAAAGCTCTGAGTTCTCGAGTGCAATGTAGGAAAGAAAAGGTCACCTTTTATATAGAAAAAGGAAAAGAAATAGATGCCTGAGATTGAAAAAGATCCAATAGACAGGATTTGTAAGGGAACACCAGATTCAAAGACCATATTTATTGCCCCACGGTTGTCGAAACCATGGTCAATGCGACATTAAATGCACGGTCATAGAAGCAGTAACATAATCAATGTAAATGCTAGGTTCTGCAGGTCGGACCAGTATAATTTGTTTTAAGTCCACAAAACGGACGTGCTGAGATCCACAGGTCGGACCAGTGTAACCTATTCTAGGTCCGCAGGTAGGGTACACTAAGGTCCGCAGGTCGAACCATTGTAATTCACAAAGTACCAATTAACAAAGTTCAAAAAACGATCTTAGCAGAAATATAATCTCATACCATGGAGCACATATCAAGTGTGCCCTTCAAAAATCACTAATGATTGAAGAACACACTGGGTGACTAAGTCGGAAGTCCAAAAAAAGAAAAACCAAGGTTCACTCGGCTAAGTAGCTATTATACTAAGATAATTGCAAAAAAGAAGAAAATTTTTCAATTTTTTTCAAAATTTACATACAAATTAAATTGTTTATAGTTAGAGCGAATACACTTATGAAAATAAGAAGTACAAAACAAAAAGGCCTAGAGGTTGGACTCTGCTCCGATCTCATAGCCAAATCAGACCTAGCCTGGGATGAGGATATCTTAAAGGAACCCTACTGAGCCACATGGTTGGCCACGATGTCCACCCACCTCCGGAATTCTGTCACCCGGTCATTATAGACCTTATCCATACCCGACTGGTGCATGTTGGTGTGGGAAAGACAAGCGATGTCCAAGTAATTGAACTGAGTCAGGGCATTATTTATCCCCATGGTGTAAGTCCCATAGGCTACTGGGGCGAGCAGTAGGTTTAAGGCCTGGAGAAAGTTTGGTGTGGCCTTATACTCCTGGTTAACGCGAAGCGGAGTTGCGGCGAGCTTAGCCGCAAGAGCATATTTCTCTGCTCGAATTTTTATGATGACCTCCCCCATCTCAGACATTTCGACAAAATGTTCCTCCTTCATGGATTCAAGAGTATCCATATAAGCAGACCCCAACCTTTGCAGTTCAGTCTCCTGAGCCTGAAGCTGTTTCTTGAGGGACTCGTTTTCTTGGATATTGACTTGCAAGCTTTTGGTTGAGCCGATCTTTCTCAGTAGATCTTCTCTCCAGGTCGGAAAACCAATTCCTTAAATTCTCTATACAGGAAGAGGCTTCCGCAAGCCTCTTGAATGTCTCCTCTCCAATATGAGACCACTGTAAAAGGAATAAGATAGACTTTTTAAAGCATGAAACTTAAGGGAAAAGCCATGGAAGACTGTTAAAGGCACTTACGTATTCAATGGTGCTGATTCCTTGGTTGGTCAACTCCAATAAGAGGCCCACATGTAGCTCTTCCTCGGTGTCTGCCTTCCCCTCTTCCATATCAGGGCCAGTTGGTTCGGGAGATTGATCTAAGGAAGCCTCAGATCTACCTCTCTTCCGTGATAGGCCACCTTCGGAGCGGACTCTCATGATAAGAGGGAATTTCATCATCATCGACGTCCTCCTCATCGTCCGGAATGTCAATATTAAGAGTTGCAACATCTCTCCGGGCACTGATGAGTGTAGAGGAGTCCCCTGATGATGCCCCAAACTTGGTGAAGCCAGGACAACACTGATGGGTACGGCATTTGTAACGCCCCCCGCAGATCGGAAGACAAGATGTTCTTTAGTGTGCGTCCTCTCTAGAGAAGCATTTTCATTGACTTGCTCCTCCCCGGCCACAACCAACACTTTGGCTAGAGAAGTCACTACAGAAATGTGGGAAAAGATAAGTTTAAAAAAAAGGGAAGATGAAGAAAAGGACTTACGGGTATCACTGTCCTCCACGCTGAGAGGTGTATAAGGCTCAGGCCCGGCTCGCCTAGCCGAGCTGCTCCAATGAACTGAGAAGAGAGTTCTTTATGATCTAAGAAGATGCCAGAGTACTGAATTTTCGGCACCACGGAAAAATCTTCAACATCGGGAAGAGAATCCCTTGAACATCATTCGATCTCCACCATCCTAGCTCGAGAACCCCTCCGTCTCGAACAAAGTAGAATCGAGCATGCCACTTTTCCTGAGGTGAGGGCCCATCATCCATGTAAGCCCTCACGCCTGGCCGGCGTGGAAACTGAAACCACCCTGCCGGCCTAGGGTTCTTCCTGATCTGATGGAAACTACGGAAGAGACGCACCGAGAAGCAGACACCCACCATCTGGCAGAGGAGGGCAAACCGTACAATGCTCCTAACAACATTAGGAGCAATCTGAGCGGCTCTTATGCCATAATGTCGCAACACGTCCAAGAAATCTAGACACCAAGATAATCAATCCATATTTTGTTAAATCCCTATTTTATTGGAAAAATAGTTTCTTGTTCCCTACTCAACTCAAGAAGTAATCCCCAAGTAATTCCTTGTGATATGGGGCACACCATAATCTATAAAAAGGGAGGTTGTTCCAACTCTTTTGTATCATAATATTCTTTCAATATTCTTGGGAGATAAATGATAGCTTCTTTAAAGAGAGTTTTATGGGAAGAAGAAAAGGCGACCTAGCAACCGATTTTTTCCGATACCATTCTTTCTTGGATTCCGGTGGTTGTTCGTGTGATTACCGCTAGTGGCCGGACACTTGGACGGCTCGGTGCTTGGACGATCAACCGTAGATAATGCATCGATCCAATTGGATCAATCTAGTATGTATCTTTATCTACATTTCTTATTGTTTATTGTTTAAACGATGTTGATCCTTGGTAGAGGGAAATTAATTTTTTGTTATCCGCTACGCCGACCTGGCATGATTTCATTACTAACAGATCATATGAAGAATACAAGGGTTCCTCACAGCCAAATGGTGTAGCCATGGCAGATTTCAATGCTATAATTTCTGAGTTCGGCTTGCAAGAATTTTTATCAATAGTGGTTGGTTTTACATGGGCAGGCTGGCAGAATTCAACTTATGTCCAAGTAAAGTTGGATAGAATACCTTTTAACACTCAGTGGACTGCTATTGTAGGGGATGGTAAAGTGCATGCTTTAAACCGGCTTGGATCTGATCATTAACCCCTTGTTTAGGAAACTATTGCTCTGCCAAGGGGACCATTAGTTGTCAGATTTGAAAATATGTGGCGACATCATGTTGATATAAAGCAGGTAGTGGAAGCTGGATGGAAAATGGTTGATGCACCTACTGGTATGGTTAATAGGACGTGTAAACTTAAGCAACTGAAGATGGTTTTGACGGCTTTGGTATATACATAGTAAAGTATCCGACTAAGAGCATCTGGTACAATTCAAGGAGGAAGCTTATGACTCTGACCTTTCTAAGATTACTAAATTAATCCTAAAGCAAGTTCATGATCAATATGCCAATTTTCTTGATCAACAAGAAGCATTCTGGAAACATGATCGCATGTAAGTCACTTATACAAGCAAGAGGACAAGGTCAACTGTGTATAGCGAATGAGCAAGATTCAATCCCACAAAGAAAATTTAAATTCCACTGATAAATGTACTAAACCATAACTAAGAACACACAAAGGAAGTCATTGACAACAATAAAGACATAAACAAATAAAATGGTTCACCCTTTCCCTCCCTGACCGATCTCATAGCTTTGTATAATTAATCTAACATGTTTACTCCCCATGTAATTCCCCAGAATACCAGAATATATGTTTTATCTGTCATTAGCTACGAGTGCAGTCCCCTTAACTTGTTTACTTCCATTGTAAGGACAACAAATGTCTATGTGCAGTTAACCAACCTTAGGTTGTATTAACATCACATTCATTAAGGTTTATAGAGTGCCGGCTCAAGACCGAGAACCTCCTTAAGCAGACATCGACAGGGACTGGCACGTTCCTAGAGATGAAACCAAACTTTGTCCTCACTAACACTTCAGTAATACTCCATCATGCTAGTTTATGAAGACGAATACCAGATTGTCCAGATCTTAATGAACGTGGATGAATCCTATCGATCAGACGTAGCTGACGCTGAATCTCTAGAATTAGGGTTACCTAAGGTTGCCTTGCAGCGTCGGTATAGACCGCCGCTGCGTTGAGTGTGGCGGTTCCTACTTCTGGGTTATATATTATGGTTTTGGTTAATTTTGGTGAATTATTGGTTCGTTAAACATGTAGATTAATTACAACATGCTAAAAATGCTAACATACCATAGTAAAGACATGAAAGAACTTTCTATGTTTCGTACATTCAAGAATGGAGGACTAGCTTGATACACTCAAGCTAGTTGATGGATTGGGGGAGAATGGAACCAACAAGAAATTAAAAGAGAACCAAAAAGAACTTTATTTCATAAATTAATGTTACATACAAGGCATCTATGAATACATTAGGCTGCTACGGACTTATATAGGCTATAATAGCCGAATTAGACACAATTGTAAACCCTGGCCGACTTATTCGGTCTCGTAAGGTGGTGGCTTGTTCCTAAGGTCTCGCCGTATTAGGCCTGTCAATTGATGGATCAAGCCTCTGTTTCCCAGATTCTTTGGCAGAATCTTCCATGGCTTTTTTTATCCAACCCAATAACTCTTTCATCCTGGATCCACTTCATCTTGCTCCTGAAAAATGCTACTACATTCAAATAACACAAAAAAGAGCAAAGCAGTACGGTTTCCACAGGTAAAATATATAAATGCAGAATCAGGATCCGAGGACAATGCACTGAGCAATTGACATGGATTTCATACAATATTCAGACTATCTCTCATCAATTGAGCAGAATTCAGGGGCAAATCTAGTATAACATATAGACTGTCATCAAATACCTTCTACTTAGCTTTTGATCATACTGAGCAAAAAAGGAAAGAATGAACCCTCAGAACAATATACAACATAACTAAAGATAGCTTTAACCAAAAAGTCAAAACAAAAAAGCACATCAACCATCATCCATCAGTAACGCATTAAACATTATTCGATTCATAAACCGGCGTGTGTGTGGATAACTCTCAAACAACAGTGCCGTAGGCAGAATCACATTATACAAACCTCAGGTCTAATTAGCTAATCACAAGCCTACTTTTTCCTTCTCATTGTTTTGAGAATTTATCACTCATTTTAGAGAGTGGGTCAAGGAAATTGGTCAAGATGGATCGAGAACTGATCAGAGTCAAACTGGAAATCATTTACTGTGTTATTAGACCACATTTATACCTCATTTTATATGTTTCCGGAGACATTTGGTTGTGCTTTAATGCATTTTACATTATGGTATTTATTTACTAGAACTAGGACGTAATGTCCGAAAATCTTGATGTTTTAGGTGTTTTTTATACAATTTCGGTCACCCTATTTCATGTAGAGATTATACTGTTGTATTTATTGTGATGTTGTGGAGATATTAAGTGTTCAGAATGTCCAAAAGGCGAGTTACGAGGGTTGGAGTGTGTTCCTGATGCTTAAACGTTCAAACAGATCAAAATTAGTTGGTATTACAACCCTAGCTTCACATTATCTGCATTTTTGTCAATATTAGAGGAATTACAACCCTGGTATTACAACCCTATTATTACAACCCTGGCATTTTTGTCAAAAATTCGTTCGCATTACAACCCTAGCTTCACATTATCTACATTTTGAATCACTGGATTTGGACGTCTACACACAAATTTTTGGCTGCTTTAATGTAGATGTGTCAGCAGGCTCTCGCCAATGAAGTTGTAGGCCACTGCCTACAATTTTCTGGGGCTCAAGGAAAATGGCCCAGACCATAGGCGCCCGCCTATGGATCACAGGGTAGCGCCACCTGTGTTTTATACCCACTTGCACCCCTCCACCTATAAATACCCGCAATTCAGGATCAGATTGTTTTCCATCTTCTTCAAGGGGTTAAAACCACTCATTTTCAGCATTTTAAAGCTTTCTTAGATCTAGGGTTCATATTTGATCAAAATTAGATAATTTTTTGTGTAAATCGTTGTAAATCGAAGGCTCATCCTACAAGATCGTTGTATTTTCGAAGGGATTTCATCAAATGCCAGATTTCTTCATCTTGTTTAAAGTTGGTAACTAGCTTGAATCTAGTCTTATTTCTTAATACATATTGATGTTTATAATGTTTCCTTGTGTTTTCATCATTGTAATGAGTAGCTTACCTCCTGACAGTCGAGTTATGTGATAATTCTTGAATTCGAACCCTAGTTTCTTTGTGAGATGTTCCCGATTTTTCGATAGTTGATTCTCAATGAAACCAAAGTTCTAGAACTTATACTTAATCACGTTTGTTAAATTCGCCATTTGATAACGTGTTGTCTTCATAAATGTATTTTGCTAGAGGATATGGGAACCGGGGGTACTAGAATCACCCTATAAAACCGAATGGGTTGTTTAGATTCTGTTTCGTGTGTGAGATTTATATCAACTTTGCTGAGCATTTTATTAAGAGTAGACCGTGTTAGGTTAGTTAAATCCGGTTAGTAGATTTTTGAACCTGACATATGATGGTAGATTATTGAATGGTGTCTAATCTCATAAATAGGAAACGACAACCTACGAATGACATCGAGAATGTTTAGGTAGTTCAAGAACACATCCAGACTTATCTAGGGTTAGATAGTAGTCAATTGGATCACAACTCGGCTATCACTTTTATATAGTTTTAACTCGTTCTTTTGTGCATATTTAGTTAATATATTGGTCATCCGACAAGTCAACATGTTCCACAGTAGTGTTTGCCTAAACTAGTGTTGGTCCATAATCCAAGGCTTGTGAGAGTTAATTGGGGGGGGGGGTGAATGAACTCTCTTCAAATTTAGGAGTTTCTTAGTTGGAGAGCAAATCTAGTCAGTGTGAACAGACTAGCAAGTAGCTCGTCTGGTTTTTCTGGTCTGGATATTTTCAGAAAGTAAGTGCAGCGGAATAATGATATGTTTCAAATTGCGCCTTGAGCTTGGTTTTCAGTGTTGATTAGTGTGATCTTTATTATGCAAGTACTGTAAGTAAGTGCTGAAAGTAAAGAACACAAGAAATGGTATAGATCTTCGGAGTGGGGTAATCTCCTACGTGACCACTTCTCCCGGGACTCATGAGTTATACTTATTGTATTCTTGAATAATACAATAGGTAAGTGTCCTTCACACCCCTCAGATGCTTCACTCCCTAAGTAGCCGATCCTTGACACCCCATAAATGCCGCACACCCCGTAGATGTTTCAATGGTCTACTTGCATGCAACTTGTCTGAAGAACTTCCTTTCTCCAACAGCTCATATATCTTCTTCATTGTTCCTTCACACCCCGTAGAGGCTTCAATAGGTTCGCCATTTCCTTGTGAACTTGGTTGATAAATTTGAGTAGGTGATGTATCAAATTAATGATACAAAGATGAGAGCTTTATGCAGAATCTGTCGTTGAAGATTTGTTGGCAACTCTCTTGATCAAGTAGATCTTGGATGATTTATGTTTGAGCACATCTTATTTGATCCACAAGAATTCTGGATTTAGATTGGTAAGCTTCTTTGATGAAGATCTTGTTGAGAGATGGCATGCTTGTTTTTTCTATATTTGGCTCTTCATTTGAATTACTCAACTATATTTTTTCTTTCTTCTCAACACCTCTATTTTCTTGGTTGTTCTTCTTCATCTTTATATAGGCTTCATAGGATAGGTGATCCGTTGGAAGACTTTGTGGCTTTGATTGATTTGCTGAGCTGTCTCTTGATTTTTTTCAAAAATAGTCATGTTTACCTTTTCGACTATTGGAGCCTTTGTACTTGATGGCTTCTAGAATATAACTTTATAGCATTAACTGCTATCTCTCCACTTGTATGAGTTCATAGCCGCTAGATCAAATGTGATCTGATGGATGGCTACATGCCCTTTAATTTATCACTTCATTTTTCTTTAAGTCACTTGAGATCATTTGGTAGTCGATGATCTGATCCTTTACTCGTATGGATTCTTAGCTCGTCTGGTCTTCAATACTTTTACTTGTCTGTTCTTTGCTTTACTTTCTGGTTTGCTTTGCCTCTGCTGATTCTGTCTTGATAGATGATTGGACAAGAGTCTGGCCTTCTAGTCGTCTTGACTTCCTGTCTTCAAGTCATCAAGCCTGGACTATGAATACATATGCAAAGTATGACTATTCCTATATGATAATGTAGAAATTATCTCTGGTATTAGTGGTTGTTATGTGGTGGATATCTAGCGGAAAACGTATGTGTGAGTGGTGTTTTCTGGAGATACTCGGCGGTGTTGTGGAAATAGTGATGGTGAGTGGTGGTACAATCACAAAATAGGATGAGTAGTGAATTTAGCGGAGTAAGCCTTATTTTTTGTATTACGTTTTTCTTAATAGGATACAATAAGCCCTATTTATCAGGAAGTAACCGATATAGTTGGGTATAATTACACAAAAGGGTTGATAGTACAACTACAACCTCGACTAGCCTGTGATCACGTGTGGGCTTTGGTGGATGGTGGCTCCAATGAGCTGGCAGCTTCTCACATCCCTTATCTCCTTGCTATACCCAAATCGTCGATATCCTTCTCCTTTAAGTGTAGTGGGCTCAGGCCTTCTGTGGGCTTGTTCGACACATGAACTCAGCGGGTCGGCCCCTAGACCTCGCTTTACCTCATGTCGAGCTGCGAGGCCGAGGTATAGAGGCTGATTTCCTAGGGGTCCATGTAACTAGTAGCTTTCACGGATGGTGGTGGCCGACGGCCTTATTCCGCTACTTTGGTGACCGGACGAAACCGAATAGGATTTTACTGGTCAGAACATAGTTATACAAATCAATGCCCCCCTACTCCGTGTCCTAGACATTTCCCCAAAATGTTGGGCAGGGAGTAAGTAAGCTCACATGTTATTCATTCTAGATTTAAGACGGCCTCGCATGGAGTTTAGCCTTAGCCTTTTGGTGGTCATGTATGGCGGATAGCCTCGACCTTTGGTGGCTATATGTGGCGGATAAACCTAGCCTTTGGTGGCTTTCTGTGGTGGATAGCCTTAGCCATTGGTTGCTTTATGTGGTGGATAGCCTTAGCCTTGGGTGGCTTTGTGTGGCGGATAGCCTTAGTCTTTGGTGGTCGCTTGTGGCTGGTTGCCTTGACCTTTATTTTATGGCTATAAGTGGGGAACAGGCTTGGACTTTTGATGGTCACCTGAGGTTGATTGCCTTGACCTTTATTTCATGGCTATAAGTGGGGGACAACCTTAGGGTTTTGGTGGTCGTATGTGGCTTGTCACGGATTTTATCTAATGCAAATAACAAGTAATAAAATTTATAAATCCGGTATTCCCCAAGTGTAGGGATCGTAGTACAGCGATTAATACCGGAGTCGGTCACAGGGAATCGGGGTATCTAGTTCATTATTTTTCCTAAGATTGATACCAATTATTTCTAAACCTAAAACTAAAAACGAAAAGAAAACTGGACAGAGGATTGTCAGTCCAAAGCCAGGAAATGATAATTGCGAACTTAAATCTAAAATATAAACTAAAAAGAAAACAATAAACAACTATGAATTTAAACAACGATGATCATGGTGATTAAACAATCGAACAAGTAATTATCCATCGATCCCGCAACCCTTAATTTCCTCTCTAAAGTTGTCTTGTGATGAGTCAACTAAAATTGTGGTTCACCAAACGGAGGTATGAATTCCTACTCTCGTAGATAATTCGCCTATCAATCTCTCATCTCTCGATATATAAGATTGATGCTCTCAAACCAAGGTGTAAGATCTCTCAATCTAGCAACCTAGATATTCAACCCATCAACTCTCGTTATGTTTAGATTAAAAATCCAATCTTTCCTATGGTGATCTAAGGTTTACACCGACTCTCGTCATACGGTAAACATCAATAAGCAATACATCTCTCGATATCGATTGCATAAACAATAAGCATATAGAAAAGATAGCAACTTTAATAAAAAATCACAAAACAAACTTAAGATTGAAAAGAAAGAACCTGATGAAACGGATTTAAATAACTTGACAAATTGTTTAGCCTCCAATCATCCAGCAAAAACAGAAATGAAATCTAAATAAAAAGAACAACCCTCGGCCGCCAAGCACCAAGGCTCGGCCGGCCGAGGAGGTTCTAACTTTCAATTTAGGGTTTTCTGTGTATGTGGCTGTGTAATAATATATATCTAGGGTTGAAAATAGCGCTGGTATTTATAGAAAAGTAAGTCGGCTGTGCTGAGGCGGTGGTAGGACGCCAGTCCAGCTCTCTGGACGCTCGTTCGGTAAATCCATCAACACTCTGAATCAAGCTCTTCAGCCTGGACGCCCGTTCACTGGATCAAACGCCCGTCCACTGGACGGAGATTCTGGACGCACGTTCAGCTGCTTGAAAATCGATCTTCTCATCTTTATCTTCAATTGATTTCATCTTTATCTCTTCTCCTCTTCATTAATCCGATTGTTAACCTCTTTTAATCCTCTTTTTGGTCAAAATTGTGTATCTACAATACATCAAACACATTGCAAAATGTAGTATCTTCCAAATCAATATAAAACCATCAATTTTACACATAAATCATACAATTTCGCAACTAACCCATTAAAAACATCACTTGCTCAATACTTCAATATAAAGCTCGATTTCTATGAAAAACATCCAGATATGAGGGAAATTGATATAAAGTATATCGTTATAAAACGTATAAAATCACCCTTAACATGGCTGATAGCCTTGACCTCTTGGTGGCTATAAGTGGCAGATAGCCTTAGCCTTTTAGCATGTGACATGGACTGACTTTTCCTTTGGGGATCGTGCTATGAAGCGGACGATCTTCTGATGCCGTGCTATCAAGCTGACAGACTTCAGATGTAGTGCCGGTAAGCAGATGGACCTATACATAGGCCGACTGTTTTACTACGGATCGGTCTGGGTCCTTAACCGCCTTGGAAGTTATGCGCACGATCTGGGGGGTTCCCCAGATATTTTGATCGATGTGGCAGCTGATGTGAACCGTCTTATGCATTGATTGGCTGTGGATCTTTCGTTAACCGTGCCATAATCATGTCAGTTTCGTATTTTGAAATTTCAAAAAGCAACTGATGAGACATCGTCCGTTAGATCATTATTGTTTAAGCCATGGGATGAAAACCCTTCGTCTATAAAAAGGGGATTCATTCCTGGTTTCCTATACTTTGACCAATTACATCCTATTTCAACGAAATAACTTCCGACGGCGCATCAGGGTTTTCCGGTCAAGGTTGAAGACTCAGACTGTTGCTCGAAGGTTTCCCAGAATCCGGCCATTTTCCAAATGATTTCTCAGGTACGTTTGTCGATTATTTAAGCGCTTCACTTCCTTCACGTGTTTCTCTATTTAGTACTCAATTTTTGGTTTATATTCATACTTTTTACTGGGTTTACGAGGCAAAGTTAGGAGCTTTTGTCAAACCGGCCGGGATCGACCGGTTGCTTTTCGTATTTTTGTTTCATCTATCTTCCTCGCTTCCGGTTTCCTACTGTCTTTTTGAGTGTTTCTGGGTGATCTTGAGTTGTAAAATCCTTCTTATCACGAAAATGGGAGGATGAAGTCAAGACAGATGTTTCACCTTGGCCTGACTTGGATTTTCTTGGGTGATTAATTTTCCGCCTCGTCCTTTTGTTTTTACAGGATGTCCGAAAGTAGAGATAATGATAATGATGGTGTCCATTGATATGCCTCTGGTGGTGAGGAGGAGACGAGCTCTAGTCGGACCACTAGCGTTAGCGAGGAGATGGTTTTGGTGTGGTCCGATCCTTTACAAGAGGGGTGCCACAAAGAAACAGTTCACAAGGTAGTTGTAAAGTGAGCGAAAGCCTCTAAGAAAACCACATTGAGAGATGTGACGGTTGCAGCTAGGGCGCAAGGCTCTCAATTGAAGGTTGCTAACCGCAAAGATGACGAGGATGATAATGAAGCGAAGAAATCCAAAACTCCACGGCCTAACAATCCTGAAGCGGTTGAGGAGGAAAGATTAATGAACGCCATTGACAGGGAGGTGGAAAGCCAGTGTCCTGCGATTCAAAAGAGTCTCGCCACCCCGGATTCCTTTTTTAACTATAACATATCTTCTGATTATCTTTTCTTCGATTTCCAAGATTATCTTACTAGCGACACAGACTGACCGGGGAGTCACTTGAAGATAGATGGTCTCGTGTTGTTTTATGACCATTTTACAGCAGGGCTTCGTCCACCCTTCGACCCTTTTTTTCATCGAGGTAATGGTCAAGCTATCCACCTTACCCTGCGACTTTGTTCCGGGAGCAGTATGGATAATTTCTGCTTTCATAATTATGTGGTGGTTGTTGAAGCATGAACCCACTCTTTCTATTTTTATACGGTTCTATAACTTCGGGAAAGCCGCGATGAACGATCCTCTTGACACCCGCAATCTCTTACTGGTCAGAGCTAAGGTTAAGACGTGTCATCTGTTTTATTGGATTCCCAAGAAAGTGAGGGATTTGGAGCGACATGGCATGGTCTTTGAATCCAGCGTTGGATGGCATTTCCAAAATATGAGGCTTGGCCTGAGAGGAGGGTGAATTCGGTCACCGTACCTAAAAATCTTGAGCCTTGTGAGCAGAAACTTATTGACAGGATTCATGATCTCCTTGGATGGGATGGTACAAGCCAGAAGAGAGTATTCAGTTGGAGATCTCTGGTTGATACTCGTCAACATCAATGCACCCTTACTGGCATTCCTGGTCCGGCTGTCACTAGGCCAGCTATTGTTGAGATAGTAAAAATATAGACCGATGTGGATTGGTACGCGGAGTGCCATCATCTCAAATCTTTCCATCCAGATGCCGAGCTTGCTCTAGAAAACCCGGAGATTGGATGTACAACGATCCCCGTACTGTCGTCTTCCTTCTCTCAATTTGAGATTTCATCGTTTAATTTTTATTTGTTTGTCCTTGATTTTCATTTGTTGTGTAGTATTAACTGTGCGAATTTTCCAGATACCATGGTTGATGCCGTTGAGGATAGAATCACCTGGCTCGCAAAGATAAACGAGCGGAGGAAAGTCAATATGGCTCTCCAAGTTAATAGCTCTTAGGCGGCTCTTAAAACTGTTGATATGTCTACTATATCTACTGATGCTGCCTCTTTTGATGAGCCTCTGAAAATGGAAATCGATGGTTCAAAAGCTAGTGCCACACATAAATCCAAAAGGAAGAGGGGTGCTGGTACATAAAAGTCCCAGACTGAGTCTATTGATGAGGGAACTGTTGTGGGACAAGAGATGGATCCCATGAGGCAAAGTAAGATGAGCGTGGGCAGCAAAATCTTAGCTGCTGCTCTCAAGTCTGAAATCGTCAAGACCTCCGCTACAGATCAAAGCCTTAGGGGAGCTTGTCCCTTGGCCGCCGTTGTTGACTTAACAGAGAGTCCACTCAAGCCGACTGATAAGGGTAAGTAGACAATGACCGGTCCAACGAAACCGCCACCGCCTACGAAGAGGGTTCCGGTCGGTGCTAGGGGTCGGCCTGCATTGTGGATGGATAAGGATTTCATGGAAAAGCCTTTGGAGTTGAGGGACGTGGGGAAGAAGGCTACTTTCATTGCTGACGTGTCACCCCTGAGAAATTTAAAGTTTACTCAGCCGATGAGGTACATTGGGTTATGGGTTGAGGTATCATTTCCCATTGTGTACAGGAGGATGTGGTGCATCGTCGGTGACGGTGGTTCTGATGAATAGCTCTCGTCGTTTGGCCGGTGCCATATGGTTGCTTAAAGTTATGGAGAGCACGGTAATTAGTCCTCCCGAATTTCTTTATTATTATTCTTTCTATGACACTTGAACTGTGCTTTAATTAATGCTTTTCTTTTTCAGGTTGGCACTGAGCATTTCCAGGCCAAGTATGAGTATGAAGAGGAGCATAAAATGTCCCTTAACCAGAATTTTGAGCTGAAGACAATGTTGAAAAATGTAGAGGAGCTAGTCGTTAATCCTGAGGATAGGGCTGCAAAAGCTGAAAAATAGACTACTGATCTTCAGGCCAAAATTGCTCAGCTCCCTGCTGAGAATTAGGTCAATGCTAAAAAAAGCTCAGGAGGCTAGTGAATTGTTGTAGGCCATTGAGGCTCAAAGGGTTGAGGCCATTTCCCAGTGTGCAGGGCAGTAAAAACGGATTGATAATCTTACTGCCGAGTTGAACACGGCTGATGCTGACCTTATGAAGCGTCTCGATGAGTTGAGGCATGCGAGGGAGGACATATATGACCAGGTGTTTTACCATGTGGTGATGTGCTTTTGGTCGGTTTTTGGGACTAATGCCGTTGATCTAAAAACTCTGTAGAGTTGGCTACTCACACCTCAATTTCATACTGATCTGCGAGTCCATCATTCTGATCTCAACTATACAAAGGTGCAGCTATCTGATTTCGTGGCCAGATGTTGGAAGGATGATGAACATGTTTGGAACCCTCCGCCGGTCAATGCGGTTAACCTTCGTTCCATGATAGAGAAGATGGAGAGGCTAACCGCATAGGGTAAGGGAGATTCCGAGGAACTCAGGGGCGATGGTTGTAAAGATTCTGGTGGTGGAACCGATGGCAGAGCACAGAGTGTAGATTCGATGAGTACTCCTCAGCCTGGTGATGAGTTCTTGAATCTGAGTGGTGACCACCCCGAGACTCCTCCTTCTAAACGATCTTAATTTTCCTGATTGTAATTTCATCAAAATTGTTGACTTTTACCTTGTTATCAGTCAATTTCTGGTTTTGTAATATCCTGGTCGTAACTTTATGGCCGCTGAATTGGCCTTTTTGATGTATGCTTGCTATTTTGATATCTTATGAAGTGTATTGGATTCGCTCTCACGCTCTGCATTGCTTTTGATCCGCTCTGATCTTTCAGCGTTGCTCGAGATATGCCCTTTATTTGAGTTACCAGTAGACTTTAGATTTCAGCATGTATGTACATGCGGCCCCCATTATTTTGCCGAGGTCGATGGTTCTTAACCGTCGGGCTCGCTAAAATAATTCCAACTCTGAAATTTGAATCCGAGAATTTTTGTGCGGCCCTCTTGTATTCAGGAAAGACTTCTTTTTCTTTTGTTGGGCCTTTAGTCTTTCCTTTTTCTCATTCCGAGGTAAGAAGGAGATCTTTGCAAGAGGAACCGGAATCGGATTTCCCATATTTATACCAAACCTTCCAAGGAGTACTTGAATCACAAATCCAAAGGATTTTGCGAAGCGAAAAGATCCCTCCGTATGAGAAATTTATGCATTCTTTTCTCTGATTAGTTGATCCACCATTTTTTCGTAGATGTACTCTCCTTAGTTGAAGCTTCTATTTGTATCCACCACATACAACAATATAAATAGGTCTTCTATGAGAGTGATTTTCATAGATGTACCTCCAGATAGGCCTCTGATGATCATGTCACTGAGAGTCCGAAAGTTGTTGTTCATCATCAGTGTGCTACTCTTAATCGTGTTTTCTGTATTCTTATCCGACGCTATGATATTGAAGAATTGCGTTATATTTGCAATATGAATGAGAGTGGCTTTTGCGGTCTCTCTATTCTCCAGATTCATCACACTACGGAACGTGCCATTGTTAATGTGCACGACATTCGCTTGCATATTCGTGATGATCTCGTTGTTTCTTTTATTATAGACATCGTTTCTCCAAAATTCTAGTAGATCTTCAGGATGTAATTTGGAGCTCGATAGTCAATGAGTTTATCAAGATATTAATCTCCGAAAGTAGTTTACAGTGAATGTGGCGTATGGAGAATTTTCAGAGTTGGTTAAAAAGCCATCTAAGTGAAAGGTTTGTCCAGTTCGGATTTGATCATGAACCATTTTGGAAAAACTGTGTATGGCCTTTTCTAGAATATAAGTGAATATGATGAGGAAGATGAGGTTTTATCTTTGAGGAGTGCTCTGAAATTTTGATTTGAAAGTGTTTTCGTGGAGGGTGGTCATAAAGATAATGGATGGTTATTATAAGAAAAATCTGGGGGATCGTGTGTATCAAAGCACCGATCGTAGGTCTTCTAGCCGTAATGATGGCTTTGTGCTTCAAAGAACGTGATATGTCCATAACTACGCCACTTTATGGTAGTTTAGAGATGCTAACCGTTTGCTCCATGCCATCAGAATTGCAATCAATAGATGTCTTGCCAATGTGAGCTCGCCGCGTGTCTGATTTCATTGAAACACCTACAAATCCCCTGATAACCCTTCGTATATCGTGATTTGAAATTCTAAGTGGTCTGAATATTAATAATTCCTTGTCGCACTTGATTAAATAATCACTTGCTCATTAAAGTTGTAACACTTTTCATCATAAATGTGATTTGATACAACATCGTATTCTTCTTTATCAGAATAAATTCCCTTTGTCTGATTGACTTGCTTCATAGTCCGGTTTGAAGTCCCATTACTAGTCTGTGTCCATTGATCATCTGGTTTGTCTTCAGACTAGCTTTATTCATCAATACTAATATATAGACCTAACAAATGTTTGATAACCAAATATTTTGGAAACAAACATTAATTTAAGAAATCATTGAACATAAAGACTAATCTCCTAATGATAAAGATTAAGTACACTAGTTAATTTCGATGAATATATGAACTATGAAAGATTCATTGGTCCAAGAAGACTTATCAATTCTGGGACTCTGTTTTCACAAAATGGATTGGTGAAGATGTCTGCAAGTTGATCGTCTGTTTTCATGTAGACTAATCTCACATCTTTTTTTTCCACTTGATCTCGTATGAAATGATGCCTGATATCAATGTGCTTAGTCTTGGCATGTTGAACTGGATTTTCTGATATTGAAATAGCACTTGTATTATCACACATGATTGTGATCCCTCTTTCTTCAATGCCATAATCTCTGAGTTGTTGTATTATCCATAAGACTTGTGCACAACAACTTCCGGCAGCTACATATTCTGCTTCAGTTGTAGATGTTGCAATGGACTTCTATGGACTTTTGCTTCTTGCTAAACCATGATACTAGTACGTTCCTTAGCATTTGACATGTACTAGGTGTACTCTTTCTTTCCACTTTGCAACCAGCATATTCTGCATGTGTGTATCCAACAAGACTAAAATCTCCTTCTTTTGGATAAAATAATCCCAAGTCAAATATATCTTTGACATATTTCAACATTCTCTTTGCAGCATCCAGATGACTTTTCTTTGGATCTGATTGAAATCTTGCACATACTCCTACAGCAAATGATATGTGTGGTCTTCTAGGAGTAAGATGTAACAATGAGACTACCAGACCTCTATATTTGGTTTGATCCACACTTTTCCCATTGATGTGTTTGTCTAAATCTAGAGTTGCTGACATGGGAGTTACAGCTTTAGCACTTGATTCCATTCCATACTTTTTGATAAGATCTTTGATGTGCTTGCCTTGGTTGATGAAGATTCCATTTTCTAACTGTTTAACTTGAAGCCCAAGAAATTAAATAAGTTCTCCCATCATGCTCATCTAGAATTTGCTCTTCATCAAATTGGAAAAACTTTTCACATAGCTTGGAGTTCTGACATGCAAAGATGATATCATCTACATAGATTTATACCATGAGTGTGCAGTCTTCATGTTAGATTCTGAACAATGTCTTGTCTATTGTTCCCTTCTTGAATCCATTATCCACAAGAAATTTTGATAAAGTTTCATACCAAGCTCTTGGAGCATGTTTCAAACCATATAGTGCTTTGTTGAGCTTGCATACTTTACCCTCTCGTCCCTTGATTTCAAATCCAGGTGGTTGTTGGAAAGGCTGATTTGACATCCATTTGATATACTTTGAAGTTCTGATGAGCAGCATATGCTAGGAATAATCTGATAGCTTCAAGTCTTGCAACCGGTGCATATGTCTCATCAAAGTCAATGCCTTCAGCTTGAGAATAACCTTTAGCAACCATTCTGGCTTTGTTTCTGATTATAACTCAATTTTTATCCATATTTTTTCTGTAGACCCGTTTACTTCCAATGACATTTGAGTGGTCTGGTCTGTCTATGAGTTCCCAGACTTGATTTCTCTCAAATTCATTTAGCTCCTTGATAACGCTCTAAATGGTACCAATAAATATACCCTTATTCACCCCAAATTCTGCTCAAGAGAGGATAGATAAGCTCATTATTAAGTGGAATATATGTTAAATGCTATGTGCATGTTTCTTTGATCATAATTCTGCATCTATGTTATTTTCCCGAAGATTTGGTACAGTTTTGTCTCGTTTTGCATGTTTTATAGGATGTACCGAATCTGGAGCATCGGAGAATGGATCTGGACAGAAAGAAGTATATTGGGCTAAGTGATTAAAGTCCAAGAAGAATTCTGCTGAAGAAAAAAGGAGAAAAGTCGGCCCGGTTTACCGAGGGCTAGGGCCGGTATACCGAGGACTTGTTTAACATGAAATCGATTATGCCGCCTCTACTAGGTCTATTAGGGTTTTAGAGAGTCATAAGTCGGCTATTGTATCTATTTAAGGCCGCATATAGTGATTATTACATAGTTCATTATCAAATCATCAAATACAATATCTAATTTGATGAAATAAAGTTATTCCAAGATTTTGATGAGTTACTTCTGGTTTTCTCCCTTTTTCCACCATCTCTAGCTTGAGTAGATCGAGCTAGTTCTCCATTGTTGAAGGTATGAACTTTGAACGTTCATTTACTCTTCAATATGGTAGATTTTTTCGTATTTATGTGTTTTATTTAATTTGTATGTTTAAAGACCCCATAATTTACTTAGATTAATAGTAATTGAGCAATGTACATCTAGGAATAGGAAAAGCTTACCCCGGTAAACCGGCGGTCTATACTGGTTTACCGAGGCAATATTTCGAAAACCTAAAACTGGGATTCACTACAGCTACGTTGATCGACAGGTTTAATTAACGGTAGGTTAGATCTGGCCAATCTGCTTATTGTAATCGTAAACTAGCATGAAATATGAATAGTGAAGTGCTAAGTTTGGACATATTCTTGAATGAACCTTAGGAACTTGCTGATCAATTTCGACAGCTGTCTAGGCGGGTTAGCGCTCGATATCGGCAATTCTAGTTCTTTATGCGTATGGGCTATTACGGACCAATTAAGGAGGGTAGCTTGCGTATAGATTTTATACTACCATTGTTGGAGTAGATAGGAGTAGGAGTTGCACCCGTAGCTGATAATGATAATTAAAACGAAAGGTCGCTCGATTAATTTAAGGAAATTATGTGGGGAAGTAAACATAACGATTAACTAATCCAAGTTAGTAGATCGGTGAGAAAAGGGGGAGAAATACGAAAGTTGTTTTATGTTCATTGTTGGTCCATGACTGCCTCTATGTTGCTTCTTAATTAGGTTAGAATCGTTTATACTTATAGTTGCATTGTCTCTGTGGGATCGACCTTGACTCGCATTTACTATCTACGACATACCTAGTATTCTTGCATGTAATATCGATGTTAGCGACTTACACGCGATCAAGATTTTTGGCGCCGTTTCCGGGGACAATGGCCAATTTAAAATATAAATGTCTTTTTTTGGTTAAATGTAAATATATATATATAACCAAGGTATGCAAACTACTAGAGATTACATCCTAAACAATTTAAAGGAACAAGGCTAAACCTACAAAGTGTTGAAAAGTGGTTAGATTTGTTGATTCCAAGCAGCATAAGATCCCTGAGATTATATGCTACAAGAAACAACAGCCACTAAACACTTAACCAGACTCAAAATATGCAAAATGGGGTCATATGAGAGCATAACTCATAGAGCCTTTTATATGGTGTGTAGAGAAACAAAATAATCTCATACAACCACCAACAAGTACCAAAAGAGATAACAAAGGATGTACAAAACCCTATAATCATGGGGTAAAAGTGTACAAAGGGAAAGCAGCCTGCATTATATAAAAGATGTGTGTTTTAATACAATGCACAACATCAGAAATCTTCATAAGAACACCATCAAATCTATTCTTTTTCCTCATGCCAAAGCCAATACACCACCACAGAAACAGAAGCAGACCTGGCCACATTCCCATGGTAAGTACCCCTGCTCTTTCTACTTATCCATCTAAGAGTACTAATTACAGTTTCTAACCTCCTGCTTATACCTAACCACTGTCTGACTTTGCCCCAAACCATACAGGAAATTGGACACTGAAAGAACAAATGGGAAGCAGATTCATTCACCATATTACAGAGAGAACAGACCCTATCATGAAACTGAAGCCTGTCAGTAGTTAGAAGCAATTCCACATAGCCATCCACAACAAAAAAAACAATGCTTAGGGTTTGCCCTAGGATTCCAAACTAGTCTGTACCACCAAACCATAGAGCCATGCACCCTAAAGAAGTCATAGGCCTTCCTAGGAATCCTACATAGAAGTGCCAAATTCCAGGCAGAAAGTTGAAACACCCCTAGACCACCTTCAGATTTAGGCAAACAAACATCCTCCCAACCTTTTAAAGATATCCTGTTAGAGTCACAAGTGCCTCTCCACAAGAACCTCCTACACATCTGATCTATCATCAACTTAACACTGCCAATAATAGGATAAATGGCTAGCCAAAAGCAGTACACACCGTGAATAACAGAAAGAATAAGCTAAAGCCTGCCAGCATAAGATAAAGTAGAACCTTTCCAACTACAGAAGTAATTCCTCAAAGATGCAAACAAGGGGTCAAAAAGGACAACATTCAGCCTAACAGCACACAGAGGAATACCAAGGTATATAATAGGAAAAGCACCCTCCTTTAAACAAAAAATATCAAGCAAAATAGCCTTATCACAATCAGACAGACTGGGACAAAACATCTCCGATTTGAGCATATTGGCTACCAAACCAGAACATTCTCCAAAAATAGTCAAACAGTTTATCAGCAGGGTGACTGAAATGGGATCACCCTTAGCAAAAAGCATCAGATCATCAGCAAATGCAAGGTGATTAATCTGAAGATTTTTACTGCCAGCATGAAAATTGAACTCCAAATCTTCTCCCAAAATCCTCAGCATTCTAGAAAGATACTCTATTCCAATAACAAACAAGAAATGAGATAGAGGATCACCTTGTATATGTCCTATCTTGCCATGAAAACCCCCTTCATTTCACCATTAATATATAGAGAGTAGGATGCAGTAGAAACACATATCATAATCCACCTCACAAACCTATCAGGAAAGCCAAAACTCCTCAGAATAGCCTCCAGGAAGGACCAATGGACTGAATCAAAAGCTTTCTTAATATCCACCTTGATCATACATCTTGGAGGACCCCTATTGAGACCATAATGTCTAATAAGTTCTTGGCAAATGAAGATGTTATTAGACATAGCCCTACCATCAACAAAACTAGTCTGAGCCTCATCAATTAAATCTGGCAAACAAGCAGACAGTCTAGTGGCCAAAATTTTAGAAATAACCTTGTAAGTAACATTATAGCAAGAGATAGGTCTGTAATCGCCAACAGAAGCAGCATGAATAGTCTTAGGGATAAGAGCAATAACAGCATGATTAATCTACTTTAAAATATCATCATTATTGAAGAATTCCAACGCAGCATTTGTAAAATCCCTACCCATAATGTCCTAAGATTTTTTAAAGAAACCGGTAGAGAAACCATCAGGCCCAAGAGATTTATCATCAGAGAAAGAAAATAAAGCCTCCTTGACATCTACAGCAGTATCCTCCCTCACCAGGTCCTCCAAACAATCCCTAGGAACTGAAGGACCAGCATTCACAACCTCCACATCCATTGGGGTAGCTTGAACCTCAGTACCAAGTAAATGATAATAGAAACCAACAAAAGCATCTTTAACATGATCATAAGAAGTAGTGAAAGAACCATCAACCAACCTAGCAGAAGAAATATGCCTTCTAACATTATTCATTTTCACCGGAGAATGAAAAACTTGGAGCCTCTATCACTAAGCTTCATATAAAGCCCCTTAGTTTTCTGCGAAAGAAAACTAGCCTCAGCAGCTTCCAAACCATGATAGACCTTTTTCTGATCCAAAATCTGAGAAGCCAAAGACTCACTAGGCATCAGATTATACTGTGATTGCAAATTTCCAAGCACCTCAAGAGCCCTCTCTGACCTGACAGAAATATGAGCAAAGTGCTTCTTATTGAATTCTTTCAATGGTTGCTTGAGCCTTTTCAATTTTTTACATAATTGATACATGGAAGTACCGTCAACATCTTGACTCCAACTTTGAGCAAGAACATCCATATAGCTTTCATGCTGAAACCATATATTAAAGAACTTGAAAGGCTTCATTCTATGAACATGATCAGTAGAAAGAGTAATTCTATAAGGAGAATGGTCAGAATGCAAGCCAGCAAGTTCAAAAGAAGCAAGAGCATTTAAGTTCCAGTCATACCAAAAGGCATTAACCATTACTCTATCAATCCTAGTAAGCACTCCACAGGAAGACCAAGTGAAGTAGTCACCAGAAGAATTCAGATCAGAAAGATTGGCATCCAAGCAAAAGTCCACACCATCCTGCATCTCATAATCAGTAGGGATATTACCATTCAATTTATCATCCAATGAAAGAACAGAGTTACAATCTCCCAAAACCATCCAAGGAAGCAGGGAGTAGACACTTAGTTCTCTAATTTTATCCCACATTGCTTTTCTATCACCAACTGTATGCAAGCCATAGAAAAAGGTGACCAGGAAGCTATCTCCAAAAACCAGAAATTTTTCCTTGCAGTGAATCCACTTTGCATCAACTTCCAAGACATCCACATCAATAAAAGAAGGGTCCCAAACAACCAGCATCCTTTTACTAACATGATGATCAAAATTATTTACAAATTTCCAAGAAGTGATTTTGTTGTTCATAAAGAAATCCACATTATTTTGAGTCAACTTTGTCTCAAGGATTCCAAATAAGGTAATGTGGTGCTACCTGAGAAACCTGACAACAATGGATTGTTTAAAAACCTTATTGAACCCTCTCACATTCCAGAAACCAATCATTTATTTCTACCAAGAGGTGCTTTACCTCTAGAGACAACAACATCAACTGATGCAGCAGCATTCTTGTTCGTATTTTTCTTCATTCTTTTGGAACCCTTGGAACCAAAATCATCTTCAACAAGTTCTTCATTCTCTATTTGATCAGCCGAAGAAACATTCTTCTCCGGAGATAAAAGATCAAAAGAGTTAGCAGTTACAGCTTCATTCCCTCTCATTCTTTCACTATCCTTGGGAACACCAGAGGTGCTGCCAGCCGGAGTATCAGCAGACTTTTTATTGCTATCAGTAGACTTAGCAACAACAGATTTATTCTTGTTAGCCGTGGCCTCAGCAAGCTGCTGAGAGGGCTCAGTAGGTTGCTGAAGAACATCAGTAGGGGCAAAACCTTTCTTTTTACTCCCATTCTATTGCTTATTGCCAGCAGATGGCTTCTTATTTATTACAACATACAACTGAGGGGCATCCATTGCATCATTACAAGCAACAAAATTGTGTCCCAACTTTTTGCAAGAAGTACAAAACTTGGGCAGATCTTCATTTAAAACTGGTTGCATTGAACATTTTGCACCAGGCAAGTTAATGGGGATGACATCAGGCATATCCACACTCACATCAACCTCAACCAAACATCTAGCAAAACTCAAAACCTTTTTAGTAGCAGTGACCTTATCAGTATATTGGGGAGCACCAAGGTAAGAGGAAATCTTACTCTAACATCTATCTTTCCACAATCTGAGAGGCAAATTTGGCAGCTGAACCCATACAGGAACCACAGAATAGGCATCCTTGCAAAATATAAATAACTCAGGCATTTTCCTAAGAAGTAAAGTCTTGCCAAATGCATAAAAGGCGCCAGCTTGTAATACATCATCTAAATCAGAAGGCTTGTCAAACACAAAGACAATCCAACCAGAGTTATGATAATGATAAGAGTACTTCCTAGGCCAAGAATTAACAATCTTATGAACTGCATCCCTCCCAGGAAACATTGAAGGAAAAATACCAATCAGACTCAGCTTCTCCATGGAATCATCATCCAAATCTGCTAAATCTAAGTCAAGCAATTTACCTACTTTAGCTTCATAGGTCCGAAACAGTTGGGATCAGACCCAACTGAAGCGGAAGTTGACAACCTTTTCTTTGTTTTATTTTGTCATTTTCGTAGGAAGATCAGAACACTTTAGAGGTTCAATAAAAAACAGAGTTGAAAAGAGAAAACAAGTCAAGCAATATGTCTCGGATAATATTGAACGTCAATCCGATTTCCATATACCCTGGATCAGAAGCTAGAGAGCATTATGAAGCTATTAAGAAGCGGGTGGAAAAAGAGAAAGAAGCAATCAAGCAAGAGCCTAAAGAGAACTTAAAGGAGTATATCACGTACTGTCCAGGTGAGTTCCCTATCGAGATAATTGAAATATCTTCTTCGGATTTTGATTCTGATGATCTTGAAGAGGACCCTGACATGATGTTCTTTGAGCCTGAGGATTACCCAGACTCAGACACCGTGGTGAAGTTAGGAAACCCTGGCACATTCCTACTCCCTATTTCTGTTAATGGTATATCAATAGGAATAGGTCTCTGCAACTCTGGTTCGAGTTGCAACATTTTAACCTTTTCCCCCAGCCAGAAGATTAAGCTTCCGGTTATGAATCAAACTCAAACCATGACTTCCGTCGATAGGACTAGAGATATGCCTGCCGGTCTGCTCAGGAAGTGCACGATTATGGAAGGAGGGTTCACTTTTCCAATTGATTTCACGGTTATAGACGTACCGGAGGACCCAAGTGCCCCAGTTTTGTTAGGAAGACCTTTCTTAGCGACAAGCAGAGCAGTCATGGATTTTGATAATTGGGAGATAACTTTGAGGTTGAATAATGATGCAGTATCTTTCAAAATCTTAGACCCCCAAGATAATAGGCTGGAATGTTGCTAGATGACGTATGATTCAGGAAAGGTGGAAATTATGGAGATAGAAAAGAAAGTGCATAAGCATAGAGAGGTTGTAGTAGAAACCATTGAGCAGGAATTCATGAGGTTAATGCTGAGAGAGAGAGAGAGAGAAGAAAAGGACCACAACAAGACACTCACGGAAGCTAGTCCTTCCGTGTTGCGTAGTGAACGCTTTGACATTAAAGTAGGGAATGTGGAATCCTTGGGTCAAAAGCCTAACTCTCGACGTAGAGGAAGACCTAGTACACAAGCTAATAGAGAAAGACGTGCTAGGAAGAGAGCCGAAAAAGGTTCTGTAAAGATGCAAACCTCTGGAAAAAAAGTTTGGCGAGTTAAAGCTCCAAACCCTGAATGATCGGAGATATGAAGAAAGTCGAGCTGGCGACTATAACTCAGAACTATTTCTTTAAACCCTTATGTAGATTAGGAATGAATAAAAGTAGATGGATGAAGGGACGAGCTTTTTTCCATCCTACCGCACCCTTAGGCTTGAAACTGACGGTTGTTGGGAAGGTTTTTTTTACTCATTGTGGATTCTAGTGAAGTAGGTTAGGATTGAGTCGTAAATAGCAACAGAAAGAGTAAGAGGCTAGTCAATTTGAGGTCAGAATTGAGCAAAGAGGTTGAGTAAAGAGTGCAGAAAAGGCAGACAGAAAAATCTGGGGAAAAAGAACCTCCCGGTAAACCGTGGATTACCTCCGGGTTACCGAGCATGGATTTTTAGATTTTTGAACGTCAGTTTGTAAAGCTGAAAATTTAGAAGAAACATGGAGGAAACACGTTGCAACAGACACCACCAATCAGCAGAAACCGTCCTATTTTCCCCTCTTTTCAAATTTTTCTTTCTTTCCTACACTCCACCATAACTCCACCTCAATCCCATCAATCACCCCCTCAAATCCCTCACCCTAATTACTTCTCTCCCATTATCCCACCAAATCCTTCCACCTTCCATCATTTCTCCTATTTACACCACCCACTCACAACCATTATCATCATTTCTCCCATTATCCCACCAAATCCTTCCACCATCATTTCTCCTATTTAAACCACCCATTCACTACCATAAAATCCTGCCACTATCACCACCACATCTCCACCAAAAACCAAACCTTTCTTCCATTATTTCCAACCAAATCACCAACACACCCATTTTCTTCATCCCTGTTGCTGTCTAGTGTTGCTGTGCTAGTGAAGTGCTGCAATTATTCTTCCTTCTTCAACAGCAGCACAGTCCCAGAAAGAAAAATAGAAAATTCAGGCCGGTAAATCAGGACCTCTTGCCGGTTTACCGAGGTTACCTTTTTCAAAATCAGCATCAGCATCAGTTTCTGTTATCATTTAAGATGGGTCCCAAGCGTAGCCGATCAACTGTTCATCCCAGTGGTTATCAGCGTATCTACGGAGATGCTAACCATTTGATAGACGGGGTTGAGCAATTCCATTCATTGGAAATCTACGAATCGTTCCGAGGGCATTGGAATGCAAGACTAGTTGCTCGAGAACGGGGCGCAGAATTGGATGATTACGGAGATATCTTGCCCCAAGCCTTGAAAGAACAATACATATTGGATATGGTTGAGGCACCGACACGGTTCAACGCTACGGTGGTTTATGTCTCACACAATCCAGGAGCCACATATGCTATGGTCCGTGGCGTTAAGATTGATTTTTCTATTGAGCGGATAAATGCTCATTTTTGGGTTAGAAATCCGCCGGTGGGCCCGGATGAGTACACACCCTCGAGAAACATTGAAAATTTAGAGAGGATGAACATGATAGCTGAATTTTTCAGGGTGCAATGGAAGCGCAATCCTGCTGGAGCCCCCACCATCTTCCTAGAGAATGAATTATCCTGGGATTGAAAGATGGTCAACAGATTTCTTTGTGCCCGCCTTCTACCGACCAAGCACACGGTCTCTGTCACCACCAAGAGGGCGTAGTTTATGTTCTATCTGGAGCAGGGATCTCTAGTCAACATCAGTCTCCTGATGCATAGCCGTATTCATGAGCTTGCCGCCACATCTGAGCACGAGTTGTTGCCATATGGGCAGATGATTGACATGTTTTCTTTAGAGGACAAGGTGAAAATTCTCGTCAGTGATGATTGGGAAGATCCTAAGCTGATGATCAGTTCGCAGTCGGTTCAAAAAGTACCAAGACGGGTCAGTCAGATAGTTGAGAGGGAGCGTACTCCGGTTCACGGAGCACCCCAGACTCAGAGAGCCTTGCTAGAGGAGCACTCGACAGAGATTGCGAGTCTGCATCGCAAGATGGATAGGATTATAGACTTATTTGGCGTACATCCGTCGACCCCACCACTTAGGACTGCCCCACATCCCTGAGCCTCATCTTCGGCCGTTGCTGCCTCAAGTTTTGGACCACCTCCCTGTTTTAAGCCTAGAGATGACTAGGAGGGTTATTTTGATGAGGATTAGTCTTTTCTTTCTTTTCATTGTTGTTGTTTTCCATTTTCTTGTTTTTATTTTTATTTCCTATCTAGTTGATGTAGCAGAATATTATTAATATAATGCTTTTGTCGGCTTAAATTGTTTGGAGTTATTAATTTTCTCTTTTACTGCCGCCATTTTATTATATGGTTTCTTGTCAGCACTATTCTTCTTGGTTTGTTTGAGATACTTAGCACAGATTATTCAAGGACTACTTAAACCCGACGCATTGTACGACGATCCGATTCTTCTATTGTTCCACCCTTAACCGAGCTAAGTTCCTTTTAATTTTTCATTTTTCACCTTACACATTGGGGACAATGTTTCGTTTAAGTGCGGGGTAAGGAACGCCACTTAGCTTCTTAGCATTATATTCCTTGAATTGTGTGATTATCTTGATTCTCTTTGATGCACGATTCACCACTTAGACTTTGATTCATTTCGACAGAATTTCGAAAAAATATAATATCTTTGATCTTTTCGAGTTAATTGACTTTGTTGGTCCCTTGTAAAGGCTAACACAAGTTTAGAGGGGGGGTGAATAAACTTGTCACCAAAAACTAATCTCGAATGGAAAAGCCCGAGGGCGAGTTTCTCTGAAACTTAAAAGCGATCTTGATTCGATTTTGTTCACAATCCCTTAACTTGTGCGGAGTTCAGTTAGCTCAACTGAATATAAGTCAATGTTGACTTATATTTAGTCTTGTTAACTGGCAGCGGATAAATATTAGCCTTTAAAAACTAGTTAACTTAGTTTCAGTATGAAAACCACATAAATAAAGTAAATAAATGCGTGAAGTAAAAAGACAAGT
Source organism: Gentiana macrophylla (assembly GCA_026214975.1). Taxonomy (NCBI): domain Eukaryota; kingdom Viridiplantae; phylum Streptophyta; class Magnoliopsida; order Gentianales; family Gentianaceae; genus Gentiana; species Gentiana macrophylla. Next base: position 80,078,092 of record CM047807.1, on the reverse strand, counting down.
TTTATAGAGGTTCCTGGTGGTGTAATCCTGTCAATCCTCTCTTCCCCTGTGATGCGGATGAAAATTCCACTAGAACTTCTTTGAGATGGCCTGGTTACAAAAAGTTCTGAACTGATAGTCCTTGACTAATCCCTAGCTTCACTATCTAAACACTTGTAGAACAGGTAGGATTGCTGCTCTTCAACTGTTTGAACCACTGGTCCTTGGAGGGTAGAATTGCCTTTTCACCAGCTCATCAAAAACACAGTCTTCCTGACAGCACTCAATAGTCCTTCACACCTTCTTGGTGTTTCACAGTCTAAACCTTTTGATTTGAATCATAGTTATTGATTCAAAGTTGAGACTTTGAATCAATAACTATGATTCAATTGTGATTTGAGCTTTTCTTCTGGATGATTAATTTAAGCACGGCTCTGTATTTCTTCAAATGTTGGATCTTGGATCCGCTTGAATATGCTTGAACACTTTGAAGAAATTTCTTAATCTTGCAAGTAAGTACTTAGCATGTAATCTTTTGAATTTGGCTTTCCCCCTCAATTTGATATTTCTTGGCTAGATAGATTCCTTTTAATTTTCTAGCTTTATTATCATATACCTGCACACGCTTTTGATGTTGTTGAGATAGTCTATTTATAGGGTTTCATTCAACGTTCATCCTGCTTGTAACGGCTATATTTTCTGACCGTTCTGCTGTGTCAGTACTTCATCCAATGGAATTGCTTTCTTTACAATGTTCGACTGTACGATCAGTTTGTTGGATGGTAGACTTACAAAACTGAGTTTCCTTATCAGTTTTATACTGCGTTTTTCATATGTCAGTTTCCTAACTGACTTGGAGCATTAACTGAGATTTTACTCTTCTTCAAATATCAGTACTCCAGTTTTCCTCTGATTATAATTGACTTAATCAGAGTACACCATGACTCATTATCATCTAAGAATTCATTGTCCTTATGATCCTTAGGTCTTCATACAAGATCCATAAATTCAGTTCAGGTCACCACAATCTTGCCTGAAGTCCAACTTTACAGTCTCGACTTGTAATCTTCATAACTGAGTTTGAACCCTCAGTTCTTCATTCTTCAATAACTGAGTCTGTGTCCCTCAGTTCTTCAGTCTTCTAGATAAGCCAACCGAGTCTGTTTCCCTCAGCAAACTTATCTTCTTCAATCTTCTGTTGGTGTGCTCTATTGTCAGTTTCTTGTAGAATCTTAGCTAGATTAAATCTCAGTGTCTTCATTTCTCAGTTCCAACCTAGAACTATTACAGTGCTTGTCTAATTTAACTTATACAAATATCAGACTCTAATAAATCCTATACATTGATATCTAGACTTCTTTTTGCTTTGCACTATAACAGCTAGTTATGACACTTCATCAATGGGGTTAAGAACAATTAACAAATAAGTGATGAAACATCATCAAAACATAAATTTTATTTCCAACAATTTCGCCCTTTTTGATGATGTCAATACCCTCCTTAAAAGCAATGCAAAAAGATAAAAGACAAAACACAGTAAGTAACACTATGAACTGAGAAACTGAAACTTTATTTGATAACTGAGTTACAAGGTTTGAATACAACATGAGTAAAAACAACTAAATTCAGTTTCCTTTTACTTGTCTGTTAAACTAGTTGATTATCATAGTTTTCCGCAACAATTCTCATTTCATCATTTGTGGCTGAATGTTCAATTCCATGAATGCTTGCCCAAATGTTCCATGATTGAGATAAATTGTTTTTCTTGAAAAATTTGCTTTTGAATAGAACTGCAATGTAAAGACTGATGTCCTTAGTCTTTCATTGGTGGCTATTCTCAGTAGAGTTTGAATAAATTCAGGTTTATCCTTTTCAACTTTCTCTGAAGCTCTATCTAAGGTGCCATCTGCTTCCCATTTCTTCAGTTTGTTCCAATAGTACACGAGTATCTTCGGCATCTGTAGAAATGTTTCAAGAGATTCTTCTTTTGATACTCCTTCTCTCTCTGGTAGATTCTTGAATAGGTTGTAGAGACGAGAATCCAAACCAAATCTTTTGTCAGTTGGTTCTGAGTATTTAACAATCAGTTTCATCTCATCATCAGTAAAATCTCCTATTGCTTTCTTCAGTTCACTCAACTTATCATCAACATTTGTGAGGGCTTGTGGCATTTCAGCTGCATGGACTTTTAAGATATCCAAACTTTCCCCCTTATTGACATCATCTTTATTAATCAAGATTTTGATGTAAGCATTCAATGTTTGTTGAGTTGATGCCAATATGGTTTGAGCCACGACTGAGTCCTTTATGCCTTGTTCCATTAAAAACATTCTATCGACTAGATTACTAAGAATGCCTTCCCATCTGTCTTGAGTTTCATTTTTCTTTGTAACATGTTCAGTGGTTGTTTTCCGAATCTCAAGCAGAGTGGTTTGACAGTTGTCATTCACAGTGTCCATCTTCTTTTCAAGCTTGGTACGTTCATCTTGACTGGCTTCTAAGAATTTTAAAACTTTTCCGAATAAGCTTTTGTCATCCTTATGAATTCTGAGTATCTCATTGTGATAATACCTAATGAGATCAACTTGAGTAGGAAAATCTTGTGAATTTCCTTCTTGTTGTTTCTTTGCTTTGCTTGTCTCAGCCTCAGTTGGTTCAGCTTGCTTTAGAGGTGAGAGAACAACTTGCTTCAGTTTTTCTCTAAATTCAGCTGATTGTCTTTTCTCTTCAGACTGTTTCTCTGCTTCTTCCAACCTTGATGAATCAATATCTTTAGTGAGTGACAAATGTACTTCGAGTTCATCATCTGATTCTTCTCCTGGTATGTCTGCCAGAGTTCTTGCTATTTCAAGTGTGGATTTATCAGTGGGAGATTGGTAGCCTCCTTCTGCTTCTTTGTCCAGCTGTGCATCAGATAAGTTTTCAGAACTTGAACTTCCACTGCTTTCACCAGAACTACTAGAGTCTTCATCAGTATTTAGTTCTGTTGCAGTTTCCTTTTCTTGTATAGAGGCAAGAATCCCTTTTTGTAGGTCAGGATCTTCCTCAAAATCATCATCAACATTCTTCTTAGAACTTCCACTGGCTATGGCTTCCCTCCAATAGCTATTTTTGATCAGTGCGTATCCTTGATCCAGGAATTCGTCGTTATTGATTATCTCCATTAAACCTGTAATGTTGTAAAGATCGAATACCCATTTCTCAATAATCTCCATTTCTGCACGCTGACTTCTTTGACTATCTATAGAACTGAACTTCCAAGCTCTGTATCTTTGCAATCGCTCATAATCAGCTTTCATAAGTTCTGTATGATCAGATGAGGATTTGATTGGTGTGACGGTGTCCCCTGATTCTCTTGTGATCTAATGATCTTCTTCTTGAGTAGGAACTTCAATTTGCATGAGATCATCAGTTTGCATAAGATTGATTCTGTTGATTTCTCCTTCAGCAGTGATTGGGACAACTGATGTTTCTTTTTCAATATCAGGAACTGAGATTATTGGCTCAGTTTGCAAAACTTTTTCACTTGCATCTTCTTCAACGGCTTGTTTTTCACTTTGCTCAGGTTCCAATTCAACAACTGGAACTTCTTTCGTTGTGTGTTCAGTGGGTTCAACTTCATGAACTTGTTCATCCAACTGAATAATCTTGGTTGATTCTGTTTCTGCTTCAGCCTCCTTTTGTTCAGATTGGGGAGCTGAAAATTCTTGAGCAGTTTCCTCTTGTTCCAAACTGGGTATAAATTTGTGAGGAGTAGGCTTGGACTTTGAAAGCAACATAAGCATGTTCAATGTTGTTTCATCAATCAGTCTTTCATCACAATCGGATTCTTCATCATCAGGCTCAGTTCTCAGGGTCTGTTCCCCCTAAGTTACAGCTTCTTTCTGCAAGTCAGTTTCAACAGTCTGTTCTCTGTTGACAACTTCAATTTCTTTTATTATCTCTATTTCCTGTGAATGCATAGCTGCTTCTTGAGTTGGTAAAACCTCGCCATCAAACCGAAAAGATTCGGTGAGATTAACTTCGATTTGCACTTCAGTGCGAGATCACAAACAACTTGATTCTAGATTCTTGAGTTGATGACATTTCTATTGGTTCCTCAGTAACTTGATCAGTTAAGCCTTTTTCTGTTTCTTCGAACTGTTTTCTTCTTTTCTTTAAATCTTCAATTTGTGCCAACACTTCATCTCCAGTTGCAGGTTCTTTCGACTTCCTGCTTTTCTTCTTTTTGGGTTCAGTCTCAGATTTCTCTGCTTTCGTTTTTCTTTCTTTTTCTTCCTTAATGGCAATCTTTCCGTCAGCAATTGGTGTTTCTTTTCTCTTGGCAACTCCAAAGTGATTGAGTATCCTCTGGACTACTAACGCAAGAGTCTTCTTGTGATAAAATCGTCCTTTCTTCACATCGGTCTTCTTTTTGGGTACATCAATTGACTGTGCTATCAATTGATCGAATAGATACCTTGCCCAATTGAAATCTTTTTCAAACCAAATTAGATATAGCAAATCTAGTTTCACTCCAGATAGATTGCTGAAGTTTCCAGCATTCCCAATTATGCAATTTTCCAGCATCTTTGAGAGAAAATTAAATTCTGGCTTGAGCAAGCTTGTGCTACTTCTGTTCCTTTGTCAACTTAATGGCTGCTGCTCCTCCGGATTTGTCAAACCCAAAGATTTCTGCAATTAAATCTTCAGTGACTTTGATTTCCTTATCATTGACAGTGGTAATATAGGTTTGTGTGTTTTCTCCTTCTACAATTGTTCTACCAAATTGATAGAAGTCTCCGATGCTTTCTAAACAAACACTTTTTAGATCGATGTTGAAGGCAGCTTCCAATCCTTTAATTTTCTAGATTTTTGTTGCAATAGAATTGACTAGGGTTTGATCAACATACTTTGCAATATATTGATCAAGAGAAACGATCATTCCAGGTTCAACAAGAGTGATGGTCATTTTTCTGAATTTGATTAAAAATTTGAAAGTTTGAATTTCAGAGAGTAGATTCAGAATTCAAGCGTAAGGAATTTATAAAAGAAAATTCTGGGTATAAATAATTTCGAGTGGGGGTAGTTAAGAATTGAGTGTGACTTAAAATGTCTTGTCATAAATGTTTTGAGATTGCGAAAAGATGGGTGAGTGGGAATTATTAACGGTTTAGATTGAGGAGGACCACGTCATTTCTTGATAACCGTAGCTAGATAAAAGTGAATAAAGAAGGTACGGTGTATCAACAGCTGTATATGCTCAGTTTTGTCCTTATGCTGAATTCAAAAACTCAGTTGTGAATACAACTCAGTTTTGTGAATTGCATTTTTCTGTTCTCAGCTAGCGATGTTTCTCCTGCAAAACAAAGTGAGAAATTTTTGGTACCCATATCTTTTTGGGTCCTAACTGATTAGCTTTTGATGGTATAACTTTATTTTTAACTTTACACCTATCTTGACATTTTGACTGAGTGAAGTCAGTTTTCACAAATTTTCCTGTTTTGTCATAACAGTTTTAAATTTGTTCAGTTTGTGAAATTGATGTGATGGTCTATACCAATCTTCATTAGTGGGAAATAATCTTCCTTTCCCTCTGAGTCTATTATTCCATGAATGATCTTCATTCTTAGATGGACATGACTTGAAGATTTTTCTCACTGATTTCGGATCAGTTTTATTGTTTCCAGCCTTCTGAATCTTTCTGTAAAATCTGTTGGCTTGGTGAATTTTACCAGCTGATTTTTCAGTTTTATCAGTTTGTGCATTTGGCTGTGCTGAGTATCTATCAGTTCTAATAACTTTATCAGTTTTTTGAGTTTTTGACTGTTGAGCAATCACAAATTTTATTGCAACTGATCTTGGTCTAAACTTAGAATTATACTGATTATCAAATCCTAAACCAGATCTATCTCCAAACGATTTTCATGGTTTGAATTGAACTTTGGAAATTGGATCAACTGATGATTCACTGATGTTTATAACTTTTGTTGGTTCATCAGTTGGTCGAATTGTCTTGGTTCCATTATTGGTCTTAATTAGATTGATTTCAGCATTCAATCTCGAAATTTCAGTTTTCAATAACTTTTTCTCCTTTTTGACATTCTCATAATTCTTTTGAATAATCTCTAATTGCTTTATGAGTATGTCCAAGGTTTCATTGAAATCTTCATTTCTTTGATTGTTTAAGATAGTGTGAGATTTGGATGTAGATGCACTTACCTCCTGATGTTTGATAGATAAACTTTCTGTTGAGGAATCATCACTAATTAAAACTTGTTTTCCTTTATCAATAGCATTTGCCTGTGTAGCTCCTAGCAGTATGATTTCTTCATCACTTTCTTCTTCATGGCTTGTAGGTAGAGTCTCATCAATACCTGTGGCTTTTGCACTGGATGGATCTCTGGTTAGCTTTTCTTCTATAGAATCAACTACTCGTACTAACTCTCTTTCAGCTTCTTCTGAAAGACTACTCAAGGATGGAAATCTTGAGAATTTATCATCTACATTCGTATTGAACTCAATGTCTTCACCATAACTGAATTGAGGTTCTGGATTTGTGTGAGAGCTCGTAGTACTGAGTCTTTCGAATATATGATCCTGAAAATCATAGACAACATTCTGCAAATAGTCAGTCAGGGGTTATTTAGCCAATTTCTAATTCTAGATGTATCCATTAAAAATGCTTTTAAGACAGATACAGTAAGGGGTTTTCAACAACTGGTTGCTCCTGAACAAATAACTGACGGACAGTTACTTCAAGTAGAGAAACTGATATTGGATCAGCTTCAAAAGAAGATTCGCTCCGATACCAATTGTTGGTCCCTTGGAAAGGCTAACACTAGTTTCGAGGGGGGGGGGGTGAATAAACTTGCCACCAAAAACTAATCCTGAGCTGGAAAAGCCCCAGGAACTGAGTTTCTCTGAAACTTAAAACTAATCTTCTGTTCAGTTTTGTTCCTGTCCCTTAACTTGTGCGGAGTTCAGTTAGCTCAACTGAATATAAGTCAATGCTGACTTATATTTAGTCTTGTTAACTGGCAGCGGATAAATATTAGCCTTTAAAAACTAGTTAACTTAGTTTCAGTATGAAAACCACATAAATAAAGTAAATAAATGCGTGAAGTAAATAGACAAGTTTTATAGAGGTTCCAGGTGGTGTAATCCTGTCAATCCTCTCTTCCCCTGTGATGCGGAGGAAAATTCCACTAGAACTTTTTTGAGATGGCCTGGATACAAAAAGTTCTGAACTGATAGTCCTTGACTAATCCCTAGCTTCACTATCTAAACACTTATAGAACAGGTAGGATTGCTGCTCTTCAACTGTTTGAACCACTGGTCCTTGGAGGGTAGAATTGCCTCTTCACCAGCTCATCACAAACACAGTCTTCCTGACTGCACTCAACTGTCCTTCACATTTTCTTGGTGTTTCACAGTCTAAACCTTTTGATAAAATCAAAGTAGAGACTTTGAATCAATAACTATGATTCAACTGTGATTTGAGCTTTTCTTCTGGATGATTAATTTAAGCACGGCTCTGTATTTCTTCAAATGTTGGATCATGAATCCGCTTGAATATGCTTGAACACTTTGAAGAAATTTCTTGATCTTGCAATTAAGTACTTAGCAGGTAATCTTTTGAATTTGGCTTTCCCACTCAATTTGATCTTTCATGGCTAGATAGATTCCTTTTAATTTTCTAGCTTTATTATCATATACCTACACACGCTTTGGATGTTGTAGAGGTAGTCTATTTATAGGGGTTCATTCAACGTTCATCCTGCTTGTAACGGCTATATTTTCTGACCGTTCTGCTGTGTCAGTACTTCATCCAATGGAATTGCTTTCTTTACAACGTTCAACTGTACGATCAGTTTGTTGGATGGCTGACTTATAAAACTGAGTTTCCTTATCAGTTTTGTACTGATTTTTTCATATGTCAGTTTCCTAACTGACTTGGAGCATTAACTGAGATTTTACTCTTCTTCAAATATCAGTACTCCAGTTTTCATCTGATTATAATTGACTTAATCAGAGTACACCATGAATCATTATCAGCTAAGAATTCATTTTCCTTATGATCCTTAGGTCTTCATACAAGATCCATAAAGTCAGTTCAGGTCACCACAATCTTGCCTGAAGTCCAACTTTACAGTCTCGACTTGTAATCTTAATAACTGAGTTTGAACCCTCAGTTCTTCATTCTTCAATAACTGAGTCTGTGTCCCTCAGTTCTTCAGTCTTCTAAATAAGCCAACCGAGTATGTTTCCCTCAGCGAACTTATCTTCTTCAATCTTCTGTTGGTGTGCTCTATTGTCAGTTTCTTGTAGAATCTTAGCTAGATTAAATCTCAGTTTCTTCATTTCTCAGTTCCAACTTAGAACTATTACAGTGCTTGTCTAGTTTAACTTATACAAATATCAGACTCTAATAAATCCTATACATTGATATCTAGACTTCTTTTTTCTTTGCACTATAACAGCTAGTTATGACACTTCATCATTGGGGTTAAGAACAATTAACAAATAAGTGATGAAACATCATCAAAACATAAATTTTATTTCCAACATACTTCATCTTTGTTTCAGGATGTACAAGTAAGAGTAAGTGACCACTTCTGAAGTAGTGGCGTTTTAAGCGCATATTCTGTTATGAGCCACCATTTTAAGCACGTATAACTCACTTTCCTTGGTTTGTAGTCGATAGCATATTGCTTTGAATAGAGTTGACATTGGCTTCTTCCCGAATCATGTTTCACCACGCTTATAAAGGCAAAGGAATTTCGGATTCGGTAGTTTATCAAGAGTGAGACTGTGAGGATAGCTAAATCAATGTTCACCTGCCAAGAAAGAGAAGTGCATTGAAGTATATACATTTATATTCTCTTTGGCAAAAAATTGATTCGATGGAGCGTAAAACGCACGACTTTTGCATAGACGCGAGCCTAAGAGTAATATATACTTGGTTCTCGATCCGCCTTGCCAGCTCAATTAATTAATAAATAACATGTTCGAGACTTGTTAGTTCGACTACGGGTTGATGTAATGTGAGATTGTCTGCATTACTAAGCGGTTGTGAAAGTTATTGCACACACACATTGGCTCATGACATGAATAGTGTTTAATGCGTTACTGATGGATATGAGTGGCATGATCTTGATCTTGACTTTGTGAGGCATAGATGTTTTTAATTAACTTGTTTACTGATCATAGTGTTGTTTCATTTTTGCCTTTTTGCTCGAGACGATCAAAAGCTAAGTTAGGGGTAGTTGATAACGCTATAAATGGTTCCAATAATTATACCCTTATTCACCCCAAATTCTGCTCAAGAGAGGAAAGATAGGCTCATTATTATGTGGAATATATGTTAAATGCTATGTGCATGTTTGTAGGATAGTAATTCTGCATCTATGTTATTTTCCCGAAGATTTGGTACGATTTTGTCTCTTTTGTGTGTTTTATAGGATGTACCGAATCTGGAGCATTTGAGAATGGATCTGGACTGAAAGAAGTATATTGGGCCAAGTGATTAAATTCCAAGAAGAAGTTTGCTAAAGAAAAAGGAGAAAATTCGGCCCGGTTTACCGAGGGCTAGGGCCTGTAAACCGAGGGCTTGTTGAACACGAAATCGATTCTGCCGCATCTACTAGGTCGGTTAGAGTTTTAGAGAGTCATTAGTCGGCTATTGTATCTATATAAGGCCGCATATACTGATTATTACATAGTTCATTATCGAATCTTCAAATACATTATATAATTTGATGAAATAAAGTTATTCCAAGCATTTGAGGAGTTATTTTTGGTTTTCTCCCTTTCTCCACCATCTTTAGCTTGAGTAGATCGATCTAGATCACTATTGTTGAAGGTATGAAGCTTTGAACGTTCCTTTTTGTCTTCAATATGGTAGATCTGTTCGTATTTATGTGTTTTAGTTAATCTGCAAGTTTCAAGACCCCATAATTTACTTAGATTAATCGTAATTGAGCATTGTAGATCTAGGAATAGGAAAAGTTGACCCCGGTAAACTGGAGGTCTATACCGGTTTACCGAGGCATTATTTCGAAAACCTAAAACTGGGATTCACTACAGCTACGTTGATCGACGGGTTTAATTAATGGTAGGTTAGATCTGGCCAATCTCCTTATTGTAATCGTAAACTAGCATGAAATATAAATAGTGAAGTGCTGATCACGTGTGCAATTCACTAATACACATGACGTACTAGCAAGAGTACTAGATCAATCGTAGTATAGCAATGGTGAGTGAAGGTCAATCCCACATAGACTATTATTTAATAATGCTAAATACAACCACAATTCATAGGTCAACCGGATAGGGGTGGTCATTGACCAACATAAAGGAACAGTAAATAAAAGGGATACAAATAAACCAATCATCAATCATGTATCGAAAAGGCATTAACCAAACTATTCATAACTAATCTCCCATTAATACTCATCTGATCCATATTTGTAATTAACCTACGGGTGCAATTCCTAACCCTATCTACTCTGACAATGGCATTAGATAATCTATACGCCAGCTACCCTCCTTAATTGGTCCATAATAGCCCATAATCATAAAGAACTAGAATTGCCTATATTGAGCGCTAACTCATACAGCAAACCCGCCTAGACAGCTGTCGACATTGACCAGCACATTTCTAGGGTCCATCAAGATATTGTCCAAACATAGCACTTTACTATTCATATTTCATGCTAGTTTATGAAGACATGCGAATAGTTGTTCAAGCTACGAACATGTAAATAAAGCCTTATCGATCAATGTAGCTGACGCCGAACCACATAATTAGGATTTACTAGTTATTCAGATGTAGTGATAAAGACCATCGCAGATCTGAAGAGCGCCACCCATAATTTTGCGTTTCATATTAACGAATCGAATAAAGATTACGGTTCGTTTAATTAATTCATAGATGATTAAATGCAAGCATAATATAGATCTAGCACAAGAACAATCATGAATCTAAGAAAGAAATAAAACATTGGAATAGATCTTACCCATGACGAAGAACAGATCTGCTCTTCTATTCTCTCACTCTCCGGCGACTCAAGACGATCCATGAAGATCGTAAACCAAGCACAATTCAATAATGAAAGACTCATGACTTATTTTCAAGAATGAAAAGAATAATTTATAACCAAAAGACTACATTGTATCTACTTTATGAATAGATCTATGAATGAATGATAGAATGGAAGATGAATACAATTTCGCAGCTCTTAATGGCTTTATATAGGTGTATAAACCGACTTAGGGGTAAACCCAATGCTTGGAGGACAAGAAAATGCATTTCTAGAAGATGCTGGGCCTCGGTAAGTTGGCAGTACCTCCCAGGTTACCGAGGGTATGTTCGTCTTTTTCCTGCTGCCGACTTATTGTGGAATACCCTAGGCCCAACTTCGGTATTTGGACCATAACTTCGCTTACGCAACTCCGATTTTGATGATTCAAAGTGTGTTGGAATACTTGTTTAAATACCTAAAACTTTATTGAAGAAGTGCAAGACCAATTCGTCATGTAATGCTTCGGAAACTGCATTGCAAGATCACCAATCAGATTCTAGGGTCCAATCTCCACTCAAAACACTTCAACCTTCAGCTCGGTTCAGTTCACTATCGATTAACTCTTATATTCAACCCAAATGATGCTTCAAACACTCATACATCTTTCAATAAAGCACACATAGTAGCTTCTATTTCTAGCAAATAACGCATAAAATAAACGGTTAATACGCATAATACGAATTTCGTCACCCCGGATATGGCTTAGTGACATTTAGCTAATTAACCCATGATTTCATATATATTATACCCATTTAGAACACAAATCCGTGGTAGATTGATTGTAAATATTGGTACAAATTTGACCGTCATCAACTACCCCCAACTTACCTTTTGATCGTCCCGAGCAAAAACAAAATCAAACAAACCCCATAAACAATTGCAAACTAATTATGAATAGACTCATTCAAGAATGATAAATAAGATGAGGGTCAACACATATTCATCAGTAATCAATTAAGCACTGTCTCGTAGTAGAACCGACGTGTGTGTGCAATAACTCTCAAATAACAGTGACACAGACAGAATCACATTATATCAATAAAGATTTTAGGCAAAACATGTATCATGCCTCAATCCATAAGTTCCCCATTAATCATCACCTACAAATGCATCAATGTGTCGTGTGATATATCTTTTGTGATAATGCATTCCAGAAAAGAATGAAGTTATAGAGACCCCACAATCCTTACTTATCAATGTGCACACTCGCTCCACTTGCCTTCAGACTCAGGCAAACAACATGAAACCTTACTTGGGCCGGCGGACTTGGGGACTGATTCTTGCTCATAAGTCTTCGTTTGTTTCTTTTTATGCGTGGGTCGTACCCTTTTTACATGAGTTCTCTTCCCTCGCTGCCTTTATTGCATATCTAGTTTTTCATTTTCTTTTTTCTTTTTTCTTTTTTCAGGCAGATTTCCTCACTATTTTTTTCTCTCTCACTCACAAGTCCGTTTTGTCCCCGTTTACCTTGTTTAGCAGTCAAGTTGCTACCATCATCCTACAACAATTGGTTAAAGTATATCCACCGACAAATATCGATTCCCGGTCTAGGATAACTCTTCATCTCATCCAAATACTTATCACTCAGAGTATGTGCTAAAAAATTGAATGCAATAGTAAAATAATAATTAATAAGTCACTAATTCATGCAACATAACACATGCTCATTCTTCCACGCTAAATTGAATAATGCGTCATCTATACTACACCTTGAAAAAATGAGTTATACATGATTAAAAAGGTCGAGTCCACAACAAGATAGATGATTAATAAACCACTACTTCAAATAGTTGACAAACCCCTTATTCATCATTAATGAATTAAGTATGTAATTAAGCAATTTCAACGATTTATGGTCTTTATTTCATTCAATTCAAAAAAGTCAAAATTCACAAAAGTAAGTGTTAGTGTGTCTCAATTTTTCAAACTAAGTGTTATGCCTATCCCCCACTTTAAAACTCAACATTGTCCCCAATGTGAAAAATAAAGCAAAAAAAGTAGGAAGAAGAAGAACACTTAGCTTTGGAAAATTGAAGAACTCGGCTAACTGTCTGAAGCAAATCATATCACTGAACTGGAACCAAAGTTGTCTTTTCCAAAGGACTACTATGCACTAGGTCGGCTAATACAAACAATTCTTGCACAATGGCCATTAGTACCGCGAGATGCGAATAAGTAACAAAATAGTTATGTCACATGGCAGTCAATAGCACAACTAAAAAGAAGAAACGCAATAAACAATTTAAGCCAATATATAAGAACTTTATTACTTAAACACAACAAAACTATTACAAGACTCCAAATAAAAATAAAAAGACTCAAGACTCAAAATAATAACCGAATAATCATGCGAAGTAAAAACAACTCCCGCACATCCTTTGCTCAACAGCCTTAGGAACATGGCGATGAAAAAAACATTCACAATTTTATTCAATCGTCGAAAAGAAAAAAAATAACAAAAAAGGTTAACTATAAATTAATGGCTATGCCTAACAATTAAATAAATAGTCCCCGGCAACGGCGCCAAAAACTTGATCGCGTGTGCAATTTACTAATACACACGACGTACTCGCAAGAGTATTAGGTCAATCATAGTATAGCAAGGGCGAGTCAAGGTCAATCCCACAGAGACTATTATTTAATAATGCTAAACACAACCACAATTCATAGGTCAACCAGATAGGGGTGGTCATTAACCAACATAAAGGAACAGTAAATAAAAGGGATGCAAATAAACCAATCATCAATCATGTATCGAAAAGGCATTAACCAAACTATTCATAACTATTCTCCCCTTAACCACATCTGATCCATATTTGTAATTAAGCTACGGGTGCAATTCCTAACCCTACCTACTCCGACAACGGCAGTAGATAATGTATACGCCAGCCACCCTCCTTTATTGATCCGTAATAGCCCATATGCATAAAGAACTAGAATTGCCGATATTGAGCGCTAACTCACACCGCAAACTCGCCTAGACAGTTGTCGACATTGACCAGCACGTTCCTAGGGTCCATCAAGATATTGTCCAAACATAACACTTCACTATTCGTATTTCATGCTAGTTTACAAAGACATGAAAATAGTTGATCAGGCTACTAACATGTAAATTAAACATTATTGATCAACGTAGCTGACGCCGAACCCCAGAATTAGGATTTACTAGGTATTCAGATCTAGTGATAAAGACCGTCACAGATCTGAAGAGTGCAACCCATAATTCTGTGTTTCACATTAACGAATCAAATAAAGATTAAGGTTCGTTTAATTAATTCATAGATGATTAGATGCAAGCATAATCTAGATCTAGCACAAGAGCAATCATGAATCTAAGAAAGAAATAAAACATTGGAATAGATCTTACCCATGACGAAGAACAGATCTAGTCTTCTATTCTCTTTCCCTCCGGAGACTCAAGACGATCCATGAAGATCGTAAACCAAGCACAATTCAATAATGAAAGACTACATTGTATCTAATTTATGAATAGATCTAGAATCGAAAATGAATACAATTTCGCAGCTCTTAATGGCTTTATATAGGTGTATAAACCGACTTAGGGGTAAACCCAATGCTTGGAGGACAAGAAAACGCGTTCAGGAAGATTATGGACCTCCGTAAGTCAGCGGTACCTCCCGGGTTACCCAGGGTCTGTTCGTCTTTTTCCTGCTGCGGACTTATTCTGGAATACCCTAGGCCCAGCTTCGGTATTTGGAACATAACTTGGCCTATGCAACTCTAGTTTGGATGATTCAAAGTGTGTTAGAATCCGTGTTTAAATACCTACAACTTTCAAGAAGTAGTTGAAGCCCAATTCGTCTATTAATGCTTCGGAAACTGTGTTTCAAGATCACCAATCAGATTCTAGGGTCCAATCTCCACTCGAAACACTTGAAGCTTCAGCTCGGTTCAATTATTTATCGATTAACTCATATATTCAACCCAACTGATGCTTCAAACACTCATCCATCTGTCAATAAAACCATAGCACACATAGTAGCTTCTATTTCTATCAAATAACGCATAAAATACATGGTTAATACGCATAATACCAATTTCGTCACCCCGGACGTGGCTTAGTGACATTTATCTAATTAACTCATGATTTCATACATATTATACCCATTGAGAACACAAATCTGGGGTAGATTGATGGTAAATAATGGTACCAATTTGACCGTCATCAAGTGCTGAGTTTGGACATTGTCTTGAATGGACCCTGGGAACATGCTGATCAATGTCGAAAGTTGTCTAGGCGAGTTAGCGGTATGAGTTAGCACTCGATATCGGAAATTCTAGTTCTTTATGCGTATGGGATATTACCGACCAATTAAGGAGGGTAGCTTGCGTATAGATTGTCTACTACCAATGTCGGAGTAAATAGGAGTAGGAGTTGCACCCATAGCTGATAATGATAATTAAAACGAAAGCTCGCTCGATTAATTTAAGGAAATTATGTGGGGAAGTAAACATAATGATTAACTAATCCAAGTTAGTAGATCGGTGAGAAGAGGGGGAGAAATACCAAAGTTGTTTTATGTTCATTGTTGGTCCATGACTGCCTCTATTTTGCTTCTTAATTCGGTTAGAATCGTTTATACTTATAGTTGCATTGTCTCTGTGGGATCGACCTTGACTCGAATTTACTATACTACGATGAAACTAGTATTCTTGCTAATAATATCCACGTTAGTGACTTACATGTGATCACTCCTCTTGCATTTCTATTATCCAGTCTGCATCTTTGCATGCATCTTAAATGGTCTTGGGTTCCATGTCAGATAGGAAACAAGATAGCATAGTTTCCAGCTGTCTTCTAGTTCTAACACCTGTGTTTGGATTTCTAAGAATTTGTTCTGCTGGATGATCTTTTAACAAATTCAGGTTTTGTTCAGAGACTGGTGCAGTCTGTATCACTTCTTGAGTTGCAATTTGCTAAATTATAGGATGAAAATCTTCTGGATCAGATGAATTGAGTTGTTTGATTTCAATATCCATATAGATTGGCTCATCAACTGTCTGATATTCTTCCTGATTGTGTAGATGAGTATTGAAATTTGGTTCATCAAAGACATTATGAACATATTCTTCAATGGATAAAGTTATTTTGTTTATGACCCATGAATTATTTGCTCATATCCGAATATCCCAAGAAAATATCTTCATTTGCATTTGCATCAAAGGTCTTCAGTTGATCTTTTCCATTGTTGTGAATGAAACACTTGCTTCCAAAGATGTGAAGATAAGATATGTTGGGTTTTCTCCCATTCCACAGCTCATAAGATGTCTTTCTTCTTGCTTTGTTGATAAGAGACCTGTTTTGAGTGTAGCAGGCAGTGTTGACAGCCTCTGCCCAATATTATTTTGACATGTTTGCTTCTGCAGTCATTGTTCTGACAGCTTCTTTTATGGTTTTGTTTCTTCTTTCAGCAACTCTGTTGTGTTGTGACGTTCTTGCAGCAACCAGTTGATGTTGTATGCCTTTTTCTTCACAGTAACTTTTGATAACTTGATTCAGAAACTCTGTGCCTCTATCAAATATGATTTTGATCACTGTTAGTTCCTTTTCATTTTGAGGTCTTTTAAGTATGTCAGGCAGCTTCATAAGAGTTTCTTTCTTCTTGTTGAGGAAGACTGTCCATGTGAACTTTGAGAAGTCATCCACTATCAACAATGGATACTTCTTTCAACTAATTCTTGTTGGAGTCACTGGTCCGAACAAATCCATGTGTAGTAGTTGTAAGATTAGATTTGTTGAACGCATAGTCTTTGATTTAAATGAAGCTCTTATCTATTTCCCCATTTGAGAGGAGTCACAAATACTGTCTTTGTTGTAGACCATCTCTGGCAGACCTCTAATTAGATCATTTCTCGCCAATCGATTGATAGTCTTGTAATTGAGACGACTCAGTCTCTTGTGCCATAGACGACTTATCTCTGGTATTGATTGAACTAGTAGAGTAACTTATGATGTTGTTGTTGACCAGTCTACAACATATATGTTCTTTTTTCTTTTTCTAGTTAAGATCATCTGTCCGGTTTTTTAATGAATACTCTGCATTCTTATTGTTGACTAGGACTTCATATCCTTTGACACATAATTGACTTGCACTTAAGAGATTGTACTTAAGTCCTTCAACAAATGTGACATCTCAAATCTCTAGATTGTTCTTGATAAGGCTCCCATTTCCACTAGTGATTCTAGGCTTCTCATTTCCTCCAATGTTGATTTTAGGTCTATCTTTGTCTTGATATTTCATCAAACAGTGCTTGTTGCCTGTCATGTATCTGGAACATCCACTGTCTATGTACCAGACGACCTACATAACAAATTACTTGGATTTAGGTACCCAAATCTATTTTGGTCCAAGGGGGTCAGTGCCAGAGGTTGTAATGCCTAGTCCGTATTTTAAAAGGGGACTCTTAGGTACTTACACCACTGATAAGGATAACCAAAATAAATTTCATAAAACTTCTTGGTTACATTTGAAACAATTTCTCTTCCTTTTAGTTTGTATGGATGAACTTAAATGTTCCTCAAAGTAGTCATTGCAAATGTCATGGATTTCTATTTATACACAAGTCTCAGTGTATTAGGAACTTTCTTGTGTGTAAAGAGATATCTAGGATATATTTCCGTTGTACTTTTAGGAAGATTGTTTCTCACAATGGATCTCTTATAGTGAGTAGAAAGGCCAATGTTCTTGTCATTATCGGAAGGATATAATCTTTTATTCCCCCTGACCTTATGATTCCTTGATGAGATTATTTGGTTCATAAGAGACTGAATACTCATGTTTATGACTTTCAGCCAAAGATTTCACAAACTTGAATTGCTTGATTTGTTTCACTCAAGCCTCAGTTGTGAAAGTTGTTCCATAAGGAATACCATTTTCAAATCTGAACTTTGAGTTAGACTTGACAAGAGTCGTCTGTTCTGGGCATCCTAGACAGGACTTTTCTCCAGGTCGTTAGGCTGGTTTGAACTCAGAGAAGATTGAAGTAGTAGGCTTGATCTGAATGTTCAGTTCCTCATTTAGATCAGGTCTGATTTCATCAATCATTGACGATTTGTTACTTCTCAATTCAAAATGTTCATCTTTCAATTTCAGATTCTCAGATTTAAGATATTCATTTTCTTCCTTTATAAGATTACAGTTTATTTGAATTTCTTGAAACTCACAATTAAGATCTTTAAGAAATCCTTGAATATCTGCATTCTTAGGATATGGAATTACAAATTTGGAACATGAACCAGATGAAGATGCTGAGTGTGAAAATGGTGATATTACTGTTGGAAATAAAATTTAGTTTTGATTATGATTCATCTCATTTAAGCATATGTTTGTTTACACCACATTGATGAAGTGCTGAAGCTAGCTGTTATAGTGGAAAGCTAAAAGTTGTCTAGAACTGAATGTTTAAGTTTTACTAGTGTCTGATAATTGTATAGGTTATATCGGACAAGCAATGTAATAGATAGAAGTGTCGTAAAACTGAAAACTGGAAATCATCTAGAAAACAGGAACTTAACATAAGACTGAAGATATACACCTAGAATTGAAGTTCAATCAGAACTAAATAAGGTAAGTTCGCTGAGGGACACAGACTCGGTTGGCTTATCTAGACCTGAAGGCTGAGGGAACAAACTCAGTATTTGAAGAACTGAGGGACACAGACTCAGTTAAAGAAGATTGAAGAACTGAGGGTTCAAACTCAGTTATGAAGATTTTAAGTCGAGACTATAAAGTTTGAATTTAGGTAAGTCTGTGATGGCCTGAACTGACTTTATGGATCTTGAAAGAAGACCAAAGTGTCATAAGCACAATGATATCTTAGATCATGTGTATAAGAAATGGTGTGATCTGATTCAGTCACATAAAATCAGATAAATAGAGTACTGAAACTTTGAAGATGAGTAAAAACTCAGTTAATGCTCTAAGTTAGTTAACAAACTGAAAACTGAAACACTCAGTATAAAACTGATCAGGAAACTCAATTTTATAGTCAGCCATCCATGCAACTAAAAGTACATTCGAACGTTATAATTCAAGGATTTTTATTGGATTAAGAACTGACATGTCAGAACGGTCACTAACACCGGACATCTGAAAATATAGACGTTGATATAATTCAAATTCAAGCAAGATGAACATGGCCCTCACACTATAAATAGAGGACTTGGCATCTAGGATCAAACACCAAATTATCAAGATTACAAGCATTTTTGTGCACAAGTCTAGTTCATTCGAATTGCTATCAATTTATGCGCTCAACAATATCATATCTAGAATTTCTTCAAGTGTTCAAGCTACATCGATCATATCCAGATTTCAACACTATGAAGAACCACAAGCAAGAATCAATTTATTGATTCTCAGCCCAACTTTGATTCGTAATCAAAGGTTTAGACTGTGAAGCAATCCGGTCAAGGAGTTGCCAAGGACAGTTGTGACAATTGCAGTCAGGTAGACTGTGTTTGTGGTGGTAGCTGGTGAAGAGACATTACAACCCTCTATGGACCAGTGGCTCTTCAAGCAGTTGAAGATCAGCAATCCAACCTGTTTTTTAGTTGTTTAGATAGTGACGCTAGGGATTAGTCAAGGATTATCATTTAAGGCTTTTTGTAACAACATACCTCAAAGAGTTCAAGTGGAATTTTCCTCCTACATCACAAGGGAAGAGTGGACAGAAAAATTACTTCAGGCACATGTCAGTTATTGAGAAATAGACATGTGTCATGGTTCAGCAAGAAGCAAAACTCAATCTCAACATCAACAGCTGAAGCTAAGTACATTACAGCTAAAAGCTGTTGTGCTCAAGTTTTATGGATCAGGGAACAATTAAGAGATTATGGAATAGAAGAGGGATTTTTATAATATGTGATAATACAAGTGTAATAGTTATAACAGACAATCCAATTTTGCACTCGAGGACCAAGCACATTGATGTGCGACATCATTTTATAAGAGATCACGTAGAGCAAAAGGACGTTACAGTTCTCTATGTTCCAACTGAAGATCAGTTAGCTAACATTTTTACAAAACCTCTAGACAAAGAAAGGTTTGCTAAACTGAGAACTAAATTGGGGATTATTAAAGTCAGTTAAGTCAGTTTAAGCTCAGAGATTCATCAAGAGGATTGATCATTGTCATGATGAGTGAGCTAACTTGACAAATCAGTCATTGACATCAACAATCTGAAATTGACATACTGAAGTCATTACGCAACTGAATATTCCTTGAAACTGACATCAGTTAGTCTTACAACCAATCAAGGAAAGTCAATAAAGAAACGGATAAAACCGACAACGGTTACATCGTAATTAATAGCCGCCATTTTTTTGTCAAAAGTTGTAGTGTTTATACACCCAAAATGTCAGATATTACAAATCGGTTATACAAACCATGATGGAATATGAAAATTTGTACAAAATCTATCTGAAAGATCATGGATCAAATCACCAACCTTCCCACTCTTATACATACAACCATTTTCATACTCCCTCCTTACAAAAAGAAAAATCGAACCTTTTCCTTTCTAAATCAGCTAGAAATTTTACCTTTGATAATTCCAAAAATGGCAGCTTCCAAACAAACACAAGACGAAAGGTTGATCGCCAAACCAGGCACATTTACATTCAAAGAATTTGAAGATATGTGTGGCAATACCCTTCTCTCCAGTCATATAAGTGAGAAGATATGAAGATTACAAGGTTTACAGAACCTGCTGGAAGCAGAATTTGTAGAAAGATATGGACTTGGAAGGGCTACTGTAATTTTGGGAAAATATGAAGATGCTGAAGAACTCTCTGTTAACTAGGGTTCCTGGACATAAGATTTTCATCAATGAAGACATGAAATCAATTCAGCTTTCCTGTCTGCCACTCCAATATGAAACTTTTCTTAAGTAGATTTCAGCTTCCAAACAACCAACAGCCGTCAATACACATCTTAAGGACCTCAAAGCTGAATTTGGTCTCCTCAGCAGATGGATCAGCACACATGCCGTCGGACAACACAAAGGGCTAAATAAATTAACTGAAGATGGTATTCACCTGATGAATGTCATTTGGGATGGATTTTATTTCAATTAGGTAGGATATATTTTCAATCAGATCAAGGAGCAACACTTGGCTGAAATATCAAGTGTCAGTAGAGCCCAAGCTAAAGGAAGACAAACTGAGGGAAGATTTCGACTGAAGAAATCACTTAGCTTAGTGATTCAATATTATTTGGAAAGACTCAGAGGTGGGAAGAAGCAAACACAAACTGCTACTACATCTACAATCACCAGACAAATTGCTGCATTTGCAAGTTCAACACAGATAACTTCCCAACCTGAAGGCAATAAGCAAATTGTGTCTCAGCAGAAAGGAATTAAAAGGAAAGCTGAGACACAGGGGGAAAAATCAATTGGATGTTGTTTGTTCCCATGTACTTCAAGTCAGTTAGCACCAACTGAGAGGGAACAACAACTGACAACTGATGTCAGTAAGAAGAAGACCTTGGTTCCTGAGATTTTTTCCCACCTTAAGCAAAAAATATCAGAAAAACAAGTTTTCGTTATGCATGTTGAGCAAGAGGAATAGGTAACTCGGCCACCAAAGGAGTTCATCTTCGATGCTGAAAGGATCGTCAAACTAATGAAGATGAAGCTCAAAACTGAAGATTCTCGTGAAGCTAGTCTACCTAATATAGAAAAACTATTGTTGGAGAAACTGGAAATACAAAATTTGTATGCCTTATTTCCAATGGAAGAGTTTCTCACCAACTGCTATAATAGATTCAAAGAGATAGCTCAGAGAACTGAATCAACCACATCACCTATACCGAAAGAAGTTTTAAAGAAGAAAGATGAGGATAAAGATGATGATTCAATGAAAGAAGCTCCGAAAAGTACAGTTTTGCAGTCAAACACTCAGCTTGAACAACAACAAGAGCAAACTAATACTAAGGCAGAAGAAGTTCCAGTTGGAAATCAGACAACTGACAACAAAGAAGAAGAAGACAGAGCTGATGATAATCTGCAACTGATGATATTTGAATATGCTAGTCAGTCTAATATCCAAAGTAACAGAAGAGGAAGACGCATCTGAGAAGCTTACAATAAAATTGAGCAAAGTACAAGAAGGTTTGAAGATTATGCTCAACCAAAAGGATGATTACAATGGTCTTCTGTCACATATTTCAAGTTACTTAGATTACAGGAAGAAAACTGACGTCTAAGTTAATACTAAGTTGGATACTATCAAGAAATCCACTTCAGATTCAGTTTCAGATATTCACAGTCTCAAGGAAAAATTCGATGTTACAACCATGAAAGATCAAGAAACTCATGCTCAAGCTGAATGGCACATCAACCAATGCATTTAAGGTCTAGAAACTCAGCTCAAAGAATTTCTCACCACCCATAAAGAATATCAGCAGATCAAAAGGCAACACATCAGCTAATCAATTAGTTGTATGATGCCAAAAAGGGGGAAGTAGAGAAAGAAATGCAGAAGTTATGTGAAGAAAAACTGAAGCTTGAAGCTGAATTAACAGAATGGAAGAAATGCAAATCAGTAGCAGATCCTTATGTCAGGGATGTTGTAGAACTCACTGATGAACAACTCATTGCCAAGTACAGTCAACCTGGAGAAAGAATAGCTACTCTGACAATGGATCTATGGATGAAATTTGTTGCTGATTACAATCATGTCAAAACGAAATACAGGCACAAAACTTATGATGAATCGATTGCCTATTTCTTATCTGATGCTCTTCACAATCAGAAAATGGCACATCACAAAAAGATCAAGAGGATTGAAGAAAAAATTCAAAATAAAGACAAGAAAGAACAGCTGAAAGCTGATATTTCAAAATTTGAAGATTACTACAAAGATGAAAGACATCTTCCTAAATTAGTTCTTTGGAGAAAGTGGAAACTTACAAGTCTAGTGGATTATCTTAGAACTTTCAACAAGGAAGATACAAAGATTGAACAAGAATATCGTCTTTACGATAAGGAACAGAAGTTTATCAAAGTTACACGAGGAAATGTTTAGATCTTATTTCAGTTATTATTATCAACTGTGTAACTATTCCAGTTTTTGCAATTTTTTTTAATGAAATCCAGTTTTCAGTTTTACTTTGTTTTGCATTCTTATTATCTTTAAGCTATTCTTTTAAGGTGGTTTTTGGCATCATCAAAAAGGTGGAAAATTTTGGAAATAAAATTTATTTATGATGATGATTCATCTCATTTAAGTATATGTTTGTTTACACCCCATTGATGAAGTGCTGAAGCTAGCTGTTATAGTGGAAAGCTAAAAGATGTCTAGAACTGAATGTATATGTTTTACTGGAGTCTGATAATTGTATAGATTATATCAGACAAGCACTGTAATAGATAGAAGTGTCGTAAAACTGAAAACTAGAAATCATCTACAAAACTGGAACTTAACATAAGAGTGAAGATATACACCTAGAAATGAAGTTCACTCAGAACTGAAGAAGGTAAGTTCACTGAGTGACACATACTTGGTTGGCTTATCTAGAACTGAAGGTTGAGGGAACAAACTCAGTATTTAAAGAACTGAGGGACACAGAATCAGTTAAAGAGAATTGAAGAACCGAGGGTTCAAACTCAGTTATGAAGATTTTAAGCCGTGACTGTAAAGTTAGAATTCAGGTAAGTCTGTGATGGCCTGAACTAACTTTATGGATCTTGAAAGAAGACCTAAGTGTCGTAAGGACAGTGATATATTAGATGATCTGTATATGAAATGGTGTAATCTGATTCCGTCAGATAAAATCAGATAAATAGAGTACTGAAATTTTGAAGAAGAGTAAAAACTCAGTTAATGCTCTAAGTCAGTTAACAAACTGAAAACTGACACACTCAGTATAAAACTGATGAAGAAACTCAGTTTTATAGTTATCCATCCAAGCAACTATAAGTACTTTCGAACGTTATAATTCAAGGATTTTTATTGGATGAAGAACTGACATGTCAGAACGGTCACTGACACCTGACATCTGAAAATATAGACTTTGATACAATTCAAATTTAAGCAAGATGAACGTTAGACCCCACACTATAAATAGAGGACTTGGCATCAAGAATCAAACACCGAATTAACAAGATTACAAGCAATTTTGTGCACAAGTCTAGTTCATTCAAATTGCTATCAATTTATGCGCTCAACAAGATCTTATCTAGAATTTCATCAAGTGTTCAAGCTACATCGATCATATCCAGATTTCGACACAATGAAGAACCACAAGATAGAATCAATTTATTGATTCTCATCCCAACTTTGATTCTTAATCAAAGCTTTAGACTGTGAAGAAATCCGGTCAAGGAGTTGCCAAAGACAGTTGTGACATTTGTAGTCGGGTAGACTGTGTTTGTGGTGGTAGCTGGTGAAGGGGAATTTCAACCCTCTAAGGACTAGTGGCTCAAGAAGTTGAAGAGCAGCAATCCAACATGTTCTTTAGGTGTTTAGATAGTGACACTAGGGATTACTCAAGGACTATCACATGGCAAGAGTGGACTATCATATATGATAGTCCATGACTAATCCCTATTGTCACTATCTAAACAACAAAAGAACCGGTTGGATGACTGCTCTTCAACTGCTTGAACCACTGGTCCTTAGAGGGTTGTATTGCCACTTCACCACCTACCACCACTGACACAGTCTACCCGACTGCATATGTCACATTTGTTCTTGGCAACTCCTTCACCGGATTGCTTCACAGTCTAAACCTTTGATTAAGAATCAAAGTTGGGCTGAGAATCAATAAATTGATTGTTTCTTGTGGTTGTTCAAAGTGTCGAAATCTGGATATGATCGATGTAGCATGAACACTTGAGGAAATTCTAGATAAGATCTTGTTGAGCGCAGATAATGATAGCAATTCTAATGAACTAGACTTGTGCACAAAAATGCTTGTAATCTTGTTAATTCGGTGTTTGATCCTTGATTCCAAGTCCCCTATTTATAGTGTGAGGTCCAACGTTCATCTTGCTTGAATTTGAATTGTATCAACGTCTATATTTTCAGATGTCAGGTGCCAGTGACCGTTCTGACATGTCAGTTCTTCATCCAATAAAAATTCTTGAATTATAACGTTTGAATTTACTTTCAGTTGCTTGGATTGATGACTATAAAATTGAGTTTCCTGATCAATTTTATACTGAGTGTGTCAGTTTTCAGTTTGTTAACTGACTTAGAGCATTAACTGAGTTTTTACTCTTCTTCAAAATTTCAGTACTCTATTTATCTGATTTTATGTGACTGAATCAGATTACACCATTTCTTATAAAAATCATCTAAGATATCATTGTCCTTATGATACTTAGGACTTCTTTCAGGATCCATAAAGTCAGTTCAGGCCATCCCAGACTTACCTAAATTAACTTTACCGTCTCGGCTTAAAATCTTCATAACTGAGCTTGAACCCTCAGTTCTTCAATCTTCTTTAACTGAGCCTGTGTCCCTCAGTTCTTCAAATACTGATTTTGTTCCCTCGGCCTTCAGTTCTAGATAAGCCAACCGAGTCTGTGTCCCTCAGCGAACTTACCTTCTTCAGTCCATAGTGAACTTAAGTTCTAGGTGTACATCTTCAATCTTATGTTAAATTCTACTTTTCTTGATGATTTCCAGTTTTCAGTTTTATGACTCTTTAATCTAGTAAAACTTATACATTCAATTCTAGACGTCTTTTAGCTTTCCGCTATAACAGCTAGTTTCAACACTTCATCAATGGGATGTAAACAAACATATACTTAAATTAGATGAATCATCATCAAAACTAAATTTTATTTCCATCAATTTCCCCCTTTTTGATGATGCCAAAACCCTCCATAAAAGAAAAGCTTAAAGATAATAACAATGCAAAAACAATGTAAAACTGGAAACTAGATTTCATTAAGAATATTGCAAAACTGGAATAGTTACACAGTTGATAATAATAATCGAAATAAGATCTAAACATTTCCTTGTGTAACTTTGATAAACTTTTGTTCCTTATCGTACAGACGATATTCTTGTTCAATCTTTGTGTCTTTCTTGTTGAAAGTTCTGGGATAATCCACTTGACATGTAAGTTTCCACATTCTCCAAAGAACTAACTTAGGAAGATGTCTTTCGTCTTTGTAGTAATCATTAAATTCTGAAATATCGGCTTTCAGTTGTTCTCTCTTGTCTTTAATTTGAAGTTTTTCTTCAATTCTCTTGATCTTCTTGTGATGTGCCATCTTCTGATTGTGAAGAGCATCAGATAAGAAATAGGCAAGAGAATCTTCATAAGTTTTGTGACTATATTTCGTTTTGACATTGTTGTAATCAGCAACAAATTTCATCCATAGATCCATTATCAGAGTAGCTCTTCTTTCTCCAGGTTGACTGTACTGGGCAATGAGCTATTCGTCAGTGAGTTCTACAACATCCTTGACAAAAGGATCTGCTGCTGATTTGCATTTCTTTAATTCTGTCGATTCAGCCTCAAGCTTGAGTTTTTCTTCACATAACTTCAGCTTTTCTTTCTCTACTTCCCCCTTTTTGGCATCATACAACTCATTGATTAGCTGATGTGTTGCCTTCTGATCTGTTGACATATATTTCTGGGAGGTGAGAACTTCGTTAAGATGAGTTTCTAGATCATAAATGCGTTGATTGAAGTGCCATTCAGGTTGAACATGAGTTTCTCGATCTTTCATTATTGAAACTTCAAGTTTTTCCTTGAGACTGAAAATCTCTGAAACTGAATCTGAAGTGGATTTCTTGATAGTATCCAAATTAGTATGAGCTGATACATCAGTTTTCTTCCTGTAATCCAAGTAACTGGAAATATATGACAGAAGACCATTGTAATCATCCTTTTGGTTGAGCATAATCTTCAAACCTTCTTGTACTTTGCTCAATTCTTCTGTTGTAAGCTTCTCAGATGGATCTTCTTCTTCTGTTTCATGGATTTTAGACTGACTAGCATCTTCAATTGTCATCAGTTGCTGATTATTATCAGTTCTGGCTTCTTATTCTTTGTTGTCAGTTGTCTGGTTTCCAACTGGCACTTCTTCTGCCTCAGTATCAGTTTGCTCTGGTTGTTGTTCAAGCTGAGTGTTTGACTGCAAAACTGTACTTTTCTGAGCTTCTTTCCTTGAATCATCATCCTTATCATCATCTTTCTTCTTTAAAACTTCCTTCGGTATAGATGATTTGGTTGATTTAGTTCTCCAAGCTATCTCTTTGAATCTATTGTAGCAGTTGGTGAGAAACTATTCCATTGGATATAAGGCATATAGATTTTGTATTTCTAGTTTCTCCAACAATAGTTTTTCTTCATTCGGTAGAGTAGCTTCACGAGAATCTTCAGTTTTGAGCTTCATCTTCATTAGTTTGACGATCCTTTCAGTATCAAAGATGAACTCCTGTGGTTGCTGAGTTACATGTTCCTCTTGCTCAACATGCATAACGGAAACTTGTTTCTCACATATTTTCTGCTTAAGGTGAGAAACAATTCCAGGAACCAAGGCCTTCAGCTTACTGACTTCAGTTGTCAGTTGTTGTTCCCCCTCAGTTGGTTCCAACTGACTTGAAGTACCTGGGAAAAAACAACGTCCAACTATTTTTCCCCTTGTGTCTCAGCTTTCCTTTTAATTCTTTTCTGCTGAGCAATCTGCTGAGACACAGTTTCCTTAATGGCTTCAGGTTGGGAAGTCTTCGAGGTTTCTTTCCTAGAAAGAGCTTATGCTACACCCGTTGTAGATGAAGCAGCAGTTTGTTTTGCATCCTTCCCACCACTGAGTCTTTCCAAATAATATTGAATCACTAAGCTAAGTGATTTCTTCAGTTGAAATCTTCCCTCAGTTTTCCTTCCTTCAGCTTGGGCTCGGCTGACACTTGCTATTTCAGCCAAGTGTTGCTTCTTGATCTGATTAAAAATATATCCTGTCCAATTGAACTCAAATCCGTCGTAAATGATGTTCATTAGATAAATACCATCTTCAGTTAATTTATTCAGCCCTTTGTGTTGTCCGACGGCATGTCTGCTGATCCATCTGCTGAGAAGACCAAATTCATGTATGAGGTCCTTAAGATGTGTATCGACTGCTACTGGTTGCTTTGAAGCTGAAATCTGCTTAAGAAAAGCTTCATGTTGGAGTGGCATAGAGGCTAGCTCAATTGATTTCACTAGAGGAACTTTGAAACCAAAAAGTTGTCTGAAGATGTCTTCATTGACAAAAATCTTCTGTCCACGAACTCTTGTTAGCAGAGAGTTCTTCAGCATCTTCATATTTTCCCAAAATTGCAGTAGACCTTCATAGTCCATATCTTACTGTATTTCTACTTCTAGCAGGTTTTGTAAACCTTGTAATCTTTCTATTTCTCACTTATATGACTGGAGAGAAGGGTATTGCCACATATCTCTTCAAACTCTTTGAGTGTAAACGTATCAGGTTTGGTGATTAACCTTTCTTCTTGAGTTTGTTTTGAAGCTGCCATTTTTTAAATTGTTTAAGTTAAAATTTCTGGCTAATTGAGAGAGGACAATGTTTGATTTTTCTTTTTGTAAGGAGAGAGTATGAAAATGGTTGTGTATATAAGAGTGGGACGGTTGGTGATTTGATCCACGATCTTTCAGATAGATTTTTTACAACTTTTCAAATTCCATCATGGTTTGTATCACCGATGTGTGTACTATCTGACATTTTGGGGGTATACACGCTACCACTTCGGACAAAAAAACGGCGGTAATCAATTGCGATGTAACTGTTGTCAGTTTTATCCATTCCTTCATTGACTTTCCTTGACTGAGTGTAAGACTGACTGAGTTCAGTTTCAAGGTGTATTCAGTTATGTAAAGACGTCAGTAGTTCAGTTTGAGATTGTTGATGTCAATGACTGATCTATCAATTAAGCTCACCCAGCATGACAAAGATCAATCCCTTTGACGAATCTCTGAGCTTAAACTAACTTAACTGACTTTTATAATCCCCAATTCAGTTCTCTGTTTAGCAAACCTTTCTTTTTCCAGAGGTTTGGTAAAAATGTCAGCTAACTGATCATCAGTTGCAACACAGAGAACTGTGACGTCCTTTTTCTCTACGTGATCCCTTATAAAATGATGTCTCACATCAATGTGCTTGGTCCTTGAGTGCAAAACTGGATTGTCAGTTATAGCTATTGCACTTGTATTATCACACATTAAAGGAATCAATCCCTTTTCTATTCCATAATCTCTTAATGGTTGCCTGATCCATAAAACTTGAGCACAACAGCTCCTAGCTGCTATGTACTCAGCTTCAGCTGTTGATATCGAGATTGAATTTTGCTTTTTCCTGAACCATGACACAAGTCTGTTTCCTAATAATTGACATGTGCCTGAAGTACTTTTTCTTTCCACTTTGCATCCGGCATAGTCTGAGTCTGAGTAGGATATTAGTTTGAATTCTCCTTCCTTTGAGTACCATATCCCAACTCCTTCTGTATCTTTCAAATACTTCAAGGTTCTTTTGATAACAGTAAGATGGATTTCTTTAGGTCTTGTTTGAAATCTGGAACAGACACCAACTGCAAAGGATATATCTAGTCAACTAGCTGTGAGATAAAGTAGACTTCCAATCATTCATCCATAGAGAGCTTGATCCACATCATTGCCATCTTTGTCTTCATCTAATCTGATGTTGGTTCCAATTGGTGTTGCAATGCCAGCTGATTTCTCCATCCCAAACTTCTTGATTTGTTCTCTGGTATACTTGGTTTGGTGAATGAAAATTCCACTGTCCATCTGTTTTACTTGAAAACCAAGAAAGTAATTCAGTTCTCCCATCATGCTCATTTGAAATTTGCCCTACATTAAACTTGCAAATTTCTCACAGAGTTGCTCATTTTTTGATCCAAAAATGATGTCATCCACATATAATTGAACTAGGAGAGTACTTTCTTCAACTTTCATTCTGAATAGGGGTTTATCAATAGTTCCTTTTGTAAAACCATTATCCACCAGAAACTGAGATAGAGTTTCATACCAAGCTCTTGGTGCTTGTTTGAGTCCAGAGAGAGCTTTTCTTAGTCTAAAGAATTTTTCAGTTTGATCTTTAATTTCAAATCCTGGGGGTTGCTGAACATAGACTTCTTCTTCAAGTATCCC
This sequence comes from Gentiana macrophylla, assembly GCA_026214975.1. Lineage (NCBI taxonomy): Eukaryota > Viridiplantae > Streptophyta > Magnoliopsida > Gentianales > Gentianaceae > Gentiana > Gentiana macrophylla. The sequence continues at coordinate 80,047,899 of CM047807.1, read as the reverse complement.
ATTCAGAAATGCACTTTTAACATCCATCTGGTACACTTTCAGTTTCTTGTGGGCTGCAAAGGCAAGAAATAATCTGATTGCCTCCAACCTTGCAACTGGGGCATAAGTTTCATCAAAGTCTATCCCTTCAGCTTGTGAGTAAACTTTTGCTACAAGTCTGACTTTGTTTCTGATAATATTCCCATCTTCATCAAGCTTGTTTCTAAAAACCCATTTAGTTCTGATTATATTGACATGATCTGGCTTGTCAACTAAATCCCAAACTTGATTTCTCTCAAATTCATTGACTTCTTCTTGCATAGCCAAAATCCAATCTGGATCATTCAAAGCTTCTTCAATTTCTTTAGGTTCAGATTGAAACATAAAGCATGATATCATAGCATTTAGTTGGTGTCTTGTTCGAACTCCAGCTTGAAAATCACCTAACACTTGTTCTTCAGGGTGATCTCTCATCCATTGATGTATTGGGGGTTGCATCAACGGGTCTTTATTTTGTTGAGCTGGTTCTTCTTGAGCTTGATCATTTTCAGTTGGATCAGTTTCTTCTTCTTGTTGTTCATTCTGCGAGTTCGATTCTCGGCAAGCGAGGTCGATCCGATCCAAGAATCGAGATCTTAATCTTCGGTATCAATGAAAACTGATTCTGGAGTCTTGTCTGTTTTTGGTTGAGAAACTGGTTTTTCCTTATCTTCAAGTGTATCGCCAGTGAACTTTGGTTCATAAAAAACTACATGTATGGATTTTTCATGCTTGAGTGTTCGCTTGTTTAACACTTTGAAATCTTTACTGACACTTGAGTATCCCAGAAATATTCCTTCATCTGCTTTGGGTTGAAAAACTTTGAGCTGATCCTTACCATTATTGTGAACAAAACACTTGCTTCCAAAGGCATGAAATTATGAGACATTTGTTTTTATTCCTTTCCAAATCTCATAAGGTGTCTTTTCATGTCTATTGTTCATGAGAGCTCGATTCTGAGTATAAAAAGCTATATTTACAACTTTTGCCCAATATCTTTCTGGCTGTTTAGATTCACAGATCATTGTCCTTCCAGCTTCTTTGAGTGTTTTTCTCCTTTCAGCTACTCCATTCTATTCAGGTGTTTATGTAGCTGCAAGCTGGTGTAGTACTCCATTTCTACACAATACTCAATGATTATGTTGCTGAGAAATTCTGTTTCCTTATCTCTAATCTTGACTACTGTAACACTTTTCTGATTTTGGAGTCTCTTGAGAAGTTCTGTAAGTTGTTGCTTGGTTTCACTCTTCTTTGTCAAGAAGATAACCCAAGTATATTTTGAAAATTCATCAACTACCACCACCATGTATTTATTTCCACTAACACTGATTTGCGTAATTGGTCCAAATAGTCCATATGCATCAGTTTTAAAACTCTGTTTGTTGAATGTTGAGACTTAGTCTTGAAACTTGCTTTTGTTTGTTTTCCTTGTTGACATGCATCACACAGGCTGTCTTTCTTGTATGTCATCTCTGGTAGTCCAATCACCAAGTTTTTTTTACTAACAAGTTGATATCATCAAAATTTAGGTGACTCGGTTTCTTGTGGCACAGCCAACTGAGTTTCGACTTGGTATTCGCAATTTAACAACTTTCTGAAACTGCCGTAGACCAATCTACAACATACATGTTCTCTTCCCTTCTTCCGGAAAGAACTACTTGGAAAGCTGTTTCACTGACGACAATGCAGAAATCTTTATCAAAAGTTACTTTGTATCCCATGTCGCAGAATTGACTTGTGCTGAGTAGATTATAGTGAAGTCCTTCCACGTAAGATACATTTTTGTTGTGAGTCCATTTCTGATTAAGTTTCCATAACCTTTTATGTAACCGGGTCTAACTTTACTTCCAAAGTTGACTCTTGGTCTATCTTTAGCTACAAAATCAGTGAGACAGTCCTTGCTCTTTGTCATGTGTCTAGAGCAACCACTATCAAAGTACCAAATATCCTGCAAAACAAATTAAAATGCTTTAGGTACCCAATTCTTTTTGGGTCCATAGTGGTCACTTGTCAGTACAACTCTGGGTACATTTCCATAAGGTTTTCTCTGCAAATTGTTGCACTTATTCCCATATATATAAGCCACACTTCCATAATATCTTTTTCTGGATTGCGTCTCATTTATATGATGTCTCAGGTCTTCTGGTTTAAACTGATTTCCAAAATGTCTTATATTATTAAAAGCTGAATTATAACCATCATTCTTTTTGTACTGAGGTGCAGGTGACCTTTTCTTGAGACTTTTTCGAGAAGGCGGGATAAGTTTTTTCGCTTAGTCTTGGTGAGACTTCGATAAGTTTTTCATGCGGAATGATTGTTCCTATCAGTTTTAGTTGTAGGTTTAGTAAAATTCCAATCATCATCAATGGGGTATAGTCTGCCTTTCCCTCTTGATGTGTGAGTCTTTGAAGATTGACATTCTTAGATTTACTTTGATTAAAAAATTTCTGGTTCTTGACTTGATCAGTTTTTGTAGATATGACAGTTGATCTACCATTTTTGTTTTCTTGAGGTACAGCTGATCTACCTTTTGATTTACCTTTATTGGTAGGTGCAGCTGTCTTCTTAGAAAATTGAATTGTCTTATGTGAGGCTGACTTTACTGGTTTAGTAATTTTCTCTGTCTGTGGAAGTTGCTCAGCTACAAACTTAATACCAGTTTTGATATTAGGTTCAGCAGATTTGCTAGTTTCTTCCTTACAAGATTGCTGTGTATCAAATCCCAAGCCAGTTCTGTCTCTATAAGGCTTTCTAGATTTGAATCGAGTAGCTGAACTTGATTGAGCAAAAGATTCATTTGCTGCTGCTGATGCAGTAGGCTGATACTGATTCTTTCCTTTATCAGTTCTAGTAAGTTTCATCAAGTTTAGTTCATACTTCAATCTTTCAACTTCAAGAATTATGACTTCTTTCTCAGCTTTAATTGATTCATAACCAGCTTGATGGTTACCAGCTTATTCATCAATACGTCTAGTGTTTCTTCTGATTCCAGATTTTTTGGATTGGAGTCAACAGTCGAAGACATGCATTTTGCACGGAAATCTGAGCAGAGGAATATTTAGAGTTAGATTCACTTAATTCATTTGGATCCTCCATATGAGCCATTAGAGCTGTGTCATATGATAATCTTTCAGTGCCAGCTTCATAGTCTGACTCATATCCGGGTAAAAGTGCTCTTCTGCCAGTTCTTCATTACAGAGTATTCTTACCAGTTAGCTCTGGACATTCAGATTTGTAGTGTCCAGGCTTTTTACAGTTGAAGCAGAGATATTCATCGTCTTTCCTCTTTTCAGGAGTCTTCTTGATAATCTTCTAAGTGACTAGATGTCCACTCTTGATTCTTTGAATTCAATTCATCATTAGAGCCAACTGCTCATCCATCTCATCCAATTGCTGAAGATTGTTTGATGAGGCTTCTTGATTTTCATTTGAGGTTGCTGCGAAGGCTGTTGTTTTAGGTTCTTCTAGAGCCTTGATTATTGTAGATGTACTTGTGAAATCTTCGCTGAATTTATAAGCTTTTAGGCCTGAAATGATTTTGAAGGAATCTTCTATGTCAAGTCTTCTAGATTCTTCCATTGCCGTGAACTTCATCTTCCAGCACATGGGTAAGGCCTTCAATATTCTTGTGTTGATTTCTTTCTTGGTATACTCAATCTTTAGTAAGGCCAGTTCATCCATTATAGCACTGAATATTGTTTCCATTCGATCAACATTATCACCTGACTTCATCTTGAAATTCTCATACTTTTGTTTTGCTACTGAGATCTGATGGAGACAGTTCCTTCACAAACCAATTGAAGTTTCTCCCATATTTCTTTTGTAGTGGTGCAATCCTTGACCTTCAAATACATGTTGCTGTCAAGAATTCTGAGTATGATATCCATGGCAACATTCTTCAGGTTGTTTCTCTTTCGGTCATCACTGGTCCAATCGCTTTTGGGTTTTGGAACTCTAACTTGTTAACCATTGACAGTTTGCATGTGAGTATTCTGGATAAGTCCATCAGTGAGTACATCAATCATCTCATCATGAGAAGATGCTAGAAAATCCTGCAAACGACGTTTGAATTCATAAAATATGTCCGTGTTGCACATTAGCATATGTCTGACATACTGATAGTTATCCATTGTGAGAGTGAGTGAAGACTGGATTATACAAAGACTGGAAATTGAAAGACTGGGCTTTTTCAGGAGATCAACTAGAGGAGATAATTAGAGCAAGTGAGTTTTCAACACTAACTTGTTAAAGGACACTGCTCCGATACCAATTATTGGTCCCTTGGAAAGGCTAACACAAGATTATAGGGGGGTGAATAAACTTGTCACCAAAAACTAGATTATCACTATTAAGGTTCAGTTTTAACTTGTGTGGAGTTAAGCTGACAAAGCTGAGTTTAGGTAAAACTGACTTATGACAAAACTGAGTCAACTGGCAGCGTATATAAGTTCTAGCCAATATCTGGATCTTGTTGATTCTGTTAGAAAAAGCTGAGTATGCAAAACTAAATTTTGATGAATGTTAGTTTGTGTACTGTGTATGCTTATAACAATCAGTTTTAGTATTCTTTTAACAAATATAAATGGTGTAAAAATAAGTAAATGCGTAAAGTATGTAGAACAAGAATTATAGTGGTTCCTGGTGGTGTAATCCTGTCAGTCCACTCTGCCCCTATGATGTAGGAGGATAATTGCACTAGAACTCCTTGAGGTATGCTGTTACAAAAAGTCCTATATGATAGTCCTTGACTAATCCCTAGTGTCACTATCTAAAAATCTAAAGAACAGGTTGTGTTGGTCCCTTGGAAAGGCTAACACAAGTTTATAGGGGGGGGGTGAATTAACTTGTCCCTAAAACTGGATTTAAATCAAATTAAGGTTCAGTTAAACTTGTGTGGAGTTAAGCTAACTAAGCTGAGTTTATGTCAAACTGACTTAAGCTTGAAACTGAGTCAACCGGCAGCGGATTAAGTTCTAGCCTTTTTCTTGATCTTGTTATTCTCTGTGAAAACTGAGTGTAGTAAACTGAATTATGATGAATGTCAGTTTGTGAACTGTGAAGTGTATAACAATCAATTATCAAAATGCTGTAAATAAATGTTGAATAAATGAGTAAGTACGTAAAGTAAATAAGGCAAATATTATAGAGGTTCCAGGTGGTGTAATCCTATACGTCCTCTCTTCCCCTGTGGTGCGGAGGAAAATTCCACTAGAACTTCTTGAGGTGAACTGTTACAAAAAGTCCTAAACAATAGTCCTTTGCTAATCCCTAGCGTCACTATTTAAACAGTTGTAGAACAGGTAGAATTGCTGCTCTTCAATTGCTTTAACACTGGTCCTTAGAGGGTTGAATTGCCTCTTCACCAGCTACCACCACAAACACAGTCTACCCGAATGCTTGTCACAACTGTCCTTGGCGAAACCTTCCCGGTTTGCTTCACAGTCTAAAAAATAAGATGTAGTATCAAAGTTGGGCTGAGAATCAATAAATTGACTCTTGTTTGTGGTTCTTCAAAGTGTATGATTCTTGATAAAATCTATGTTGCTTGAACACTTGAAGAATTTCTAGATATGATCTTGTTATAGCGCAAAGATGATAGCAATTCGAATGATTAATGCACACTATAATCTTATTATTGTGATATCTTGTATATCATATATATCATATGTGTATTTTAATCCTTGGTGCAAAGTCCTCTATTTGTAGTATGAGGTCCAACGTTCATCTGGTTTCAATTCGAATTGTATCAACGTCTATTTTGTAACGGCTATATTTTCTGACCGTTCTGATGTGTCAGTATTTCATCCAATAAAATTGCTTCCTTTATAACGTTCAACTGTACTATCAGTTTGTTTGATGACTGACATATAAAACTGAGTTTCCTTATCAGTTTTATGCTGAGTTTATCACTTGTCAGTTTCTTGACAGACTTGGAGCATTAACTGAGATTTTACTCTTCTTCAAATATCAGTACTCCAGTTTCATCTGATTATAATTGACTTAATCAGAGTACACCATGACACATTATCATCTAAGAACACATTGTCCTTATGATTCTTAAGTCTTCATACAAGATCCATAAAGTCAGTTCAGGTCACCACAATCTTGCCTGAAGTCTAACTTTATAGTCTCAACTTGTAATCTTCATAACTGAGTTTGAACCCTCAGATATTCAATCTTCTATAACTGAGTCTGTGACCCTCAGTTCATCAACTTCTAGATAAGCCAACTGAGTCTGTGTCCCTCAGCGAACTTACCTTCTTCAGTTTCTTGTAGGTGTATTCTGAGTCAGTTTGTTTATCTTGATGATTTCCAGTTTTCTGAATGATTTCTAGTTTTTCAGTTTTACGACACACTAACTGTTACAGTGCTTGTCTGATGTAACTTATACAAATATCAGACTCTAGTAAAACCTATACATTCAGTTCTAGACATCTTTTAGCTTTTCACTATAACAGCTGGTTTCAGCACTTCATCAATGGGATTAAGATAATACTTTGAACAAATATGATGAATTATCATCAAAACATAAATTTTATTTCCAACAATTTCCCCCTTTTTGATGATGCCAAAACTCTCCCTAAAACAAAAGCTTCAAGATCAATACAATGTAAAACTGTAAATCTGGATTTCATTAGAATGAACAAAAACTGGAATAGTTACATTTTTGTTCAAAATAGTGTAACTAGATACTAAGTTTTCTTCTGTTTGTATGACTGGATCAAATTTTCTTGCTTTGTCATACATACTAAAATCATTTTCTACCTTGGAGTCTATCTTTGAAAAGGTCTTGTTGTAGTCAACTTGACTACCTTCTTTCCATCTTCTCCACTGAAATAGCTTTGGCAAGTCTGATTCTTTCAAGTAGTAATTTTCAAATTCTACTACATCTGCTTTCATTTGTTCAGTCTTGTCATTAATCTTCAGTTTATCATCAATCCTCTGATTCTTCTTATACTGTGCCATTTTCTGCTTTGAGAATAAATCAGATAAAAAGTAGTTCAAGGATTCTTCAGTTGTCCTGTCCTTGTACTTAGCTTTGATAGGATTGTGATCATTGGTAAACTTCATCCATAGATCCTTTGTTAGAGTAACTTTTCTGTCTCCAGGTTGACTGTACTTTTCAATAAGCTGTTCGTCAGTTAGTTCTTTCCTTAAGAACTTAGGATCTGATTTGTATCTTTGTAATTCATCTTCAAGTCGCTTCATTTCTCCAAGTAACTTCAGCTTCCCCTTTTTTGGCTTCATATAACTGATCTACCAGGGCATGGGTTGCTTTTTGATCTTCTGAGATCTGTCGCTGAGAAGCAAGTACTTCCTTAAGCTGAGTTTCTAACCCATAGATATGCTGATTCATTTGCCAGTGAGCCTGTGCATGTGTTTCCCTATCTATTGCGGTTGAGTCTTCAAGTTTTTGTTTGAGTAACACAATTTCTGAAGCAGAACTTGAACTTGACTTGTGGATCATCTCTAGTCTTGCATGAACTGAAACATCTATTCTAGTTCTGTAGTCGAGATATCCAGAAATGTTTGATAGAAGATCATTTTGTGCATCCTTGTTACTAAGCACAATCTTGAAATTTTCATGAACTATTGCCAATTCATCCTTTGTGAGGATGTCAGAAGGATCATAAGTATCTTCTATTAGATCCTTAAGTTGAGTATTATCTTCAATAATCTTCAGTTGTTGATTAGTAGTTCCATCAGCTGCTTCCTGATTGTCAGTTGTCTGATCTCCAACTGGCAATCCTTCTTGTTGAGGTACAGTTTGCGTTGCTGGAGGTTGGGGTTGAGTTTTCGTTTGCAAAACTGTAGTCTCATCAGCTTCTTTTCTTGATTCATCATCTTTATCATCATCTTTATCCTTTGTAGTATCTTTGGATAATGTGGCTGATTCTCTTCTTTTTGCTAGTTCAGTGAATCTTTTGAAACAATTGTCAAGAAATTCCGAAATAGGAATCAAAGTATATAGATCTCTAACTTACAATTTCTCCAAGAGTAGTTTATCTTCAGTCTGTAGACTGACATCTCGAGAATCCTCTGGTTTAAGCATCATCTTCATCAGCTTGATGATTCTATCGGCATCAAAAACTGGTGCTGATTGCTGATCTGAATGATGATATAACTGAGAAGTGTGGTTAGTAGTGATATTTTCTTGTATAACTTCAATTGTCAGTTGTTGTTGTTGTTGTTCCCCCTCAGTTGGTGCTTTCTCTGTTGAGATTTCTGGGTACAAGCATCTTACAACTGATCTTACTTCAGCTGATTCAACTTTTCACTTGATTCCCTCGTGTTCGAGTTTTCTTTGAGACACGCGTTTCTTTGACTCGCTTCAGGTTGGGAAGTTGTTCCTGCGATTTCCTTTGTAACTGCAGATTGCCTTGTTTGCTTCCCTTCCTTGATTCTTTCTAAGTAAAACTGAATGATTCCACTAAGTGTCTTCTTCAGTCGGAATCTGTCAACAATCACTTGACCTTCGGCTTGAGCCCTTTTTACAATGTCTAATTCAGCTAAATGTTGTCTCTTGAATTGATTGACAATATAACCTGCCCAATTGAATTCTATTCCATCCCAGATTATATTCATGAGATAAATATTTTCTTCTGACAATATACTGATGCCTTTTGATTTTCCAATGACATGCTTGCTGAGCCATCTGCTGAGGTGTCCAAATTATTGCTTGATTTTGTCTACATGAATACCAGGTTCGATTAGTTCTGTAGAAAAAGTAATCTACTGAAGAAAAGCTTCTCTTTTTAATGGTAGAGTAGTCCCATATGTTGTTGTCATAGTTGAATTTGTGAGGCCAAAGAGTGTCCTTATGACGCTTTCATTGAGCACAATGCGATCACCACGAACTTTGGTCATCAGAGAGTCTCGTACCAAACGCATATTTTGCCAAAATTGCAAAATTCCTTCTACATCACGTTCTTCTTTGAACTTAACTTCCAGAATGTTTCTCAAGCCGGGTTGTTTCTCAATTTTATCACATACCCAGCTTGCTAAAAGAGTGTTTTGACACATAGCTTCATACATTTCGAATGTCAGTTCATCTAACTCTGTTATTAATCTTTCTTGTTTTGATTTTGCTGAATTGGCCATGTTTGGGTGTGAACACAAAAGTTGATTTTTGAGAAGAAAGGGATTTTGAGGAGTCTGTTTTGTTTTCAGGATTTTGAAAAATAATGTGAATGGAAGTGGAATTAATAGCTAGAAACTTCTGGCGGTTGAGTAGTACAACCTTTCAAATTCCATGATGGTTTTGGGTAACCGATACATGTACTGTTCTGACAAACGTGGGGTGTACACGTGAAATTCTGACAAAAGGAACTGCGGTAATTTAATGCGATATAACTGTTGTCGCTTTTATCTTGTCAACCTTTGACTTGAATTGACTGGAATAAAAACTGAGACTGAAGTCAGTTTGAAGATGTAACTTTCAGTTTCAGAAAATTATCCAATTTCAGTTTCAGTTGATCAGTTTGAAATTTTTGATGTCAATGACTAGTCTGTTAAGTGAGCGCACCCATCATAACAAAGATTAATCCCCTTGACGAATTTCTGGCTTAACTGATTTCAACTGACTTTAATTATCCCTAATTCAGTTCTCAGTTTGGCAAATCTGTCTATGTCCAATGGCTTTGTAAAGATATCTGCCAAATGGTCTTCAGTAGGTACATAATGAACTGTGATATATTTCTTCTCCGCATGATCTCTTATGAAGTGGTGACGCACGTCTATGTGCTTTGTCCTTGAGTGTAAAACTAGATTATTATGGAAATCATTCCTTCTTCTATCCCATAATCCCTTAATTGCTGCCTATATCATTGTGATTCTCTGCACCCTCATTTACTAAGCGAGATAAATGATCAGCCACAATATTCTCACTACCTTTCTTATCTTTAATCACAAGGTCAAACTCTTGTAAAATCAGAATCCATCGAAGTAACCTTGGTTTTGCATCTGCTTTGTCCATAAGGTAGCGTAGGGCTGCATGATCGGTCCATACAACAACTTGAGACCCTAGAAGATAACTTCTAAACTTGTCAATGGCAAAAACAACGGCTAAGAATTCCTTCTCAGTTGTGGTATAATTGCATTGAGCCGGGTTCAAGGTGCGGCTCACATAATAAATGGGCCTGAACCTTTTATCAACTCTTTGACCTAAAACTGCGCCTACGGCGTAATTAGAGGCATCGCACATAAACTCGAAAGGCTTGGTCCAGTCAGGTGCAACTAAAATAGGGGCACTGATAAGCTTGTCTTTCAGACAATTGAAATCTTCTTTGCACTTCGCATCGAACAAGAAATCTACATCATCTTTCAAAAGATTTGATAAAGGCTTGGCGATGGTAGAAAAATCTTTAATGAAACGCTTTGTAGGAAGCCAACATGACCTAGAAAACCTCGTACCTCTTTCACTTTGTCTTTAGGTACGTCATCCTTTCAATGGCTTCGACCTTAGCCTTATCAACTTGAATACCAGCATTGGACACCTTATGTCCCAAAACGATTCCTTCGTCTACTAGAAAATGGCATTTTTCCCAGTTAAGCACCAGATTTTTCTCAACACACCGTTGGAGTACCATATCTAGATTCTTTAAGATTTCATCAAAGCTATGGCCGTAGACTGAGAAGTCATCCATTAAGACCTCCATGCATTGCTCCACAAGTCCATCAAAAATGGCTAACATGCACCGTTGAAAAGTCGCGGGTGCATTGCATAGGCCGAATGGCATTCTGCGAAAAGCAAAAGTACCAGATGGACACGTAAAAGTTGTCTTCTCTTGGTCACTAGGATCAATGGCTATCTGGAAGTAGCCAGAATAGCCATCAAGGAAACAATAATACTTATGACCACTCAGTCGTTCAATAATCTGGTCAATGAAGGGTAGGGGAAAGTGGTCCTTGGCAGTAACCTCATTAAGTCTACGATAGTCAATACGGACTCTGTAGCCTGTCACGAGTCGTAAGGCAACTTCCTCCCCTTTTTCATTCTTTTCGACTGTGATTCCGCCCTTCTTTGGCACAAATTGAGTAGGGCTGACCCACTCGCTATCGGTGATTGCATAGATGATGCCCATGTCAAGCCACTTTATCACTTCTTTCTTGACAACCTCCCCTGATATGCGGATTCAACCTTCTCTCGAGGTTGTCTAACCTTTAGCTCCCTCCTCCATTCGGATTTTATGCATGCATACATCCGGGGTGATTCCTCGGATATCACCCACTTGCCATCCGAACGCGAGGATATTCTTTTTAAGCACTTTATCACTGTGCTTCTTGCTCGTGGTCGAGCTTCAAGAAATGATCAAAGGCAATTTATCTCCATCCTTAAGAAAGATATACTTAAGGTGTTTCGGAAGCGGTTTGAGCTCTAAATCGATGAGTGGTTGCTCAATACTAGAATTTAACGGGCCACCTTTCTCTTTATGAGCTTGGAGTGGTTGACTAAAGAATAACTCATCTTCCCGAGGCTCAACCCCGTAGAAGGTCTTGGATCAAATCATCCATCGAATCCTCCGGTCAACACTTGCTTCCCTTTTCTTGTGATCGATCATTTTTCTTAACTCTTCATCTTTAAGCTCTTCTGCCAGCTCTTCCCAATCATCTACTTCCCAATGAGTAGTCTCTCTCCAAAAATCTACCTCGTCCCAACTACCCATGAGCTTCTTCTTCACCAGGATGAAATCTTCCCGACTCGATTCTTTGAGATCATCGTTTGTTCTTTGGGCATCTCCATGCTTCTAACTCACTAACAGGCTCGGTGTGAGCGAGTGAAGATGACTCGTCCAATGCCTACGGCTTGAAATGAATTAGAAGATGGTCCGCAGTCAGCTTGATCTTCAATATCCATGACTTCAAAAACACCTATCTCTGTCAACTCCTCTGCTTCTTCAGAGTAGGCATCTTTTTCATCCTCGTAAATTGCTTCAACAAACGATATTTCATCAGTTATGGTTCTTTCAGGACTTGTCCCTCGTGTGAAGGTGACGGATGTGTCATCGACTCTAAGAGTAATCTGTCATTTGTAGAAGTCGATGAGAGCGTTAGAAGTGTCTAAAAAGGTTCGGCCTAGAATTAGAGGCATCTCCATATCAGGTGGATAGTCTAGAATAACCCTGTCGGTAGGGAAGACTAAATGTTCAACTTGAAGGAGAACATTAGCTACACAACCGGCTGCAGACCGGCTAGATCTGTCTACCATCTGAAGAGAAATCGGGCGTTCCCGCATCCTTTTATCTAACCCGAGCTTTTTGCATACGTTTAATGGCATCACATTAATAAAGGCCCCTGAGTCGCATAAGACATTTTCGAACAAATGGCCTTCGATCTCACAGAGATTGAAGGTCTCGCCAGTGGTCACCTCGCTTAATAAATGACTTTTCGTGAAACCATCGCGCAATCTTCGCAGTAGCACTTCTTCACCATCCCTCAAGCTTTCTCTTACCCACATGTAATTCTTTAAGATACTTAGAGCATTTAGGCATTTGGTTAATACCTCGGCTAAGGTCATACTAACTTGAGTGTCTCTAAGCATCCTCTCACTCCAAAGATACCGCTTGTCATTAGTGAGGGCTTTCTTTCCTTTTGGTGGATAAGGAAGGGCTTTTATCATTCCTCGTAGCTTGATTATTTATCACCTCATCCTCCTTATCCTTCCATCTTACGAACTTTTCTTCCTTTTTCTTAGTCAGGGGTACCGCCCCTTGACTTTCCTTTCTTTCCTCATCATCAGAATTATTTTCGTCCTCCGAAGAATTGTCACTAAGCTCCTCATCGTTGCTTTCTTCGCCATGTGGTTTCTGATTTCCCCCTCCTGAACTCATGGCGTCAGGAGGGGCTACTCGTTTCCCGACATCTTGCCGGGTCCAGCCTTTTTACCACTTCTCAACGTTACTTCATTGAGCTCTTCTTCCTGTCCATACTCCCATTGTGGTGTAATGGCAGTGCAAACATTCACATCAGCTTTTGGGTTTCTCTCGGTATAACTCGGAAGTTTACCGTGAGGTCTGCTTGCTTGCTGGTCTGCCATCTGACCAACTTGTCTCTCAATAGCTTTAACGCTAGTAGACAAGGTCTTCACCATGTCTACCAGCTCATCGAATTTGTGTTGAGGGACACATGAGGTGGTATGATTTTGAGTTTGGTTCCATCCACCCTGCGGCCTTTGGGAGTTAGGAGCTGTCCTTTGATAGTTTGAGTTGAAAGAATTCGAATTTGAAGGGCCAGGTGGTAACTTGGCTTGATTGAAGTTTTGTCATTGAAATCCTGAGTAGTTCTGGCTTTGATTGAAGTTTCGGAAGGGTTGGTTTTGATTATCCATTAGATGTATTTCTTCCGTCATCTCCGTCCCTACCTGCATTCCAAGATCAAGGGTGCGCGTCGAAGATTGGCCACCGCTTGCTTATCAATTCCATCTCGAGCAACCAACGACTTTGTATCGGGATCGCTTGCGTACCTTCTTTCTTAACAACATTGGCCTTCTTGGGAGTCGACCACATATTGTTCTTGGCGATGGTCTCAGCTACTCTGTAGGCAGTCTCATCACCTCCCCCTAAGAAGGATCCATGAGCTGTGGAGTCAAGATAGTCTCTATTAGGTTGAGAGACACCTCTATAGAAACGATTCCAAAGAACTCATGTCTGTCATATCCGTGATTGGGGCATTTCCTCATCAAGAGATTCAATCTCTCCCAAGCTTTGCCAACAGCCTCATCCTCCAATTGCTCAAACGTAGCTATTTCCCGTTTCATCTCCATAATCTTGCCTCGGTGAAACCCACTTAAGAGCGAAGGCTCTTTTGACATCATTCCATGTATGGAGAGAATGATGTGCCAACGATTTAAACCACCGACTTGCTTCACCTTTCAAAGCAAAAGGAAATAGCTTTAACTTGACTATCTCGTAATCAACACCAGGATAATGGCTCGCATCATGATTTGTACGAATATGGACAAGAAGTCGTGTGGATCTTCCCGAGCAAAGTACCATGGAAAGAGCTATTCGAACCAGAGCAACTACTCCGTTCTTTAGATCAAAGTTCACTCCTCCCATGTCGGGAGGACGAATAGGTCTATGCCCCTCGAGAAAGTATTGATTTAGATATGGGGTGTAGGGTCCCTGGTTCGATTGATTAAGCGGGTTCGCGCGAAATTGTTGAAGTTGTTGATTTATGCACTTGTTTGTTGATTCTGCTTTGTTGCTGCTCAGAGCTTGCATTTGTTGCGAATTAGAGCTAATTGAGCTTGAGGGTGCGGATTTGGATTAGGAGGATTTTGGCTGGATCTTGATCTCGCCATGGCGCCAAGATCGGGAAGAAGTCTCCTTCTTAGGATAGATCGTTCGTGTTCAGGATCGAAGATCGAAGTCCCTTCTTACTTCTCGTTTGCATAAACCGTAAGAAAAGAAAGGAAAAAAATCAACCTAGGGTTGATTAGAACAAAGTTTAGAAAAGGTTTGATGGTTTAGAGGAGAAAAGAAAAGAGAAGAGAAGAGAAGATAGAAAGAAGTGATGATTGAACAGATCGAATCTGGCGCCCGGTGTTAGTGGACGTTCGTTTGTGAGTGAACGCTGCGTTCAGATTTATGAACGGTCGTTCGGGGGAACAGGATTGAAGTGGACGGGCGTTCAAGTTATTAAACACTCGTCCAGACTTCGAAAATCTAAAACTAAGGCTTAAAACTTAAAAACGAAATAGAAATAATTAAGGAAACTAAAAAGAACGTACGGAAATAAATAAAGGCTAATCTAAAATTACGAAAAAACAAATCTAAAATTATAGAAACTAATATAACTATCAAAAATTAAAGAAAATAATTGAAGGAAAATAAAATTAAATAAAACAAGGTAAAACGAAAACAAAAATAAACGTAATTCTAAAATTTAGACATACGAATTAAAATTAGAATCGATATAAAATTTTATACCTAAAAGAATCCGACAACCGTTACCGATTCCCCGGCAACGGCGCCAAAAACTTGTTCAGTAAAAAACTAGTTTTAAAATTTATAAACCGAAACACCCCAAGTATAAGGATCTGTAGTAAAGGATGTTAACGGGTCGTCCTAAGGGAATGGAATGTTTATCGAATTCAAGTATAAACCTATATCGATTATGTCACAATTCTCTATCTAAACTAAGGCTGAAACTAACTAAAACCTAAACCTAAGAATTAAAACTAAAACAGGAATGAAAACAGCTTAGAAAATAGAAACAGAAAGATGGACGAGCGTTCACTAAAGTGAACGAGCGTCTGAAAGCTTAATCTAATGGACGTTCGTTCGATATTTCGGACGAGCGTCTAACTACGAACATAAACAGAAAAGTGCAGGAAAACAGCAGGAAATTAGGGTTTATAAAACTAGAACTTAAACTAAACTTAATCTAAACGATTTGATTCAAACAATTAAAGGAAAACACAGCGAGGAAACGAATCCACCCATCAACAAACAACCCCCAACTAGATGGTGATCTAAAGACAGTTTTTAGTAGTGATTTTTCACGAATTCGATAAAATATCTTCAATCAAATTTCTAAGGTTTCGTTTATCTTTTCAAACAAACTAAACATACAATCAAAACGAAATCACGAGATTGTTTCCAAGCTTTTTACTCAACTAAACATGCTTAATCTCTTACAACATGATTAGATGCATTACTTTGAATGAAATCAAACTTAAATAACATACTTTCATATATTGATTCAAGCATCAATTAAACATAGATCGTTTCATCAAATCTTAATTCAACAAAACTTAAACAATACAAAACAGATCCAAAGTAATGAAAAACTATGAAATAAACTCACTACACATCAAGTATCGAACTCCTCTAGTTGGTTTTGTTGTTGATAAGCTTCCTCCGTCGACTCACTGCAAGGTTTCTAGCCAACAATCATATTGGAGAAGATTGTTGGATTGGAGATTTGCATCTCTGTGTAAAAGTGGTTTTGGGGCGCAGCTTTTTTGTGAAAATTGCGGCTATGAAAAGGTATGAAATTAGGGTTGGGGCTGTTGCTGTATTTATAGAGTGCTAAGTCGGTTAGGGTTTAAGTCGGCACCGGACGCTCGTTTGAACAACCAGACGCCCGTCCAGAATGCCTGGACGGAGCATGAACGTGCGTTTGGCTTCTGTCTGAAGACTCTGAATGTAAAATACGATTATGGACGCTGCATGGACGCCAGTTCACTTCTGGACGCTCGTCCAAGATCAGTGGACGCCCGTCTAGAATGGACGGGATGCAGACGCTCGTTTGCAATGCTTAAGATCGGATCTCTTCATCTTTATCCATTTTCTTCAAGCCAATTCCAACTCTATCTTGAATAATTCGACTTGAGCTTCATTTATCCTCTTTAGCACTTGAAATTCAGCCTCCTAAAGGATAAATAAACATTGCAAAATGTAATAAAACTCAAATAATAATAATTCCATTAATTTAACACATAAAATAACCAATTTTGCAAATAACCATACTAAAATCATCCTTACTAAATAATTACACTTAAACCCTTAATTCTCATGTAAATATGCAAATGTGGGGAAATAATAATGAAATATAACCCTTAAAAATCATATAAATATGGCCTTAACAGCCTACTGACTTAACTGTCTCCTAGTCAGCTTTCCGTTTGATTCCTTTGTGTTTAGCTACCTGCTAAGACATAGTCTTCTTCTTTTCTCCAGGCTGAGAAGCCTTTTCTTTCCTAGAATGGACTATAGCTACATCTCCAGTTGATGTAACCATTCTTTGTATACATCCACCGGCAGTTTGTTCTGCTGCATTACCTGCCTTTAGTCTTTCCAAATAGTATTAAATGACTGAACTAAGTGTCATTTTCAGTCGAAATCATCCAACTCTTTCTCTACCTTCAGCTTGAGCTCTTCGAACACTTTCTAACTCAGATAAGTGTTGCTACTTTAGCTGATTGAACACATAACCTGCCCAATTGAACTGAAATTCATCCTAGATTATGTTTATTATAAAATTGTTGTCTTCAGATAACTTGGCTATTCCTTTGTATTGGCCAATGATGTGTCTGCTGATCAATTTGTTGAGGAGTCCAAATTCTGGTTTCAGATCGTCGAAATGAGTACCAACAGTTGTTGGTTCCATATTTAAAGAGATTTATCTGAGAAAGGCGCTCATTTGGAGTGGTAAGCAACTCAAATCTATTGATTTCACAACTGATTCCTTGAAATCAAATAGCAACCTGATGACCTGTTCATTAACAATGATTCTTTTACCTCAAACATTTGTGATTAGGGAGTTCCTTATCAATCTCGTGTTCTCCCAGAACTTTAGAATCCCTTCTAAATCACGTTCTTCTTGGAAATTAACTTCCAAGATATCTCTCAATCATGGCTGACATTCGATCTTCTCGTAAATATGACTTGCTAAAAGTGTGTTGTTGAAAAGGTCTTCATACCATCTAACTCAGTAATGAGCCTTTCTTCTTGTGTTTTCTTTGAGGCTGCCATTAAAATTTCCAGAGATTTGAAGAGAAAATAATAAAGGTGGAAAATTTTGGATTTGGAACAAAAAGATTAGATTTTTCTTGTGTGTGTGAACAGATATGCAAAACAGGGTAGATATATAGGTGGGTTGGAAGACGGTTTAGTGAGTGGGTAAATGATTTTGTGGGGATCTAGTACAATCCTTTCACATTCCTAACGCTTTTGTGTAACCGATGCATGTACTGTCTTGACAGTAGTGGGTGTGTACAAGCAACAAGTTCTAACAAACGGTAGGAATTAAATGTGATGTAACCGATGTGGGTTCAGTCCAATAAACTGATACTAGAGGTTTGTTTTTAGTAAACTTTCAGTTTCGTCAAATTTTTCAGTTTCAGTTGGTCAGTTTGAAATTGTTGATGTCAATGACTGGTCTATTATGTGAGCGCACCCAGCATTACAAAGATCAATCCCCTTGACGAATCTCAGGCTTAAACTGACTTAACTGACTTTGATTATACCCAACTCAGTTCTCAGTTTGGCAAATCTTTCTTTGTCCAATGGCATAGTGAAGATATCTGCCAACAGATCTTCAGTAGGTACATGTTGGTCCCTTAGAAAGGCTAACACAAGTTTAGAGGGGGGGGTGAATAAATTTGTCATCAAAAACTAATCTCGGTGGAAAAGCTCAGAGGCGAGTTTCTCGAAACTCAAACTGTTTCTTCAATTCAGTTTTGTTCCTGTCCCTTAACTTGTGCGGAGTTCAATTAGCTCAACTGAATATAAGTCAATGTTGACTTATATTTAGTCTTGTTAAACTTGCCAGCGGATAAAACTAGCCTTTAGTGCAATAGATGTGTCGATTAAGTTCTAAGACTCTATGTATCGATTCCAGGTCTTGACTCAGTTTCTAGTGTTTGCAGAGTGATAATGCAATAAATAAAACAAACACAAATGCATAAAGTAAATCAACACAAGATTTGTTTATGGAAGTTCCGGGTGGTGTAATCCCGTACGTCTCCCCTTCTCCTATGGCATAGGAGGTATCACTAGAATAATGAGATAACCGTTACAAAATACTAGCACAATGACAGTCCTTCACGACACCCTAGTTTCACTATCTACACAAGATGAAGAAAGGTGAGATTGTTCCCTTCATCCTGCACACTGATCTTTCGGAGGTGGAATTGCTCCTTCACCAGCTCACCACTAATACCAACACACAGTCCTCGATCGCACTAATATTGTGGCAACTAAGTTGCAACTGTATGAAGAAAGGTTGAATTGCTCCCTTCAAACTATGCACAGCCAACCCTTTTTCACAAAGGTTAGGTTTAGAATTAATCAAGGATTAATTCAGTGAGCTGTCTGATTCTTCTGGATCTGACTTTGTAGCTCCAAGATGCCTTCTTTCCCCCTCAATGGGTTACTGGATCTTTCTTTGAAGTCTTCAAGGCAATTCCGTTGGCTTCCCCTTTTTCTAGATATATCTGATCTGATTTTGTGGATCCGGATTTGGATCTTTGAATATATGCTTGTAAAGCTCTTTTTCTAATCCTCCTCTCTGTCTCTGTTTTTTTAAGTGATTCTCTTGTGTATTTATAAGGGTGATGTAACGGTCACTAGCTCTTGTAGCCGTTACACTTGTCGTTTAGCCAACGTTCACATGTACGATCTTTTGTCGTATACTATGTTTAAATTTAACAAGGCCTTAACCCAGTTTTCTACTCTTCTTCAAAACTGAGTACCTTGTATACTTAATATCTGACTTCAATTGACTAAGTCAGAGTACACCAATCAGTTTCTTCTTATCCAGGTAACTGATAATCTTTGTCCTTAATATTATTCAGTTTTACATGAGATATAACTCAGTTTCAGGTCACCACAGATTTGCCTGAATCCTGACTTATAGTCACGACTTAATCAGCTTCTAAATGAGTTTGCCACCTCAGTTCTTCAGTTTTCTGTAACTGAGTTTGTGTCCCTCAGTTCTTCAGTCTTCTAGATAAGCCAACTGAGTCTGTGTCCCTCAGCGAACTTATCTTCTTTAGTTCTAGCATAACTGAGTTTGAACCCTCAGTTCTTCATGTGCATATTCAGTTTTCTAGCTATAACTCAGTTTTCTTGTTGTGACTCAGCTGTTTGCCTAGTTCCTATTCTATTACAATGCTTGTCTGAAACAACCTATACAAAGTTCAGACTCTAGATAGAACTTATACATTTATCTCTAGACCATTTCTTGCTTCTTCTTTCATTATGCACTATAACAGTTAGTTACGACTTCATCATCATGGGTTGTAAGTGATTTGTCTAATTTCATGACGAATCATCATCAAAACATAAATAATATTTCCAACAATTTCCCCCTTTTTGATGATGTATCATAACCCTCCCTAAAAGCAATAATAAAAGAATAGTGCAAGAAATCATAACAAAACAAATTAAGATAGTAAACTAGAACAGCCAAGTTTATTACAAGATTCAAAACACTGAGTTAAAAACTGAATAGATTACATCTTTTCTTTTTCCAGTGCTATTATCTTTTCTCCAAGAAAAATGCTTCTCTTAGTTTCCAGAAGTCTTCTTTCTTTTCCTTCTTCAACTGATTCGCCATCTCTAGGCTTGATCTCCAGACATTCACTGATCAATTGATTTGCTTCTTCATTGTTGTTGTTTCTGAGCTTGATCAGTATTTCTTTAATCTCTTCGTTCATCAGCTTCTCTTCTTCTTCTGATATGAGATTAGATTCCTTCCTTTCAATCTTTTCAGCTTTTATTTCTTGTTCCAATTTAGCTTCCTCCTTAGTTATTGTCTCTCCTGCCTTTAGTCGTTCTTTCAGTCTGATAAGATTGCAAGTTTCTTCCTTATATTCAGCACAACTTTGACTGCGGTTTCTTCATCTTCTTCAGTCCTTGTTTTTGTGAAAGTCTCTTCTACAGTTAATTCCTCAATCAGACTATCAGCTTTTACTTCATTGAGTTGAGTGGTTAACAGATTAGCATTTATCTGTTTGTCTTGTTCTTCCATCAACTGTTTGGTAAGGAATTCTTCATCTGTTTCAGCTTTAGCATCGCTTCCACCAGTACCAGCTTCATCCTTAACTTCATCACCAGCTTTATCTTCCCCCTTCTTTGAAGATAAGCGATAGCAATCTTCAAATAACTTACGGAGGGTGATGAGGTTAGAGTATTCGTTCAATCCTGAATAATGAGATCATCCAATGAAGTCATGTAGATCGTAAAGTTTCTGCTGTAGGGTGTGCATTACGCCTTCAATGATTTCTTCCACATTTTTCCTTCTTTCAGCTTCAGTTTCTTCAGTTGCCAATTTGCTTGTAGATGCCTCGTGAACTTGCGATGAAGAGCCAGTTTGAGTATCTTGAACTGTCAGTTCCTTTTCATACTCAGCTTCACAAAATTCTGCTTCTTCCATAGCTTCTCTCTATTTTTCAGTGTATTCCCCATACAACTCAGTTGAAGATTCACTATCTTCAGTTTCATCATCAGCTCCTTTAATTTCTTCATTTTCTTCATCTTTATTATGTTCACTTTCTTCAGTTTCTTCACGTTAACTTTATTCAGATTCATCAGACTCGCTTCCTTCGCTTTCTTCAGTTTCATCCTCAATTTCAATTACGTCCTCAGTTTTAGTTTTCTTTGCTTGAAAATTGTTCCACATCCTTTTCTGTCTTCTCAGAGTTCTGTCATCCAAACTCACAGTCTCACTTGAACTAGAATATGAGTTTTCACTTGATTCTTCTTCAACAGAGATTTTTCTTTTCTTTGTCCCAGTGGACACTGATTTGTGTTCCACTTCTGTTTGTGTATATTTTGAAATGGAGAAATGATCTAGTATCCTTTGCACTAGATATGTAAATCCCTTTTTCAGTACAAACATTTCTCCAGTAACTTCCTTCATTTCTTTGATTCTCTCCTTTTCGTCTGAGATTTGCTTTATCAACTGATTGAGAATAAACTCGTTCCAATCCAATCTCTCTTTAAACCAAATGGCGTAGATCAGCTTTAGTTTATCAGTCGAAAGAGTGTAGAAATTCCTAGCATGTCCAATGACATTTTTTGTCAGAAGGACCGTTAGAAATGCAAATTCTCGTTTCTGCTGATAGATAGATCCACTAAGATTCTTCTCATTCTTGTTGATTGCAGTGACGTCCCAAAGTTTGTTCTTTTCTCTATTTCCAAAGGTGAAAGATGTAGATCCTCTGATTACGTCTAGACCAAACACCAGGGAAAGAAATTGTTCATCAACGGTGAAGCTCTTATCTTGAACAGTTGTCCTGAAGCTTTTTCCCTCGTTGGTGATTATTTCCTTCTTGTAGAAGTCGCTGATGGTTTCTGGGCATAAAGTATCCACCTTTGTGTCGAACAGGTTTTCGAGTCCCCGAATCTTTTTGATTTTGCTAACAATCTGGGTTGATAGCTTGGAGTTTGAAAATCTTTGACAGAAATTATCCAGGCTGGTGGTGATTCCATCATCAATGTTGTATTGATCCATTGATTTTTGAGTTAGGGATCCTTGAATGCTTGATTTTGGGTGAGCAGGATTTCGTCAAGATTTTATTTTGCAATCGTTTTCAAATTAGAGTCGTGTCATAATCAATAGGATTATGTAGGGATGTACATCTACTTTTTCTCTTCAGATAGACACGTGGCTTTGAGTGATTTGTCATGTCAGCCCAAATGTCAGATGGTAGCTAGAAAGTTTACTTCTTTTGACCAATTTGTCCTTCATCAGCCTTTGCCTTCTCAATTTTGTATAGAAGTTAGTTTTCTGAGGATTTTACAATGTGAACTGACTTTTCCTGCAAAACAGTTTAAGTTTTCTTCGGTACCCATACCTTTTGGGTCCAGCTGAGTTAGTTACTGAAGTATTACTTTCAGTTTCTTTGTTGAGAGAATTAAACCTTCTCAACTCTTTTCTGGATAAACCATTACGCTCAATCTTAGTTGATTTCACAAGGATTCTTTTAGATTTAACATTTTTAGTTTCCTTGTGTAATCCACTAGATCTTCCAAATATCTTGATTTCTAAAGTTTATACTTTTGAAGTCTCAAGACTGGGTAGGGGTGGGGGATTATCATTGCTTTTGTCAAATTTACTAGACATTAATCTTTCAGCTAGATTTGACACCTCACTTTCAAGAAACTCATTCCAATCTTTTGCTTTGTCAAGTTCCCTGTCTTTTCTTGATGATTTGATGCTGTTTTAGGATTTGAATGTACACTCTTTTGTTGCTGTGATGAATCTTCTATATCAACAACCACTTGCAACAACTCCATTCCTTCTTCATTTGAGAGGTCTCTTAGTGATGGAACTCCTCTGGATTCGTTAATGTGAACATTGAGGTTTGTATTCACTTCATCACTGAGTTGAGGTTCTGGATTTGTATATAAATTTGTCGCACTGAACCTTTCGATCATTTGATCCTGAAAATCAGATATAATTTGCAAGCAATTAGTCAGGGGGTGAGTAAGCCAACTTCTAGCTCTAGATGTAGACATTGAAACTAAGTGAACTGATACAGTGAGGGGTCTTCAACAACTGGATGCTTCGAACAAATAACTGATGCACAGTTATCTCCTTGAGCAGTAACAATTCGGATCTCTTCCAAAAGGAAGATTTGCTCCGATCTCATAAACAACTGAACCTTGAAGCGGTAAACGATTTGGATCACCTTCAAAAGAAGGAATCGCTCCGATACCAATTGTTGGTATCGGAAATAACTGATGGACAGTTACTTCAAATAAACAAAGCGTCATGGATCAAGATTAGATCTCTTCAAAAGCGAAGCCTTCGCTCGATACCAATTGTTGGTCCCTTGGAAAGGCTAACACAAGTTTAGAGGGGGGGTGAATAAACTTGTCACCAAAAACTAATCCAGAGGAAAAGCCCCAGAGGCGAGTTTCTCTCGAAACTCAAAGTGATCTTCGATTCGATTTTGTTCTGTCCCCTTAACTTGTGCGGAGTTCAGTTAGCTCAACTGAATATAAGTCAATGCTGACTTATATTTAGTCTTGTTAACTGGCAGCGGATAAAACTAGCCTTTAGTGCAATAGATGTGCCAGTTAAGTTCTATGACTCTCTATGTATCAGTTCTGTGCTGACTCAGTGTCTAGTGTTTGCAGAGTGATAATGCAATAAATAAAACAAACACAAATGCATAAAGTAAATCAACACAAGATTTGTTTATGGAAGTTCCGGGTGGTGTAATCCCGTACGTCTCCCCTTCTCATGTGCCGTAGGAGGTATCACTAGAATAATGAGATAACCGTTACAAAATCCTAGCACAATGACAGTCCTTCACGACACCCTAGTTTCACTGTCTACACAAGATGAAGAAAGGTGAGATTGCTCCCTTCATCCTGCACACTGATCTTTCGGAGGTGGAATTGCTCCTTCACCAGCTCACCACTAATACCAACACATAGTCCTCAAACTACACCAACAGCTGTGGCAACTAAGTCGCAACTGTATGAAGAAAGGTCGAATTGCTCCCTTCAAACTATGCACAGCCAACCTTTTTCACAAAGGTTAGGTTTAGAATTAATCAAGGATTAATTCAGTGAGCTGTTTGATTCTTCTGGATCTGACTTTGTAGCTCCAAGATGCCTTCTTTCACCCTCCATGGGTTACTGGATCTTTCTTTGAAGTCTTCAAGGAAATTCCGTTGGCTTCCCCTTTTTCTAGATATATCTGATCTGATTTTGTGGATCTGGATTTGGATCTTTGAATATATGCTTGTAAAGCTCTTTTTCCGATCCTCCTCTCCGTATCTGTTTTTTTTAAGTGATTCTCTTGTGTATTTATAGGGGTGATGTAACGGTCACTAGCTCTTGTAGCCGTTACACTTGTCGTTTAGCCAACGTTCACATGTACGATCTTTTGTCGTATAGTCAGTTTAAATTTAACAAGGCCTTAACTCAGTTTTCTACTTTTCTTCAAAACTGAGTACTTTGTATACTTAATATCTGACTTCAATTGACTAAGTCAGAGTACACCAATCAGTTTCTTCTTATCTAGGTAACTGATAATCTTTGTCCTTAAGATTATTCAGTTTTACATGATCTATAACTTCGAGTTCCAGTCACCACAGACTTGCTCGAATCGACTTATAGTCACGACTTAATCGACTTCTAAGCGAGTTTGCCACCTCGGTTCTTGCTTTTCAGAATCGCGAGTCTATGTCCCTCAGTTCTTCAGTCTTCTAGATAAGCCAACTGAGCCTGTGTCCCTCAACGAACTTATCTTCTTCAGTTCTAGCATAACTGAGTTTGAACCCTCAGTTCTTCATGTGTATATTCAGTTTTCTTACTATAACTCAGTTTTCTTGTTGTGACTCAGCTGTTCGCCTCGTTCCTATTCTATTACAATGCTTGTCTGAAACAACCTATACAAAGTTCAGACTCTAGATAGAACTTATAAATTTATCTCTAAACCATTTCTTGCTTCTTCTTTCATTATGCACTATAACAGTTAGTTACGACTTCATCATCATGGGTTGTAAGTGATTTGTCTAATTTCGTGACGAATCATCATCAAAACATAAATAATATTTCCAACAGTACATAAAGAACCGTAATGTCCTTCTTTTCCACATGATCCCTTATAATGTGATGTCTCACATCAATGTGTTTCGTCCTTGATTGCAAAACTGGGTTGTTAGTTATTGCAATTGCACTTGTATTATCACACATTATAGGAATCATTCATTCTTCTATCCCATAATCTCTCAGTTGTTTCCTTATCCATAAAACTGGAGTACAACAACTTCCAGCTGCGATGTATTCAGCTTCAGCTGATGATGTAGAAATTAATTTTTGCTTCTTGCTGAACCATGACACAGGTCTATTTCCTAGGAACTGACATGTGCCTGAGGTGCTTTTTTGTCCACTTTGCATCCTGCATAATCTGAATCTGAATAGGATATCAGTTTGAATTCTCCTTCTTTTGAATACCATATCCCAACACCTTCTTTATCTTTCAAATACTTCAAAGTTCTTTTTACAACTGTGAGATGGATTTCATTTGGTCTATTTTGAAATCTAGCACAAACACCAACAGTAAAAGATATATCTGGTCTACTTGCAGTAAGATAAAGTAGACTTCCAATCATTCTTCTATAGAGAGTTTGATCCACATATTTTTCTTTTTTGTCTTCATCTAATCCAATGTTAGTCCCAATTGGTGTTGAAATGCCAGCTGATTTTTCCATTCCAAACCTCTTGATCAATTCCCTTGTATACATAGTTTGGTGAATGAAAATCCCATTATCCAGTTGTTTAACTTGTAAACCGAGTGTTGGACTTATTTTAAGTTTTAGTGATGAGTGCCAGACTAGCTGTTATAGATCAAAGAAAAAAATATGTCTAGATCAAATGTATAGGCTTATTAGGGTTTAATCTTTATATAGCTTTGATCAAACAAGCACTGTAAATGGTCAGCTGACTTTCATCAGCCGACATCAGTAGGGTACCTGAGTTAGTAGACTAGTTTAGGAACCTGCTGAAGACTAAAGGCTGAGGGCTCAAACTCAGTTATTGAAGGCTAAGGGATCAAATTTAGTACTTAAAGTCAAGGCTATGGAATCAGAATTTAGGGAAGTCTGTGAGGACCTAAACTGGTTGCATATACCTTGCGTACAAGGTCTAAGTTCCACAAGTTAAATGGTGATTGGAACTTGGTTATGATCAAAATGGTGTAATCTAACTTAAAAAATGAAAAGTTAGATATAATAGAAGTCAGCTGCAATGTTTTACAAACACAGCAACTTTGGATCAACACACTGATATGTATTTCAGCAGACTTACATACACAGGAACCTGCTGGACATATATTTCGATTTAATCAAAAGTTACATTGGAATATTACAAGAAAAATGACAGATAACAACTCTTGGTTATGTCAACAATTCAATGGCCAAGATTAAAGGGACATTGGAAATAAACAGAGGTTTATCCAATGGATACAAGTCAAAGGGTGAACAGTCTGAAATCTGACAAAAAGTAAACTAACAGTGTCAGTACTATGTACAGGGACAGAAAGCAAGTCAAGATGGGACAAATATGAAACGGCTATGTTTGAATTTTAAACATAAGTCACATGGATTCTCACCTATAAATAGATAACCCCTGATACAGAAACAAGTGATGATTTTTGAGAGAAAAACAACAGATAATCTTGAGCTTCAGATTCTTATCAAGAAGTCACCCAGCTGAACCTACTGAACTTAAAGCTACTGATCCAGTATACTTCTTCAAGTGTAATCTGTCATCAAGCTACATCAAGTTTACACACTTGAAGAATCCAAGTCGCGATCATATCATCCGATCAAAGTCTTTGAAAATTTGAATCACTTACTTGATTCAAACATTCTTTTATAAGAAACCTGCTAAAGACAGTGAAGCATCTTTGGGTGTCAAGAATTGTTGTTTGTGGTGGAGCTGGAGAAGAGGTAATCCTACCCTTGAAGGACCAGTGGAAGACTTTGGAGCAGCAATCCTACATGTTCCAAGTGTTCAATTTGTGAAGCCATAGTTATTGGTGAAGGACAAAAAACTTAGGGATTTTTGCTGCTACCTCAAGGATCTCTAGTGAATTACCTCCAACATCACAGGAGAAGAGTGGACTGACAAGATTACACCACCTGGAACCACTATAAAACTTTCCTACTTACTTTCTACACATACATTCTGCATTTAGTATATTTAGCACATCAACCTACTGAACTAGCAACTGAATCACACACATACACTACTGAGTATCTAATACTTGGTATCATATTTTAACAATAAGTAATAAGGCTTAACTTGAATTTATTCCGCTGCAACAAATTCAGTAAAATCAACGATCGGCCGAGATCACTGAGTGTCACCAGACTCATTGAGGAATCAAGATGCTACTCTGTTTCTTTGAGTTTGTTAACTCTAAAAGTTTTAAGGGTTAAGTTTATTCACACCCCCCCCCCCCC
The DNA here is from genome assembly GCA_026214975.1 of Gentiana macrophylla. NCBI lineage: Eukaryota > Viridiplantae > Streptophyta > Magnoliopsida > Gentianales > Gentianaceae > Gentiana > Gentiana macrophylla. Next base: position 80,020,442 of record CM047807.1, on the reverse strand, counting down.
CCGCTCTAAACTTAACCAAAGCCTTTTCAACGGACCAACAATTGGTATCAGAGCAGTGCTTCTGTTCTGAAGTAATCCTACTTGTTGTGCTTGTGAAAATGCTTTGAAAACTTTTTCAAATTTCTGATTTTCAAAGCTTTGCATCATGGATAACAACCAGTATGCTAGAACAATGTTGATGTGTTCTTTAGATCATTTTGATAAGTATAAACGTCGTATGCAGGCTTTTCTAGCTGCAACACATGATGAGATGATGGATGTGCTGACTGATGGACCACTGGAAATCACAAAAGCTATAACTACTGATAATCAAACTCAGTACATTCCAAAGCCAAAAAGAGAATGGAATGCTGAAGATAGAAAAAGAGCAAATCTCAACAACATTGCTATTGATATCATATACAGAGCTTTGGATAGCAATATGTACATGAAAGTGAAAGATTGCAAGACTGCAAAGGAACTTTGGGATATGTTACAATTAATCTGTGAAGGCACTGATGCAATCAAGAAGAATAAAATCAATGTGGCAAAGAAGAAGTTCCAAGAGTTCAAAATGAAACCAAATGAAACTATAGAACAAATTGAGTCAAGATTCAATGCAATCTTAGATGAACTCACCCTACTGAGTGTAAAGTATTCAAAAGAAGAAATAAATTCAAAAATTCTAGAAGCTTACCTGCAAAAGAAGTTTGGGAGATGAAGGTGACTGCCATAGAAGATATGAGAAGTTTACATGACGAGGACACCTTCAAATTGTTTTCAGATCTCAAGGCCTATGAATTTAGTAAGAAACTTGTACCTGAGACTGAAAAAGAAGAACCAAAGACCACTGTATTGGCTGCTACACATCAAGAAGAAACATCAGGAGCTCAAGATGATCTACTGGATGAGATGCAAGAGCAAATTGCCCTACTGAGCAAGAAAATCAGAATGATGAAAACTGGAAGGGGTTCTCCAAGGAATTTCACAAAGAAGTTTAGTGAAAAGAAGAAGGAAGAATCCAAGAAAGACAATGATTACTTGTGCTATCAATGCAAGAAACCAGGACACTTCAAACCTGACTATCCTGAACTAAAACAGAAGAAAGAACTTGATTATCTTTTCTTCAATTGCAAGAAGCCTGGACATTTCAGACCTGATTGTCCAGACCTACTGAAGAGCAAAACTCAACAAAGAAGATCTGGCAAGAAGGCTATGGTTGTTGAAGATGAATCATGATATGAAGTAGAATCAGAAAAAGGAAATGAATCTGATGATACTGCACTTGTTGCTGATATGGATGATTATGCTTTAATGGCAAATATAGATGAAACAGAGGAGGTATACAATTATGTATCTATAAACACTCTTGCTGAAAGTGATTGTGAATCAACTTGTGGTTCAAATCCTAAAAATTCTGACAATGAAGAAACTTTGGATGCCATCCTTAATCAACTGAGGATAATACAATCTGGTTATGAGATTGTGAAGGCTGAAAAAGAAACTCTTCAAATAGAAGTTGAAAGATTAAAAGCTGAATTAAGAAATCTCAAGGGTAAGGAAAGAGAGATTGGTTAGAATCAGCATAAGCCTACTGCACATTCAGTAGCTGTTGAATCTGCTGAACAATCTTGTTCCTCCACTGCATTCAAATCTAGAAAGCCATGTGGTGATAGAACAAGCCTTGGATTTGGAACTCAACAATCTAATAAGAGTGGATCCAGTAAGGTTACTGAACCTAGTACCAAAATTGGTCCTATGTTTGTGCATGTACAAGATCCAACTCCCAAAAGGGTTGCTAAGGCAGTGAAGCCTACTGAGAAAACTTCAAGGAAGCAAAATTAGTAGTCCAAAAGGTCAGCAGCACCTAACAAAAGGAATAAATCCAAAAATAGGATTGATGTACCTTCTAGACCTGCTACCAAGTCTGCTGGACCACAAAAAAGTAAAAATCAGAAATATTCCAAGGATAATAATCCTAAACCTAAAAATGTCAATCATTCAAGGGATACTTATCTCAAGGGGAAAGGTAGATTGTTCCTTACTGATGATGATTGGAATATTCCTGCCCTCACTGCTAGAAACAACAGACATAATCATACTGCTAGGGTAAAACCTCAGCAATGGAATCAGCAGAGGACTTATATAAGACCTCAGCAGGGACCTCAGCAGACTTCATATTACAGGGTTGTTCCTAACAGACAGCAAACTAGTGGTTGTGCTAGTGCTTCTAACAATAGAAATCACTTCAAACAGCATTACATACCAATAGGCCAAAAAACATATGTGAGTCCTACACAACCAAATGTTAAACCTTATGGATGTGTAGAATACATGTGTGAACAAAAGTATGATACCTTTCAAAGATGGCCTTATGGAAACTTGCCAAGGGTCATGCTTATCACTAACCATCATGGACCCAAACAGTTTTGGGTACCTAGAATACATTAACTTTGTTTTGTAGGGTGTTGATGAGCGTAATTTACCCCTCAAAAATACAATTTATAAAAACTCAAAATCTGTGGGTAAACCAACTCTCTAACCAGCAGAGTACCGGGTCGATTGTTAGAATAGCTACAGGAGTACGAGGTCGATCCCAAGGGAAATGTGGTTGTGAGTACCAAAGCGAACGTGTGTCTTAGTCTAGGCGATCAAAGTTGTGGTGGAGAGTATTATAACTAATGTAGAAAATAAATATTATTCTAATGGATTTATCTAGGTGATTAAAAAGCATAGCCGAATTATGATCCAACAAGTTATTTTCACCCCATAGGAAAGACTTGACAAGGAGAGTGTTTTATCCAATTCAGTTTATATGACATTCACGGGCGTCAACTCTTTATTCTTGCGTTAAGGTCTGAACAACTCTCGCTTAACCCCCATACCAGGCTTATTAACCTTCCCTTTAGAAAGCTAACTCGCATAACATGGTTGACCAGAATAAAAAGCTGATGAAAACCTCACATATGCATAGTCCTAACTTGTCACTAAGGTTGTCAATCTAACTATTAAGGCTATGTTTAGTGATACCCATATCCCACATCTCGCCGCAAAATGCATCTATAAGCTCGATGTAACAGTGAACAAAGTTGTCAATCTCATTCAAATCTATTAAAACGATCAAAACAAGTTTTAGAACATGAGTTTATCATACGAACGTTTAATTACGCGCTACACAACTCCCATCTCATCTCCCTTTTAGGGATTTTCACCCGTTTTCACATAATTCGACTATACAAAGATTTAGCTACTCATGATTATGATAACAACGGAATAATTAAAGGAAATTATACTAAAGACGATAAGAGAATTCATTATCATATGAATAATCGTTACACTAATAAAACAGTAAATAATTGCATAATAATATAGTACTAATATAGATATATAGTTAATATATAGTTAATATATATATAGATACATACATATATATATATATATATATATATATATATATATATATATAAATACATAAGCATATATATAAGTATATGTAAATAGATATATAGTTATATATATAGATACATGAACATATATATAAGTATTAATATTTATATAGGTACTAATACGATAAATACTAACGTATGCATATAGATCTATATGTATATATATATAGATACATATATACATATATAAGTACTAATATGGTAAATACATATATATATGGATACGTATAGATAGATATATATATATATATATATATATATATATATATATATATATATATATATATATATATATATATGTAGATATATATAGATATATATATGACAAAGAAAGAAACAAAAGAAAAAAAAACAAGAGAAGATATTACAAAAGGGAAATGATATTACAACGATAATTATTGAAATATTACAACGATAACTACATATATATATATAGGCCCAAAGTAAAAGAAATAAAAAGAAAAAGGTAGAGGAAAATATATATATAGATGTATATATATATATATATATATATATATATATATATATATATATATATATATATATATATATATTTGGGCCCTTTGATCAAATGGATCGAGTGGAGTATTTATAGGGGTGTTGGCCCGGCGCGTGTCGGGATCATTCCGGCGCATGCCGGTGCTACAGTTCAGATTCCCTTGTCAGACTCCCATGTGCTTGAAATGATGAAGATTCCGGCCCGTGCCGGTTTTTTCTGGCTCGTGCCGAACGATCAAAATATCAGTTGTTTGGTAAAATGAGTTGTAGACCTCCGATTGACGTGATTCAAAGTGCATTGGAAAGCTCATTCGAAGATCCCATGGCACACCCAGAATATGGGGCCAAAAATTGCAGAGGAGCAGGATATGAAGCGCTTTTGTTTGAAACTTCTAGTTTGAGGGACTTCACCGCTAACGATCTAAAACTCTCATTAAGAAGTATTCCCCAGAAAATGCCTTTAAGTTGGGTCAAATGTCCGTCGAAGATAGGTTACGGTAGAAGCACTTAGGACAATTGATCCGTTTGAACTCGTAAGCTTATGGCACAATCTTTTATCCCTCAAAAGATATGTTTTTGGGCTCAAAACATGTTGTCACTTGGGATCTTGGTCAATCTATAATTCTGCAATAAAACACCAAAATACCAAACGTAAATCCGACACGACACTCCGGTTACTAAACCGGTACAAAACCTAGTAAAAACACAATATTTTTTATAATAATTACTACTTACCTATTTAGATAAAACTTAGTAATTAATGACTTGAATTTATACAAAAATTCTCAAAATGGTATCAGAAGTGGGGTAAAATGTCATCATAATCAGTGTGAATTTGTCTGTCATCACAACCCTCCACTTAGCTTTTGGTCGTCCTCGAGCAAAACAAGCGATAAAACAAAATGAATGAGGGATAAATTCATGAAAAGATAAGATGTAAGGGACAACCAGATGATGCAACCAATCGAATCATAACCACACGTTAACCTCAATATAAATGTATAACAGAGTGTGTGTGTAAATAACCTCTTCAAAATTATTATCAAGCAATTAATCATGAAATCATGCATGCAAAACTTGTAGGTTAAAACCATAGGCTTAAGAATGATACCAATCTCCACTAATCGAGACATTTGGAGTCTAGAAGTTAGATCAGGTAGGACTTCAAGGGTTATAATGTTAGGCCAGGGTAATTTCGGTTAATCGAAAAGCATATTTTGGGAACTGGAGAAAAAGAAGTATGAGTGAACCTAATCAACCCATGTATCACCTCATCTCTACCATACAAACCACTCAAACTCCTTTTTGATTATTTTTAACATTTTGGGACCATAGGGTACTAACGCACCCGAACTCATTTCCAAACATGACTATATTTCAAGCGTCATGAGGTGAGATCAAACACATTATTACCTATCTAACTATTCCAACTCTAACATCATAAATATTAACTATTGAGCTCATCACTTTGACTCCAACCCTTTATTTCTATATACATCCATGTTTGTTTTTTTTTTTAATTTTTAAATTTTTTTTTTCAGATGAATGATGAAATAAGTACAGATTTTCTTTCCTTTTTGGCCCAAAACCGAGCACCAGGCCCAACCGAGCTTCGCCTCTCCTTATAACTCAAACCAAGAAACAACACCCCAACTAGAAACATCATTCCCCCACCCCACACTTGTTTTAGCAAATGTGGTCCAACAAAAGATTAAGTCCACTCGTAGGGTAATAATGAAGAAAATGTGACCAAAATAAGGCTCAAGGGTAGGTTTCTGACTAAGTAACAAAACGGCTATAAGCGAATGGTGGTAAGACCATTCTATCAAGGCTGAGAAGGGCTACGAAGGTCAAATGTTCGGCTTAGGCTTATTTGGCTATGGTAGGGTCAAAGAGACGCCATGACCGTCATCCCTAACTTCGATTCCAAACACCTTTTTATTTCACCTCGAAAGGATATCAAGCCTAAGTTCTAGTTGCTATAAAAGCATACGTACATGATATCATACAAAAGTTGCATGTTAATAAAAGATTGAGATTATACGTTCGCAGAATTCATGTTACACAAATAGATTTAGGGTTACAATGCACTTACGGTTCAAATTGGTTATATACATCCAAATCGATCATTACATCATCAAATCCATGAAATATATATCTTATACAGTTTATTTTAATCAACTCATTAATGCTCGAAAAATCAAAAACTAAGGGATTTTCTGAAACAAAATAAACACTTAATACCATTGCTAGACCAACCACGACTCTCCCCCCCCACTTACGAACTTGCAATGTCCCAAGCGTGTGAATGAGATAGAGAGGAAGACTTAGCTTATAAACCTGGCAGAAAGGTGCTATCGAATCCCGTAACAGCCATGAGAAAGCACGACCCAAATCCCTATACAAAAATTACCTAAACAAAGCAAACACGGGACATGGTCCTCGTGCCAAGACATCGAACAGGGATATGGGAATAATAAGTAAATGGCCCTGTCACGTCAGAAAATTCGATAGGCAATATATAGCAAAATTGCTTTAGATGGAAAAATCACCATAAGGCTATCGAATCTCGTGTGGGTGATTTTTAGCATCTACTATAAGGCCACAGAGGCATACGCATCATAGAGAGCATCAAACATGCATACATAACATATTCAAGGCATCAATTCATACAAGATTACATAAACCTTCACACAGGTTTATTAAGGCAGGGTTCCCTCTCCCCAAGCGCCTTCGTTTTACGTCGTTGGCTCGACCAGAAATTTGAAACAGACTAGATCATAAAATGAAATGTGGACAAAGCAGTGATTGTGAGTCTTTTATCCCCAGATCCTCAAGGGTTCTTTCAAATTGTTCTAACAACCTAAGTCCAAGAAATGAAGCGTTTGAATTTTTCTCTGTATTCTCCCTCGGGATTTTCGGATAACCACCTAATCGTTCCCTTTTTAATAACATTCAAACCTTCATCTTGAGACTTGGTTGTGCTTTGTGTTCATCATTCATTGTGATCACAGATTCTACATTTCATTAAAACTAGTCTTATCCAAATTATGATTATTAACGGGCTGCCTCCCGGTAGCGCTTTTGTTTAACGTCGTTTGCTCGACCAGATGGCACTTAACAGACTCAAAACATAAACAACTCAAAACAGCACTAACCATTTATTTTCAAACAAGTAAAATCAACCAAAATCGAAACTCAAAAAGATCAACAGCTTAAGAAAAGTGAATAATGCGAGAACCATTGAAATTGAATTTTCTAGAAACGTACCTCTTTTGGTCCTCGATGCCATCTCTTCCCAGCCGGAGAATCTTCTTTTATCAGCCTGTCAAACCATCTTCTTCGCTATTCCATAAAGTTCATCCATCGGGGAGTACACAAACTGGACCGCAGAAAATTCATCCTCACAGAGTGGGCGAATGTAGTAATCCGGGACCGTTATATCAAATATTACCAACTCTCCCGGTGGCTCTACCAAAGATGGCCGATCAATCTCGTCAAGTTTTCTCATACACTTCTTATGGAAATCTCCAATTGGGAGTGACAAAGAAATAGGCGATCCCGTCTGCTCCTCAAACTCTGTCTCATCAAAGAGTGCACTCAAATCTATCACACACCCCTCCACATCATTATTTTGTGGTTCATCGGGAGGGTGTGTAATAGACAGAAGTTGCACCTCTTCCATCTCCAAATCCTGCAGCTTCTTTTCATCCCAAAACGAGCTTTTTTCATCACCAAAGGCTTCTTGCTCAGTCATAACAATGATCGGTTCCACCACACACTCCTCCAGAGGTAAAGGTGCGGTAGGTAGAACGTGGAACCTACCATAATCAAATATCGCAATTGGAGGTGGGACTATGAGCAATCCCAACTCACTCTCTGGCTTAGAAATCTAATCATAGCAATCTGAATCATCAACCTCATTCTCAACCTGAACTTCTTCAGTGATAACATTATTATCCCGGACCACCTCTATTGCACATGTCTTTTCCTCTTTCTCATGCCTCATTATTTCAATCAATTGCCCCACCCTCTCTTGAAGATTTCTTATGGTGGAGTCAGTACTTCTATCGAACACTTGCATATCCTTCTTTAGTTGAATCAAATTCTCGTCCAAAAGAGTAATCTGCTCCATTTGAATGTCGGTGAGGTCTTCTTGTGGCAGGGGGGAAAACTGATCATACTGACTTTGATTCATTGGAGGTGAGTAGTAGGCTTCTTGCCAAGATGAATTCTGATCAACCGACTGAATCTGTGCAAAGTTGTCAACATGCCCAGCGTGAGAACCAAATTCATGATAAGCATAGGGGCTCTGATAACCCTCATAATGTTGTGGCTCATTACTCGAATAACCATAATTCTGGTCCTAGTATGCATTAGGGCAATTATAGGACCAAGAACCCTGATTACTCTACTGTTGATACTGAGGCTCAAGCATATACTGTTGTTGATAACATTGTTCAGGTGCCTGAGTTTGGTAAGGGTATTGTTGTTCAGGTGAGTAGTATTGATTGAAAAATTCATCCATTTAAGCTCAAACTGCAAGATCTCAGAATACAACAAGAAAACAAATTTTTTTTTCCAATCCTTACACACACACACACACGATATTTTAGACCTCTCAATAAAAATCCTGGTAGCCGAAGGCCCTAAGCCCCAGTTTTAGCTGGACTTACAAGATATCAACCTAATATAACAACCCCGTAAAGAGATTGGGTTGAGTACCAAAGTCGTATTCAAACCGAGTTTAGGACAATATCACTTCAGCATCCATGACTCCTATCGAAATCTAAATAAAAAAATAAAATAAAACCTAGGCCCAAGCCTTCGGTTCACTTACAAGATATCACAACATAGCACACATCTCCCCGGCAACGGCGCCAATTTTTTATGAGCGTAATTTACCCCTCAAAAATACAATTTATAAAAACTCGAAATAAGTGGGTAAACCAACTCTCTAACAAGCAGAGTACTGGGTTGATTGTTAGAATAGCTACAGGAGTACGAGGTCGATCCCAAGGGAAATGTGGTTGTGAGTACCAAAGCGAACGTGTGTCTTAGTCTAGGCGATCAAAGTTGTGGTGGAGAGTATTATAACTAATGCAGAAAATAAATATTATTCTAATGGATTTATCTAGGTGATTAAAAAGCATAGCCGAATTATGATCCAACAAGTTATTTTCACCCCATAGGAAAGACTTGACAAGGAGTGTGTTTTATCCAATTCAGTTTATATGACATTCACGGGCGTCAACTCTTTATTCTTGCGTTAAGGTCTGAACAACTCTCACTTAACCCCTATACCAGGCTTATTAACCTTCCCTTTAGAAAGCTAACTGTTAAGGGTGAATTTATACGATTTATATTGATATATTTTATGATAATTTCCCTCATATTTGTATAATTTGCATAAGAAACGAGTGTTTAATCGATTTATTGAGTAAATGATGTTTTAAAAGGTTTAATTGCAAAATTGGTTAATTTATGTGTTTTATTGATGATTTTATGTTTATTTGAATACTATTACACTTTGCGATGTTTTTGATGACGTGTAGATGCATAATTGCGGTTCAAAAGATGATTAAATGAAGATAAGAGTCGGATTTAATGGATGAGAAAGAGATAATGATGGAATTGGCTAGAAGAAAAGAGATAGAGTTGAAGATTTCGAATTTGGATCCAGCTGAACTGGCGTCCAAGTCCCGTCCAGCCTGGACTGGCGTCCAGAATATTGGACTAGCGTCCAGGAGAAGAAAGTTGATTCAGAGAGTTTGGACGCTGAGTGGACGGGCGTCTGAAGCAAGTCCAAGGCAGCTGGACGGGCGTCCACAATTCCGGACGGGCGTCCACGGCCGACGTGCTGAAAACCGACTTACTTTTCTATAAATAGCAGCGTGGATTTCAACCCTAAACATACATTATTGAGACCTATTGATACACAATCATTAGGAGAAAACCCTAGGCGGCCCCAGCCCCCTAAGGGGAGGCTGGGTTTGCGATTTTTCTTGTTTCTTTTCCGTTTTATTTCTGTTTTGCTGCTGCGTTTTATGCTCAACGCTTGGGGCTGAACATGTTCAAACGATTTGAATCTTTTCCATCAGGTTTTTCTATTTCCAATCTGAGTTTATGTTGTGATTTTAATCCAAAGTTGTATCTTTTCTATATGCTTATTGTTTATGCAATCAATATCGAAAGATGAATTGTTATTGATGTTTACCGTATGACGAGAGTCGGTGTAAACCTTAGATCACCATAGGAAAGATGGGATTTTTAACCTTGACATAACGAGAGTTGATAGGTTGAATTTCTAGGTTGCTAGATTGAGAGATCTTACACCTTGTTTTGATAGCGTCAATCTTATATATCGAGAGAAGAGAGATTGATAGGCGAATTACCTACGAGAGTTGAAATTCATACCTTTGATAGGTGAACCACATCTTTAATTAAATCATCACAAGATAACTTTAGAGAGGAAATAGAGGGTTGCGGGAACGGTGGATTATTGTTTGTTCATTGTTCAATCGCCATGATCATCTTCTTGTTTACTGTTTATTTTATAGTTTATAGTTTAGATTTCGTTTTCGCTTTTATCCTTCCTGGCTTTGGACTGACAATCCTCTGTCCAGTTTATTTTATCGTTTTTAGTTTCGTTTTAGTAGTAACAACCTTAGGAAAATTAATGAACTAGATACCCCGATTCCCTGTGATCGACTCCGGTATTAATTGCTATACTACGATCCCTACACTTGGGGAATACCGGATTTATAAATTTTATTACTTGTTGTTTTTCATTGCATAAAATCCGTGACACTAACTCGCCAAACATGGTTGACCGGAATAAAAAGCTGATGAAAACCTCACATATGCATAGTCCTAACTTGTCACTAAGGTTGTCAATCTAACTGTTAAGGTTATGTTTAGTGATACCCATATCCCACATCTCGCCGCAAAATGCATCTATAAGCTCGATGTAACAGTGAACAAGGTTGTCAATCTCATTCAAAGCTATTAAAATGATCAAAACAAGTTTTAGAACATGAGTTTATCATACGAACGTTTAATTACGCGCTACACAACTCTCATCTCATCTCCCTTTTAGGGATTTTCACCCGTTTTCACATAATTCGACTATACAAAGATTTAGCTACTCATGATTATGATAACAACGGAATAATTAAAGGAAATTAAACTAAAGACGATAAGAGAATTCATTATGATATGAATAATCGTTACACTAATAAAACAGTAAATAAGTGCATAATAATATAGTACTAATATAGATATATAGTTAATATATAGTTAATATATATATATAGATACATATATATATATAAATACATAAGCATATATATAAGTATATGTAAATAGATATATAGTTATATATATAGATACATGAACATATATTTAAGTAATAATATATATATATATAGGTACTAATACGATAAATACTAACATATGCATATAGATCTATATGTATATATATAGATACATATATACATATATAAGTACTAATATGGTAAATACATATATATATGGATACGTATAGATATATATATATAGATGTAGATATATATAGATATATATATGACAAAGAAAGAAACAAAAGAAAAAAAACAAGAGAAGATATTACAAAAGGGAAATGATATCACAACGATAATTATTCGAAATATTACAACGATAACTATATATATATATATATATATATATATATATATATATATATAGGCCCAAAGTAAAAGAAATAAAAAGAAAAAGGTAGAGGAAAATATATATATAGATGTATATATATATATATATTGGGGCCATTTGATCAAATGGATCGAGTGGAGTATTTATAGGGGTGTTGGCCTGGTGCGTGCCGGGATCATTCCGGCATGTGCCGGTGCTACAGTGCAGATTCCCTTGTCAGACTCCCATGTGCTTGAAATGATGAAGATTCCGGCCTGTGCCGGTTTTTTCCGGTTCGTGCCGAACTGTTAAAATATTAGTTGTTTGGTAAAATGAGTTGTAAAACTCCGATTGACTTGATTCAAAGTGCGTTAGAAAGCTCATTCGAAGATCTAAAACTCTCATGAAGATGTATTCCCCAGAAAATGCATTTACTTTGGGTCAAATGTCCGTCGAAGATAGGTTACGGTAGAAGCACTTAGGACAATTGATCCGTTTGAACTCGCCAGCTTATGGCACAATCTTCTATCCCTCAAAAGATATGTTTTTGGGCTCAAAACATGTCATCACTTGGGATCTTGGTCAATCTATAATTCTACAATAAAACACCAAAATAGCAAGCGTAAATCCGACACGACACTCCGGTTACTAAACCGGTACAAAACCTAGTAAAAACACGATATTTTATATAATAATTACACTTACCTATTTTGATAAAACTTAGTAATTAATGACTTGAATTTATACAAAAATTCTCAAAATGGTATCAGAAGTGGGGTAAAATGTCATCATAATTAGTGTGAATTTGTCTGTCATCAGGTGTCTGGTACTTTGACAGTGGATGTTCCAGACATATGACAAAGAATAAGCACTGTTTGTCAAATGTTGTGGCAAAGGATGGTCCAAGACTGAATTTTGGCAATAAGAATACACACGGATACACAAGAGGATATGGCACACTTGTGAGAAATGGTTTAACAATCAGGAATGTTGCATTTGTGGAAGGACTGGACTAGAACCTACTGAGCACTGGACAGTTTTGTGACATGGGTTACAAGGTCACTTTTGACAAGAACACCTGTATTGTCTTTAGTGAAAAAGGTGATCAAGTTGTTTTGGCTGGAAGAAGACAACAAAACATGTATGTTGTGGATTGGTCTACTGCAGTTCTAGAAACTTGCCTAATTGTGCATACCAAGTCAGAACTCAATTGGTTATGGCATAAGAAGTTAAATCATCTGAATTTTGATGATATCAATCAATTGGTGAAGAAGAAACTGGTGATTGGTTTACCTAAGATTGATGGGAGTCAAATTGTAGTGTATTTATTATATGAGATTACCTCCTTTTACGAGTTATTCATGGTTAATTTGGGTTATTATGGGTAGTATATGAACGATATTCACTTATATGCATGTTTCGAGACTAATGACGTTTTTGTCCTAAAAACTCGTGTTTTATGTGGATTTCGTTACGTTTCTGTCAATGTATATAATGCCTTGGTGTTCGTGTCTTTGTTTTCAGGCTTAGATTGATGTATAAGGTTGCGAATAAGGAAGAGAGTCTCGAGAAAGATTGAGATTTGGGGCCAAGGAGGAGAAAAGAGTGAAGAATCATTGACCAAATCTGAACCACTCACTTCAGGGGCATTTTTATCACACCTGAAAACACTTTAAGGAAGATTTTTGTTCATGAGAGTTGTTGGCAATTTAACGAGCTTTCCAATGCATCTTGAATCATTCAAATCGGAGCTCTACACAAGAAGTTATTGCTGATTTACTGAAGACAGGATCCAAATGAGCGTTTACGGAGCAAATTTACATACAGCGAGTTGGCTTTTTGGCAAACGGGCATTTGCCTTTCCACAAACGCCCGTTCACAGTCGGGATGCGGCAAAAACCTATAAAAACCTCGTTTTTCGGTCCCATATTATATCTATTCAGTACTTAGACGTTTTAGGGTTTCTTAGGGGCGATTTGTGTGCGGTTTTTGAGTAGTTTAAACACCCTTTGATCCCCATATTCCATAGATCAATTCCATTGATTCTACATACTTTTATTAGATTAAATTTATGTTTTAACACCAAAGATTCAACTTTTCGGGTGCAAACTATTTCTTCATATTTTCGGGATCTGATTTTCAGCAGCTATATGGTAATGACGTTCTTTTTATTTATTGTCTTTAGTTCAATTGTTGTTCTTTATTCCGTTGTTAGCATAATCATGAGTAGCTAAATTTATGTGTAGTCGAATTATGTGAAAGCGAGCGAAAACCGTAAGGAGGATGAGATAGGGAGTTGTGTAGTGCGTAATTGAATGTTTAAACGATTAATCCAGGTCCTAAAACTTGTTTTAATGTCTTTGAATTAGATTGATCACCTAGTTCACTGTCACACACATCGAACTTATAGATGCATTTTGCGGTGAGATGTGGGATAAGGGGTTTTAGGATCGTTGAGTAGATTCGGCCTAGTTGTTAGGTCCGTTTCCAATACAGAGGTTTGTCATCGTTGTTCGAGCGACTCTAGAGCTTAATCATGTTAGGTTAATCGGTTTTCTAAAGGAAAAATTAATTAACTTCATATAGGGTGGTTAGATCGAGTTTTTTAGTCTAAATGCTAGAATTAGGAGTTGGCACCCGTGGATGTCGTTAAACTACATTGGATAGGTAGGTCGGTTAAGACACGCTTCCCGTTAAGTCCTTTCTTAGGGGTAAAAGTAGCTCGTGGGATCATAGTTCGGCTATACCTTTTGATACCTAGAAGTAAACTCATTAGTATAATCTTTACTTTTGCATTAGTATAATATATCTCCACCACTATTTTGACCTGAACTAAGTTCTAGGTTGACTTTGGTACTTAGACATTACTCCCTGTGGATTCGACCTTGAGACCACTATACTACCGTTGACCCGATACTCTGTCGGTCAAAGTTAGCGGTTAGTTATTTTTCTATCAAGAATTTTGGCGCCGTTGCCGGGGAGTACATGGTGAATATCTTGCAAGTTGACTGAAAGCTTGGGCTTAGGTCATTTTATTTTTTTTTTCTTTTTTTTCTTTTCTTTTCTTGATGGAGTTCGTATAATAAAGCGTCACACCACCTATTGCTGTGGTGGTGGTGACAAGATACTTTGATTGTGTGGTGTTGTTTTATGAGATCTTACAGTGTAAGCTACAATGGATAGAGTCTCACCTCCACACTACCAACCTGAACAACAAGGGATGATAATGAACCAATATACACAACAATGGTATGCGCCTCAACTTATATATTAGCAGCAGAGTAACCAGAGTTCTTGGGATTATCAGTGCCCTAGTGGAAACCAGAATCAATACTATGGTTATTCGAATGGAAACAGTAATGGACAGTTTGGTGGGAACGGGCATGATTGGAATCAGGGGAATGGGATTGGTGATATTCAACCAGTCCAACAATATCAACCGGTTCAGCAGAATTGCCAGAACTTTAAACCGGAGTTCAACCAAGAGAATTTCAACCGAGTGCTGCAAATGCTAAGGGATATCAAGACCATGTTTCCCAACAACTCCTGCAACAACTTATACAGCAGCAGCAGAGTCAGTATGACTATTCTGTATCTCAACCGCAAGAGGAATACGAGATTGATCCCGGACATGCTGAAGAAGAACGGAAGTTGAGATAATAGAGGAGCTGGAAGAGAGGGTGTTGGTCCCTTGGAAAGGCTAACACAAGTTTAGAGGGGGGGTGAATAAACTTGTCCCTAAAACTGGATTTAAAGCAAATTAAGGTTGATTAAAAACTTGTGTGGAGTTGTTTCGACAAAGCCGAGATTAAGTCAAACCGACTTAAGTCAAACCGAGTCAACCGGCGCGGATATGATTTTAGCCTTTTTCTTGATCTTGTTATTCTATTATGAAAATCGAGTGTTGTGAATCGAATTCAGTGAATGTCGGTTGTCGTGATGAGTATAATAATCAAGTATCACAATGTTGTAAGTAAATGTTGAATAAATAAATAAATACGTAAAGTAAATAAGGCAAATATTATAGAGGTTCCAGGTGATGTAATCATGTACGTCCTCTCTTCCCCTGTGGTGCGGAGGAAAATTCCACTAGAACTTCTTGAGGTGAACTGTTACAAAAAGTCCTAAACAATAGTCATTGGCTAATCCCTAGCTTCACTATCTAAACAGTTGTAGAACAGGTAGAATTGCTGCTCTTCAAATGCTTGAACCACTAGCCCTTAGAGGGTAGGATTGCCTCTTCACCAGCTACCACCACAAACACAGTCTACCCGACTGCTTGTCACAACTATCCTTGGCGAAACCTTCCCGGTTTGCTTCACAGTCTAAAACCTTTGATGTAGAATCAAGGTTGGGCTGAGAATCAAGTTGATTCTTGTTTGTGGTTCTTCAAAGTGTTGAATTCTTGATAAATTCTTTGTAGCTTGAACACTTGAAGAAATACTAGATATGATCTTGTTATAGTTCAGAGATGATAGCAATTCGAATAGAATAGGCTGATGCACAAAATTGCTTGTTGATTCTTGTATATGCTCTATTCTATATATTTTGTTGTTGGTGCAAAGTCTTCTATTTATAGTGTGAAGTCCAACGTTCATCTGGCTTCAATTTGAATTGTATCAACGTCTATCTTGCAACGGCTATATTTTCTGACCGTTCTGCTGTGTCAGTAACTCATCCAATGAAATTGTTTTCTTTACAACGTTATTGTATTTCTGGTTTGTTGGATGGCTGACTTATAAAACTGAGTTTCCTTTTCATTTTTGTACTGAGTTTTTCTTTTGTCAGTTTCCTAACTGACTTGAAGCATTAACTAGGATTTTACTCTTCTTCAAATATCAGTACTCCTGTTTTCATCTGATTATAATTGACTTAATCAGAGTACAACATGATTCATTATCATCTAAGAATTCATTGTCCTTATGATTCTTAGGTCTTCATACAAGATCCATAAAGTCAGTTCAGGTCACCACAATCTTGCATGAAGTCCAACTTTACAGTCTCGACTTGTAATCTTCATAAGCGAGTTTGAACCCTCGATTCTTCATTCTTCAATAATCGAGTTTGAACCTCGGTTCTTGATCTTTTAGATAAGTCAATGAGTCTGAAACTCTCGTGAACTTACCTTCTTCAGTTTCATGTAGGTGTATTCGGAGTCAGTTTGCTTGTCTCGATGATTTCCATTTTTCAAATGATTTCCCAGTTTCCGTTTTTACACCCACTAATAATTACAGTGCTTGTCTGATGTAACCTATACAAATATCAGACTCTAGTAAAACTTATACATTCAGTTCTAGACATCTTTTAGCTTTCCACTATAACAGCTGGCTTCAGCACTTCATCAATGGGGTTAAGATAATATTTTAACAAATAAGATGAATTATCATCAAAACATAAATTTTATTTCCAACAGAGGGTTTCTGTGGCGAAAGTCGAGAGAGTGCAGATACACCATAGTTCTGACTGGGAGAAGTGGATGGATGAGTTGCAGAGGAAGATCATGAAATCTATGGATCAGATTTGGGCACTCAACCAAAGGAGTGTGCGCGGTGAGTATAGAACCTCCACGACTAGAGTAGAATGGGCACGTAGGAAGAACATGTTTCTAGACATATCCAAGGATCTTCTCTCGCTTAAGGAAGCCTGGGAGCTAGAACATGAAAAAGAGGCTTGTGCACATGAGGTGAATAAGGTTGCAGAGGAAGCTGACAGTGAAGAAGTTCAGGTGGAGAGTGAGGTTGATGAATCGGTTAGTGGTAGAGAGCTGGGAGTTGCCCAACCAAAGAAAGCAGCAGAGCGAGAGAGGATGGAAACTGAGTTGAAAGCTATGCAAAAGGAGTTAGCTACTGTTCAAAGGGATCTCGTGATTTTTAGTACGGAGCAAGTGACTGAGTTGGAATTGCCCATAGCACCATCACATTCTATTGAAATATCTGATGATACCTTGGTGGAGTGTACAGTGGGGCCGACTATTGTTTTGAGTGAGCAAGAAATCTTTGGTAATGAAACGCTCTAGGATGAAAAATAACTGCAAGATTTTGAGATGGAAGTGGTGCAACTATTGTCTACTACACCGCCTTCCCACGATATACAAAATGATGACTTGACAGAGGGTATGGCTGATTCGATCGTGGTCATCGATTATGTGGAGATCAAGACTAAGGAGATGTTGGGATCGCTCATTCTACCGTCAAAGTCACTTGTGGATCGAGATCAAGTTGATGAGCCACTAAAATTGAAGCCACCGGATGGATTGGGGATTCCTGATACGATGGTCCCGGATTACTTCACTCCTCCACCTTGTGATGATGAGTATTATGAGATCAAGTTTTCACTCCTTCCGGTGAATGCGGCTCAAAGAAGTGTGAGAAATAGACCACATTGGGAAGAGGTAGCATCAAGGACCAAAAGAGGTAAGTTTTTAGACAACTCAATTTCCATGGTTCTCGCTTTGTTCACTTTTCTCAAACTATTAGTCTTCTTGAGACTAGATTTTAGTTGACGAGTTTTGATGCTTATGTGATGAGTGTATGTTTGAGATGTTTTGAGTCGTTTATGATTTGAGTTTTTTAAGCGTCACCCGGTCGAGCCAACGACGTAAAACACAGGCGCTTGTGGGAGGCAACCCACATTTTTGCTTTATTTGTTTACATCTTATTGGGACCCTGAGAGGATATTTTACACCCGATTCGTGTTTTTGACATGCATTCTATAGCCGATATTTTCTTTATATATACATCTCTATGTTTGTGTTACCTACACTTAAGGTTTCGCCTTTCGTTGTAGAGAATTCTTTGTGTTTACTTTGTAGCACAGGAACCCTGGGAGATACATTTGCGGTTGTTGCATTGCATTGGATGAGCTTTGCTGATAGTTCAGCTAAGTTCTTTTTCCTTTCTCACTCACACACTGAGGACAGTGCTTTGTTTAAGTGGGGGGTAGGAGACTTAGCTTCACTGTTTTTGTTGATAAATTTTAATGCCATGTTTTCATGTACTTGAATGATTTGTAGTCTTAGTTTTTGCTATATTGTGTGAATTTGGGCCATATTTTAAAAAAATTCATGGATTGATGTTGTGTTATATGTTGAATCATGATATCCTTAGTTTAATTGTTTTACAATTGAGTAAATACATGCGAGTTAAGTCGTGATCTTGTTATAAAAATGGACTACACACGCACTTAATAGCTTCAATATCATGAGTTATGGTAATTAGTGATGCTTATAGTTGTCATAGTCTATTCTGTTACCCAGAACTTATAAGATTAACTTTGAGGTGAAATAGAAAGGTCAATCTTGGTAGATTAAGGGATGACGGTCCTGGCATTTCTTTGACCCAACTAGAGCCAAATAGCCAACCATGTACATAATTTCCACAAAAACCCCTCCGAGCCTTTGTAGGGTTGTTAGACCCCCACCCGAACGTAGCCATTCGTTGATTAGCCTATAATTACCGACCCTTAGTCTTTATTTGTGGTCTACGTTTCATTGGCACCCTACGAGTGAGTTTTAATCTTATTTTGGGCACACTTGCTAGCACAAGTGTGGGGTTGTGAAGATGTGTATCAAAGTGTGGTGTTGGTGAATCTTTTGTACTACGAATAAGAATGGGTAGCAAAAAGTGTTGGTGTTTGGTTTATTAAAAAAAAGAAAAAAGAAAAAAATCAAAATCAAAATCAGTCAAAAAAAATGGAACAAAGTGTTTGAAAAAAGTTGAGTCAAAGATTGTGTGATGAAGGCCGTGTATTAATTCTTCCAAGGTGGTGTTGGTGGACGAGTTTTCATTGAATTATGTTTGGAATTGAGAGTAAATAAGGAGAATGCTTGCTTGAGCCAAGCTAAGGAGGTGAGTTATGAGGCAATTTCAAGAAGTTTTGATTAAGCTCACTCGTTTTTCTCTTTTGATATTCCTTTTATCATTTCGTTTAGCCCCGTCCCTAGCCTAACGTTATAACCGTGCAAGTCCTGCCTGACCTTAGTTAGTCTTGATTTGACCTTGATTAGTGGAGATGTTTATGAAGTATAAGCCTATGGTGTAACAACAATAGTCATGCATCTATAATCTAAACCGGTTAACTGTGATGAATGAATGAGAAGCTATGCACACACTCACATTCCATTTTTGTAATAATGGAGGATTAGACTAAATTGCATTTGCTTCGTTGTTTTCACTTTCCCATTGCATATGATGATCCCGTGTATGACTACAATGTTGACTCTATGTTACATTTTAGAGTCGCTTTGTTTGCTCGAGGGCGAGCAAAAGCTAAGTGGGGGGTAGTTGATGGGAGTCAAATTGTAGTGTATTTATTATATGAGATTACCTCCTTTTACGAGTTATTCATGGTTATTTTGGGCTATTATGGGTAGTATATAAACGATATTCACTTACATGCATGTTTCGAGACTAATGACGTTTTCGTCCTAAAAACTCGTGTTTTATGTGGATTTCATTACGTTTCTGTCAATGTATATTATGCCTTGGTGTTTGTGTCTTTGTTTTCAGGCTTAGATTGATGTATAAGGTCGAGAATAAGGAAGAGAGTCTCGAGAAAGAACGAGATTTGGGGCCAAGGAGGAGAAAAGAGTGAAGAATCATTGATGAAATATGAACCAGTCACTTCAGGGGCATTTTGGTAACACCTGGAGACACTTTCAGGAAGAGTTGTCTTCATGAAAGTTTTAGGTAAATGAACGTGCTTTGCAACGCATCTTGAATCATTCAAATTGGAGCTCTACACAAGAAGTTATTGCTGATTTACTGAAGACAGGATCCAAACGAGCGTTTACGGAGCAAATTTACATACAGCGAGTTGGATTTTCTGGCAAACCGGCGTTTGCCTTGCCACAAACGCCCGTTCGCGGTCGGGATGCGGAAAAAACCTATGAAAACCTCTTTTTTCTATCCCATATTATATCCATATAGTACTTTTACATTTTAGGGTTTCTTAGGGGCGATTTGTGTGCGGTTTTTGAGTAGTTTAAACACCCTTTGATCCCCATATTCCATAGATCAATTCCATTGATTCTACATACTTTTATTAGATTAAATTTCCGTTTCAACACAAAAGATTCAACTTTTCGGGTGCAAACTATTTCTTCATATTTTCTGGATCTGATTTTCAGCAGCTATATGGGAATGACGTTTTTTTTATTTATTGTCTTTAGTTCAATTGACGTTCTTTATTCCGTTGTTAGCATAATAATGAGTAGCTAAATTTATGTGTAGTTGAATTATGTGAAAACGAGCGAAAACCCTAAGGAGGATGAGATAGGGAGTTGTGTAGTGCGTAATTGAATGTTTAAACGATTAATCTACGTCCTAAAACTTGTTTTAACGTCTTTGAATTAGATCGATCACCTAGTTCACTGTCACACACATCGAACTTATAGTTGCATTTTGCGGTGAGATGTGGGATAAGGGGTTTTAGGATCGTTGCGTAGATTTGGCCTAGTTGTTAGGTCCGTTTCCAATACATAGGTTTTTCATCGTTGTTCGAGTGACTTTAGAGCATAATCATGTTAGGTTAATCAGTTTTCTAAAGAGAGAATTAATTAACTTCACATAGGGAGGTTAGATCGAGTTGTTCAGTCTAACCGCTAGAATTAGGAGTTGGCACCCGTGGATGTCGTTAAACTACATTGGATAGGTAGGTCGGTTAAGACACGCTTCCCGTTAAGTCCTTCCTTAGGGGTAAAAGTAGCTCATGAGATCATAGTTCGACTATACCTTTTGATACCTAGAATTAAACTCATTAGTATAATCTTTACTTTTGCATTAGTATAATATCTCTCCACCACTATTTTGACCTGAACTAAGTTCTAAGTTGACTTTGGTACTTAGGCATTACTCCCTGTGGATTTGACCTTGAGACCACTATACTACCGTTGACCTAATACTCTGTCGGCCAAAGTTAGCGGTTAGTTATTTTGGTATCAGAGATCACATTCAAAAAGGATGTTATATGTGATGCTTGTCAGCAAGGTAAACAGACAAAATCAAGCTTCAAGTCAAAGACTAAACAGTCAACAAAAAGAGTTTTGGACCTGAAGCACATGGATCTTTTTGGACCAGTAACACCAACAAGTGTAACAGGAAAGAAGTACACTCTAGTAGTTGTGGATGATTATTCAAGATACACTTGGGTAGTATTCATGAACAAGAAAAGTGAAACACTTCAAAAGATGCCTGAACTTTTGAAAAGATTGCAAAATGAGAAAAGTTTGACAGTAGTAAAGATCATATCAGAGAAGGGTACTAAATTTCTCAATAAAGTTGTAAGAGAATATTGTGAGCAGAATGGTGTGCTACATCAACTAGCTGCTACTGGTACACCTCAGCAAAATGGGGTTACTGAGAGAAGAAACAGAACTTTAAAAGAAGCAGGAAGAACTATGATTTGTGAAACATTATTACCTGAAAGATATTGGGCTGAAGCAGTCAATATAGCTTGCTATACACAAAACAGAACTTCAATAAACAAGAAGCTGCTGAAAACACCTTATGAGATTTGGAATGGAAGGAGACCTAATATATCTTATTTCCATCCATTTGGAAGAAAATGTTTTATTTTAAATTATAAGGAGCAATTGAAGACATTCCAACCAAAATCAGATGAAGGAATCTTCTTGGGATATTCTTCTATCAGCAAGGCATTCAGGGTGCTGAACAAAAGGACACTGAAACATGAAGAAACAATACATGTTGTATTTGATGAACCTAAGTTCACTAGAATAGAAGATGAAGCTTTAGAACCTCCTGAGAATCAACAAGTCAGTGATCCAGAATGTGTTGATGTTATGGAAAGGATAAATGACTTAAAGGTTTCTGACTCTGCCCCGGCTGAACACCCTGATAGTAACACTACTGATGCAACAACTGAGGGAGTTCAAGGATCTGTTGAACCCCTTGCTGAAGCAACAGCAGACCCTACTGAAGATGATGTTACTGAAAATCAATCTAACCAAATCCACAATGGTTAAGGGATCACCCTGTTGAGCAAGTTATTGGCAATATACAGCATGGTGTAAGGACTATAAGACAATTAGACGCAATGTTCACTTGTTTTCTATCTCAAATGGAACCTAAAGTTGTTGAAGAAGCAATATCAGATCTAGATTGGATAATTGCTATGCAAGAAGAATTGAATGAATTTGAAAGAAATCAAGTTTGGACACTAGTGAAAATGCTTAATCATGCAAATATAATTGGAACCAAATGGGTATACAAAAACAAATTGGATAAATCTGGTACCATTGTAGGGAACAAGGCCAGACTAGTAGCAAAAGGCTATTCTCAAGGAGATGGAATAGATTTTGATGAAACATATGCCCCTGTTGCTAGATTGGAAGCTATAAGATTATTCTTGGTATATGCGGCTTACAAAAACTTCAAAGTACATCAGATGGATGTCAAAAGTGCATTTTTGAATGGCATTCTGGAATAGGAGGTCTATGTTCAGCAACCTCCTGGTTTTGAAGTTAAAGATTAAGAAGATAAAGTGTACAGACTCAATAAAGCACTTTATGGTTTGAAACAAGCACCAAGAGCATGGTATGAGACCCTTTCTCAATTCTTGGTGGACAATGGTTTTACCAAAGGTACCATTGGCAAGACTTTTTTCAGAATCAATGAAGGAGACAGCACCCTGCTGGTACAGATTTATGTTGATGACATAATTTTTGGTTCTGAAAATGAATTACTATGTGAGAAGTTTGCTAATCTTATGAAAAGTAAATTCCAAATGAGTATGATGGGTGAAATGAACTACTTTTGGGATTGCAAGGCAAACAGATGAAAGATGGAATCTTCATTCATCAAACCAAGTATACCAAGGAGCTGCTGAAGAAGTTTGGTATGGAAAATAGCACCAAGGTATCAACTCCTATGAGTACAAACATTAGATTGGATGAAGACAAGGAAGGAAAAGACGTTGATCAGACTTTATACACAAGGATGATAGGCAGTCTGATGTACCTTGCTGCCAGCAGAGCTGATATATCCTTTGTTGTAGGTGTTTGTGCAAGATTTCAATCTAAATCTAAGGAAAGTCATTTAGCTGCAGTCAAAAGGATTCTCAAGTATCTAAAAGAGACTTTGGATGTAGGAATTTGGTATTCAAAAGAGGAAAGCTTCAAGGTTATATCCTACTCAGATTCTGATTATGCTGGATGCAAGATTGATAGAAAAAGCACCACAGGAAACTGTCAATTGATGGGAAATAGTGGTTTCTGGTTTAGCAAGCAATTCAATATCAACTTCTACTTTGAATTTGAATACATTCTTCTTTGGAAGTTCTTTGTGCACAAATACTTTGGTTAAGACAACAGTTAAGGGGTTATGGAATTGAAGAAAGAGAAATTCCTATAATGTGTGACAACACAAGTGCAATTGCAATCACAGAAAACCCTATTTTGCACTCAAGAACCAAGCATATTGATGTGAGACATCATTTTATAAAAGATCATGTTGAAAAGAAAGATGTGGTGGTTCTTTACATCCCTACTGAAGATCAACTTGCTGACATTTTCACAAAACCATTGGATAGTGAAATATTTGCTAAGTTAAGGACTGAACTTGGATTTATAAAAGTTGATTGATACATCTATGATCAGCAATGTACTGGAATTCACCACGGGGATTAGTCTTTGCTATGTTGGGTGAGCTTACTTAGAAGATTAGTCATTGGTATCAACAATTCCATGTACTTATTAATGTTTGGACAATTGAGCAAATGAAGTTGCCAAGGGGATTGGTCTTTGTACTGTTGGGTGAGCTCCCTTGACAGATCAGTCATTGGTATTAAACTTCATCTTGTATTATCAGTTGGAGAAAACAAGAAGATTTGAAGATCAGCAGAGTTACATTGTCAGCAGGCTGCTGAGGGACATCCTTATCAGCATGCTACTGAGCCAAGTCTACTGATGGCAAAGGCTGCTGAAACATACGTTACACAGTCAAACTTTAAAAAGTCAAAAAGCAAAAGACCGGGATATTCATTCTAGCTTTATAACCGCAGTTACACGATCTGACAGTTACAACACTTTATGGATAAGTTATGGGACACGTGGCAAGATCTCATTCATTCCAAATTTAATCGTGGTTAATGCTACAGTGCACTATCTGACAGTTTCTACCCACTACTCTCTGTTATATATACAGACATATACACAGAGGATACTTACAACTTTCAGATTGATTTTCTCTGCAAATATACCGTGCGAACACAGATTTGAAAGCTATCTTCTTCATCTTATTCATCAATAATGGCGGACAAGGATGATATTCACATTGGAACAAGCCAAAGTGTCAGAGTTTTTGTTGTTGATGCTAACAAAACTGAGTTGGCTATCAATATTGGAAGAAGAATCAGAAGATACGAAGGATTGGAAGATGTCCTCAATCTAAGACTGGAAAGAATATCTTACACGAATGTTTGTTAATTTCTGGAGAAACATTGTGATAAGAGAAGGTAGAGAAGCATTTACTACAACAGTGAATGGCCAGGAGATTGAAATTTCCTCAAACCTGCTGAGGGAATATTTTTGTTTTGGTCCTGGAAACAATGCTCCAACTAATCCTGAAGAAATGGGACTGTCAAAATTGGATTTTGTTGACAGAATAAAGACCAATGATGCTATTAAATCATCATTGAGCATCAATGTGAAGTATATAGGAATGGAATACAACCTGCTAAGTAAGATAATAGCAAAGAATATCTTGGGACTCAGTGGAAGCCTTGATACTTTATCAGGACCCAAGATTGAGTTGTTAATCATCATCTGCAAAAGCATGAAGTTTGATTGGGCTAGATTCTTTGTCCAATATAGGAAGAATGTGATAACTGAGGAAAGAGAAGGGACAAGGAAATCAAAGACCTTACCTTTGGGTTTGATGGTTCAGGCCCTGCTGAATCATTTGAGGATTGTTGATGTTGCACCTGAGAAAATAAACAAGTCCGGATATAAGAAGGAGATCGGCTATCTCATCCCTGGGTTTGGATGATGATGAAGATGTGGATGCTGAAGCCACTGAGAGTGATAATGATGGAGATGATAATGCTGGTCGTGAGTAGGTTAAGCATGTTGTTAAATCTGCGGCACCCAAGAAAGTTGCTGAGAAAATGAAGGCTACTGACACTAGAAAAATCATAGAGATGTTACAACCTAGGAAAACAAGGAAGCAGACAGCAGAGACTGCTGAGTCTACTGAGGGTCCAGTTGAAATTGAAGTTACTGACCCTATTGAAGTTGTAAAGAAGAAGTATGCTGCTGAAATTTTGAGAGAACAACAGAAGGAGGACAACAGAAAGAGGAGAGCTGCTGAAGTTGAATCTGAGCAACTTTCAAAGAGAATGAAGGAAATTTCAAGGAAAAACAAACATGGAAAAGGGAAACAGTTGAGAATTCTAAAGGCTCAAAAGGAAGAAGAAGAAGAGGCTATTGAAGCTGGGCCTTTAAAAATTGTTAACCCTACTGAAACTGGAGAGGTTGTTGTTGAGCAACCTGTTGAGCTTACTGAAGAACCACTGCAGACTACTGAGTCAGCACCTACTATGGATATTGATACAACGATACAAGACCCTGCAATTTCTACAATATTTCAGGGGGAAGAGCAATCTGTTGTTGACCCTGCTGATGAGCATGTAAGTCAGGGGAACCAAGTGTGGAACAGATGGAGGTGGTAGGTACAAATGTACAACCAGAAGAACCTACTGACCTAGAAGCATCTATTGAGGAAACTCTGAATCTGCTTGTTGAGACCTTTGGAGGTCAACAAAGTGAACAAACAGCTCCCAGAAAGCCATCTATGCCCTTTGAAAGGAAGGAAAAAAAAAGGAAGGAAGGGTATGTTGATCCTAAACTGCTGCTGGTTGCTGATTACTTTCAATGGAAGTTCGGATTTTACAAGAGACAAAAATCAGCAGTTGAGCCTATGACAGACTTTGAGGAGTGGGCCTTTGAAAAGTTAGGAGTGGATAACTTACTTGACCTGATTGATACTTCTTTGCTAGAAATGAGATTGATAGAACTCATTGATGAACAAAAGAAAGAAGAAGGTATCATGTTTAAGGAGCCTAGGGATGCACCAAACAGTGATGATTCATCATCTGATTCTGATTATGGTCATCCCCTAAGTGTAGAACAGTCCACTGATGCTGGCAAGTCTGCTGAGGGCCAGCAGACTAGTCAAATGGATGAGGATCTGGAAGATCTCACCATAGATGATTTGGAGGCTCTAATCAACGATGGTATAAACCTTTGAGGTAACAGGATGGTTGGCAAATCTGATGCATTCAAGGTTTTGGAGGCTGATATAAATCCTTAGGAACATCAAACTGAAGATTTGGATGAAGAGAATGTTATTGAACATAGTGAGCCTGATATCAATTCTGAAGATTCAGCTCAATATCAAGAGTGAATTGATACTCAGGGCACTATATCTAAATCTGCTGAGAATCTACAAAAGATTGTTGATGCTGGAGGAATTCTAGAGGAAAACATGGCTACTTTTCCTTTCATTTTTGTAGAAGAAAGAGTCCTACTCACTGAGGAACAAACAGTGATTGGACAAAGATTGGACATGGTGATGGGATTTGAAGGATCACCATTACATTTTGTGGAGGTTCAAGCTGCTGAGGTTCAAACAGCACCTGAACAAAGGTCGGAACTGGTGGTACAGGTTGCTGAGGACCAAACAGCACCTGGACAAAGGTTGGAACTGACAATGGGTTTGGAGAAAACCCCTGCTATTATTGAACAACAGGCTGCTGTAGTAGAGCCTACTTGAGGAAAGGTCACTGAAGGGAAGGATAGTCAGCAGCCTGCTATTATTGATGAGGATGAACAGCTGCTGGACTATGACTTCAGTGATGAGGAGTTTCAAATGCCTTAGGAAGAACCTATTGCTGCTGAACCACAACAGGCATTTGGACCAATCCTTGAGGAACCTACCCTAGTTCCAATCATGGAGGAGTTCCAAGGTCCTAACCCTGCTGGAAGGGATATGAGTTAGGCCATGGTTGTCAGTAGACAGAGGGCACAATACAATATGGAAGAGCCTACTGATGAATCTGCTGGACATATGGCTGGAGGTATTGCTGGTGGGGTACCAGTACAAGTGCTGGATGAGTTGAGGGCTGTCAGAAGTGACATTACAAGGTTAAGAACACAACTTGACAGGCAAGTGCAAAGGTTTGAAGACTTGATGAATCTAATGGAAAATAGAGGAAGAACTACTGAAACTGTTGCTTCCAATATTCCTTCCACTCAATATGCTCTTGCTGACCTTGCTCTAGATGTAAAAGGAATAAAACAGGGAAATACACTGAAGGAGATGTTCTTGAAAGAACAGTTTACATCCATTCACCAGAAACTTAACAAACTTGCTGAGGCACCCAAGCCTGTTATGACTGAACCTGCTGGAACACTTCACCTTGCAGGATTAGATCCTAAGATTACTGAGAGGATCAATCTACTGGAGCAGACAATGCAAGAAAGGATCACTGCAGTTGACACTAGAACTGAAATCATGGAGGGTCAACTGAACAATTTGGTGATCACACAGGAGAGTGTTCATGGCTTGATGTCCTGTTTTGTTGATGATGTCAATAAGGGGGAAGAGAACCAGACAGGTGTTGCAAAAGAGGCTGCCAGGATTTTTACACTGAAGAAATGGGAGGCTGACACCAATGCTTTCAGAGAACCAGCACCTGGCAGACTTTCACTGACTGATGATCTTTTCATTGAATACAAGAAGCTTTACTATAACAAGAGAATACCTTACCATGACAAGGGCTTCGAGGTGGAAGAGGTGGAAGAGGTGGTAGAGTTATACATGCGTTTAGGTGGTAGAGTTATACATGCGAGGTGGAATGAGGTGGAGTCTACCTACTACATCAGCAAGAGATTCACTGTATGAGTTTAAACAGTTATACATGCGTTCAGGTTTTAGAGTACACCAAATCAACCTTACTCTACCTAAGGCATGGAAATGGTGGAAGGAAGTGAATCCCCATATTGATTTTTCCCTTATTGAAAATCAATGGATGAGAGAAATGGTTAGAGAAATAAGGGAATATCATTAGCAGCAAGAGAAGGAAAGACAAGAAAGAGAAAGAAGGAACTAGATCAGTATACTTACACCTGACTTTTATTTTTGCTGAATCTAGATTGTAATAACTTTTGAACAAACTGATTATAATGAGAATTGACTGAATTTGTTCTGTTTTTGTTTCTACTCTTTTTGCTTTGTTGTAAGGAGGGTATTGGCATCATCACCAAAAAGGGGGAAATTGTTGGAATTATTTTAAGTTTTAGTGATGAGTGCCAAACTAGCTGTTATAGAGCAAAGGCAAAAAGATGTCTAGATCAAATGTATAGGCTTATTAGGGTTTGATCGTTATATAGGTTTGATCAAACAAGCACTGTAAATGGTCTGCTGACTTTCATCGTGAGACTGTCTAGATCATAGGGTACATTTTTGAGTCAAGAGACTAGTTTAGGAACCTGCTGAAGAATAATGGCTGAGGGCTCAAACTCAATTATTGAAGGCTAAGGGATCAAACTTAGTACTTAAAGTCAAAGATATGGAATCAGAATTTAGGGAAGTCTGTGATGACCTAAACTGGTTGCATATACCTTGTGTACAAGGTCTAAGTTCCACAAGTTAAATGGTGATTGGAACTTGGTTATGATCAAAATTGTGTAATCTAACTTAAAAAATGAAAAGTTAGATATAAGAGAAGTCAGCTGCAGTGTTTTACAAACACAACAACTTTGGATCAGCTGACTGATATGTATTTTAGCTGACTTACATACACAGGAACCTGCTGAACATATATTTCGATTTAATCAAAAGTTACATTGGAAGATTACAAGGAAAATGACAGATAACAACTCTTGGTTTTGTCAACAATTCAATGGCCATGATTAAAGGGACATTGGAAATAAACAGAGGTTTATCCAGTGGATACAAGTCAAAGGGTGAACAGTCTGAAATCTGAGAAAAAGTAAAATGACAGTGTTAGTACTATGTACAGGGACAGAAAGCAAGTCAAGATAGGACAAATATGAAATGGCTATGTTTGAATTTCAAACATAAGTCACATGGATTCTCACCTATAAATAGATAACCCCTCATACAGAAACAAGTGATGATTTTTGAGAGAAAAACAACAGATAATCTTGAGCTTCATATTCTGATCAAGAAGTCACCCTGCTGACCCTACTGAACTTAAAGCTACGGATCCAGTATACTTCTTCAAGTGTAATCTGTCATCAAGCTACATCAAGTTTACACACTTGAAGAATTCAAGCTACTGATCATATCATCCTGATCAAGCTACTGAAAGTTGAATCACTTACTTGATTCAAACTTTCGTTTATAAAAACCAGCTGAAGACAATGAAGCATCTTTGGGTGTCAAGGACTTTTGTTTGTGGTGGAGCTGGTGAAGAGGCAATCCTACCCTTCAAGGACCAGTGGAAGACTTTGGAGCAGCAATCCTACCTGTTCCAAGTGTTCAGTTTGTGAAGCCATAGTTATTGGTGAAGGACAAACAACTTAGGGATTTTTGTAACTGCTACCTCAAGGATCTCTAGTTAATTACCTCCAACATCACAGGAGAAGAGTGGACTGACAGGATTACACCACCTGGAACCACTATAAAACTTGCCTAATTACTTTCTGCACTTACATTCTGCATTTAGTATATTTAGCACATCAACCTACTGAACTAGCAACTGAATCACACACATACACTAATGAGTATCTAATACTTGGTATCATATTTTAACAAGTAATAAGGCTTAACTTCAATATATTCTGCTGCAACAAATTCAGTAAAATCAACAGTCAGCTGACTACTGAGCAATCAGCAGGCTGCTGAAGTTGCTGAGTTTGTTAACTCCAAAAGTTTGAAGGGTTAAGTTTATTCACCCTCCCCCTCTAAACTTAACCAAAGCCTTTTCAAGGGACCAACACCGAGAAAGTAATTTAGTTCTCCTATCATACTCATTTGAAATTTGCTCTTCATCAAACTTGCAAATTTCTCACAGAGTTGTTCATTCTCTGATCCAAAAATGATATCATCAACATATATCTGAACAAGTAAAGTACTTTCTTCAACTTTCATTCTAAATAATGTTTGGTCAGTGGTTCCTTTGATAAATCCATTATCTACTAGAAACTGAGATAGAGTTTCATACCAAACTCTTGGTGCATGTTTTAGTCCATATAAAGCTTTTCTTAGTTTAAAGACATTATCAGCTTGATCTTTTATCTCAAATCCAGGTGGTTGTTGAACATAGACTTCTTTTTCCAGAATCCTATTCAAAAATGCAATTTTGACATCCATCTGGTACACTTTGAATTTCTTGTGAGCTGCAAAGGCAAGAAATAGTCTGATTGCTTCTAATCTTGCAACTGGTGCATAAGTTTCATCAAAATCTATGCCTTTAGCTTAAGAATATCCTTTAGCTACAAGTCTAGCTTTGTTTTTGATGATATTCCCATCTTCATCAAGCTTGTTTCTATACACCCATTTAGTGCCAATGATGTTTACATGATCTGGTCTGTCTACTATTTCCCATACTTGACTTCTTTCAAACTCATTTAGTTCTTCTTGCATATCTAATATCCAATATGGATCTTTCAAAGCTTCTTTTATCTCTTTAGGTTCAGATTGAGATAGAGAACATGCAATCATTGCATCTAGTTGATGTCTAGTTCGAACACCAGCTTGAGTATCACCAATCACTTGTTCTTCAGGGTGATTCCTCATCCATTGATAAAGTTGGGGTTGCATCAAGGGATCTAAATTATGTTGAACTGGTTCTTCAGGAACTGGTTCTTGATTTTCTTTGCCTTGATCATCTTGAACTGGATCATAATCATATTGTTCAACTGTGGGTGGTTCAGTTGTTGGAAATTGAGGTTGATCTTGATTTGATAATTCTAAAACTCTTAATCTTCCAATGTCAACAAAAATTGATTCTGGTAAAACTGGTAACTGAGGAGGAGACTGAGAAACTGGTTCTGGTCTATTTTCAGTTTCTTCTCCAGGAAAGTTAGGTTCATCAAATACTACGTGTATTGATTCTTCATGCTTAAGTGTCCTTTTGTTCAGTACTCTAAATGCTTTGCTGACACTTGAATTTCCCAAAAATATTCATTCATCAACTTGGGGCTGAAAAACATGGAGTTGATCTTTCCCATTATTGTGTATGAAACACTTGCTTCCAAATGCATGAAAGTATGAAACATTTGGCTTTCTGTCATTCCATATTTCATAAGGAGTCTTTTCATGCCTTTTATTCATGAGAGCTCGGTTTTGTGTATAGCACACTGTGTTAACTGCTTCTGCCCAATATCTTTCAGGCAATTTTTCTTCACAGATCATAGTCCTTCATGCTTCTTTGAGTGTTCTATTTCTTCTCTCAGCTACACCATTCTGTTGAGGTGTTGCAGTTGCTGCAAGTTGATGTAAAACACCATTTTCTTCACAATATTCAATAATCACTTTGTTGAGGAATTCAGTTCCATTATCTGATCTGATCTTCACAACTAAGACACTCTTCTGATTCTGAAGTCACTTGAGGAGTTCTATAAGTCTTTGCTTGGTTTCACTTTTCTTTGTCAAGAAAATAACCTAAGTGTATCTTGAAAAATCATCTACTACCACCAATGTATACTTCTTTCCACTGATACTGATTGGTGTGATAGGTCCAAATAAGTCCATATGTAGTAGCTCCAGAACTCTGGTTGTTGAATGCTGTGATTTTGTCTTGAAACTTGCTTTTGTTTGCTTTCCTTGCTGACAAGCATCTCATACGCTATCCTTCTTGTAAGAGATCTCAGGTAGTCCAATAACTAACTGTTTCTTGACAAGAGTGTTGATGTCATCAAAGTTAAGATGACTCAGTTTATTGTGCCATAACCAGCTGACTTCTAATTTAGTATGCACAAGTAAACAAGTTTCTACAACTGCTGTAGTCCAATCTACAACATACATTTTCTTTTTTCTTCTTCCAGCTAGAACAACTTGAAATGCTGTTTCGCTGACGATAATGGAGAAATATTTGTCAAATGTAACTCTGTATCTCATGTCACAAAATTGACTAGTGATGAGTAGATTGTAATGCAATCCTTCTACATAAGATACATTCTTGATTGTGGGTCCATTTCTGATCAAGGTACTATAACCTTTGGTGTATCAAGGTTTGTCTTTGCTTCCAAAATTAACCTTTGGTCCATCCTTGGCAATAAAATTACTGAGACAGTCCTTGCTCTTTGTCATGTGCCTTGAGCAACCACTATCAAAGTACCATATATCCTGCAAAATGAATTAAACATTTTTAGGTACCCAACTCTGCTTGGGTCCATGGGGGTCAGTTGTCAGTACAACCTTGGGAATATATCCTTTAAGTACTCTCCGGATATTTTTTCACTTGTTTTCATATATGTAAGCCACACTCCTATAGTATCTATGTTTGGACTGTGTCTTACTTATATGATCTCTCAGATCCTTTGACTGAAACAGATTTCCATGATGTTTTCTATTGTTGAAACTTGAATAATAACCATCATTTCTTTTGTACTGAGGTATGTGCTGACCTTGGTACTGAGGTTTATGCTGAGGACTGATATGAGTCCTTTGCTGACCTTTAGACTGAAACTTTTGATAAGTTTTATGTCTGAAATAATTGTTTTCATCAGCTTGAATAGTGCATTCAGAGAAATTACAGTCATTATCAGTTAGAAATAATCTCCATTTCCCCCGGACTTGTGAATCTTTGAATAATTAATATTCTTGGATTTAATTTGACTGAAGTTTTTCTGGTTCTTGGCCTGATCAGCTTTAGTAGATTCAGCAGTTGATCCACCTTTTCGATTTTCATGATGTACAGTTGTTTTACCTTTTTGGTTGATCATGTTGTTGTTTACAGCTGACTTCTTTGAAAATTGGCGCTGTGACTGACCTGATTCACGTTGAACTTGTTTTATTGGTTCAGCCTGCTTCTTAGTTTGCGGACATTGTTCAGCTACAAACTTAACACCAGTTCTGGCATTAGGTTCAGCTGACTTACTCGTTCCTCCCTTCGAAGTTTGCTGTGTATCAATTCATAAGCCAGTTCTATCTCCATATGGCTTGCTTGATTTGAATCCAGTTGCTGAACTAGATTGACCAAAAGATTCGCTTGTTCTTCTGCCAAGCGATGATCGATTAATCGATTCTTTCCTTTATTAGTTCGGCTTAGTTTTAACGTGTTCAGTTCATCATTCAATCTTTTGACCTCTAGAATTAGTGATTTTTTCTCAAGTTTGATTGGTTCATAACTAGCTTGTATGGTAACAAGATGACTCATCAATTCGTCAAGAGATTCTTCTAGTTCTGAGTTCTTTGGATTGGAATCGGCTGTTGAAAAACATGCATTTTGCATGGAAATCTGAGCTGAGCTATATTTAGAATTTGATTCACATACCTCATTGGAATCTTCCATGTGTGCCATTAAAGTTGTATCATCTGATAACCTTTCTGTACCAGCTACGTAGCCAGACTCATCTCCAGCTAACAATGCTCTTCTGCATGTTCTTCTTTGCATTCAGTTCTGGGCATTCAGATTTATAATGTCCAGGTTTTTGCAGTTGAAACAGAGATAGTCATCATCTTTTCTTTTCTCATGATTCTTCTTAATGAACTTCTGAGTTACAGGATGACCATTCTTCTTCCTTCTGATTTGACTCATCATGAGTGCCATTTGTTCCTCCATTTCATCCAACCGTTGAAGATTATTTATGGATGTTTCTTGAGAGTCATTGGATGCTGCTGCAAGTGCTATGGTTTTTGGTTCTTCCAAAGATTTGATTATTGCAGCTGTGCTTGTAAAATCTTCACTGAATTCATAAGCTTTCAAATCTAAGAAGATTTTGAAGGAGTCCTCTATGTCAAGTCTTCTAGATTCTTCCATTGCAGTGACCTTCATCTCCCAACACATTGGCAAGGCCTTCAAGATTCTTGTATTGATTACTTTCTTTGTGTATTCAATCTTGAGTAGGTCTAATTCATCCATGATGGCACTGAATCTTGTCTCCATTTGGTCAATGGTATCTCCAGATTTCATCTTGAAATTTTCAAACTTCTGCTTTGCAACTGAAATTTTGTTCTCTTTGATTGAGTCAGTTCCTCCACAAACTAACTGAAGTTTGTCCCACATTTCCTTGGCAGTTGTAAAGTCTTTCACCTTCAAGTACATGTTTCTATCAAGAGTTCTGAGGATATAATCCATAGAAATATTGTTGAGATTGTTTCTCTTGCGATCATCACTGGTCCATTCAGCTTTAGGTTTTGGAACTCGAACTTGATTTTCACCAAAAGTCTGCATGTGAGTGATCTGGATTGGTCCATCAGTGAGCACGTCCATCATCTCGTCATGAGTAGCAGCTAGAAAGACCTGCATACAACGTTTGTATTCATCAAACCAATCTATGTTACACATCAACATTTGTCTTGTATACTGATTGCTATCCATTGTGAGTGAGTGAAGCACTGATTATATGAAAACTAGAAACTGAGCTTTCTAATAAGAACAACTAGAGGAGATTTAGAACAACTATCAGTTACTTTTTCTAAGTCGAAACAGAAAACCCTGCTCCGATACCAATTGTTGGTCCCTTGGAAAGGATAACACAAGTTTTGAGGGGGGGGGGTGAATAAACTTGCCCCTAAAACTGGATTTAAAAAAATTAAGGTTCAGTTTTAACTTGTGTGGAGTTGAGCTAACAAAGTTGAGTTTAAGCTAAACTGACTTATACAAAACTAAGTCAACCGGCAACGGATATTATTCTTGCCTTTTTCTTGATCTTGTTATTCTCTTGTGAAAGCTAAGTAAGTAACACTGAATTCTGATGAATGTCAGTTTGTGAGCTGTGAGTTGTGTTACAATCAGTTCTCAATATTCTATGTAAACGATAATAAATACTGTAATAAACAAATAACAAAATGTAAATGCGTAAAGTAAGTGAAACAAGAGTTATAGAGGTTCCAGATGGTGTAATCCTGTCAGTCCTCTCTTCCCCTGTAAGCACGTGGGCTATAAGTCGGGGATGCTCTTTCCAACCCGTGTCGATCCCCCGAGGCCTCTGTGGCCGATCTGTGGCAGCTCCTCTTCACTAGGTCTTGACCGAACTGTGGCGGCTGGTGGAGGTATTCCTGCCGATCTCCCACCTGGGGTTTAGACCTACCCTTGGGCACGTCTTTAGGGCTCCTGGCCCTTAAGGTTTGTTCTCAAATTCCATTCATTTATTATATGATTCTTCAGATGATGACACGTGACGTAGCTCGAGTCAGCCCTCATCAAGGAGAACACATAATTTATGTCCATTGTTTGTTCTCTTGCTAAATCCTTGCATATCTATGAGCCTGTTGTTTGTATTGCTGAATCCAAGATCTTCTGTTGGCCTGCAAATTTGATCCTGCTATAGTCATAATATGTATTTTAATTATCTTGCTGCTGGCTTAGTTTCTAGACAGAAGCACTGACCATTTTGTGATCAGCCAGTGTTCTGTTTTGGTTAATCTTTTTAGACTTGTTCTGATCGAATAACAGTCTCAGAACCCCGCTGATTGAGTCAGTTTAGGACTGGTTCTGAACCTGCTGTGTACCGATCCTTTTGGACAATCCGTAACAGTTTTAATTCATTTATGTATCAAGAATCTGTACAAGCTATTCCTTGATGTATTGTTTCTATATTTGCACTTGCTGAGATTGTTATGATCTACAGTCTGCTTATTTTATACCTGTTGTGTTTAATCTGAACCAATTTTGTTTCTGATGCTCCATATTGTTAGGAAATCTACGCGGGAATGCTGTGGAATTTAAAATTTATTTCCTATTGACCCAATATCGACTTCGTTTAAGCAACAAACATAATAATCTAGTAGACGGTCGTTACCTTGCTTGATCTAAAAGATTGACGCTTTGACCGTCTAAGGAGAGTAGTGGTGCACATAGCCGCCCAAGCGTTTGGCCTTTACCGTTAGTCCACACGAACAAACCGCCGGAATCCACCATTAGATTGCTACTAGAAAAATCCGGTTCCTAGACCGGCATTTTCTCTCTCTCTAAATCTCTCCCTATGAAGCTCTCAGTTTATTTTGTAAATTAGAACTCTTTTAATTGTGATGTACAAAAGAGCTATTATATAGGGAGAGAGGCGCCACTCATCAATCCCAATCTGATTTGGAGAAACTTCTTAGTAGATTGATGAGAAAGAAAACTTTTTACTAGTAAAATATGGAAAATAGATATTCTAGATTTATCTCATTTAATATTCAATATCTAATATTAAATATATTTCCAAGATATATATTGACAATATCTTATATTGAATATATCTTTATTATATTACCATAAATCAATTTACACAAACACACACACACACACACACATATATATATATATATATATATATAAGGCCGTCGTTAGAGAATTAATGATCATTTAGGACACTCCGAAATCTTATTTAGTTATAAGGACATTCTAATTTTAAGAATGAAACTTATTTAGTTATAAGGACATTCTAATTTCAAGTGGATAAAGAAGAAAAAAAAAGATGAAGCGCTGGAGCTGATGTTTGTTTGTTTTTTTTTAGATGCAGTGACATTGATGTCTGAAGCAGTGACATTGATGACTTATGCAGTGACATTGATGTCTGAAGCAGTGACATTGATGTCTGAAGCAGTGATATTGATGACTTATGTAGTGACATTGATGTTTGATGCATGGACATTGATGTCTGATGCAGGGACATTGATGTCCGATGCAGTGACATTGATGAATGATGCAGGGACATTAAACTAAACAAGATCGTCAAATGATTCAAGATCGTGTTAAAGGATTGAGGGATTCCACATTGAATCCAATTATCAGGAGGGCACAAACAACGTGTGGCCATTACATGAGTCATAGTGAAGAGTATTTGTAGTTTCACCAAACTTGTACTTCTATCCATATTAAAAGCTCCACATTTGGAGAAATGCAAAACAAAAGCAGAGTTGACTGATGCAGTTGTTAAGTTTTATGCAGTGACATTGATGACTTATGCAGTGACATTGACGACTTATGCAGTGACATTGATGTCTGATGCAGGGACATTGATGACTTTTGCAGTGACATTGATGACTGTATTTACAATTAGATAACTGATGCAATGATATTGTTGTCACCGCATATACAACTTTATACACACATTTGATAACTTTGTAAAGTAACATTATTTCTTTGTTATCTTTAAATATTTGACTGATGTTGGTTTATTTGATTAGTGTTGGTTTAAATTTTCGATGACTTTGTAAAATAACTGTATTTCTTTTCTTTCTTTTTTTGGTTTAAAAGCATATTTTTACAACCAAAGGTATGCATAAATTGTTACAATAACACGTCACTGCATAAATCGTTACAATAACACGTCACTGCATAATTCGATACAATAAGACATCACTGCATAGATCGCTACAATAAGAAGTCACTGCATAAATCGCTACAATGAGACGTCATTGCATAAATCACTACAATGAGATGTCACTAATCAAGGTTGTCAATGAATCGCGGCGGTCAATACATCATGGTAGCCAATAAATCGCGGCGGTGAATGCATCGGGGTGGTTAATGGATCCCGGTGGCCAATGCATCCGGGTAGATGGTCAATGCATAACGGTAGTCAATATGTCACGTCGATTTTTATGAAGAAAAAAATTGATTTTATGAAATATATTCGGAAAAATATCAAATTTGATTTTAGAATAAAGAAGACGAAAAAATATGAATTTTAGTGAAAAAATTATGATGATCCGAATTTTAGATCAAAATATATGACCTTTAGAAATATGGTGAATTATAAAACAAAAAAAAAAAAAAAAAAAAAAAAAAAAAAAAAACCACGCACACAGTAAGTTTTTTTTTTGTTTTGTTATGTTTTTTTTTTATTATTACTTTGAACGCTTTTTTTTCTCTCCTTCTTTTTTTTCCTTCTTCCTCTTTATCCACTTGAAATTAGAATGTCCTTATAACTAAATAAGATTTTGAAGTGTCCTATTACCCCTAATAAGTTGAAAATTAGTCCTTTTAAATAATTGGCCCATATATATATATTAATATCTAATATTAAAACATAATATAATGTCATGATTGATTAACTTACACAATTCATGTGTACCAACATATACACGTAAATATGCTATATATATATATATATATATATATATATATATATATATATATATTCAATTAGTCAACAAGATTAATATAATACTATGATTAATTGATTTGCAAAATACATGTATATCATTTTTTTTTTGACATATACATCAAATATGTATATTTAATTAATCAACACAATTATTATCTTGTATTATATTTATTCCTAATAAATAAATACCACCATATTAATTTACCACTATAACACTTTATAGTCAAGAAAAATTTTTCTTATTCGGTTATCACTATAACCGTATTTTAATCCGGCTAGATGTACTTATGTGTATGACCCGATAGGCTTCCAAATATGTTGGCCGTAGACAAAAAGTGCAAATTACAAAAATGCCCTTCATACCTAACGATCAAGGAATAGCGTCTAGAAACACACCATGACCCCCAATCATCGGAAGAGTCAAATGCATACTACCTTTCATGTGAAAAGGTTACCGTGTAAATAGAATCATATCGTTGTTACAATATCCATACGGTCGTACGTCGAGTGTCAAACATCAACTACCATATCTTATAATCTGGATATCCTACTCTCTCGAAGTAACATATTACCTCCGCTTTGCAAAGACATTTGTGAATAAGACATTCCTTATAAGAAGGCCATTTCGGATATTTACTCCTAATCATAGGATACACGATTTCCGGACGAGCAACATGAATCCTAAACATGCTTCAGTATCACACCCATTCACTACCGCATAATCGCCCCATGGCTAGAGGAATCCTCAATAGTGTCAAGGTATGACAATCCACACCGTGATGTCATGAAGACTTTGGTCTCAGGATAATTACACAACTGCCACATAGCATGACACTTAATAAAGTAAGTGGGTCAGTCTAACTTACACATTCTCTAATACACGTCCACATATAGTCCAAGTGACACCACACTTTGATAGATGAGATATATCCCTACCTTCAATAATATAGAAGACATCCAATACGTGCTAGTCTAATCGTACTAACAATGTCCCGTTTAATAGTACATACGACAAGAGACATTTAAGTATCAAATCCCTTAAAGTGAGTCGAGATCTCATCACCTACAATCACTATTATTATTTATCTCTCACAGTTTGACACTAGGGACATTATCATATATATAATCACAAATTGGTTCATAGAGATAAACAGAATATATAATAACATAAAAGCCAATTATCATATGTATAAACATAAAGAAACAGTATAAATGATCCGACCCGGTCGGATCCGGTCCATCCTGATTGGGTTTAAGACACTATTTCAACACACATCACTCACTAAATTTTAATCATATCACACCTACAATTGTTTACTCTGTGATTGGATCAATTATAATCTAAGTATCTATCACATTTAGTCTATCCTGATCAGTTAGGTATCACACACAATATAATAACCGTTAATTCAAGCTTCCGGAATTAATTGTTAATAATTGTGTAAGAACTTGTTATTATTTGATAATTTGAAAAAATGATAAAATTCCCATACACTATATTCAAACCCCTCTTCTACAGTGTATTCTGTGCATTATCAATCCAAGACTAGTCTCATCTCTATAGGCCTGCATACCCAAGAAATGATTGAGATTTCCCAGATCATTTAAGGCAAACATGCTATTTAACGTTTGAATGAAGGTCTGAATCAATTTAGGATCACTCTCTGTAACCAAGATGTCATCAACATACACTAATACATATAGAACAGATTTTGGAGTATGTAGAATAAACAAGGAAATATCAGACTATCCCCACGACAACAACTGGTTCCCAAGTTCCAAACCAAGCTCTAGGAGTCTGTTTGAGACCATATAAGTCTTTCTTCAGGAGGCAAACATGTGTGAGCCTAAGAAGATCCACAAAACCCTCAGGTTATGGCATAAAACACTTTTAGTCAAATTACCATTCAAAAACACATTATTGATATCAACCTGTCTCATAAACCAGCCATAAGAGACAGAAATGGCCAAGATAACTCTAATAGTGGATGACTTGTCAATAGGGCTAAATGTCTCTGAGTAATCAAGACCAGTGTTTTGAAGGAACCCTTGGCTACTAGCCTAGCTTTATGCAGTAGAATAGAACAATCAGGATATAACTTAAGTTTAAACACCCATCTATTAGAAACCAGTATATGGCCTGAGGATGAGGGCACCAATTCCCAGGTGTGATTCCTTTGAAGACCAAAAACTCTTTTTCTATAATAGCTTTCCATGAAGGGTCATGTAAAGCCTCAGACACCTTTGTAGGTTCAGTAGGATATGGTGAGTTACATTGGGCTTAAAAGAAGTAGGTTTTGGGCATGAAAATGCCACTCTTGGCTTTGTTTTGCATGGAATACTGATTCCTTTGAGAGGTTCAACATGTAATTTGATGATTATGCCATTTTTTAATTTGCTCTATAAAACTTTGATTTTGTCTCAACCTCACACTTTGACCTATTTTTCTTGATTTTTGTTTGAGCTCTTCCTTGGCTGCTTGTGTGTTTAGCATGGTTGCTTTTATTCTTCCTCGTGCTTTTCTTGAACTGGAAAAGTCTAGGGGCGTTGAAGGGCTAGCTGGTCAGAAACATATACCAAACTAATGACCATTAAAGTTGTCCCGTTTCTTCGCTCTAGGCCAATGATTGCTCAGGCTTATGGGTGCCAAGTTCACAGGGAGTGGTATGGGAGCTATTTTGTTTCGTTGTTTGAGTCGTCTCGCATACTTTGTGTCAAAAATGACCGAAGCATAACGAGGTTGAAATATGAGTCGTCTCGTGTACTTC
The DNA here is from genome assembly GCA_026214975.1 of Gentiana macrophylla. Taxonomy (NCBI): domain Eukaryota; kingdom Viridiplantae; phylum Streptophyta; class Magnoliopsida; order Gentianales; family Gentianaceae; genus Gentiana; species Gentiana macrophylla. The sequence goes on along the minus strand of CM047807.1, from coordinate 79,978,833 downwards.
ATGTAAAAAACAACCGAAGCCTAAGAGGTTGATGTGTGGCTCATTGGCTATGCGTAAGAAACAACCAAAGTGTATCAAGGCTTACAATAATGTGTAACCAATATTCTAGAAGTGGGAAAAATATTGGCCATTAGGTAATTTTTGCAGAAAAATGAGCTCGTCTTGCCGTATATTTGGCGAGATCGAGTGTTACAATATGATAGCTAAGTAAATAGAGGCGAGGTTGTTCACGAGGGAGCGAACCTTTGATTTAGAACATCCAATGTACTCGGTGACTTTCTCTTTGTGGTTGACGGGTTAGTCCGTCGCCTCAAAGGGTGTTGTTTTCCTCAACTTTATATTTGTCAAGAACTCCATGTGCCACGAGTTTTTCAATTTCTCGCTTCAGCATTCGGCAGGAGCTTGTGTTATGCTCGTGATCTTTGTGATATTCACAATATTTTGTCATGTCACGGTCTTTTCATTGATCGTGTCTTATCGGGCGAGGATTGGAGGGCTCATTCTTGACCTCGTGCATAATTTCTTCGATCGAGGTGGTCGAAGTAGTGTACTGTTCCTCCTTGAATTTCTTAGGCCTGTTGATATCTTTTTTTGGCTCGGACCCTCTTTAATCGAGCTTGGTTATGCCTTGTCTCTTCGCCTAGATGAACATAAAACAGCTTCAGAGAAAGAAAACTTTCTAGCTTAGGAGAGCATCTACTATAGATTCTCGGGCGGCCTGAGGGAAAATGCGTCTTTGTGTAGGCCTTTGATTAGACACTTTGGAAACTTGTCATGACCACGTTATCGGCGAGACCCCTACCCTAATCGTAAGTTTTGACGAATCTGCTTTAATAGCTCTGAGTGGAATCGCATGTTCCTTGCCAAATTTCATAGAGGTCGTCCAAGGTTTTCATTAGCTGACCAGCCGATTAGAACTTGGTGATAAACTTCGTTTGTGGTTTGCTAAAGAACTGATTTACTTTGGCGGTAGATTTCTGTTCTAGGTGGCTGCTTTATCTTGCTTGGCGCCTACAAAAGTGATGCACCATACAGCATGACTTCTGGTAGCTAAGGAGAGTTTGCTATAGAAGGCGGTCGGAAAATCATAGGGACATGTTGTCCCTGTGTAACTCTAAAAGTTGGGGTAGTGGACCCCCTCAGGTGCCTCTTCCATAAGTATGTCTTTAAGCACGCTGGTCCACCAGGTGGGGCATTTCTCTTTACCGATTTTGTTTTTACCGATCTCGACAAACTGTTTTATGAGCTCGGCTACCTTGTCAAAGAGGGAGGTCGGTGCAGAGCGTCTAGACACGCTTTCTGAGTGAGATCATCCCGACCGATGAAGGGATTCATCTTGCCTTTCTCCCAATTACGCCTTGACGTTGTGAGGAGTCGATTGAACTTCTATGCTTCTGCCCTACTCTAACTGCGGCGCGCGTTCGGGTCCCAGGCGGTCTAAGGCAGATCTCTTTTTTGGAGCTCAGTCAGATGCTCAGTGGACACTACATTCTCTGTCGGGGGGAACGGAAGTGTTGTGCGAGAAAACCGGACGAGCTGATTGTTCGTGCCTAACTAGAGGCAACGGGGGTACGAATTCGTCGATCGGGGGAGGTGGTTTTCCCAATGCAAATACTTTTGATTCAAATGACTGACCCTCTGAACGTACTTAGCATATTCAAGCAGTGCCTCGTTGTAGAGCTTGTCATACGACTCGTCGATAGTGTGAGTGGGTTATGGGTGAGCAGGACGAGACGTCTCAGCCATGCTTTTTCCTTTGTTTTGTTGAGTGGCAACAGCTAAGGTTTTCCTCTACCTCACCCTCTCATCTAGAAACATTCTGATGTCGGGTTGCACGATGTGTTGGGTGTGAGAGTTAGGGATTTGCTCTGGTCAGGGATTTTGATCATGGCCAACATCTGCCCCGTGGTTTCCTAAGCGAAGCTTTGGCCGGTTCTTCTGGTCAGAGGCGGCATGCTGCTGATCTGGGCATGCCCGGTAGATCTCATTTAAGTCATGGCAGAGATTTTGAAACTTTGATGAAGATCCTGGTGAAAATCTTAATGAATAGCAGACGGTGATGAGAATCAACTCGACTCTATTTTCCTACGTGTTTTATACCCCGTTTTGACTCATTTTACTTAAATCTGGGAATATTTTGCTTGATTTCGACACACTTCACAGCGTTTTGATGTTTACAAGATATGGACATACAGTCCAAGATTCACGATCTTTTTCGGTGTATTTATTATATTCTAGGACCACTCTGTAAAATCAACTGAGTTGTTTAGATTCGGTTTCGTGTGTGAGGTTTATATCGACTTTGTTGAGAGTTTCATTGAACATAGACCGTGTTAGGTCATTTAAATCCGGTCAGCGGACTGTTGAACCTGATATTGAATAATTTTTATTCTCGGAAATCGGAAACGACACCCTACGAGTAACATCGAGAACGTTTAGGTGAATCAAGAATACCTCCAGATTTAGCTAGGGTTTGTGAGTAGTAGATTGTATCATAGCTCGGGTATCTCTTTTTTCCATAATTTAAACTCTCATATTTTGGGTATAGTAGTTTCTAAAATCGGTGATCGGACAAATCACCAGAAATAATCATGATTTTGACCAGAGAGGTTGCTGACAAAGTCTTTCCCGGTAACGGACAGATAATGTCAAAATTATCACAAACAGGATTAGACAGAGGATATCTAGCTAATTGTCATTATTTTTTCAAACGGTTACACAGAGGTGCTCAAGAACATCTTGAATTGCGTAAGTAAAAGTGGAGGTAGTTCCATTACCGGAAATGGAAACAAATGATAATGTCGGAATCATCACAAAGTAGATTAGGCGGTGGATGTTGGCTAATTTTCATTAATTTGTCCGGTGATTACACGGTGGTGCTAAAAAACCTCATGAATTGCGTAGGTAAAAGCGGGGGGTATTTTAGGGGGATTATGGATTAGATGGCGAGGCTACCTACGTACCCTCAAGTGCGAGGGATCAAGCCAAATGACACAGTTCTAGTTTGTGAGGCGATACCGCTATTTATAGATGACATAGTAAGTGTTTACAACAATGCAGTAAGATACGTGTGTCGTCAGACGAGCTCTGAGGACGGGCTTATATGGAAGCCGTTGCGAGCTCTGTACTGGTGACCGTTTATGCTGACTCATTTGGTTGATCGGGTTTTGTCCGAGCTGGTGGGGGACGATCTAGCGGTGAGCTGGTTGCACCCCGCTAGGCGGGATCAATTGCATGCAGGTTGATCGTCGTCTTGCGTCTTGGCTGACGGCGAGAGCTAGTGAACGCATGAGGTGGGGCCAATTTCCTTGGTGTGACTCGGTTTATGATGGGCGAGCTAGTTGGGCCCCGAGTTTTACCCTTTACTGGGCTTATGCATGGGCTAGACTTCGGATCCGTTGGCTGTTTTTCGGGCTTGACATATCAGTTAGTATTTTGGTCCATAAATATATTCTTTTTTATCCGACTCGGCTGAGTTTAATTGATTCAATTGATTTAACACAACTTCTAAAACATATTATAAGTGTTAGAAATATATCGATGTGAGTATTCTTACTAAACATTATAACTCACTCCTTAATTTTTCAAGTGAGTTGCAGCTGTCTGCTTATTTAAGATCATTTTGATTGACGTGATCAATATATAGTTGATGACGTATCCAATAGTTGAATTGGAAGTCTTTCGTAGTTTCTTAGGGTTGTTTATATAGGAGATGTCTCATCCCTCTTCCTTGTCCTGCAAGGAATCGTGTTTATTACTAATAATATTATTTATTATTTCCTCTAAGGATATATGATAGGAACCAACTTTACTGTACATTTCTGTACAGTTTAACCCACGGTTATCATGTTTCTAGCATGTTTCGGGTGAGTTTAGATCCTATATTAAGTGTTAATGAGGTTTTCCTTGAACGGCGAGTAACAGTCGGTTTTTCCGTAAACTCGGCCTAATTTTAGCACTTTTTACTCATTTCCTGAGCACCCGTAGTTTGCGGGATTATGCGTTTGCTTGTTGTTTCCTTGTTTATGCAGGATTTGGGTGAGTTGGGAGCCCGGAAAGCGATGATTTATGAGTTTAGACGTGTCCGAGGCAAGAAACGAAGGCTAAGTATGGAAAAAGTGAGGTTTTGGAAGTTAAGGCATCTATCCGTACGGACGAAAGTCTGTCCGTACGGATAACTCTCAGATAGATGCAAAAATATTGGAGAGACTTATCCGTACGGATAGAAATCTATCCGTACGGATAGACTGAAGCAGCAGAGACTTATCCGTACGGATAACTTTTTATCCGTACGGATAACCTGCAGAATCAAGAACTATCCATACGGATAGCCTGTTTTCCATACGGATAAGCTGAATTTTTGCCCTAGGCTATAAAAGGGCACCTCAAACGCTTTATTCAGGAGACTTTTACGATTTTAGATAGTTCTAGCCTCTTTTGGGCGATTTCCTTCGTCCGGAAGCGTAGAATTAAGTTCCTTATATCGTTGTTCTCATCTTTCGATCCTCTATTACATTAGATACATTACAACATCAATCCGTTACATTTCGATTGTCAAGATTTGATCTTTGTGAACACAACTTTGTTACTTCAGCAATTTTCAATAAAGTGGGTATGATTTCATGGTTTCTTATCGTTTATATTATGAATTCATGTACCGTTTATTGTTTCAATTCGATAATGAGTAGCTAAATCATTTGTACGGCCGAATTATGTGAAAGCGGATGAAACGCCATTAGGGAGATGAACCGGGAGGTAGTGTAGCACGTAATAAAATGTTCTAATAGATAATTTATATCACGAAACCTACTTTAATCGTAATTGAGATAGCTTGATCACCTAGTTTACCATCACACACACCTAGCTTATAAATGTATTTTGCGGCGAAGTGTCGGAACTGGGGTTTCGGGACCGTAGACGTTTTGGCTTAAAAGGTAGTTTGACACCTACCTGTGCACCAGATTGACACCCTGGTCATTAGGTCCATTTCCAATACGGAGTTTTTATCGTTCAGGCAAGGAAGGTAAAGCACACTCCCAGGGTAGTTTGTTTGAGGGTAGAGTAATCTGCTGGATCGTAGTTCGGCTGTACCTCTTTTAATCGTTAAGAAATCCGATTAGTGTAATCTTTCTTTTATGCAATAGTGTAACGTCCTATTTTTTCTAGTTGGCCTGAACTGAGTGCTAGTCAGCTGTGGTACTCAAAGCCAATCTCTGTGGGTTCGACCTCGGACTCCTCAAGCACTACCTACAATCGATCCGGTCCACTGCCGGTTAGAAAGTAGATTTTGCTAAGGTTTCGAGTTTTTACTTGATTAACTGGATTGCAAAAATTCTCTTATCAATATACACGCATAAATCCCTATGATTTAAGGATAATTATGTACATATCTAATGCCAAGATCACAGTCTTTAGGACTAAGGATTCTTTCCTCATTTATGTTCAGTTATCCCACACGTGGAATAACAGCTGGGGTCGCTCTGAGCGTCCTATGCTGAGCTCATAATGCCACTATGGCTGAACTGATCAGCTCATCTTCACCAAGCCTATGCCGACTTACGGGGCTGGAGGAGGAGCATTAACTGATCTTCCACCTAGGGTAAGGGACCGGCCCTTGGGTATGTCCCTGGGGCTCCTGGCACTTACTGCCCTACTTTAGGGGATTAATCATTTATTACAAGTCCTCAACAGATGACACGTGGTGCAATTCGGGTCGGATATCATCATAAGCCCCCCAGATCTGGTCTTGCTTTTAGTTGGTCAGATCTGCACTATTTGGCGGTTCAACCGGACTTATCCGATCTCGCGTTTTGAATTTCTTAACTTCCAGGTGGCAGTATATTAAATAGATCATCATTACTTTTGCGGGATACGAGGCGTTTTCCCTCTTTCCCATAATTGATGTCGTTTACATGTCTGAAGGGGTTATAACCTGTCTCAATATATCAAGCTTTCCCACTTCTCCACCCCTACTATTAAATCGAAGATTTTCATCTCTCAATATCCTTTGCATTTTTTTCAAGTAAGCATTTCTTCTCTTTTCTAATTTTATGAGTTTACATTCCTCTTCCTCTTCTTTGCTTCTATTTTTCCCGATTAATGAGGGCGAGCACTGCATCTAGTAGTTCAATTGAGAAGGAATTCGAATCCCAATCTGAATCTGACGTATAAATTCTCCGGCCCAGCGCCAAAATAGATACCCCTGCCTTTAATCCTATACCTGATCGTAGTGAATTTGAGCAGTTCGTCGTAGATCCCTAGCATGCTAACCCATCTAGGCCCCGTTCTTCTTTCGGATTTACTTCCTTGAATCAAAGCATTAGGGCACATATGACTGCTAGGTCAACCGTAGGCTGTTTTAGGGTCAGATCCAAACTTACACAGGAGGATGTCCTACAAATCTGTAACCAATATAATATCGATATGGACCAATATGCTCCCCAACAGCCTGGGGGTGTAAACATGTATGCTCATCAGCCACCTGAGTGGTATTGTGTTGTGTACAGGGAGCAGTTCACTTGTGGCCTTCGGGTCCCGTTCTGCCCGGACTTCTTGGCCGTACTGAGGCATTACCAATCGGGATCTGCCCAAATCACCCCTAATGGGGTCAGAGTGATCATCGGCTTTGCGATCTTCCATAGATTAATGGATACGGAGTTCGTTGTTGTCCTACTTAGGACCTTTTACCAGCATAAAAAGGTTAGGAATCATAGCGGGTGGTATTACTTTCCACACCGTACAGACCACCGAAGGGGCATCCCCATACTGTCAAAAGGGAATACCTTTATACACGAGTGGAAGACCCATTTCTTCTTTAACCTCCATGGCGGACACCCTGGGCTGAGCTGCTGGAATTACTTTCAACTTCCAGCCGATGTGTGCCCCACTGGGGTTAGTGAACGTTTGTTGGAGGATATTGCCGGATCGGGTATCTCTCTGGATCATGAACAGTGGCCTCCCGAACTGATCGAGGCAGCTCGCCTAGCCGATTCTGGACCTGAGCCTGACCGGAGGTTACTCAAGAGGAGTATAACAACTGTATGAGTTTATTTGCTTATATTTCTGTGACTTTTTTTACTGTTTCTGCATTCTTCCTTATAACATTTTTCTGCTATTTCTTTTCAGTGGCTGACTTCACAGATGTTTTTTTATCAATCTTTTGAGGAGGAAGATGTGCCTGAGCAAAGTGAGCAAATTGTAAATCAAGATGCTCCTGGAACCGAAGGGGGTGTAGAGGCTCCCTTAGTGAACCCTGAGATCCAGCCTGTGGATCCTCGTACTGAGGAGGGTCTCCAACAGGATGAACTGGCTGATCCTGTGCAATGTACGGACCAGCATGATGATGGTCTGATCATCCTAAAGGGTTTTGAGTCGATCCGCTGCGGCGGACAGACAACTTCAAGTATGCCACCGAACTGGGCGGAAGAGGACTAGGTTTGGTTGAGATGACCAGGATGCCTTAAGGGGGGTTCTTCTTCCCAAGCTAACTTTCTATCAGAACTTCCAGACAAAGATCTGGCTGCCATTGTATGTTTTTCCTTACATTTATCTTTTTTTATCTCAACCTTCGGCCGTACTGACCCTATTTGTTTTTTGCCAGGTTTTTAAGGCTGGGAAGGAAGTCTTAAATAGACTTAACGATTTCTCCTACCAGAAGGTTTCTCTGGAAAAGTGGATTGCTGACCTCTCAGCCATCCGCCAAAAGCACAAGGATGAATCTTTATCCAAGGATGCGCCGATCGCTGATCTGGAGAAGATTATGCATGCCCAGCAAACCGAGTTACAAGAGCTACGAACTGCTGTGCTAAATGGGAGGAGGCCCCGGCAAAATTTCCAGCTGACTATGAGGGACTTGAGGCCGCGATACCTACGCGGATCGCCCAATCTATTAATGACTACAAGAGCTACACTGGGGCCTTAAAAGTTTTACTTGGCCTCATATTAAGTCATGGGTACACCTTGGGTGTGGACCAAGCCAAGGAACAATGTCCTCAGCTGGTCATCGAGAGTCTTCAACAAGGTGGGCTCCGTAAGCCTAGCAGTAATAAGCTCTATGAGGCTAGACTTAGGGAGTTTCAGGCCGGTGAAGACCTGGCCACGATGTACGCTCGCAGACCTACCGCTCAGCAAGCCAGTACATCTTCTGATCAGCTTGCTCAACAGGATCCTTCCGCTAATTCTTAGGCTTAGGCACTTGTTATTTTGTTGAAAAATTTGTAATAATTTCCAACTTTAATGTTGTCTTCCGTTCTTGACAATGTATGCCTTCTAGGCATTTTGTTCTGTTATTACTCTTTGGCTCTTAGCCCTTTATTGTTATTTCTTTTTGGCTTTTGTCTTAGACTTTGCTTTCATTTTTAAGCATAACTCGGGGTCCTTTGCCCCTTGAAGTACATCACTTAAAAGCTTTGCTTTTCATATGATGTACTTTAGTATTGGTTCTGATTGTCTGTCATGCAGACAGGGATAGTTTGATCATTACAAACTTTCTTAGTTCTGATCGTATGCCAGTTCAGATCGTCTGATTTATAGTCAATTACGGTTTTACACTTTTCTGAGTTTGCCTTGCAGCTTAGTTCGTATGGTCTGTTTTGCAGACTAATGAAGTTTGTCCTTTGCAAACTTATTCTGAGTCCGACCTGTAGCTCGGTTCGTAGGGTCTGTCCTGCAGACTAATTAAGTTTGTCTTTTGCAAACTTTTTATAGAGTCCGACCTGCAGCTCAGTTTGTATTATATGTCCTACAGATTTATGGAGTTTGTCATTTGCAAACTTTTTCCGTGTCCGACCAGTGGCTCAGTTTGTATTATATGTCCTGCAGATTTATAGAGTTTGTCCTTTGCAAGCTTTTTCTGAGTCCGACCAGTGGCTCAATTCGTAGGGTTTGTCCTGCAGATTAATTAAGTTTGTCCTTTTTCTGAGTCCGACCAACGGCTCAATTCAGATGGTCTATCCTGCAGACTAATTAAGTTTTTCTTTTGCAAACTTTAATCGATCATGTGAGAATAATGCACATGTGCAAAATAAAAATTTATTCTAATAACTGATGTTTGAATACATCTTATTAAGGCACAAAATTTAACTGAAATAATGCATAAGTAAAGTCTGGAACATGTCCTAGGCATAAAACTTCCTCAGGTTGGCCGCATTCTAGCTACGTGGTCTGGTCCCGCCACTTGCATCAGCCACCTGATATGCTCATTTCCCATGTACCTTGATCACTTTGTATGGGCCTTCCCAGTTTGGGTCAAATTTTCCTTGAGGTCCTTGCTTGCTAAATTCATTCTTTTTTAGCACCAGGTCTCCCTCTTTAAAGTATGAGTGTTTAACTCGGGAGTTTTAGTACTGAGATATGCGATGTTTATACTTGGCCATCCTGATGAAAGACACATTCCGAGCTTCTTCCAGGCCATCCTTTGAATGCCTGAGCTCAGTTAACTGCTGATCTTCAGACTAGAGCGTTGTTCGTGGTGATGGTAGGCCGATCTCGGCCGGAATTACTGCTCCGCACCCATATGCTAAGGTGAACGGAGTTTCTCCCGTGGCTGAGTTTGGAGCTGTTCTGTAGGCCTACAAGATGTTGGGCAAATGCTCGGTCCAAAACTCTCCTTCTTCATCTAGTCTATTGGTCTATTCGACCTGCCCATTAGCTTGGGGGTGACCAATAGAGGTGAAGTGTTGAGTTATATGCAGTTTGGCACACCATTCTTTGACAATTATATCTTCAAACTGAGTTCCATTGTCTGAAATTAGACTCTTTGGTATTCTATACCTGCACACTATGTTCTTCCACAGAAATTTCTGTATCTGCTTCCCAGTTATGTTGGTCAGTGGTTCGGCTTCCACCCACTTGGTGAAATAATCCACTGCCACAATTAAAAATTGGACGTTGCCGGGAGCTCGCGGGAGTGGTCCCACTAGATCTACCCCTCACTAAACGAAGAGCCATGGAGAGACCACTAGAACCATGTCTTGAGATGGCTGATGTGAAAGGATATCGTGCACTTGGCATGATTTTCACTTTCCTACTAACTCTTTGGCGTCTTCGAACATTGTTGGCCAATAGTAACCGAACAGTTTTCATTTCCTTGATAAGTTCTGAGCTTCAGGGTGATTCCCACAAATTCCCAAGTGTATCTCTCTGAGAATGTAGTTCCCTTCTTTAGTTTCTGCGCACCTAAGCCATGGTGCAATGTACGACCTGTGATAGAGGACGTTCTCGAACAGGGAATACCTCATTGATAGAATTTTCATCTTTCTTGCCCGGACATTGTCTTGAGGCAGGATGTTATCTCTAAGATTGGACACAATTGGGTCCATCCAAGTAGTTTCTTTCCTGATTGGTTGAATGCTCTTCTTCCCGTAACTCCTTTCTGTGGGAGCTCTACCAATACCTTTCTATCTGACACAAATTTTGACACCAATTTTGATAAAGCCTCTATCATTTTTTTCTCTGTTCAGGGTATTCGGTCAACCTGGACCTATTTTTCTAGCAGGTTTCAAGCCGCTGTAAAAAATTTCTTCATGGTCTCCTCCTTGGCCTTTTATTCTCCATTTATGTTATTTACAACGAGTTGTGAATCGCTATAAACTTGCAGACCATCTGCTCCAAGTTTGCTCGCTAACTTGAGCCCTGTCATTAAGGCCTCATATTATGCTTCATTATTAGTGGCCTGAAAACCAAATCTTAAAGCGTGTGGGAACTCTTCCACTTTTGGACTGACGAGCAGGAGACCTATCCATGCCCCATCTTGTTGGATGTAATATCGCCGGACGGATCTAGATCCGCCCGATTACACAGCGGAATAAACAAGAGGATCATGATCATATAAAATTAAACTACATAATTTAAGATCTACCAACAAGAAGGTAAGATCTACTTACCAATCAAAAGTGAGATCCAAAAGATTGATGAAGTCGAGATCCAATTTGAGATGCCACGATCTTCCGATGTGTATCTCCAAACAACAACCGGTGGATGTTGATCCTTGATGCTTGACCTCCTTGATATGTTACCCGGAAAATCCCAAAGATTTTCCCAACTCTAAACCCTAGCTATTGGCCGAAAATTCTAAGCCAAAACTATGTGTATGATGCGTGTATTGTGATTCAGAGAAAAGGCTTAGGAGAACTCTCTTTATATTGGAGAGAAATCCTTGTCCTCCAACGATTTCATAATTAATACAAAATTAATTATAATAATCATTTTCCATAAAAGATACTCCTAGAATAATCTAGACTAAATCTAGAATATTTAAGGATCAATCTAATATATTTTCCGTAATTAATCATTTAACAAATAAACAATTAATCACATGTCTTATAAATATCAAGAAAAATAACTCCTTAATGAATAACATGACACAAAACACGCCAACCCTAGTCAAATAAGGCTAGCACACGACTTTTACACTATTTGGCCGAGTCCATGAAAAATGTCTTTTCCATGTATTTTATTATTTAGTCCAATAAATAATAAATTGCACATCAATTAAAAAGTCCAACTACTTTGTTATTATTGAGGCCCAACGTCAAGAAACATATGCATGTTAGGAGCCACATCGGGGACCATGGACCTATAACCAGTAGCTATAATAAAATAAATAAAATTATTCATCGAACAGAACAATTCTTATTCAATCTATTAATTCCGGGATTACGCCACCGTAAACCCGAAACTGAACTCGATCGATTATATATATATACTTACACTCTAATCATTGAGTAAAAGCATCCATTGATATAAACATTACATACGGATAAATCCTCCATAGACTGTTCGTTTTGATTCGGGATATTTCCGTAAACCCTTCTCAAAACATTTTATCATTATTTACCATTAACCCCCTAGTGATCAATTAGTTCATAACTAATATAATATGAACTGGGCCCATCGATGAGTTTCTAGGATTAACAAATAAGGGAACTGTATGTCTACTTCCCGCAGGAAGGAATGGATTCCATAAATGTGAAGTCACAGACTACTTACTCATTCCAGAGTAGAGCCAACAAGAAGTGTTCAGATCACATGTATCCAAGTGATCCTTAACTAACACATCAAAACCTACTTTGAACCAAGTAGTAGACTGTGATCACATCAGGATTGAGATTAATTCATATATGATCATCTTGTGATTCGAGAAGATTTCTCGATCACGGAATTATATCGAGAATTCAAATCAAATCGATCCAGTCCTATATGATAGATATCATATATAAATGCCCCACAAGGTACTCTATACCGACGGTCCGGATAAGACGGTCACACCGTTAAGTGTTCAGGGTGCATTATTGGTATATTAATCATGAGACCCATACTCTGATTAAATTCACCATGGACTAACTAATTTTAAGCATATCATCACTAACTCATTCCTCGTATGTATACCGTACACTGAGTTATATGATTACATACCGATATACTCAGGGTTTTCAGCAGTGTATAATATAAGCATAAATGCCAATAATAAAATGAATATATAATTATGTCATTTATTTAAATAAAACAATTACAAAATTGTCTTTCGGGCACTACACCTAACAATCTCCCACTTGCACGAAAGGCAAGTGATTAATTATTTTAGAGCACACCCTATATCTGTATTACAACAAACTACATCTCCCACTTGATATAAAGAAAATGAGTCATGTCCCTAATACCCATATTCTCCAAATGCCTGTTGAAGACTTCTAGCGGCAATGTCTTGGTGAAAGGATCAGCCAGGTTGTCTTCAGAGGGGATTTTCTGTACGGAAATGTCTCCTCGTTGAACAATTTCTCTAATCAAATGGTACTTTTGCTCTATATGCTTTGACTTACGATGACTACGGGGTTCATTCGAATTTGACACAGCCCCATTGTTGTCACAATAGAGACATATCGGATCATTGTGATTTGGGATTACTCCTAAACCACCAGGAACTTCAACCAAACTGCTTCCTTAGCTGCCTCAGAGGCCGCCATGTATCCAGCTTCCATAGTTGACTCAGCTTTACTGGATTGCTTTACGCTTCTCCAAATGACTGCACCACCTCCAAGAGTAAACACTGAGCCATAGGTAGATTTGAAATCATCTCTATCGGACTGGATGTCAGAATCAGTATACCCTTTTATATACAAGTTTGCACCCGAATATACGAGCATATAATTCCTTGTTCTCTTCATATATTTGAGGAGATTCTTTACTGCTGTCCAATGTTCCATTCCTGGATTGGACTGATAACGGCTGACGATTCCAACGCCGTAACAGATGTCCGGTCTAGTGCACATCATTGCATACATTAGACTACCAACAGACGAAGCATATGGCACTCTTCCCATAGCCTCTATTTCTTCAAGAGTCTGAGGACCCTGTTTCTTAGAGAGGTGAACGCCGTGATGGGTTGGTAGAAAACCCTTCTTTGCGTTCTCCATGCTATATCGTGCCAACACCTTATCAATATAAGATGCCTGGGACAGAGCTAACATCTTTTTCTTACAATCCCTTATATGTTGGATCCCAAGAACATAATTCACCTCTCCCAAATATTTCATTTGGAATTGGCTGGTTAACCAACTTTTTACGTCCAACAACATTCCCTTATCGTTTCCGGTTAGCAGAATATCGTCTACGTACAACACTAAGAATGCAACCTTATCTTTGATGGCTTCCTTGTATACACAAGGCTCATCAAAGTTTTGTTCGAAATCATATGACTTAATGGTCTCATCAAATCTATGATTCCAAGACCGAGAAGCTTGCTTAAACCCATAAATGGATCTCAGCAACTTGCACACCTTGTGCTTTTGGCCTTGCTCGATAAATCCTTCTGGTTGCTGGATATATATTTCCTCGCCAAGAAAGCCGTTTAGAAAGGCTGTCTTAACATCCATCGGCCAGATTTCATAATCTAGGCATGCAGGAATCGAAAGGAGGATCCGGATGGATTTCAGCATGGCCATAGGGGAGAAGGTCTCTTCATAGTCTATACCCTCTCTCTGTGTGTAACCCTTGGCTACAAGCCGTGCTTTAAAGGTTTGAACCTTCCCATCAACTCCTCACTTTCTCTTGTAGATCCATTTGCTACCTATGGGTTTGACACCCTCAGGGCAATCTACAAGTTTCCAGACAGAGTTAGAGTACATAGACTCCATCTCTTGATTCATCGCATCAACCCATTTTTCCTTGTCACGATCATCCATGGCCCTCTGAAAGGACACTGGATCATCTTCCACTCCATCAGAGACGGCTACGTTCACCTCTGATTGCATCCCATACCGAATTGGTGGCCGAACCACTCTCTCAGTACGCATGGGTGGAACAGGATTTTCTGGGTTGATAGGTGCATTCGTTGTGTTGTTGTCAGTGACACTAGGTGTCACCGGTGGTCTGACCTCATAAGAAAGTAACTCCTCAAGTACAATTTTACTTCGAGGTTTGAAGTCTACCATATATTGATCTTCCAAAAATGTGGCGTTAGTAGAAACTATCACCTTGTTATCTTCCGGATCATAAAACAGACCTCCACGTGTTCCTTTGGGGTACCCTACAAACAAAATACTTTCGTACGTTTTTGTAGTTTTGTAGTCGTCTTCAAGCACATGTGCAGAACATCCCCAAATACGGAAGTGACGTATGCTTTCGCGACGTCCTCTCCATATTTCAAAAGGTGCCTTTTCGATAGACATTGACGGTACTACATTCAGTATGTATACCGCTGCTTGTAAAGCATATCCCAAGAAGGAAATCGGTAGCGAGGCATAGCTCATCATAGGCCTGACCATGTCTATCAAAGTTCTGTTTCTCGTTTCAGCAACTCCGTTTTGCTGAGGTGTCCCAGGCGTAGAACGTTGAGAACAAATCTCGTGTTCAATCAGATATTCAGTGAATTCAGTATCTATGTACTCTCCTCCACGATCAGAGCGAAGGCATTTCAAAGACTTGCCCAGTTGCCTTTCGGTTTCTGCTTGGAATTCCTTAAACTTTCCGAAAGTTTCGGATTTCCGATGCAGCAGATAAACATAACCGAATCTAGAGTAGTCGTCGATGAAAGTCACAAAGTACTCGAATCCGCCTTTAGCTTGCACATTCATCGGACCACAAAGGTTTGAATGTACTAAATCTAAAGGTTCTTTAGCCCTATTTCCTTTTGACGAGAAGGGACGCTTAGTCATTTTTCCCTCCAGACAAGATTCATAGATCGGCAACGAGTCAATAGATAACTCTTTTAAGGAATCACCCGTAGCCAGTCATTTGAGTCTTTCCAAGGAAATATGACCTAGCCTAAGGTGCCAAAGATATGTTTGATCTTCTTTTTGAGAAACTTTCTGCCTTTTAGCAGATTATGGATGTGCTACTTTAAATATTTCAGTGTTAAGTAGTGGACCATGTGTTGGTTAAATAAAATATAATCCGTTTTCTAGTATTGTAGAACACAAATTAAAACCATTTCTGAAATAATAAATTCGTCATTCACAAAGGAAACTGAATAAAATTGTTCTTTCAATGCTGAAACAGAAATCAAATTCCTACGGAAGTTTGGAATAAAATAAACACGGTCTAAACGTAGAACTTTATTGCCAAAAACTAAATCAACCGCTCCCACTTCTTTAGCTGAAACAAGCACCCCGGTGCCAACTCTCATCACTTGAGTACCTTCCTCTAGCTCCTCAAATGAACTAAGGATCTGCAAAGAAGAACATACATGGTTAGTAGCTCCAGTATCCAGTATCCAAGTTGATACATCTTTAGCTATATTAAAGGATTCTAAGACAAGTAATTCTGAATTACCTTTCTTATCCTTCCCATTGCCAGCTTTGACCTTTCCATCCTTTACGTCTTTGAGATATCTTTGGATGATGATGACGGCGCCAATGTCTATCTCGTACAAGATAAAAGCACTTCCCTTTATGTTTGGAAGGATTGGTCTGTTTGGCCTTCTTCTTCATAGGTTTTGGTTTAGGCGCAGTAACATGTTTAGACTTGGTCTTGCCCTTATGGCCAGAGTTGGACGCCTTGGCTTCAACCATATTGGCTTCCGCCTTCTTTTCCCCTTTTTTGCCTCTGTTGTTAGACGAGAGAGCTTCGAAGACTTGCAGTTCGTTGATCAACCGTGGCATGTCAAACTTGAGTTTGTTCATGACATAAATTAGTCTTGAACTATAGGAAATCAGGTGTAAGTGATTCAAGAATCATAGACACCTGAGTGGCATCGTCAAACTTTGACCCATGAGTTTCAGCGTGAGTAAAGTAGTTGATCATGTTCATGACATGACCAGTTACAGACTGACCTCTCCTCATTTTAGCATTAACGGCCATCCTTACTGCTTCGTGCCTTGCTTGATCAGAAGGGGCGCCAAACATGGAGGATAAGTGCTGCATGATTACTCGTGCACTCTTAAAGCCTTCAAGTTTGGTCCTAATGACCTCCGACACTGATGCTAAGATGATACCGCATGCCTTATTATCCGCTTCAATCCATTTTTTACGGTCGTCTTTAATGGATTTAGACGGGTTCTGTACGGGAAGTATAGGGCATTCCACAGTCAAAACAAATTGCGCGTTCTCAAATATGACTACCATGTTCAGGTTACTTTTCCACTTTCCAAAGTTGTTACCATTAAGTTTATCATTTAGTAATAAGGAAAGTTGCGACGACATGATTGCTGAAAATAAAATGACAGAAATTAAATTCAAAACACTACTAGATAAATTTTAGGAATTATAAACTTTAAAAAAAAAAGTCTATTCTACCATTCCAAGGATTTAACCTCACATCGTACCGCCGCCTAGGGGGTCGGTATCAGCACGATGACAGTTAAACTGAGACAATCTCTCTCGATGATTAAACTTTGAGAATCAAACATCTCATGGGAATCATACATCCCATACTTTAATCGTCGATTACCTTCCTTTTTCAGCCAAGATATTTCCTAAAATATCCTAATGAGTGTGACCTACTATATCAGACTTTTAAGTACGCCCCTAGGATGCCTACGTAGGGCAGGTCAGTGACCCGGCGAGTCCTCAAGATCCTATCCTTTCAGAGACCAAGCCTTGAATTTTGATAGCGGTGAACACCATCCGTAGGGGGCCGAAATCAAAGCGGCACGGGGCGTCACCATTCTCTCACTTGCTTGCATCTGTAGTAGAGGCCATGGGGTTGGCTGTCGCCTTCCCCGCTCCCACTCAATATTTTGAAAAAGTGGTGGGTTTACTAATCGCGGTTTTGGACTTGACAATATTTTAAGAAACAACAAATCATGTACCCGAATGGTGTCGGTAATGTAGCCAAGCCTACCCGTCTTATTCGTTGGAACATATGTGACTGTCGGTCGGATCCGGCTAAGAGAAGCCCCGTTTAGCCGTAAAGGCTTGTCGGATATGCTAAGTCTTGCCGAACCCCCGTGCAAACGTCACACACGGAGGGTGAGTCGATCGAGCCGTAGCTCAGTTGAACTTACCCAACCATGGTTAGACCATTTCCGAACCCATGTATCATGATTTTCCGATATCTTAAATTGTCAAACTTTCCCATAGACTCTACGGAACAAACCCGCAATCTCGTTCCGGTTTAAGGTGGGATTCACCGAGAATCCATCACCGAAAACTTAACGATTTAAGGTGGGATTCACTGAGAATCCATCACCGAAAAACGTAATGATTGACAAAACCCGGTTCCTCGGTTCTATAAATAGTTTCTAATAATTAATTTCCACAACAATTAATTAAAACTTAAACGAATTAATTGAGTTGAATACATGTCTAATTAATTATCCAGAATTAAATAGCTACATGTATGCATATGGAGTGGAATTCATGATATGATGCATGTCATGGAAAATTTCCGGTTAAACACAAAATCACGATAATACACGCAAATTACGGAAAATAAAACACCGAGATGGATCGTTGGTACCCCCGTATCTAACCTATTTTCTAGGAAAAAAGTAAATAAAAACCAAAAATCGAACTTCGATCTTCAAATCTTGAAATCTTGATCTCGAATCTTGAACTTCCGCATCTCGAACCACGAACCTAAAAGGAGAGGGGCTATTTATTAAATATATAATCTATTTATAAAAAAAAATTATGTCACGGCTTTTCTAGCTTTTTTTTTTAAAATTTATAGCCTTACGGCCGAATTAAATTAAAATAAAATAAACGGTGTTCAGAAAAGAAAAAAAAACAAAAAACCCTAGCCGCTTAAGGGTAATTATTGCGGCGCTCATTAATGCCGCTAAACCCCAATAAAACATGCTGCGGTGGAAAAAAAAGGAAAAACGCCGCCTAAAGTGTTTTAAGCCGCCCCTCACCTTATTCATACCTAGGGTTTCGCTTTGATCTTGATCTTCGTCACCATGATCTTCATCGTTTCGAACCCGGAATTTTTATACATACAAAAGGCTTACAATTTTCGCATGACAAAAAAAAATGCATCATCCTATGCTCAATTGATACTAATCAAAAGAGCTACAAAATAGATCTAACGTGTAAACAATACCAACCCCAATCCATCTCTTCAACACAACATATCAAATCATTCATCATCATGAAAATTTTCGAATTTAAAAAAAAACGAAAAACAATGCAATCTAAACATGCAAATCCACTCCTAGATCTATCAATTATATACTTTAATTTATAGATCGGAGGCTCTGATACCACTTGTTGGATGTAATATCGCCGGACGGATCTAGATCCGCCCGATTACGCAGCGGAATAAACAAGACGACCACGAACATATAAAATTAAACTACATAATTTAAGATCTACCTACAAGAAGGTGAGATCTACTTACCAATCAAAAGCAAGATCCAAAAGATTGATGAAGTCAAGATCCAATTTGAGATGCCACGATCTTCCGATGTGTATCTCCAAGCAACAACCGGTGGATGTTGATCATTGATGCTTGACCTCCTTGATATGCTACCCGGAAATTCCCGAAGATTTTCCCAACTCTAAACCCTACGTATTGGCTGAAAATTCTAAGCCAATACTATGTGTATGATGCGTGTATTGTGATTCAGAGAAAAGGCTTAGGAGAACTCTCTTTATATATAAGAGAAATCCTTGTCCTCCAAGAATTTAATAATTAATACAAAATCAATTATAATAATCATTTTCCATAAAAGATACTCCTAGAATAATCTAGAATAAATCTAGAATATTTAAGGATCAATCTAATATATTTTCCTTAATTAATCATTTAATAAATAAACAATTAATCACATGTCTTATAATTATCAAGAAAACTAATTCCTTAATAAATAGCAAGACACAAAACACGCCAACCCTACTAAAATAAGGCTAGCACACGACTTTTACACTATTGGGCAGAGTCCACGAAAAATGTCTTTTCCATGTATTTTATTATTTAGTCCAATAAATAATAAGTCGCACATCAATTAAATAGTCCAACTACTTAATTATTATTGAGGCCCAACGTCAAGAAACATATGCATGTTAGGAGCCACATCGGGGACCATGGACCTATAACCAGTAGCTACAATAAATTAAATTAAATTATTCATCGAACAGAACCATTCTTATTCAATCTATTAATTCCGGGATTACGCCACCATAAACCCGAAACTGAACCCTATCGATTATAGATATATACTTACACTCTAATCATTGAGTAAAAGCGTCCATTGATATAATCATTACATACGGATAAATCCTCCATAGACTGTTCGTTTTGATTCCGGATATTTCCGTAAACCCTTCTCAAAACATCTTATCCTTATTTACCATTAACCCCCTAGTGATCGATTAGTTCATAACTAATATAATATGAACTGGGCACATCCATCAGTTTATAGGATTAACAAATAAGGGAACTATCTGTCTACTTCCCGCAGGAAGGAATGGATTCTATATCTGTTTAGTCACAAACTACTCACTCATTCCAGAGTAGAGCCAATGAGAAGTGTTCAGATCACATGTATCCAAGTGATCCTTAACTAACACATCAAACCCTACTTTCAACCAAGCAGTAGACTGTGATCTGATGACGGTCAAATTATACCCATAAATGTCATCAACATTGTCCTTAAATCGAGATTTATAATATATATTTTATATAAAATCACATGTTTATATTTATTATTTAATGTTATGTGATTTATAAAATATAATTTGGTATTTATCCATTTTTATTATTTAAATATGATTTACTTTGGGATAAATATTTATTTTGCAGATTGAGATAATTTTTGGAGGATAATTACAAATGGACAAATTAAATTACAACATAAATCCAAGCAAATCCGGATGCATTGAAGATAAAGATCGGATAAGCACGAAAAGAGGAGTAAGGCATGACAAGATCCGGCGAGCCAATCCGAAGAGTTGGCGCCGATGGGGGACGCATAAAGGGGGGCGAAAATTGCCTTTATCCAAAGATCGGCTGGGAGTTATCTCTAATTGTTTTGATATTTTGAAGTATATCTTTTAATTAGCTTGAACCCCTATAAATAGAGCTGTACGAATTTCATTTGGGACACACTCTAGAATACTTTAGCAAAATACAATTCACAACATTTTGTTTTATTTTCAATATATGTTTTCTTTATTTTATGTACTTTCATTACGGAGTCGTTAGAATCGCCGGTTAGAGATCGTATCAAGGAGTGGGAATCACGCTCGTCTTCGAGGGTAATGTCTACTCTATTATGCAATCTTTATTCGTAGATCAAATTTATTTCGTGATGGAGTAGTCGTTTTGTGTATTGATTTCGTGATATAGTTAATTTACGAACCCATGTTTATGTAGATCTGAGACGTAAAAGACGTTTCACGAGCAAATCTGGTTCAAATCTGAGTTTGCTGGCAGCGAGCCTATGTCTCACTGGTAGCAAGATATGTGATGTTCTTGATTCGTCTGTGATCGGCTTCGACTACGTCAGGTTCTCTGCTTTGTAATTCAAACGAGTAATTAAACCTGTTCAACTTAATTATTTGTCATCGTAATTTAACATGAAACCCAAAAAGTGATTGTTACTTAGGACAGAGATTGAATCGGTGTCTAAGAAGTATGCCTAACCATAGGAATGTTGCTTAGATGAGGTTACGGTTTATACCGGCATCCCTAGTTTCGTAATTGTGTCAGAAGTTATATGAGATGGAGACTAAAAATGTGAAGTCACGTAATGGAGACACGATGATCTAGATGGACTACCCGGAGCTAGATCTATTTTAGGGGATGACTCCCGTAGTCAGAATAATTAATCTTAAATGTCTTGTTTTATCTCGTCGTCAATCTACATAGCATGTGGGAGTAATTACTACTAACGTTATCAATACCGTTTGTTAATTATTTATAAAACCTATAAAAATAAGTGTCTTAGTGTTGTTGTGTATTTTGTTGGTTTTGTTTTCTATTGTGTCGATTTTAATTCTACGTTATTTGCTAGTCGTAGACCGCCTTTGATTTGCTTTTATTTTAATAAGTCATATTTCGTTTAAGCCGAGTCTCTGTGGGATCGACCTCGACTCTATCTAACTATACTACGATTGAACCTAGTTCTCTTGCTAGTGTGTTATTTAGGTATCGATAATTTTTATTACTTGACCCGACATCATGTTTTTTGGCGCCGTTGCCGGGGACTCGTGTCATTAATCAAGTATAGCTTATTTTATCAAAAGTAAATTCATAAATATTGTGAATAGTGTATGTTTAATTAATTTTTTGTAGCATAAAGTTAACCTATAAGTGTCATAAAACGAATCGGGGAAGTCCCCCAGAATGTGGTGAACTCGCTCCCAGCCAGCCCTGAATTCGCTGGGAGCAATCCAGATTTCTGTTCGGTTTTTGTTTTGTTTCGTTTTACATAGTTTATGCGTTGTGTTTTCATATTTTTCATAATTTTTAGAGTCTGTTTTAGTTTAGTTTTTTATTATATAGTCTAGTTAAAGGCCTATCCTTTTATGTTTTTAATTGTTTTATTGTTTTTTGTTATTTTATAGTACGCAACTCGGAAATCGAAGGAACCGCTTGAGCCATATAATCCTGAAATAGAGAAATTTGCAAGGCGAAATAGGAAGTTAGCTAGAAAACTTGCTAAGCAAGGAGAAGAGGATCCAAATCTTAAGGAAAGCGAGCACGGATTGGAAGAAGGACATACGACCGATCATTCTGAGCATTCTAAATCTGAGGCAGAAATGGAGGCGTTCTGAACAATCCAAACCAGGTACTTAATCCTGAACAAGTTATTAATGATGCGAATAATCTTAATGCTAATAATGGAAACCAAGCCCTAGCTCAAGGAGCGAGGCGTACTTTACAGAGTTATGCAACACCTACTATTGAGCAATTCATTCCCGTTATCGTAGCACCGCAAGACCCTGTGGAAGTCTATCACCCTAGGCCTAATGTAATTCAAATGGTGACCAACTATTCCACTTTTCATGGAATCCAAAACAAGGATCATGGTGTTCACATGACAAATTTCTTGGAAATCGTTAGCACTGTGAAGCCAGAATTAATCCCGGAGGGTAACATTCGTCTTAAACTTTTCCCTTTCACTTTGAAAGATAAAGCTAAGCAATGGCTTCTCTCTTTAGAGGCTGGATCTATCACTACTTGGGAATAATTGTTGCAAAAATTCATGAATAAGTATTTTCCTTTAGGAAAAACCTTTAAGTTACGCCAGGAGATCTTAGGATTTGAGCAACAACCTGGGGAGAGTTTTGATCAAGCTTGGGAGCGTTTTAAGGAAGCTATGAGAAAGTGTCCTCATCATGATATCTCTCTTTGGCTTTTAATGCAAACTTTTTACCATTGATTGAGAGAGACTGAGAAAATTAGAGTACACGCCTCTAGCAATGGAGCGTTTGTTCTTTTATCTCCTGATGAGGCACAAGGAAAGATGAAGCAGATAGCGATGAATAGTCAATGAGGAGGCAATGACATAGCTACTGTGAAGATGGCCGCTGATATATTTGAGGATAGTGCATCTACCAAAATCTTAGAACAACTATCTGTTATCAACAATAAGGTAGATGGAATGCAAGAGAAGATGGCAAGAGTAGAGAAAGGGACTGGAATCGAAGTAATTCCTCAAAGTGAGAATGCTGGTACTGAAGAAGCCAACTATATTGGGAGACAAGGAAATCAATGGGGAGGATATAAGCCTAATCATAACCATCCTGGATTCCGATATAGCGACCCTAATGCAGGAGAAGGGCCTAAACCGCCTTTTACTTAGGTACCACAGCGAACTAAAACTTTTGGTTGGGAAGCTGCGATAGAAAATTTGAGCAATGTCGTTACTGACAATATGGGACAACTTTCAAAATCTATGGCTGAGTTAGCCACTAACTTTAGCCAATATTGTCAGAAGAACAATGCTAAGGTGACCAATCAAGAAGCCATAGTCCAAAATCTCACTCACCAAATTGGACAATTAACTGAGCAAGTCTCAACTAGACCTCTTGGAGGATTGCCGAGCAATACTGATAAGAACCCTAAGGATTTGAATGCAATCATGACTTGAAGTGGGAAAGAAGTAACTCCACCATCTCTAAAAGAGAAAGATAAAACCGTAGAAAGTAAAGATGGTGAACCAAGCAAGGAAGGAAATACCTCTGGAACTTTGCCCGAGCAAGAAACCTATAAGGAACCTGCTGGCCCTAGAGTTGAGCTTTAAAATAACAAGTATCCTATTTTCCCCGATGTCGATCCTTCAACCTTACCTTATCCTCCTCGCAAAACTAGCCTAAGGTTGATGACAAAAGGTATTAGAAGTTCATAGATATATTTAGAAAGCTACACATAAATATACCTTTATTTGAAGCACTTGCTGAGATGCCTCAGTACACCAAGTTCTTAAAAGAAGTTGTCTCTACTAAGAGGAAACTCCTAGATTTAGAGACCATTTTCCTAAATGAGGAGTGCTCAGCCATTCTTCAACATAAGTTACCCGCTAAGTGCAAGGATCCGGGAAGTTTTCTCATTCCCTGCACAATAGGTAACGTGTGTTTGAACAAGGCCTTGTGTGATCTAGGAGCGAGCGTAAATCTGATGCCTCTATCAATTTTACAAAAGCTAGGTATGAAAGACCTTAAAAAGACTTCAATTACTTTACAATTAGCTGATCGTTCGGTTAAGGAACCTTGTGGAGTGGTTGAGGATGTACTAGTAAGAGTTGAGAAGTTTGTGTTTCCTGTCGACTGTTGTGCTAGATATGGAAGTTAACTATGAAGTGCCCCTAATCTTAGGAAGACCATTTATGGCCACTAGTAGGACGCTTATCGATGTTTACAAAGGAGAGTTAGTGTTAAGAGTTAATGGAGATGAAATAGCATTCAACGTGTTTGACACTATGAAAACACTTGATGATGGAGAGGACGCATGTTTCATGTTGTATTCTGTTGACAAGCTTGTCAATGACTTCCAACAATATGAGGATATTAAGGATTTCCTCGAGGCTACTCTAGAGTTAGAGGATGAAGTGCCATATGAACGTAGGGAGGAATAAAAAGTGATATGGCCTGGATGTAGTAGAGGAACCCCTGGACATGTCAAGGAGATGAAGTCCACCGAGGTTGAGAAATTCTACCATAGACCGACATGGCATAAGTTCTTTGAACTTAAGCTAACCGGACAAAAGTTAAAGACCTCGTTAGAAGAACCACCTACCAATCTGACGTTGAAGCCTCTGCCTGCACATTTAAAGTATGTATTCCTTCATGATGAGACCTTGCCGCTTATTATTTCTTCTGCCTTGACTGAAATACAAGAAGAAAAGCTGATGAGAGTGTTGAAAGAGTATCGCGGAGCATTTGGATGGACAATAGTTGACATTAAAGGCATTAGCCTTAGTGTCTGCATGCATAAAATCTTCGTCGATCCTGCAAAGAAAGCGGTTGCACAGCCCCAAAGAAGGTTGACTCCACAATTGAAGGACGTGGTTAGGAATGAAGTTATAAATATGTTAGAAATGGGAATCATCTTTCCTATCTCTGATAGCGAATGGGTTAGCCCGATCCACGTAGTTCCAAAGAAGGGAGGTTTGACTGTACAAGCCAATGAGTTAAACGAGTTAATTCCTGATAGACTCATTACTGGTCATAGAGTATGCATTGACTTTAGGAAGTTGAATGATGCAACTCGTAAGGATCACTTCCCTCTTCCCTTCATTGATCAAATGCTCGAGAGACTGAGCGAACATGCATTTTATTGTTTTCTTGACAGTTACTCGGGATACTATCAAATTCATATATCACTCGAGGATCGTGAAAAGACCACCTTTACATGTCCATATGGAACCTTTGCTTACAATAGAATGCCCTTTGGTTTGTGCAACGCACCAGCAACGTTTCAAAGATGCATGATTTCTCTGTTGGCTGAAATGGTTGAGGATTTCCTAGAGATCTTAATGGATGATTTCTCCGTATTTGGAGATGATTTCGATTCATGTCTCACGCATCTAGCAAGAGTGTTGAAGAGATGCGAGGAGACGAATCTGGTGCTTAACTGGGAGAAATGTCATCTTATGGTTACCGAAGGTATAGTACTTGGCCACCGTATTTCAAAGAACGGTATAGAGGTGGATAGAGCAAAAGTAGAGGTGATTGAAAAACTGCCTCCACCAACCAATCTTAAGACTTTGCGAGGTTTTCTGGGCCACACGGGATTCTACCGCCGGTTTGTGAAGGACTTTTCCTTAATCTCTCGACCTCTTACTGAGTTATTGGCCAAGGATGTGCCATTTGTGTTTACTAATGAGTGCATGAAATCTTTCAATAAGTTAAAGAGCATGCTTATTACTGCACCCATTCTGATTGTGCCTGATTGGAATCTACCTTTTGAGTTGATGTGCGATGCAAGCGATAATGCTATAGGTGCTGCCTTAGGACAACGGAAAGACAAGATCTTTAGGCCCATCTACTATGATAGTCAAACTTTGAATACTGCTAAAAGGGATTATGCAACAACTGAGAAAGAGCTTCTGGCTGTTATCTTTGTGTTTGACAAGTTTAGATCTTGTCTAGTGGGATCTAAGGTCACTGTTTGGACTGACCATGTAGCTTTGAAGTATCTTTTAGCCAAACAAGATTCCAAGCCAAGGTTATTGAGATGGATTCTACTATTACAAGAGTTTGATGTAGAAATCCGTGATAAGAAAGGATCTGAGAATTTGGTTGCGGATCATCTTTCCCGTTTACAAATAGAGGATAATGAGCCAATGACCGAGATTGGAGAAACATTTCTTGATGAACAGTTATTCTCCATCATGTCCATACATGGAAAAGATGATTGCGCTGTAGTATCTTCACGTGTTGAGGTTGTGAAGGAGAAGAAACAACCATGGCTTAAAGACTTTGTGAATTATCTATCTGTGAAATACTTGCCACCAAATCTCAACCCCCAAGAAAGAAAGAAATTCTTTAAGGATCTTAGGCACTATTATTGGGAAGAGCCCTATCTGTTTAAGCTAGGATCCGACAATGTCTTTAGGAGATGTGTGCCGGAAGAGGAGATGTATGATATCCTTAGACATAGCCACGCTTATGAGGCCGGAGGACATTATGGAGGAGACAAGACTGCTGCGAAAGTTCTCCACTGTGGTTTTTACTGGCCCACTCTGTTCAAAGATGCACATCAATATGCTAAATCTTGTCATTCTTGCCAAATGACGGGAAATATCTCGAGAAGAAATGAAATGCCACTGAAGAATATCCTAGAGGTGGAACTCTTTGATGTTTGGGGTATTGATTTTGTGGGACCCTTTACTTCGTCTTTGTTCAACCGCTATATATTAGTGGCGGTCGACTACGTGTCCAAATGGGTTGATGCCATTGCTTCACCTACTAACGATGCGAAAGTTGTACTGAAGTTCTTAAAGAAGAATATTTTTACGCGGTTTGGAACCCATCGTGCCATTATTAGTGATAATGGGAGCCATTTATGTAATAGGCCGTTTGAAAAGTTGATGATTAAGTACGGGGTTAGACACAAGTTAGCTACTGCTTATCACCCTCAAACAAGTGGACAAGTTGAGGTTACAAATCGAGAAATAAAGCGCATTTTGGAGAAAACTGTGAATACGACTAGAAAGGATTGGTCGTTGCGTTTAGATGATGCTCTATGGGCTTATAGGACTGCTTATAAGACGACTATTGGTATGTCCCCTTATAAGATTGTTTTTGGGAAAGCATGTCATCTACCAGTTGAACTTGAACACCGTGCCATATGGGCTACGCGTATGCTGAATTTTGATGAGAGTTTAGCTGGAGAAAGAAGATTGTTGGAATTGACTCGCCTAGAGGAGTTTCGTCTGGAAGCTTATGTGAATGCAAAAATATTCAAAGAGCGCACGAAGAAATTTCATGATAAGAGAATCTTGGACCGCACCTTTAAGGAAGGCGATCTGGTTCTTCTTTACAATTCGTGCTTGAGACTCTTTCCTGGCATGTTAAAATCACGATGGTATGGCCCTTATCGAGTGAGTAAGGTTTTCCCTTCTGGAGCTATTGAATTACTTAACCTTAAAGATCAATCCACTTTTGTGGTTAATGGACACCGTGTGAAACATTACATAGGTGTTGGCCAAGGAATGGAGGAGGAAGTCTTCACTCTCGAAGATCCCATCTATCATTAGACCATCGTTGAATTAAGTCGAGCTGACGACTATAACCTCAGAACTATTTCTCAACACCTATCTTTTGTTTTTGTTTTGTTTGAATAAAGTAGCATGAGAGTGTTAAGGTTTTTTTCATCTCGCCATGTTCCGATTCAAAGTCCGGAATAAACGAGGTTTTTTCCTTGATAGCCGCCATGTGAGTTTTGTAGTTTTAACTCTTTGGTTTTCCTTGTCGTTGGCTGTATAAAATAAAGTGACTTAAATTATTTTTGGATATTCTATATCTAATTACTGCCACATTATTTTATAATTACTTCCATTGACATGTTATTAACGATTTTGTGGAGTTTCTGTTTGGTTTGCTTAAACAGGTTTTTGTTTGCTTCTCCACGACGTTCTTGGATAGCTCGTATATTCTGCATCTACTTAAGAGCCGTTTCTAGAGCTAAGTCTTTTTCTTAAATTCTCCTTTTTCTTTGTCATTGGGGACAATGCCAAGTTTAAGTTGGGGGTAGGAGACTTAGCTATGATGTGTTATAATTGAACAATTGAATGAAACGGTAAAATGAAATTTTTTTGAACAAATGCCAAATTAATTATCTTGTACCCTTAGAATTGTGAGTTCTTATACATGGAATTAATAGGAAATGAACCAATTTGCATGAATACGTGATCATTTTATACTTATGTGAATGTAAACTTAAGGATATTAATGCCAACTATTGCGAGTAGTTATTTATTATTTGATTACTCAATTTGAATCGACGAATACCGCACAAATTATAATAACTAAGAAGAATTATTTGTACATTCCGTAGATGATTGGTTATGCAGACTTAGTGTCAATATTTATCTGTTGATGTATTCTCATCTTCTAGCCATCAAAGCGGAGTAATAAGCTTGAGAATTATTTGTGTTTTAACAAAGCGTTAAACACTGGGCTTGTAGTAACATTACCAAAGTAGCCCCGCGCTTGTGGCAATATTCAATGCTTCCACTAATCCATGAGAGAGGGATTCTTGCAATGCATACTTTACCTTTAGAGCAAGTTTCTTTCTTGAGAAGTGTTAAAGCTTGAAATTATGAAAATACGAAGAAATTCAAATTTTTAAGAGACTTTGAGTATTTTCTCGGTCTCCGAGTCCAAAAACCTTATGGATGACGCTCTTGCTTATTGCACCATGTCTTTACCCATTGCGAGGCTTAAGGAGTGAGAATGCTGATGTTGGTAGGTTAAGACTGCGAAGTTGGCATAAACTTTAATCATGCCACGAATATATAAAACTTAATGCACATGCACACATCACTTCGATTCATAGCGAGTAGTGAATAATGGGTACCTTATGAGCATGAGTGGTATGGGTTGACTCAAGTTTCTTGTGTAAGTATGATTTGACCATGGAAAATATTGTCTTGGGGAATGACTTATTGATGCTTTGTTCGGGACGATCAAACTCTAAGTGGGGTGTAGTTGATGACGGTCAAATTATACCCATAAATGTCATCAACATTGTCCTTAAATCGAGATTTATAATATATATTTTATATTAAATCACATGTTTATATTTATTATTTAATGTTATGTGATTTATAAAATATAATTTGGTAATTATCCGTTTTTATTATTTAAATATGATTTACTTTGGGATAAATATTTATTTTGCAGATTGAGATAATTTTTGGAGGATAATTACAAATGGACAAATTAAATTACAAGATAAATCCAAGCAAATCCGGATGCATTGAAGATAAATATCGGATAAGCACGAAAAGAGGAGTAAGGCATGACAAGAGCCGGCGAGCCAATCCGAAGAGTGGGCGCCGATGGGGGACGCATAAAGGGGGGCCGAAAATTGCCTTTATCCAAAGATCGGCCAGGAGTTATCTCTAATTGTTTTGATATTTTGAAGTATATCTTTTAATTAGCATGAAACCCTATAAATAGAGCTGTACGAATTTCATTTGGGACACACTCTAGAATACTTTAGCAAAATACAATTCACAACATTTTCTTTTATTTTCAATATATGTTTTCTTTATTTTATGTTCTTTCGTTACGGAGTCGTTAGAATCGCCGGTTAGAGATCGTATCGAGGAGTGGGAATAACGCTCGTCTTCGAGGGTAATGTCTACTCTATTATGCAATCTTTATTCGTAGATCTAATTTATTTCGTGATGGAGTAGTCGTTTTGTGTATTGATTTCGTGATGTAGTTAATTTACGAACCCATGTTTATGTAGATCTGAGACGTAAAAGATGTTTCACGAGCAAATCTGGTTCAGATCTGTGTTTGCCGGCAGCGAGCCTATGTCTCACTGGTAGCAAGATCTGTGATGTTCTTGATTTGTCTGTTAACGGCTTCGACTACGTCAGGTTCTCGGCTTTGTAATTCAAACGAGTAATTAAACCTGATCAACTTAATTTTTTGTCATCGTAATTTAACATGAGACCCAAAAAATGATTGTTACTTAGGACAGAGATTGAATCGGTGTCTAAGAAGTACTCCTAACCATAGGAATGTTGCTTAGATGAGGTTACGGTTTATACCGGCATCCCTAGTTTCGTAATTGTGTCAGAAGTTATATGAGATGGAGACTAAAAATGTGAAGTCACGTAACGGAGACACGATGATCTAGATGGCCTACCCGGAGCTAGATCTATTTTAGGGGATGACTCTCGTAGTCAGAATAATTAATCTTAAATGTCTTCTTTTGTCTCGTCGTCAATCTACATAGCATGGGGGAGTAATTACTACTAGCGTTATCAATATCATTTGTTAATTATTTATAAAACCTATAAATATAAGTGTCGTTGTGTCTTTTGTTGGTTTTGTGTTTCTATTGTGTCGATTTTAATTCTACGTTATTTGTTGGTCGTAGACCGCCTTTGATTTGCTTTTAGTTTAATAAGTAATATTTCGTTTAAGCCGAGTCTCTGTGGGATCGACCTCGACTCTATCTAACTATACTATGATTGAACCTACTTCTCTTGCTAGTGTGTTATTTAGGTATCGAGTATTTTTATTACTAGACCCGACATCATGATCACATCAGGATTGAGATTAATCCATATATGATTATCTTGTGATTCGATAAGATTTCTCGATCACGGAATTATATCGAGAATTCAAATCAAATCGGTTCAGTCCTATATGATAGACATCATATATAAATGCCCCACTAGGTACCCTCTACCGACGGTCCGGATAAGACGGTCACACCATTGAGTGTTCTGGGCGCATTATTGGTATATTAATCATAAGACCCATACTCTGATTAAATTCACCTCAGACTAACTAATGCATATCATCACTAACTCAATCCTCGTGTGTATGCCATACACTAAGTTATGTGATTACATACCGATATACTTAGGGTTTTCAGCAGTGTATAATATAAGCATAAATGAAAATAATAAAATGAATATATAATTATGTCATTATTTAAATAAAACAATTACAAAATTGTCTTTCGGGCACTACACCTAACACATCTTTGTTTGCTGCACCATCAACATACAGTTTCCACTTGCTTTCTTCTTGTTTCGGATAATCGTCCTCTATGCGAACAGTGATCCCTTTCACATGGAAGTCTGCCAAAGCTTGGCTTTGATGGAAGTTCTGGAACAAAAATCGATATCGTATTCTTCCATCTCGACGACCCATTTCACCAACCTTCCTGAGGTATCTGGTCGTCCTAAGATTTTCCGTAACGGCTGATCGGTGATCACCGTAATCGGATGTGCCTGGAAGTATGGTCTTAACATCCTGGAGGCATGTATTAATGCCAATGCTAATTTCTCTGCATTTGAATATCTGACATCTGGTCCATGGAGTGCCTTGCTTACAAAGAAAACCGGTATCTGCTGTCCGTCTTGCTCCTTCACTAATACAGCGCTCAGTGCTTCTTCACACACTGCTAAATAGACGTACAGAGGTTCTCCTTCCTGATGAGCCATCAACGTAGGCAGTTCGGCCAGGCAATTTCAGTTATTCAAAGGCCTTTTGACTTTCCTCGTCCCACTGGAAGGAACTTGATCTTCTTAAAATTTTGAAAAACGGCAAGGCACGTTGTGCCGATCTCAAAAGAAATCTATTCAAAGCTGCTATCCGTCCTATTAGCAGTTGTACTTATTTGATGTTCTTCGGTGGGGACATAGTCTTCAGCGCATCAATCTTATCTGGGTTTGCTTTAATTCCATCTTTGGATATCATTTATCCTAGGAATTTTCTTGATCTGACTCCGAATGTGCATTTTTTAGGGTTAAGTTTCATTTGAGTTTTCTTTAAAACTTCGAACACCCTCTGACATCATTTAAATATTGACCAAAAGACCTGCTCTTGATTAGGAGATCATCCACATACACCTCTATACACCTTCCGATCTGTTCTCCAAAAATTGTATTTACAGCCCTTTGGTATGTCACTCCGGCATTCTTCAGGACAAAGGGCATAGTGACGTAGCAGTACGTCCCAAACTCTGTTATGAAGGAAGTCTTCTCTGCATCTTGAGGATCCATTACGATCTGATGATATCCTTTGTAAGCATCTAGAAATGCAAACACTTCAAACCCCACTGTCGAGCCTACTAGACGATCAATCTTGGGTAAGGCATAACAATCTTTTGGACATGCTTTGCTGAGATCTGTGAAGTCAACACATATCCTACAGCTCCCATCTACATTTTTGACCAGTACAGGGTTTGTTACCTATTCAGGATATATGACTTCCTTGATAATGTTGGCCAGCAACAACTTGGTTACCTCTTTCTCGATTGCCGATATGTGCTCAGAGGCAAAGTGCCTTTTCTGTTGCCGAATAGGCCTTCTGTTTGGATCTATGTTTAGCCTATGAACGGCTAGGTCTGGGGACAGTCCTGGCATGTCTTCTGTTTTCCATGCGAATACATCTCTGAATTCTTTCAACAGATTTATCAAAGTTCCTTATAGGATGCTGGGATCCACGCCCCCACAGTAAGTGTTGAGTCCATTTGTTCGTCCCATAGACAAACAGCCTCTGTCTGACCCTTAGATGACCAATTCTCTTTGTCTTCAGGAAGTAGCTCTTCAATGCTCACCTGTTGAACCATCATCTTCCCGTTTACTGTTGCTGTGTAACAGCTCCTGGCTGTCTCCATATTGCCTTTGATTTCTATGGAGCCAGCCTCCATAGGGAACTTCTTGGTAACGTGAGCTGGGGAGATTACAGCTCGAAGATCAATAAGTGCTGGTTTTCCCATGATCACGTTGTACGCTGAAGGTGGTTTAACCACTACATAATCCACCATCAGGGTCATGCTCTTGGTTCCTTCTCCGAAAGTAGTAAGGAGTTTAATTGATCACACCCAGTGGATGAACTTGGGGTCTAGCGAAGCCGAACAAATGAGATGATACTATCGGCATCCTTCAATTTCATCTCTTTAAACACATTGTAATAAAGGACGTTCACGGCACTGCCTGTGTCTACACATATGCGCCTTGTCATATTCTTGCTGATCACTACTTCTATTACCAATCCTACATCATTGAGTACCAAAGGTAGTGAATCCTTAGGACCATAAGTCACTTCCCTCGGCATTCTTTGACTTCTATTCGATTGAATAGGAGTAGTACACCTGCTACTGCCTGTGTCTCCGGTTCTACTTATGCTGTTCGGCACCCCTGAATCGTGTTGATCGTGTTCACGGGGCGGTTGTTCATCTGACCGTCAGGGTCAGGTGAGTGGTCTCTTCTTCTTCGAAACTCATCTTTAATATCTCTGTGGTTGTAGTTGTTTCGGCGTTCGAATTCATGCCGACCACGTGGTTTGGCCTGATGAGACCGATCTATGACTTCATCAGGCTTTCCTTTCATAACTGCAGCATCAATATCTCTAAACAGGTCCCTATAGTGTTCTGAGTCATGACCCACATCCTTGTGATACTTGCAAAATTTGTTTAGGTCCCTCTTTTCCCTTGGCCCCTCATGGGTGGGAACTTGGCGATGCCCTTCCTTTCCATTATTGCAAGAACCTGCTCATGAGATCTATTCAAAGGGATGAAGTCCCAGTCCGGCAGAGCTCCTTTCTTGCCCAGCCAATCTGAGACTGGTGCAGTTACTCTTTCCCAAACTGACTTTCTCTTTTTGTCTGACTTACCTTCAGACATAGCTTTCTTTTCCTCACCTCTTTCCTTCACTCTTTTGAGTCTATTTGCCTCTTCTCCCTGACAATGTTTGTAGGCCACATCCAGACATTCTTCCATTGTCTTAGGGAGTTTGTTGTTCAACTTGGCATGCAGCCATCCCACTCATAGACCTGCCACGAAAGAGGGGACCAGCAGTCGATCATCTGCATCCCGCACCTGTGCGGATTCTTCGTTGAAGCACTTTATAAAGCACGGTACAGATTCATCAGGTTTCTGCTTCAAAGTCAAAAGGTGGGTCTGATTTCTCTGGAATGGACGAGCTACGATGAAGGCATGGACGAACTTCCGAGTTAAGGTGCCGAAGTCGGAGATCGACCTGGGAAGAATCTTGTTGAACCATTCTCTTGCTCTTCCGGTTAGCAGTGCAGGGAAAGCTTTGCATTTCATCTCGTCTAAGGCATTGTACAAGTTTATATGTGAGATGTACTGATGCATGTGATCATAAGGATCCTTGGATCCGTCGTATGATTTGATCTTAGGTATTTTGAACCCTGCTGGTTGGGGGTAGCTGTCGATGTATTCTGTGAAAGGTGACACACAGAGCAGTTCATCTGATCGTCATCCGAGCAGAGCATCCAGCTCGGCCTTAGCCGTGTCATTAGGGTAACGTGTGTTTCAGTTCTCAGTATGAGCACTAGACTCCACGATCTCTGGCTTTTTCTTAGCCTCTGGATAGAGATTTGTTTTCGAAACTTCTGAGGGGCCTCTTACTTTGATGGCCACATCTAATATGGCCTTAAGAGTGAAATAGTCTATATTTTTCAAGGTCTCTTGAAGGGCCGGATTAGGCTGATGAGTTTGATCATCAGCGATGTTTGCCTTTTTGTAAGCAGCCGTAGTCAGGGCTTCTTCTTGGATGGTTGTAGCTGTTCCACCTTGTTGAGTTGGATCCGTTGGATCCACAGTTTTCTTGCTAGTGTTCTTTGGTGGCATGGTTGTTTACAAGAATTATGGGATTGTTTTTTATCGTTTATCAGAAAGAAGCCCTCCTTCTACCGCCAATCGACGATGCTGGATCTCGTCTGTGAATAAATATGGGCCAATTACCTTTGTGATAAAGATCTTAAACCCCGAGAACCCTAAACCGTATTAAAGTGGGGCAGGTGTTTTATGTATTTTAGACTGAGCTCTCGAGTTATTTCTCTTAAGTTGCCTACGTATCCAATAGTTTAATTGGAATCAAGTCTTTCGTAGTTCCTTAGGGTTGTTTATATAGGAGATGTCTCATCCCACTTCCTTGTCTTGCAAGGAATTGTGTTTATTACTAATAATATGATTTATTATTTCCCCTAAGGATATACACGCATATATCCCTATGATTTAGGGATAATTATGGACATATCTAATGCCAACATCACAGTCTTTAAGACTAAGGATTCTTTCATCATTTATGTTCAGTTATCCCACACATGGAATAACAACCGGGGTCGCTCTGAGCGTCCTGCACTAAGCCCCCAAGGCCATTATGGCTGAACTGATCAGCTCCTCTACACCAAGCCTAAGCCGACCTGTGGGGCTGGAGGAGGAGCATTAACCGATCTCCCACCTAGGGTAAGAGACTTGCCCTTAGGTATATCTCTGGGGCTCCTGGCCTTTACCGCCCCACTTTAAGGGCTTAATCATTTATTACATGTCCTCAACGGATGACACGTGGCGCTGTTCGGGTCGTCTATCATCATAACTGTTTGAAATATATCGATGTGAGTATTCTTACTGAACATCATAACTCACTCATTAATTTTTCAAATGAGTTGCAGTTGTCAGCTTATTTAAGATCATTTTGATTGACATGTAATTATATAGTTGATGACGTCAATCTATTATGATATGGTATAAATTAGACGATTGTCTTCGGTGGAGATGTAAATTATTCAATATGTCATTCTAGTTCGGAGGATCGTAGAGTAATACTCCCTCCGTTTTTTTATCTATCGCAGAGAGAAAAATCACACAGATTAAGAAACTAACTAATATGTCTAAAATATAGTATTGGACCCTGAGTAAACAAAAAAAATATATACAAAGTATTGGAATTATAGGTTTATGACGAGAAGGATGGATTAATTTGTTTATCAGTCTCCAAGGAAACTGATTATTAATTAGGACAAAACCTACATAAACTTACTGATATACCTTTTTTCTAATTCTTATCTCTCCCTAACTCAGCTAGGACTCTTTTGCAAAAGAAACGACAGCCTCATTCTCTAAACCTATACAACGTCCCTCTTAAAAATCCGATTGCAATCAATACCCGATGTTGCACTAAATTACCCCACTCTTTCACTGCATATCATTTGCAGATTTTGTGCCTCCCTGTCCCCGTCTCTTGACGTCGTGACTAATCTGTTTTCGGTAAGAACAGATACACAGATTTGAGCAACCATGTGCGAATTTCGTTTATGGAAGGTTCGATAAAGGAAAGTTGCCATTTTGGTGTTGATTTGATACATTCAAAGCCGAGGAATCGTAGCTCTTCATTGCAATTATGGCATGGAAATTCCTCTTATGCATATGGTCAAAATCGAAGCTTCAGTTTCTGATTCAATGACTGATTGTCAAGGAAGTTGTCTATCCTTTTTCATCTCAGTTATTATCGTTGATTTTATTCTGATATGAACATGATTACTCCCTGATTTTATGCTTTAGTGTGTCTGTGAAAAGTCGAGTACGAAAGGTCCGCCTTTTCCACTGATCCGTTGGTGATTCGAGCTTTTAATGCTCTGATTTGAAGAATACGCACAGCGGGGATGAGGAACTTGCCGGTGGTAGTGAGCTGTGAAGGAGACGACGGGGCTGATTTGGTAGATGCCGGAGGTAAGTGGTGGCGGGTTAGAGAACGTAGTTGCTGGGTTAAGGACTTCGGATAACAAGAGGTGTTTACCATGGCAGTCAGGCTGGGGCCATGTGCACCGGCGAAAGAGTTAACGGCGGCCATGGTTGCCGGAGAAGCAGGCTATATTTTTATTTTATTTTTTAGAAAAAGTTTAGGTTTTAGGGTTGTTACTATTAATTTTTTAACGTTACTACATTTTTTGATTAAACTTTATCTATTTTATGGGTAGTTACTACTTGTTTATTGGCCGTTACTACATTTTATGGGCTGTTGGCTGTTACTACTCTTTCATTGCTTGTTACTACATTTTATGGGCTGTTACTACCTTTTTTTGGATGTTACTATTAATTTTTTAACGTTACTACATTTTTGGATGTAACTTTATCTATTTTATGGGCTGTTACTACTTGTTTATTGGCCGCCACACTACATTTTATGGTTTATTATTACTTGTTTTTGGTACATTATTACTTGTTTTTTCGTACATTACTACTTTTTCATTGGATGTTACTACATTTTATTGGCTATTACTACTTTTTTTGGCTGTTACCATTTTATTTGGCTGTTACTACACTTTATCTAACGTTACTATGTGTTTAATGTGTAAAAGGGTATTTTTATGCATTTATTATGAATTTGTCATTTTTAATCACATAAAATATAGTAACGTCCTTCTATCCCCATTTATGATTTTTTTTGTCCTTTTGGCCCCTTCCCCCTTGGAATTATTTTTTTTATTGGAGATGTAAATATTTTGTTAGTAAAAATGTTCTTAGTATTGGAAATGTAATTTTTTATTTGAGATATAGATAGTTTATTGGTAAAGGTCGAAAATAATAATCAACGATGCATTAGAAATGTAAAATGACAGATAAATAAAAAATAACAAATTCTAAAATACGAAAGATAAATAAAACGGATGTAGTATTATACAAGGTATTTTGTGACATGTATCAAGAAATTTTTAAAATTAAATGACCCTGTCAAAAAAATAGTTAATTGTCAATTATGATATATTTAGAAAGATGCCATAATTTTAGAACTATAAGAAAAGATTTTTGTCAAAAAAGACATTTCATCGGTGAAAGTGAAAATGAAAATGAATTACGTTGGTTTTGTGCTGAAAACAAACGTAATTCACTTTCAAATTTACGTTCACATTCACTTTCAATGATGAAATGTCTTTTTTGCCAAAAAAAATTTCTTATAATCATTTTTGTCTGACATCTTCCATATTGTGTTTTTTAGGACCTTTATCTCAAAAAAAAAAAAATTTAATTTAATTGACCAAATTTTAATCATATCTCTTATGTTAATTAGTGAAATTTTCAAAATTAATTTTGCCTCTTAAATGAAAAATGAATACATACATTATATATATATATATATATTGGTCCTTTCAAGTTGAAGTTTGTACAACGTAAATATTGACCTAACAAAGTGAACGGATGGAGAAATTTAACTTACATGTGCTTGGACATAGACAAGGAAAAATGATAATCAATCACCGTCTTTGGTGGGATCACTTAGTTATGTACTGTCTTGATTGTGATATGAATGTAGTCTTATAATTGATTGTTATAAACCTATATGTGTATATTTTGCTTTTAATGACATACAATTATCGTTATCATCATCATTAATATTTGGGGAAGGGGCCACAAGGACAACATTCTTGACATACAATTATCATTATCCATATTCTAATTTTCTTGACATACAACATTTTTCTTAAAAACCTATATGTGTATATTTTCCTTTTAATGATATGTTATTATCATTATCATCATCATTAATATTTGGGGGAAGGAGCCACAAGGACAAAAAAATTAATAAATGGGTCCGGAAGGACATAAGCAACATTTTTATGATTATAAAGGACAAAAATCACAATTGTTACTTCACGTGTTAATGTTACTTTGTGTTTCACAATTGTTACTTCATATTTACTACTTTATTTCACATTTGTTACTTCATAATTGTTACTTTTGTCCTGATTAAATTATAGTGTCCTTCTATCCCGATTTTTTGATAATTTTGTCCTAGCTTCTAGACAAAAATCTATTAATATTTTAATTTAATTTCTCCTAACTCAATTCAGTGCAACATTGCCTATATATACAAATTCTTGGAACAACAAACTCTACTAACACACAGAGTCTTCTTAGAAGTTAGAACAAACCATGGACATCTTCTATGTCTTCCTTTTTTGTTTCTTCTTACTATATGTTTTGTTCTCCCTCCATTATATCTTCTACAAGAGCATAACCAGTGACGGCAGCGCCCGTTTACCGCCGGGAAAAACTGGGTGGCCGCTTTTGGGAGAAACCCTATCATTTCTCTCGGCCGGATGGAAAGGCCATCCAGAAAAGTTCGTATTTGATCGGATGAATAAATATTCATCCAATATATTCAAAACTCATCTTCTTGGTGAAAAAAGTGTTGTTTTCTGTGGGCCGAATGCGAACAAATTCTTGTTCGCGAACGAGAACAAACTCGTCCAGGCATGGTGGCCGGAATCCGTAAACAAAGTATTCCCATCTTCAACACAAACTTCATCAAAAGAAGAAGCCATTAAAATGAGAAAAATGCTTCCGAATTTCATGAAACCCGAGGCCTTAGCCAGATATATCGGTAAAATGGATCATATCGCGGAAAGGCACTTTACAACAAGCTGGGAAAACAAATCAGAAGTTCTTGTTTTCCCTTTAACAAAAAGATTCACCTTTTGGCTTGCTTGTAAAGTGTTTATAAGCATTGAAGATCCGACCTATGTCGCGAAATTCGCCGACCCGTTTAACCAAATAGCCTCTGGAATAATTTCACTCCCAATCGATTTGCCCGGAACTCCGTTTCACCGTGCAATTAAGGCCTCAAAGTTTATTAGGAAAGAGCTTATGTCTGTAATTAGGCAAAGAAAGATTGATTTAAACGAAGGAAAAGCCACAAAAACTCAAGATATTTTGTCACACATGTTGTCAACGTGTGATGAAGATGGTAAGTTCATGCAAGAACATGATATTGCTGATAAAATTCTGGGTTTATTGATTGGAGGCCATGATACTGCAAGCTCTGCATGTGCTTTTATCGTTAAATATCTTGCTGAGCTTCCTGAAGTTTACACTGCAGTTTACCAAGGTAAAAAGCTTATTTTTCTGTTTAGTTCTGGAAAATTTTCACACTACGGATACGCTTATTTATTTGAACTACAAAACATTGAAAGAATTAGTTTCAATTTAATTAATAATATTCCTAACTATATACCATGTGATGTATTTATCTCTTAAACTGTTGATTCTAAGAAACTCCAAATTTTTTCACATTACTAATGCCATATTACTGTTGCACCAAAAGGAGAAATGATGTATTACTAGAAACGTGAAAAATGTGCCTAAAAACGTAATACACATGTCTACCCTCAAATAATAATAAAAATAAAAAAATAAACATAAAATAAAATAAAAAAACGTACTACACATGTAAAGTCTTTCAAAAAGTTTATCACACAAAAAACCTAGTCATTCCAATACACTAGACAGAATGTTTTCAAGCAATATTTTCTAAAAAATTTTGGTAATAACATTACTTAAAATATTAGAATATGTTGGGGTATTTGAATGAGATATTCTTAACCAATAATTTATTTTACGAATTCAATCACCATATTTTTTTTATTTGACAGAATCTTTAATTTTGGTGAACTGAATGAGGATCTAGATTACAATCGTTACATTATAAATATGGAATGTGTACCACTCAAAAAAAAAAAAATTTAATATGTATCCCTAATAAGAATACTTGCAGTAGAAACTGTAAATCCTTTAAAACATTTTACTGTAAACGCTGCGGTAGCGCTGCGGTAGATACATTTTACTGTAAACTACAGATTCTGTAAAATTTTCTTTACATCTATCGTATTTATCCAAATTCTGTAAATATTTCCTTATATCTCACTTATTACATAAAAAAAAAGAATCTGATGCATTTAATCTTGAATAGAAATTCTGTAAACTAAAAGAATATGTATTTAAAACTCTAAAATGAAGTATTATTATAGAGCATCTGATGCAAGTGCTCTAAGACATTGGCCCAGTGCTAATTATTGTGCCACTTAATTCGAAAGTTTCGGATTTGAGTCTTAGTGGGGACAAAAAAAAATATGTTCGTGCGTATATTTCGTATCGAACAGTAAATAATTGTTTTTAATAACAAAATATATGTATTATACATATAAAGAGTATTTGATGTATTTATATTTTATTTTATAGGAATGATGAGTTTAAGCATTCAAAATAGTACATTTTTACTGCTTAAAAAAATAGTACATATTTACAAACATTTATAATATTTCTTATCTTATGGTGTGATGAATACTCGAAACCCACATTGATTAAAACCTGACATATTTGACACCATTTTTCTTTTCTTTTATTTATTTTTGTGTGTGAAACAAATATTACTTCTTTTTTTTTTGTGTGTAGATTTAACACCGGGGAACATTTTTCAATTATAGATGGAAGAAATTTACAGATATTTGCTCAACAACTTTAATATCGTTGTAATTATAAGCTAGCCTAATTAACATAAATTTCCTCTGTTACAGCAATATCGCTCTGATTAAGATTAAGTAGTGGCAGTAGTTTACGCTTCTAATTGACACAAATTTTCTCAATAAGTAAAATATTACCAAACAAATGCAAATGTCCTAACCTATTCTAATATTTTGGCTAATATTATATCTGATTATATTTAACAAAATAAAACATAAAGATGGAGAATATAAAAAACCCATCACAAAATTCCGATAGTATAATAAGAAGCGACAAATGGTACTATGTTTAAAATGTTGGTCTGAATAATTTTTAAATGGGTCATTGATTGGATCGTCGGGTTATACGTGGTACACACGTGATACACATTGGGCAATATTTGATTTGACTCCACATTTAACCCCACAATGCATTTCAGAAAAATAGTAAATTATATGTATTACAAATGTTAGTATGCTTTATATTGATATTTTTTTTAGAAAGGTATGTGAAAAATAAAAATCATTTTTCCATACATAAACGGCACTCATCATTATTTTATAAACACATAGTGCATGTTATGATCTTCACTTTGTAATTATAAAATAATTCCTTCCGGTTTCGACTTAAAAAAATAGAAAGATAAAAAAGTTGAAATGAACTATTAAAGAATTGCAAAAGTAATGTTATCAAAAAGGGTTGTTTCATAGTGGGTTGAAAAACTGGATATGAAACAAAATATCCAAAAAAAAAAAAAAAAAAAAAAACGAGACTGGTAGGGAGTGGTTGCTCTAATATACGGACTGCCATATATCCCTAATAGAAATATTTTCTACTACTTTTTGAGCCTTTATAATCAATTCAAGATGCTAATTATATAGTTGAAAAACTGGAGAGATTTTATGGTGCAACGATTGTAGAAAAAGTTATATCAAGTGAAATATATTAGAGTCTTTTATTTTTATTCTATTTCACAGAATGCATTTTTATCGTATGTGAGAGGTTAGAAATAAATAGTTGTAAGGTAGTATGTCACATGATACCACTTTCATACAAAATGTTGTATTATAAAATTTATCCGATAACCAAACTTGAAACTGATTTGAAATGAGTTGACTATCAAATATTGTTCTAGAGAATGTTGTACAAGATTGAATGACAAAAGTTATTATGCTCTTTATATTAAAATCTGGAAAAAAACATAGTTTATTATTATGTTATAATATAATTGATAAATTAACTACTGATATTGATTATTTTGTATATATTATGATTTCAATCAGTTATTGTGCTTATATCTAAATCATTCTACAAATACACTTGAATACAAAGCATCACGTCTTCTTTATTTCTTGTCTCTTACATCTCCATCTTTTACATTTTATATTTCATAGTTTTGCAACACGTTTTTTTCGTCAACAGAGCAAATGCAGATTGCCAGATCCAAAGCGCCAGGAGAATTATTGAACTGGGATGATATACAACAAATGAAATATTCATGGAACGTAGCTTGTGAAGTTCTGCGAATGTCACCTCCTCTTCAAGGAGCTTTCAGAGATGTTTTGGTTGATTTCATTTACCAAGGATTCTCAATTCCCAAAGGCTGGAAAGTAAGCTTGCAGTATCATTGATCTTTTAATTATAATACATCACATTATCTCCATTACAAAATGTTACTGCACGATTTTTTTGAATTAAACAAGTATCAGGTAAAAATTGTGTAAAGATAGCGATTTTCAATAAAGTGCTACAACGATTGTGTGATAACATTAAATCATGTTTTTATTGCTTTCCCCTAGATTTACTGGAGTGCGAATTCAACCCACCGTAGCCCTGAATATTTTCCGGACCCATTGAAGTTTGATCCATCAAGATTTGAGGGAAACGGGCCAGCGCCATATACTTTCGTACCATTTGGTGGAGGACCAAGAATGTGCCCCGGAAAAGAATATGCAAGATTAGAGATTCTTGTTTTCATGCATCACTTGGTGAAGAGGTTCAGGTGGGAAAAAATTATTCCCGATGAAAAAATTGTGGTTGATCCCATGCCAGCTCCGGCAAAGGACCTCCCGGTTCGTTTGTATCCGCACAAGGCATAATGATTGCATATGGTGTTACTATCATAACAGTTGTGACACAATTACTGACACAATACACTTTTATATCTTTGATCGATGAGTCTCACATCATAATCAATAGTATAAAAATGTATTGTGGCACTTGTGATACAACCATTGTGGCCACAGTATGCAAGTCAATTTCTTATATTGTTTTTATTCTCAATAAGTTTGTTTTTTTCCGAAGTGTAAACTTGAATTTATATATTGTTGTAACGTTGTAAGGTCTGGAAGCATGTTGGGCTCTTTATCATCATTGATAACAGTGTAAAACTCATTTGTTTATTTAAATCGTATCGTAATAAATGAAAAAAAATTATATAATGACATTTGATCAGAAAATATATAAGAATTATGAATGCTCATTTGAATCAACGTAATAGATTATTAAAGAAAGCATTTGATTGAATGTAATTTAATGAAAGCAGGCAAAATGCGCCAGAAGAGAGTATTGAGGAGATTTTGGTTTGCATAATATGTAACGTCCCTGTCCAGTAACGCTACGTGGGACATAAAGTTCCCGGTTAACTATTTAAATCATCGTCATTGTTTGGTCATTGTTTGGTCTACATGGGACAAGATTTTGTGTCTCACACTTATAAATAGGTAATGTTTCTCACGGCTTATCTACGTGGGATACTACATAAGACATTCAAAGTTAGTTGAATAACTTACTTTCCTGCCCAAATCTTTTTGACGACTTCTTGATTAATGTCGTTGTCTGTTTGTGTTATTTTCTATCAATTGTACTAAACGCGATATAAGGAAATCAAACCGTTGACGCAGTAAAATTAAAAAAATTGACTTCCTTTGAACCAAAAATTGACTCCGTTGCAATAAAAACAAAGAGGGTGATTATGCTCAAAATTGTAAACGGGTAATTAAACGATTCGAGTTAGGAAAATACGACTGAAACAAGCATGATATCATATAAGTTTGGACTGAACTCTTTTGAGAGAGCTGCTTACGTATCCCATTCAATCGTTGAATCGGAATCAAGCCCCCCTCGTAGTTCAAGCCTTTTATTTATACCTTCAGATCGTGGTGATAACCTCCCCTACCGTCATGGGGAGTTATCACCAGTTATCTCGTCAACTATAAGACGTGGGGTCTACCCACGTTGGCTAACGATTATGCCATTATAAAAAAAACCGGTTAAACCCTAATCATGAGGGCCCCCCCACCCCCGATCCCACAGGAATGTGGGGAGAGGTTAATCAGATAACCTAGAGCTTCGAGTCAGGGGCTTGCTGGTTCCCCATCACTGAAGGGTATTATCAATCGGAAATCAACCCCTTTTACGATTATGCCATTATAGATTCTATTTGTGGTGGTTGCTTGGTACTTCTGTTCAGATGCTTGGTTGTTCTGTCCAGAAGTGGTTCTGCTCAGAATATGACGGAGTCCTGCTCTGCTAGTGTTATCTGATTATGAGACGGGCCTGGCCCAATAGTAAATAATCCGGCCCAGTGGGGCCATATATCATCATAAGTCCCCCCAGACTAGGGTGGACTGCTTTACAGCTATCTTAG
This sequence comes from Gentiana macrophylla, assembly GCA_026214975.1. NCBI lineage: Eukaryota > Viridiplantae > Streptophyta > Magnoliopsida > Gentianales > Gentianaceae > Gentiana > Gentiana macrophylla. The sequence goes on along the minus strand of CM047807.1, from coordinate 79,934,071 downwards.
TCTGCACCGTATGAACTTCCGTCATCAATATAATGCAAAACGAGGCCAACTTGCACCTGTTATAATGAGTGTGGACTGAACCATCACGTCCCTCCCGTTTCTTGTCATATACTCTCTTATTTCAGACTCTTTGGATCACACATCTGCAATTACAAGTAAGTCTCTGCCTCCATTTTATTCCTTCTTCTTCTTTTCGGTCTGTTATTTATTTCATGAGTTTAAGAATCGATACTGCCTCCAATGATTCTGTGGAAAAATTATTTCCATCGTCTGAAGAAAGCGCAACCGTAGTAGAAAGTGGAGAAGTAAATTCCTACATCCTGCTCCTTGCCTTAAGCCTGTCATAACTTCTGATAATCCCTCCTCTTTGATTAATTTGGGGGATACTTCCACATTTGGAGATAATCCCTTGTGCCTTCTCCATTCTCATCTTCTTCCTCCTGGGATTTTTACTCCTACTTCCATTGTATACCAATATCCAGAAGATCATTTTGCTTTCGTCAACACCCTTAGTAGGGAGATCAACCAATTTGACAAAACGAAGGCAATAATGGCATGCCACGGTGTTTCTAGCACGATGATGAAAACCGAATTAGCCCATTTACTGAAAACTTATAGGATTCCCACCGATCCCTTCCAGGTTCAAATTCCCAAGGCTACTGAATATGCATATAATCCCCCAACAGGTTTCTGCACAGTGTATGCTTACCAGCTGCGAAATGGCCTTAGGTTTCCTCTTCCTCCTGGTTATATAGAGGTAATGCGGTACTATAAGCTGGGTAGCGGGCAAATCCAGCCGAACAGCGTTAAATTCCTGATTGGAATTATGATAGGTGTCGTCTGAATACAACCCCTTTCACGGTGAAATTGTTCAGAAGCTTTTATCAGTGCAAGTTAACACCTGGCACTCTGGCAGTGGAGGGTGGTACCACTTCTGTTGTAGATCTAGGAAGCTAAGGCAGATTAATACCATAACTGGTAAGGAAAAAACCAAGAAAAAGTGGCAAGAACACTTTTTGTTCATGCGACACAACACTAATGTGGACCTGGGCCGATGGAACACTTCCTCCATAAAGGATAAGCTAGAAGAGTCTATAGATTCTGCCCTTGCCCAATATCTTGCTGATAATAAGATTTCCCTGACACTAGACTTTATAAGCTCTGTCCTGATAAACGCTACTCAGCTTCATACCGCAGGGCCTACCGGATATGTGGAGTTTACACAGGAAGAATATAGAAAATGTAATGAGATCCTTCCTGCTCCATCGGTATTTGGGTAGTTCAATACGCCCATAAGATGTTGGGAAGGTGATCTACCCAATGAGATCCTTCATGCTCCTGCCTTTTCTTCAACCCTTGTTTAATTTGTCTGTTGGTTTGCTCAACCTGCCCATTGGCTTGAGGATGAGCTACAGATGTGAAGTGTTGAGATATTCCTAAATTTGTGCACCAAGTCCTTACTCCTTGATCCTCAAATTGCATGCCGTTATCTGAGATGAGCACTTTTAGAATGCCATATCTGCACAGGATATTCATCCACAGGGGATTTTTGAATTTGGTTGGCTGTGATGGTGGTCAAAGGTTCTGCTTCCACCCATTTGGTGAAGTAATCTACTGCCACCACCAAAAACTTTAAATTTCCTGGGGCTCTGGGTAGGGGGCCTATTAGGTTTACTCCACATTGATCAAAGGGCCAAGGTGATATGATTGGTGTCATTTCCTGCTTAGCAATATAGGATAAATTACCACGCACCTGGCATGCCTTGCATGTATTGACCAGTTTCTCTGCATCCTCTTGCATTTCTGGCCAGTAATATCCAAAAAGTTTACATTTTCGGGCTAGAGCTCTTGCTCCCAAATTATTTCCACAAATTCCCAGGTGGATTTCTCTCAGCATATAGTCTCCATCTTCCGGGGTGGCACACTTAAGCCAGGGTGCTGCGTAAGATTTTCTGTACAGCACTTCGTTGAACAGAGCATATCTTTCCGAGAGCGTTATCAGTTTTTTGGCACGTATTTTATCCTTAGAGAGTCTTCCATCTGTCAGATATATCATAATTAGATCCATCCAAGTTTCTGCCTGTGTTATAGGTTGTACTACAACCGCATCACAGCTCTTCTGCTTTAACTGCTCAACTAGCATTTTCTTGTTGGACAGAAAATTGGACCCCAGCTTAGATAACGCATCTGCTCTGGTATTTTGGGCCCTAGTTATATGTTCCACTTCCAACCTTAAGAAGTTTTGTAACTTCCTCTATGCAACCGCTAGGTATTTCTTCATAGGGCCCTCCTTGGCTTCATATTCTCCTCTAATATGATTGGTTATGAGCTGTGAATCAGTGTACACCTTTAGATTTTGTACACCTAGTTTCTGTGCTAGGTTTAATCCATTTATTAAGGCTTCGTACTCTGCTTCGTTGTTAGTGGCCTGAAACTCGAAATGAAGAGCATACGGGAATTCTTCACCTTTTGGGCTCATAAGTAGGAGTCCTGCTCCTGCTCCCTCTTTGTTGGAAGCTCCGTCTACATAGAGCTGCCACTGCTCAGCTACTTTCTGCTCTGCCTTTTGTTCTACTGCTAATGCCTTTTCTTCTGCCAAAAAATTTGCTAATGCTTGAGCTTTAATCGCCGTTCTTGGTTTGTACACAATGTCAAAACCTGCTAACTCAACTACCCACTTCGCCAATCTCCCAGACTTATCCGGTTTATCCAAAATCTGCTTCAGGGGTTGATTCGTCAATACCACCACCGGGTGACTCTGGAAATATGGCCTTAGTTTTCTTGTGGCATGCATAAGTGCTAAAACAAATTTTTCTACCTTAGATGACCTCAAGCCCATGTAGGGATTTTCTTACAAAATACACAGGCCTTTGTAACATACCATGTTGTTTTACCAGCACCACACTTACTGCTTCATTACAAAACGATAAGTATAAGAATAATACCTCTCCTTCCTGAGGGGCAGTTAGGGTTGGTAGCTGACTGATATGATCCTTTAATTCCTGGAAAGCTTGTTGACATTCTGCATTCCACTCGAATGGGGTGGACTTCCTGAGAATTTTAAAGAAAGGTAATGACTTCTACGTAGATTTTGACAAGAAACGATTTAGCGCTGCTAATCTTCCTGTCAATCATTGGACTTCTATAGTGTTCATCGGTTCGGGCATAGTCTTTAAAGCTTCCAATTTATCAGGGTTGGCCTTGACCCCTTCTTTGGAATTCATATAACCAAGAAATTTTTCCTGACCTCACTCCAAAAGTACATTTTTTAGGATTCAACTTCATTCTTGTTTGTCTCAATACTTGACAAACTTCTGCAACATCTTTCAAATATTTGTCAAGGGTCCTGCTCTTGATCAATAGATCATCTACATATACCTCCATCGATTTACCAATCTGTTGGTTAACAATCTTATTGATTGCCCTTTGGTATGTAGCCCATGCATTCTTTAACCCAAAAGGCATAGACACATAGTAGTAGGAACCAAATTCAGTAATAAATGCAGTTTTACAACGTCTATAGTGTCCATCATAATCTGGTGGTAACCCTTATATGCATCTAAGAAAGCAAAAATTTCATATCCAACTGTGGAATCTACCAGTCTATCAATTCTAGGGGATGTGTAGCTATCTTTAGGGCATGCCTTGTTTAAGTCTGTAAAATCCACACACATCCTCCAGCTACCATCTGGTTTCTTTACTAGTACATGATCTGCTAGCCACACAAGATAAATAACCTCTTCAATCATGTTGGCTTGTAACAGCTTATCTACCTCTTGCTGGATAGCCTGTATCCTTTCTGGAGCGAAAGACCTCTTTTCTGCTTCACCGGTTTTCTGGTTGGGTCTATGTTGAGCTTATGGACAGCCAACTCTGTTGACAGTCCTGGCAAGTCACTGGCTTTCCATGCAAACACATCTTTGTAATCTTTCAATATGCTGATCAAAATTTGCTTCTACTTAGCAGGTATCCATGATCCTACACTGATTGCGGATTCTAGGTCCATTTCATCTAGCATTATTGGCTCAACTAGATCATTAGACTGCCAACTTTTCTCTTCTTCTGGAACGAGATCTTCCATTGTCACTTGTTGCACTTTAATCTTCCCACTGATCGTGGTTGTATAGCAATTCTTCGCAGCATCCACATCTCATTTAACAGTAGCTTCTCCTTCTGAGGTTGGGGACTTCGTGCTGTTATGTGCAGGGGACAACACAGCTCTGAGATCGATCAATGCCGGTCTGCCTAAAATCATATTATAAGCAGATGGGGCTTTAACCACCACATAACTGACCATTAGAGTCCTGCTCCGTGGTCCTTTTCCAAAAGTTGTTAATAATTTAAGCATACCCACAGGATGAATAGGAGGTCCTGTGAATCCAAAGAGAGGAGTTGAAACAGGGGTCAACTCTGAGTCGATCAACTTCATTGCTTGAAAGGCACTTTAATATAGCACGTTTACGGCACGGCCCGTGTCCACACAGACTCTTTTCACAAAGTTTTTCTGTATAACTGCCTCTATTACCAACCCTTCGTTACTCAGGATAGCTGGTAGTGCATCTTCTAGACCGTACTGGATGGTTCCCATCACTTTTTGTTTTTTTAATTCTACTTTTGCCTCTGCGCTGCCACTCATTTCTTGCTGAACAGCCTTCCCGATGCTTGCTGGCCCTCCAACAATCGTATTCACCGTGTTGATTGGGGCATTTTCCCTATGCCCATCAGGAGAGGGATCTCTATGTCTCCTCTGATTATTTCTATCCTGATCCTTGCTGAATTTCCTATACTCCCTCCTTCCTCTGGGGTTATCACATTGTGATCGGTCGATGCATTCATCGATCTTCCCTTCCATAGCTGCCGCGTCTACATCTCTGATCAGGTCCCTGCACTGTTCAGAGTCATGCCCAATGTCTTTATGATATTTGCACCACCTTGTATTGTCTCTTTTCTCTCTTGGACCCCTCAAAGGAGGAGGAGTCTTGGCAATTTCTTTCTTCTCCATTATCGCCAGAACTTGATCACAAGATCGGTTCAAAGGAATAAAGTCTTTGTCCTGCAAAGCACCTTTCTTCCCTAACCTATCAGATATGGGAGCGGTTACTCTGTCCCAAACTGATTTCCTTTTCTTATCAGATTTATCATCAGTTTTTCCTTTTTCAGAATCCTTGTGGGATTCCCCTCTCTTGGCGATGTTTTCCTCTTCTCCCTGAATGTTTGTACGAAATTTCCAGACATTCTTCCATCATGCTCGGATTCTTCCTGCTTAGCTTAGCATGTAGCCGCCCTTCCCCCAGACCTACCACGAAGGACGTCACCAAGAATTTATCATCCAAATCCGCTATTTGGGATGATTCTCCATTGAATCTTTTGATGAATTGCAGCACTGTTTCATCACTTTTCTGTCTGATGGTCAGCAAATATGTCCGGTTTATCTGGAAAGGTCTTGCAGCAATAAACGCGTGCATGAATTTTCTGGTCAGAGTGGGGAAGTCTGGTATGGACCTAGGGCTCAACTTGTTGAACCAATCTCTTGCCTTCCATGTAAGAAGAGTTGCAAATGCCCTGCATTTCATTTCTTCTGGTGCATTGTATAAGCTCATATGCTGTATGTACTGGTGCATATGGTCATATGGATCCTTAGTGCCATCATATGACTGAATCTTAGGGATTTTGAATTCTGGAGGACAAGGAAATGTATCAATGTCCTCAGTAAAAGGAGACACCAGCTTAAACTCATCTTGTTTAGGCTTAGGAATAGCATCCAATTCTGGTTTGGCGTTATCACCACCTGGGTGAGTGACAACCACCCTTACACTGGACTCCGCTTCATGTTTTTCTTTCTTGGCTGTATTATGAGGATGAGGTGTTTCTGAAGCCTCGACATCCTGATTTCTAGCTTTCAACACTTCCTCAAAGATGACTTTTTATCTCTTCTCCTTTGAGATTTGCCAGACTTTCCACCAACATCTGTCTGACTGCATTTGGTGTGCTGGTTTGTCCTTCTTCCATTTGACTTTTATTTCCAGGTTCTTTCTCGTTTTTTCTGGGTTCTTTTCCCTGGTTTGATCTTCAACTTCCGGTTGATTTTGATGCTTCTTCCTCTAAATTTTCGACATTTTTATTATAAAACAACTCACTAACTAGAATCGGCCCTCCTTCTAGCACCAAATGATTATGCTCAAAATTGTAAACGGGTAATTAAACGATTCGAGTTAGGAAAATATGATTGAAACAAGTACGATATCATATAAGTTTGGACTGAACTCTTTTGAGAGAGCTGCCTACGTATCCCATTCAATCATTGAATCGGAATCAAGTCCCCCTCATAGTTCAGGCCCTTTTTTTATACCTTCAGATCGTGGTGATAACCTCCCCTACCGTCATGGGGAGTTATCACCGGTTATCTCGTCAACTATAAGACGTGGGGTCTACCCATGTTGGAAAACGATTATGCCATTATAAAAGGGTAAACCCTACCCCCGAGGGTCCACATACTCCCGATCCCACAGGTGTATGGAGATGTAAATCTGGGTACCTAGTAGTGGTTCTGCCATTATAGATTCTATATATGGTGGTTGCTTGGTACTTCTGTTTAGATGCTTGGTTGTTCTGTCCACAAGTGGTTCTGCTCAAAAAATGACGGAGTCCTGCTCTGCTAGTATTATCTGATTATGAGACGGGCCTGGCCCAATTGTAAATAATCCGGCCCAGTGGGCCCATATATCATCAAAGGGAAAGATTAAGATCATACCATATGATCTAAAAGATCGAAGCCTTTGATCTTTAGATTGTTGATCTTTTGGTGGTTGATCTTTCACAATAGTTGTCCAAATGTACGGCCTTTAACGGAGATCCACAAGAACGACTCCCCGGAATCCTTCACGGGTCACCACTCAAAAAATGCGGCTGCTAGACCGCATTTTCTCCTCCATCAACAAGAACATTGGTGCCACATCTTTCATTTTTTCTGGAGAAAACTATTTTCTCTTACAAGTGTGTTTTGTGGGATGAAAACAATTCTCATCCCTTTTATAGAGCATAGGTGCGCCCCAACATGTGCTTGGAATCGGAACGAATATAGCATTTTCCTTGCAAGGGCGGCTCCAGGATTTTCGACATGGGGATCTGAAATTTGTCAATTTTTTTCTCCATATCACATATATTTTGGATATTGAATTCTATACATGTAATTATGAGAAAATAAATAAAAATAAAGGGTCAATACATAAAAATAAGGCGGTCAATTTCACATATATATGTGTTTATAAAAAAAATTCTCCACTATTTATACATAATATTTTTATTTTATGGGGATGGGCGCACCTGCAGGTGGCAATGTAAAGCCGTTGTTTCCTTGTGCAATAAGAATTATATTTAATAAATTGAAATTTATGTATTAATTACGTGTTTTCCTGAACGTATCAATGAAGTAATTTCCTAGTAAATTAATTCTTTTCTTTTAGAATGTTAGAGATAATTACAAGATTGAGTTAGGATTTGTTTAAATATTGTTTGAATTTGAATTTGAATTATGTTAGGATATATTATTTGGTTTAGATAAAATTCTATCAATTATTTATTATGCTATAAATATTGTAATGCTCTATCACTTTTATCATTCAATGCAATACAATCACTTTTATATTTCTCTATTATGGTATCGGAACCAGAGGTTACGAGATCGAACCATGGTTGAAACATTATTTTAAATAAAAAAAAGTTATGCAAGTGTTGAGACAGATTGCCCACACTTGAGGGGTGTTGGGACTACCCATCAAGCTCACCCCCTTTTCAATTTCTTGTCGTTAATTTTTTTCCTTTTCTTTTAATAAATTGATTGTTCACCTCCACTAAGGCCAAAAGGTAAGAGTAACCACAATGGTTTACCCTATAACACTTCCCATTTATCTTATTTTTCGTTTCAGATTCACTTTTTTAACACCCTATAAAATAACAACTCCAATAATACTCCCTTTATAACTCCTTAAATTACTTTTCTCTCACATATGAACTAATTAATTCAACTACCAAAACATTTTCCTCCCTTTGCTTATTATTATTTTGGAGCTGCAATGGTTTTGGAAGGAAAAAAGGGACACTATTCACATTAGCAGTTTCCCTATTTTAAGAGAGACACTTAATTTTAGTAAGGGATAGAGAACTAGGATGGATGCTACTGTGGGGTTGATTTTTGCATCTTCTCCTCATGTCAGAATTAGGGAAATTGAAAAGGGAACCATTGTGGATTCCCTAAGTCTCTTCTGCAAAAATCCTTTCATTTTGAAATGCAAACTCAAACCCATCTGCGCCGGTGAATTCCATTTCTGTCCCCTTTCCTATATTCTTCTTTTTTTTGAATCTTTCATCCAAACTGCAACCTCTCAAATTGGTCTGAATCTCCGAAATCTCTCTCTCTCTATTTGCTTTTGTAGTTTGCACTAAAGTGTGTGTTAAAGAATTGTGTAATTGATCTCTAAAAACTGAGAAACTCTCTTGCTAGAGAGGACTTGATCAATGGAAGACTGACCCTCAGTTTTGCTGAGTATAATCTCCGATTCTTGGACACACCTTGGTCAATTCCGAAAAGACTTGATCGAGTGTCTGTCGTTTGAGAACCTAACTGTCTGCTTGCTTGTGTAGCAGTCCTGTCCTCTTTCATTTGGTGTTTTGAATCCACAGAAAGTCAGAAGGAAAAATCTATGTTGTTGGTGAATTGGCTTAAGATACCAATTCACTGCCTTGTGGATAAGGCTCTAACAGATTTTGACCTCAGTACTTGACTGTGTATTGATCACCAAAGTGGAAAGTGTGGTAAACTTTCATTCATCATCAGCTTGTTATTTCTTGAATATTCAGGAACTGCTCCTAGGTGTGGTTGGTTTGATATACCTCCTCACTGTCTTGTGTATAAGACATAGCAGTATGAATTTCTGTGGTCTATGCAAGGCTGTCCTAGTGATAAGATTACTGGATTTCTGCCCCTTGGCTGTGATGAATCTTGCTGAAACTTGCTGCATTATTTGCTGTTGTGCTGCCTGCAATATCTGTCCTTGTGAAGTCTGTTATTGGTGTTCCTGTGTATCCTAAGTTCTGAGCTTGCTGCTGTTTACTCTTGCTGAAACAAAGTGTAAAAGACTAGAACATGCTTTCTTGCTTATCTGCAGTGAACCTGCTATATTGCTGTGTGTTACACCTACCAAGTCTGCTGCTATAAAGTTTATTGCACTTGACCTGCTGTCGTCCTGATTGCCGTGTAATAGGATTCTTATCAGTTTCTGTAGAGCAATTGAAATTGTGTGTAAATCAGAAAGTTGTGCTCTCTTGATAATTAAATCAGATTTACTCAAATTTGATTATCAAGTCGGGCCAGCTGCTGACTGTTCGGTTTTAGAATCAGGTCTACAATCTCTTGTACTAAGTAAAATTACTTGCATTATTCCATATTCTCAGTACTGTTTCTTGAAAGGCTATGTAAACTGATGTAGGACTGAACCATTCTCTGTTTAGATATACTGTCCTGCTTTGTATGTATTTTGGTTTTATTCTTAGCAACTGTATTTGAACTTTTGTTTCTTTATCAGCTTAGCTGCCTATAGCATCTGTGTATTACAAGCTTGTTTATATATTCTGAGTTGCAACTGAGTCTGCATGCTATATATTCCGAGTTGTAATCTTTGATCTGCATATTCCCTTTGTCGGTTGCCCCATCATTCTGCCTGCATTTTTGCATCAACATAATCTGCTAAACTTAAACCTGTACCTTTGTTGTTCTTCATAATCTTGTTCAGCCAATCTTGTTTCTTGCATATTATATTGTTTTGCATTGATAAATCATATCTGCTTGAGTTGTTTATTAAAGGACATTGGACTAGCACCTTTTTGGAACATCTTCCAAAGGTCCCTAAAAGTTTCCATTCTTTTTTACTATATCTGCCTGCACCACTTTATCCACCACAAAAAAAAAAAGTTCTTCTTGTGACAAAGTTTTAGTGAAAATACTAAATTTTTCACAAAAGGATAGCTTTTTGTGACTACAACTTTTTTTGCCATAAAATGTGTATTTATTAGTGACAACAAGACAATGTTGTCACAAGAAGTTTTCAGATTTGTCGCAAGTACAATGATATTCCAAGAAAAGATTGTAACATAACTTGGTATGATCTTTTGTGACAAGCCAATTGTCATAAAATGCACCGTAATGGTTTTTTTCTAAATTATATTTTTGAAATAGTTTTTATTTTTTTTATTTTTTTTATAATGAGAGTGAGTTTTAGTCAACCCATAGTTAGATAGTCCAAAACAAAGGGCTTCCACAAAAATAAATGATGCTTGGAACAATGAAAAAATCTGGCCAACTGATTAGAAGTATATTTGAGTTTCTAGTGTATGTATCTGAATCATCATGTACATTTCCTTCATTGATTCCATGAGTTCTTTCAGAAAGTGTAAATTTTATAGTTGATTATGTAGATCTAATGCAACAGAAGCTTATCTTACCTGAAATACGAACAATGATATGCTAAATGTGTCATATTTGGACTTGATGATGGGGGTTAGAGAGATGGGAAGACGGTTAGTTTGCGGAGTTGTTCTGGTTTTGCCTTTCATTTTTGCTTTTTTTGAGGGATGTGTGGCTAGCTGATGCTTTGATGGAGCTTTTCTTGTAATGGGGATGGTTCCTATAGAACATACCATTATTATCAAATGTAAGTTGTGTACTTGTGTTTATAATGAAAAATTGCTGGAATTTAAGCTTAGTACTGTATGTGTTTTCAATGGTTCATGAGACTGAATCTGTATTTGACAGATCGCCTCACAATTTCTTCCTTCCTCCTTTGTAAGAGGCACCATACAAAAGGCCCTTCTGCCAGCTAATTAAATGCAACACCCAAAGAGATTAATAAAAAATTTGCACTTTAGTCTTCAAAGTGAAATCACTCTGTGAAGAACGGTTCTATCAAATAAATCACTTTTTTAAGTTGTAAACGCATAGATCATTTCACCAGAATCGGTTTCTGTTAACCAATGGTTCTGTTTTTAGCCTATCTGCTTGATTACATATAACTTGCTTGATTACATATAACTTGGTAACCAACATGGTAAAAAATTCATGAACTTTAACCAATAGTTCTGTTATTTTCTGACAGCTTAAAATTCATGAATCTTTTACCATGTTGTTTACCAAGTTATTTTATGTCTATTCCATGCTCTGTTTTTAAACCTAAGTGATTATGGACACAAGATTTGCAGAGTTTAATTTGTCCAGCGTGTCATTTCAGGTATACAAATGGACAAAACTTGAAAGATACATTTTCTGAGCCTTATAAAAAAGGTGTTGAAGCATTTCTTGAATTTTCGACGGCTATTGTTTTAGGAGATGATTGCAAGCTATTTTGTCCTTGTCGGCGATGCAAAAACAACAACAGGAAAACTACTGCTGATGTCAAACGAGATTTACATCTAAATGAATTCTCAAGTTATTATACCAATTGGGTTTTCCATGGGGAAATGATCCAACCACCTAGGGAATCTACCAATCCTATTGCAATGGAGTATAATGATGCAAATAACGAGAATGATGACAATAGTCCTATTGATGGGTTGCCTGAGTTGCTTGAAGAAGTTCGGGAGGCGAGAAACTCAAGATCTTTTACGGATCATGATTCAGATGACTTTGAAAGATTGATGAATGATGCCAAAAAAGAAGCATATCCTGGTTGTCAGAAGTATTCAGTGCTTCTTTATGTGGTTACCTTGCTTCATATTAAGGCGATGGGTCATTGGAGCAACAAATCCTTCAATATGTTACTTTAGCTCCTGAAGGATTTACTACCTGAAGGAAATAATGTTCCTTCAACTTTGCCTGGGGCAAAGACTATGCTTTTAGAGATAGGTATGAAATAAGAAAAGATTGACGCTTGTCAGCATGAATGTGCACTTTTTTGGAAAGAAAATCAAGATAAGGATGATTGTCCTGTATGTGGAGAATCGCGATGGAAGTTTACTAATAAAAAAGGAAAGAAAGTACCTCATAAGGTTCTTTGGTACTTTCCTTTGCAGCCACGATTGCAAAGACTCTTTATGTCCTTAAAAAGTGCTTCAAACATGAGGTGGCATGTAGAAAAACGCATCAAAGATGATGGAGTTATGAGGCATCCTGCTGATTCCCCTGCTTGGAAGGACTTTGATACTCAATATCCTGATTTTGCTCAAGACCCACGTAATGTAAGGCTTGGGTTGGCAGCTGATGGTTTTACTCCATTTGGGGACAAGAGCAATGCATATAGCATATGGCCTGTCATTCTTGTAGTTTGCAACATGTCTGCATTTGAGTTTATGAAACAGGAATATTTCATGTTGACATTACTTATTTCAGGACCACGATCCCTGGGTAAGGATATAGATGTATATTTAAGGCCATTGATTGATGAGTTGAAATAATTGTGGGTCAATGGTGTTAAAATGGATGCACATAGTGGTGAAGTATTTCAAATGCGTGCTGTCATATTTTGGACAATAAATGATTTTCAAGCATATGGAAACTTATCTGGATGGAGCACGTCAAGCTATAAAGCATGACCTCGTTGTTATGATGAATCAAGTTCTATAAAACTAAGAGATAAAATTGGTTTCATTGGGCATCGACGATTTTTGCCTCCTAACCATCCTTGGAGAAGCAAGAGAAGTGCATTTGATGGAACGGTAGAGAAACGTCTGAAGCCTAAGGAATGGACTGGGAGTGAATTCTTGAACGATTACAAAGTCATGAACATCTCTTTGATAAACCCGGAAAGAATCCAAATAAGAAGAAGAGGAAGCTTGAATCTTTTCTAGGAAACTGGAGGAAGATAAGCATTTTTAAAGAATTGCCTTATTGGCCGTTTCACAAGCACCCCTTTAACATTGATGTCATGCATGTGGAGAAAGATGTTTCTGAAAGTGTGGCAGGAACACTATTTGGCATTGAAGGTAAGTCAAAAGATACCATTAAAGCTCTGGAAGACTTACGTGACATGGGAATAAGAAGTGAATTGCATATGCAAGATGATGGTAGAAAGCCTAATCCTTGTTACACTTTGTCCCCTACGGATAGAAAATCCTTTAGTGATTTTTTGAGAAGTGTGAAATTTCCTGATGGGTATGCTTCTAACATATGACGATGTGTCAAAGATGGTAAGATCCATGGACTAAAGTCTCATGACTACCATGTATTTCTACAATGACTTGTAGGCATAGGTTCTCGGGGTTTCTTGTCTAAGAAGGTGAATGAAGCTTTGGTAGAATTGAGTCATTTCTTTTGGGACTTATGCTCTAAGACTCTTAAGATAACTGATATAGATAGATTGGAGCAGAATTAACCACTCATCTTGTGTAAGTTGGAAAAGATATTTTCTCCGGCATTCTTTGATGTAATGATTCATTTAGCCATTCATTTACCTCATGAAGCAAGATTGAGTGGCCCGGTTTAGGCAAGATGGATGTATCCATTTGAGAGGTAAATTTAAACATATTTCATTTTCTATGTTTTTTTTGCTATATTACTAAGTTTTGCTTTTAAAATGAACAGGTATATTGGATCTCTAAAATAGTATGTGCGCAATAAGGCTCGCCCTGAGAGTTCTATTGCAGAGGTCTACATTGCCACTGAAAGTTTAACATTTATATCAAAGTACTTACACGGTGTGGAAACAAAGTTCAATCGGCGAGTGTGGAATGAGGATAATGTTGAAAATGAATGTGCAAAGTTATTAGTGTTCTCCTTACGTGTCCGCCCATTCGGGAATCTTACATCCCAACAGATGTCACAAAAGGAGTTGGATGCAGCACACACATTCATCTTGAATAATGTCTATGAAATAGAACATTATAAAAGGTAACATTCTTTTTTGTTAATTGTTTTATGTTAGAGTAGTGATATGATGGCAACAATTGATATAGCATTGGCCTTTAGCAAAGCTGATGACTTTCAAATGAGATTATCATAATTCCTGTTTTGTTATGCCTTTCAAGTATGTGTAAAGATAAAAATATAGTGTTGAACATGACTAATGACATTTTTAACTTCTTCGGAAGTCTTTTGAGTTTAAACAGAATGAAAATCATAATTCCTGTGCTTATAGGTTTCTGTGTCTGTGTCACACTCACTATCAGTTTATGTATAGTTCTTTATTGTCCCACAGCAAACAATACTTTAGTGTTTACAATGTTCTTATTGTATTAAATATTTAAATTTGATTGTGTTGTAGAATGTATATGGATGAGTTGAAGGAAACTGGTGTCCAAAACATGACTATTTCGCATGAGCAGGAGTTCTGCTTTTGGTTGAAATCTCATGTGGGTAGTCATTTTCTTCTTCTTCTTTTTGTAGGAAAACTTAAAAAGTGAAAATTTTGGTGATTAATTGACTCTATTTTATAGATTAATCGTTTGCATGATAATGGATCCCTAGAGGCGACGAGAGAGTTATGGGCATTAGCAAATGGACCGATTCCATTAATGACAAGATTTTACTCCGGTTGCATTGTAAATCAAGTGCGTTTTCATACAAAGGACCGTGATGAGTTTCATACCACACAGAATGGTGGAGTGGTTGTTGAAGGTGACCATCGGGGTGAATTGATTGATTTTTATGGGTTCATACAAAAAGTAGTTGAATTAACATTTTGTCATGGGTATAAGGTGGTTTTATTGCAATGTGTGTGGTATAATACTGGAAGCGCAACAACATGCAAATATGAGAAGCATTTTGTGAGTATTGATGTGAGATCTCGTTGGTAAAAAGACCAACCTCTTGTCATGCCTAATCAAGTAGAACAAGTGTTTTAAGTTGTTCGGAAAATGTCGATGAGAAACAGTATCACAGAGAAAATAATTTGGTTTGCTTTTTGTTTGGTTCAAATCATGGCATATGTATGTGAAATATGAGTCTTGTGCTCGTCACACCATCATGTATGAAGTTATGAAACTATCTGTGATTGCAATCATTCCTTAAATTCTTGTGGATCAGTTCGTTTTGCAGGCTTATGGTTTCAGGTTGACGGAAAAGATTAAATGTACAATTAATGAAAGTGTAGAAATGTTTATTCTAAGGGTTCTTTGTATTCAAGAGGTTAGGCTAGACATGATGCTTGCCTTATCCATAGTTGCTGATGTGCATGTATCGGTAATGTCATATGTAATTGACTATGGCCACAATTTCTTGTTAATTGGTAAGTAAACTAGCATGGAGAATGTGTACTCCATTTTATATTATTTTGTCCACTTACTTATGTTTATTTTACAAACATCTGAACATTAATAATTTATTACAGATGGGACCTAGAGGAAGGAGATTAACTTACCCCGGAGTTCAGCCTCCCCCTTCTCAACCCGCGTCGATGCCTTCTTCATTAGGAGATGGTGCTCAAGGAGATGAAGACAATCCAAATTCTGAAGCAGGTAACATTCAAACCCATAAGGTAGCTTTATTTTTATTTCTTTCATAAGAAGATGTTTGATCCCTCATTTATTAATAGAAGGCTCAAATATGCCGAAGAAAGTACGAGGCAAGAGTTGTGGCAAAAATATACTCAAAGCAATTGCTAAAAATGTGAGTATCATTTATTCATTGTTATGTACTTTAATTAATTTTACAATTGGTTCTTCTAACATTCCCTTTTTGATTTTTGATTTATTAGGGTGGAAGGAAACTACAGATTTGGATTCCTAATCACTTAGCTCGACCTGTGGAAAATGCATCTTTGCTTGCAACTGGTATAGGGACTATCATTAGACGTCATGCTCCTGTGATGAACATTAAGACATATGATGATATACCTTCACAAGATAAAACACAGCTTCGTGGAGCCTTGATGGTATAAATTTTTTTTTTTTCTGTTTTTTATTCTTTGGATTAATAAGTAGTATTACTATGTCAGATGGTTGAATGATGGATTTCCTATATGATATAGTCGTTTTAAGAAAGCAGTCGATGACATGTAAAAGAAATTGAAAGATTTGATGTGCATCACTTTTTATATATTTTCCTAACTGTTTACTATAAAGAAAGAGAAAAAGCATGTTAGTAGTAGTATAGCAAAGTAAATCTAGTTTGAAAAATTTATAAGTCAGCAGCGTCTTAGTAGTATGGTATTTGGGGATTATTTAACCACTTTAATTCTTCTTGTGATAATGGTGTTATAGATAGGATTAATGTTGGAAGGTGTTATAGATAGGATTAATGTTGGAAATAAATCACTTGAAGTGATAAGATAATAATTTTGGCTTTTTATTATTGCAGAG
This sequence comes from Gentiana macrophylla, assembly GCA_026214975.1. Taxonomy (NCBI): domain Eukaryota; kingdom Viridiplantae; phylum Streptophyta; class Magnoliopsida; order Gentianales; family Gentianaceae; genus Gentiana; species Gentiana macrophylla. The sequence continues at coordinate 79,917,790 of CM047807.1, read as the reverse complement.
ACGTTCAGAAAAAAAAAACAAGGACAATTGGAGTAAACTGTCATACCCTCATTCCTCGGGGACACAGTCATTCCATGTGCGTTATTATAGAATGGTAAGTGGTATTTTGACATATTTTTGTAAGTTTAAAATAATAATATGATTAAAAGTTTATCTCTTGCAAACAAAATAAGTGAAGTGTGTTACAAATGCAGGCGGAAGAAGAACACAGTCATGTGAAAAATTGGAGAGACTGCCACACTAAGAAAAATGGCAGCATGGTGAATGATATAGCGGAATTACTTGCTGTAAGTCACTGTTATTTTTCAATTTATGTTGGACCTTTATTTTTATGACCAATACATGTCATTGCTCAAATGTAGGAGGATATGGATACCCGAAAAAGGCAACGGTATGAAGCTGGAGAACCTGTCGTGGAGGAGGAAATCTTAGCTGAAACATTGGGCAAACAAACTGGTTATAGAAAAGGGTTGGGTTATGGGTTTGTGCCTTCACAACCAACAACACGTGTCGACATCCATAATTCAGAAGCTTCAAAAATGCACGTGAAAAACTCCAGGAACAACAATCCCAGCTTGTGCGACAATAGACACATTGAATTTCAGCAAATCACTATCGAACAACAAAATGCTAAGATTCATGAGCATATTGTCATGATCGAACAACAAAACTCTGAAATAAATACTTTGCATGCTGAAATGGGAGCCCTAAAACAGAACCAGAACACGTTAGAGGCTAAGATCGAAAAGATGTTAGATATCTTTGGATGTTTCTAAGGTATAAACATCTTACCCTTTGTTAAATTATGTTTGTTTCATAAAATATATGTCTGTTATGAACTTAAATGTTTGTCTGTACTCTTGGCGTTGGTATTCATGTAGATATTCTTAATTTAGTGTTTGATTTTGTGGGTAAGTAATTGGAAGAGTTGGGAGCTACTTGTGGTCAGTTCATTCTGTTTGAGGTACTGCTTTGTATTACTTAATGTTCAGGTTCAAGTTATGTTATACTATGTTGTGATGGTTCGAGTTTAGATTTGTTGTGCTTGTTGTTTGAGTCTTAAACAAGCTTATAATTTTTATGTGAAAATCTATTATATGATCTATTTTTAGGTTAAGTTCTAGACATTACCATCAAATTTTGTTCAACAGATTGCTACTTTTGTGTTCATGTTAAGTCATGAATCTGTTTTGGTGTTTAGGTAATGTGTTAAGTCATGAATAAGTGTTGAGTGTTGTCCATGACCTATTCTAGATACAAGTCTATCTTGTTTTACTTGCTTGAGCCTTGAAAATCAAGACTCACAGAGTTCTGAATGGTGTCTACTTTCAAGTCCCAGTTGACTCGGTCTACTTTCAAGTCCCAGTAGATGAATTGTCTTCCACATAGTGATCATAAGGTTTTAATACTATTGAGCTTCAGTGCTGGGCAGGCTCAAAGTCCACTTGATCCATGTATAGATTTGATTTTGTATGATTCTCTATACATGCCTCCAAAAAGGTTGTACCCTGAGACAAAAGAGGGCAACGGGCCATCAAGAGAGGAGTAACTTCAACAATATAACCCAGAGAGTGATCCAAAGAACATACTCATACACTTGCAACCTAACCACATTACCTAAGAAGCTTGGTAAAATTTTGTTTACATTTATCAATTTTGGTCAGGGGTTATTCACTAAAGTACTAGATGCTTCTCTTCTTCCCTATTTATCTATATCTTATATTTTCTCTTGGTTTAGTTCATTCCTATATCGCATATTCAAACTATTCTCTGCTACTTCGAATTGTCTACAGGCAAGGTAAGTGTTATTTCAGCTTTTATGTGTATATTTTAGATGTTTGGTTGTTTTGGCAACAAATAAAGGTACTGGCTTTAATTTGTATTTTGTTTCTGTTTTTTTCTATCTTCTCCTCCCTTGTGTTTGCCTTCTTCTGTGATATTTTCACAATAAGGTGCTGTAGTTTTACATTTCACATCTTTAAGATACTAAAACTACATAATGAGGACTCAAAGCAAAGCTAAACTGATTGCCGCTTACCGGATTATATACTTCGAACATCGGGTTAGCCTATTCATAAAAGAACTTACTGACTTAGGCTCATCTTATTCTTCCATATAGCCAGACGTTTGTGGCTGTATTAGTTTGCATATGTGAAAATCTATTATACAATCTATTTTTAGGTTAAGTTCTGGACATTGCCATCAAATTTTGTTCAATAGATTGCTACTTCTTTGTTCATGTTAAGTCATGAATCTGTTTTGATGTTTAGGTAATGTGTTAAGTCATGAATATGTGTTGAGTGTTGTCCATGACCTATTCTACATGCAAGTCTATCCTGTTTTATGCTTGAGTCTGAAAATGCCCGTTTTACTGACCTGCTTGATCCATTTTGAAAATAAAATAAAATAAAGTAAAGTAATGATTATAGAGTTGAAATGTTGTATTAAAGTTTTGTTGATGAAGAAATGATTTGAAAGATTGGTGAGAGAAATATTATATTGATAAAGTAATGGTTGAATAGTGTAAGTGGTGAATAAAATGAATTGATTAATATTATATTTTATTTATTCACCTCACTAACTTATTTATTATTATTTTATTGTATTATTTTATTATAAATTCTTTCATCAATCAATCATTCCTAAGCATCGTCATTACGTAGTTAATTGCTTTGCATATAATTTATCAAATGATAACTTTAACTCAAAATTTCCATTTTTATTTTCATTGCATTCTTTGAAATAATTTCATAATTTCCATCTTTATTTTTGTGAAAGTTGTCTACTTTCAAGTCCCAGTTGACTCGGTCTGTATGCCAATCTGTGCATGTTGACAATGTTAGTTATAATGGCTCATTCCTAAGCATCGTGTTTACGTAGTTAATGCTTACAATTTTATGGTTTGATAATTTCAAAATTTCCATCTTTATTTTCCTGCATTCTTTGAAATAATTTCATAATTTCCATCTTTATTTTTGTGAAATGCAGTCATGTTCAAGTAGATGGATTTTTGGAGTGAGAAGCTGATTTTGCTGAAACATTTTGTTGCTTTTTAGCTTTTGGTATTCTTATTTGGTATTCTTGTATGTAGACATGTTTATTACCGGTAAACATTAATATTAATATCTTTTTTTTGAGAGGATTATTATTATTGAATTCTGAAGTTTTTTTTTGAGAGGATTATTGTTATTATTATTATTATTGGGAAAATGAATTCTGGAGTTTTGTGACAAATGTATTGTCACATTTAGTCTGGAGTTTTTGGTGACAAACGTATTATCACATTTAGTCTGGAGTTTTTTTTGTGATAAACATATTGTCACATTTAGTGCTTTATAGTGACAACAGTCATTAAAGGTCTGGAAAGTTTTAGTGACAACAGTCACTTAAGATGACTTCTAGTGACAAATTGTTTGTCATTGGAGAAAAAATGTGTTTTTATGAAAAACCATTCAGAGATGAATTCTGGAGTCTTTTGTGACAAAAGTATTGCCACATTTAGGTCTTTATAGTGACAATAGTCACTAAAGATTTTGAAAGTTTTTGTGACTTTTCGTCACAATAGAGAACTTTTTGCGACAAATATTACACTTAACCCTACAGAACCCTTTGGCATCGGCACAAGAGCAACAATCGTCGCAATAAAAACATTCGTCGCAAAAGGGATCTAGTGACAAAAAATTGCCTTTTAAGTGACGATTTTTTTTGTCACAAAAATATATAATTTTTGTAGTGTTATATCGTATAAACCGTTATTGATTCATCAGTATTATTTGACCATCTCTATTTGTTTTGAATTAAATGTTTGAGCATATCTTTTTATAAAAAGAAACTGTGTTCAGTATTTTGAACAACCTGCAGTGCTTATTGGCTAATCATTAACTGATAATCTTTTACACCTGCACTTTGCCTTGGTCACATATTTATTTGTCACGTCATTTGATCTTACTTGATCTAATAAGCCGATTTATTACCCGAGCTTAACCATTTAGCTTTCTCGATATATCTTTGGTTTTTTTCAATTGGTTTGCTATATATTTCTTGTGATTTTTGAACCATTTACTTAGGGTTATTACTTGTTTTTATCACAATAAATTAATCCCTTTGATCACTAAGGTTTTTATAACACAAGCGAATAGTTAATTAAATGAACTTCCACACTTAGTTACTAGTACTTGTGTTAAGTTCGAAAAAGAGTGTATATTTCACCCACACTTTATTCAACCCCCCTTCTAGAGTGTGTTTGCGCCATTATCGATTCAACAATTCAACCTTCCATATGAAGAACTGATGACGGTCAAATTATACCCGTAGAAGTCATCAACATTATCTTTAAATCGAGCCAAATAATATATATTTTATGTTAAATCACATGTGTATAGTGATTATTTAATGTTTTGTGATTTATAAAATATAAATTGGTATTTATCCGTTTTTATTATTTAAATATGATTTATTTTGGGATAAATGTTTATTTTTGTAGATTGAGACAATTTGGAGGATAAATGCAAATAGAAGAATTAAATCTCAAGATAAATCGAAAGAAATTTGGAGTGCATTGAGGATAAATATCGGATCCGTGAGGAGAGGAGTACGGAATACAAAGAGCCAGCGAGCCAACCCAAAAAAGGGGGACTCGCTGGGGGCGACACCTAGGCTCATTGGGAGCGAGTTCTCAAATGCTGCCGGATTAGCTTCGAATTATCCTAACGCGTTTTCATACTTAATTTGGATTTAAGAAACCTATTTTAGATCGGTTAATGCTTATCCTAACTCTATTTTTTACCCCTATATATACTTGTGCTATTTCATTAGCAAAAACACACCTCAGACACTTTTCTCAATTTACACAACCCATAATAAAGTTCTCAGTTTTTCTCAGAGTGGTTTTTATACAAGTTCTACAATAATGTAAGTTCTTGTATTTATTTCTTCTTAGTTCTTTATAATTAAGTCCCCAATTATTGTTTATCGTTTGAGATTGTTTGTTCTTAGTTAAATGATGTAGATCTAGGATTATGACGTGAGGCAGTGGGGATTCCTCGTCTATAAGGATCCACACACCCATGCCTATGTCTTGTGGTCTAAGTATGACTTTATTTTGATTAACAGTTGTGTTTCTAGTAGATCTATATAATGACTTTATGAATTTCTATTTTATCCGTTACGTATGTAGGAACGCTAAGATTTAGTTGTTCGCCGCGTCAATTTAGCCACGTCTTTATGGTGTGATTGTCCACCTATAATTTCTTATCTTAGTAGGTATGGCTACGGCTATGTTGCTCGTCTGTTTTAATTAGCGTATTATTAGGAAATACCAATACAGTACTCCTAGGTCGGCTCATGAATTGATCTTCCGGGACTTTCAGCGAGATCTAGATCTGTGTTATATTTGGGAATTGCTAGCACCTAGTTATACGTACAGCGTAGATTAACATGATACCTAAAAAGTTAGTGTTAATGGGACAGAGACTGATGCGATCACTTAGGAAGTACGCCTAACCACATGAATGTTGCCTAGGTGAGGAATACGGTTAATATTGGCATCCCTAGTTTTGTAAGCGTGCAAGTTATATGAGATGAAGGCCTACGAAGCGAAGTCACGTAATGTAGCATAGTGATCTAGATGGCCTACCCGGAGCTAGATCTAGTTTAGGGGATGACTCCCATAGCCAATATAAAAGAAATACGAATCGGGTTAATAGTTAGTGAGTTTAGTTTAATTATATAGAATCTCTAGATCCAAACGATAACATAACAATTGGGGAGATTAATTACGTGTCTTTATTTGTGTTGTGTCGAGTCGTGTCGTTTATCTTTTCTTGTCTTTTGTTGGTCGTAGACCGCCTTCATGTGCTCGGCATGAATGATTAATTGTTTATATATAAAATGATCCACAATTGGTTCCCTGTGGGATCGACATTGATTCGCCTATAACTATATTACGATGGACCTAGTCCTCTTGCTAGTATTGGTTTATGGTGGTCAAGTATTTTATTATCACTTGATCTATGTCATCAAGAACGATTTGGGATTGAAGAGTCTTGAAATTCAGATTGTGCTCTTGGAAGGGTTAACCGATCATTTAGGGATTTTGCGAGAATGCGGAGACGAAACGGTTTGCAGTGATGGAGGGGAGAGAAATGAGGGTTTCAATTTGGAAGGGTGAGAGTATTTGATACACTATTTCAGGAAATGAAGAAGAGGGGACGGCAGCTTTTGGAAATGGAATTACATTTTGATATAATGTTTTATGGTGTAGTGAAAAGTAGTCTTTGGGCCAGATAAAATAAGATTTCGGTTGACTGTAAAAAGAAAGGGCTTTTTGTCGTGGGTTTAGGTAAAAGAATGGGTTTATCAAAACTAGGCTAAGACATAGAAATATTGAAAAAATTAGGGATAATGACATAATCTGGAATATTTTAAGTAACATGACAGCCACATATTTTTTGTAGGGAGAATGAAAACTGCATAATTTTTAATGATAATTAGGAATAAAGACACAATCTGTATAAATTTTTAAGTAACAAGACAACTACATATTTTTTATAGGGAGAAGGACAACTGCATAATTTTTATAGCGAGAAAGACAAACAGTGAATCCCGTAAATCAATGAATCTTCCTAGTGAATCCCGAAATCAGTGAATTTCGACAGTGAATCCCGAAAATCAGTGACTTTCGACAATGAATTTTGAAAATTAGTGAATTTCGACAGTGAATTTTGGCAGTGAATTTCAACAGTGAATTTCGACAGTGGATAAATAGCTTTGTCCTTTATGCAAAAGTTTCAAAAGACTGTCATTCTACTCAATTGATGAAATGTTTTTGTGATTCTCCCTCATTCCCCCTAATTTTTATAGCGAGAAGGACAAACAATGAATCCCAAAAATCAGTGAATCTCCCCTGTGAATCCCAAAATCAGTGAATTTCGACAGTGAATCCCAAAAATCAGTGAATTTCGACAATGAATTTTGAAAATTAGTGAATTTCGAAAGTGAATTTCGGCAGTGAACTTAAATAGTGAATTTCGAACACAAGTGAATTTCGACAGTGGATAAATAGTTTTGTCCTTTATGCAAAAGTTTCAAAAGACTGTCCTTCTACTCAATTGATGAAATATTTCTGTCTTTCTCCCTCATTCCCCATAGAAATATTAACCACTTTTGAATTGTAACATAATTATATGTAATATATTTATAATAAAATAATTATAGTTACAATAATAAAGTGTCACATAATTCGTGCAAAAACAAAACCAATACAGTGCCATATAAGATAAGTCAAAGATGACTTCACGACTATGTTAGTGTGATATAAGATGACATAAACAATTAAATATGTGTGTATATATATATATATATATATATATAATTATTCGATGCATGCTATAAAAGTGTTATTATTTTGATACTCTCGTGTGCTGTAAATTGTCAAATGCCATAGCTTACGATGTACTATGTTTGTGATATGAAATGAGAAATACAGAACATTAGTTTTTATGTTAATGTTTATCATAATGAGTTGTGACATATGTGAAAAAAAAAAAAAATTTATTATCTTATGTAGTCAGGTAAACATGTAACTGTTATATTATATAGTTCTAATACTGATATGAAATTGTTGTTGCCTTGGTGAAGGAAAATCTACAATGTTGAATCATCTTCATTTATTGTGCCACGGATCCTCAATGATTGCTCATATTGTGTTCACACTTAAGCCTTAAGATTAAGTCATACCTTGAGGGCTATAAATAGCCAGTCATATCACATTGGATTGTACCAGTTGAATACACAGCAATCCAACATTTTCATTCTTTCAAAAAGTTTCTTTTGTGTGAGGCTCAGAGTGTGGGCAAGTGAGTTGATTATCTTGAGAGATACTTCAACTTGTGGACTGATCTGAAGCTGTGCTATTGGAGGAAGAGCATTTCCAATCAATAGCTAAGGTGGTTTAGGATCAGTGAAGGTGAAATTCTAAGGTTCTTCTTGTGCAGAAGGTACTCAAAATTGCCTTTTTTGTTGTTAATTTTCTGCCCCTGTTTTGCTTGTATTGCATCTGTGTCTAGTGTCTCATTTGACTATACTTGTGTAGTATCTGTAATTGATTCTGTCTGTTATGGTACATTGAATCTGAAAGAGTCAGTTTCAAGATCATGAATTGTAATAGAAAGCCTAAACTAGCAAAAGCCCTGAGAGGATTTAGGCCTGCTGCACATATTTCTTCACAATCTGATCCTGTGTAATTCTGCATTTCAGATTGAGTGTTTTTGTTGTGTTTTTGTTCTTATTCAGTGGTGAAATCTGCATCCCAGTTTTTGAAGGCTGAAACCTGTGAATTGGTTGTGTTACCAAGTTCACTACCTTGAGCACAAGGCTAAAAAGGTTGCGGCTTCAGTTCTAGTGTGTGGTTTTTCTCACTGAAGTTCGAACTCTCTTGTTTGTTATTACCGTAAAGTGTTACCACATTCAGAATTTCAGTCTGACTCAATACATTGAGTTAAGTGCTGAAATTCAGTTGTCACTGTTGTGATTGTTTGTGCTTGGCCTTGTGAGTAAATTGATAAACTTAATTCCTTGTGTTGATTACCTTGCACACACATTATCATCACTGCACTACGGGTCGCTTCCCTTGAACTGAATCCTGGATGTCATGTTGCATTGGGGTGAAGGAAAACGCCTTTCTATCTAATTGAATAGTCTTTGTTTTCGCAGCACTAGTCAAGTAAAGCTTTCAAGAAGAGCATGAATGGGATGAATTCCTCTTAGTATAGAATATGGAAAGAATACTTAAGTGTTCCTTACTATTGGAATAAAATATTTATCAATCGGCAACTCCCTGCCTAGAGAAAGTAGTCTTGAACTGCACCTATCTGCAAAATTCTTGGTACACTCAAGCTGCTGTTGTTACACTGATTTTGTTCATATAACCTGCAGCTCATCTGATCTTGGTCTGCACTTGAATATATAGCTGAATCTGTTTGTGCACGTCATCTACGGTTCTTGTACTCAATCTGCTTGCACCCTCTCTGGATATAAATTGGTTGAGTTGCACACCATTTGAGAATCAGTTTTGTTGCATCTCTTGGCTTGGCTACATATTGTATCTGCTAATTTTGTACATTTGATCTTGCTGCGCCAACCCTATTTTTAAGCCCTGTATCTACAGTTTAACATCTTGTAATAGAACTTAGATTTTAGGACCTTGTGCTGATTTGTTGATCTTTTTGTGCTCAATTTTGATTAACAGTTTTGATCGTTTTAACCCTTGGTTTTAACTATCACTTTTGAGAATCTTTGAGTGGTCAGCATTGGTCTGATTAGTTGAACCCCTTGTATGCTCTGTTTGCAATTTGTTGAGTGTAGTACCTGCTATACTTTATCTTGGACCGAATCGTGTCATATCTGTAAACTGAAGTTGATTTTTAGCCTTGAATTGTTGTAATATTCAAATTTGAATATCTATATGTTGGTTCCAGATAAGGGTAAAACTATAGTCAGAGGGGGGGGGGGGTGAATGACTATAGTGGAGTTTCAAAAACTTTTCTTGTTTTAAAAAGCTTTTGGGCAGCGGATAAGTCCCTTCTTACTATGTTGTTTCAAATTAGTTTAGGCAATCACATATATAAGATATAATATAAGTAATTAAATGAATGCAGTAAGGTAAATTGCTGAAAGTAAATTGACGCAAGGCTTATAGTGGTTCAGGGTGGTGTAATCCCTTAATCCACTCTTCTGCTGTGATGATTGGAGGAATTCACTATTGTTTTCACAGATACAATAGTCTGATTGTCCTTGACTACACAAGCTTCATAATCTACAAGACTATCACTCCTTGACTGCAACAGCTTCAGTGACTTAGTCTCTCTCATTGTTCCTTGGGATCAAATCCTTGAGCAGCTATCACAAACACAACTCCTTCTTAGATGGCACTGATTCAGTTGCTCGATTGATGTGAATTGGATTCACAAACTTGTTGATCAATCTCAATGCTTGATGTTTGAATTGTAGCTCTCAGTTTTGATCACTAGATATATCTTTTCACCACAGATAGAAAGCTTTTCACTTTGACAGAGTTTTGCTCAGATTTTTATCGTGCCTTTTTTTTTTCTTTTTCTGTCAATGCCTTCTATTTATAGCCTTGATAATCCTTGATTTGAATTTCCGTCCGTTGGCTATATTAATGAGGAAATAATCCTTGATTTTATTCTTGATTCCCCCTGAATTGTATTCTCCTTGATTTCAGTGATCGGATTTTTCTTCAAATATTTATTAGAAAATCCATCATTGATTGATCCTCTATTTATTATGCATTTAATGCTTGATCCTCTGAATCTTCAACATATTTCAAAATCTGATTAGGTAAGGTTTACTTAGTTATTCTCTGATCGGTCAAGTGATCCTTCTGACTTTGCCGCTTGGATCTCCCTTCACTGCTTTGTCTTCACTCAGCCGATAGTCAGTTTACTTTGCCGATTCATTGTTTCCTTCATTCTTTCAGTTAAAGGAGAATCTTTGTACTTCACTGATCTTTGATTTGTGTGAGATCAGTGTACACCATATTTAAACATTAAGTTTCATCACTTGGAACACAACTCAAACTTATCCAAGGTCATCACAGACTTCCTTGGTTATAAGTCAGACTATAATGTCTCCATTACTTCTCTGCTGGTACTTGGCTGGCTTCACTCTGCCAAAAATCTGTTTATACTTTGCCGTCCTACCAACTAGTACAATATTTGTCTGACTCAACTTATACAACATGTCAGACTCTAAGTAAAGACTTATACAGAGAATTCAAACTTATTTCAGGCTTGCTATAACAGCTAGTATGGCCATCAAAACAAAATTTTCTTAACAATTTCCCCCTTTTTGATGATGCCAAAACCCTCATTAGCCTGAACATAAGTATGCCAAAATTTTCATAATAGAACAACAGAATACAACTCAATAATTTTATTCATCCATTAAGGGCAATAAGACATTGCATCTTTTTATTTGAGAATCAAAAGCATGGGTCATTTGAGTAAGTAAATTAATATAATAAGGGCTACTGCTTCTTTTCTTCAAACCTGATGCTCTTGCCGTTGATGCCCTTGCCCTTGTCCGTTGGTCTTGCCTTCATTCCGCTGGAGCTCTCAAGCTTTGAGCTTACTTCCCTCTTTTTGGCAGCATCAAAACGTTCATCAAGAGTCCTGATTGCATCTTCAGATTTAGAGAGGGGACCATTTGATGAGTGTGAGCATTTATAGTATCAACCAAGGGTTTGAGATTGTTATCAATCTTTTCAGCATGAAACTCAAGGTTGGTTTGGACATGATAGGGAATGAGATGCTGTAAGTTGCAAAGTAAGTTTCCCTGTTTTTCCATGACCTCATCCTGTATCTTGATATGACCGATGAGGGCTTCAATCTTATGGTTTAAGGAGGTTGCATCACTCCTTAAGGCAGCTTTCAGGTTTTGTCTGCTAAGGTATTGCCGTTCCATGTCCACAATGAGCGGTTGAATATCCAGATTGAACAGTCTTTCTGGATCAATTTCCTCTGGAATTACTTCCTCGTCCTCATCATCTGCATCTTCTTCCTTCTCTTTCTCCCTTTCTTTTTCTTCCTCTTCTTCTTTTTCTTCCTCATTAGACTCAGGGTCATTGAGGGGTTGCTGGGGGGGGGTGGGGTACTTGCTTCTCCTTCTGCCGAAGATGGCAGGTTTTCTTCTCCATGAGCTGGACACTTGATTTCTTCTGCTGGTGTTCCCCCTTGATCAATAGTGGGGGTGTTGACAAGTTCAGCAGAGTGAGTTTCATCAGCTGGCTCACTTGGCTGTTTGTCAACTTTGTTGAGTGTCTTGAAGAGTATTTCTTGAAGAGTTAGGTCATCATCAGATATCTCCATCTTTTCTGGGTCAGCTTCAAGGTGGTCACCCTCTGAATGTTCATCCTATGTCTCAGCTTCTTCTTTATCCATCTCTTCTTCTTCAGATGGAGTGAGAACATATCCTTCCTCACCTTCTTCCAGATAGGTGATGTCCTCTTGTTGTTTCTCTTCCTCCGTTGCTGTATCATCACTGATTATTACAATTTCGTTTAGTTTGCTGGTACCAATCACATGGGTGCTCTCTTGTGCCTTTTGGGATATGGTTCTTCGTCCCATTCCTGGTCTGCTGCTTTCAGGTTGTTTTCTTTTTCTCCCGACAGTGGGTTTTGTTTCAGAGATGCCTAGATGTTGGTAAACATTACCTTGGATTTGTGTGGAGGTTCCAAATTTGTGGGTTTCACCCACAGTGTGTCAAACATGTGTTGAAGGGGGAACCTATATGATTTCCTCTCCCAGAAATCACCTTTCTTCTGCAAACCTTTGCTTGGTGCCGTAATTGACAAATCAATTTCTTTTTGAATCGGTCTTTCATCTATTGAAGACAAATGTTGCCCAATCAAAGTTAATACATTGATAGATGATCGCCATTAGCTTGACCCGTAACTCAGTCAAGTTTTCCATTGACCCTTTTCTGCCTTCGATTTTCTTGGTGATAACCGGTGCAAATTCAGCAAATTGAAGTTTGAGTGCTGATATAGGGAGGTTGTAGGTTTTGCTGTTATGCTTGGGATTCTTGGCTATTTCAGCCCAGAAGTTTTTGATGTCAATCTTTACGAACTTCACATTAGCCGGACCGATCATTGGTAGGTGTAGGAATCTGTTGAGAAGACCAGGCATAATGACCACTCCTTTCCCAAAGATTGAACTCTTTATGCAATCGATATCAGTCTTCTTTGTGCTGGGCACAAACTTTGCATTTTTCCAGAATGCAATTAGATTTTCATAGCAAATTCCGCTGATTTGGGGATTTAGGAAGGTCATTAACCCTAGATTTGAACAACAATCAACCAAGCGTCGAGCTTGTGCATCATTATCATATAAAGAGAGATAGGGTTCAGGTTTGAAAAACGATCCAGTGATGATCGATTTTTCATAAAATCTTTCGGTGGGAGATATTGTAGAGGATGAAGCCATTTCTTTAAGATTTGAGAGAGGGACTAGATTTTCAATGAGAAATAGGGTTTTTTAATTGCAAGAGAGCGTAAAAAATTCTGAGAAATCTCTAAGTGTTGTTTATATAGGATGATTTAGGTGGTGTGAACGTGGTTGAATATGGATAGATCCCGGGAATTGAGGCGTTTGTAATTAAAAAGAATATTATGGTTACCTCCACGATTGTAGATTGATCTCCACGTGTGTAATCTTCCATAGTACAATCCTCCATAACTTCTTGGTTTTCCACGTGTATAAAAACTGATTTGGTTCACACTTTAATTTGCTGGTGACTCCAATCTTCATTTCGGTTGAGTGCCTTAGCTGGTCACTTAGTCGGTGTAATGACTTTTTCAGTGAGCCACTGTATTTAACTGTTCCTAACAATAAGTGAAATTGAATTCGCTGAGTACCAGTGCTTGACCTGCTACATCTCCTGTAACGGCAAAGGTTTAATCAGCTGGTGAAGTCACTTAGCTGATTACTCCAGTTAGCTGCTCTTTGGTACTTAGTCAATTTCAATCATTCCCAACTCAGTTCTCAACATGCTAAATCTTTCATGACTGAGTGGTTTAGTGAAAATGTCAGCCAATTGATCTCAGTGGGTATGTATCTTAGAATAACGTCTCCTTTTTCAAAATGATCTCTGATTAAATGATGTCTTACATCAATATGCTTTGTTCTTGAGTGCGACACTGGATTTTCAGTAATGGATATTGCACTTGTGTTGTCACACATGATTGGAATTGTCTTCTCATCCATTCCATAATCTCTTAGTAGTTGTCTAATCCACAGTACTTGTTCACAGCAACTGCCTGCTGCTATATGTTCTGCTTCAGTTGTTGATGTAGAGATGGAGTTTTACTTTTTGCTGAACCATGAAACTAGTCTGGTGCCTAGCATCTGGCATGTTCCAGCATAGTCAGAGTCTGAATATGATATCAACTTGAATCCTCCATCTTTTGTATACCAAATGCCAACATTGATGGTGTTCTTCAGGTATTTGATTATTCTTTTAGCTGCTAGAAGATGTGATTCTTTTGGTTGAGCTTGAAATCTTGCATATACTCCTACTGCAAATGCTATATCAGGTCTGCTTGCAGTTAGATATAGTAGGGATCCAATGATTCCTCTATACATTTTCTGATCAACATCTTTTCCAGCTACATCTTTTCAAAGAATGACTCTTTCACACATTGGTGTATCTGCTGTGCCACTTGTGTCCATACCATACTTGTGTATTAGGTCTTTTGTGTACTTGGCTTGAATAATGAATATACTATCCTTCATTTGCTTCACTTGAAGGCCAAGAAAATAATTTAATTCTCCCATCATGCTCATCTGAAATTTGCTCTTCATCAGGTTTGTAAATTTCTCACACAGCTTTTCATCCTCTGATCCAAAGATTATGTCATCAACATAGATTTGTACTAGCAATGTATTTGTTCCTTCCCTAATTTGAACAGAGTCTTATCTATAGTTCCTTTGTTGAATCCATTCTTGATCCGAAATTGTGATAGTGTTTCATACCAAGCTCTAGGTGCCTGTTTGAGTCCATAAAGAGCCTTTTTGAGCTTGTATACTTTATCTTCTTTTCCTTTAAGTTGAAAACCAGGAGGTTGTTCCACATATACTTCTTCTTCCAACAGTCCATTTAGAAATGCACTTTTGACATCCATTTGATAGACTTTGAAGTCTTTGTGTGCGGCAAAGGCTAGAAAGAGTCTGATTGCTTCCAATCTTGCTACTGGTGCAAATGGCTCATCATAATATATTCCTTCTGCTTGAGAGTAACCTTTTGCAACTAGCCATGCTTTATTTCTGACAATTGTTCCTTGTTCATCCATCTTGTTTCTGAATACCCATTTTATTCCAATGATGTTAGCTATGTCTGGTCTGTCAACAAGTTCCCGGACTTCATTTCTTTCAAATTCATTTAGTTTCTCTTGCATGGCTGTGATCCAGTCTGTATCTTGAATTGCATCATCTATTGTCTTTGGTTCCACTTGTGATAGAAAGCATGTTATCATAAGCTCAAGTTGTCTTCTGGTTCTAACTCCTGTGTGAATGTCTCCAATGACTTGATCTTCAGGATGATCTCTTAGCCAATTCAGGTCAGGTTGAAGTTGTTTTTCACTTGGTGCTTCTACACCTTCAGACTATGCATGAGCTTCAAGTTCTGGTGCTTCTTCTGTTGTATTGACATGTGGCTCATCTTGATTTTCAAAATGGTGATTCAGAATGGAAGTTGGTATGGTTGTATTTGTATATACTTCCCTTTGTGTTGCTTCTTCTTCTTAATCTTGAAGACTTTCACCATTTGTGTTTGGTTCATCAAAGACTACATGTATTGATTCTTCAATCACCAATGTTATTTTGTTGAGTATTCTGAATGCTTTGCTGGTGTTTGAATATCCTATAAAGATTGCTTCATCAGCCTTTTCATCAAAGGTATGCAGCTGATTCCTGTTCAAAACAAAACATTTTGATCCAAACATATGCAAATATGAGACATTAGGTTTTTTTCCATTCCATATTTCATATGGAGTCTTTCCATGATATTTGTGGATGATTGATCTGTTCTATGTATAGCATGCTGTGGTTGCTGCTTCAGCCCAAAACCTCTTTGGTAGGCATGCTTCTGCAATCGTTGTTCTGACTGCTTCTTTGAGAGTTCTGTTTCTTCTTTCTGCTACACCATTTTGTTGTGGAGTTCCTGCTGCAGATAATTGATGTAGTACTCCATTTTCTTCGCAATAAGTTTTGATAACTTCATTTAGAAATTTTGTGCCTCTATCTGATCTGATCTTGATAATCTTTAGTTCTTTCTCATTTTGAATTATTCTCAGCAAATCTGGCAGCTTCTTGAGTGTCTTTTTCTTCTTGTTCATGAATATGGTCCAGGTGTACTTGGAGAAATAATCAACCACTACTAGAGTGTATTTCTTTCCACTTACACTTACTGGTGTGACTGGTCCAAACAAGTCCATATGTAGAAGATGTAGAATTTTTGTTGTTGATTGATAGGGCATTGATTTGAAGAAGCTTTTGATTTTCTTTCATTTCTGGAATGCATCACAGAGGCTTTCTTTCTTGAATGTGATCTCTGGCAGGCCTTCAACTAATTTGTTCTTTGATAATGTGTTGATGGTCTTGAAATTTAGATGATTTAATCTTCTATGCCAAATCAAGCTGGTGGATTGTTTCTTTTTGACAAGAAAACATGTTTCTGCCTTAGCTATTTTCCAATCCACCACATACATGTTATCTTCTCTTCTTCCTGCAAGAACCACTGTGTTGGTTTGGTTGTGAATCACCTTGCATCCTTCCTTGTTGAAGTGTATATTGTAGCCTTTGTAACAGAATTGACTGATGCTTAGCAGATTGAAATTTAGTCCCTTAACATATGCCACATTTTGAATCTTCAAATTGTTCTTGAGCATTATGCCTTCCCCCGTAATTTTACCAGGGTTTTCTTTTCCTCCAAAGGTGACTTTGGATCCATCAAAAGCTTTAAAGTCAGTGAGCCATCTCTTGTTTCCTATCATGTGTTTGGAACATCCACTGTCTATGTACTAGACATCCTTTGTTTCATCAGATTCTTTGGCCATTAGACATAGACTTGCTTTCTCATTATCTGAGCTGTCAGTTTCATCTTCATCTAATTCTTTGGTCATGAGACATATGCATACTTTCTCATTGTCTGAGTTGTCTACTTCACCACTATTATCTGAGTCATTTTCAGATGATTCTTCATTCTTTTAATTGCTGGATTCAGCCTTGAGTGCTTTCTTACCTTTAATCTTTTCAAATGCTTTGTAATTCTTCTTTTCCTCATCTTTGTTATTTTCTTCGGGACAATCAGCCTTGAAGTGACCTTTCTTGTTGCAGTTGAAAGCATCTGTATTCATCATCTTTTTTCTTCATGTCTTTGTTTGGACTTGACCTCTTGTTTGATGATGAGTTTCCTTTGAATGACTTCTTTTTTCTAAACCTGTCAAAATGTTTAATTAATAAAGCTACCAGTGACTTCTCTTTGCTGATACAATCAGCAAAGTTACTTTGCGGTGGTGCTATCAGTGCATTGGCTCTTTGTGTCTCTACCGGAGCACCATCTTCACCGTTCAATTTGAATTCATGAGCCTTTAGTTGGGACATCAGAGTCAGGGTGTCAGTGTTTGCAAGATTTGTTGTTCCTCTGATTACTGATATTATGATCTTCCATCTTTCAGGTAAGCCTCTCAAGATCTTTAAGCACACTTCTTTCTGAGGATATGTGTGTCCAAGCTGTTGCAGTTCACTGATGATGCTTGAGAATATGTTGTCCATTTGATCAATGGATTCACCAACCTTCATTTTGAAGTTCTCAAATTTCTGTTTTGCAATAGATAATTTGTTTTCTTTAACTACTTCATATCCTTCATTTATCAGTGCCATCTTGTCCCACATCTCCTATGTTGTTTTGCAGTCTTTGATTCTCATGAACATGTTGATATCCAGGGTCTTCAAGATCATATATTTTGCAACAAAGTGTAGATTTGCTCTACTTTTGACATAAAGTTTGAGGAATCCATAAGTACAAATAAGAGATATTTATGTATATGTGTAGAAAGCATAGATTTGAAAACTACTTTGAAAATATGTGATCTCCTTGTTACCAGAAGTTAGATCTGAACAGGTTCTAATACTAGGAACACTGCTCTGCTACCAATTGTTGGTCCCAAAGAAGGGTAAAACTATAGTCAGGGGGTGAATGACTATAGTGGAGTTTCAAAAACTTTTCTTGTTTTTAAAAGCTTTTGGGCAGTGGATAAGTCCCTTCTTACTATGTTGTTTTAAAGTAGTTTAAGCAATCACATATATAAGATATAATATAAGTAATTAAATGAATGCAGTAAGGTAAATTGATGAAAGTAAATTGACACAAGGCTTATAGTGGTTCAGGGTGGTGTAATCCCTTAATCCACTCTTCTCCTGTGATAATTGGAGGAATTCACTATTTTTTTCATAGATACAATAGTCTGATTGTCCTTGACTACACAAGCTTCACAATCTACAAGACTATCACTCCTTGACTGCAATAGCATCAGTGACTCAGTCTCTCTCACTGCTCCTTGGGATCAAATCCTTCAGCAGCTATCAAAAACACAACTCTTTCTTAGATGGCACTGATTCAGTTGCTCGATTGATAAGAATTAGATTCACAAACTTGTTGATCAATCTCAATGCTTGATGTTTGAATTGTAGCTCACTTTTGAGTTGATCACTAGATATATCTTTTCACCACAGATAGAAAGCTTTTCACTTTGACAGAGTTTTGCTCAGATTTTTATCGTTCCTTTTTTTTTTCTTTTCTGTCAATGCCCTCTATTTATAGCCTTGATAATCCTTGATTTGAATTTCTATCCGTTGGCTATATTAATGAGGGAATAATCCTTGATTTTATTCTTGATTCCCCATTAATTGTATTCTCTTTATTTCAGTGATCGGATTTTTCTTCAAATATTTATCAGAAAATTCGTCCTTGATTGATCCTCTATTTATTATGCATTTAATGCTTGATCCTCTGAATCTTCAACATATTTCAAAAACAGACCACCAAACACAGAAAATTGAAAAACGATTGAGTTAAAGTGTTACCTAGACACAGGAACACTGAAACCTCAATTCAAGAGACTGTCGACTATTGATCAGAACCTTACTTCTCAACAGCCAAGACCAGAATTAGACTCCAACTTCAGTTAAAAACGCAGACACCAAAAAGGAGAAATTTAAGTGATTATGGAATGTAGGATTGCTCAAGAAGTGATATTCTGAGTTTTGAAGTCCTGATTTGGACATTGGTCATCTTCGGTCAGATTACGGGTCATAAGGTTGCTTGGTTTGACGTGCCAAGGCATCCTGCCTAGTGAGGCTTCTGTGGACTATTTTCCGACTGCTCAAGAAGGATCAATATCCTTAAGTCTAGACCTCCGACCTCTGACTGAAGTCTAGTTTAGATTCTGGTCTGTTCGGTCTGTTTTTTTTGTTTTGGTTTAATTCCCCATAAACTGTTGGTTCTGTTCTTGATCATCTGTAGTCTTAATTGATACTGATAATCAAGCTTAGAACGCCCCTGTTATTGCATTTTTGTGTCTGCAAGTTCTGTATCTGTTTCATACTTGCTGCATCTTGTCTACAGCTCTTGCAGGCCTGAAAAACTGTAATCTGAACAGTTTGTAATAGCTTTTAGGCAGTAGCTTTAAGTCTGAACCTGTATTCGGCACTTGTGATCCTAGTTTTGATAATCCAGTTTTGCTAGACCATATTATCATCTCTAAAGATCTGCTGATAGTTCAAAACTTTTATTTTGGTGTTTATCAGACTTGTAATTCGTATTGTTGATCCTGGTAAGTCTGTATTAATTTGTGTAATAACCTGCTTTGATCTTCTGAACACTGTTACTGTAATAATAAAGTTTCTTTCGGCTGAATATTTATAGTAACCTGTAATGGATTAATCTGCTTTGCTGTAATAAGATATTGTGTACTCAAGTTGTCCAAGTCTATCAGCCCTGCATATTGACTTGTTCTAAACCGAAATTGCTGTGTAATTATTTTTGCTGTTTTTGATACCTTGTAATAAGTTTTTTTTATAAACCGAGCTGAACATTTGCTGAATTGTGTGTGGTCTGGACTAATATTTTACTTCCTGATTGGTTAGCTTGTTGATTAGTTTAGCAACCTTTTTAGTTTTTTTTTGTTTCGGCTTTGGCATATATACTTTTACAACCTGTACTTACAAAATTTGATTGTGAATTCAGCCTGTTATAATATATATATATATATATGTATATATATTTAACACTTAAACCATTCACCTTAATCAAGTGTTTGGAATCTGTGCTTATTTGATTTTATCAAACTGATTGTTAAACTTGATCTAGGTATATAGTTAAACACATATAGCTTAATTAGAAGTCATGCTTCCAGATTCTTTTTAAGTGTGTTGAACTTTTTAACTTTGTTTTTATACTTAAATTTTTGCCTGCATATTTGTTTAAAGTGCTAAATTTTTAAAAGGCGAAAATTACACACACTCTATTCACCCCTCCTCTAGAGTGTGTGATCGGTCAAGTGATCCTTCTGACTTTGCCGCTTGGATCTTCCTTCACTGCTTTGTCTTCACTCAGCCGTAGTCAGTTTACTTTTCCGATTCACTATTTCCTTCATTCTTACAGTTAAAGGAGAATCTTTGTATTTCACTGATCCTTGATTTGTGTGAGATCAGTGTACACCATATTTAAACATTAAGTTTCATCACTTGGAACATAACTCAGACTTATCCAAGGTCATCACAGACTTCCTTGGTTATAAGTCAGACCATAATGTCTTCATTACTTCTCTACTGGTACTTGGCTGGCTTCACTCTGCCGAAAATCTGTTTATACTTTGCCGTCCTAGCAACTAGTACAATACTTGTCTGACTCAACTTATACAACATGTTAGACTCTAAGTAAAGACTTATACATAGAATTCTAACTTATTTCAGGCATACTATAACAGCTAGTATGGCCATCATCAAAACATAACAAAATGTCCCTAACACTATATTTTGTACTTCAACAGTGTTTGAATAGATTATCTGTGGTATATTTCTTAAATAAAAAGTTTCAGTGTTTGATTTTGAGTATTTGCTTTTACAACATATCTTGTATCTAATTTCTTGTGCCGCCTTTTAAATGACACCTTAAGTTTAAAGTTACAAGTTAACTCATCTGATCATATTTCGCTTAGTTCTATCCTTCAGCATACTATATTTAGTAATATAATATGGTTGGCTGTTCTTTAATCAGAACCATAATTGTTCAAGTATCTTGGTGCTTGACTATCGATTATTTTGGTTTAGTTGTTTTGGTAAAACACTTAATGAGTAACACTGTTTTGGTCACACATCATCACTTATTGTTTGATCACATAGGTTCACAACACAAGCGAATAGTTTATTAAGTAAGCTTCCGCACTTCATTTTCTAGTACTTGTGTTATCTCCAAAAAAGAGTTTAAAATTCACCAACACTATATTTACCTCCCTCTAGAGTGTTTATCTGCGCTATATCGATCCAACAGTGGCTCCCCAATTACCAATATTTTGGCATCCGGAATATTCTTTAATTAATATACTACTATGATTAATTTGCAAAATACATGTGTAACAATATACACAATATAATTTGACATACATATACATTATGTGTATATTTAATTAATCAACACAATTAATATCTTGTATTATATTTATTCATAATAAATAAATACCACCATATTAATTTATCACTATAACACTTTATAGTCGAGATAAAACTTTCCTTATTTGGTTATCACTATAATCACATTTTAATCTGGCTAGATGTTCATATGTGTGTGACCTGATAGGCCTCCGAATATGTTGGCCGTAGACACAAAGTGAAATTACGAAAATGCCCTTCATATCTAAGGATCACGTAATAGCATCTAGCAACACACCGTGACCCCCAATCATCGGAGGAGTCAAATGCAATGACTACTACCTTTCATGTGAAACAGACCGTGTAAATAGAATGCTATCGCTGTAATAATATCAATACGGTCGTATGTCGAGTGTCAACACATTAACGACCGTATCTGGATATCATGCCCTCTCGAAGTAACTCGTTTACTTCCACTTTGCAAAGATTCACGAGGGTAAGACATTCCTTATAAGAGGCCCTTTTGGATATTTAAGAATGCTTCAGTATCACACCCAATCACCCACATGATTGCCCCATGGCTAGGGGAAACCTCAATAGTGTCAAAGTATGACAATTCACACCGTGATGTCATGAAGACTCCTGTCTCAAGATAATTATACAACCGCCATATAGTGGGACACTTAATAAAGTCATGGGTCAGTCTATCGTACTCATTCTCTAATACACGTCCACGTACGGTCCAAGTGTCCCTACACTTTGATAGACGAGATCTATCCCTACCTTCAATAAGATAAAAGACATCCAATATGTACTAGCCTAATTGTACTATTAATTTCCCATTTAATAGCACATACGACTAGAGACATTTAAGTATCAAACCCTTTAAAGTGAGTCGAGATCTCATCAACCATAATCACTATTATGATTTGTCTTTCATAGTTTGACACTAGGGACGTTATTATATATACAGTCACATATTGGTTTATATAAATAAACAGAATATATAATAACAGAAAAGCCATTTATTATACGTATAAACATAAAAAAAATAGTAGAAATGATCCGACACGGTCGGATCCGGTCTAACCCGATTGGGTTTAGGAGACTATTTCAACAATCTACCACTTGGCCTAAAACCAATCACTCGTACACACAAGACCAAGTTGAAACACAAGAATCTCATGCAATATTCGCAACCAACCCTAAGCGTGAACGGATCATTATCCGTGGGGACTCAGACTATCTCCATATCATGCTCTAAACGACCAAGTCAAAAGGAACCACCTCATCATGCACATTAATCTCTGATGAGACCCTAGTCCTTGCTTTAAGCAATGAATCCACCACTATATCAGCTATATAGTAAAGGTGGATGAACCGAACAAGGTTTAGGAATAGACCTCCTAGATCCATGTACTGCTCCCGCTACGCCTCCAAGGCGTATACTGTGTGTTAGCCCAGTTGTAGAATCCACAGTGTTCTCTAGCTTAGAACATTTCCAGTTCATTGTATCACTTGATTAAAGTGACTGCAAACCCACACACTGCAGCTCCCACTATCTTCATAAGACACAGGGTACACATCTGCACATCTACGTTTACTCATTTCCAAGTTTCAATAAACTAGGAACACATCCGTAACACTTTTAAAGGTATTCTCGACATATACCAGAATCACTTTCATACTTGCTTATGACTCCTCATGCAGTATGAATATACTTATAGATAGACCCCGAGTATACTAGCTAGCAGTATCTCTTGCTATGATCTATGCTAAGAATCCCATCTATCAGGTTGAACTGTGACGATTAAGCAGTATCTAAATCTATCACTATAAATTCTTATTTCCAGAATAAGAACTGCTACTTCCAAGAGCTTTCATAAAGACCTTGAACTACCAAACATTAATTGACTGTGACACGGGGTGTTGATTCCGAGAAGGATATCCAATACCTTGCTTGAGAACTATAACACTCCCACTAACCCTTTTGCACATTAGGCATGTCTTCACTTTTGATCAAATCAAACTCTTTGGATTATTAAAACAAAGAGCTTTAAAGAGAAACTTGTTTAAGTCCATAAATGGATCTGATAAGCTCACATATCTTGTTATCGTCTATGAACATCAAGCCTTTGGCCCAAAGTTTTCAACACTATCATGTAGCCATGAAACGAAGCTATAACAAGCTCTACCAGAAAAGACTTAAGCATAGTTGGTAGCATAAAAGCAATCACATGGTTTTGGCCTCATAGCCCTATAGCCATCAACTTAGCTCAACTAGTAATCTTATTACCTTTCCATGTTAGTCTTTCATAAAAACCAACCACACATTTCAGAGACATTCCCTTCAGGTAAGTCAGACTAGGTTTATAACCCGATTGTCATACATGGAGTCTGCTTCAGATACTATGACTCCTAGCTATATCTCTTAATCTTGCCTTCCAAACATTCCTACACGAGTCACGAGATCTTCATTCTTCAAGATGAACATACCACTAGCCCTTTCCGGCGAGTGGTCATCTGTAGGCTCATGGAATACTTGTGTGCATTGAGCAGTACCTTGTCGCTATGTGATGCCTGCTCATGTTCCAAGAGTAGAATACTTCTTTGTGGTCCTCAAACTCTTTCGAGATCTCCCACTATTTCTTTTGGAATAAACACTTCCTTTAGAAGACAACATGTTTGGAGACAAACACCTTTTGCTCCACGGGCATGTAAATGATATCCAGCATGCTAGCTAAAATATTCCACAAGTTTCACATGTCATACAAATCTCCAAGCCTTTCAGGCATTGCCTGCTTGCTAGAAGCACGAAAACCCTAAATCATCGGTTAAGATGGATTTGATGTTATCGTCTTCCATATCCGTTAGGGAATTTATTCAACCTCATTTTCAGAATATGGTTAAGTATATTTCTCGTATAAGGGCAATATCCCGAAACAGGTAAGGGATACTTCGTATGACTTGTATCGCATCTTTATCGTATAAAGTGCTATTTCCATTTTAGAAACACAATCTAATTGTGTATCCAAAAATGGTATCCTTCAAGGGAGAATCTAATTCATTTTCAGATAACTTCTGAAACACCCTTCCGGTATTAACTACTTCAATCTAATTGAAGATTAATTCCTAAGTAGTTCATCAATATCATGTTCGGGCTTTTTGAATTGTCGTACTTCACTGAGTACATTCTACTATTTCTAAAATAGTCAAAGAGATTAATAAACAATGATATCATTCATGGCATTAATTGTCATAAGACAACAAACATCTGTATGTTTAGGCTTTAGAAAAATCTCTAGAATTTATAACCTTTCATAAAAGGGTATTTTAGTCATCTTAAGATAAGATACGTATTACCCACATGATTCATAATCACATGGTTCGGACATCATCATAATTTTGATTACACGTTTCTCTTCAATAGAGACTATGTCTAGAACAACCACAAAATATTAAGGATAATAGCCATCCTATTTTATATTTGAGATTTAATCACCTATATCGACTATATAGTGATTGCAATCTAGTGTACATGTGTTAGATTCGGTGAATGTTCAACTTTATCGGAATAACGTTTATTCTTTATTATATACCCGAACTGGATTGGAACCGGAGCATCTAGATTGGGCCTATTTCCTATCCCAATAACAGATCGTGGGGCCTCCATCCCGAAAATCCGTTGTTCATAAGCCGGACCCCTATCCACTCCGAGACCTCGGACACAACGGAACCTTCATAAATTATCAGGCTTACATCAAGACAAGGAAGATATGAGTCCAACCAAATGATGAGTCCGCTGTCTGCTAAACTTATCATGACAGCTGTCCGGTCACCTTATCTATTTGTATATGATTATCCTTTTAATGTCTTGTCATGAATAGTCTCAACCGACTTAGCCCTTGCCAATATATATGGGATCACAATGTAATAGAAAAGATCAGAGAACTATAATATACAGAGCTACTCTGTCAATTTGTAGACTTACTTGTGTCCTCTTTCATAAGCATCGGTCCAACAACATTGTTCTTGTTAAACACCACCTTCTCACTTGAGAAATCACACTTAAACAACCTCATATCCTCGTTATACAACTGTTACCGCAAACCTGATATACCACGCAATATCAGTTGGCTCCGTTACCGGGAACATTCATCAAGTAAAGCCTATGCCGGTAGTCCACACCACCTCAAAATCCGTTTCACGGCGTCACCGGCGAGAAAAGGTTTGATTTTCTATGGTTGTATAGCCTAGAAATCATCGTTTTCAGCATCTTAGCGATAAACTCGGTGCAAGTATCGCTGGTTTCACGGATCATTACTCATTTTTCCGTCAAAATCATCTCAACTTGGAGGAATGCCTTCAACGCCATCTTCAAAACTCACACACGAGTCCCTTATAATACCCAAGTTGGTATCTGCTCTTGGTCAGTTTTAACTCTTCAAGTAATAAGAAAATCGGTTGCTTGTTGAAGTCACATGGAAAGTAGTATTAGTTTGGGAGTTTGGGAGATATTTTTAGTCCACAAAATATCAACAAAATCTCTACGAAATATCTTAGTCAACATGACTTGCATGAAATACATGACACCTGCTACACCATCTAAAGCGGGCAACCAGGGCCCCCCACGTGGAGCGAACACGCCACGTGGAGAAATGAGTAGGAGGGTACTGTCCGCGGGGGCTGACACCGAATAGGACATCACACCCGACATGCGATCTTACATATGGGAAAGAACCTGAGCCCGCGAGATACATGAGGCGGAGGTCAGAAAAAGCTGTGGGAAAGGTATCGTTGGGGCCTCTCATCCGAATAATGAGCAGGAAGCGGTCTCAGTAGGGGGAACGCCCCAACAAAAAAGTTCTTATTCAATAGCTCTTCAAGAACATATGGATTACGTAGAGGAAATGCACATGTGTAACATGCTACTCATTATAGAGGGACTAGCTCCTCAACCGTCAGCAAGTTTATTCCCCCCATACCAGCACCTACGGAGGTACAACCCACTCTAAATCAACAGAAAACAATTCAACCTCACCGGACAGAGAGAGAGAGAGGGGAGCAGTCATGTGACTTCTCAACCTAAGGTAGGAAGGAGGTCAGCTTTAGTTCGTCTAGGGCCCGTTGTCGAAGACCGCGGTGTAGCCTCAGTGCGACCTAAAATCCCCGACAGGTCCGTACTCGCATATAAGGACAAGGGGAATCACAGGCCGAAGAAAGTTATACCCAACTCCCTACTGTCCAAAAAATCAGGATGTGATGGGCATAATAAAAAAGCAGATAGAGGAATTACAAAAGGGTAGGACCGGAAGGGAAGTTAATCTTACGTGGGGTACCAGCGTCCTTCATCCTAACATATTAAAGGCGGCTCTAAGAGGTAGTAATCACTATCCCAATTTTACCAAATATCATGGAACAACAGACCTTTTGGATTGGCTTTCAGCTTTCCAAAGCAAAATCAGTTTATGCACACCTAGCAACGAGGCGTGGTGTATAGCATTTTGTGGGATCAATGCAGGATAGAGCGGCATCATGGGTTCGCGGTCTTCCTCCGGGTTCAATCCTATCTTGGGACGATTTAATAAACAAGTTTATAGCCGAGTTCAAGTCAGTGGGTGGGCCCAAAAAGACCCACATTGACCTTCATATGGTCCGATAGGGTGAAAATGAATCTACCCGCAGTTATTACGAACGATTTTACAAGGTGTATGAGTTGACCAGGGGCTTAGCGGACAACGTAGTGATGAGCAGCTCTGAAACGGGGATGAATCCAGGTTATTTGAAGTCATATTTTGCTCTCACACCACCGTTGAACCTCCAAAAAATGCTGGGTTGGACTAGGAAATACATCGCGACTACGGGAAATGAAGGATCGACGTCCAACCGGGGTAAACAGAGGGCTGAGCGTAGCCCGCCTAGGGATAGTCACAGTAACTGGAATCGGGATATTAAAAAGCCCGAGAGATTTAGGAAAGAGACCTTCACTCCTCTCAAAATCTCGTACACTAAGATGTTAAATGAAGTAAGAGATGAACTCCCTGAGCCATACCCTATGATTCCAGACCCACGCCGTGACACTATCAAGTATTATGGATATCACGGGGACAAAGGTCATACCACTGATGAATGCATGCAATTCAAAAGAGCAATCGAGAAACTACTAGCATGCGGTAATCAGGATCATTACAAAAGAGATGCCGGGGGGACAGACAGAAAGAATCAACAAGACCGTCAGTTTGGTAGGCAAATTCGAATGATCATAGAAAATCCACCTAGCAACAACCAAATCAAAAGCCGTATCGGCTCTATTAACAAACATGTGAAGAAGCCAGCTATCCTACGTGGGAATGAGCAACCCCTTGCTTTTACCTAAAGTGAGCTGGTGACTTCCGTCAATGTGAGAACATATGTCTTGTGTTTCGGTGGTAGTCAATCGGGCATGTGTAAACAGGGTTATGATCGATACGGGAGCATGTTGGGACATTTTGTACTACAATTTCTACAAAGAACTGGGGTTCAACGACTCTAACTTGAGGCCACACAATGACACCCTTGAGAGCTTTACCAACCACATAATACAGGTCAAGGGGTCCATCGATCTAGATGTGCAAGTGGGAGATTATGCACATTTCCGAACCGAAAATGTAACATTTCTCGTGGTCGACCTTCAATCAAATTATAACATGATAATTGGAACGCCGGCCTTGAAGCAGTTTCATATGGTAACTTACATCCCGCATCAGCGGGAAATTTTTTGTCGGAGATAAAATTGGGGTGTCGGTCGGCGAACCCGCAACAGTCCTCAACTTTATTCATGAAATAAGTACTGGGAACAAGAAAGCTTTCATCGAACAACCTGTGGACATGGAGAACATCAACATGATCGGAGCGGTAGGAGAACCCCTACCTATCAAAGTAGAATGCAAAACTTTGCAAGTCAGGGATGAGCCCGACTTCACAGCAGAGGATGAGTTGATTGAAGTAATTGTTAATGACGAGTATCCTGATCAAAAGATCAAGATAGGGTCTCGCCTAAGCCTCTCTGAGAAAGAGATTTTGATTAATCTACTCAAAGAAAACCTGGATGCATTTGCCTGGGTGGTCGCGGATATGAGAGGAGTTGAGGCCGACGTTGCCCTCCATCATCTCAACGTCGACTCTACCTTTAAACCAATAAAACAACGAGCCCGACAATTCACTCGGGAAAAGAAGCCGTGGTTAAGTTAGAGGTCGGAAAGCTTCTTCAAGCCGGGATCATAAAGGAGTTAGCTTATCCCACTTGGCTAGCAAACGTAATGATGGTGAAAAAGCACAATGGAAAGTGGAGAATGTGTGTTGACTTCACCGACATCAACAAAGCTTGTCCTAAGTATCCCTACCAACTTCCTCAAATCGATCGATTAGTGGACTCCATCGCCAGTTTTGAGGTTCTCTGTTTTCTAGACGCATATTCAGGATATCATCAAGTATGGATGGCTGAGTCCGACAAAGAAAAAAAGGCTTTCATATCTATTGGAGGTCTTTATTACTACGAAATGATGCCCTTCGGTCTAAAAAATGCGGGTTCGACTTATCAGAGGATGGTCAATAAGGTTTTCAATTCGCAGATCGGGAAAAACGTGAAGGCTTACATAGATGATATGGTTGTCAAGTCTACGGGTGACGTTCATGCCTTCGACCTCCAAGAAACCTTCAGCAATGTCCGGAAACACTCTATGAAACTTAATCCGGTCAAATTTACATTTGGTGTCTAGGAAGGCACGTTTCTGAGGTTCACGGTTTGTTGCCAAGGGATCGAGGCTAATATGGAGAAAATTCAAGCTTTGCTCGATATGCAAGAGCCTACCACAATCAAGGAAGTTCGGAGGCTCAATGGCAGAATCATCGCTTTGGGTCGTTTTATCACAAAATCAGCAGAAAAGTGTCTCACCTTCTTCAAAATACTCAAATGTGTCAAATATTTTTCATGGAATGAGGAATGCTCTCAAGCTTTTCAAGCCTTGAAGGAATATCTGGGAAAACCACCTCTCTTGGTTAGCCCTATAGAAGGAGATGTTTTATTTTTGTACTTGGCGGCCTCAGACCGGGTTGTTGCCGCCGTACTTGTCAAGGAGGCCAGATCCCTCCAAAATCCCATTTATTATGTAAGCAAGGCTCTCAGTCTGGTGGAGATTCGTTATTTTACTGTTGAAAAGTTAGCCTACTCACTTGTTATCGTTGCACGCAAACTCAGGGGCTATTTTACTTCACACGCTATAATTGTCCTAGCAGACAGCCTGATGAATGAAATTCTACACAGACCGGACCTTTCTGGTCATCTAATTAGATGGGCTATCGAGATTACCAAGTTTGATATTCGATATCAACCGAGGAAAGCTATAAAGGCTCAAGCATTGCCCGATTTCATTGGTGAGACAAGTTTCAGCTTGACTCAACCGAGTTCGCCTATACCACTTGAGCCCGCTACGGCCCCGAACAAACCTAATCAATGCTGGAAATTATATGTTGATGGAGCGTCGAGTCGAAATGGATGCGGGGTTGAAGTTATTCTGATGGAGCCGGGGACAACAGAAGAAATTGAAAAAACTCTAAGGTTCGAGTTCCCGGCCATGAACAAACAAGCCGAGTATGAAGCAGTTATAGCCAGACTTGAGCTTGGAAAAGAATTAAAGGTGGAAAATGTTGAAGTCTACTGTGATTCTCAGCTCTTCGTCAACCAAATCTCATGGGACTATGGGACGCGTTGCGGCATCCTAGAAAAATACGGTGAGATTGTCAGACGATTGAGATCCGACTTCAACTATTGCGAATTCATCAGAGTTCAAAGAAAGGATAACGAGCGGGTGGATTATCTCTCTAAGCTATCTCTTGAGGAAGAGATCACGGATCCCTCAATAATGATAGAATATATTCTTTGTACCTACAATCGAAGCAACGGAAATCATGGAAATCGATGCACCAACGTTGATTCCAGGTTGGATTGATGAAGTTCAAGCATATATAGAGTCGGGCACCTTGCCCACTGACACAGATAAATCTCATGCCCTCAAAAAAAGAGCGGCCAGGTACGTTGTACATGACGGAACGTGTTACAGAAGATCCGCCACTAAGCCTTTACTGAGGTGTGTCCGAAAAAAGGAAAGCAAAAGAATACTCTTGGAGCATCACCAAGGAGTGTGTGGGGACCATCCCTCTAGCCGCTCCTTGGCCCAGAAGGTTATAACAGCAGGGTATTACTGGTCCACTATCCTTAAGGACTCGGAGAAATTAGTCAGAGAATGTCCGGAAAGCCAGAAACATGCGGACATCCTAAGACTACCATCGGTTGAATAGAGCATAGTGGTCACACCTTGGCCTTTCGACATGTGAGGACTCGACCTCCTTGGACCCTTCCCTTCGGGATGGGGTGGATGCAAAGTTATCATAGTGGCTGTGGATTATTTTATAAAGCGAATCGAGGCCAAGCCTTTTGTTAAGATAGGTGCATAGGATGCGGTTTACTTTCTATATGATCATTTATGGTCTCGCTTCGGCATCCCGCGGGCAGTGGTGACAGACTATGACCCACATTTCAGGGACAAATTTTTAGATTTTAGCAAGGAGTATAGAGTCAAACACTGGCAATCATCCATGGCCTATCCACAGGGCAATGGCCAAGCTAAGGCCGACAATAAACACATAATCAAGATGCTCAAAAAGAGCATAAGTGAGAAAGCAAAAGCAGGCGGCTGGGTCGATGAGCTGCCCACCATATTATGGGCACTCCGCACCACAATCAAAACATCCACCAGAAAAACACCGTTTGCTCTAACATACGGATCGAAGGCCATGACTCCTATTGAAATGGTCCTCCCAAGTATCAGGGTCGTTGTGCACGATCCAGCAGACAATCTACTCAATAGAAAGATCGACCTAGATCTAGCGGAGGAAAAAAGGTTAGCAACGTACCACCGGCTCGTACACTCTAAGCAACCCGCCAAGCGACATCACGATAAATGAATCCGCGACAACTCTTTCAAGGTTGGCGACTTCGTCCTTCGAAACAGAAAGGCCACTGGTCTACAGCCCGACAGGGGCAAGCTTACGGCGAACTGGGAAGGTCCATATCAGGTCGCTAGAGAAATCAAAAAAGGGACTTACATTCTCAAGAACCAACAGGGCTTCGAGCTTAATAGA
Organism: Gentiana macrophylla; assembly: GCA_026214975.1. Lineage (NCBI taxonomy): Eukaryota > Viridiplantae > Streptophyta > Magnoliopsida > Gentianales > Gentianaceae > Gentiana > Gentiana macrophylla. The sequence goes on along the minus strand of CM047807.1, from coordinate 79,886,384 downwards.
CCGTGGCATGCGGACAACCTCAAAAGGTACTACTTGTAATAATCAGCTAGGGTTATGACTATCCTCTTATTTACAACGTGAGTGGTTAGGCATTCTTGCTTGTAAATTTCACTTACCTAGCTAGCGGGGTGAGGCGAACTTAATAAAGCCCGGTTTTATATTTATCTTTTAAATACATGTTATCATATCCTTCAAGTGTGTCCGCTGTGCATATTGGTATGAGTTTTCAACGAAATTTTCAACAAAGACCTCGGACTCGTCTTAGACTTTGTTAAAAATAGGGTATGTACTCTAGAAAAATTTCAACCACGTGATCAGACAAGTTATTCCAGATACGCCCGCAAGTTTACAACTCCGAGCCTTATCTGAAACACGGGGCCATACATTGGAGAAATTTCAAGCTACAAGTGGGCAGTTATTTCAGATAAGTCTGACTGCTCTCGACTCTGAATCTTATCTAAAACAAATGGGGCCAGATACTACTATATCATACACATAGAGTACTGGACTCGATATGCAATAAATTCAAGCAAAAATACAACATACATTCGAACACAAAAGAAACTTCATATATTCAGAAAATGAGGAAAAGTTATACAAAGTGGAATCAAAAAGAGTTATGCATCAAAATATTGTTTATACAAAACATAGATAACTTCAGGCGTCATCAGGCCGCATGTCATCATCGCCGATATTCTCTGTGCTAAGGGAATGATGCAGCATCTTATCGGTGTTTACATCGGACTCTGTTTGCTCGGCATGTGCTTGATTCCCAGCACCTCCCCGAGGAGCTTGAAGCACTAACTCTTAAAGATTTTTAGCTTCGATGGGGGGCGCCTCCCAACCGTCAGCATAAGTTTCCAGCTCGATCTGGCTAAAGGGGATGGAAGGGTGGAAATCCCTCAAATGGTCGGAGAAAGAAGGAGTAAGGATCCAATCCTCTAAAGTCTCAAGGTCTGGAACATCACCGCCCTAAGCCCACAAGCACCTAGTGATGTGATAAAAACCTTTATTATATCCTATCTAGAAATTCTCACCAGTGGCATCCTTTCTCACAGCCTCTATCCCGGCTTCAACTCTGGAACTCTGATCGGCAAGTCTCTGCTTTAGGTCAACACTCACCTTCTGCTCGGGTTCTCATCGGTTTTGGGCCTGGTCAATCCGCGTCTTCATATCTTTCATGGTTTTGATGGCCTCCTTATCATTTTGTGCTAACTCACGAGCGAGAACTTCAAGACGATAGGAGTTCTCCTGGGCCTCGAGCTGCATCCTTTTCACCTCAGCGAGCTGTTTCCTCACTTCATCATTCTCAGAAAGTTGTCTCTTCACCTCGACATTCTCGGCCTCAGAGGCATCAAGCCGCCCTTTTAGGTCCACCACTACCACTTTAGTGGTATTCAACTCCTTGATAGCATCAGAGCTTGACGATATAGTGTCTCTATAATCGTTTATAAACTTTTGATGACCTGTGCCAACCTAAAAAAGCAAAGGTATGAGCAGGCGGATTGGAAAACAAAAATATATACAAAAAAACAAAGAATGAAAGGGTGTTTACCATGCCCACCGTGGCACTGTACAAGCCCCAAAGATCCTCGATATTCTGAAGGAAAGTATGGCGGGGGTCGGTTTGGTCTGTTAATACAATCCCATCCGCGATACCTCGCCGATCTCCAGTTCAACCATATTAGGAAGTCTCCACCTTAAATACCTCAACAGGGCTACATCAACAATTGCTCTGAAGATCGTGGTCGCTCTAGGCAGATCAATGGGAAGCTGGCGCATAAATTCCCTATCCGTCTAGACAGCAGGATGACCTCGAGGCCCGGCGGACACACCAGAAAAGGGGACCATCACGGTCGTGCCCGCTAGAGAGGATTTATCGGCCATAGATTTACCTTGGCCAACAGTATCTTTGGACGTGCCCTGAGGAGGGGCGACGGACTTCAGCTGAGCATCACCTACATTGTATTTTTTGGGTTGACGAGCCTCTTCCTCGCCACTCTTAGCGGGGTTGACCTCATCAACAATAGCTCTCTTTTTCTTCTCGACAACCGGAGTCTTAGTCAGGACTGTCTGCTTCAAAGCTTTGTTCGTCGCGGCTTTCCCCGTCCCTTGTTTTGCTAGTGGCAGGGCCGACTTCCTAGACATAGACCCAAAGACCCCTGCTAAGTCAACCCGGACGTCGACCATAGGGAGGGTGGTCTTAATCCTCTTTAGCTCAGCGCCTCGCTTTACCTCTCCAAAATTCTTCCTAGCGGATAGCAAATTACGCTGATTCAAAGCGTCCATGGTACCTAGAAAAGACAATGTTTATCAAAAGGCAATCAAAATGGTAAGAAAGAACAAAAATGAAAGAAAAACAAGTAAAAATCATACTCATGGCCCGCATTGAAGGATTGGCTAAAAAGACTGTACATTGAGAAGGCATACGTCTACCGAAGTGGCACTCCCCATACAAGTCGGGATCAGTAGGCAATGGTTCGACCACCACCAAGGTATCCCCGACACTTGTCCTGGAAAGTCCGGCCCTCCTAAGTAAGGGTCGACAAACATCTAAAATGAGCCTCCAGTTAAAGTCCCGGTCTTGACCTTATCCCTTTCGGGTATAACCGAGCAACTCTTTGAGCTCGGCTATGAACCCGTCATCGGCTTCCTGAGTTCTAATTGTCTTCAACTGCTCAGTCCTACCTAAGTTTGCAGGGATCTTTTCAAATGGCCAGCCTATTCGTGACTCCACCTTCATGCATCTCTTATCCCAGTCCGACACTTTGTCGTGAAGATCGAATAAAAGTCGAGGTCTATCGCTGCTCGACCTGCTCCATTGTTGGATCTGACCGTCTTCTCATTTTTTCTTGAAGCCATAGAAATAAAGTAGCACCGGCATGGATGGCTCACGGCCACGAAGCCGACTTATTATTATGAAAGCCATCACTGCTCGGATAGCCCCCAACGTAAGATCACACAGCATAACCCGCAGCTCCTCCATGAATTTAACAAAGAATAGGTCATAGGGTGGCTGAAGTCCAGAAACTATCTGGTCATAGTGCAACCACAGGTAATCCTCTGGCTCTCGACCACAAGTCCATGACACGTTCGTCGCACCCATGCTGGCAAACCGGTAATCTTCCAGAATATTAAAAGCCGTCAACGCCGAAGTATAATCAGTCCAACTTCGGATCTCCCTCCATCAAGCTCCGACAACGCTAACAAAACGCTTTTTGTCCTTCAACTCAAGCTCAACCACAATTGGCCTCTTTATACGTGGCCTTTTCTTCTGCTCGGGGTCCCCCGACGCTGCTATTTTCTTGGACGCCGCAGACTTCTTCGACACTACGGTCTTCTTCATCCCCACGGCTTTCTTGAACCCCGTATCTTGAGCAACGGCCGACCGAGTCGCAACCCCCTGAAAGGCATGATAAGGTCACTCAACTTTGCCTGATTTTGGTCGTCGTCCTCGCCCCCGGCTGCACCTTCACCAATGACCTTGACTTCTTTATCGTCTTCCTCATCGCCGGTGTCAGGTTCGTCCCCGTCAACGTCGACAACCTCTTCTTCGACTACCCATTCCTCATCATTTACGTTGACCTCCTCGTCGACCTCCTCCGAGCCATAGCCGACAGCAACACCGACCTTTTCGTCTGATTGTGTATTTTTTGAGGACATCGTGAAAAGCACAGGGCGAGGTGGAACAATTAGTCACCTAGATGTGGAAGTCGGGCCGAGGTGAGAATTGTCACACCCGACACCTCGCTCCTCCGTTCTCCTTAAACCCAGAAAAAAAAACCCCAAAAAGCCCAAATAAACCATGGCAACTATCCGGGTGTCTATTTATCGATGAATTTCTAGGGAAGGGCACAAGCATATTAAGGCACAACATGATGAGTTTATGATTCGCAATAGGTGGAACCCTAAACTCTAGTATCATTCCTATCACATACAACCTTCAAGCAATGGGAAAAGGCAAGATTGAAGTCGAAAGAACAATGAATTCATACCTGAAGAAATAGAAAGCGTGAAAAGGGTTGAAAAGTGCAGACTGTCGCCATAAAATTGTTTACTCTCTCCGGAATCCTCTTGCTTTTCTTGCCGAAAATATTTTCAGAAAGAATGAAAGTGTAAAAATGGGGGAGGGAGCCCCTATTTATAGACGAGAAAGTGGAGGGAAACATTGTTTTGGATTCAAAATTCAAAAGTAATTATTGCTAGGAGCAGTTTCTGATACCCCTCAGCCAATCAGAACCCGTGGCGGTTCATGTCAAATGTCATGTCATAAATGCAACCGAAGTGACGTTTCACGAACCGATGCAACTTTTACGGGCTCAACTGCTCTGGCCTACGACCTCAACTCAACACGGCTTACGGCCTCAATTGTCTAGGCTTACAGCCTCGACTCAAGATGGCTTACGGCCTCAACTCAAAATGGCTTAAGGCCACGACCTACGGTCATCTAAACCCGTTTGCTCTATAGCACGGTATCTTAGCCTGCCCGCTATAATGCACAACATACATCGGTAATTCACAATGCGATATCAACACTGATTCAAGCCCAATAATCATTTTTGGCATTTAAGCCCGTTCGCTCCATAGCATGGCATCTAAGCCTATCTGCTACAATGCATAGAATAACATCATAATTGCAACGCAATGTCAACAGTGATTTAAGCCCGATAGCCATTATCGGCGTCACACTGTCACAAACGGAAATAATAGGGTGCGGTTCTCTACTGCTTCTTTGAGATCTACTATCCACCTCGATGAACACGCAAGGCATAGAGTCGGGGGCCATTGATATACCCGAACCGGATTGGAAGCCGAGCATCTAGACTGGGCCTATTTCCTAGCCCAATAACAGATCATGGGCTCTCCATCCCGCAAATCCACAGTTCATAAGCCGGACCTCTATCCACTCTGAGACCTTGGGCACAGTGGAACCTTCACATATTATCAGGCTGACATTAAGACAAGGAAGATATGAGTCTGAGCAACTTATGAGTCTGTTGTCCGCCGAACTTATCCCGACAGCTGTCCGGTCACCTTATCTATTTGTATATGATTATCCTTAATTATATCCTTTTAATGTCTTGTCATGAATAGTCTCAACCGACTTAGCCCTTGCCTATATATATGGGTTCCCAATGTAATAGAAATGATCGGAGAAATATAATATACATAGCTACTCTGTCAATTTGTCGACTTACTTGTGTCCTCTTTCATAAGCATCGGCCCGACAGCATTATTCTTGTTAAACACAACATTCTCACTTGAGAAATCACACCTAAATAGCCTCATATCCTCGTTATAGAACTATTACCGCAAACCTGATATACCACGCAATATCATCTTTCAATTGAATTTGTCTACTAAATCCTAACGGATAACTAAAATGTTGTTCTTCATAAGAACCGGAATATAATAACATTTATTTAGTTATTTTATCAGTTTACTAGATTCAGAACACAATAAGGGAAATGTTGCAACATTTGCTTCACCTCCCACATCTTAGTGCATTCCGTATTTAATCTTTCTAAGTTAGCCATACTCATAAGATATCATATTTCTTAGGGTCGACTTGTGCTTTAATAGATTTATCTCAACTTACTTGCTTAAGATAGAGACATCGATAAGTTCTCTTATTTAAGCAAACTTTCATTTTAATCCTTTAAGCACTTGTAAATATTTCATAGTGTAGTCTTCATAATACTTAAAAAAATCACAAGAGTTGTCTTCAATTTTCTTTCTTAAAGAAAATCCAAAGTTCATTAAATGGTTTATTTAACCTTTTGAATCATATTCAATACATGAACTATTTAATTAACCTTCAAGCAATGATTAAAGAAATAAGTCAATACTTAAATCTTACAATTTTTTAAAACAACCTTTCCAAAATTCGTTGTTGTCATTCTCATTCAACACATCTAATGTTTGAATTAATTGTCATCGTATGACAGAACGACCCATTGGATATCATTATTTCCAATATGTGATTAATTCGTTGAAACCAATTTCAAGTGATTTAATCATATCACGAGATTCCGCTTTGACTAATAATTAAAGCTTTAGAGCACTAAATCAATTATGTAGTCTCATTGTCTTTAATTACTACAACGTACTTGCTCGTGTCATTGCTTACATTAAAAGGATTAAAATTACTTAACCATCCTTGAGAACGTTTCTCTAAAAGGTAACAGTCATTTAATTTTTGTTTTAATAATCAAGAATAGAAACATAGAATAAAGTTTGCTAAAACTACAAAATAAAAATAAAGATAAAAGAGTGTTGTTGTTTATACATGCAAAATCAAAATGACCTTTTGGTTTATGAGTTTGCTCCCACTAGTCAACTGCTCCCAATTGACTTTCAAGAATTTTTCAAAATTTTTTAGTAGCTGAGATCCAATCTAGTAACCTTGATTCCCGGCAGTGGTCGATCAACCAAGATAATTTCGAAAAGTAGGTAACTCTTTACCAATCACATCTCTATGTAATTCTCAGTGGTTGACTAGTCAACTCTTTGACGATACACATCATTATGTGTTAGTCAACCCCCTCTCTCTAAAATTAGACGGTCCTGACGGTGGCCAATCACCGCAAAATTTTAGTCAAGTCATAACCCAATATTCACGAGATCTCATACGATGATACCTCAATAACGACGATATACCTGAGGTAGGTCAACTCCAGGCGGTGGTCGATCAGTTGGTTCCGAACAAGGGCTCTTCACCGTCGTTATAATATTGGGAGACAATATTTTGACTTGATTTTTTCTTGTGGAAGTATTTGTGTAAATTAATTCACTTAATTAATTTTAATTATGGTCTCATCAAATATATATATCCCTATAGACATACATCCAACACATTCATCTATATCGTGTCTAGTCATGCATCTATCGTATCATATAAAATAAATACATGCATAAAATAAATAAATGCGTTAAGTAAGCGGTATGATCATGGACCTTTCCTAAGTGCGGCTTTGAATACATACTGACGAAACCGCGGGTCACAATCTAAGGGTAGCTGCAACCGCCAATAGGATATTTAATGCGCCATCTCTAATGGGATCTTTATTCGTCTTTCTTTGGTCTCCGTCTTCTGCTCCATTCTCGTTACATAAAATTCTATCTAATAAAATAAATACACCCACTGCACACGGGGGGAGCTAATGAGAATGGGATAATGCAATAAATAAACTAGGTCACGTTCTTCATAACGGCCTAGGACAATTTTTAAACCAACAGAAAAATAAATCATTCACATCTATCATATAGGTCGAGTTCATGATTAATCGGGGTCCATATAATCATATTATATCTAACACATCTAATCCATACAATAAAATCTTATGAAAAGGATAAATATTAAAACTACCAACTTGCGTCTTAATTAATCGATTAAAGTTTATCAATTAAATATTTTTATCCAATCAATTAACTAATCAATTTTAATTAATTAAATGATTTTAATAGAAATAAAATTAATGGTTAATTTTAAATGATTTGAATTTGAATTTGAATTAATTAGAACTATTCTAATTTAAATAAAATCAAAATTAGGTCTCTTTTAGTTTCTTTTCTTTTGATTCTTAATAAAAAATGATGCATTTGGTTTCCAAAACCAAAAGGCATCGCCCTTGCCCCTTTCCAAAATTAAAATTTTGAAAAATGCCTAAGCCTATTCCAAACAAAGTTTGGAAATAGCCAATAGTATTTGATGCCGTGGCATCCAATGGCCCAAGCTATTTAAACCGTTATTTAGCCATATGACATAACTAAACAAAGGAGATATCAATCACAACTATGAAACCATATTGAATCACGAATACACAAAACAAAAATTTTAGAGATCCACCACCTTTGAACGGTCAACCGTCGCCGGCAGCAGGTTGCCCCGCCGACCAGCCACCGGTGGTGGTGCCGCCGCCAATCGGCCGAGCACCACCCGATCTCGTTTTTTTCTTTTCGTGTATCGTTTTGCGATTCAAAAGTCTTTCATCTTTTAATACGTGATCTAAAAGATAAAATCAACTACGCAAATTAACATGCTTATTGCTTAAGCTCGAAGCTCGCTGTGATACCATTGTAAGGAAATCTACCGCAACGGAATGCAAAAATTTATTTCTTTTTTTCCCAAGATCGACTTCGTTTAAGCAACAAGCATAAACGATGTCGACAAGAAAATACCTTGGTTGATCCAATTGGATCGACGCTTTGTCTACGGTTGTACTTTCTGCATGAAGTCGCCCAAGTGTTTGACCTCTACCGGTGATCCACACGAACATCCCACCGGAATCCCATCATGGATTGCTACCAGAAAAACTGGATTGCTAGACCGAACTTTTCTCTCTCTAAATCTCTCTCTAGGAAGCTCTCAATGTTTCAAGTAAATTAGAACTCTTCTAATTGTGATTTACAAAAGAGCTAGCCAACCCCTTGCTTATATAGGGTGTGTGGCGTATCTTGTAGATCCCAATGTGATTGGGAGAAGCTTTCTAGTCGATTGGGGAGAAAGAAAACATTTTCCTAATAAAAAAGGAAAATATCTTTGATTGATTTATTTCATTTAATTTAATATCCCATATTAAAAATTTCCAAGATATTGTAAATATCTAATATTGATTATCATTATCTTATTAACATAAATGTTAGGAACATTTTATTGTGTTTTGATGATGGCCATACTAGCTGTTATAGCAAGCCTGAAATAAGCTAGAAATCTGTTTATAAGTTTTTACTTAGAGTCTGATATGTTGTATAAGTTGAGTCAGCAAATATTGTACTAGTTGATATGATGGATAAGTAAAACAGAAATCCGGCAGAGTAAAAGCAGTTGAGTACCAGCAGAGAAGCATGAAAACATATGGTCTGACTTATAACCAGGGAAGTCTGTGATGACCTTGGATAAGTCTAAGTTATATTTCAAGTGATGAAATTCATTGTTAAATATGATGTACACTGATCTCACCCAAATTAAGGATCAGTGAAGTACAAGGAATCTTGTAAACTCAAAGAAATCAAGAAAGCAGTGAACCGGCAAAGCGAACTGATTATCGGTTGAGTAGAGACAAAGCAGTGAAGGAAGAACTAAACAGCTATGTCAGCAGAAACACTCAACCGTTCAAGCAGCAGTCAAGTAAAGGAACAACTGAGTAAGGTATATCATTTACACTTAGTCAGAACGTGAGATAATAAGGAATATTCAGAGGACCAAGCATTAAATGCCGAATCAATCAATGATGGATTTTTTGATAGGCGTGTTTGAAATCCGGATATATTTGAAATAGTCGGACCCGTCGGACCCGTCGAATCAATTAAGTCTGATATATATCCGGGCAAGTCGGACCCGTTTCTCTTAGTAGATTTGAAATAGTCAATTATTATTATTATTATTATTATTATTATTATTATTATTATTATTATTATTATAATATTTTAGCTCAACTCACCTGCAACATTGCCTATATATATAAATACTTTACAAGACACTCTACTCACACAAAAACTTGTTGGAATAAAACCATGGATATCTTCTACGCCATCCTTTCCATTTTCTTCTTGCTCTATGTTTTTTACATCCTCCATTGTCTCTTTTTCAAGACCAAACCCGGTGGCGGCATCGCCCCTTTACCGCCGGGAAAGACCGGTTGGCCGCTTTTAGGAGAAACCCTATCATTTCTCTCTGCCGGATGGAAAGGCCATCCAGAAAAGTTCGTATTTGATCGGATGAATAAATATTCATCCAAAATATTCAAAAGTCACCTTCTTGGTGAAAAAACCGCGGTTTTCTGCGGACCAAATGCCAACAAATTCTTGTTCTCAAACGAGAACAAACTCGTTGAAGCATGGTGGCCGGAATCCGTAAACAAAGTATTCCCATCTTCAACACAAACTTCATCCAAAGAAGAAGCCATCAAAATGAGAAAAATGCTTCCGAATTTTCTGAAACCGGAGGCTCTAGCCCGATATATCGGTATAATGGATCATATCGCAGAAATGCATTTTACGACAAGCTGGGAAAACAAATCACAGGTTCATGTTTATCCTCTAACAAAAAGATTCACCTTTTGGCTTGCTTGTAGATTGTTTATAAGCATTGAAGATCCAACCCATGTTGCAAAATTTGCCGACCCGTTTAACCAAATAGCCTCTGGAATAATTTCACTCCCAATCGATTTGCCAGGAACTCCGTTTAACCGCGCAATTAAGGCCTCAAAGTTTATTAGGAAAGAGCTTATGTCTATTATTAGACAAAGAAAGATTGATTTAAATGACGGAAAAGCAACAAAAACTCAAGATATTTTGTCACATATGTTATTGACAAGTGATGAAAATGGTAAGTTCATGCAAGAACATGATATTGCTGATAAAATTCTGGGTTTATTGATTGGAGGCCATGATACTGCAAGCTCTGCATGTGCTTTTATCGTTAAATATCTTGCTGAGCTTCCTGAGGTCTATGAGGCTGTGTATGCAGGTAAAAAAAAAAAAATCTAGTTTCTTAAGTTTCATTATCTTTTAATTTTTGGGTTATACGTTTATGTTTCTTATGAATACGTTTATTTCAACAGAAAGATATGCATATTTAACTGTATTTATATATACTTAAATGGTTGAGAAGAATGACGATCGATACATGTGTTATTACGTTTTATGCGTGTGTTCATTACATATGTTACTTTACGTGTTTGTCTTCTCAACCATTTTAGATTAAAACATGTCCTTTAAAACCTTTAACCTTAACTGTTTTGTATTTATATATAAATGTGAAAATACAGGTGTTTTTTAGTTCAAATAAGCATATTGTATCTTACGGATGTGCTACCTAAAATTTCCCTCAAAATTAATCAATGGGTCTTTGTTACAAAATTTTCGACATTTTTAGTTACAATTTTACCATAAGTATGCATCACAGCGTATTTTTATACTATTAATTATATTAAACTATATATTAATCAATTTTATTAATTACAGTACTTGTAAGAATATTTTGTCAAATATGTTTAAGACTCAATAATTCTGATCAAATTATTGTTCTTTTGAATATTTTTTATTCAACAAAACTGAAACAAAATTCCTTTAAAAAATATTAAATTTTGAAGCTTAGAATATTTAAATTTATATATAGTATATATATATATATATATATATATATATATACATTTTTGTAGATATAAAGTGCCATATGGATAAAATATTATAATATTATGAATGGAAATAATTAGAATTTTAAACCTCTACTACGTTAAATGGACATTCACATTTCTTATAAGACTAAGGACAAGTCAAATTAATAATACACTATTTACCTATTATGGAGTCCACTCATTTTACGGTGTTTTTGATGTATGTTCCGATCACTATGTCATCAATTTTAAAAATTTGATTGATTGTTTTTTTCCTGGAGGTAGGGCCATTTTAATTTCAATAATTTTTATTGGTTTTGATAAATCAAGTAAGATTTGATCCATTATCAACCTAAAAGGAGAATTAAGTCAAATAAATTCATGACCAAAAAGACACTACACTTTTCTTTTAACGATATTTAGGTAAATCAATATATATATATATATATAAAAGGTTAAATGTCATCATGGCAAAAATTTTGCTAAAATGACACCATAATTTATTTATTTTTTGAACGGAAATAGTTTTTTTTTTTTCGAACGGCCATAAAGATCTTATATATTTGTTGCCTGTGGAAGACAAAATTTTTGAGTAATTAGGTACTCCTTCAAAATAAACCTACAAAACATATTTAGCTCATTTTTCTTGATATCCGAATTAAGACATATATCCTCACGAGTAATGATACGTGGACAATCGTTGTTTAATAACGAGTGACACAACGTTAATCTGCACCATTGATAATAATGTATTTAAATTGATCAAATGTATATCCAACATAATCAACGATGCAGATCACTATTATGTCACTCATTGTGGCACAACCGTTGTACCCGTAAATCATTACTCTTTGCTCATTTAAAAATTCTATTTCTTAGAATTTTAGTTCCTATTTTTATCCCCGAATATATCATATATATCTAATAAATAAGGAATTTCTCTTGGAGTTTTGAATCAATACCTAAACTGTTGATTTTAAAAAATCCCAAACTTTTCACATGAGAAATGCCATATTACTGTTTCACGAAACAAACAAAAATAGAAATGTTGTATTACTAGAATGTGTAAAATGCACTTAAAACATACTTACACTTGTCCTAAAAGTATATAGAAAATTATCACACAAATATAATTAGTTGGATAATACTCAAGCCAGAATGTTTAAATATTTTGTTAATAATATGGTTTTAATTATAATAATAAAAGAGTAAGAAAATGAATAAAATTTCTTTTAATAACATGCAAATATATTTTTAGATTGATAAATATTTGAGAGTCTTCTTTTATTATAATGACAAAAACATTATGCAAAAAGACTTACAATGTCGGAAAGAGTAAGAAAATGAATAAAAATTTCTTTTAATATTATGCAAATATATTCTTTGTCAAAAAAATTATCATAGCACATTAATCTCTTACCGTCGGGACTTAATACCTTCTCTTGACATTTTTTCTTGATGCACATTAATCTCTTATGTCGGGACTTAATACCTTCTCTTGACATTTTTCTTGATGTGAATGTGCAACTAACTCTCTCTCTCTCTTCTCTCTCTCTCTCTCTCTCTCTCTCTCTCTCTCTATATATATATATATATATATATATATATATATATATATATATATATATATATATATATATATAATACCCTATTAATCATATATGAAATTAATCATATATAATTAGTTTTATATCACAATCCCAACAAATATTATGCTTTGATTTGATTAAATATTGAACCAATAGGGCAAGGACATTAGGGACATTGATACGGCTACTCCCTCAAATCTCTCGAAAAATCACATAAAATAACTTCTGCTGTTGATTTCGATGTATTTTTTATTTTATTATTTATTTTTTCAATGCAAAGGACTAGTGGGTAGGATCACTTTCTCTGACTTTTCTATAGTTAGAGAGCAACTGAAATTCTTATACTACCTAATATAATATAGTAATACTCATTAAAATATAGGTATCTTAGAGTTAGAGTTGTCTGTCACTAGATTCCTTAACTACAAATATAGGTATCTTAGAGTTAGAGTTGTCTGTCACTAGATTCCTTATTATCCTATAGATATATTCTTGCCTAATGGGATCATATCAATGTTCTAATTAGATATCTTGTTTAATTTATGTGAGGAGTTGAATAATAAACCATCATTTTCATTGAATAGGCAACGAATAAAAATCCATTTCTCCTTTGGACTAATATTTTGCTGCATGCGGAATTATAGTTATTAGATGCGCCAATTGGAGAATGTTTAAATTTTTCTTGATATTTTTAGTATCTACGCTAGCAGTATGCCTTATGTAGAATATTCTTCTATATCATGAAAATATAGACATATATATTAACGACATACGTTTTATCTTAGCTAAATCATTATAGTGTCATTTACCATTTTTAACCTTTATCATCAATTCTAAATGTGTATTTTACTGGTTGTATTTAACTTGTAACAGAATTAATATTTGTTGTATTGTTAAGTCTAAATGTAATATAATATCTAGATATTGAATGTTATAATGCTTTTTTTTGTTTAAAAATGCTCTAATAATACTTTTTTTCATTTGTGGGTCATCAGAGCAAATGAAGATAGCAAAGTCAAAAGCACCGGGGGAATTATTGAATTGGGATGACATACAAAATATGAAATATTCATGGAATGTTGCATGTGAAGTTCTTAGAATGTCACCACCACTTCAAGGAGCTTTCAGAGAAGCTTTGGTCGATTTCATTTATAACGGATTCTCTATCCCCAAAGGCTGGAAAGTAAGCATACGGAATCTCCATAGCCAATTTTCCATTTTTGCATAGTCATAATTTTTTTCCTCGTATAATACGCTACACTATTTCTTCCGTGGTATATTATTATTTCACCTTTATGAATCGAGTAGTAACATGTAAGAATTATAAAGATTACAACTTTTCAACAACTTCTTTATTTTGTGCTAAAATAATTGTGTCATAATATTAATCTTCTTTCTATTGTTTCTCTTTAGATTTACTGGAGTGCAAATTCAACCCACCGTAACCCAGAATATTTTCCCGAGCCTTTGAAATTTAATCCATCGCGATTTGAGGGAAGCGGACCAGCGCCGTATACTTTCGTACCTTTTGGTGGTGGACCAAGAATGTGCCCCGGAAAAGAGTATGCAAGATTAGAGATTCTTGTTTTCATGCATCACTTGGTGAAGAGGTTCAGGTGGGAAAAAGTGATCCCTGATGAGAAAATTGTGGTTGATCCGATGCCAGCTCCTTCAAAGGACCTACCTGTGCGTTTGTATCCACACAAGGCTTAATGATGTCACAGCATATCCATTTCTCATTTTATATGTATTCTCAATAAGTTTATTTTTGAAAAATTTAAGCTTTAATTCAGATATTGGTGTAACATTCTAAAGTCTCAAAGCATGTTTTAAAACTTGTCGAGAACCTTCGACAAAAATTATAGATTTATATAGCCACATGTGACATGTTTTTTTATTGGACAAATACTAGCCAATAATGTTATTCATGTATTTTTTTTATACTCTGAGTCATAACGGTATAAATTCTGAATGCATAGCGTTTGGTTAATCAAACAAAGCACAACACACTAAGACACCTTATTTCTCAACACACAAGTACCACAATCCCGACAGTCCATAAAAGAGGAAATGATTGTGTGGTTATATATTGAGCTACACCATACGTTCTTATACATAATAACATTATTGATCACGGTGTATGAATGAAAAATGGCGATAAAGTATATAACGATACATAATATACATCCCTCAGCATGTAGTGTCCTATCTATCCCCACCCTTTATAAGAATAGATATTACATACCTGAACGGGATTAAAAAATCTCATTCAAGTCATTCTAATGGAATATAATAGAGAAAATTGTTGGAATGTAATTTAAGAGAAAACAATGGATAAAAATAGAATAGTGTGACTGATACAAAATGTAAGGTAATGGGTAATATAGCACCGGAAGTGGATTTTTGGCATGGTGGCAATGGGTGCCAATGTGTGGTGGTGGCATGAAGGTGATAAATTGTCATGTGGTGGTTAGGATGGTAGATGGTGGAAGGAAGGTGGCCGACAGAGAATCCAGGTAGTAAATGATAGATTCCTTGATAGATTGTTGTGGTGATGATACCACTACTAAATACAACGCACGCTTGCATAATCATAACAAACTTGTAACAACCATTTAATCTAATGGCTAGATAAACACCACAAGTGATAATCCAGCCCTACATATGTTTCACCATATACAAGGGTAATTTAGTAACTATATCTTAATCGCCACCCTCAACCTCGATGGTATGGGAACAACAATGAGTTTGTGTTTGAAAATATGGAATGTTGATGTAGGCAGGGGATTGGTTAGGGCACTATCAACCTGATCTGAACTGGGAATGTACTACATTTTCAGCTTCTTTTCCAGGACTTGGTTCCTCACATAGTGAACATCAATTTCAATATGCATGGTCCTGGCATGATACACAAAATTCAAGGCTAACTCAGCAACACTGGTGTTATCACACCAAGAAATTAGGGTTTTAGACAAGAGAATCCCCAGCTCTTTTAGCAAGTGCTGAATCCATTTCAATTCATCAGCTAAATTTGCCAAGGATCTGTATTCAGACCATAACATGACCTAGAAACAACATGTTGCTTCTTAGAGCTCTAAGACACACAAGGAAATTACCCAAGTAAACACAATAATCTGCAACGGACTTCTTGTCATATGAAATCACATCCTAATCAGCATTAGAGAACCCAATCATGTCAAGGGATGCTCCAGGTATAAGATGAAGAGCGGGTTGCTGCATAAACGGGCTTAAGTTGTTGACAACAAATGTAATGTCTAGCCTAGTAATAGTCGAATATTGATGACCACCAACATCACTTATGTACAAGTGAGGATCATACATGAGGGCCCCCTATGCTGGAGTTAACTACTTGCCAGTCACCATGGGAGTAGGACACTCCTTCATATTATCAAAATTTAGCCTGTGTAGCAGCTGATGTGAGTAATAACTCTGAGATAGGAATAGTCATGTCTAGTCTCTACAGACTTCCATACCCTGGAAATTTTAGGGAAAACCTACAGTTGAGTAGACTGGTGAATCTTTTTATAACACTAGAGGATGTACCTGTCACAAGGATGTCAAAAATATATACAAGAACAAGAATAAGTAACCTAGGTTTTATAAAAATAAACAAGGGAGTATCTGCTGCAGATTGCTTAAACCCCAACTGATGCATCAAATTCCTCAAAACTTCAAACCATAGCGTAGAAGTTTGTTTAGGACCATATGGTTCCTTATTAAGTTTGCGCACAAACTTGGATTGATTAGGGTCCACAAACGCTTATGGATGAGGCATGTAAACATTCTTATGAAGAGGACCTTGACAAAGGAATTGTTGATGTCCACTTGAATGATTTCCCAAAAAACATTATCTGCAAGTGACGTCAATGCCATGTTTCTGGTGAAATCCCTTGGCGAACAATCTAGTTTTGTAGTCGAGGATTGAGCCACCTGGTTTGGTTTTAAGTATGTACATCTATCTATTACCTAACAAGTGTTGGTGTGGTGCAGGTGGCACTAGTGTCCAGGTGTTATTGGCACATAGTGTATTATAATCTTCTTCCATAGCACTATTCCATTCAGAACTATCCAAGGCCTTTGATGTACTCAATGGCTCTAAGGGATGATGATGAGAAACTGAGGAGGAGCATGAAACGAGATAAGATTTAAGCTTGAAAATACCACTCTTAGCCCAAGTTTGCATTAGATGAGAGGGAACATAGGATGCTGGAAGAGATGGAGCTGGTGGAGCCAAGAGAACACAATCAAGATTGACATCAATAGGCTGAATGGAGTGCTTAGAAGTAAGGCTTGGAGAGAATGAGTTGTTGTAAGAAGAACCACTAGCATATGATGAGTGGGAAAAATTAGTACTTGGTGTAGGATAATGGTTGGAGAGAAATGTGGTGTAATGGCAGGTGAAGGATTTTCAGTGCTAGAATTATCAGATGGTGTGTGAGTCTAGGATGTGTATATGGAAGATTCAATATTTGGGAGAACTGGGAAAGTAGAGAGGAGTCTTGATGGGTCACTTTAGGATCAAGAATAACTTCCTTAGATGGTCCTCATTGAAACCCATCCTTAAAGGGAAAGGAAAGCTTATCAAACACACAATCCCTAGATATGTACACTCTACTAGTCTCATCAACACACTGATAGCCTTTGTGTTTAGGCATGAGACCTAGATTGAGACATTTAATGGTGTGAAATTTGAACTTAAAATGTGAGATGGCCCTAGTTTGGGGATAGCTGGCATATCCAAAAGTCTTGAGAGAGGTGTAATCAGGCTTTTTTCTTGAAGATAACTTCAAATGGTAACTTCATATGAAGGACTCTAGTTGTTAGATTATTTATCAAGTACACATTGTACTGAAATGCTTCCCACCAAAACCTCAAGGGCATGGATGCATGTTCTAGAAGAGTGAGGCCTAGTTAAACTATAGGGGGCATGTCTTTAAGAAGGGTTTTTGGCCAAAGTTTTTGCCTATACAATTTTTTCGGTACAAGTTCTTGCTAAAAAGACTCCCCCCAATTTTTTCACCTAAGTTGCCCAAAACGCCCCCGATCCCTAATTCCCCCAAATCCATAATTCCACCTTCTAACCCTAAAACACAATTCAGAATTATAATTGGTGATATAACCTGACCCGGTCCCTTTAATATCCGAAAATACCCCTGATTATATTTTCCCTCAAATCCCTAATCACCCAACCCCAATTTAACCCACCCGACCTGATATAAGCTGCAAATCATAAAAACCTACCATTTCACCCCGCCATTCCACCTCTTTGACACCCCCATCTCCACCCTTGAAGAAGATAGCAAGTTTGAGTTGACGACAAAGTTGTTGATATCATTATATGAAAGTACATTGACGACGAAGCTCCTCCCTGAAGAACATGAACAACGAAGCTCCGGTTAGCAAACAAAGAAGGTATTTTATGTTTATTTACTGATTTTTAAATGTTCGGTGTCATTGTTCTTCGAATTAGCAAACAAAGAAGGTGAATTGAGAATTTAGTTTTTGTTATTATTTTAGTTTTTGGTTTTTTGGGAAAGACGAAACATGGCATTTAATTCCAGTCATGTTCTTTTTTAATTCGTAATTGATCATAATCGTTCTATTGAATCGAAATAAAGCAGGAAGACTGTGAAGAAGTTGTTGGTGCATCATGGTTAAGGAAGACTCAAAAGAAGTTTATTTTTGTGTTTGTTACCCGGTTGATGTTGAAAAGATTGATGATGGTGTTTGGTTGTGGAAGTACGTAGGATGTGAGAAAGGCGAAGTGACGACTATTTTAAACATCCCAAAGAACATTTCATTTGATGGATTGTATGACGAGGTGAAAGAAGAGTTTGGAATTGACACAAGGTTGTATGATTTTGAGATGAAAGTTATGGCCCCCATTAGTAAAGCTCCGATGCTACTTAATTGTGATAAGCTGGTGGGAGGGTTCTTCAATGTTTGTGATCTAAGCAAAGATGTGTTATTTAATATTTTGAAAGAGTAGGGAAAAGAAAAAGACAATGATATTGAAGTGGAAGTAACACATGTTCAAAATTATATTGAAAGTCAACAATCATGTGATCCTGTAGTTTATATGATGGGAACTCAAGAAACAAGTGTTGAAATGGATGTTGATGATATTGCAATTAAAGAAAGATTTGTTGAAGAGAAATGTTTGAATTCGGGAACTCAATAACCAAGTGTTGAAATGGATGTTGATGTTATTGCGATTAAAGAAATATGTGTTGAAGAGACATGTTTGAATTCGGGAACTCAAAAACCAAATGTTGATGTTATTGGGATTAAAGAAAGTTGTATAGAAGAGAAATCTTTGAAATTGGGAACTCAAGAACCAAGTGTCAAAATGGATGTTGGTGAAGTGGCATGTGTTGAAGAAGAGGTTTTTGATAGAAGAAGAGAAAATACTGATAGATTTGAAGGTAATGAGATATTTGAAGATTCTTTATTGATGCATTTGGGTGAAGATGCTTTTTATATCACAGGAAACATCAAATATGGATACTTTGAATGATGATGGCTTGAATGGTGGTGATTGCTTGAATGCAATGGAACCCACAAATGTTGATACTTCAAATGGTGGTGATCGCTTGAATGCAACGGAACCCGAAAATGGTATCCGTGTTCCAAGTAATGTGGGTGTACCTCATGTGAGCATTCCTAATGATGTACACATTCATGTGAAGGATTTGTTTAAAAACAAATCTTTGTTGGTATTTAAGGTTGAGATGTTGGCTGTGAAGTTTCATTTTGAGTTTAGAACGTAGTCTTCCACTATAAGCTCTATGTGGTGGTATGTGCAGTAAAAGGATGCAAATGACATCTACGAGCAAGCAAATTTGATGCACCTAAACGCTTTAAAGTTGGAAAGTATTCAAGTAGGCATACTTGCCCACGTACGCTTCGTCGGAAAGATCACAGACATGCTTCTTACAAGCTAGTTGGCCGATACTTTTTTTTGAAGTTTACAGACGCCAACCGTATTTACTCTCTGAGGGATATGATTACTGATTTTATGTCAAAGTTTGGATATGACATAAGTTATCACAAGGTGAAGCGTTATGCGAATTCATTGGTTCGGGGATATCTAAAAAGAGTTTCAAAAAATTACCTAAGTATTTTCATAGGTTGGAGGCTAGAAACCCGGGAATTGTGACGGAGATTGAAACTAAAGGAAACGACGAGTTTTTATATTGTTTTATGGAACTTGGTGCAAGTATAGAGGGGTTCAAGTATATGCGGCCAGTCGTTTCTGTGGACTGAACACATTTGAAAATGCGTTACAAAGGGGTTTTACTTCTGGAAGCGTGTGAAGATGGAAATGGTAAAATATTTCCAATTGCATGGGCTGTTGTTGATTCAGAAAACATTCCTTCATGGACCTGGTTTTTCACAAATTAAAACCCATTAGAGGTGACACCGGCGAACTATCATTAATTTCTAATCGTGATGAGAGTATCAAAACATCATTCAGTAATGTGTTTGAGAATGCGAACCATGGATTTTTTTTGTATATCACATCCAAAAGAATTTGAGGACTCGTTGTCCAGGTCGCAATGTGTCGACGTTTTTTATGCCAGCTGCAAAGGCCTATACTGTTTCAGAGTTTAAGGTGCACTAGGAAAAATTATATGCAACGTGTGATAAACTTGATGAGTATTTGGAAGAAGCATATTTTCATTTCTGGTCTAGATCTCAGTTTAATGGTTTACGGTACAATATAATGACAACTAACCATGCCGAGTCTTTAAGCAGCAAGTTATTGCGTGCTCGGGAATTTTCAATAGTTGGTTTGCTTGAACGTATCCGGGAGGTTTTACATCAGTGGTTTGGTGAACAAAGTAAACGTGGTGAAGAATGTGTTACTCTGCTCACTCTCAAAGGGGAAGAACGAATGACAAAAAGATACAATAGAGTACAGAAGTTCAATGTTAATGTAGTTTCTTCTGTTAAGTATGATGTGTTTGACAACGATACTATGTTGACTTACATTGTTGAGTTGGATGTATGCAAGTGTACATGAAATAAATTCGATTTAGATAGGTTTCCATGCTATCATGCTGTTGCTGTGGCCAAACACATAGGGAAGCACGGCTATGAGTATTGTACTCGGTATTATAACAACGAATATTGGAAGAAAGCTTATTCTGAAAGTGTGTTCCCCTTGATAAATGAAGCAGATTGTGAGTATCCCACTGATGTGATAAGAAGGAAGTTTTTGGCACCGACGGTGACAAAGAGACTATCCAGACGTCCATAAAAAAAAGAATTCTACCGGAGACGATAAAAGGGTTATACACTGTGGTAAATGCAAGAAACCAGGCCATATTAAAAAAAAGTTGTTCGCGATTGATTGGTGAAGATGATGGTGGAATTGATGTTTCTTTTTAGCGTTGAAATCGTTGGTAGAATTTATGTTTAACGCATGGAGTTGTGCCCTTGAATGGTTTGATGTTTATGTTTTTTACCAATCGTATGTAACATTTTCATTTTTTTATCAATCGCATGTAACATTTTTTTCCCAATCGTATCATATGTTATATTTAGTTTTACTATTTTAATAACAAGTTTAAGTAAGTTGTATTTTAATTAGCCTAATAACAAGTTTAAGTATGGTGTATTTTAACTAGTCTAATAACAAGTTTAAGTATGCCGTGTTTTAACTAGTCTAATAACAAATTTAAGTATGTTATGTTGTAACTAGTCTAATAACAAGTTTAAGTATGTTGAGTTTTAACTAGTCTAATAAGAAGTTTAAGTAAGTTGTGTTGTAACTAGTCTAATAACAAGTTTAAGTATGTTTTGTTGTAACTGGTAACAAGTTCAAGTATGTTAAGTTATAACTGCTAACAATCTCAAATAAGTTGTGTTTTAAACTGGCAAAAGTCAAAATATCAATAGTTAAGGAAACCAAGAATTGGAGTTTGTACAACACAATGTTTGCTAATTACCAACATGGAATACAAAATACATAATAATACAACAACCCATAATAGTCAATAATTTAATTTTAATTGAATGTGATTTGTTCTCCCGCCTAAGCTTCTCAATTAGTGTATCAGTACGATCAATTCTGCCTTTGTCCTTCCTCAACATTTGAGTTGTGATCTCCAAACGTTTCATTAACTCGGTAACATTGATCTCAATTTGTTCCATTTTTTCCGCATCTATTTCTCGCTTGTTCTTTAACAACTCAATCTCCTTTTGATTGACAACTACTTTCCGCACCAAGTTAAAGGAGTTATTGACATGTTCTTGTGACCCGGTATATGAAGACAATTCATCATGCCAAAGGAAAATTTTGCATTTGAGTTCATGCTGTTGCAAGAGAAGGAACTAAACTAGTGAATAAAAAAAAATATTATTATTGTATCAATGCAGCTGGAATTATAACAAAAACAATTCAAGTTAAGATAATTCATACCGCGTATAACTCACAAGTAAAGAAATTTCTCCTTGGGTTAGTCTTTGTACCTGATGTCATCGATTTAGCTGGAATGCCACACTTGCAAAATATATTCCCATGAAATAGTTGAGCTTCGTTTATGTTGGTAGAAGATCTTGAAATTGTTGAAGATCCAGCTTCGTTTTGATTCATATTCTTAAAAAAAGTGGAAGATTTATGAAAAAGAAAAAATAATTCAACATACATATTAACATACAATTTTGTTAATTAAGTTATACAACATGACATACATAATAACACCACAAGTATAACAATAAAAATAAGGGGAAATTGCAGACAATCAATGAGATACCTGCAAATTCGTTATATGGTCTCAAATATGTGTCCAAGTTCAGATGATAAAGCTCAAGTATGTGTCCATGTTCAAAAGTCAAGCAAAATTATGACAGCCAATTTCAATTTCAAATGTTTATTATTTGGAAAACAATAAGTCATAGGCTCAATAGAAAGTTAAGCTCAATATCAAACAATCGTCTTAGTATTTGATCAAAGTTCCACCAATATTGATCACAAAGTCATAGGCACAATAGAAAGTTAAGTTCAAAACTTTAATTTTAGTCAAACAAAGAATGAGATTCTAGTATGTTCAACAGAAAGTTAAGTTCAAAACTTATAATTTATTCAAACAAATAATCATATTCTAGTATATTCAACAATAAGTTAAGTTCAAAAAGTATAATTTTAGTTAATATTGTGCTAAAGAAATGATTACTAGCAACATCTTCGCCTCCAATTTTTTTCTAGCTTACAACACATTCTTCTTCACAAAGAAAAGAATAGCAACATTGATTAGATATTTGTTCTTTCGAACGAGACAAAGCAAAGAAATCACTTTTTGACTCACCACTATATTACAACGACCACATCAAATACCTGCAAATTCGTCAAAGACCTGCAAAATCGGAATCCTACACGCAAAATAACCTAACCAAACGCAAAGCATTTTTTTCAGGATGAACGTATATTGCAATATAAGGTTTGAAATACCTACAAATTCGTGAAAGAGTAAGCAACAGCAGGTTGTCTATGCCGGAATCGGAAAGCTCTGTATGAATCGGATTGAAACACCCTTATTAACTGCAAACATAAATTAATCAAATAAGAATATAACTTTTTAAGGATGAATATATACTACAAATAACACGGGTTGAAATACCTGCAAATTCGTGAAAACATTGCTCCAAGCGCTTGATTATGGAGGGGGATAAGGTAATTTAAGGTTATTGGGGAGAGAGATGGGGGAGAAGGTGAGAGCAGTGGAAGGGGACAGAACCGGGAAATTGGATGAATGGAGGATGGGAGAGGAGTTCCTATGCTCTAATTACTCAGCCCCCTTCTTCAATTCTTTTGAAATTTGAAAGAAAAATGGAATTTTGGGGAAAGTGATAGCGGGAAACGAAATTTAGGGGAATGAATTGGGGAAATTTCTGGTGGGAAACAAATGAATTTTATGGAATTGGGTAAGCAACAAACCCAAATAACAATACATATCTATATAGTAATAATATAAAATAAATAATAATTATTACAACAAAGTAACAAATATATAATAATAACATCATTAATATTACGCATTATTAATGCATTAAAATAAGAAAACATAAGATATTACCAAACAAATTAAAAAAACATATCTTACAATAAACGATTAAAATAAAATATCTTACAATAAACGATATTACCAAATGAAATAATATGAATTACCAAATATCTTACAATAAACGATATTACAATAAAACAAGTTCATTAATACATTATGATTCATGATTCGATAATCTCATCAGTCATATAAAACTCTACAACAGCTTGCTCTGCTATGGCAGTGATGAATGTCCCGTAAGGAAGTCCGACTTCACGTGTACTCTCGTCACTCTTCTAATTTCACAAACATTATGTCAGCAACATCAATAGGTGTATTAGTCATGATAGTATAAATGAGGATAAGTTGTTGTGCTGAGACTGTGTACGAATGACAAGATGGCAATAACCTAAACTGGACAAAACGACACAAATATTCACTTTCACCGGCCATACGGCTAAACGGCAAAGCGAGCTCGTTGTAATCATCATTTTGAATCCAAGCTGCACCCGGGCAAACGCAATGCACGGAAGCTTCCAGGGCACGAGACTCGTCAACATACTCAACATCAAGAGGAAAGTGGGGTAACAAAGATAGTCATTAAGAAAAGTACGACTGTAATCCACACGGACTCCACGTACAATTGCATAGCAATTATCAAGCATAAAAGAAGCACTACAATAAAATTCACATACCACGTCAACATTGACACGAACAGGGTGTTGATCTAACCTTTTCCAACCTTGATTGGCCAACCGGCGATGAATGCGTCTCATTTCTTATGGGGATTGACCCATTGAAGCGAAGAATTGTTCATCTGATGGTTGTGCCGCATCTCCCAGTTAACCACAACCATTCATTCCACCCTCAGGTTCTCACAATGATTAGGATGTGCGTCATTGAACACATCATCGGCTATGTGATACCAAATTCCCTCATAGTCATGAAAATGGTAGTTAGTGAATAAGAGTAACTGATGTTGGGTACGTCGTGGCATTTTTTTGAGGTGAAAAGTGTTTGTGTTATGTTTGGATGAATGAAGTGAAAAGTGTTTGTGTTATGTTTGCAAGTGGACCTTTATATAGTGAAGTGGACCTTCCTTTCGGGTGATTGCAGGGGTATCGAGTTTATCACACTCATTACTCATTACCAAATGTTATTCCACTTTGTCATCTTGGGTTAATGCAGGGGTATCGTGTTTATCACAACCATTACGGATTAACAAATGTTATTCCACTTTGTTAAAGATTGTTAAATAGTTACTGCATGAGAAAATAAAGGTTACATAATTCTTGACAGGTTCTTATAATATATATATATATATATATATATATATATATATATATATATATATATATATATATATTATAAGAACATGTCAAGAATTATGTAACCTTTATTTTCTCATGCAGTAACTATTTAACAATCTTAAACTTGTGATGAAAACCAACAAAGGAAATAAAAACCAAATTCCCCCTTATGATTAATTAAAATATTTTCTATATCTGCGTCTTAAATGCATCAATTAATTATAATTAAGTGCAACTTTCAATGACAAAGGAACTCAAAAGGCATTTCAATTGCAAACTCCTCCCATTCATTATTAATTTTCATTTTATCATGCTTTAAAAAATTGGGTTTTGTTTTGGAATTGTCCTTGGAAACAAGGATTTTCCTTTTCAAAAAAAGAAACAAGGGTCTTAAACTCCTCCGATTAAATAGGTTGTTCACATGGGCCGTTTGGTAGGGAAGTTTTGGAGAAACAATGCTTTATTAAACCTGCCGCTTCAAATTCTTCCAACCTGCCGCTTTAAAATCGTTATTTTAATTTAATCCGGTGAATTTGAAAGGTTTTGTAAATGTACTTTGTAAAGGATAATTATGACATTTCAATTAAATACTACTATCATTTTTGGATGCATCTTTTTATTTTAATCCTTCATTAATTGCTAACCTCCAACTTTTATTTATTTTATATATTAAAAGTCGATCTGTTAGGAATATTTCTCCAAAAAATCATCGAATATTATTAATGATGTATGTAACAAGCTTAAACATATGATGCATTTATGTTTTCATGAATGCTTTAAAATAATACTAATTTACAAGGATTTTGGATTTGTCCTTTGAAACTAGGGTTTTAAACTCCTCCGGTAATACCCCTGATATTTTTTTATAATTCTTTTTATCAGAAAATTATGAACAATAATAGAAAGGAAAACATAAAAGGTGAGAAAAAATAAATAAAGTAAAAAAAAAACAAAAGGAAAAGATAGAAGTGAAATAAAAACCACCATACTTAACCCTAATAGTTGTAAAATTCAAAAAGTTAAAAGTTAATATATTAAAACGTAAATTTAAAAACTTAACATAAAACATTTAATGTCATAATTAAGGGGGAATTAAACCATTAGTTAGAGATCTCATCGACAGGAAGATCATGTACGGTAGCAGCATACACATTGTTCACCAGTTTGACAAGTTCAATGATCTTATCCAAGAAGAATTTGAACCTCGATTTCAGCGTCGCTATCTCACACTCCCTTGATTCCATATCCATAGTTAGTTGTGCTATTGCCATGTCATGTTCCCTCGCCTCTATATTCAGGTAGTTGATTCGCGAATTCATACCTTCCGTCTGCATAGCATCAAACGCCTTCTTCAAATCTTGAATGCTTACATCACCTTGTTGGATTTATGGATTATCACCTTGTTGGATTTCTAGATTCATTTTCGCATTTTTTTAAACACTTCTTTCTCAATTGAAATTCTTGATCAGAAAATATGCGATATTCGTTTAAATAGGCTGTTGACATGCTGCTTAGAATTCTTCAAATAACCTCTTCGCATGCCTCTTTAAGTTTTGCAAACACAACTCTTTATTAAACCTGCCGCTTTGCTAGATCGATCCCTTTATTAAACACAACGCTTTAAATTCTTTATCATGACATTATGACATTTAAATTAAATACTACTATCAATTTTAGGGGAACTACTATCATTTTTTTGATGCATTTTTTCATTTTAATCCTTCATTAAAATATAACCACCAACTTTTAGTTTTCTAATTTAATTATCTCCTCCTTTAAATGTCTTTGTATTTATTTTAATTATTATCTCATTTAAAAGCCTTTTATATAATATTAAAACTCTGTTAAGAAATTTTTCCCCAAACATCATCGAATTTTATTAATGATGTATGTAACAAGCTTAAACTTGTGATGAAATTGTGATGTCATGCAGTATTTGTATCATACTATTTAATATTGTCATGCATCATATATTCCATTCAAAATCTTAATACTGTAACAAGCTTAAACATCATAACATGTTAAACTGCTAGAAATGTTAAATTGCAGGAAGCATTTAATGTTAAAAAGCAGTACAAAACATCATAAAATATTAAACGGATAAAACTGTTTATCGCTCAAAATGCCATTCTAACAATTCCACAACTAGCTTCTTTCTCCACTTCGGCATGTATTCAACCCGAAGAGAACGCACATCCCCTCTCCCTGTCAAGAACTCAATCCATTTAATGGTGAACATGCCACAATCAACCCTACAAAATATTCAAATACGTTAAACCAACATCGACTTAAAAACTAAGACATGCATCTACACTTTGAATATACGAAATCAAACTTACCCATTTCTTCTAACAGGCAAGCCTGTCACTTTCTCAACCACGAACTTCTCTAAATTGCACTCCGCATAACCCAATACAAAGTTCTTCAATATGTATGGTATTCCGACTTGAAGTGGCTCCAACCAACCATCTAAGACTGCCTTTTTAACATGCCCTAGGAGGCTATCATACACACATATCTTCCGCTCGTTGAAATCAATCCTCAATACAAACCAATGGTATTCGTCAACAATTGGAACATACAAATATCGGCAAATAGACCATGGTTTGCTTACATTTTGAACTTTTCCATCCACATAGTTCAACAATGTTTTACGTAAATTTCCAGAAATTGTTCCAAACGCGTCATTCGACGGTTTAATTGTTTCATCCCTAGTTCTCTTTCTCCATTTCTTCACTTCCACAGGTTTTCCTTCCACATATTTTTGGAAGGCAACTTTCACAAAATATGCAAAATGGCTATCAAGAACACAAACATGTTCTTCAAAAAATGCCGGGTGCGCATTGCTGCGTCTTCGGATCTTGCACTATCCAAAATCTGAATTCTAAAATTTATATATCACTAAACCCTAACCCTAAAGAACATACTTTAATAACTTGTTGCAAATTTTAAAATAAAGCGGGCTTACAAAGCTTGGCATGGGTCCATCATCACCAACAGATTTCAAAGAACTAAATGGAAGTTCGTGATCAACCAACCGCACTACAAAAGAGCTGTAAAAAAGCTCGGATTATAGAATTAAAATTATTAGAAAATGAAGAAAGGAATTAAAGTATTACTTTTTTTTAGGGTAATTAAAGTATTACTTGAAGGAACACAAATTGGGCATACATGTCGTCTCTTACTTCAACTAGACACTTTTCATAGCACTTCATCAATGCGGGATCCACTTCTCGGTACGGATCGTACACATCAACACTAAAATTCCTTCTTTTCTAGGGACGAATAGGAGGCTTCACTTCAACATGTTCTGCTTTCCACAGCAAACATGTTCCAAGTTGTACCAACAAGGGCAATTCTTTCTCTAAATAAAATAGTAGTTAGTTAGGAGGATTACTAGTCAATAACATAATAAATCAAACTTATGTTAATTTTTTAAAAAAAACTACCTTCCGGTTCTTCATCTTCATCTTCCACCGTAATCACCGTCTTATCCTCTGTTGTCGACCCTACTAGGGAAACTAAATCAAAACACAGTATTCATATGTTCATGCTTTTTTTTCATTAATTACAAGTATATAAAAAAGGAAGAACACATATGAACTTTCAAAAATGTACCTTTCTTTGCACTTTGTTCATTCATGCCTTCCGCCATCATGTCGGACTATTTTGATTCACATTGTTCCTCTTCATCACATCCAACCTCCGCCATCATAGAAGTATGCAACACCATTTTAGATTCCATTGCACTTTTTCCTTCTTGTCCTCCCCCATCATGTCGGACTCTTTTGATTCAAATTGTTCCTCCTCATCACATCCATCATCCGCCCTTACGTCCTCCTCCATGTTGCATTCCTTATCTTCAGATTCCTCCTTTTCACTAGAATGATTGATGACATTTTTGCATTTTTCACAAACTAAATTACCCGCCATCAAATCATCCTTTTTTTGCAAAGCATCCACCATCTTATGCAAAACATCCACCTTCTTTTCCAAAGCAATATCGGCTTGGGGAATTTCTGGCATGGGAGAAACTGCCTCCACGTTGTCCTCCATATCATCCTCCCCGTTGTCGCTACAATTACCGCTGTGTTTAGTTAATGCGACGTAATATGGTTTACGTGTTTCAGCTACACTTGGAACAAGCTTTGGTAGAACTTTTATCTACATTGAATTCATTTCATAAATATGAATTAAAACATCAAAAAAACCACAATAAAATCTAAGTACACTACGTAAAAAAAATAATGTATTCAAACATGTTTCAACTGCAAAAGCGCTTCGACTTTCGCAGAGGTAACCCTCTTTGTCACTTCTGATTTCAGCATTCTTGGAAGACCTCTTGTGTTAACAAGGTTCCCCTTTTTCTGTAAATACGGGATGGCTTCAACTGCCCATACCTACATAACATTACATTTACAAAAACTATTCAACAATTGTATAAGAATTCTGAATTACAATAATGCTAATATTCGAATACATACCATGAAAGCATGCAGGAATCCATACAATGAATACTTGATCACATCCTTTTTGAACCATTCACTTATATCCCGATTGAACACATGAATGGTGCTTTTATAAGATAAGCTCCCCTATGGAAACTTGTTGAATGCATTCAGATCCTCCACCAAATCAAACCACCACCAATCCAACTGTAAATTCTCCTCACAACCCAACACAACATAAGCCAAAACAACCAACAATCCCAGTTTGTATCGATCAGTTTGATCCTTAATGCGTGCTTGATCAAAACGTCGAGCAGATCATTTCTCTTTGTTGCTGTCTTTTCTTTAAATAAGTTTTAACAATCCGACTAAATTTTCCTTTTTCTTGATCAGCAAAGCCAGCCTCTCCAACATTCAGTCCCGAAACAAGCGTAAACTCTTTTAAACCAAATCTTAGTTGTTTGTCTCCGACAATAAACCAAATTTCGTCCTCCCTTTTAGACTTTGCCACCCTCATCACCAACTGATGAACAAGTTGATTCAATTTCATTTAATGAATTTCAAGTAACTTTCTGAAACAAGAAGATTTAAACAGTTTTTTGGGTTTAGCATCTAACTTTTCAAACACATACTTGGCTTTATCGATCGAACTTATGTTATATATCTCACACTTTTTGGTCCTGTCTTCCGATGTTAGTTCATATTTGAGCTTCATGTTTTACTACGATACAAAAAAACGATTAGATCAAACAAGAAGAATATACAATGACTATTTAATGCAACCCCTTTACCGTTTTATTTCACCCAGAACCTTTCTAATCCAGTTTCACATCAAAAAACTAACAAACAATTCATTATACCACAGATTAAACCAGAGCTACATAGTCCTATTTCCACAACAACATTCACATTCACATTCAAATTCATCATAAACTCCAAATCAAATAACACTTTTCACAATTCAACCCATTTGTCAAATAATCTACATGCATTATCATAAACACACTTAATTCAATATACCACAAATTAATCCAGAGCTACACAGTCCTATTTCCACAACAACATTCACAATAAAATTCATCATAAACTACAAATCAAATAAGCCATTCCACAAATCAGCTCATTTGTCAAATAATGTACCTGCGTTACACTAAACACACTTAAATCGATTAAAGACAACCAATTATTTATTACTTACCAATCAATTCCATGTTGAGATCCTCCTCTAAAAATTTTGTTTCTTGAACCCAAGTCCCCCGATCGAGCTATGGGTCACCCGGAATTGTGGTGTTCTTACACATGGGTTGGGGGTTTTGTTATGGATGAAATTAGGAAGATGATAAATAAATGATCGACCTTGAAACGATAGTTGCAAGAAGATAGCTGCTTCGATTCAAATCGTATGGATTGAGAAGAAGAGCATAAATGCTCTGAAATTGGAGCTAGGTAAACGATTTGAAGAAGAAAGACGAAGACAACAAGGGACGATTTGGGGAAGAATCGGATAACAAGGTTTTGTGTGTTGTGTGTGTATGTTGATAGGAAGAGAAGAGAAGAAGATGGGGAATTTGGCTAAGTGTCGGGTGAAATAGGGGATTTTGAGGCTGATTGAGGGGGGGAGGGGCAATTTGGGAAACACAAGGAAATCAGCCTTTTCCTTTTTTTTAAATAGAGATTTAGTCAAATACTAAATAAGCAATGAGAATTAAAAAAAATAAATATATGAGCAATTCCCCCTAAACTATATTCCTGTATTTTCTCTCTGCTATGCCATTTTAGGCATGAGCTTGGGGACAAGGATGTCTAAACTGTATACCACACTCAGTAAGGTAACTTTTAAAGTTTCTATACTTTCTCCCTCCATTCAGACTGAAGGCACTTAATCTTAGTCCAAAATTGATTTTCAACTAAAGTGTTGAAGTGAACAAAGGTAGATAAGTCATCTGATTTGGATTTGAGCAGGTAAATCCATGTGAACCTGGAGTGATC
Organism: Gentiana macrophylla; assembly: GCA_026214975.1. Classification (NCBI taxonomy): domain Eukaryota; kingdom Viridiplantae; phylum Streptophyta; class Magnoliopsida; order Gentianales; family Gentianaceae; genus Gentiana; species Gentiana macrophylla. Next base: position 79,854,859 of record CM047807.1, on the reverse strand, counting down.
ATCTATAAAATGAATGTAGTAGGTAAAAACAGATACTTACTTGATAGGAGCTGATTCTCACAAGTCAGTGTGAATCAATTCAAGAATTTGATCAGCAAGAGAATCATAACTTGGATAAGGAAAAATATGTCCCTTACCAAACTGGCAAGACTCACAAAAGTTTAAATTATCATTCAAAGACACATTACATTGATTTAACACATAGTTTGGAACAGTCTTAGAGGGATTCCGAAGCCACCTTTGCCAACCTTTGGGTCCCTATCTAGACAAACAAACTTAACATTATTCTTAAAGGACTAACTAAAGGTAACAACTCTTTTGGAATTGGAAGTGGATTTGGAGTGAAGGGAGGTCATTGATTCTTAAAAAAGAGAAGGATATGTCAATCTGTATAGCCCATCAGAAAGATCACCTCTGAGAAGAGTTTTCCATGACTCCCGATCCTTGACAAGACATACAGAAGATTCAAAGAGAATGTTAACAAGATTGTCAAGAACAAGTCTAGGGACACTAATAAGATTTTTCTGGATATTAGGAACATGTAGGAGATTACTAAGATAAAGAGGGACATGATTCGTGTGAATGGTGCTAGAACAATTGTGTTTGATACTGAGTTTTTCATTATTACCTACAATAAGTGCATCATTAGCAAGATAGTCTGAATTGATATGCAAGTTGTTTAGATCATCAGTAGCATGATTAGATGCTCCAATATCCAGATACCATGATCCATCTCCCACAATTTGAGTACTAGCAGTGAAAGCAGATATCTGCTTGGGTGAAGTGTTGGTGGGTGGCACAAAATCATGCTCAAACCTATGCCATTTGACGATGACAAATTATGTCACCTTAAAGATCCGGTCTTTTCCTTATGTTAATGATGAATAGTCAAGAACCCTAATGCCAAGAACAAAGAAGGGGTTTTGCGTATTTGCGGCTGAGTCTAAGTGGAATTCTTAGAGTGCCTACGTATTATGTTATTCTTCCAGGAATCAAGCCTTACGTAGTTCCTGGAATGTCGTATTTATAAGGACAATGCATGACCTAACCCTAATATGAGTCGGTTTGTAGCTATTGTCATATTCACCCTTAATTGGGCTTTACCCCTTGTCCAAGTTATCCTGTGGATATTGGGCCAACGTAGCTGGTGTGGACTCTGTTCTCGATATCGATCTGCCCGACCTGGGATGATCGACTCCTGAAAATCATGTCCTGCACTGCCCGTAGGTCGATAGCCGTGACCTCGAATCCCTAGCCATACTTCAGGCTCGAGGCTCGACATGCGTGCCATGGCTTCCAAGTCGATAGTCCGACTTGTATACCTTGTCTTGCTCATGCGCCTTAGTAAATATTGCATCCAGGAGGTCCTCTCGATGATGATATATCGAGGTTCGTAACCCGGTATCGTCATAAGCCCCCCAGACCTGAGAGAGGCGACTTCCGTTGTCCGAGGTCAGATCTGCCAATTTGAAATCGTCTTCGAGTTGGACTAAATCTTGGGCGGGAAATGTTGTAACCACTTCGTATGCCACCTGTCTCCCCAGCCAATCGTGGCCGTTCACTGTGACGTCAGAGCGCACTATCCTTTCGTCTTCTGCCATAAATGACGTCGTCCTTGATTCTCGCGATATCTAGGGGGTTATAACTGCCGGTAACCCCCCTAATCACGTCTTTTCACTTATCATTTGGCAACCTAAACGCATAAAGAGGGAGAGGAGTCCAGAAGGTGTTTCCCACTGCCATCCATTTCCTTCTTCAACTCCAGAAAACAATTAAGCAACTTTGCCCTCCTGTTGTCTTCTTCTTCCTACCGCATTCGCTCAAATCTGTCCATGTCTAGTAGTACGACAGTCTCCGATAGAATAGAGGGATCTCGTTCCGGTGACCAAACACCACTGTCCGCTCCTTCCGAACAACCTCTGCAACCAAACCTTGAGGAACCCTTGGGTACGGTCAGGGAGCCCAAGAAACTATCCACCAGAATGGATGGAAAGGGTCCTAAGGGGTGCATTTCCTGTCTTACCACGGATGATCTCAACCAACTGCGGCGGAGATATGGGCTTTCTAGCCCTCAACTGGTGGTTCAGCTTCCTTCCGGCCACCATCAGTTTGCCGATGAGCCCCCAGAAGGGTTCTGTACGGTCTATGAGGCCCAGTTGTCGAGTGGGCTAAGGTTCCCTCTATGTCCGGCGGTCCTGGCTGTTCTTCGTCACTACGAGATTGGCGTATCTCAACTGGGCCCAAATGCGATCCGGACTTTGATGGGCTTTTTGATTGCCTGCTGAGTGGCGGGTATTGGTTTTACCGTTCCTTTATTTCGATGGTGGTACAAGATCGCTGCGATGCCGGATAAGATGTGGTACATGTTTCAGAGGCGTACCAATCGCCATGAGTTCGTGTCTCGGGACCTTCATCTCATGGGGTGGAAGCCAGTTTTTCTTTCTCCGACATGGATCGGATAATCCTTATATCGGCTTATGGAGGTCGAGAGACGGAAGGGATGACAAACTGGGTCGTGAGGCCGCACCCAACGAGGCTCTTTCTCTCGAGAGATTCAAGTTTGAAGTGATTACAGAGGACCTGAGTCTCCTCTACAACCTTGCCCGTCTCGAGGAGGCGGGGCCCTTACCCTACATAAGCCTTCCTGCTGTCGATCAAGAAAATTGTAGGAAGCTTTATTATTTTTTTGCTAAGTCTTATTGCTCCTTGAAGTTGTATCTTTACTATTTCTGATACTGACTCCTTTTTCATTTGTGTAGTGGGAAGATTTTCGAGGGTCGCTTTCCCAAAGGCTTCCGCAGTAGCTGCTGTTGTCACTGCGTCTAGGTCGAGGGCCATTCCCCCCGGCGTCACGATGAGACACACATTGTCGACGACTCTCGGACCGAGGAGTCGAAACAACTACCCTTGTCACACAGCCAACTCCGCCTTCCACCTCGAGGGGACTCACCCATGAGCACCGGTCGATACGTGAAGAAGATGAGGTTATCGACTTTACCGTGGGAGGGGGTGAAGAGACTTCCGGCGCGGAGGCAACCCAGTTGCAGAAGAAGAGGTCGGCTCGAGGAGTCGTGAGAGACCAAAAAAAAGGCTAAAAAGCCAAGGTCACCAAACCCTCTCTCGATCTTGCCGCCACACAGTAGGATGTCGGCCGAAGATGTCGAGAAGCTGGACGGCCAGGTCCTGGCCTCTTCCCTCCGAGAACTGGGTCGTGTGGTAAACACTAACTCTTGTCGATTTCTCTCTCTTTTTTTTGTTTTGTATCTCACGAAGCTTAAGCCTTAACTTTTCCTTTTTGGCAGCACTACTTTATGAGTCGAGAGGCTTCTCGACGTATGAACATGCCGTCCGAGACTGAGGAAGAGCTGAAGACACAGATTCGGAGGTTGAACGACAAGATCATTGCGAAGTCGGCTGGGATCGTTGGTCTAGAATCGCAACTCAATGTTTTCAAGAAAGATGCTGATGCTGAGATAAAGAGAGTAAAGGAGGAGCGGGAAGCTGTCGTCGCCGAGCTGAAGAGAGATCTGGCTGCGGCTGAAGGGAGGGAGGCTGCTCTAAGAGAGACTCTCGAGCATGAATTTGCACGGGGAGCGGCCATTGCAAAAGAGAGAGATCAGTTGAAGACCGAACTGGATCAGGTCCCTAGGCAGCTTGAGGAAGTAAGGGTTGCCACAGTGCTCGAGTATCGGAAGTCTGACGAGTTGGGCAGGGATCTCGATGTAATCATGCAGACGGCCATACTTGGAGGATTCACCAAGGCAGTGGACCAAGTAAAGAAGGTCTACCCGGAAGTCGAGATCGACCAGCTTGAAGAGCCTGGCTGTTATGACCCTGACTCGGAGGCGTTGTACGACATGTACTTCGATGAATTTCAGCAGGGTGTATCACTTGCCCAGAAGTATGGTGGTCCTACAACAAGCTCGACTCCCGATAATACGACTTCTGCTGCCATTGTTCCCACGCCGATCCCAGAAGATGCTATTCCGACTCCGACTCACGATGCTTCTATTTAATTATCTTGTTTCTTTCGAACTTTGATATTCTGAACTTTAACTTGCAATTATTTGTAAATTTTATTAACTTTGAGCCGACTTGGGTGAATATTCACTTTATCATGGCTGGTCATTTCGACCTGGCCTTAATTTGTCTTGAAATTTCTGCCCTTTTGTCTCTATTTGTTGTTATTTACTCTCTCATTTGTTACTGTCTTTGGCTTTCTTGCTTGTCGAGCCTTTGGCTCTGTTCGCTTCTGCCTTGTCGATATAAGATTGCCCCCCCCAAGTGTTTTATCAACTTTAGTTCATAATACACTTGGGCTCTATAATACATCCAATTTGGCCATTTCTGATAGGCTTGCTAGATTTTCGAGTTAGTCGATGCCAACTCTCCTTGTGGCACTACTTTGTTCTAATGAGGAGAATTTAAGGCATCGTTAAATGATACTATAATGAGGAGACTTAAATTGTTTTGTTGGTTGATGACCAAATTTTTTTTTCTCCTCATTATTGATTAAAAATCTCCTCATAATATATACAATAAATAAAATCTCCTCATTATAGATATTATTATTATTATTATCCTTATCATTATTATTATTTAACATATTAAAAAAACAAAAAGTAATCAACATCCTACCCAACCCATTCATTACCCATCGTTCCTAACCTAATTTCCCCAAAATAATTGAAATCAGTAAGCTTCTTTCATTGTAGCCGTTCCTCTTGCTCCTCCCCCTGCCATTGTTTTCGTCTCTCCTTGCTCGGCCGGAGACCATCTCATTGAATTTTAAAGAGATGTTACTCTCACCGGCTCCATGGTGCTGCATCATTCCGGCCGGCAATTAAATTTGTTTGAGTTCTTCTTTTCTTTCTTTGTTTGTTTGGTACTTTCCATCTTCTCCACCCATTTATCTTGCTTTTGATACATGGGTAAGAACATTCGAAAGAAAATGTGGTTTTATTCCTTTTCAGATTCTCGATTATATTGCCCTCGTTATTGCTCTCCCAAATTATTAATGGCTGGCTACAAATTGAAATTGAAGTTCCCATTGTCGGAAATTTGTCTTATTCAAATTTTGAATTCTTCTTCCAAAGTTTTATTGAGTGATTCTTTGGTTCGCTCTTGAATCGAATTCGCCACCTGAAAAGTCTCTTGCTTTGTTTGTTTATGCCATTGCTCCCTGCTTTGTTGGTACTTTTCATAATCTAGAGTTTTCTTCGGACACGAAATTGATGTTATCACTTTGTTAGGTTATTGAGTTTGTAATTTTTTTATTTTTATTTTGCTAATAAAATTGTAATATTGACACAAGCACTTGGTCCATGGGAATATCGAGGCTTGTCGAGTCATCTAAAATGTGCTTGGTTGCAAGAAGTAATTACTTAATTTTTGATTGATAAATTTATGAAGTACTACCGGAGTAATGGTTTATGGTGCCTTTGATTTTGATTTGGTCTGAGTTCTCTTGTCTTGGGCCTTTAGAAGAACTTTTCGCCATTGCTTAGTGCTTCTGATCCTGTTGCTTTGAATCACTTTACTAGCTAGTGTCGAAAATAGTCTTAGTAGTAGGAAGACTTGTGTTTGTTTTGAATTTTATTGCATCATAAAGCATTAAGCTTAGACAAAGTTCTTGTCGACTTGCAAAGAGAGAGTTATGTCTTTCGTTGACTGGATTTGAGAGTTTAGTGATATGGTTCGAGAATTTTTGGTCCAAATTTTTAAAATTTTCTTCGGAGTTGGCATAGTGATAGTGGCCTAATTTATGAGCTTCGTACGGTTTGTGGCTTATTCTTTTTTGGAGAATATTTCTTTGGTGATATTTTGCCTATCAAATTCCCTTGTAGTAATCTTGATAATTATTCTCTTATCAAGTTATCTTGGTGATGTTGATTTTGAAGTGTTTTTTGTGGATATACCGTGATAAACTAAATGAAAGCTTCAATATCTTCCTTGTGCAGCCTTCCCCAACTACCTTTGAGGAGGTCTTTCGATGCATATTTGATTACATAGATAGGCTTTTTTTGTAATGGTTGCCCGAAAAACTGCTATACATGGCTTAAGAAAATATGTGCTGCAAGTTTTGCCCTTAATGGGGAGAAATGGTCTTTTAATGAGGAGATGTATTATTAATGTTTCATGATTTAATGAGAGCAAATGGTCTTTTAATGAGGAGTTATGTTGCGGTTGAATCTTTATTTAATGAGGAGTAAATGACCCGTCGTCACCTTGCATGTATGATATAATTAATGATTCGACAATTAATGAGGAGAATTCTCCTAATTAAAGACCGAATTTCTAGTAGTGCCGGTCTACATTTGCCCGCTTAGTAGGGTTAGACTTCCGACTTGGACGCTTGGCCCGACCATGCGAATCCGTCCCCTTAGCACGTTAGCTTTTGACTTGGACATTTGACCCGTAGTCTTCTTTTTTGCCTTCGCATTGTATGCTTATGGCGTTGTCGGGAGTTCCGACTTTCGGATTGCTCCATTCTTTGTCGATTGTAACCCGTGTCCTTTTGGACTTAGAATATTATTAAAAAAAACTTAGTAGAACGGTAGAAAAAGAAATCATCATTTATTATAATCAAGATAGAACTGTCCCATGGACTGATTACAAATCTTATAAAACAAGTGGAAACAAACTGATCGACTAAGGCTTAGGCGTAAAATTTCCTCAAATTATTCGCGTTCCATTGTCAGAGCTCGTAGTTCCGTCTCGCTCGACCTAGTTGATATGAACCTTTAGGGTGGACTTTTAGAATCGACACGGGCCTTCGTGATTCGGGGTGAGTGCCCGATCTTCTCTTGTCGACTTGCTTCGTTCCTCCTCAAAACTAGATCTCCGACCTTGAAATATCTGTGTTTTACTCTCGCGTTGTAATATTGAGAGATCTTCTGCTTGTACCTTGCCACTCTGGCTGAGGCCATTTCTCTCCGCTCCTCGAGATTATCCTTCTCCTTTCGGATGTCGGGGTCATTCGTCTCAATATTATATGCTAAAACTCGAGGGGAAGGAACGCCGATCTCCGCAGGGATAACTGCCTCGCACCCATATGCTAGGGAGAAAGGTGTTTCACCCGTTGATGAGTTTGGAGCTGTCCTGTATGACCACAGGATGCTCGGGAGTTGCAACGCTTGATCTCGATCCTTGACTTCTAGCCTTTTTTTCAATCCGAGTTTAATCTGTCGATTTGTCTGTTCGACATGACCATTTGCTTGGGGGTGAGCCACTGAAGTGAAGTGCTGGTCGATATGATGCTCGGCTAACCACTCTCTAACTCATCGGTCTTCGAACTGAGTGCCGTTGTCCGAGATTAAAGCCTTTGGAATACCATACCTGCATAAAATATCGATCCATAGGAATTTCTTGATTGTTGCTGCTTTGATATCGGGTAAAGCTTTGGCTTCTACCCACTTAGTGAAATAATCTACCGCAACTATTACAAACCGATTGTTCCTTGGGGCTCGAGGTAGGGGTCCTACTATATCGACTCCCCACATGTCGAAAGGCCATGCTGACGAGATGACATTCATTTCTTGTGCCTGTTGATGAGAGATGTTATCGTGGATTTGACAAGAATTGCATCTCTGCACTAAATTGTTCACATCTCGTTGCATTGACGGCCAGAAGTATCCCGCGAGCTTGCATTTCCGAGCTAGCATCCTAGCCCCACAGTGATTCCCACAAGCTCCTCTATGGATTTCTTCGAGAAGATACTCTCCCTCTGTCTCAGATGTGCATCTCAACCATGGACTCGTGAATGACTTCCGATAAAGTATGTCGTTGAAGAATGCATATCGAGCCGACTGTAGTCGGACCTTTCTTGACTGTACTTTATCATTGGGTAATAATTTATCCTTTAAGGATAACCGGATCCATCCATGTGGCCTGCTGAGATATCGGCTGGGCCTCTATCTCTTCATAGCTTCTTTCTGTTAGCAATTCTACTAACACTTTTTTACTAGAGACGAAATTCGATGCTAATTTGGACAGAGCTCGGCCCACTTGTTCTGATTCCGAGGTACCTGTTCAATTTGAATCGACTTGAATTTCGGCTTGAGGCCTTGAACTACTGCCAAATACTTCTTCATAGTCTCTTCCTTAGCCTCGTATTCCCCTTTGACATGATTAACGACTAATTGCGAGTCACTGTAAACGTTGAGATTTTCGACCCCCAGCTTCACGGCGAGCTTCAGACCAGTGATAATTGCTTCATACTCTGTGTTTAGGGTCAAATTGTATGATTTTTAGATATATATTTTATATCAATTTCCCCCATATTCTTATGATTTTCATAGAAATCGAGCTTTATATTGAAATATTGAGCAAGTTGTGTTTTCAATAGTTAAATTGCAAAACGTAACGAATTATGTGCTTAAATTGTGATTTTATATTATTTTGGAATTATGTTACGCTTTGGTATGTTTTTCTTACATTGTAGATACACATTGGTTATGGAAAAGATGATCTTAAAGAGAGAAATTCGAAGTTGGAGAGAATCAATCAAGTTTATGGAAGAATAAAATAGATAAGGAAAGAAATCAAGTTGATTGATCCAGCTGAACTGGCGTCCACTATCTTGAACCGGCGTCCAAGAAGAGCAACTGAGATCAAGATGTTGAGAGTTTACGTGAACGAGTGTTTGCATGCACAAACTAGCGTTTACACATGCATGGACGGGCGCCCATCACGTTAAACGTCGCCCAAGAGGATTAAAAGGAAGGGATAAATGTGGAATTATCCTTACTAGGGTTTTAGTTTTATTCCTTAAAAGAAAAGGATAATTATTAAGTCTTAAGTCGGTTTAAAGCGGCATCTATATAAGCAAGCATGCGAACAATGAGCATCATAACCACAGAGACCGAAGCGACCCGCAGAATCAAGCCGGCGGACTCGGTCGACCGAGTGCTCTGCTCGGTCGACCGAGCCACTTTTTTTTTTTTTATTTTGTTTTTCATCTTTTTATGGCGAGGATGAGCTAAGCCGTCTGAACGAGCATGTGAAACTGTTTCAAAGAACGAACTCAATTTCAAGTCTTGGATGTTTTGTAAGTTTAAATTAAAGTTGCTTTCTTTTCTATGTTTATTTGTTATCTTGCAATTTCAATCGAGAGATGTCTTTGCATGTTGATGTTTGCCGTATGGCGAGAGTCGGTGTAAACTTGATCACCATAGAGAAGATTAGAGCTTTAACCTTTTAACGAGAGTTGTTAGGTTAGGAGTCTAGGTTCATCATGAATCACAACTTTAGTTAATTCGTTACAAAGTTATCTTAGAAAGAGATTGAGGGATATTATCATCACCGGAAAAGATGAGATTTTGTATGCGTTTATTTTATCAAGTTGTACTTGTTCTACCTTCATGTTTTATGCCGCATGTTAATAGAACTTAGAAATACGAGAGTTGATAAGTTCATTAGATTACCGTGAAGGAGAGTAGCAATAATTATTCCAACAAACGAGAGTTGAGGGATAATGTTGTTAGATTAGGGTTTTTAAATCCGTATCTTTGCTTCTTATAGATGTTAGTTAAACCGAGTGGTAACCTAATTAATTGCGTGATAAATCGAGAGAGAAACGATCTTTAGATAAGATTTAAATCCAAGGAAACTTGTGAATAAATGTTTGTACTTCTTATCACTTTCGGTGAGGTGATGGTTGCGGGAATTGGTGGATCATTGCTTGTTCGTTTTAATTATTTTCGTTTGTTTTATTTTTGTTTTGGTTTTATTAGTTAAGTTCGCAACGATTTTCCCTGGCTTTGGACTGACAATCCTCTGTCCAGTTTATCTTTTCGTTTTGTTATTTTAGGTTTAGAAATAAGTAGTGACAACTTTAGAATAATTAATTAAACTAGATTCAACATCCCGATTCCCTGTGGATCGACCCTGTACTTACCCTACTTTACTAGCAACTACCCGGTATTCGGCCGGTTAGGAGGTAGTTTTGCATGGTAGTATAGGTTTTATAAATTTTCTTTTGTTTTAATGATGCAAAATCTCTCCAACAAAAGTGGCGCCGTTGCCGGGGAATAGGTGTCATGTTGAATCTGATCTTGTTATTTCTCGATTTTGTTACGTTTATTTTTCGTTTTAATAAAAGTAGCGTTTACCAAATCGAGAGTTTTTATTTTGCCGTGTTTCGATGACCATAAGGTTAAGAATGTGCAAAAGTTTTTTACTCGATTTGTTTAAACATGAAGTATGTGTTTATGTGTTTTCTGATCTAACCTCTTTGTGCTTTAATTGAAAGTGGCTGATGTGATCTGTGTTAATATGTGTTTTAAGTTTTTAGGGTTTGTCTGCGTTTTCTGCTCTCTTGTGTATTCGTTGTATGGACGGCGTTCGAGTAAGTGAACGCCCGCCCGATCCTAACATGCGAGTAAACGAGCGTCTGGTTTGTTGGGACGCCGTCCGTTCAAAACGTATCGGCCGTTTCGTTTTCAAGAACCAAACGGACGTCCATATATCTAAACGCCCGTCCGGCCTGCATAAGTTTTAAACGTCCGTTTGAATTAGTGAACGCCAGTCCATGTTCCAGATTTCTTCTCAATTTGATTTTTAATGCTTTATTTGATATGGATACTTTAATTTGAGCTTCTGTGGCTAATTGTTTTTACGTAGATGATCTGAACTTGCATGTTTACATCTTTCCATCTACCGATCCATGTTAAATAACTGATTAATTTTTATATGCATGATTCATCTATGCAAGTTATAGTCACTGTCGGTTCTCGTACGCTATAACTGGTCTTATTGTTATTTAGTAGCTAATGTCGGTTTCCGTATGCTACATACCGCTGTGATGAATCTTTTAAGCTTTGAGACTTATGTGCTTCCTTGTTATTTTTGTAACTCATATGGGTAGCTACTGTCGGTTTTCGTAATGCTACGTCTTTGGCCGTATGAGTTATATCTGCTTAGTATAGCTAACTGTTGGTTTTCCATAATGCTATCACTTTCAACGAGTCTTAAGGCGCGTCTACACTGCATGTAATGAACAGCACTGTCGGTTATCGTAACCTGTCATTATTTGGTAGACGTTTATTATATACATGTCATGTTGCTAATGAGTGGGCTAGTTTTCTTTCTTTTATTTTCTTTTATTTTTGCATATCATTTAGATGCATATCATTTAGTTGCATGTCATCTAGTTGCATTGTTTTTCTATTTTTCTTTTATTTTTCTTGAGTGTAGTTAACTGTCGGTTTCCGTAATACTACCTCGTTTTTATTTTAGTTTCTGCATAGGCCGTAGTCACTGTAGAGTTGTCAGGGGTCAACTTGCTCAGCCTGAGCCTGTCAGAATTTATTTTTTTTATTTATTTTATTTTTAGGATTGCATATCATGTAGATTGCATTGTAGTATATTTTCATATAGTTGCACCTAGCCTACGACTTTGTAGTATTTCATGTATAGTATTCAATCTTTAGTTGAGCTTAAGTTGAAAAATCTCTATGATCCTTTTCTTCATGTGCTTTATATATGTAATCTTTTTCTTTTCCCGAAGACTCTTTTGCACTAATCAAGTCTGCAGGATACTTTCTATAGCTATTGTGCACTTTAAAGATGTATTCAGTTGTCCTGTGATGCTCCACAGTCTACTGAGCTATGCAGCAATTTTGGTTTTTACCGATTTTTCCGGAATTGCCAAAGATCCAATCGACTAAGTTCTCTAATTTATTATTTCGTATAACTTGAGGACAAGTTGCAATCTAAGTGTGGGGAAAGGATAGATGATTTATGTGTCTACTTTCGTTTGCTCATATTTTTAGTATTTCTATGAAAAGTGCTTAATTTTCATATTTTTTTGTTATATCCCGAGTAGACAAAGGCATATCTTTGCTTGAGTTTATATCATTTTTTCTATATTCTGTATATTTAGCAATTTTAGTTGTTTCACCCGACACTCTTTTTCACATGCCATAGTAAATGATGAGCTAAATGTTGAAAGCCTACCCCATTTTAGTTGGAGATTTTTTATGATTATAGCATGTTTCTTTGCTTATGTACAATTCTTGAAAAGTTTAGTAGTTTGTATTCTAGGATTAAAGTATGACATACTGTGAATATCTGTAAGTTTGAATGTGATAAGTGAAACGTGATTAAGTCTTTGCAATAGTAATAAATTGTTTACTTGAGGTGTTATGCTCAGTGGTATGTGCTACTAGAAAATAATCTTTTCCACTGCCAGCCAGAAATCTCTAAGTAAACATAATTGTAATTGTGTGTGTCGGAAGCTGGTTTATGATTTGGGTGAGGTAGGGTATACCACGTATGTCCTATTCCACTATGATGACCAAAAGCTCACGACGGTCGGTTTATAGTTTGCCTTATGATTGGAGTAAGGTAGGGATTATCTTGAAATGTCCTATTCTCGCTATGAGGCAAAAGCTTATTACGATGTGTGTTAGAAAAGTGTGAAAAAGTGAAAATATTGAAATATATTATTATGAATAAGTAAGGACTTAGTTATCGTTAATCTTATACCCAGTATAAAGCGAAGAAGGATATGTTGTAGGGATTATCCTCTGAGTGCATGCCGTAAATGTTTTAGATATTCTCTACTATTTTTTTTGGGATATGTATGTTTTGTAAAGTGCTGTTATAATTTTTGAATATTTCTAACTTAAATGGGAAACCGGGCTAGTTTTGGTTTGAATAACTTTCAAATTGTGGAACTTAGTGGAAGTTTATTATGGCTATGCACACACTACACGGGTGAACTTCTAAGTTATTGAATATACTTCATATTTGTATGGATGTTTATTTGTCTCGAGCTTGACTTTGTTTTGTTTTGCTCGGGACGAGCAAAAGTTTAAGTGTGGGGGTGTTGTTTAGGGTCAAATTGTATGATTTTTAGATATATATTTTATATCAATTTCCCCCATATTCTTATGATTTTCATAGAAATCGAGCTTTATATTGAAATATTGAGCAAGTGGTGTTTTCAATAGTTAAATTGCAAAACGTAACGAATTATGTGCTTAAATTGTGATTTTATATTATTTTGGAATTATGTTACGCTTTGGTATGTTTTTCTTACATCGTAGATACACATTGGTTATGGAAAAGATGATCTTAAAGAGAGAAATTCGAAGTTGGAGAGAATCAATCAAGTTTATGGAAGAATAAAAGAGATAAGGAAAGAAATCAAGTTGATTGATCCAGCTGAACTGGCGTCCACTATCTTGAACCGGCGTCCAAGAAGAGCAACTGAGATCAAGATGTTGAGAGTTTACGTGAACGAGTGTTTGCATGCACAAACTAGCGTTTACATGCATGGACGGGCGCCCATCACGTTAAACGTCGTCAAGAGGATTAAAAGGAAGGGATAAATGTGGAATTATCCTTACTAGGGTTTTAGTTTTTATTCCTTAAAAGAAAAGGATAATTATTAAGTCTTAAGTCGGTTTAAACAAAGATCTATATAAGCAAGCATGCGAGCGATGAGCATCATAACCCTAGAGACCGAAGCGCCGCCACGCTAATCAAGAAGCCGGACTTTCGGTCGGTCGCCGAGCCACTTTTATTTTTTTTTATTTTGTTTTTCATCTGCATTTTCGCAATCGAGGATGAGCTAAGCCGTCTGAGCGAGCATGTGAAACTGTTTCAAACAACGAACTCAATTTCAAGTCTTGGATGTTTTGTAAGTTTAAATTAAAGTTGCTTTCTTTTCTATGTTTATTTGTTATCTTGCAATTTCAATCGAGAGATGTCTTTGCATGTTGATGTTTGCCGTATGACGAGAGTCGGTGTAAACTTGATCACCATAGAAGATTAGAGCTTTAACCTTTTAACGAGAGTTGTTAGGTTAGGAGTCTAGGTTCATCATGGATCACAACTTTAGTTAATTCGTTACAAAGTTATCTTAGAAAGAGATTGAGGGATATTATCATCACCGGAAAAGATGAGATTTTGTATGCGTTTATTTTATCAAATTGTACTTGTTCTACCTTCATGTTTTATGCCGCATGTTAATAGAACTTAGAAATACGAGAGTTGATAAGTTCATTAGATTACCGTGAAGGAGAGTAGCAATAATTATTCCAACAAACGAGAGTTGAGGGATAATGTTGTTAGATTAGGGTTTTTAAATCCGTATCTTTGCTTCTTATAGATGTTAGTTAAACCGAGAGGTAACCTAATTAATTGCGTGATAAATCGAGAGAGGAAACGCATCTTTAGATAAGATTTAAATCCAAGGAAACTTGTGAATAAATGTTTGTACTTCTTATCACTTTCGGTGAGGTGATGGTTATGGAATTGGTGGATCATTGCTTGTTCATTTTAATTATTTTCGTTTGTTTTATTTTTGTTTTGGTTTTATTAGTTAAGTTCGCAACGATTTTCCCTGGCTTTGGACTGACAATCCTCTGTCCAGTTTATCTTTTCGTTTTGTTATTTTAGGTTTAGAAATAAGTAGTGACAACTTTAGAATAATTAATTAAACTAGATTCAACATCCCGATTCCCTGTGGATCGACCCTGTACTTACCCTACTTTACTAGCAACTACCCGGTATTCGGCCGGTTAGGAGGTAGTTTTGCATGGTAGTATAGGTTATATAAATTTTCTTTTGTTTTAATGATGCAAAATATCTCCAACACTCTGCCTCATTATTAGTTGCCTTAAAATCGAATCGGAGAGCGTATGGAAACTCCTCCCCCTTCGGGCTGACTAATAGGAGGCATGCGCCTGCTCCTTCTTTGCTCGAGGTTCCATCGGCATGGATCATCCATCGTTCTTCCTGGCTTTGCTTTTCTTGTTCAAGTTGCACTGATATACCTTCGGCTAAGAAGTCTGCTAAAGCTTGAGCCTTGATCGCGGTTCGCGGCACAAACTCGATGTCATATTGAGCCATCTCGATTACCCACTTCGCGAGTCGACCAGACGTGTCGGGCTTCGCTAGAATTTGCTTGAGTGGTTGGTCGGTAACTACCACTGTAGGATGGGCTTGAAAGTATGGCCTAAGCTTTCTCGACGCGTGTACCAACGATAGTGCGAGTTTCTCGCTGGCGAGTATCGGGCTTCGGGGCCATGCAGAGCTTTAGTTACAAAGTATATAGGCATCTGGCCCTTTTCCCCCTCTCGGACCAAGACCGAACTCACTGCCTCCTCGCAGACCGATAAATAAACCAACTACCTTTCCCCCTCTCGAGGAGAAGTGAGAGTAGGTAGTTCTTATAGACATGCTTTTAATTCTTCGAAGGCTGTCTGACATTCGTTGTCCCAGTGGAAAGGACTGGGCTTTCGGAGAATTTTAAAGAACGGTAGTGCACGCTGGGCTGACCAAGATAGGAATCTATTCAGTGCTGCCATCCGACCTGTAAGTCTCTGAACCTCTTTCGTATTTCGAGGTGCCGGCATGTTCTTTATTGTGTCGATCTTGTCGGGGTTAGCTCGAATCCCGTCTCTCGATACCATGTACCCTAGAAATTTGCATGTTCTCACCCCGAAGGTGCACTTTTTTGGATTAAGCTTCATTTCAGTATCTCTTAACACCTCAAATACTTCTCTGGCGTCTACCAAAAATTGCTTCACCGATCGGCTTTTGACTGCCCTTTGGTATGTAGCTCCAGCATTCTTTAGTCCGAATGGCATGGTAACATAACAGAAGGTGCCGAACTCTGTAATGAACGCGGTCTTCTCCGCATCCCGAGGGTCCATAAGAATCTGATGGTATCCCTTGTATGCATCGAGAAACGCGAATACCTTAAAACCGATGGTCGAATCAACTAACCTGTCGATCTTAGGCAGCGGTTAGGAATCTTTGGGGCATGCCTTATTCAGATCCGTGAAACCTACACACATGCGCCAGCTGCTATCTGGTTTCTTTACCAACACGGGATTAGAAAGCCATTCTGGATAAAGTACCTATTTCACTATATTTGCCGACAGTAACTTCCCGACTTCGGACTCGATGGCTTCCAATCGATCTGGCGCGAAGTTTTGCTTCTTCTGTTTGACTGGATTTCTGGCCTGGTCAATCTCGAGTTTATGGATGGCGATGTCTGTCGGTAGACCTGGCACGTCGGACGCCTTACATGCGAAAACGTCCTTGAACTCTTTCAGCAAATCGATCAATAACTGCTTTTCCTGAGGCGGGATCCAGACCCTGACTTGGACACTCTGATCGTATTCCTCTTCCCACAAGCTGACATTTTCAACTGCCTCACTCGAGGCCCAACACTTCTCTTCCTCTTCTTCCGGAATAAGTTCCTCGACGAGGACTTGTTGTACCGCCATCTTACCGTTCATCACTATCGAATTACAGCTTCTGGCGATTTCAATATCCCCTTTTACCTCATGGGAACCATTTCGAGTCGGGAATTTCATGCTGTTATGGATCATCGAAATTATAGCTCGTAACTCGAAAAGGGCTGGTCTACCCAAAATGACATTATAAGCGGAGGGAGCTTTAACGACCACGTAGTTTAATTCTAGCGTCCTCCCTCTCTCTCCATCACCTACTGTCGTGAGTAGCTTTATGGAACCCATGGGATGGACTGCCTGACTTGTGAAACCGAATAATGGAGAGGCTACGGGCACTAAGTCTTTCTCTTTGAGCTTCATACCTTGGAAAGCCAAGTAGTATAAGATATTCACAGCGCTGCCATTATCGACGCATACCCTCGATACTCTGGTGCGACTTATAACCGCTTCAATCACTAACCCCTCACTATGACTTGTCGACCTAGGGACGTCGTCCTTAGGGCCATACCCGACTTCCGTGGTTAATCTCGACTGCTTGCGTGGCCTCGAGCTATCGTCTGGTTCTCGACTGGCTCACTCTTTCTCGCTCTCCCCCGGCCCAAATATCATATTCACGTAATTATTTGGGCGATTATCATCATAGCGGTCCCGACCATAGTAGTCCCTATCGTTATCAGGAGATCGGTCTCTTCTTCTCTGATTCTCTCGACTTTGACCTCTATCCTGGTCAGGATTTTTTCTTTTGAAATCACGTTGCCCCTTGGGCTCAGTGTAACGCGACCTGTCAACGACCTCATCCAACTTCCCCTCTTGGATGCGAGCTTCGATGTCTTTCTTCAAGTCGAAACATTCCTCTGTCGAATGGCCTGTATCCTCATGGAATTCACAGTACTTTGTTGACCTTCGTTTTTCTCGAGGTTTTTTGATCGGAGGTGGCCTCTTGGCTATGTTCTTGGAGACTATGATTGATAAAACCTCCGTACGTGACCGGTTGAGAGGAGTAAAATCTTTATCCTTTCTACCCCCCTTTTTCTTTGACCGGCCCGAGACAGGTGCCTCGATGCGATCCCAAACAGATGTTTTTCTCTCTACATCTTGCTGTCGAGACTGGTTCTTATTTGCTCCTCGACCATCTTTCCTCGAGTTGTCCATCCACTCGGCCTGGGTGTGCCTACGCACTGCCTCCTCACCTTGACAAAATCGATGGACGACATTCACACATTCATCCATGTTTCGGGGGAGGTTTCTGCTTAACTTCTCATATAGCTTTGTGTTGCGCAGTCTTCCTACAAATGAAGTGATCAAGACTCGATCCTGTGGATCCTTGACCTGCATGGCCTCAAGGTTAAACCTTTTCAGATAATCTAACACCGACTCATCCCTATGCTGCCTCACATTTGTGAGGTGCGTCTCGCTCAACTGAAACTTTTTGTTGACGATGAAGGCGTCTCTGAATTTTCGGGCGAGCATGGTGAAGCTGGAGATGGATCCGGGTTTCAACTTGGTAAACCACTCTCTTGCTCGACCTACGAGTAGAGTCTCGAATGCCCGGCATCGCTTCTCGTCTGGTGCACAATCTAGCCTCATCTGGGATAGATACCTGTGAAGATGGTCCTCCGGGTCGGTGGTACCATCGTACGGGTCTATCTTAGGAATCTTAAATCCATTGGGTTTAGGATAATCTTCGATCTCCTTGGTGAATGGAGACTCTAACCACAACAAACCCTGGGTCTTCCCTAGGATTACGTCTAACTCCTGCCTAACGCTATCTTCATCGATGCGTATGTGCTTCTGTTGGATTTCTCGCTTCCTCCTTTCGGTGTAAGAACTTGAGAAGCGCGATCTCTTCGAACTGAGTTGGCTTAGGCTTATTGACGGCAATATTCAGACCGCCTTCCGCCTGGCGCTGCTGTTGCTGAAGTTTCTGTCGTGTAAATGCTCCCGCCATTATTTTTCTCAGACCATTGTGATCTGTCGCCGCCAACTGATCCACCATGGCCTGATACTATGGGGCAAGGCCCTGAGCTTGCTGTGGTGGATTTTCCTGAGTTTGCTTTGGTGGATTTTCTTGGACGGTCTCTAAGGCTGGATCTTTATTTCCCTAAGGCTCCATACCTGCCTGCTCACTTATCTGCGGATTCTGTGGATCTACGTTTTTGGAGGTGGTTTTTCTGGCAGTTTTGTCTTTTGGAGGCATGATGATCTTGACGTATTCAACAAAAGAAGACCCTCCTTCTAGCGCCAATGATGATGACAAATTATGTCACCTTAAAGATCTGGTCTTTTTCTTATGTTAATGATGAATAGTCAAGAACCCTAATGCCAAGAACAAAGAAGGGGTTTTCCGTATTTGCGGCTGAGTCTAAGTGGAATTCTTAGAGTGTCTACGTATCCTGTTATTCTTCCAGGAATCAAGCCTTACGTAGTTCCTGGAACGTCGTATTTATAAGGACAATGCATGACCTAACCCTAATATGAGTCGGTTTGTAGCTATTGTCATATTCACCCTTAATTGGGCTTTACCCCTTGTCCAAGTTATCCTGTGGATATTGGGCCAACGTAGCTGATGTGGACTCTGTTCTCGATATCGATCTGCCCGACCTGGGATGATCGACTCACAAACTCACGCCCTGTGATCGCCCGTGAGGTCGATAGTCGTGACCTCGAATCCCTAGCCATACTTCAGGCTCGAGGCTCGACATGCGTGCCATGGCTTCCAAGTCGATAGTCCGACTTGTATGCCTTGACTGGCTCATGCGCCTTAGTAAATATTGCATCCATAAGGTCCTCTCGATGATGATATATCGAGGTTCGTAACCCGGTATCGTCACCATTAAGAGGCAACCAATAAGAACACAATTAGGTTGTTTCATTCATGGCACATTAATCTCTTACCGCCGGGACTTAATACCTTCTCGTTGACATTTTTCATGATGTGAATATGCAACTACCCGTCTGTGTGTATATATATATATACAATACCCTATTAATCATATATGAAATTAATCATATACAATAAGGGTTTATATCATATTCCCAACAACTATTATGCTTTGATTTGATTAATTATTGAACCAATAGGGCAAGGGCATTGATACGGCTACTTCCTCAAATCACTCGAAAAGTTACATAACAAAACATCTGCCGTTGATTTCGATGTGTTTTTATTTTTATTTATTTTTTCAATGCAAAGGACTAGTGGGTAGGATCACTTTCTCTAACTTTTCTGTAGTTAGAGAGCAACTGAATTTCTCAATCCTACATAATATAATATAATACTCATTAAAATATAGGTATCTTAGAGTTAGAGTTGTCTATCACTAGATTCCTTATTATCATATATATATATATATATATATATATATATATATATATATATATATATATATATATATATATATATTCTAGGCCCGATTTGGCTCGAGCGAGCGAGTGTTGTCCGCATGAGTTTATGGCTAAACCTAGAAAGAAACACTGAAAGGAAGTGAAAAGGATATTTAGGTACCTTAGGGGTACATATGATACTGGACTCATTTATGTAGGTGGTACTCAATGTTTTGACACAGGGTACTGTGACTCTTATTATGCTACCGATGTGGACAGCAAGAGGTCCATGACTGGGTATGCGTTTACTTTGGGTGGTTCTATGGTAAGTGGGAAGGCAACTTTATAGGGTACAGTGACATTATCTACTACTGAAGTAGAGTAGATGGCACAGACAGAAGCGGCAAAGGAAGAAATCTGGTTAAAGGGGCTAGTCAATGATATAAGTTTGCATCAAGATCAAGCCAGGGTGTATTGTGACAGTCTCGGTGCAATATGTTTGGCTATGGATCAGGTTCATCATGAACGAACCATGCATATTGATGTTAGGAAACATTTTCTGAGGAATAAGAGAAGGGTCAAAGTGGGAAAGATCAGCACTGATATCAATCCTGCTAATATGTTCATTAAACCAGTTCTAAGAGGCAAGTTTCAGTTGTGTCTGGACTTGCTGAATATCCAAAGCTGTTAATCTGAATCTGGGAATACTCATCTGAATGCAAGGGTCCGCTGAGGTATTCAAATCTGAAGACAAAGAGGATTTCTGGCACTTGGTTGGGTATCTGGTCAGTTTTCATGAAGTTGAAGTCAAGGTGGAGATTTGTAATGGTGACTTAAACTATGATGTTGAATCTGTGTGGAAACTATGGTCTAGTCAGCAGTGCATGAAGCATCTGCTGAATCTGGTGTTCAGATGGGACATCAGTAGGGTTGATCAACATGCTGAGTCATGATTCTGCTGAGTTGGTTCTCGGTGTTACTTGGGTAACACGTCTGCATGGTTTTCCGGTTTGGATAAGGTTACTTTTGGGGTATTTCAGTCATTATCTGTTTTGGCTATTTAGTTGGTCTGGGTTTAATTTCCAAGGCTATAAATACCTTCTGTATCTGTTGTAACTTGTAACTTTCTCGTGATAATAAAATATACTCGTTTGTCCGTGGAGTAGTCGGCACATTGCCGGAAACCTTGTTAAATCTGTGTTCCTCTTGTTTCTGTGTTTGCTTACTTGTTAATTGTTTATCTTTACTCACAATCACCATTACTTCCTGATCGATCCGTCATAACATATATATATGTTAATTGTTTATATATATATATACATATACATATACGGGAAACGAAAGATTTTCATTAATTACCTAGAAGTCAAACAGGGGAGTACAACGATCTAGCCACCTCCTCGACACGTTTCAGAGAAACAATCCAAGAGGGAAACACTCTGGTCTAATTAGCCGGAGTAACAAGTATTTTAGCAAAGGAAGCTACATGATGGAAGATAATGTTCAGTTTTCTATTTACAAAAGAAAGTTTACATAAACTAAAAGAAGTAAGCACCAACTCAATATCCATGATGATGGATATATATATATATATATATATATATATATATATATATATATATATATATATATATATATATATATATATATATACATTACAACAAAACTTGTTTTTTGGGACGACATTTTATCGTCCCTTTAAAACCATTGTCGTCCCAGAAAAGGTTTAAAATGACGACAAGTCGTTCCTATAAAGTTGTCCCTTCTGCATTGTCTCATTAAATAACTGACTCTTTTAAAGGGACGAAAAAATCGTCCCGTTAAATGTATGCTGACGTGACACAAACTTTTTAAAGAAATTTCAACGTCTGACATGACTATTTCATTTTACTTAAAATTTTTATTATGAGGAAAATTTATTTTTTTATAAAAATTTATAAAAGAATTTATAAAATTTATTTTTTTAAAAAAAAATTTAATAATAAAATTCAATACGAAAAAACAATTTTTTTAGAAATATTTGTTGGAACGACTTTGTCGTTCTTTCCAAGATATTTGGGAAAAAAGTTATTTTTTTATAAAATATTTGTTGGGACGATATGTCGTCCCTTTAAACAGAGAAAATATCCAGAAATGCATGTATAGGGACGACATGTCGTCCCCTTAAATGTTTTCTATTTTAATTTTTTCTTTTGCATGGCCTCCCATGCTATTTACATCAAACCAATCATGTTTTTCCGAAATCCATAACAGAAGCTCACAAAATAGAAATGTATGGGGATTCATAACAAAACGAAATACAGAAGCTTAGTGAAATTTTTTTACGCAAAATACAAAGTTGTGCACTGTTTCCAAAAGTAACAATAGTCTCCTCTAGAATGTCTACGTATCATCGTCAAGATCGTCTTCAGAATCGTCTTCATCTTCATCGGAAGACTCTGAGCTAACCTCTATTTGCATATTGGGTTCCTTATCCTTAAGATTTGTGCGCAAAAAATTGAGAAGAGCCCCTTGTTTTTTGTTTCTCTTGTTCTATTTTTTGGGTAATTTCACCAATCGATCATGAGACTTTCTAAGCTGTTCAATCTGCATATTGCATTCTTGGTGGTAAGAAGATGATGATGATGAAGACTGAGATGATTGTGATGAATTGGATACGGAAGTTTGCGTTGGGCCAAGGCCAATCAAATAATCTCGCCTAGTTCCTAAGGCGCTCCGAAGATTGTCTCCTCTTCTTCAAAAGTCATCGGTCGACCTGGTGCAATCATTGCACGCCATTCCTCCAGCTTCCTCTAAACACAACATATATCGTTGGCAATTAAGATAAGGAAAAGGAAAATGTGAACGTATTGAATTGAAATATATACAACGTATATCACTTACGTAAGCAGCCTCCACATCACTGTTGAGACGAGCCGTGATGACGGTCAAATTCTACCCGTAAAAGTCATCAACGTTGACCTTAAATCGAGATTAATAATATGTATTTTATATTAAATCACATGTTTATATGTATTATTTAATGTTTTGTGATTTATAAAATATAATTTGGTATTTATCCATTTTTTATTGGTATTTATCTGTTTTTATTTATAAATCGGTATTTATCCGTTTTTATTATATTTATCCGTTTTATTTAAATATGATTTATTTTGGGATAAATATCTATTTTGCAGATTTGGATAATTATGGAGGATAAATACAAATGGAAGAATTAAATCTCAAGATAAATCAAAGGAAATTCAAGATAAATATCGGATTAGCACGAAAAGATCGGATAAGCATGACAAAATACTCCAAGAGTGGCGCCAACATGAAGGACACGCATTTTAGGGGGGGCGCACCTTATTTTGAGATCGGCCGAGAGTTATCTCTTATTTGTTTTGATATTTTGAAGTATATCTCTTAATTAGCTTGAACCCTTATAAATAAAGGCATAACATACACGCCACACACACAATACACCTCAGACACATTTCTCAGTTTATAATAAAATCATCAGTTTTTCTTAGAGCAGTTTTTTACAAGTTCTGCAGTTATGTAAGTTCTTGTATTTATTTGTTCTTAGTTCTTTGTAATTAAGCCCCCAATTATTATTTATCGTTTGAGGTTGTTCGTTCTTCACCGAACGATGTAGATTTAAGGATACGATATGAGGCAGTGGGGATTCCTTGTCGATGAGGATCCACACGCCCAGATCTGTTATCCGGTGACCTATAGATGACTTTGGTATGATCGACAATCGTGTTTTTAGTAGATCTATATAATTGATTTATGAGTCTCTATTTTATCCGTTACGTATGTAGAAACGCTAAGATTTAGGTTTTCGCCGCGTCAATCTAGCCACGTCTTTATGTTGTGATTGTCCACCTAGAATTTCTTATCTTAGTAGGTATGGCTACGGCTACGTTGCTCGTCTGTTTTAATTAACGTATGATTAGGAAATACCAATATAAGGCTCCTAGGTCGGCTCATGAATTGATCTTCCGGGACATTCAGCGAGATCTAGATCTGTTCTGTATTTGGGAATTGTGCACACCTAGTTATACGTAAATCGTAGATTAACATGAGACCGTCCAGGTAATTGTTAATAGGACAGAGACTGATGCGATCACTTAGGAAGTACGCCTGAACAAAGGAATGTTGCCTAGGTGAGGAATACGGTTAATATCGGCATCCCTAGTTTTGTAAGCGTGCGAGTCATATGAGATGGAGGCCGTAAAAGCGATGTCACGTGATGTAGCATAGTGATCTGGATGGCCTACCCGGAGCTAGATCTAGTTTAGGGGATGACTCCCGTAGCCAATATAAAAGAAATACGAATCGGATTAATAGTTGTCGAGTCTAGCTTAATTATATAGAATCTCTAGATCCTAACGATAACATGATAATTGGGGAGGTTGATTACGTTGTGTTGTGTCGAGTCGTGTCCTTTACCTTTTCTTGTCTTTTGTTGGTCGTAGACCGCCTTTGCGTTCTTGATATGAATAATTAATTGTTTGTATATAAATGACCCACAATTGGTTCCCTGTGGAATCGACCTTGATTCGCTATAGCTATACTACGATGGGCCTAGTCCTCTTGCTAGTATTGGTTTATGGTGGTCAAGTATTTTATTATCACTTGATCTACGTCATCAAGCCGTCATCATTCTTATGCTTGCTTGCCCATACATGGATAGGATCATGCCCCAAAGGATATTCACTCAGACTCAGATTATCCTTGAAAAAACAAAAGTAATAGTTTTGAAAATTCAAAAAAATGAAGTGATAGGGATTTTTTTCCTAATACTTACCCTCTTAACCTTTCCCATCGAACTACGGCCATAGACGTTCGTCCTTGGCGGCCAACATATTTACTCCCGGCGCGATTCTTCTTATTCTGATCAGATCTTTTCCGCAAAAAAATGGTAATTTTGTATTATATATAAGCAGTAACAAGTAATAATAATCGATTCTACGTCACACATGTAATAGAATACAAGCTTTACCTTAAAAGCTTGACTACTAACATAGCGGAGATACGCTTCCCATTGTTGTTGTGAACCCACATCCTTGGGTCGGGGACAAGGCCCTGGAAATCCCTTGTTGTTGTGTTCATCTACCTCATCCCTTAGTCTAGTCTTCCATTTTCTGAATAAAGAACCGGCGCTTTTCAGCACGGCATCACGGTGAATAGGCTCAAGGGGTTCGAACGATGCCTGAAAACACAAGAAATGAAATGATTGGTATCTAAATTAATATAATGAAACTTACAATTTGAAAGTCTTAACAATTTGATTAGCTAAGTACCCGAAGTTCTTGCCAAATTAATTCTTTATGTCGGCCTTCCACCTTTCGCCATTGTGGGATGCAATAGGGAACATGGGACCTCACGAATTTTCCTGTCTCGGACTCAAAATCATTCGCGTAATTTCCCAAAACCTTCTGAACTTTGGGAAATCTAGGATCCCATATAAGAGGAATCAAGCCCCCTAACTTGTTTTTGAGGGCTTGGACGGTGAAACCTTTTGCAGGTCAACGTTCACCCTGCTTCTTTTTTGGGGGAGGAGATTGTGGTATCCATTCCTCACTCACATTATCTGCTATATTATCTGTAGTATCGGTGTCAATGTTAGTTCAATGAAATAAGAATAATCATACTAGACAAAAAAATGGAAGTTAATTAATTATCGTCCTCGTATTGGCCCGGTTGCCTAAATGGATGCTCTTGCGGTGGTTGAGAACCACCTGCCGATCCCGTGCAATCCATTCACCTATATGATCAAGTATTTGAATATAATAAAAAAATTATATAAAGAACACATATATGTTGATGTGGTATAAGTAAAGCACTACTATTATATAATTTTTAAATTCAAGTATATTTGAATGAAATTACTAAAAGAATATTAGATTTATAGCATCATTCGTTATCACTTGCATAGTTTGGTGGGATCGAGTCTTATATGTCATCATTTACACAGTTATTATCATCATCGCAATCCATTGAAGCATAATCGTCATTATCATCCTTTTCATTTTGATCTAGATCGTTTTCATCGTTTTGATCTGTTGAAGCGTGATCGTTTTGATCAACATGTGTTTCTACATCATTTTCACTCATGTATAACGGTTCCATCGGTGGCAGTTCAACAACAAGTTGGAAATTCCCGTGGGTTGTTTCATCGATTACCAAATCATCAACAACCACATCAGCATTAATATTTGGTGCGTCTACGATATGACGGTGTTGAAAATGATCAAAAGCTTTCCATTCACATCCCTTATATAAATCAACAATGTAGAACACTTGTTCTGCTTGTGAAGCAAGAATGAATGGCTCCTCTTCGTACCAGGTGTTTGTAGTAAGTATACTTTTTCTATTCTTATATACACGGACACCCTTATTAGCCGGACTAGTATCGAACCATGCACATTTGAAAAGAACAACAGTGTTATCATTTGGATAGCTTACGACATATATGTCTTCTAAGACTCCATACCATGTAGCGCCTTTGGTCCCTTTGACAGCAACCCCACTGTTTTGAGTTGTGCGTTTGCGATCCCGGTTTTGTGCATTGAATCTGACACCGTTCATCACACAACTCTGATAGGATTCGACCGTTGAAAAAGTTCCGGTGGAAAGTGCTAACAATTGGTCTTTCAAGTCTGATGGGTTCTGTTTACTCATAACAATCATCTGCATAATGTACCATACATAAGTATTTATATAACGCTCATAAAAGTGCACAATAAGTGTATCAAGCTTTATTTTGTACCTTCGAATTAAACCATTCAGGAAATTCTTGATGGTGCATTTTGTCCAGGTTCTGTTTCGTGCAATAACTTGACATTTTTGTACGATGTTCACTGCTCAATGTGTAGAAGACTAGTCAGCTTTAATGGAATTATAAAAAACAAAAGAATTATGTTTGGATTTCTCACATACATGAGGTATTCATCGATCTCATGGCACTTTTACAAGACATTCCACTGAACCTTCTCTCTCAAAGTAGTATTGAATGTCAAGCATTTCATCGATCCCATTGATCGAAAAGGAGTGTTGAATACTGATATACGGTTCTTGATTGTATATTTGTTCTCAGCCCAGTTCCTTTCGGGCCTATTGAACATGTCTCATTTCCCGAAAAATACAACGATTAAAACATCAAGGTCTCGTTAGCTACGTATGCCTCTACGATGGATCCTTCCGGCCTGGCCCGATTTCTAATATCCCTCTTTAACTTACCTAAAAATGTTCAATCGGATACATCCATCTCAAATGAACAGGTCCACCCCTAATCGCTTCTTCAAGAAAGTGCATTATCCCATGTATCAAAATATCAAAGAATGCCGGTGGGAATATCGTTTCTAGTTTACACAATATTTCCAAAACCTTCTCTTTTGCATTCTCTAAATCACTAACCCTCAACGTGCGCGCACAAATCAATCTGAAAAAATCGCTTAATCAATGATAGTATCAGAAATTTGTTTTTTCAAGAATTTCCGTAGACCAACGATAGTATCAGAAATCTGGAGTATGATATGAAAATCATCAGATTTTAGCCCGCTAAATTTGTCTTTATCAATCAAATTCTTTCGTAGGTTTCCTGCAAAACCATCGGGAAACCGAACATTTGTTAAGAAATCGTAGAATTTTGTCCGATCTTCTGGTGCCAATGTGAACAAAGCACGCGGTTTTAAGGTCTTATTGCCTTGTTTAATCACATTCTATTCCTTTCTCACTTTCATATTTTCTAGATCCTTACGTGCCTTGATAGTATCTTTGGTCTTACCATCAATATTCAATACCGTAGACAATAAGCTATCACACACCTTCTTGTCAATGTGCATAACATCTAGATTGTACTTGAGTTTTTTCAGAATCTAATAAGGCAATCTATTTAGTATGGTGTCTTTCGTCCAACTCAAAGAAGATTTTGGACGCTTATTACTTTTACCACCGTACTCTTTGTGTTTCCCCGGCAAACATTCGGGTAGGTTACTAATTTGTTGAAGAATTTCCTCCGAGGTTTTCTCAACTGGAGGGATTAATGTTTCGATTTTACCGTTAAACCCCTTATTCTTTCGTATCGGGTTGTCCGCCCGCAGCCATCTACGATGTCCGACATATCCAGTCTTACTCTCTAACCGTAACGAAGGTGTTTCATCGTTGCAAGTTAGACATGCTTTATATCCTTGACCAGTCCAACCTGAGAGATAACTACGAGCGGGAAAATCGTTCACCGTAAACATAACTGCAACTCACATTCTGAAGGTAGTATTTGTAGCAACATCAAGCACAACTACTCCTTGTGACCACAATTCTTCCAACTCATCAATCAATGGCCTCAAATAAACGTCCAAGTCCTTGCATGGGGAGTTTGGGCCTGGGATAAGTAAACACATGTGTTTATAAAGTTCATTGTTGCAAACCCATGGTGCTGGATTCAACACTTGTGTTAGAACAGGACACATGCTGTATGTTTGACTCGTATTACCAAACGGGCAAAAACTATCTGTAGCCAGAATGACACGTACATTTTAGGTTCGATAGCGAAGTCAAGGTGTTGCTCGTCGAATTCTTTCCATTCTTTACCATCGGTTGGATGCCTAATGACATCCTCATCCGTAGAACACCCCGTCTTATGCCATGTCATTGCCTGAGCTGTGTGACGGGAAGCATACAAACATCTCAAATGATGCTTTAACGGAAAATAACGTAGCACTTTATGAGCTTCCTTTTTTCCTTTAGACTCCATATAACGGCTCGTTTTGCACACTAGACATGATTGTAAGTCAGCATTCTCCTTATAGTAAATGCAACAGTCATACATGCTGCTAGGAGTAATAGCACCGATCGAGACACTCGATCTTTGCACAACGGAAGCTTATGCGATTTACGATATGAGATATAACTAATTAATCCTACGAGAAGGTTAGTAGATTTACCCATACCGGAGAAAGATGATAAAATCGACCAAGGGAGAAGCCGTAGTCTTCCGGATGGTATCTCCTAGCAACGACTAGTGGACGTCGATCCTCGCCGTAGAACCTCCTCGAATATGCACAAGAAAAATCCAAGATTTTTCTCCTATTAATGACTAAGGCAAGAAACTAATTTTTCTTCCTTTTAATTTATTTTTGGCGCAAATTGTGAATGTGAATTGTGTTTGGAGGAACTCTCTTGATATCGGAAAATAACTAGTCAAAAGAGTTATCGTTTTCACACCACAAAAACCTATTGCCATAAGGAAAAGATATTTTTGCTACAAAATAAGAGATAATTCCCAAAAAAATCAATCTCTTATTTTTCTATTAATTATCCAACAAATAGATAATTAATTAATCACACATATAAGATAATCTAGGAAAATTTCTTCTCCTAACTTATCCATAATATATGGCGCCATTTTCATCATTTATTTTAATAGAAAATGTCTTTTCTATTTTACATATTATTTACCAAATAAATAATATTTCATATTCATTAAATAGACCAACTATTTAATTTATTCTCGAGGTTCCATAAAACAAGAAAACACTCGCGTGTTAGGAGACAAAACGGAGACCATGGACCTATAATCGGTAGCTACAAAAAATTGAATTAAATATTCATCGAACAGAATATTTCTACTCAACTCATTAATTCCAGAATTACACCACCATAAATCCGAAACTGAACTCTATCGATTATAGATATAACTTATTCTCAAAACGTCGAGTCGAGTCAATAAGTGTCCATTGATATAATCATTTCGTATAAACTAACCCTCCAAAGACTATCCGTACTGAAGTAGGATTATTTCCGTAAACCTTATTCACTACATCTTTTCCTTATTTACCATTAAGCTACTAGTGATCAATTAGTTCATAACCAATACGAACTCCCGGGATTGATCAGTTTCTAGGATTAACAAATAAGGGGAATGTCTTTCTGCTTCACGCAGGAAGGAATGGATTCCATATCTGTGAGACACACACTTCTCACTCATTCCAGAATAGTGCCAACGTGAAAGTGATTCGGACCGCGCCTCTTAGCGATCCTTAACGAACACATCAAACCCTATCCTGAAACAAGTAAGAGTCGGTAACCACTTCAGGATTAAGGTTAATCCATATATGATCATCTTGTGATTTAATAAGATTTCTCAATCACGGAATTATATGAGAAACTCAGATTAAATAGGTCCAGTCCTATATGACTCTCATCATATATAAATGCCCCACTTAGACAACCAATGTCGACGGTCCGGATAAGACAGTCACGCCATAAAGTGTTCTGGACGCATTAATGGTGGTTTAATCAATAGGCCCCATACTTTGATTAACTTCACCACGGACTTACATTTCAAGTGTATCACCATAAACTTAATCCTCATGTGTGACACACACTAAGTTATATGGTTACATATGATACGGCTTGGGGTTTTCAGTAGTGTATTACTTACAGGCATGAAGCAAGAAATAAGATGAGAATAAATCTGTTATTTATTAATTCTAAAAACAATTACATAAATTGTCTTTCAGGCTCTACTTCCAACAATCTCCCACTTGCCCATAAAGACAAGCAATAATTGTCTATCGGGCACACTATATCTAACAATCTCCCACTTGTCTGTAAAGACAAGCAATGATTGATTTTAGAGCACCACACCCTTATTCTTTCTATCCACAACATTCTCCCACTTGGTCTAAAGCAGATGAGACACATCTCCCAAATTCATACCCGGCAAGCGCTTATCAGTGACATTAGATGCCACGCTACTTGGTTAAACTGATCAGCAGGTTGTCAGTTTCGAGGCAATCTTAAGGACCGAAATGTCGCCTCTTTGCACGATCTGTCTGACCAGGTGGTACTTACTTTCAATATGCTTTGACCTCTTGTGACTGCGAAGATCATTTGCATGAGCTACATCTCAACTGTTTTCACAGTAAAAAAGGTATCGGCTCATCAAGACCTGGAATCACTTCCCAACAAAGAACTTCTCAAGCCTCACTACCTCTTTTGCTGCTCCAAAAGCTGCTATGTATTCGACTAACAGAGTCAAACTGGCAGTGCTGGATTGCTCCAGAGTATTGCTCCATCATAATGAGTAAACACTGAGTCTGAGATCGATTCACGATCATCCTTAATCTGACAAAAAAATAGAATCAGTGTAGTCAATGACACTCAGGTTCGGACCCGAATGCATAAGCATATGATTCCTCGTTCTCTAAAGATACTTGAGGATGCACTATACTGCTTTCAACGTCCAAATCCAAGACTCGACTTTTCTTGACTTTTAATAACCTGACTTTCTCTATCCAACAGAGAATTAATCCTATTTTCTATATATCCGAAGATTGAGAGATTATTCCGTGAGGGTTTGGGTAGGAAACCTCTCGTTGAATATTGCATGCACAGAAATGCATTATCATCTTAACCAATAAGATGCATGGGATATTGCCAACAACTTGTTCTCATGAATTCGACCGAATCAAATTCTAAGAATATAGTCCACTTCTCTGATTCAGAGAATCTTTGCTTGTCAGTTTCTGAATTCAGATAACACACCCATGTTGTTTCTAACTGTTGCAGTTATATCTTTTATTAACACTAACGTCTACTATACCAATATTGATTCCCCAGTCTACACAAGACTCATCAATATTCTGGTCAAGCCCACACATTTCAGAACATGTGAATTTTAATGACCTGAAGGTTTACTTTAATCCATTAATGGATATAAGCATAGGCAGTCAATCAGCCAAAGGATTTAAGCTAAAACCCTTCTGTTCCGAATGAATTCAACCTCCATTGTACGGCAAGAAAGTTTCAGGGCATCACCCCTGTTAGTCTTTCTGCTTTTCATGGAGTCAAACAAGGCTGAATGGTGAGAGAGTTCATGGCATCACCCCTGGTTAACTCTCTGCTTCTCAGGGAATTACCCCTAGACCACTTGGCTTTGCCTTGAAAGTAAAACTTTCTCATTCATTTGACTCTTTTCCATGTAGATCCAATTACTCCCACTGGGCCTAAGACACTCAGGTGGTTCTACAAGAGTATGAACAGAACTGGAGTACCAAAACTCCATATACTGGTTTATGGATTTAAACCAACCTCATATTGTCAGAATCCTATGCAGTCTTCCCTAAAAGACCATAGGTTATCAATCACCCCAGTAGACTGTAAAGTCTGCATGATCACAGCGGGTCAATGGTTAAACCATACTCCCACTACATTTGGGTGGATTGATATTCTGATATGGTTTAGTAGTATTTATCAGCGTAATCCCCAACAACCAATGTTGGATGTGGTCTGATTAAATCAGATAGTAATTCCTTGAGTAACAGTACTTTAAGGTCCAAGGTTGTTATTTAAACATTCTTTTTAGAAAGGATGTAACAGTGTAACCGTCACTATCCGATCTTAAGAATCTTATAACCAACCTTTTCTCATTGCATTAAGATATTTCACGAACAGTCAACATCTAAAAGTGTATACAAAATTTACATTCCTACCTTCAAGCACCAAGTGCACAATGCCTCTATTTACGGAAGTGGAGTAAATGTCATTCACTCTTTATCCAGAAATTCATAAGCACCTTCTAGGTAGACTTCTCGGTATTACATAATAATGTATACCGTTATTTTGTAATCCATGTCTTAATTGAGTTAAGCAGTGTAATGTAGCATATCAATAACTATACAAGACAATACATGGTTTATCCTTTCAGTGAATTCGTTTCACCTTAGGTAGGCCAAGTATCAGTGCCAAAACTATCCTATAGCCTATGTCTGAGCAAAGAATACTCGTTTCTCTGGTAATATCAAAGATTCCTCCAAAATATTTAGATAAACTAATCGTCGTTTCGAGTAGCTATCAGAAAAATTGTCCAGTACTCAAAAGCTCCCACTAGCTTGTATCTTTCATAAGACCCAGAAGGTCAATATGAACAAGTAGTGATACTTCTTCAACTCTATTACCTTTTCCTAATTGAAAGGTAACTTAGTCATTTTTCCTTTGAGATAGTGTTCTTAGACTGGGAGATAGGAATCACCCTTAGCCAGTCTTCAGATCTTATCTCTTGGATATATGCACTAATTAATAGATGCCGAAGAATCGTTCATCTAAATACGATAACCATTTGTCTTAATAGTTTATGATGTGTTACATATACCTTTTCAATATTATTTAGTGGTTTTGACTTTATCAGGGAAAAGTCCGAGTCTCGGAATAGTATACAAACGTTATATTCACTTTCTTTATGGCAACTCTTTTTATCGATGTGAAAGTGAATCCATTTGTTTCAACGAATCTGAAATGAGAAATTATATTTCTTTGATATTCAAGGATTAAAATCCGAAATTTATTTCCTTATATCACTCCCACTATCTTAGCCAAAATAACTGCCCGTTGTCTACTCTTCATCATGAATGCCCAGCTACATTGTTCTAGCAAAAGAACTTTAGCTTCTGAGTCAAATTACTCGGTTAAGAAAGTCTCTAAGGATTCATAGGTTAGTCATTCGAAATCACTTTCCTTATCCTTTACTTTCTTTGATTAATATTTCGGTTTAGCCTTCAACTTATTTAGTTTAGATGACTTATACTTGTAGACATTTACCTTCCCATTCTTGGCTTTATTTAAAGGAAATGACCTTGAACTAGCAGTTTATAAGAGTAGACACAACTCGTAAACTGTGAGATGTCTGGTGAGGTCGATACCAAATAATTCTCGTCATCTTTGAACTAATTTTGGTTTGTCTCTCGCTCAGCACGAGTGACAACAGTGACATCTTTTCAATGTCACTTAAGTTTGTAGACTCAAGAGGAATATCCTCTTCCGAAAATATTAATTTGCATTCTCGATTTATGAGTTCAACGTTCTTGTTACTTTTCCACTTTTACGAATTCATAATCAGTCAATTTATCATGTTTAGCAGTTTAGATACCATGAGATAATAGGCAGTTGTAGAAAATAAATAATGACAGAATTATAAATCAAATCATACACTACAACATATAATAATTTTAGGAATAATAAACGTGATGTCATGCATGCAGTTTATCCTACCATTCCAAGGATTTAATCTCACACCTACAGTGCCACCGTAGGGTAGGTCAAAGAGGTGACGATTAAATTGAGACAATCTCTCTCAACAATTAAACCAATTGAGAATCAAACATCTCCGTTTAGTTGTTGATTGCCTTCCTTTTTCAGCCAAGATATTTCCAAAAATATCCTTGTGAGTGTGACCTACTGTTTCAGATTTTTACGTACGCCGAGTATGCCGCCACAGGGTAGGTCAGTGACTCGACGAGTACTCAAAATCCTATCATTTCGGAGACCAAGCCGATATCAAAGCGGCACGGCGTCACCATTCTCTCACGTGCTTGTGTCAACAGTAGAGGCCGTGGGGTCGGCTGTCACCTTTTCCGCTCCCACTCGTTATTTTGAAAATTAGGTAGTTTTATTAGGATTTTAAGAATTTTTTAATCATCCGAAAAACAATAAATCATGAATATTTAAATTAATCCTCCCACTAGTTCATCGGTTTCAAATACCGTCTAACTAGTGTCACTTATTCACGACTTTCCAATTTCTCGGATTTTTAAATTCTTTGTGCAGACACTACACAATTTAAAAATCAACATGAATTTTATAACCCTAATACATTAGGACTTTATGAATTTTTCTAATAATTCAAAAAAATAAATCACAAAATTAAAAGCTCCCACTAGTTTATCGGTTCCAAATACCGTCTAACTAGCGACACCTTATTCATGATTTTCAAATTTTTTGAATATTTAGAAAATCTCTTGTGTAGACACTACACAACAAAAATTCACCAATGAATTTTATAGTCCTAATATTTCACGATAAAAGTTCTGGGATTTTTGAATTTTTCGAATAAATCGAAAAACAATAAATCAAGAAAAGCAACCACCAACTTATCGGTTTCAAACCATGGCTGAGCTTTAACCGAGTTCACCGAATGGTGTCGGGATCGGCTAAGCCGACCCGTCCTCTTCGTTGGTTCACGTACGACTGTTGGATGAATCGGGCTAAGGTTGCCCCATTGAGCCTCAGCTCGCCGGATAGTTTGACCTTGCCGGACCCCCGACGCTAACGTCGCACTTCGACGGACAAGTCGAGCCGAGCCGAAGCCCTGTTGATCGCCTGAACCAATTTTCGAACCTTTTGCTCAGTTGGTGTCCAACTTCTCCGGATTTTCCAATTTTTTATTATCAAATTTCAAATTTTATGTAGACACTACATAACCTAAACTCCGTAGGATTTATTATCCCAAAAAAAGTTTATCATGTGAATTTTATATCTGGATAAAATTTCATTCGTTTTAATTAATTTAATTAATTACCTAAATTAATTACGTTTGATAAATGTCTAATTAATGTCACGATTAATATCTACATGTATACATATGCTAGGAGTGAAATTCATGAATATGATGCATGTCATGACATTGTTATATCACATAAATAATCATACAAAAAAATAAATGCGAAAAATAAATCACTGAGATGAACCGTTGGTACCCGTATGTAACCTATTTAATCAATGAAAAAACAAAAAAAAATAATAGTCTTCGTATACACCATCTTGGTCTTGGATAATTGGAAGACTTTTGATCCTATTTCATGTACAGCCGCCTTTTTTCTTTTTTAAGTCACATACAGCGCCTTGCACATTTATTCATATTGACGATGTCATGTCATGATGACATCATCATACAAATTTATTCATATTGGCAACAGCAGCAGAACGTCCAACAGCAACAGCAGACGCAGCATCCAAAAAAAAATAAAAACATCCTATATCCAAAATAATTTGGATCCAAAAAGAATACAAGTTTTCCAGAAAAATAAATACAACAATTTTCTATACCCGGAAAAACTAAGCATAAATGAATCTAATTCAGTAATGCAGTGCATCAACCTCAATCCATCTCGTCAACCGAATCATTCAATCGTATATATATATAAAAAATTATATAAAAGATGCAATCTTATATGCAATTCCACTCCTAAATTAATTAAGTGTTATTTGTTTATAATGACGTGTTTTAGGACTTAATTAGGCATTAGGACATTCAAAAAAGATCATTAGTTATAAGGACACATTTTATTCAGATTTCCTAAATTACCCTTCTTCTAACATACACAAGACCCACCTTTCGGCTTCCGCAAATTCACTCAGGAAGAAGAAAACACACAGAGTGAAAATGCCGTGCCTTAACCTGTCAACGAACGTCAGCCTCGAGGCGTCAACACCTCCTCTTTCCTCGCTGAGGCTACTCCGATTGTTGCCAAGCTCACCGGGAAGCCTGCTGCTGTATATTTCTCCGGCTACACAGTTCTTATTTATTTTCGCTTTACATTTGACAGATTTGTCCTTTTATTTATGCAATTATTCTCTTGAATTACGAGTAGCTTTTCGGGTTTCATTTGTCGTTGTTTTATTAGCTGTAGTGATTTGGTGTTATTGCTGCGAGATTTTGCTGCTCGTCTTTTTCGGAAATTACCGGTCATTTAGGTATGGTGTCTTGAAGTTGTTTCTTGCTTTTCATAGACGATTAGCATGTTTTATTTATTTATTTTGGTTTAGGATACTGCTAAGTAACTATACCTTGAAAAAGATTCAGAATGATGGAAATTAGTATACATAACTAGCTCTTTAACTGTTTGATTTGAAAGTGTAGTTACCCCTGCTGGTATGAATGGTTTCATGGATTGTGATTTTTTGATTGAGCTTAGTAATGGCTTATACTAACTAATTAGTCCTTTAGTTAGTTGCAATTAGGTGCATAAAGGCAGTGAGCACACAATGCTTGTCTCTGTTCCTGTTAGCTTATGCAACTGTTACTTAATGGGGAGGTTGGGTAGTAAGAGAAGAAGCCACAGAGTTGGCAAAGCACAGGGATGATGTATTTGAGCATTTCATGATAATTTTGATTTATGCTTTTAGATTATGAACCTACTTATCATTTCGACTTTTTGATTTTGCTACAGAGGACAAGTCAGGGAGAAGGACAAGGTTAAAATCCATAAACATGGTGTTTAATCTTTAAGTAATTGAATTGTAATATTTATTTTGTTTTGGTACTTGTGGAGGATAGCTTGGCTTCATAATCTGGGGTTTAAATGAAGTTTTTGGGTGTTTTTTTGGACTATAAATGCTATTTTGGCTTGTAACTTCTTTTTGGACAAAAGTATAGATTATTCTTGCTGCTGCTGCAGAAGTTGTTGGTGGGTTTGTGTATGACTTCAAATAAAATTGATGGAGTGACATTGATGTCACTCCATTTTTCTTTTTTTCTTAACGTTGTTGCTTATTATATTGTAAGTCTTTGTGTTTAGTTGTCATTTCTTTATTTACTTACTACCTCCGTCCCAAAATAAGTTCATTTAGCTTTTTTGTTTTGTCCTACACTATTTCCGTAGCACACGGTTTTTTCCGGCTAGGATTGCATTGTCACTTCATTACAGAATTTATGCATTGACATTGATGTCACTGCATTTACAATTAGAGAATTGATACAGTGACATTTGATGTCACTGCAAATACTTTTTCATACAAAAAATTGGTAACTTTGTAAAATAAGTGTAGGGTCATTCACATTAGGGTGTAATCGATACGAGTCGAGTCGATACTGCCTAGGCTCGAGCTCGAATCGACTAAAAAAGTTCGGGCTCGATTGAGCCATAAAAAGGCAACATCGAACTCGACTGGCTAAGTACTCGATATAGCTCGACGCGGCTCATAAGCTCGATTTCCCCTGAAAAATCTTCCTAATTTCGGGATAAAAAGTTCAACAAAAATATTGATGTCACTGCATATTTGATTGCCGATGTCACTACATAAATTCTTGATGTCATTCATATATGATTGCCGATGTCACTGCATAAAATGTTGATGTCACTTGATATCTAATTGCTGATGTCACTGCATAAAATGTTGATATCACTGCATAAAATGTTGATATCACTGCATATATGATTGCCGATGTCACTTCATAAAAATATGAATGAAGGTGAAAGATTTATGTTGATCGTAGTTCTATATCTAATGTCTGCTTGATATCATTTCTTCAGTTGTTTAATACACTAGTCATGGAACATCAGCTATTTAGAATAATATGATTCTTTTGTTTACGCAGCTTAGGTGTTTGTATTAATGTCGATTCTTCCCCTGTATGTGATCAACCTATTAAGTTGACTTGAAATTGTGCAAACTTGTTAGAAATGTGCATAGAACGATCAGAGGGTGCTGATTCCTGTCCTTAATATTTGAATGCTTGCAACAACTTATTGAATTGATGCCGAACTGTTCTGTGATTGATTTAGTATTATCTTCCCTTGGTGTCAGGTGTTCGTATTAATTGTCGAATTCCTCCTGGACGTGGGTCAAGCTATTTAACTGCTTTAAAACGTGTATTTTGCATAGAACAGCTACTTATGATGCTGATTCATGTCCTTAAGATTTGAATTCTTGCAACAATGTATTGAATTGATGCTGGAAATGTTTAAATATTATCTTCCCCTGGTGTTAGGTTGTTTCATTAACATGTGAAAACTATGGATCAGGTTGTCTTTTTTAAATTAGACATTGAAAATTGATGTAACTGCATATGTCGCTGCATATACAATTTACAAAGTTTTTGATTTTGCAATATAGGTGTTGATATCACTTTATAAAATGTTGGTATTATTGTGTGTCACTGCATAAGGTGTCATTTCATATGAAAAGTGATGGTGGTGAATTTTTGGCGTGGATCTAGGCTGTGATTTCATAATAAAAAAAACTCCATTCTGACTTGTAAGTTGTCCGTCTTACACTTTTCACTTTTAGAGCATTTTTGGGGCCACTAACGAAGCTTTTACTTCTTCAACTAGGTTGTTGTTATGAAAAAGATGAAGTTTATTATTAATTTATTATTATTATTTTTTTTGCATTTCTCTGAGTAATGAATGCTAGTGAAAAGATACTGTACGCATGTAAGGTATTTGTTTGTTTGTCTCTTTCACGAACAAAGAGTATTTAAAGTTTAATAAGCTGATTCTTTCATTTGGGGTTTGCATAATTCTTGGAATTTTTACAGAATATACTTTTCAGCTTTATTGTTGCAAGCTCTTTTTGGTTTTCAAACACTTGATTCTTGATTTTTGTAGAAGGGCTTCTGTTATATTTGTAATCTCATTTTGATGATTTCAAAAATCAATAATTCAGTTTTGGGTGTCAGCTCATAAAATGTTGATGTCACTGTATAAATTGTTGATAGCATTCATATATGATTGCTGATGTCACTGCATAAAATGTTGATGTCACTGCATAAATTGTTGATGTCGCGCATATATGATTGCCGATGTCACTGCAGAAAATGTTTATATCACTGCATAAATGATTGCCGATGTCACTGCATAAAAATATGAATTAAGGTGAAAGATTTATATTG
This sequence comes from Gentiana macrophylla, assembly GCA_026214975.1. Lineage (NCBI taxonomy): Eukaryota > Viridiplantae > Streptophyta > Magnoliopsida > Gentianales > Gentianaceae > Gentiana > Gentiana macrophylla. Next base: position 79,815,880 of record CM047807.1, on the reverse strand, counting down.
ATCGTAGTTTTATATCAAAAGATATAGCCATTTGAAGTCGATTTTATGAAGAAAAGAAATCGATTTTATGAAATTAAGTCGGAAAAATATCAAATGTCATCACGGTGTTGCTTCATCAAATGTCACTGCATCCCGGTGATCACTGCATCCCGTTGGTCTATGCATCACGGTGTCACTGCATCGGGGGTGGCTACTTCATCGCGGTGTGTCTGCATCGGGGGTGGCCACTGCATCACGGTGTCACTTCATCGCGATGTCTCTGCATATATGATTGCCAATGTCACTACATAAATTGTTGATGTCATTCATATATGATTCCTGATGTCACTGCATAAAATTGTTGATGTCACTACATATCTGATTGCCGATGTCACTGCATAAATTGTTGATGTCACGCATATATGATTGCCGATGTCACTGCATAAAATGTTGATGTCACTGCATATATGATTGCCAATGTCACTGCATATATGATCACGGTGTCATTTCATCGCGGTGTCACTTCATCGCGGTGATCAATGCATCGTGGTGGTCAATGAAAAAAAGAATAAATCAACTTTCACCGTCCAGAAAAAAAAAAAAAAAAAAAAAAAACCGTCCAGGGAGTATAATAAAAAACAAAACAGAACAACAAGTCTGTTTCTGTTCCCAACACAAAAATAAAAATAAAAAATGAAGAAACAATACACATTCGCTTGTCTTGCTGCCTTTTTATTATTTTTTCTTTCATTAAGGGTATTTGGGTCTATCTACCTATTTTTTGTCCTTATAACTAAGTGTTTTTTTTTGGATGTCATTTTTACCTAATTAAGTCCAATATGCGTCCTTTTGAATAATTGTCCCATTAATTAATTATGCTCTTGGTATAGTAAAAATTTAACCCGCCTCCGATACCACATGCTAGGAGTAATAGCACCGATCGAGACACTCGATCTTTGCACAGCGGAAGCTTATGCGATTTACGATATGAGACATAACTAATTAATCCTATGAGAAGGTTTGTAGATTTACCCATACCGTAGAAAGATGATAAAATCGACCAAGTGAGAAGCCGTAGTCTTCCGGATTGTATCTCCTAGCGACGACTGGTGGACGTCGATCCTTGCCGTAGAACCTCCTCGAATATACACAAGAAAAATCCAAGATTTTTCTCCTCTTAATGACTAAGGCAAGAAACTAATTTTTCTTCCATATAATTTATTTGTGGCGCAAATTGTGTGAATTGTGTTTGGAGGAACTCTCTTTATATAGGAAAATAACTAGTCAAGAGAGTTATCATTTTCACACCACAAAAACCTATTCCCATAAGGAAAAGATATTTTTGCTACAAAATAAGAAATAATTGCCAAAAAAATCAATCTCTTATTTTTCCATTAATTATCCAACAAATAGATAATTAAATAATCACACATATGAGATAATCTAGGAAAATTTCTTCTCCTAACTTATCAATAATATATGGTGACATTTTCATCATTTATTTTAATATAAAATGTCTTTTCTATTTAACATATTATTTAGCAAATAAATAATATTGCATATTCATTAAATAGACCAACTATTTAATTATTCTGTGGTTCCATAAAACGAGAAAACACACGCGTGTTTGGAGCCAAAACGGGGACCATGGACCTATAATCGGTAGCTACAATAAATTGAATAAAATATTCATCGAACAGAATATTTCTACTCAACTCATTAATTCCGGAATTACGCCACCATAAATCCAAAACTGAACTCTATCGATTATAGATATAACTTATTCTCAAAACGTCGAGTCGAGTCGATAAGTGTCCATTGATATAATCATTTCATCTAAACTAACCCTCAATAGACTATCCGTACTGAAGTAAGATTATTTCCATAAACCTTCTTCACTACATTTTATACTTATTTACCATTAACCACTAGTGATCAATTAGTTCATAACCAATACGAACTCCCGGGATTGATAAGTTTCTAGGATTAACAAATAAGGGGATTGTCTTTCTGCTTCCCGCAGGAAGGAATGAATTCCATATCTGTGAGACACTGATTGCGGTCAAGTTAAATTATTAACTCGATGCCTAAATAACCACTAGCAAGTGAACTAGGTTCAATCGCAGTATAGCTAGATAGAGTCGAGGTCGATCCCACAGAGAATCAATTTGTGGATCCTGACTTAAATGGTCAACCTATTTATTTCGTTTGACAAAGACGGTCTACGACCAACATAGAATACGAGAAAAGAAAGACACACTCAAACATATAAACAAATAACATGTAAACAAATAACGTAATCAACTGCCCAATTATAACCGTAATCATTTGGATCTAGACAATTTATATAACAACAAGACTCACCAACTATTAATCCGTTCATATCTATGTATATTGGCTATGGTAGTCATCCCCTAAAACTTGATGTAGCACCGGTAGGTAACTAGATCACTGTGGTATTGTTACGTGACTTCGCCTTTTGGTGCCTCCATCTCATATAACTCACACGCTTACGACTCTAAGGATGCCGATATTAACCGTACACCTCATCCAGGCAACATTCCTATGGTTAGGCGTACTTCCTAAACGATCACTCAAACTCTCGTCCAACCAACAATTACCAAGTTATAGTCTCATGCTAGTTTACGATCTACGTATAACAAGGTGCACGCAATTCCCTAATATAAACCTACCTAGATAACGCTGAACGTCCGAAGATCAATTCATGAGCCTACCTAAGAGTTTTATATCGGTATTTCCTTCTTACACGTTTTAATTAAATTAAGCGAGTGACGTAGCCATAGCCATATCTACTGAGATAACAGATTCAATTAAGCTAACCTAATCATTAAGACGTGACTGATTAACGGATGAAACAGGTTCGGAAGTTCTCGGTCGACCGAGTGACACCTCTCGGTCACCCGAGTGTTTAACTCCCCAGATTACATCCCCGAATATATTTCTCAGCGTTTCTCATACGAATCGGATTATATAGTGAATCATCAGGACATCATATAAATTAATCTAAATGCACGTAAATTAAACACGCAGATCCATCCATAGATATTAGGTAGAGGACGTAGGGTATGAGATCCTCATAGACAAGATATCATCACTGCCCTAACGTCATAGCCTAGATCTACATCATCTAGATATGAATAACTACTCAAACAATCAAAGCATAATTGAGAAATTGATTACTAAAAGAAAATAAGAAGAAGAACTAGGGCTTACATGATTGCACCCTCAGCTCCTTCTCAAGCCTAATGAATCCTTATTTGCTTATTTGTATATATGAATTGATATTGGTGAATGCATAATAAAAAATACAAAGGACTTGTGTTTATATAGAGCTTCAGCCGACATAGAAAACCGACTTAAATGCCGACACTACTGAACCCTAACCGCCTCAAACAATGTGCCGAACTTCTTCTGGACTACAGGCCCACTCGGTCAACCGAATGCATAGGCTCGGTCGACCGAGCCTTATATGCTTCTGGGCTTTCTTCTTCTTTTATGCCTTGGGCTTTCTGAACTTGTCTGCGATCATTAAAGCTTCTCCGAAGTCCATCCTTGTGCTCCAAAATAAGTTACTACAAATAATACATGAAATACAGTCTGTAACATCAAATAATATAATAAAACCTCCTAATACATAATAACGAATCGTAACTCTCGGCATATGCAAATTAAGCGTATTACGACTTATTATTGCTCTATTATAGCTCCTTTAAACTAGAATCGGGGATAAAGGTCATAGAATAACGTGCACAAAATGACCGTTATCAACTACCCCCCACTTAGCCTTTGATCGTCCCGATAAAAATATCAATAAGTTATTCCCCATAAACTACTTTCTCGTGGTCACAGTATACTGACACAAGAAACTCGAATCAACTCATATCCCTTATGCTCATCAGATATCCATTATCCACTATCATCATGAATCGATGTGTTGTGTGCATGTGCATTGAGTTTTAAATATTCGTAGCAAGATTAGAGCTTATGCAAACTTTGTAGTCTTAACCCACCAACTTCAGTATTCCCACTTCTTAAGCCTTTTAATTGTTGAAGCACTTGAATAATAAGCAAGAGCGTATCTATAGGGTTTTTGGACTTGGAGACCGAGTACTACTCAAAGCCTCTTAAAGAGTTGAATATTCTTTTCATATCTTCATATTTTTCAGATACTATCAATCTCAAGAAGGAAAACTTTTTAGAGCACCCCTCTATCTTAGATCAAAAAATAGCATTGAATATTACCACAAGCGCGAGGCTACTTTGGTAACTTACTACAAGCCCAGTGTTTTAACATTATCAAACACAGGTACGTCTCAAGCTTATTACTCAGCTTTTGTGGCCAGAATTTTTAGGAACACATCAGACGATAAATTTGATACTAGGTAAGCATAACCAATTATCTATGCAATGTACACAAAATAATTTCTCACTTTTTATAATAAGCGTAGTACAACTCGATTCAGTTATCGAATACTTGAATAATAAACAACTACTCGCAACGGACAATATGAATATCGTTAAGTTTACTAATCAATAAATCGCAGAAGTATAAAGTGATCACGTACTCATGAAGTATGGTTTATTTCTTATTAGATATAATTATCAGGAACTCACAAAAGTAAATGTGATTCTAAGTTTAAAAGTTTAATTTTTTTACTCATTTTATTTATTATTTGTTATATGGGAGCATATGGAAACTTATTTAAGCTAAGTGACTTGTACCCCCCACTTAAACCATGCATTGTCCCCAATGTGTAAAAACCGAAATAACAAACTCAAAGAAGGAACTTAGCTCTGGATAAGCGTGGAAGTTGAACAAGTCTTGGGAATCCGGCAAAGTTTAACCGGCACAGGCATTGGCCGCAGAAGAATAATCACTGCAACACACATCTTAAACAAAGCTCGAAACTCGTTACAGGATTAGTCCAAACAGTAATAATCAGAAAAAATGGACCGTAAAAGGGAAAACAATTTCCTTAAACATTTTTAAGTCCATAAATTAATGATTACATTTCAATACATTTCAGCAAGTCCAAAACATCACATGAGTTCGAATTTAGGAAGCAGTGAAACCTGCTCTATATAACACGACACACTAGTAGAATTGAGTCAAAATAAAAACTCGTTAATTATAGGAAATGCAAACACGCAAATAAAAATACTTAATCCCAAAATCCTGGATTGAATGGTGCTAGTTGAAAATTGTTCGGGCCGGCTTCGTCAGCATCATCCTCGGGTTCCCCTTCTTGTTCTTGATTGTGGCCATGAACGATAGGCGGTGCGACAGAACTTAAAGATAGGATAGGCATTGGCCCCACATAGGAATCGCCGCCTAACACAGGCCACTCGGCTCCCTCACAGAATGTAGTGATCAGTGAACCAAAAGGTAAGGTATGCCGAGGCTTGAGAGCATCGTCTGTCATTTCCTTGCGTATCAACGCCCCCACATTCACGGGCCATCCCATGTATAACCAATAAATCAGAGTGGCATGGGTATAGTAGACCGTAGATACATGCTTAGCCGGAAAGATATTAGAACGGATAAGCCGATGAAGGCATTTATCCTCCCATCTCCTGAAATTTGGTTCCGCAAATGTGCGGGCAACCTCCCCTATAGTCCATTCTACCCCAAGATAGGCACCAACATCCTCCAACCAAGCGTCGGACCCGTCAAATGTCGCCATATACTCCGTCCCGTCCTCCGAGATATCCAGACCAAAATAAGCATTAAACGTACCCGGAGAAATTACAATCGGTTGGCCATGAATAGTAACAATATTGGTGTCGGGATGTACGCGTAAATAAGCATAAAATTCCCTTACCCAATTGACGTTGACTCGGCCAAGGGGTGCTACGACATCACGCCATTGATAATGTTCCACCAATTCCAAAAGCTCATCTCCACAATTATCCAAATCCAGTCCTCGAGCTCGATGTACAGAGCCATTAACGAAATGATTAATAAATGAACAATATACCTCCCGGCTCGCGAATTGTGGTACCCCGTTGATTAATGGTATGTTGCCTTCAACAGCCACAAACTGAGCGGCTCTGTGTCTTCTTGGTGGCATCCTGACAGATAAACAGCACAGCAGCGGACGGCGGCAGAAGACAGACTCTCGGTCGACCAAGAGTAATCACTCGGTTGACCGAGTGTGGAGTTTCGACAGGAACGTTTTTCTGGCTCTGTATTCTCCCAGTGACTGAATCGATCGATCAAAAAAATGTTTTGGCAGGATTTTCAAAGTGAGTGAAAATGGTGAAACAGATGAAGATTTTCAAAATATTTCCATTTGATTTCTACAGGGGTTTGGGGAAAAGGTAGATGAAGAATTTGGATAAAGAAAATGGAGAAAAGGATGAAGAAAATGGAGGAGAGAATGAATGGGTTAAATAGAAAAATGGAATTTGAAAGGTGGAATGTGATTGGTGGATAAAAATGGTTGGGGATTGATGAGGTGTAAAGGTGGAATTTGAAAATTTGAATTGAAAGAATAAAGAAATTAGGAAGAGGAAAAGGTGAATGGTTGGGAAGAGGGGAAGGTGAATGGGGATATGTAGAAATTAATGGTGTTGACCATTTAATCTTTTTGACACACCGTAAATTAACTACAACATATAACCATGCCAAAATTATTATTTCACTTTTGCAATTCCTACCGCAAAATTTTTTTCTAACCGACAAGTTGTCTCAAGCACTGATGACGGTCGATTTGTACCCATTATTCTGCAATCTTTACCTTTGATTTTGATGTGAAATAACCTTAAGAGAGTGATAATAAGTCATTAAGTGCCTAATTTAGATATACCCCGTGTTACGATTTATTATTATGCATTTCGGTAATTTACCAAGTATTTGGTATTACAAACTATGTTTTTGTATGATAAATACAGTGAGCATTATGGACGGACTACGGAGAAGGAATTAAAGATCCAGGACAATGCAGAGCCCAGCAGAAGATAGAAGACGGAGCCTATAAGCAGTGAAGGCTCGGTCGACCGAGCCCAGCTATTCGGTCGACCGAGTGGACTTAAAGCCCAGCAGAGTCCAGCATATTACTTAAGTCGGTTAGGGTTTAGGGAATCCGATCCTTAGTCGGTTTCTAAGTCGGTTTTGAGCTCTATATAAACACATTGTCATTAGTATTATGTATTCATTCATACATTGATTCAACCATTCATAAAAGAGCACAACAAATTGAGAGTTTTTTAAGCAAGTTAGAAATTTGCAACAATGTAAGCCCTTAATCTTCATGTTTTATTTTCAAGTAATTAATTCTTCCAATTACGTTCTTATCGTTTGAATTAATTAAACATAGCTAGATGATGTGATTCTCGGCTATGACGTTAGGTGGTGGTGACACCTTGTCAATGAGGATCCCATGACCTACGTCATAATCTAGATTTATTCATGACTCTACTTGATTTAATTAATGTGTATCTATGATAGTTTATATAAGTGATGTATGAATTCTTTGTTTAACTGCTCGTATAAAGAAACACCGAGAGGTTATTTCTAGGATGTAATTAGGGTTGAATTCGTCCGGGTGACCGAGCAAAGTCGTTCGGTCGACCGAGCCCCTTTACTCGGTCGACCGAGCCCTAATTTTGTCAGTTAAGTCTGCCACGTCTTTTGGTGGGTTTAACCTAGTTGAATTTACTTTCTCAGTAGGTATGGCTACGGCTACGTCGCTCGTCAGTTTTTCATTAGCGTATTATTAGGAAATACCAATATAAGACGTCTAGTTCGGCTCATGAACGATCTTTCGGCACTTTCAGCAAGATCTAGATTAGTTTTGTATTAGGGAATTGTCGACACCTAGTCATATGTAAATCGTAGATTAACAAGAAACTAACCAAGTAATTGTTAATAGGACGAGGGCTTGAGCGATCGTTTAGAAGTACTCTAACCATAGGAATGTTGCCTAAGCGAGGTGTACGGTTAATATTGGCATCCTTAGAGTAATGAGCGTGTGAGTTATATGAGATGGAAACCCAAAAGGTGAAGTCACGTAACAATACCACAGTGATCTAGTAATCTAACCGGTGCTAAGTCAAGTTAAGGGGATGACTCCCGTAGACAATTAAGTATGAATACAGCCAGATTGACAGTTAATGAGTTAAGTTATTTTATATAAGTTGTCTTGGTCCGAAAGATAACGTTGGTAATTGGAAGGTTAATTACGTTTGTGTTTTGTAAGTTTGAGTTTGTTTATCTTATTTTGTCTTTTATGTTGGTCTTAGACTGTTGTCCAATAACGAATTAGGTGAGTTAATTATTTAAACCTAGGGTCCACTTTTTGATTCCCTGAGGGATCGACCTTGATTCACCATCGCTATGCTATGATGTACCTAGTGCTATTGCTAGTATTTGGTGGTCAAGTAAAATAAATTTATAACCTGATCAGACAGCAATCAAGCACAAAAGCAATCTCATTCTTATCATAAATAAATCAAAAAATCTGGTCTAAGCATTTGTAAAATAACGCTTTTCTATTTCCTTAATCAACAATTTCTTACAAAGACTCAGTTATTACACTCCATTTCACGTAAAAACGATTCGAATAAAAAAATTATTTTGCACATCCTTAACTCAGCAGTCGTCGGAACACGGCAAAATAGAAAAAAACTTCTTATCGTTTCACGCTACTTTTATTTTTAAAATAAAATAACGATGAATAGAAATAGTTCTATAGTTTAAGTCGGTAGCTCGACTTTCCAAAAATATCACTCTCTAAGGATTGTTCTTGACTTGCCAGGTCTTCACCCGACTAACCTTCACCGAAAACGTCTTGCCATTTCTTTGCACGAGTGCCTTTCCTTGGGATGTGCGGCTGACGAAAAGACAGTCGAACTGTCCATCTAAACAGGCACCGACTTTCGGGATCGTTTCAAACTTCGATGAGCTTTCTTGAATACGAACTCTACGAGTTCTTCGCTTGACTTTCCTCCTCATATCCTTAGGTTTTGAAATAGGTGAGGCTTCAGCATCATTATTATTAACAACAGGAGCAGGCTGAGCAGTTCTATCTCGGCTTAGGATTGTCAGGATCTCTTTCTCATCTCTATCTTCAACATTGTCATCATCACACTCCTCTGGACTTAGGATAAAATCCGGTTTAGAACCAACGACTTCTATAATATTAACACTTACCAGAATAGGGAACTCAGGATTCATTATCCCAAAAGTCTCAGAACCCTTAGCATCAAACAATGTGATCTCATGCCTAGTCATACGAATGAGGGCTCTAGAGGTGTTAATAAAGGACCTACCCAAAATGATTGGGCTATACGGATGCTCCTCTATGTCCATCACAACCAAATCTATCTTAAACCGAAGTTGTCCGATACCAATGATCATGTTATTCATTCTTCCAGACATGATAGTTCTAGTAGTATCCGCGAACCTCACTTTGTTGGGGTGTTTGTGGGAGTCAGAATCATATTCCTCTCGCAAAGGCTCTTAGGGAAAATGTTTATGCTTGATCCAGAGTCAATTAAAGCTAATCCCAAGTGTGCTTGTTCTAGGGTAACATCTACAAGGAATGCTCCAGGGTCACCTAACTTTGGCATTAACCGAGATTCATCTTCAACATATTTTGCCTCTTTAGCACAGATGACTATAGGTCGTTTTATATCTATGCTACTCTCAGAACCAGACTCTATCTCTGACATGTAGTCCATATAATCAATATCTGAATCCGAATCCGAAGAAATTTCTTCGGGATTTAAAGCACACATACCTCTTTTTACATAAGCTTCTCTTGCTTCCCTTGACTTTCTGGCTTCCTGAATTCGTTCTTTCATTTTTGCTATTCTCTCTTTTAGCTTTTGCGTCATCGGCTTCATTGGTGTTGTCTTAGTTCTTAAAACGTTAACATCCTCTTCTTTAACCTTGGAAAATTGCTTTGATGACATATTGCTTATCACGAACAATCTTACTTGAGTGATTCAGTTCTGATTATCTGCAACATGAGAAAAACAACAAGCGGTTAGTAAACTAACGATCAAGTATGATTGCTCATCTTCTGCATCAGACTTACACAACCTCTCGACGGGAAAACAGAAAAAAAAAGGCGAGATAACATTCAGAAAATATAAAACACTTAAGGGGCTCGGTCGAACATACAGATTATATAAAAAAATTATTTATTATTATTATTTTTTTTTTTTTTTTCTACTTACTGTAAAAGAAAACAGAAAAAACGAAATAATTAAGTAGATTATTTAAGCAATTGGACCATTGATTCCCCGGCAACGGCGCCAAAAACTTGATTGCGGTCAAGTTAAATTATTAACTCGATGCCTAAATAACCACTAGCAAGTCAACTAGGTTCAATCGCAGTATAGCTAGATAGAGTCGAGGTCGATCCCACAGAGAATCAATTTGTGGATCCTGACTTAAATGGTCAACCTATTTATTTCGTTTGACAAAGACGGTCTATGACCAACATAGAATACGAGAAAAGAAAGACACACTCAAACATATAAACAAATAACATGTAAACAAATAACGTAATCAACTGCCCAATTATAACCGTAATCATTTGGATCTAGACAATTTATATAACAACAAGACTCACCAACTATTAATCCGTTCATATCTATTTATATTGGCTACGGAGTCATCCCTAAAACTTGATGTAGCACCGGTAGGTCACTAGATCTTTGTGGTATTGTTACGTGACTTCGCGCTTTTGGTGCCTCCATCTCATATAACTCACACGCTTACGACTCTAAGGATGCCGATATTAACCGTACACCTCATCCAGGCAACATTCCTATGGTTAGGCGTACTTCCTAAACGATCACTCAAACTCTCGTCCAACCAACAATTACCAAGTTATAGTCTCATGCTAGTTTACGATCTACGTATAACAAGGTGCGCGCAATTCCCTAATATAAACCTACCTAGATAACGCTTCATGAGCCTACCTAAGAGTTTTATATCGGTATTTCCTTCTTACACGTTTTAATTAAATTAAGCGAGTGACGTAGCCATAGCCATACCTACTGAGATAACATATTCAATTAAGCTAACCCAATCATAAAGACGTGACTGATTAACGGATGAAACAGGTTCGGAAGCTCTCGGTTGACCGAGTGACACCTCTCGGTCACCCGAGTGCTTAACTCCCCAGATTACATCCCCGAATATATTTCTCAGCGTTTCTCATACGAATCAGATTATATAGTGAATCATCAGGACATCATATAAATTAATCTAAATGCACGTAAATTAAACACGCAGATTCATCCATAGATATTAGGTAGAGGACGTATGGTATGAGATCCTCATAGACAAGATATCATCACTGCCCTAACGTCATAGCCTAGATCTACATCATCTAGATATGAATAACTACTCAAACAATCAAAGCATAATTGGGAAATTGATTACTAAAAGAAAATAAGAAGAAGAACTAGGGCTTACATGATTGCACCCTCAGCTCCTTCTCAAGCCTAATGAATCCTTATTTGCTTATTTGTATATATGAATTGATATTGGTGAATGCATAATAAAAAATACAAAGGACTTGTGTTTATATAGAGCCTCAGCCGACATAGAAAACCGACTTAAATGCCGACACTACTGAACCCTAACCGCCTCAAACAATGTGCCGAACTTCTTCTGGACTACAGGCCCACTCGGTCGACCGAATGCATAGGCTCGGTCGACCGAGCCTTATATGCTTCTGGGCTTTCTTCTTCTTTTATGCCTTGGGCTTTCTGAACTTGTCTGCGATCATTAAAGCTTCTCCGAAGTCCATCCTTGTGCTCCAAAATAATTTACTACAAATAATACATGAAATACAGTCTGTAACATCAAATAATATAATAAAACCTCCTAATACATAATAACGAATCGTAACTCTCGGCATATGCAAATTAAGCGTATTACGACTTATTATTGCTCTATTATAGCTCCTTTAAACTAGAATCGGGGATAAAGGTCATAGAATAACGGGCACAAAATGACCGTTATCAGACACACACTGCTCACTCATTCCAGAATAGTGCCAACGTGAAAGTAATTCGGACCGCGCCTCTTAGCTATCCTTAACGAACACATCAAACCCTATCCTGAAACAAGTAGGAGTTTGTAATCACTTCAGGATTAATGTTAATCCATATATGATCATCTTATGATTTAATAAGATTTCTCAATCACGGAAATATATGAGAAACTCATATTAAATCGATCCGGTCATATATGACTCTCATCATATATAAATGCCCCGCTTAGACAACCAATGTCGATGGTCCGAATAAGACAGTCACACCATAAAGTGTTTTGGGCGCATTAATGGTGGTTTAATCAATAGACCCCATACTTTGATTAACTTCACCATGGACTTACATTTCAAGTGTATCACCATAAACTTAATCCTCATGTGTGACACACACAAAGTTATATGGCTACATATGATACGACTTGGGGTTTTCATTAGTGTATTACTTACAAGCACGAAGCAAGTAATAAGATGAGAATAAATCTGTCATTTATTAATTCTGAAAACAATTACATAAATTGTCTTTCGGGCGCTACTTCCAACACATGCAAGAATCAATCTTTTCATACCTCAGACCCAATTTATTCAGAAAAGTTTTTGCTTTGTAGAATGAATCGGGTAAATTTGACCCTTCCGGCAAAACTTCTTTCAGTTTCGCTAAAAGAACGTCGAAGCATTCATTTGGCCACTTTTACAACACTTTTATATGCATTAAATCCGCTAAGAACTTCAAGGCGGATGAGTTATCACATCCCGGATAAACATGTTCGTGCAATTTGGAGAGGAGTTCATCAATGTTGTCATCCACCTCTATCTGTAAAACTTCTTCTTCTGGGGCTCTACCAAGGAAATCATTTATAACTGGAGCCATTTCGTCTCCGGATTCAACTACCAATTGAGTTGTTCGTGCACGTTTACGGGATACACTGTCTTCACCGTTGTGAAACCATGTTGTATACCCAGCTGCCCATCCCCAAATGAAACAGTGATCATACATGTCTTCCAAAGTTTCGAAACAGATGTTGAAACACTTTTTGCATGGGCAGCGAATCATACCTTCATTGTTAAGAAATTGTCGTGCACATTTAATGAATTCACTCAACCCTTTATCAAACTCGGGTTTCATTCTTTCAATATACAACCATGACTTGTCTTGTTCCATTTGAAATCACTTATACACAATAACTTGACAAACCACAATAACTTAAGTTAGTATGTCACTTAAGGCACAAGAAAAAGTTGATACCATATGTGTGTGTGTATATATATATATATATATATATATATATATATATATATATATATATATATATATATATGAGCAAAACATCAAGGTCTCGTTGTTCATTGTTATTAGTGTTAGGTGTTAAGTTATTCATCATCTTGAGGATACTTGTTTTCAATAAAAACTAATATACTATACTTAGTTTCATTTGTATACTTTTTTCATTTAGAACTAATATAATATATTTTTTTCATTCAAAAGTAATACTATTTCATTGAACACATTGATTACACTTTCACACGAAGACATAAAACTAAGTCTTTAACACTTACCACTCTTAGTTCTTCAATGTTAGTTCATTTTCTAATTTTGATTTATAACAAATTAGCCCAATAACACCTTCAATGCTAGACTTTCCTCATCATGTTCAATCATATACATACATAACGGTTTTCCAACACTTTTCCAAAACCAATACATGCTAGACAAAACTATATAGTACATCTACTACCCAAAAAGCAAGCCTTAGTTTCACAACTCTTGTGGGCTATAGTTTCATAACTCTAAGTAGCTTTTTTTTCAAACAAGTTTCATACTACATTCACTACACACCATTCACCATTCACTACACACACACTCTACAAAATTATCACACACACACACACAATACTATCCTTTTATCCATCAAAAATACTACTATCCCTTTATCCATCATAAACACTACTATCCTTCATTTCAACACACACACACACTACTATCCCTTTATACATCGAAAACTACAAAATTACTACATTATCACTACACTACTCACTACACACCATTCACTACACTACACTCACTACACACCATTCACCATTCACTACACACACACACTACACTATCACTAAACTACACTCACTACACACCATTCACTACACACACACACTACAAAATTATCACTACACTACACTCACTACACATCATTCACCAATCACACACACACACACACACACACTAGAAATACTTGGTATAACTTGGACTCCTTAAAACTCAATATACCCGACTCATTTAATTCTCGATGTAACACATTAAAATTCATCTACTCTTATTGATTACATATACATAATACAACATAATATAATAATAAGGTATAAATAAATAAATTAAATTAAATTACTAGTTTTAAAAAAAATACTAGTTAATTATCAAAAAAGATAAAAATATACCTGGAGCTGTGGCAGCGGAGAAGTGCGGCGGAGAGGTGCGGTGGAGATGTGTCTTTTCTGCGGCTTGCCGGGAAGGAGTGGTGCTTTGTTGCTGCTGCTTGCCGGAGGAAGAGTGGGGGTAGGGGGTGACCGGAGGAGAGGAGGGGCGGGTGGTTGAGTATTCAAAATCAAAGAAGAGAGAATGAGGAGAAATGATGAAATAAAGAAGGAGAAGGGTGGCTGCCCGATTTAGGTATAGGTTTTAAAATTTAATGGGACGATAGAGGCTTTTTTGGGACAACATTGTCGTCCCATTAAAATTATTAAATATTGAGATAACTAACAATCCTCTGGTTTGAAATCATCAATCGACTAATTAACGAGCCTCGGGTTTGAAATCACTACTCAATATAATTATAGAAATTACATATTATATAAATTATTAAAATTATATAAAAAGGCTTGAAATCGCTTAATCGATATCGGATCTTGGGATTGAGATCAATCGCTCGCTAACGAACCCCGAGATTCAAATCAATCGCTCGATAATGAATTGATGATCTATAGTAGAGAGTACTATCAGAATGATGTATAAAGAAAGATATCGGTTTGAAATCACTTAATCCCAAACAAGATGAGTTTAGGATGGTATCAGGAATCAGGATAATGAAATTTCTGAAACACCTACCCCGTTTCAGACCGCTAAGAAAGAGAAGCAGGAAGCAGAATCTAGCATAAAGGTGGTAGTTACTCACCCAGGTGGTGATAATGCCAAAGCAAAGTTAGATGCCATTCTTAATCCCAAACAAGATGAGTTTAGGCTGGTATATCCCTTCACTGAGGACATCGATGCCTTTCCTTGTCCTCCAGGATTCAAGATTCCCAAGATCCAAGCATATGATGGTAACAAAGACCCATATGATCATATGCATCAATATATCCAGCATATGAATCCATACAATGCTCCAGAAGAGATAAAGTGCAGGGCATTCACAACTCTTCTCACAGGAAAGGCCAGAGATTGGTTCAACAAGTTAAACCCCAGATCCATACCAGATTTCCCAACTTTGACCAGGAAATTCATGCATTCATTTATCGCAACAAGACCTTTCCAGAGGAACCGGACATATTTGTTAACCGTCAGGCAAAAAAGTGATGAAACAGTGTTACAGTTTATCAAAAGGTTCAACGGAGAATCATCTTAGATAGCAGATCTAGATGATAAATTCTTAGTAGCATCCTTCGTAGCAGGTCTTAGAGAAGGGCGGTTACATGCAAAGCTGAGCAGCAAGAATCCGAGTATGATGGAAGAATGTCTGGAAATTGCATACAGACATTGTCAAGGAGAAGAGGCTAACAGAGCCAAGAGAGAAGAATCCCACATGGATTCTAAAAAGGTAAAAGCTGAGGATAGGTCTGACAAGAAGAGAAAATCTGTTTGGGATAGGGTAACCGCTCCCATTTCTGAAAGGTTAGGGAAAAAAGGTGCTTTGCAGGACATAGACCTTATTCCTCTGAACAGATCTCAGGACCAAGTTCTGCCAATCATGGAAAAGAAAGGCATTGCCAAGATCCCTCCTCCACTAAGGGGTCCGAGAGAAAAGAGAGACCATACCAGATGGTGCAAGTATCACAAAGACATTGGACATGGCTCTGAGTAGTGCAGGGACCTGATCAGAGATAAAGATGCAGCGGCAATGGAAGGAAAGATCGATGAATGCATCGATCGAGCACAGGGAGATAACCTCAGAGGAAGGAGAGAATTTAAAAAACATCACAAAAATCATGACCGGTAAAATCAGAGGAGACACAGAGACCCATCCCCTGATGCTGATAGGCATAGAGAAAATGCACCAATCAACACAGTGAATACAATTGTTGGAGGACCGGGAGGAGTTAATAAGGCTTTCCAGCAAGAAAAAAGCGGCAACACAGAAAAAGATGTAGAAGCAAACAAACAGAAGGTGATGGGAACCGTTCAATATGGCCCAAGAGATGCACTACCAGCCATCGTGAGCAACGAAGAAATTTGGTAATAAGCGGTTATTCGGAAGAATGCAGTCGGAAGAATCTGCAGTGAACACAGGCGTAAAGATAAGCGTCATTGTATCACAGTGCGTTTCAGGCAATGAAGCTAACAGACTCAGAGTTGACTCTTGTGTGTGTCAACTCCTCTTTTTGGATTTACCGGGCCACCCATCCATCCTGTAGGTATGTTAAAGCTATTGACGACTTTCGGCAAAGGACCACAGAGCAGGACTTTGATGGTAAATCATGTGGTAGTAAAAGCTCCATCAGTTTATAATGTGATTATGGGAAGACCAGCATTGATTGATCTAAGGGCAGTGGTATCACCGGCACATAACAGTATGAAATTCCTAACATTTGAAGGAGAAGCCACCGTTAAAGGGGATGTGGATGCTACCAAGAATTGTTACACAGCCACAATCAGTGGAAAGATGAAGGTACAGCAGGTAACAATGGAAGATCTTGTTCCACAGTCAGTAATGATCCTGTGGAGTCAATAATGCTAGATGAAATGGACCCTAAATCCACAGTCAGCATAGGATCATGTATACCTGCTGAACAGAAACAGATGTTGGTCAAAATCTTAAAAGATTACAAAGACGTATTTGCATGGAAAGCAAGTGACTTGCCTGGATTGTCAACAGAGTTGGCTTTCCATAAGCTCAACATCGACCCAACCAGGAAACTAGTGAAGCAAAAGAATAGATCATTTGCACCAGAAAGGATACAGGCTATCCAACAAGAAGTGGAAAAGTTGTTACAGGCTAACATGATTAGAGAAGTTATCTATCCAGAGTGGCTAGCAAATCCAGTGCTAGTCAAGAAGCCAGATGGCAGTTGGAGAATGTGTGTGGACTTCACAGATCTGAACAAAGCTTGTCCTAAAGGTAGTTATACTTCCCTTAGAATTGACAGGCTAGTAGATTCTACAGTTGGCTATGAAATTTTTGCTTTTTTAGATGCTTATAAGGGATATCATCAGATTATGATGGACCCTATGGATGCTATAAAAACTGCTTTTATTACTGAATTTCGTTCCTACTACTATGTGTCTATGCCGTTGGGATTAAAGAATGCGGGGGCTACCTACCAAAGGGTAGTTAATACCATTTTCAGGCAGCAAATTGGAAAATCCATGGAAGTTTATGTGGATGACTTATTGATCAAGAGCAGGACTCTTGACCAATATTTGAAAGATGTATCAGAAGTGTGTCAAGTGTTAAGACAAACAAGGATGAAGTTGAACCCAAAAAAGTGTACCTTTGGAGTGAGGTAAGGAAAATTCCTTAGTTATATGATATCAAAAGAAGGTATCAGGGCCAACCCTGATAAGTTGGAAGCCCTGAAAACAATTCCAGGACCAAAGAATATTAAGGAGGTCCAACGGTTAACAGGGAGGCTTGCAGCACTTAATCGTTTCCTGTCAAAACCAGCATAGAAGTCATTGCCATTCTTCAAAATTCTCAGGAAGGCCAGCCCATTCGAGTGGAATGCAGAGTGTGAACAAGCTTTCTAGGATTTGAAGAATCATATCAGTCACTTTCTAACCCTGACCCCTCCCCAGGAAGGTGAGGTATTATTCTTAAACTTATCTTTTTGCCAAGAAGCAGTAAGTGCCGTGTTGGTAAAACAACACGGTATGGTGGAAAGGCCTGTATATTTTGTAAGCAAAGCCCTACAAGGGCCTGAGATCAGATATTCTGAAGTTGAAAATTTGGTTCTAGCCCTGGTACATGCCACACGGAAATTAAGGCCATACTTCCAAAGTCATCCGGTAATTGTGTTGACAAATCAACCCTTAAAGCAAATTTTGGATAAACCAGACAAGTCTGGGAGATTAGCAAACTGGGTAGTCGAATTAGCAGGGTTTGATATCGAATACAAACCAAGAACAGCCATTAAAGCTCAAGCATTAGCCGATTTCTTGGCAGAAGAAAAAGCCTTAGCTATGAGCAAAAGGCTGAGTAGAAAAAGGCTGAGAAGTGGCAACTTTATATGGATGGAGCTTCCAACAAAAAGGGAGCAGGAGCAGGACTCCTACTCATTAGCCCACAAGGTGAAGAATTCCCGTATGCTCTTCATTTTGAATTTCAAGATACTAACAATGAAGCAGTGTATGAAGCTTTGATAACTGGTTAAATCTAGCACAGAAGCTAGGTGTACAAAATCTGAAAGTATACACCAACTCACAGCTTGTAACAAATCACATCAAGGGGGAGTATGAGGCAAAAGAAGGCCCCATGAAGAAATACCTTGTGGTTGCGCAAAGAAGACTGTAAAACTTCTTAATAGTGGAAGTGGAGCAAATAACCAGGGCCCAAAATACAAGAGCAGATGCTTTATCTAAGCTAGGGTCAAATTTTTTGTCCAACAAGAATGTATTGGTTGAGCAATTACAATAGAAGAGCTGTGATGAGATGGAGGTGCAACCGATAACGCAAGCAGAAACTTGGATGGATCCAATTGTAATATATCTTAGAGATGGAAAAACTCCCTGAAGATAAAGCACGCGCAAGAAAACCGATAAGACTCTCAACCAGGTATGCTCTGTTCAACGATGTTCTGTATAGAAAATCCTATGCAGCCCCCTGGTTGAAATGTGTTACTCCAGATGAGGGAGATTATGTACTAAGAGAAATCCATCTCGGAATTTGTGGAAATCACTTGGGAGCAAGAGCTCTGGCCAGAAAATGTAAGATTTTTGGATATTATTGGCTAGAAATGCAAGAAGATGCAGAGAAGCAGGTCAGAACTTGCAGGACGTGCCAGGTGCATAGCAATCTATCACATAATCCTGTACAAGAAATGATACCAATTGTATCCCCATGGCCATTTGATAGTGGGGAGTAGACTTAGTGGGTCCATTACCCAGAGCACTGGGAAATTTCAAGTTCCTAGTGGTGGCAGTAGATTACTTCACCAAATGGGTGGAAGCTGAACCTTTGACTACCATCACAGCCAACCAAATACAGAAGTTCTTGTGGAGAAATATTCTGTGCAGTTATGGATTTCCTAAAGTACTCATCTCTGATAATGGCACACAATTTGAGGATCAAGGAGTGCAGACTTGGTGCACAAACCTAGGAATCTCCCAACACTTTACATCAGTGGCCTATCCCCAAGCCAATGGGCAAGTAGAGCAGACCAACAGGCAAATAAATCATGGATTGAAGAAATGGTTGGAACAGGAGGGATCTCATTGGGTAGATCATCTCCCAAATATCTTATGGGCATACAGGACTACCCCGAATGCTGCTACACAAGAAACTCCGTATTCCTTGGCTTACGGATGCGAAGCAGTGATACCAGCAGAGATTGGGCACAAATCTCCCAGGACAGAATTATACTGTCCAGAAACACAAGAAGTAGATATGCTACACATCAAGGATGAGTTGGAGCAAAAAAGAGACATAACATTGATACAAATGGACAAATACAAGCAAAGGATTGCTCAGTACTACAATTCCAGAGTTAAAGGTACGTATTTTAAAGTAGGCGATTTAGTTCTGAGGCGAAATGATGCAAGCAAGCAAGGCCCCACTGGAAAGCTAGACCCAAATTGGGAAGGTCCTTATAAAATTATCAAAGTACATGGAAAAGGATCTTATCAACTAGCCAATGCCTCCGGAAAAACCATTCCTAGAAGCTGGAATGCTGTTCATTTAAGAAAATTCTTTCCATACGATAGTTTTATTTTCTTGAGTAATGCTGCCTAGAATATATATCCCTTTTAATTTTGTGATTATACATGTGAATATTTTAACTTGTGTTGAAACAAGGAATTAAAGACAGGATGCTTGATTATCAGTAAACTTGCAGTGCAAGATAATCCTGGGCAGAAAATTCAATTGAAAAATATATAAGTGCCAAACTTGCAGCGCAAGGGCATTCTGGGCAGAGGACCCAATTAAAAAATATATAAGTGCCAAACTTGCAGCGCAAGGGCATTCTGGGCAGAGGACCCAATTAAAATATATAAGTGCCAAACTTGAAGCGCAAGGGCATTCTGGGTAAAAGTCCCGATTAAAAAACACGAGCGTTAAACTTGCAGCAC
The DNA here is from genome assembly GCA_026214975.1 of Gentiana macrophylla. Taxonomy (NCBI): domain Eukaryota; kingdom Viridiplantae; phylum Streptophyta; class Magnoliopsida; order Gentianales; family Gentianaceae; genus Gentiana; species Gentiana macrophylla. The sequence continues at coordinate 79,795,375 of CM047807.1, read as the reverse complement.
AAGAAAATTCTGGCCAGAAGACCCAATTAAAAAACATAAGTATCAAACTTGCAGTGCAATGATATTCTGAGGCATTTCTGCGCAGCGTATACATTACATATAAAGAAACTAAGGATAAATAATTCTAACTTCTTTGCATCGCAACAAAGAGATAACAATAACGCTCTAAATCCAGAGAAGATCAAAATGAAAAGCCGATTCAACGGAGCAACGATTAAAGGATTATACAATCAAAGTATCATACATCGAAGACAAAGAAAATAGCTACACAAAAAGCTGTCCAGAAATTGCGGGAACACCAAAAGTTAAGTATCAAAGCTTCAAAAGCAAATCACATAAAATCAAGACGAAGAAGGTGCAGAGGACTGTGGAGCAGAAGGCTGTGCAGACTTGGACTGTGGAGCAGAAGGCTTTGCAGACTTCTTCTTCGCATACTTGCGAATGATATCTTCTCCACTCTTGTACTCATCGTACCGTTTAGTGAAGATTTCGCCCGCTTTCTTATCATATAACTTGTGATTAGGCAGAGTGCTAATCACTAAGTCAGCTGGTTTAGCTTCATCAACACCAAGGGTGTACCCTCTACGCAGAGCAGGAGCCAATATGATCTGGATTTCTTCATAAGTCTCAGGAGCAGCTTTATATCCTGCAACGACCTTCTGGATGATATTCTGAGCAGGAGTCTCTTCCATCTGCCTCACAGTCTCATCAAAATCATTCTTCATCTTCTTCACTGTGGCAAGATGCTGTTGATGCTCCTCATTCATTTTCTTCAGTTGCTCGTCTCTGAATTTTAATTGCTCCTCTTGGGTGAATATCTAACCCTCAGCTTTGGCAAGATTGGCTTTCAGTTGCTCCATCTCCTGGCGAGCAACAGCCTCTGAAGATACCAGTGCAAGTTTGATTTCTTTCAAACTAGCCACCATGGCATTAGCCTTGTCCAGGTGAACGACCTTTTGTTGCAGGGCAGCAATATGCCTAGCCATGCTAGATGTTTTCTTATGCAATGATTTGCCCAGGCGGTAACACTGCAAAAGACTAAGTCTTAGAAAATATAAACTCAAAGAAAATTATGGCAGACTCTATGAGAAAGTACTCACAGAATCAGCAAAGTCCTCCGCGGACATGTCCTCAAAATCAAAAGAGGAATCATGGGCAGATGTCCCAGATGAAGTAGGCCTATGCCTTTTCTTACTTTTTGGAGAAATAGATCTTAATGGCACAGCAGCCAGAGCAGAAACTGGATCCGTGGGGGGAACTCCTAAGTCCATTAATGTTGTATTCTCAGCGATGCTCGGTAATACCTGAACAGAAGGTTCCCTAAGAGTTACCTTATCCTGAGCAGCCTCACCCGAGTCAATATCTCTCTCCCCAACTTCCTTCTGAGCAGAAGGATCACCCTGATCAGGAATGGCCGATAGAGTCCACTCAGAATCATCAGGCATCTGCTCGGTCTCCTCCTCCTCATCGATATCGATGTTAATCAATTCATCCACGTTGGCCACTACAAAGATAAAAGACAATCAAGACATATTCAAACACGAACAAAACATAAATTCAAACATACATTTTCTGTACTATTCTTTGGAAAACTCCACAAAGCCAATAGGCCCTGCAGTATGAAGCTGAGCAGCGTCTATCAGGGCGGAGCTTATAATGTTCAAAGTTAGAGAGATTTTGTTGCTGGAAAGATAGTTAACCAGGGTTACATCTATGGGGTCTTCCAATTTATCCTTTATAGAAGAAGTGTTCCAGCGACCAAGGTTCGCCTCAGTGTTGTGCTTCACAAAGAAGAAGTGCTCTGACCACTTTTTCTTGGTCTTATCTTTACTGGATAGAGGAATAATATGGCTAAGCCTACCGGATCTACGACAAAAGTGATACCATCCTCCACTACCATGTGTCAATTTACACTGATAAAAGTTCCTAAATAACATTACAGAGAAAGGAGTGGTGTTCAGGCGACACCAAATCATAAAACCTACAAGGAATTTGACACTGTTTGGGTGTATTTGACCAACCCCCAATTTATAATACTTCATTACCTCGATATACCCAGGAGAAAGAAGGAACCTTAAACCACTATGAAGCTGATCAGCATACACTGTACAAAAACCTACTGGGGGATTGTAAGCATACTCAGTGGATTTGAGGAGAAGAACTTCAAAAGGCTCGGAGTGAATCTTATGGTTTTCAGTAAACTGGCCATTTCAGTCTTCCTCATTTTGCTGGAGAGACCATGGCAAGCCATTATAGCTTTGGTTTTGTCAAAACGATCGATTTCTCTTTTCAAAGTACTCAAAAAAGCAGAATGGTCTTCTAGATATTGATGGACAATTGAAGTAGGAGTAAAAATCCCCAGAGGAAGAAGGTGAGAAGGCAAAAGACACAAGGGATTATCCCCAAAAGTGGAAGTATTTCCTAAATCAATCGAAGAAGATGGATGATCGATGTTTATTACAGTTTCAGGACAAGGAATGGGGTTAGAGGAATTCACTTCTTCACTTTCTACTGCGATCGAAATTTTTTCCGGATACTGAAATAATTTTTCTACAGAATCGCTAGAGGCAGTATCGGCTCTCAGACTCATGAATGGAATAAAGATTCAAAAGAAATAACAGAATGACATAAAGACAAAGACTTACTTGTGATTGCAGAGGTGCAGTTCCAAAGGTTTAAAATAGAAGAGTCGTGTGGAAAGAGGGATAATAATGTGACAAGAAGTGAAGCGACGCAAGGGTTCAGCCCGCAGTTATAATAATAACCGGCTTTGACTTGGCCTCGTTTCACGATATAATAATGATAGAAGTTAAAGTGTTTCAGACTAGGGCAGCTGTGAAGCAGTCCACCCCAGTCTGGGGGGGACTTATGATGATATGTAGGCCCACTGGGCCGGATTATTCGTAATTGGGCCGGGCCCAATATAAAGGTTAGACAATAAAGATAAACGGGCTAGTCAGGCAGGACTCTGCCAAACGCTGACCAGATCAAGCTGCTGGACAGAATAGTCAAAGGAGCGAGGACTCACTGCGTTACGGCGGAAGAGTCTCGACGAGAATGATCGGCTAAGCATGACGAAGACCGAGTCAACAACGTCTCAACTGCTTACAGATGTGGGGAGACCCCACGTCCAGTAATGTTCAGAGATAACCGATAATAACTTCCCAACACGTCAAGGAAGAGGATCACGATCTACAGAGATAAAAGGAACACCCTGAACTACGAGGGGGACTTGATTCCAATTTGCTAACTAAATTGGATACGTAGGTAGCTCTCTCTCAAAGATTTCAGTCCAAATCTATATGTAAATTTACCTCATTTTGTATTACTTTCCTAACTCGAATTACCCAATTACCCGATTACTATATTTGATCCATATCAATATTATTTTCTGAAAAATGTTTAATAGGGACAATGACAATGTAAATCCCTTTAAATAATCGTGTCAGTTAAATGGTGGGCGGTGGGGTTAATATTTTATTTATTTGGATTGATATATATATATATATATATATATATATATATATATATATATATATATACATACCAGTCATGTTTATATATTCTATTAACAGTTGTATTGTCTATTGTTTTGTATGGGCCAATTATTACCTCGACCATGTATAAGGTGGTGCCACCCAACTTATGTACCACCAATAACTATACTTTGTAATGGTTATATTCACTATTTGGTGTAGGGGACATTACAGTCATTTTGTAAATGCTTTATAGGGTGAAAATAATGTTATCTGATTTATTAATTGATTGATAAATATCCATATGTTGGTCTTCTATTTGACTTGTAACTTGTGGTTATGGATAAGCATATATATTTCTGAAATTACTAGTCTCCAAATCGATCTCCACTAAAAGTCAAGACATAAAATGTGAAAAATGTGATAGGTCCAACGAATCTGGTCATATTTTATATACATGTCCTGTGAAAGAAAATCTCTGGCGGCTTTGGTGTTTTTATTCAACTAATTTATTTATTCATTTATTGTGGTGAAATATTTATTAGAGAATATCATGCATGCATAGATATTACTTTCTATATTTTGACTCCATAACAATGAAATGGATTTTCTTCTATTCTCGGCTTGGTGCGTTTTATTGAATACAAGCTATATAAAGTCTTTTCCAATTGTACCGGAACTAGCCAAATTCTACTAGACATCAATTTAATAAGTTTACTAGTGAACGTGAGCATTGCAAGGCATGGACAACCCAACATAAATCGTTACCAACGATAATATCAAAGAATAGATCCCCAACGTGAAATAAATCGCGTAAGCTCAACACCGCCACGTGTTTCATTCATTTTCTATACAGCATTTCTATTTCTTATCATTAATGAATACGTTATTGATCTCGTGTTCATTCATTTGGTGGGGTAAAAAAACCACGTGTCAAACGGTATGAAGAATGTATAAAGTGATTTGGTATTCCAACGTCAATTTTTGTGAGGCTCGTACTGCAAACGGCCGTTAGTTCAACCGACATTATGTTGTTCAAAATATTAAAAACATTTAATGTGGTGTCAAGAGTGATTTATAATCCGTCGGTCTCGTCTTTTTTTTTCAATTATCTTTTTTTTTTTAACAGCCAAGATTAATTTATTATCAGCAAGATGCTAAAAGCAGTTACAAAGATTAAGAATTCCAAAAGGTTCAGCAAAATACTACACCATTGTTCCACCAAATAGTTGCAAAAACATAAAAAAAAATATATCCCTGATCACAATTGATCATTCCATACCAAACAAAAATCTCAATTTTTGGTACTAGTCTAAGATCAACTCCAGCAATCGAAAAGAACACATGTTGCCCCAACCTTTCACCAAATAACCAAATATGATTCGCCAAAAGAATTCATAGCCACTTTCTCGAAAATCAAGACGCCGTATTCAACGGATTCGCCTTCCATTCTTTCCATTCTAATTTCTTGAGACATTTGACATTTGAAAGCCATGTAAAAGATAATATCTGCACATCTCTAAACAAACTCTCCGGGTTTAAAACAAGAGAGTTAAAAATGACTTTGTTTCTTGCATTCCAAATCACCCAAGCTGAAATTCCGACTATTGCCGACCAAAGACAGGATACCAAACTCGAAGAAGCTACCCCTACCTTTACGTGACATAAATCATTAAAAGAGAAGGCATTTAGCCCGATGATCTTGCACCAATTTAAAATATAAGACCAAATTAATAGAGTCACATCGCTAGCATATAAAAGATGATTAACCGTTTCTTCAAACTTGTAACAAAGCGGACATAAGGAGTCTTGAATCGCTACACCACGCCGAATGAGATTTGGTTTTGTGGGAATCCTTTTGTGACTTGCTTTCCAAATAAACAAATTCACCTTTGAGGGTAACCATTTATTCCACGCCGCAGTCTGTTCATTAGGCAGAAAAACATTTTGAAATAATATCAATTCCAGCTTTTTTCATAGAAGAGCCACTGAGAAGTTTCCATTTGAACTAAGATTCCATCTCAATTTATCTAGCCCACCTGTAAATCCACAAAAAGAATTAATTAAAGACTCCATCTCCCCTACTTCTTCCTCCTCAAAACCCCTCAACCTTCTCCTCCAAATCCATCGAAAAGAACAACTTCCCTCCTCCCTAACCACTACCCTTGCTACAACACTTTCCTTGAGCAAAGAAATCCTAAAAAGCCTAGGAAAAACAGCTTTTAAAGGAGCATTACCCACCCATATGTCCCCCCACAACCTCACCCGACTTTCATCTCCCACCACCCAATTTTCCGACCCCAACAAATCAACCCCGGCCCGCTTAACATTACCCACAACCCCAACAATACATTTCCAAACCCCCCTCCCCCCAACTGATTGTCTTCAAAACACCAAGCACCCTCTACCCCATAAATCGACATTATCAATTTCCTCCATAACGCCGTTGGTTCCGAAAGGAACCTCCACCATCATTTACCAAGCAACGCCCAATTCTGCAACTTTAAGCTACCCACCCCAATGCCCCCCAATGATTTAGGAGCTTGAAACTTTTTCCAATCAACCCAAGCAATTTTATTTGTAGTCCCATCCCCTCCTCAAAAAAAAGAAGACCTCACACTTTCCAAAATTTTCAACACACATTCAGGAGGCCTATAGACGGTGAAAAAGAAGAGCGGAAGAGAGCTTAGAACCACTTTTAAGAGAACCAACCAACCCCTTTCCGACAAAGAAGCCCATTTCCATGCACTCAGTTTTGACTTGCATTTCTGAATGCTTTCTTCCCAAGCCTTTAATCTTCTCATATTTTGTCCCACCCACAACCCCAAATACTTAAAAGGCAGTTACCTCTCTTACAATTGAACAAATGAGCCGCCCTATCGACCTCTTCATCCGATACCTTTAATCCTGCCAACGAACTTTTTCCCATACTTATTTTCAACCTTGAAATTTGCTCAAAATAGGATAATATCCTTTTAAGGTTCCTCAAATTTTCCATGCTCCATTTACCCAAGAAAACCGTATCATCTGCATATTGTAAATGAGTAATCGGGATTTCTTCATCTCCAATACTAACCCCGAGTATTTTCCATTTGCAATTGCTTCTTTCATTAGAACATTCAACTCTTCAGCCGCAATGAGAAAAAGGAAAGGAGATAAAGGGTCTCCCTGCCTAAAACCTCGCTCCAAGTTGAACTCCTTAGACGGACTACCACCCACCAAAACTGATGCTCTAGCAGAGGATACACATCCATGGATCCACCTTCTCCACCTTAGCCCAAATCCCATGTTCTTCAAAGTATTTCCTAGATAGGACAAACTAACACAATCAAACGCCCTTTCAAAATCTAATTTAAAAATAAAACTGGCCAATGCTTTCCTTTTTAAGAAATCCATATCTTCATTTAAGATAAGAACTCCATCTAGAATTTTCCGGCCCTTGACAAACCCGGACTGACAGTCACCAATCACCGAAGATATTACCACCTTCAATCTTTCTGCTAAAATTTTTGCAACTATCTTGTAAAAGCAACCTATCAGGCTGACAGGCCTGTAGTCCTTAATCACGATTGGATTTTTTGATTTAGGCAACAAGGCAATAAACGAAGACGTGCATCCATTGTGGAATTTACCAGATTCCTCAACTTCAAAGATGGCCCCGCAAAAATCTGATTTCAAGATTTCCCAAAACTTTTTAATAAAATTAATATTGAACCCATCCGGACCCGGGGCCTTTGATCCATCGCATAACCATACTGCAGCTTTAATTTCATCCTCAGAAATTTTTCTTTCCAGCCAAACACCCTGCTCATGAGATAATTTTGTAAAACTGTTGCTGTTAAAAGTAGGTATGGATCGTACCTTTTCTTTATATTGCTCTTCAAAGGACAAATATACAACATTTTTACGAGAGCAGGTTCCTCTAGCCAATCCCCACTTATCATTAAACCGGGCATAACATTTTCCCTTGCTCTCCTCTTAACACATCTGTGAAAGAATTTTGCAATCGAGTCACCTTCCGCCAACCATTTTGCTCTCGATTTTTGGCAGATATTGTTCTCCATCAATGCGCTAACACGAAATATTTTCTCAGAAGCTTCAGCTCTGCATTTTTCTTCTTCCTTATTGAGATTTTTTGATTCAGCTTTCACCTCCTTACCCCAAACCTTCATGACCTCTTTCAATTTCTTCAATTTCATCTTCAAACGAATTCCTGGCAGAGAGGATTTCATATCTTGCTGCCAACAAGACTTCACCACCTCCTCCAACCCGTCATTTTCCGAACCAATGTTCGAACACCCTAAACGGAGCTGGACCATAATCAATTTTTTTAATAGAAATCATCAAAGGAAATTGATCAGACAGCCCCTTGTCAATAGCCTCTAAACATACATCCCCCCATTTGGATAAAAAACTTAAGACACCAGGACTCTGTCTAATCTACTCATCTTGGAACCGGCTTTATTATACCAGGTATATTTCCTTTGTCGTATTTTTAGATCCACCAGATTCGTGTCCTCAATGAATTCATTAAAATATGCCGCGTCTTTAGGATTAAAAAATGACCCTTTTCTTTCAAAAGAAGAACGAACCGTATTGAAATCCCCATGTAAGAAAACCATCCCATTTTGAACCCGCAAATAACAAAGCAATTCATTCCATAAAAGACTTTTTTCCTCCACACTTTGAGGGGCATACACATTTATGAAAGTACATTGTTGATCCGAGCCATTCCACAGACCTTTAACACTAATAAAGTTTGTTCCTTCAAATTTTTCAGATACACAGAACACTTCCTTATCCCATATACTTAATAAACCACCCGAAAGTCCATTAGCACCCTTAAAATGAATGTCAAATTCTGCATCTTTCCAGAAATAGCTTACCAAACTTCGGCTAAAGAACAACATCTTGGTCTCTTGGACCGACAGAAAAGGCAATTTATGAGAAATTACCATATCTTTTAACCACCTTCATTTGCAACTCGACCCCAAACCTCTAATATTTGTAGAAATCATCCTCTTTAAAGAACTGAAAAATCTTAACTGAGCAGATCACTAAAGCAGGTCATATGGACCCTGCCTCCAAATTTTCCTTCCATTCAATTCCTAGAATTATTCCCAACTCTAATGTTTTTTCTGACTCGCTCTTGCCATCAACATGCTCTAACATCCATCTTCTCACCAAATTGGTCATATTTCGCAAATTGGAATCTGATAGAGAAAAGTCGGTAACTCTACCTTCCGAGTTCGAGTTGATGGGGAAAACACCAACCTCTTTGTTTCTCCGCTTGCCTCTTGTATTCATCTTCTCCAGCACTTTTTTATTTATTTTTTTAGTGCAATCGAAACCAAGAATTTCAGACAAAGCTTTATGTTTATTGGGTTCCACCACCTTTAAATCTGGCGGAGACCTAGGAGCAGGCACTGAGAGAAAAGTCTCACTGCCCAGACACCCTAATTTAGAATTATCACATTTACCAGCCTCTAATAATTTGGACACGAACATGGGCCGGGTCAACTGGGCCTTTACAGAAACTGTCTGGAACTGATGAAAAATCTTGAGACTCAACTTGGGCCCCTTCTGGCTCTCTAACTACTAAATGTTTAGATACTAACAGGCTTTCTTTTGATACTGACTTGGCCTCTTTTACCGAGTCTTTATTCTGCATTAAACTACTTATGCCGCAACTTTTTGATTTCAAAGCCACCCTCCCTACAAATGAGGCGCCATCATCAATATCCTAGAGCCAATCAAAATTTGATCTTTTTTCGATACCAAAGCCTTCAGATTGAGAGTCCGACGCTAATTCAAACCCTTCTTCATCGGAGCTGTGTATCTCGGACGATGAACAATCAAATGAAGAAACAACATGCTGATGAACCTGGTTTTCTTCATCTACATGAATCTATTGCTTGCTACCATCAACACAAATCAACAATTTTTCAAGGATATGATCGCCATGATCCAACCTTACTCGAACTCTGCCTGTTTCCAATAAATTCCTTGCTTCAGTATTATTATCCACCTGTAAGACTTCTCCATAATGGCTTCCGATAGTGTGAAAAGTTTTCCAATTCCAAACATTTAAAGGAACGCCTCTGCAGTTTAACCAAACTATTCGATCGACCTGAAAAGAATCACGTGACCATTGTCCTACCCAATCAAACCATTCGCCCAGACATGAACCTCCATTGAGAAGTAGCCTATTTCTATGACTGAAACTCTCACATTCGATCAAAATTTTCAAACCACCAAGGGGTTTAACCAAACAATTTTCAAACCCTTCTTCAAATAAAACCTTTTGAATGGATTCAAAGGAATCCAGGGATTTCAAAATGCCTAGCACGCAACTGTCCAGCCATTGTATGTCGAGATCACTAGTGAAAAATTCTAGAGAGCATTTTTTACCTTCCTTGAAAAGGAGCTCCATCATGATTTGGTTCGGAGAACGGCAGAACCTTTTCTTTTATTGAAACGCTACCCATAAGGTTATGAACATATTTCTCCTCTCCCTTATTCCGGGTAGCCTCAGCATAGCTCTTTCCCGGTGTTCTCTCTATTAGCATATATTTTGTATATTCTTTGTATTGATTATGTATTGACTATATTTACTATTAGGCATAATTATAGGAAGTCATTTATTGTTATATATTAGTATATATTCTTTTTTAATAGTACACAATTGTTAATACAGAAAAACATATTTTCCAATTTACTCTGTTATGGTATCAGAGCAGTGATCCAGAAAAACCTAATCCAAAAGTTTTTTTTAACAGCCGCCGGCTCTTTTTCACTACCACAGCCATTGCGGCTCCTTCCTCACACAGAAATTACGGCGGATCAGGCACCTATTACCTTCAATGCAGCAGTCCAAGCACCTATCAAATTGGACGCAACAAATTATTATCTCTGGCATATGCAGCTAGAGTCACTTTTGATTGGCTTCAACCTTTACAAGCACGTCGATGGCACAGCACCACCGCCGCAAACCATCACCGAAGGCACCACCACCAAACCCAACCCCGACTATGTGCTATGGCATCGTCAGGACCACATGCTGCTCAATTTACTCCTCTCCTCCCTGACGCCGGAGGTGGCGCCCCTCCTTTATGGCAAAAAATCAGCGGCGGCGGTGGCATGGGCTGCGCTGACTGACGCTTACGCAAGCCCTCCCGGGCTTGAATTCGACTCATTAAGGCAGGTATGTGTTAGGAAATCTACACGGGAAAGCAGCGGAATTTAAAATTTATTTTCTATCGACCCAAGATCGACTTCGTTTATGCAATATACAATTAAGCTAGTAGATGGTGGATACCTTGGTTGATCTAAAAGATCGACGCTTTGATCGTCTAAGGAGAGTAGTTCTGCATAGAGCCGCCCAAGTGTTCGGCCTCTACCGCCAGTCCACACGAACAGCCCGCCGGAATCTCATCACGGATTGCTATTGGAAAACTCCGGTTGCTAGACCGGCCTTTTTTCCCTCTCCAACTCTCTATAGGATGCTCTCTATTTTACACAAGAACTATTAGTTCTTGGAATTGTGTTGTACAAAAGAGCTTAACACCCACACTATATTTATAGTGTATGTGGCGCCATATCTAGTTGTGGAGGCGAAGAAAACATTTTCCCAATAAAATAAGGAAAATATAATTGATTGATTTATCTTATTTATTATAATATCTTATATTAAATAAATCTAGGATATTTTCAATATCTTATATTGAATATTTTCAAGATATTGTCAATATCAAATATTGACCATCTTTAACTTTTATTACATTACCATAAATCAATTTACACATGTGTATATATCACATATACATAACACATATAAATCTATATACATATTTTAACTAAATGATGCGCACATGCAAATCATATGTGCAAGTCACGTATTAGTGCATATATATATATAAATATTAATATCTAATATTAATATATGGTAATACCATTAATTAAATTGCACAATCCAAGTGTATCTTATACACACACAAATTGCGCCACCTTTAGCCAAAGATTTGGCATCCGGAATATTCTTTAATTAATATAATATATTAATATCTTGTATTTAATTTATTCATAATAAATAAATACCACCATATTAATTTACCACTATAACCTTTATAGTACGAGATAAATTCTTTCCTTATTTGGTTATCAACTATAACTTCATTTTAATCCGGCTAGATGTTCTTATGTGTGTGACCCGATAGGCTTCCGAATATGTTGGCCGTAGACACAAAGTGCAAATTACGAAAATGCCCTTCATGCCTAACGATCACGGGATAGCGTCTAGAAACACACCGTGACCCCCAATCATCAGAAGAGTCAAATGCAATGACTACTACCTTTCATGTGACCCCCAATACGTCGTGTGTCAAATATTAACGACCATCTTATAATCTAGATATCATGCTCTCTCGAAGTAACTCATTTACTTCCACTTTGCAAAGATTCACGAGAGTAAGACATTCCTTATAAGAAGGCCCTTTCGGATATTCGATCCCAATCATAGGATACGCGATTCCCAGACGACCAATCATGTATGCTCTGCATGCTTCAGTATCACACCCAATCACTACCGCATAATCGCCCTATTGCTAGGGGAAACCTCAATAGTGTCAAAGCATGCCAATGCACACCGTGATGTGTTCAGGGTGATTTATAGTGTTTTTAACGATATATTTTATATCAAAATTCCCCCATATTCGTATTATTTTCATAGGAATCGAGCCTTATATTCAAATATTGAGTAAATGATATTTTAATGAGTTAATTTCAAAATGTAATGAATTTTGTGCTTAATTGATGATTTATTGTTAATTTGGAATTGTATTACATTTTGGTGTTATTCATTGATTAATTAGGAGCTCACAAGTGTTGAAGTTTGGAAGTGACAAGTGGCAAGGGATAAGATCAGGAGAGCAAGTCATGAATCATCTAGAATATCCAAGAGATAAGGTTTGTTACAAAAGGATAAGGATGGTTTGTTAGAGACATTGGATAAGATCAAATTCGTTCACTTCAGAGCAGGTGGGGCGGCGTTCCACAATGTAAGCTGGCGTTCGGGATTGGAGGCTGGCGTTTCGGGATGGCGGCGTTCAAGGCTTGGAAAGCGATCGAGAGCTCGAGAATACACGGCGTAGGCGGCGTTCGGACAGGATGGCGTTTACATGCTCGAACGGAGTTCAAACTCAAATCCGGGCGTTCAAGATCTACGCCACTAATTCCCTATAAATACAAAGCAGACTCCCAATTCATTCATTATTAGAAGATTATAGATCGATTTTCTTCCACACACAAAAACACAGAGCATTTGCTCCTGCTTGGCTTTCAAGGCGATCACCCAAGCCTTGTGCTTGGGTGATCGGGTTAGATTAGGTTTTACTTCTTTTGTTTTCCTTTTCTTGTTCGATCACCATGATGATCTCTGAAGCTTTGAACTTGGAGCGATCATGTAATACTTTTCAGCAGACTTCTATTTCTGTCCATGGATGATCTTGTGAGTTTAAATTTTAAAGTTGTTTTCTTTCCTTTGATTATGTGTTATGCAATCGATAACGAAAGTTGTATTGCTATTGATGTTTACCCGTATGGCGAAAGTCGGTGTAAACCTTAGATCACCATAGGAAAGATGAGATTTTTAACCTTGACATAACGAAAGTTGATAGGTTGAATCTCTAGGTTGTTAGATTGAGAGATCTTGCACCTCGTTTTATGATGTGTTAATCTTTAAAATCGAGAGATAAAAGATTACTTAAGAGAGGTGAACCACAACTTGAATTAAATCATCATAAGATAATCTAGGAAGAATTAAGGGTTGCGGGATGGTGGATCATGTTTGTTCTATGTTATATTGCTTTTAGTCGTTATCATGGGTTCGTTAGTTTTACTGTTTTTCGTAGTTGTAGTTTTATTTATGTTGGTTCGCAATTATTGTTTCCTGGCTTTGGATTAATAGTCCTCTGTCCAGTTTACTTGTCTGTTTTAGTTTTAGTAATAACTAGTAGTAACAATTGGAAAGATTAATGAAATTAGATTCAACATCCCAATTCCCTGTGGATCGACCCCTTACTTATCTCGCTATACTATCAACTACCCGGTGTTTGGCCGGTTAGGAGTTAGTTTTGCATCTAAGTTAGGGTTTATAAATTTTCTTTTGTTTAAATGATGCAAAATCCTCTCAACAAAAGTGGCGCCGTTGCCGGGGAATCGGTGTTTTGTTGAATCTACTTGAGTTAATTCTTGATTTTGTTACAATTTACTGTGTTCAATAAAAGTAGCGTTTAATAAATTGAGAGTTTTTATTTTTGCCATGTTTCGATGACCGTTGGGTTAAGAAGGTGCAAAAAGTTTTTTTACTCAATTTATGAAACGTGAATTATATGTTTAGGTGTAATCTAACCCTCGTGCTAATTTGATGGGGTTGCGGTCTTTGTGATATATGATGTATGCTTAGAGTTTTGGGACTTGCTTTGTTATTTTCCTGCATATCTGTTGCATATACGGTGTGGGACGGCGTTCAAGGTAAGTGAACGCCCGTCCAGGTTATAATCTACAGGTGGAGAACGCCCGGTTGAGTCTTTGAAACGCCCGTTCGATTGTGAAATTTTCATTTGAACGCCCGTCTTGAAGATGGACGCACGCGTTCAAATAGTTGGACGGGCGTCCAACCCCGAGTCCAGTTCCAATTTCTTCTGTCTTGATTTTTTGCTTTATTTAACTTGGATGTTTTTAATTTGAGCTTACATGGCTATGTATCCTCACGTAGATGTCCTGAATTTGCATGTATATCTTTCCATCTACGAATCCATGTTAAATAATTGATCTTATCTCTTTTACTTGATTCATCTATGCAAGTTATAGTATTTATCGGTTCTCGTAAGCTATAATCGGTCTTATTGTTAATTAGTAGCTAATGTCGGTTTCCGTATGCTACATACCAGCATTTGTGATGAATCTTTTAAGCTTTGAGACTTATGTGCTTTCTTGTTATTTTGTAACTCATATGGGTAGCTCTTGTCGGTTTTCCGTATGCTACGTCCAGGCCATATGAGTTATATCTCATTTAGTATAGCTAATCTTTGTTGGTTTCCATAATGCTATCACTTTTGATGAGTCTTAAAAGCGTCTACACCTTTGCATTGTAATGGACAACCTGCATCGTTTATCGTAATCTTTGTCATTATTTGGTAGAGCGTTTATTTTATACATGTCATGTTGCAAATTAAGGGCTAGTTTTCTTTCTTTTATTTTCTTTTATTTACGCATCTCATTTAGTTGCATGTCATCTAGTTGCATTGTTTTCTTTTCTTTAAGGGCCGTAGTCACTGTAGGGTTGTCTTCACAACCTGCTCAGCCTGAGCCTGTTTGCGTTTTCTTTTATTAGGATTACATATCATGTAGTTTGCATTGTAATGTAGTTGCACCTAGCCTACTATTTTGCAATGTCCATGTATATGTTCCATCCTTATCTGAGCTTAATCTGAAACATCTCTATGATTTATTCTCCTTGTGTTTTCAATGTATAATTCTTTTTCCCCGTAGACTCTTTTTGCACTGATCAAGTATGCAGGATACTTTTGATAGCTATTGTGCGCTTTCACGTCGATGTCAGTATTCCTGTGATGCTCCACAAGTCTACTGATCTATTCAAGCTTACTTGGATCTGTGATGCTCCACATTTCCAAGGATAGTCAAGCAATTTTGGTTCTTCAGGGGTTCTTTCCAGAATTGCCAGCTTGGAAATACAATCAGCTAAGTTCCTAAACTTTCTATTTCTGTACAACTTGAGGACAAGTTGCAATCTAAGTGTGGGGGAAGGGATTAGTATCTACATTCTTTTGCCATATTAGTCATATTTCTATGAAAAATGCTAAATTTTTCAAAATTTTTGTTTTTGTCCCGAGTAATGTCATTTCACTTGCATGCTAGTTTTTTTTAATCTGGCACCTTTAGTTGTTTTCAGTAGTCGTGTCATGTTCTAAGAATAGATTTAGTAGATCGACACTCACTTGAACTTCAATACACGAACCTATTAAATGAAGAACCAGATATAAAATAGTCTCCGGTTAGTTAAAGGATAGCCAACTCTCGTCTGAGATAACACTTATTTAGCATTGATGAAAGTTAAGAATTCGTACTATACTCACAGTTAGAATCTTAGTACCTTAGTGTTCTTGAGAACCTTAAAAGTCTCGAATGTGTTAGAAAAGATACCTGATCAAGAGTTTCCAAAGAATTTGGGCAAGAATATAATATCTTATATATATATATGATAAATTTCACCTCGAGTCCATTTGGATCTCGCCCAATTGGGAGTGTGGTTTACCTTGGGACTGAGACGGGTTTGAGTGATCTCAGGTGACCGCCTCTAAAGTAGGGAGAGTGTTATACTTTTGAGGCGAGAAGTTTGTGTTTTTAGAACTCGAGTCGAGTTGATCTAAACCCGTAGAGACCCGAAAGGTATTTTCTTGACACCAAGTAAAAGAATTTAAATGTGAGTTAGTTACTTTATTCTTGACAAGTAATTTTTGTAGGGTAAGTGCTGTAGACAGAATAAAACTTTCGTTTATTTAACCGGATGACTGTTAGTGCTTGATTTAATACATCAAGAGAGGATTGGTGGAAGTTTAGTAGGTTCTGCACACACAATCACCGAGTGACTTCGATTTGCTGAATACTAGCTTGTCGTGAGCACGACTACATCTAGTGTCAGGTTATGTGGATTCTTGATAGTATGTTTTGTTTTGTTTTGCTCGGGGACGAGCAAAAGCTAAGTGTGGGGAGTTGTTCAGGGTGATTTATAGTGTTTTTAACGATATATTTTATATCAAAATTCCCCCATATTCGTATTATTTTCATAGGAATCGAGCCTTATATTCAAATATTGAGTAAATGATATTTTAATGAGTTAATTTCAAAATGTAATGAATTTTGTGCTTAATTGATGATTTATTGTTAATTTGGAATTGTATTACATTTTGGTGTTATTCATTGATTAATTAGGAGCTCACAAGTGTTGAAGTTTGGAAGTGACAAGTGGCAAGGGATAAGATCAAGGAGAGCAAGTCATGAATCATCTAGAATATCCAAGAGATAAGGTTTGTTACAAAAGGATAAGGATGGTTTGTTAGAGACATTGGATAAGATCAAATTCGTTCACTCGAGAGCAGGTGGAATCTGGCGCGGCGTTCCACTGTGAAGCTGGCGCTCGGGATTGGAGGCCGGCGTTCGGGATCAAATCGGCGTTCAAGGCTTGGAAAGCGATCGAGAGCTCGAACACAGCCTAATGGCGTTCGGATACTGGGATCGGCGTTACACATGCTCGAGGCGGAGTTCAAACTCAAAGCGGCGTTCAAGATCTCTGCCACTAATTCCCTATAAATACAGCAGCTCCCAATTCATTCATTATTAGAAGATTATAGATCAGATTTTCTTCCACACACCAAAAACACAGAGCAGCTGCTCCTTCTTGGCTTTCAAGGCCGATCACCCAAGCCTTGTGCTTGGGTGATCCGGGTTAGATTAGGTTTTACTTCTTTTGTTTTCCTTTTCTTGTTCGATCACCATGATGATCTCTCGAAGCTTTGAACTTGGAGCAGTCATGTAATACTTTTCACAATGACTTCTATTTCTGTCCATGGATGATCTTGTGAGTTTAAATTTTAAAGTTGTTTTCTTTCCTTTGATTATGTGTTATGCAATCGATAACGAAAGTTGTATTGCTATTGATGTTTACCGTATGACGAAAGTCGGTGTAAACCTTAGATCACCATAGGAAAGATGAGATTTTTAACCTTGACATAACGAAAGTTGATAGGTTGAATCTACAGGTTGTTAGATTGAGAGATCTTGCACCTCGTTTTATGATGTGTTAATCTTTAAAATCGAGAGATAAAAGATTACTTAAGAGAGGTGAACCACAACTTGAATTAAATCATCATAAGATAATCTAGGGAAGAATTAAGGTTATGGGATGGTGGATCATGTTTGTTCTATGTTATATTGCTTTAGTCGTTATCATGGGTTCGTTAGTTTCTTGTTTTTCGTAGTTGTAGTTTTATTTATGTTGGTTCGCAATTATTGTTTCACGGCTTTGGATTAATAGTCCTCTGTCGGTTTACTTATCTGTTTTAGTTTTAGTAATAACTAGTAGTAACAATTGGAAAGATTAATGAAATTAGATTCAACATCCCAATTCCACGTGGATCGACCCTTACTTATCTCGCTTATACTATCAACTACCCGGTGTTTGGCGGTTAGGAGTTAGTTTTGCATCTAAGTTAGGGTTTATAAATTTTCTTTTGTTTAAATGATGCAAAATCCTCTCAACATGATGCCATGAAGACTCCGGTTAAAAGGATAATTACACAACCGTCACATAGTGTGACACTTATCCGTGTAAGTGGGTCAGTCTAACATACGCATTCTCTAATACACGTCCACGTACAGTCCAAGTGTCTCTACACTTCGATAGACGAGATCTATCCCTGCCCTTAAAGACAGAAGACATCAAATACGTGCTAGTCTGTTTATACTATCAATGCCCTGTTTAATAGTATATCATCCTAGAGACATTTAAGTATCAAACTTATTAAAGTGATTAGAAATCTCATCAACCATAATCGCCTATCATGGTTTCTCTATCACCGTTTAATACTAAGGACGTTATCATATAACAATTCATAATTGGTCCTTTAAAAGAACATATATATGACAACAGAAAAGCCATTTAATATATGTATAAACATAAAGAAATAGTAGAAATGATCCGACCCGGTTGGATCCGGTCCAACCCGATTGGGTTTAGGACACTATTCCAACAATCTCCCAGTTGGCCTAAAACCAATCACTCGTACACACAAGACCAAGTTGAAACACAAGAATCTCATGCAATACTCGCAACCAGCCCTAGCCGTAAATGGATCGCTATCTGTGGGGACTCAGACTATCTTCATAACATGTTCCAAATGACCAAGTCAAATGAACCGCTTCAACACACACACGAATCTCTGACGAGACCCTGGTCCTTGCTTCAAGCAATGAATCCACTTACTATATCAGTTATATAGATAAGGTGGAAGAACCGTATAAGGTTCATGAATGAACCTTCTAGATCCATGTATCTTTGCTCAGCCGCGCTCTAAGGCACTCTTGTGTTTTGGTCAGTTGTAGAATTCTGATGACCCATAGCCAAGAACATTTCCAGCTCATTGTATCACCTAATCAAAGTGATTACAAACCCAGACAGTAGCTCCCACTCACCTTCCTAAGACTCAGGATATACGTCTGCATATCTACGTTTATTTAATTCCAAGTTTCAATAAACAAGGAACTCTTCCTTAACTCGTTTAAGGATATTCTCGACATTCATCAGATATACTTTCATACTTGCTCATGACTATTCATGGACCATGGACATCCGACATTACCTTTATGATGGTTCCTATCGCAGTAGCGAAGGAAACCTTCCATAAGAATCATCTTTCACCTTATCTTTAGGACGAACGTCCTAACATAGATAGATCTTGAGAACACTAGCTAGCAGTATCCCCGTCGCGATCTATGCTAAACTCTTTTAGCATCATATCTATACAGGTAAACTATAATCTAACAGCAGTTAAATCTATCACTATATATTCTTATTCCTAAAAATAAGAACTGACAATCCTAGTGCTTTCGTAAAGACCTTGAATTACCAAACATTAATTGACTGTGACATGGGGTGACAATTCTCGAGAGAGATATCCAATACCTTACTCAAAAATCGTAACACACTCCCAGTATCCATCTTGCACATTGGGCATATCCTTCTTTTGACTAAATGAAACTCTTTTGATTATGAAACAAAGAGATCGTCTAGAGAAACTTGTTTGAGTCCATAAATGAATCTCGTGGGCTTACTTATCATGTCAACGTCTATGAACACCGAGCTCTCTGCCCAACGTCTTCAGCACTATCATATAGTCATGATACGAAGTTATAACAAGTATTATCTGAATAGAACTGGCTCAGCCTTACAGGGACATTCCCTCTAGGTAAGACAGACTAGGTTCATAACCTGGATGTCACTGACGGAATCTAATTTAGATATTATGGATCCTGGCCATATCTCTCAATCTTCCCTTTCAAACATTCTTTCATAGGTCGTGAAATATTCATTCTTCAAGATGAACATACCAGTAGCCCTTTTAGGCTTTAAGGTTATCCACAGACTTACAAAAATTTTGTGTGCACTGAGCAGTGTTCTACACCTCATCGATATGCGGCGTCTGCTCATGTTCCAATGGTTGAATATATATTTGTGGTTCTCAAACTCTTTTGAGATCTGATTCACTCCCACTGTTTCTTTTGGAAGAAACGGTTCCTCTAGAAGACAGCATGTTTAGAGACAAACATTTTGCTCTGTGGACAAGTAAATAATATCTAGCGTGCAAGCTAAGACATTCCACAAAGTTGCATATGTCGTATTCGGCTCCAACCCTTTCTGAGTTTGGCTATGACAACTTCATATCATCGGTTAAGATAGATTCGACATTATCATCTTTCATATCTAATATGGAATTTATTCAACCTTTATTCTTTGGAACTTGGTTAAGTATAAGGGCACTATCCCAAAACGGGTAAGGGATAATTCGCATGGCTTGCGTCACAGGTTTATCATATAAAGTGTTGTTTCCATTTTGGGAACATAATCTAATTGCGTATCCCAAAGATGGTATCCTTCAAGAAAGAATCTTATTCCTTTTCAGACGACTTCTGAAACACCCTTTAGGTATTAATTACTTCAATCCAATTGAAGATTAATTCCTAAGTAGCTCATCAATCTCATATTCGTACTAGCTCGAACTTTTCGGGCATTCTGAATTGTCGTACTTCAATAAGTACATTCAACTATTTCTAAAATAGTCATAGAGATTAATAAACAATCATTTGTGGCATTAATTGTCATAAGCCAACAAACATCGGTATGTTTAGGCTTTAGACAATTTTTCTAGATTTTATAACCTTTTCATAAAAGCGGTATTTTATTCATCTTTAGATAAGATATGTATCACCCATATGATTCATAATCACAAGGTTCAGGCATTATCTAAATGACATTTGATTACGTTTCTCTTCCAGAGAGTCGACATCTAGAACAACTACAAATATCAAGGGTAACAGCCATACAAATATTTAGTTGAGATCTCATCACATATATCAGCTATATAGTGACATCAATCTAGTATGTTAGATTCAGTGACCTTCCAACTTTATCGGAATAACATTTATTCTTTACAATTGAATATGTCTACTAAATCCTAACAAATAACTGAATGTATGTTCTTCATAAGAACCAGAACATAATAACATTTATTTAGTTCCCTTATCAGTTTACTAGATCCAGAATATGGTAAGTGTCACAACGTTTTCTTCACCTTCCATGTTTGGATTTAACCTTTCTAATTTAATCACACTCGTAAGATATCATATATCTAAGAGTTGACTTGAACTTAGATAGATTTATCTCAACAGACTTGCTTAGAACAGAGACTTCGATAAGCTCTCTATTTAAGCACATGCCCTAACTTTCCTTTCAATCCTTTAAGCACTTGAAAAATGTTTCTTATTGTAGTCTTCATCAGACTTAAGAAAGATCACAAGAGCCATGTCCTTAATTTCCTTTCATAAAGAAAATCTAAAGTTTGTTAAATAGTTTATTTAGCCTTTTGAATCGTATTCAAAACATTGACTATTTAATTAACTTTTACGCAATGATAGAATTAAGTCGATACTTAAATCTTATAATTTTGAAGACAACCTTTCTAAAATTAGATGTGGTCATTCTTATCCAACGTTTGAATTAATTGTCATCGTATGACAGAATGATCATCTTGGATTGTATCCAATATATGACTAATTCGTTGAAACTTATTTCAAATGATTTAATCATGTCATGAGCTTCCGCTTTCATTAATAATTAAAGCATTGGAGTATTCCATCAAACATGTAGTCTCCTTGTCTGTAACTACTATAACGAGATTGCTCGTGTCAATGCTTATTTTAAAAGGATTAAAATTACTTAACCATACTTGAGAACGTTTCTCAAAAAGTAACAGTCATAATTTGGTTTTACTAATCGAGAATAAAACATAAATATAAAAGTTTGCTAAAACTACAACATAAAAATGAAAATAAAAGAGTGTTGTTGTTTATACATACAAAATCAATAATGGTCTTTTGGTTTATGATTTTGCTCCCACTAGTCAACTACTACCAATTGACTTTCAAGAATTATTAATTTCTTTAGTGGACAAGATCCCACTACACTACCGCGACCCCCGCTTTGGCTGGTGGGCCAAAAATAGTCTAATAGGTAGACAACTCTTTGTCAATCGTATTTTATACGACTCTTGTTGTTTGACTAGTCAACTCTTTGACAATATTTTTCATCTTATGAAGTAGTCAAACCCTTGCCTCTAAGATCCAAACGACCCCGCTTTGGCTGGTGGGCGAGAGAATTCTTAGTCAAGTCATAACCCCAATATTCGTGAGATCTCATACGATCATATCTCGATAATGACGATATACCCGAGGTAGGTCAACCCCCTGCTTTGGCTGATGAGTTGGATCTGAACAAGGGTTCTTCATCGTCATTATAATATGGGGAGGCAATTTCAATTTGATTCTTTTGAGGTGGAAGTATTTATATAAATTAATTCACTTAATTAATTTTAATTATGGTCTCATCAAGTATATCTATCTATATAGACATACATCCTACACATTCATCTAGATCGTGCCTAGTCTTGCATATATCGTATCATATAAAATAAATGCATGCACAAAATAAATAAATGTGTAAAGTAACCGGTATGATCATGGACTTTTCCTAAGTGCGGTTTTGAATATAAACTGACGAAACCGCGGGTCATAATCTAAGGGTAGCTGCAACCGCCAATAGGATCTTTAATGCTCCATTCTCCAATATGATCTTTATTTTCGTATTTCTTTGGTCTCCATCTTCTGCTCCATTCTTGTTATATTTAATTCTATCTAGTAAAATAAATACACCCGCCGCACACGGGGGGAGCTAACGGGAATGGGATAAATACAGAAAATAAACTAGGTCACGTTCTTCATAACGCCCTAGGACAATTTTTAAACCAACAAAAAAATTAAATCATTTACATCTATCCTATCGGTCGAGTCCATGATCAATCGGGGTCCATATAATCATATTTTATCTACTATATTTAATCCATACAATAAAATCTTATGAAGAAGATAAAATTAAAATTTAACTACTTGCGTTTTAATTAATCAATTAATATATAATATATTAATTAATTTTATCCACTCAATTAACTAATTAACATTTAATTAATTAAATGATTTTAATCGAAATAAAATTAACGATTAATTTTAAACGATTTTAATATTAATTTTAATTAATTAGAACTATTCTAAAAATAAATCAAAATTAAAATTAAGTCTTTTATTGTTTCTTTCCTTTTGATTCATAATCAAAAGGGATGCATTTGGTTTCCTAAACAAAAGGCATATTCCTAAACCAAATTTGGTTTTTAGCTTGCGCCAATTTCAAAATCAAAATTTTGGAAAGCTTAGCGCAAGCCTTTACAAATCAAATATTTGAAAAGGGCTAGGTGCATTCAAATCAAATATTTGGAAATGTCAAATAATTTTGGTTTAGGCCTGGCCACTTCCAATATCAATTTTGGTAGTGGTCTTGGCCTAGGCCTTTTCCCAAATCAAATATTTGGAAAGGGCCTAGGCCTATTCCAAACAAAGTTTTGAAAATGCCATTATTATTTTAATGCCATGTGGCATCCCAATGGCCCAAACTATTTAAACCATTGGTTAGCCACATGACACAACTAAACAAAAGAGGAATTATCAATCACAACTATGAACCATATTGAATCACAAAATACACAAAACAAAAATTTGAAGATCCGCCAGCATTGACCGGTCAATCGACTGCCGGCAGCAGATAGCCCTGCTGCCGCCGCCGCCGACCAGCCGCCGCCAGTCGGCCGAGCACCACCCAATCTCGTTTTTTTTCTTTTTTTTCTTTTCATGTATCACTTTTGCGAATCAAAAAATCATTCATCTTTTAATTACGTGATTGAAAACGATAAAATTAATTACGCAAAATAACATGCTTATTTCTTAAGCTCGAACCTGTCTCTGATACCACTGTTAGGAAATCTACGCGGGAACACAGTGGAATTTAAAATTTATTTCCTATCGACTCAAGATCGACTTCGTTTAAGCAATAAACAATTAAGCTAATAGACGGTGGTTACCGTGGTTGATCTAAAAGATCGACGTTTTGACCGTCTAAGGAGAGTAATTCTACATAGAGCCGCCCAAGTGTTCGGCCTCTACCGCCAGTCCACACGAACAGCCTGCCAGAATCCCATCATGGATTCCTATTGGAAAACTCCGGTTGTTAGACCGGCCTTTTTCCCCTCTCTCAAACTCTCTATAGGATGCTCTCTATTTTACACAAGAACTATTAGTTCTTGGAATTGTGTTGTACAAAAGAGCTTGACACCCACACTATATTTATAGTGTATGTGGCGCCATATCTAGGTGTGGAGGAGGTGAAAACCTTTTCCCAATAAAATAAGGAAAATATAATTGATTGATTTATCTCATTTATTATAATATCTTATATTAAATAAATCTAGGATATTGTCAATATCTTATATTGAATATTTCCAAGATATTGTCAATATCTAATATTTACTATCTTTACCTTTTACCTTCTATCTTTACCTTTTAACTAAATGATGCGCACATGCACATCACATGATTAAATCAACACAATATTCATGAATGAGAAAAGAAATAAATAGGAATTAAACATGTCACCAATTTTTGTGCTAGCAACCACATAGCAATTAACACACCATCACAAAGATGTGCAATAACATCAAGTGCAGTACACCATATTAGTATCGTTGTCATAAATATGTTCAATATATGCAACGTAAAGTTAGAGAAGAGAAGTAACAGTATGATATACCAAAAGAGAAGTAACAGTATACTATATCACGCATAATAAAACATTAGGTCAAACAAAGAAAATAACCTCTAAGATAGTGTCTACTTCGAGCCATCAATTCAGTCCATGGAAATGCATAACACCAGATAGGTCTTCAAAGAAGCATCAGTAGACTAAAAAAAGCATCAAAACATCCACATAAAGCATCAATAAAGTCTATATGTATCAAAAGATTCTAAACACAGTTGTTATGGAAAGGAGGTAGCATACACTAAACCACAAAGTAAACCTAAAAATAAATAATAGAAAAGAAAAAAATGTAAAAAAAAAAAACTGACCTCATGTAGTAAGAATAGTGCTGGACACAAATCACACATTGTCTACATTCTCGAATTAGTGCCGAAAGGGCATTCAAGGGCTCTGGAGACCAACCGAATTCAGTAATAATCCATAATCACAGTACATAAAGAGCTTCAGAACACATGATAACTATTATTTATTAATATGTACTTTACATAACATAAGAGAAAGTCTGAATAAAAATTGAAAGCTTTGAAACTAAACATGACATTCACATAGTTGGTGACTTTCTCGTTCTTGGATTTCTCCAGCAATTTTTGGCGCTGAATTTACTCTTGCTGCTCAATTTCATTCATCAACATCTCAGCTCGTTCTGCTTGCTTCATGATTTCCCTTTCCTGCTTCTCTCTATCTGCCATATCAACTTTAGTCCTCTTCAATTTCATCTTCTCCTTGAAAATCGTCTCCGAATCACGATCAATATAAGTAATAACCCATCCTTTAAACGTCTCCTCAACTTTACACTTACCTGTTCTCCCTAATTAACAAAATCAGTTAACGTAGCCCACTGAGTCGCGCTCATATGAATATGGTGTCGATCAAATATATGCTCGTTATACACAACCGTAGCGGAAAACGGCTGAATCGATGACTCCTCTTCAGATGCTATAGAAAAGCGGTTCTTTGGAATAACCATCGATGACTCGATTAGGGTTTCAAAATGGGAACCTATACAAATATCTGAAATTTGTGCAGACTAAAAGAACAAACAATGGAATAACAACATCATTGGTTATGCGATTTAAAGAAACAACATCAACTTTATTACCTGAAATCATCAAGCCCATATCCCGATCTGAAGCATAATAACTTGAATCGTTGAATGATATGTGCAAGGATGGTACCTGAAATTACCAATCAAATTCAGATTAGCATGATAATAAGCAATCCCCTTGTTTGAAAACTACTGCAGTGATATTGGCTTTTGAGTGATGCTTAAAAATGACCTTAATGTGTTAGTATTAATCAAGGCACATCTTGTAGTCAAGTGTGCCACCATCTTGTAGTCAAGTGTACCTGTCCCAAAGATTCACAACAGATGATCAACAACAACAACAACAAACAAAAACCCGCAAAAGAAGGCGCGGAAGAATATTGAGCAGAACAATGGTGTACCCTTCTGTGTTCCACATACAAAGCAAGAATCTTTAGGGTATCCGGTACCTTAAACATATCGCCATTTGAGACATGAAAAGCTATTCTCTTGAGTTAGTTGTTCTCAATAATCACACTTACTAATCCACTTTTCATCAAATTCAAGCTAAGATTATTGAATCGTTCTCTCGATTATTGCCTCGATGCCTTTCTCCAGTCTGTACCTGCATTCATCATTGCAACAAACTCCTCATAGCTTATACGTCCATCCTAGCAGCAAAAAAATCTAAAATCAATGGCATCCATATAGCAGCAAAATTAAATATAAATTGTTAAAATTCAGAAGAGAACAACAGCAGTATCTACATCACCGTTCTTCATTTCAAATGAGACTGTGAAAAGAAAACAACCAGAAACCAGTAAGAGAAAATTCCAAAAGAAATTAGAAAGAAAAAATCGAAAAAAAAACTAATCCCCAAATAAAAAATAAACAATAAAAATGCGGGATTTTTAGCAGTTTACCACTGCTTCTGGGTGGTATTTGTGAGAATACCACCCAAGGCAAAAAAAACTGATTTTGATTCGCGATTTTCTCCCGTTTTTTCTACCTTTGTGCACGATCTTAAGGTACACGGCAAAATTAGGATTTTAGTCCTCTAACTTGGCCTATTTTGGATTTTAGTCCTGCTCCTGCTCCGGTGAGGAAAATGGTCCTCTAAGTTGGTTTTTGATTTTAGTCCTATCCGCCGAAATAGGCGATTGGGTACCGGAATCTTTAAAAACGCTTACGTGGCAGCCTAGTTAGAGGACTATTTTTAAAAATTCGGTGCCCAATCGATTATTTCGGTGGATAGACTAAAATCCAAAAAAGCCAACTTAGAGGACCATTTTCTCACCGAGCAGAGAGCAGACTAAAATCCAAAATAGGCCAAGTTAGAGGACTAAAATCCTAATTTTGCCTAAGGTACACCCTTCCCCTATTGGGTTCCCCCTTCCCAATTAGGGTTTAGTTTGGTTCCAAAAACACCTAAAACGCGAAAATGGGAGTGGTAGATCGACAACACAGTGGTAGTCGCACAAATAGGCTCCCAAATTAGTGGTAGATCGGCAAAGCTCCCCAAATAATGCAGTTCAACAGATGGAAAAAGGGCAGATGCTGTTGGTAATTTGCAAAATTGGTGAATAAATGTTCCTCCGCTTCGTGTATAGAGGGTGGATGGGATGGAATTCGTGGGATTTGTGGAGTGGGAATCATGGGTGGATGGCTTCCGGTATGTAACAACCACGATGCGCGGATGGTTGAGGGATGGCAATCGTGGTTTAATTTTATTTTTTTTAACTCTTTAAATTCCGGGTTTGGGTCAAGTCAATCGGCTTAATTTAATTGAGTTAATCAATTGAAAATATAATCGATTGAAATATATATATATATATATATATATATATATATATATATATATATATATATATATATATATATATATATATATATATATATTAATATCTAATATTAATATATAGTAATACCATTAATTAAATTGCACAATCCAAGTGTATCTTATACACACATAAATTGCGCCACCTTTAGCCAAAAATTTGACATCCGGAATATTCTTTAATTAATATAATATTATTAATATCTTGTATTTAATTTATTTATAATAAATAAATACCACCATATTAATTTACCACTATAACCTTTAGAGTACGAGTTAAATTCTTTCCTTATTTGGTTATCAACTATAACCTCATTTTAATCCGGCTAGATGTTCTTATGTGTGTGACCCGATAGGCTTCCGAATATATTGGCCGTAGGCACAAAGTGCAAATTACGAAAACGCCCTTCATGCCTAACTATCACGGGATAGCATCTAGCAACACACCATGACCCCCAATCATCAGAAGAGTCAAATGCAATAACTACTACCTTTCATGTGAAACAGTTACCGTGTAACTTACAATCTTATCGCTGTAATAATATCCATATGGTCGTACGTCGAGTGTCAAACATTAATGACCGTATCTTATAATCTGGATATCATGCTCTCTCGAAGTAACTCATTTACTTCCACTTTGCAAAGATTCACGAGAGTAAGACATTCCTTATAAGAAGGCCCTTTCGGATATTCGATCCCAATCATAAGATACGCGATTCCCAGACGACCAATCATGTATGCTCCGCATGCTTCAGTATCACACTCAATCACTACCGCAAGATCTCCCCATGGCTAGGGGAAACCTCAATAGTGTCAAAATATGACAATCCACACCGTGATGCCATGAAGACTCCGGTCAAAAGGATAATTACACAACTGTTACATTGTGTGACACTTATCCCTATAAGTGGGTCAGTCTAACGTACGCATTCTCTAATACACGTCCACGTACAGGCCAAGTGTCTCTACACTTCGATAGACGAGATATATCCCTTCCCTTAAAGACAGTAGACATCTAATATGTGCTAGTCTGTTTATACTATCAATACCCTGTTTAATAGTACATTAGCCTTGAGACATTTAAGTATCAAACTTATTAAAGTGATTAGAGATCTCATCAACCATAATCGCCTATCATGGTTTCTCTATCACAGTTTAATACTAAGGACGTTATCATATAACAATTCATAATTGGTCCTTTAAAAGAACATATATATGACAACAGAAAAGCCATTTAATATATGTATAAACATAAAGAAATAGTAGAAATGATCCGACCCGATCGGATCCGGTCCAACCCGATTGGGTTTAGGACACTATTCCAACAGTATGAAGGCTTATTTGCGTCGTACACAGCCGGTGACACAATATCTCTATGCAATGAAACAAAAAGCGGATGAGTTAGCACTTCTCGGCTCTCCCCTTAATCACGATGATTTCATTGATATGGTTCTTGAGAACATTGGGCCTGAATTCACGGACATCACGCGGGCTATTCAAGCACAGGATGAGGTAATTTCGTTTGAAGTCCTCTATGAAAAGCTGCTGCATCAGTCCCTTTTACCGCAAGCTGTTCCGGCTTCCACCTGCTCACCGGCCACGGCTAATGCGGCCTCCCGGCCACCGGGCTCCTCCTCTCAGCAGCGCACCAGCTCCACTCCGCAACAGCCCAGGTATAATAATAGCAATTCACGGTCCTCTTACAATTCACAGCACCAACAGTGGCATAATAATAATAGAACCTCTCGTGGGAATAATAATGGAAATTATAATGGTAATTCTCATGGAAATTATAATGGCAATACTGGGAATAATGGGAACAGTAGTTCAAACTACTCGAACAATGGCACCAGCACCTCTCATGGGTATCATGGTAGGTGTCAATTATGCTTTCAGCACGGTCATTCTGCTCCCCACTGTCCTCAGCTTCAGACTATTGCAATGGGCTCATCCAATCCGAGGCAGTCTCGGCCTTAAGGAAATGTTGCAGCTCCGCCTACTGACTCGGCTCAGTTTGATTCCACTTCTCCCAATTGGTTGCTTGATAGTGGGGCCTCACACCATGTGACCTCTGATCTTCAAAATTTATCACTGCATGCTCCGTATACTGGCACAGATGACATCCTGGTTGGTGATGGTAAGGGTTTATCTATTACTCATACTGGCAGTTCTTCCTTCCCCATTACCCCTACACAATCCCTCACCTTACGTAATGTCCTCTGTGTCCCTAGCATGTCCCGTAATTTACAATTTACTCTGTTACTCTCGGCTCCCAGCTTTCCTCCGACTCCACTTTCCTTAAAATTTCCTTTCAAAACCCGCAGAAAACTTCTTGATAGGATGTTCACTTTGGTATGTTAAAAAGACTTTGTAAGAATTAATCCATACATTTTCTAGTTTCTTATGGAGCGTCGAATGAAACACTTCATTTTTGAATCTTACAAATCCGAACTTCTGCCCCTTACCATTCTTACGCTTGCAAACAAATACATCCAAGACCGTACCAAAACGATCAAAAACTTGCCACAACTTCTTTTCTCCTAAATTCTCCAGGAAGTTGGTGAAATAATAGGAGTGTGCCACCTTCTTTTCCATTATCTGCACAAACTACTAACAGTACACGTTTGAAAAAAAAACTCAAAGGTTAGAAAAAAAAGGACATGTGTCGGCTAAGGAGGGTGGACACGTGGCCTCCTGAGGGCTCACTAAATTGTGTTGTACTCATTAATATGCTTGAAATGTGTTTCACTCATTTTCTGTACAATATTTCTATTTCTTATCATTATGAACACGTCATTGATCTCGTGTTCATTCATTTGGTGGAAAAAAACACGTTTCAAACAGTCTGAAGAATATAAAAAGTGATTTGGTATTCCAACGTCAATTTTGGTGCGCTCATATTGCAAACGGCCGTCGGTTCCAACGTCAAACGGTCTGAAGAATATAAAAACTGATTTGGTATTCCAACGCCAATTTTAATGACGCTCGTATTGGAAACGGACGCCGGTTCTACTGACATTATGTTGTTCAAATTAATAAATACATTTAATGTGGTGTGAAGAGTGATTTATAATCCGTCGGTTTTGCATTTTTTTCCCATTTCTTCACAAACTACTAACGGTACACGTTTGATAAAAAGAAAAATAAAAAAAAGTGCCCCACTCGTATTGCAAACGGACGTCGGTTCCACTGACATTATGTTGTTCAAAATAATAAAAACATTTAATGGGCCGGGTGTGAAGAGTGATTTATAATCTGTCGGTATTTTTTTTTTCTCCTTTTTCTTCACAAACTACTAATGATACACGTTTGATTAAAAAAATTGCCACGTGTCAAGCCAAGAGGGTGGCCACGTGGCCAATTGTGGGAAAACCCTCTTGGCTTTTTATAGATATACTGACGTTACGTTGTTCAAAATGATAAAAACATTTAATGTGGTGTGAAGAGTGATTTATAATCCGTCGGTCTTGTTTTTTTTTTTTTTCTATTTTCTTCACAAACTACTAACGATACACGTTTGATTAAAAAAAATAAAAAAAAATGTCACGTGTCAATCCAAGAGGATGATGACCACGTGGCCAATTGTGGACAAACCCTCTTAGTTTCTTACAGATATACACTACAAGAAATTCGGAATGAGGAGAAACCACTCCTCATTGCAGCTTCTCTAGTTAAAGGTATATAATGAGGAGAGTTGAATCTCCTCATTAATTATATCATACATTTAATGAGAATATATTCTCCTCATTAAAATTATTTTAATGACGGAATTTCTCCTCATTAAAATATTTTTTCTGATGACTAATCTCCTCATTAAAATATTTTTAATGGTGACTAATCTCCTCATTATCAGGTCATTTACCCCTCATTAAATCAAGATTCAATGACAACACAACTCGACAAGATTCAATGACAACACAACTCCTCAGTATAAGACCATTTGTTCCTCATCATATTAGAATACTGAAAAGAAGAGCACTGTATCGTGTTGTATTATATGCCTACAAAATGAGGTAGTTCTCACCGTGGATCCTATAACTGCATCTGTTGCAAGTGTTGCTTTTAGTACTTGGCCCTCTAAACACATATGCACATGGCAGGGAAAAGTTAATTATTATCCTTTTATTTCAGTTTTGGGTGAGAGGGGGTAGAAACTGAAGGATGAAATG
Organism: Gentiana macrophylla; assembly: GCA_026214975.1. NCBI lineage: Eukaryota > Viridiplantae > Streptophyta > Magnoliopsida > Gentianales > Gentianaceae > Gentiana > Gentiana macrophylla. The sequence continues at coordinate 79,763,817 of CM047807.1, read as the reverse complement.
AAAATTAATGAGATGTAACAATACTAACCAATTCAAATGAAAACAGTAAAGTTTATTATAAACATAGATGCGAGAAAACGATAAATACGCCTTTATTAGGTAAACAGAAATGTACAAATAATAAATAAAGAGTTTCGACCATAATTTTAAGAACATGTATAATGTATTTTGGTATGTGCTTGCATGGACAGGTGCACTGAGGGGCAACAAGTATTTCAAAAGAATTTACAAGTACTTGAGTAGCAACAACTGATGAAGGACTTAACATTTGGATGAGAATAAGCAATAGACCAACCTCGAACCAATTGTTGAGAACCTTTGAAGCTGGAGAAAGTAAAAGATCCATAAAGTCCCTGAAAATACATCGATTCTTTGTTTAGAAAGCGTACAATCGAAAAACTCCTGGTGGATGTCCACTTCCACCAAGTTACCTACGGATATTTTTTCACGGTCCGAAAGGGCATCAATCTAGATGTATAATACAGAAAGAGGTGGAATTGCGCTACAAAAACAATTTTTAGTTTTATTTCTTACACAATCTCTTTTTACCCCAAGGAAGAGCTTGTCGAAAACAACGAGCCCAAAACCGGCGTTGTTTAACCTATTCTTTGCACGAGCATTAATGAGACACACATGCGTTGTAAAGTTTACGGAGGAGTTGAATCTATCAGCGTGTCCATAACCTTTTTGAAATTCTCTAGCCGGGCGCTCATACACGGAATCATAAGAAAGCGGCACATAAAACAAGCAAAAATGACAATCATCGATAGGATCAGGATGTATTGCCCGCCTTTCATCAAAATGCTTATTCACAGACCACAAAGACATGGCAAAATTAGGATTTTAGTCCTCTAACTTGGCCTATTTTGGATTTTAGTCCCGCTCCTGCTCCGGTGAGGAAAATGGTCCTCTAAGTTGGCTTTTTATTTTGATTTTAGTCCTATCCACCGGAAATAACTGATTGGGCACCGGAATTTTTAAAATAGTCCTCTAACTAGGCTGCCACGTAAGCGTTTTTTTAAAGATTCCGGTGCCCAATCAGCTATTTCCGGCGGATAGGACTAAAATCCAAAAAAAAGCCAACTTAGAGGACCATCTTCCTCACCGAAGCAGGAGCAGGACTAAAATCCAAAATAGGCCAAGTTAGAGGACTAAAATCCTAATTTTGCCCACAAAGACATGTAGTGTGGACCTTCAAAAACAAACATACATGCTCCAACCTGACTACAAGAATCAACTGCTGAGGTAGCTGAATTAGTTGATACTAGGCATCACAACTTCATCTACGCAAATTATTGGACTAATTTTCTTGCCAAAAAAATGTGTTTCACAAACATAGCACTGTAAGAATTTTGTATCTACAATAAGGATCGTACCTCCAGCCATGGTATCCGATTGGTGTGTTGATTCCGCTCTGTTTAGCCGACAACCGCCGTCTCCCAACCCTAGCCAAAATAGCGTACAAGAGAAAGGAAAAGATTTGCTATGTGGATCTTCTAGTCTCTACCTATTACTGAATGAATGCCTTTTGATGGTACACAGGCTCTCTTTATATAGGTGAGACAAAGGGACCCACCAGCTTATAGAATACTCTAGAACAAAAACCCTAGCCATCATAGGATTTTCTATTACTGATATAATAATTAATAAACCAATTATTTTCCAACAATAATATTATAATAACAAAAATAATATCACAATAACTAGAGGGCCACACAAATAATTATTTATGTAATAAATAATTCTTACATTCTCCCACTTGGCCCGAATAGTTATGTTAGCACAACATTAGCGAGTGACTACAAAATTTTGCATGCCCAAAGTGTCACTCTATGGTTTATTAAATATGCTTCAACTAATCAATACTAGTACAAGAACTATGGTGGTCATGCCCTAACAATTTAAACATTTCCTTCCATAATTACAATGTACAATACAAACTAGCCAAGCAACATGATGAATGATCTTAACAAAAATGTCATTCAGGTCCACTCAAAATGTGTTCAAAAGAAACACTCCATAAATACATGAAACCAAAATACGCGTATAGTCATGTAACAAGAGAAAACGGTCTTATCATAACGAAAAAGTAGCAACAACGAAAATCAGAAAAACACATCAGCCAATGAGCCCCATATTGACTACATGATCCTTAAACACAGTAGGAGTCAATCCTTTCGTCATAGGATCAGCAATCATCTCAAAAGTGCTAGCATGCTCAAGGGTGATATCTCTCTCTCGAATATGATCTCTAACTACCAAATACTTTATGTCGATATGCTTAGCTCGACTTCCACTTTTATTGTTTTTAGCAAAATACACGCTGTGACTTGAGTGTCACAATAAATCTTTAATGGTCTTTCAATGAATCGACCACTTTAAGACCACGAAGAAAATTCTTCAACCATAAAGCCTGTGTAGTCGCTCCATAACAAGAGATGAACTCGGCCTATATAGTGGATGAAGCAACAATAGGTTGCTTCACACTTTCCAAGATACAGCAGACTCTCGCTAATAGGAAAATGTATCAGTAGACTTAAGCGAGTCCTCACATCAAAGATAATCGATCATCACAATAGCCAACCATCTCTAAATGTTCGAGAGTGTCTCGTATGTTAGCTTGAAATCCTTGGTACCTTGCAAGTACCTAAGTGTTCTCTTGGCGACTTTCCAATGATCCATGCCAGGATTGCTTTGATATCTACCTAACACGCCGACTGCAAAAGCAATATCAGGTCTAGTGCAGACCTGTGCATACATAATGCTCCCAACAAGGGAAGCATAAGGAAAATTCCTCATTTGATCCATTTCCAATTCATTCTTGGGGCAACTTTGTTTAACACTAAACTTGTCCCCTTTAACAATAGGTGAACTTATGGGTCTACACACTCGCATATCAAACCTTTTCAAAACTCTGTCAATATAGGCCTTACGAGATAATCCCAATGTCCTCATGGACCTATCTCTATGGATCTCAATGCCAATGACACAAGATGCCTCACCCATATCCTTCATATCAAAGTTTTGACCCGAAACTTCTTAGTTTCATGCAAAGAAACCCAAATCACTACTTGCAAGTAATATGTCATCCACATACTGAAGACTAGAAATATAAACTTGCTCCCACTCACTTTAAGGTATATACATTGATCCACCACGTTCTCAACAAAACCAAAAGATGAGATTACTTTGTGGACTTTACATACCATTGACGGGAAGCTTGCTTAAGCACATATATGGATTTCTTTAGCTTGCAAACAAGCCCTTCTCTTTTATCAAAACCTTCAGTTGGTACATGTATACCTCCTCATCAAGATCCCCATTCGAAAAAGTTGTTTTGACATCCATTTGATGAAGCTCTAAATCAAAATGAGCCACCAATGCCATGATGATTCTAAATGAATCCTTCGTAGAAACCGGAGAGAATGTTTCATGGTAATCAATGCCTTCTTTTCGAGTGAACCCTTTAGCCACGAAGTTCAGCCTTATAACGCTCCACCTTGCCAAAAGGATCCCGCTTAGTTTTGAAGACCCATTTGCATCCCACTATAGATGCATTTTCTGGCATAGGAACAACATCCCAGACATTGTTTTTGGCCATGGATTCCATCTCCTCTTTCATGGCACCATACCAAGTGTCAGACAAAATACCATTCATGGCTTCACCAAATGATAGTGGATCAGTATCAAGTCCAACATCATAGTCAGACTCCTGGAGATAAACAACATAGTCATCAGAAATGGCGGACCTCCTCACTCTCGAGGATCTTCTAACTCCCACTTGATCAAGCGTATCTTGACTAGTAGGATTGTTATCCACTTGTGGTTCTTCATGTGGTTCCTCTATCGGTGGTTGTTGTAATGGTTGCACCTCAATCCTGTCTTGAGGACTAGGTTGAGGATTAACCAATATTACTCCATGTAAGGGTGTTGACGAAGTTTCCCTTACTTCTTCAAATACCACCACTTGAGTTGAACCACTCCCACTGACTCATGATCCTCAAGAAATCGCGCATTTTCGTGACTCTACAACTTTGATGGAGTTTGAGGGACAATAAAACCTAAACCCTTTGGAGTTTACCGGATAGCCAACAAAATAACCACTAATTGTTCTTTCATCCAACTTCTTAATGTGTGGGTTGTAAACCCTCACTTCAGCTGGACAACCCCAAACGTGCATATGATACAAACTGGGCTTCCATCCATTCCAAATTTCAAAAGGTGTTTTGTAATGCATTTAGAGGGACCCTATTTAAAATATACACACGGTTTTTAAAGCTTCACCCCATAAGGTAATAGGTAGGTGGAGTTGCTCATCATGCTTCTAACCATGTCCATAAGTGTACGGTTCCTTCTTTCAGCAACACCATTTTGTTGTGGTGTGCCAGGCATCGTGTATTGTGCAATAATGCCTTCACTAGAAAGGAACTGTGCAAATGGTCCAGAAGCTTGACCCTTGTCGATGAACCTACCATAATATTCACCACCCTATCGGACCTCACAATCTTAATCTTCTTTCCTTTTGATTCTCTACTACGCTTTGAAAACTTTAAAGACATCAAGTGCCTCACCCTTTTCAAAGCAGAAGGTAGACATACATGAATCTGGAAAAGTCATCAATAAATGTGATAAAATATTTTTGTCCATTAAGACATGGGGTTGTGAATGGTCCACATATATCAGTGTGTATGATCTCTAACAATTGAGAACTTCTTTTGGCACCTTTAGTGGACTTGTTTGTCCGCTTTCCTTTAATGCATTCAATACAAGTTCCATAGTCGAAAAATCTAGAGTTTTTAAGACTCCATCTTTCACCAACCTTTTAATTCTTTCAATGGAGATATGTCCCAATCTCCTATGCCAAAGTCGTGATGAGTTCTCATTAATAATACTACGTTTATTGCCAATTTCACTAGTGTGCAAAGACAACAAATTATTCTCAAAAATGGAATCTATTTGAATTTTGAATAAATTTCCATCCAAATAACTGTAACCAACAACTTTATTGAATTTCAAAACATCCACAACATTATTATGAAAATGAAAACCATAACCTAAACGAGAAAGTCTTGAAAGCAGAAATAAGGTTCTAGAAAGCGATGGAACATAAAAAGTGTTTTCCAAAATCAAATGAAAACCGGACTTCAAAATCAAACTTATAACTTCCCACTCCCTCAACATGAGAACGCATCTTGTTTCTAGAATAGATGTGTAGCTCATTTTCCTTTGGTTTCGAGGTTTAGGAAGCCACAGACGAGATTGGCAATGTGAATTGTACAAACGTAATCAATCCACCAAGTATTATTCGAAATGTCAGCATAAAGAGATTCATGACACACAAAAATATGATTACCTTTCTTGTCAAGCCAAGACATAAACTTGTGGCAATCTTTCTTGAAATGACCCTTTTTCTTGCAAAACAGACATTTGTCTTTCCAAAAGTTTGCATTCTTCATAGGGACACCATTTTTGCCTTTGTCTTTCTTGAACTTTTCTTTGCCAGTCCTCTTCAACTGAGACACCAAATGGGCACTTTCATGTGTCTCAGCTTTCAACCTCTCTTCCTCTTGCACACACATGGTCAAACAATCATTAATGCAGACCACTTTTCTTTCTGTGTGTTGTAAGATATCTTAAAAGGCCCATATTCGGGAGGAAGAGAGTTCATAATGAAGTGAACCAGAATGCATCGTCAATCTGAATCTCCAGATTATTTAGCTTGGCAGCAATATCCATCATCTCCATAATATGCTCACGCATGCAGGTATGCTTATCATGCACCATTGATGATGATTTTTCATTAGGGCACTCCCAACAGACTTCTCGATCGATAAATTGTCGCTTCAATAGATAGCGACCAAGTAGATTTCGCTTTGCTCAGTATCGTAAATGGAGCTCTTAAATGGCTTGGAAATTTTGGACTTCATGAGCATCAAACATAAGCGATTAGATCGCTCCCACCTCTCATGAGCCAATTTCTCTTCTGGCGTACTTGATTCCGTAAGTGCTGGTGGTGCATCCTTACGGATCGCCAAGTCCAAGTCCGTACAACCCAATGTCAAGAGAATAGCCTCTTTCCATTCACCGAAATTTTCACCAGTTAACATTGGAATGACAGATGAATCGAAAAATGCAGTCGTAGGTAAGGCTGAAAATAACCACGACAATAAATAACAAACGTATAAGTTATGGAGCATACATTCAAAATGAATCAACAAATGTCAATTCTTAAAAAATTAGTAAATTCAAAACCTTCATGTGGGTAGAGGTTGTAATCACTACATAGAATTTACTTTCAAAATAATAAGACTGAGAATTAATTAATGAAGCAGGACAATCTGTACCTGTGGGCATAAGAAAATCCCCTTCTAATATTAATTTTCATCTTATTTCAATTAATCTCACAAAAATAATTGCTTCCCTGTGGGGCCGAGCATTATTTAAATGAATTAATTGGTCAATAGGTATGTATCACTATTTTAATCACGTATCAATATGTGAATAATTTATTTATTATTTTATATGCACTCCAGATGCTGTGGCTACTCCAAAATGCATAAAAAATAATTTCTCAATGTGATACAATGTATGATCAATTAGTCTCTAAATGTATACATAATTTAACAAAATAATGAATACTTATGGGAGTCATTCATAGACTAATTTAGATCATATCTCATAAATTTTTTATTTTTTTTTTAAAGTCCAGCACATGTGAACGAGAAAAGAAAACGCGCAGCAAAAAGGAAGACAACAATAAAATACAGAATAATATATTCTACTACATTAAAGCATGTATGCACGACACCCGAAAAATCTGTAAGCTAAATATAATATATATGGAAACTGTCTGTTCTCAAAATTCGTCGCCGGCGATGTAAACCGCCACTTGTTCTCACCCGTATCGATCAACCAATCCATTGTCCAATCCGTTATATCATCTTCTTTCTTATATATATATATATATATATATATATATATATATATATATATATATATATATATATATATATATATATATATATTTTAACAATATGAAGAAAACGATCCGGTGTCGAACGGCTACCAATATAGCCATGATTAGATCTACAATCACCGTGACACCAGTGATGGTCAATAAGGGGTGTCAATCGGCTCCATACAAACGGTAGCGCGTAATCCGGCCACCTAACCCCTTTCCCTCTTTTTTTTTTTTTTTTTGCCGGAAAATGTTCCGGTGACGTCGATAAGCTTACAATGCGGAAGGATGATGAACAATCAAACAAAATATTGGACCACAATCTATAACTGGTTTGCAATATGTATATATATTGGTCAGGATCGTCTCAGTGAAAGATATATATTTTACCGTGGCGTGATTTGGTTGAACAGCAGCAAACGGATATATATATATTATATTCAGATCGAACAATTCCGGCGATGGGAGAAAGTCGACGGACCCAAACAAAAGAAACGATCATGGTTGATAATATATATATTATATTCAGTTGACCAAATATCACAAAAAAATATATATATATATATTCAAGACACGTGATAAAGGAGAGATCAACAGATTCATATTCAACCAATACCCAAAATACAGGAACCGTAAAAGCGAGAACAGATCAATAGATCAGATACAATGGCTAAAAGCAAAACCTGTCTCTGATACCACATGTAAGAATTTTGTATCTACAATAAGGATCGTACCTCCAGCCATGGTATCCGATTGGTGTGTTGATTCCGCTCTGTTTAGCCGACAACCGCCGTCTCCCAACCCTAGCCAAAATAGCGTACAAGAGAAAGGAAAAGATTTGCTATGTGGATCTTCTAGTCTCTACCTATTACTGAATGAATGCTTTTGATGACATACAGCGTTTCTCTTTATATAGGTGAGACAAAGGGACCCACCAGCTTATAGAATACTCTAGAACAAAAACCCTAGCCATCATAGGATTTTCTATTACTGATATAATAATTAATAAACCAATTATTTGCCAACAATAATATTATAATAACAAAAATAATATCACAATAACTAGAGGGCCACACAAATAATTATTTATGTAATAAATAATTCTTACAAGCACAGCCTAAATCCTAATCTTTTAACATAAAATGCCACCCATTTTATCAGTAGAGTTGTTAGCTTTTTTTCTTACAATAGAGGCACTTTTGATTGGTCCAATAATAACATGTCAGAAATTTGCACTACAAAACTGGACAAATCCTTGCCGACGTTAATAAACAACTACAACAAATATTTTGATATAATTCTAAATCACACAAGAAGCAAAACAGTAAACATCATTTGTAGTGACAGAATTTAAGCATAAAAAGTCATGTATATAAATCTGTACCTTGGATACGCTTCCGCATCCTTTTGGGAGAACTTAGGTTTAGCTCCTTATCAGAGCCGAGCAGAAGATAGCTTCCATCCAGACACGGTGTGAATGATGAAGGACTTCTCTTAAATAACTTCAATCCATGTAATCCACTAATCTAACAAATACTTCAAGTTTAACAGCAAAAAATTAGCTTTGATGTACGTGATGCAGTAACCATCTTAGAAAAAATTTATCCAACGATCAACAAAACTTCAATTGCAAAAACACTTATATGCGAGAGACATTCCAAGCACGTCAGACAAAAATAAGACACAAGGAACTTACTTCCTTAGGCACTCATCATAAAATCCATATACTTGACTAATCTGAAAAGAAGAGAAGAAAAAGGCACTTGATTGTTAATCATCCCTGCAGTAATTCATCGATCCACTCGATCAAAAGACTGGCAAATGAACTTCAAATGACTGCACAGCCATAAACATAATATAAAGAGAAGAAAAGTGCCAACAAGAACATGTCACAAATTAAGACAGGTGTCATCCAGCCTCAACAAGCGTCACAACTTCAGTTCAAGTGACCCTATATTTTCCAATACTGCAAGCTGGAGTTGCAACAACTTGATAGAGCAAAAAGCACTAAGATTCAAACTGCTGACAAACGGAATCCGCACACAATGTTATCTCTAACTATTTAATGAGAAACATGCACAGAACCTGCTCACATGGTTGAATGGTTTTCCTTGTTAGTGTCACACAAACAATTTGTAACTTCCCTACATAATTGAGGACTGAATGACATATTGACCTATAAGCAACTTTCGAGGCACCACAGGGACAGTAGACCTCTTTAAAGTCGATTTTCCCCTGAAATGTGGTGTCCCTGTAGATTGGCAGCCAATAGGATATTGTTACTGGCACAACATCGCATCTACTTTCGAGGCACAACGGTGATTTCGATAATTTAAGCTCAAAATTCGACCCTAGAAAGGTCGAAAACAAAATTCGACCTTGCAAAGTCGAATTTTGCTCGTGGTGCGGTGTCCCAATAGAATCGGTGTGGTGCGGATAATAGGTCCCCCAGCATATATTCAAAGATTGAACAGCACAGAGACAACTTCATTTACAGAAAGTAGATTGCATACATCAGGATTATCTCTTGTGACCAGATGTCCAGTTTGAGCAAGGAAACGGACTCATAGAGAAAATGAAACTATTGGTAAGTATTAAGGAAGCCGATGGTAATCGAAGTATCAGTGTTAGGAAAAACTACCTTCTGAATTTGCTCCATGGTGATGTTGGCGGAGGAGACAGAAGACAAGGCAGGAATCATACCCGGAGGTTGCTGCATCCCAACGTTTAGCCCTTCACAAATCAACTGATCTTCTGAGCAAAAGTAGATCCAAAGTAGAGAAAATTTAGAGGAATTACTTGCACAGCAGAGGCAATATCACAGATAAATCGTCTGCAAACAAGATTAGCATGGAAATTTCAGATGAATTTGTGTGGGCATGGGGGATTTTGCGGCGGCGACAGAGCAGCTAAAGTCATGAACATTCACTACACTTTTTATACACAACATCTTCCACAACACTATCAATAACATCGATTGTGTTGGGACCCATAAAAAACAATTGGTTCTAGATTTTAATCAATGGTAATAAAACATTTAGTGGAAGATGTTGTGAAAAAAATGCAGTGCACATACAATTTTCCATTAATTTGTTCCCACATCCTAAAACTTTATCATTCAGATAACTCATTATACATGTCTTTTAAAAATATAAAAGTACAAATACAAGTCAGTCTATCACCTATAGTCCCTTTCCCGTACACTTCTTGACTTTCACAAACATTTATGAGTATTTTTAGTCTTCGAATGTACAAAGTACTTTTTCTTGCCTACAAAATAGAACCAACTCTTCAGTACACAACATTTAAAATGATTACCTGGAGATTTTACAATCTCATTCAACTTGCGATCAAACATACAAACATACAAACATTACAAATCCTAATACTCCATTTACGAAAATTAGACTTCCATTCAAAAGTGTCTTTTCTTCTAGGTGCTCTTAACACGTTGACTCCAACTCTAATTTCCTAGCCATAAAAAAACACCAATTTCCTCACAATCAAACACAAAAAACTAAAAACCCTTCTATCTATTAAACAATTTTCATCATGTCTAAATTTTAAAGATATACAACTATGAGAACTATGATAGAAGACAATATTATTCAAATAAATAATATTAACAATATACACACATTAATTACAGAATATATAATTATTATGTAATTAATACGCAATATCTACAATTAATGTGTGAATATTTCTATTAAATAATAGTATCACTTTCTCTCCTATATAAAGGAGTACCAGTGTAACATTTTGATTAATCAATAAAAACACCACTTAAGTCTTTATATTTCTGCTAGTATTCTGATTCTCTTTATGGTATCGGAGCCAGGAGGCGGGGGTTCGTAAGCCTTAACATCGGTGAACCCTCACCCGTTCCCTCTTCCGCTTTCGAGATTTTCTATTCATTTCCACACAATCCTTAATCAACCGATGCTGTTTTATTTGAATTGCTTGCTTTTTTCTCATCCGATCAAGAAATCTTTGTTGTCACACAATTGTTTTTTTATTTTTTCCCACATATCACAACAAAAATCACAATCCTTTCAATTCTGATCATCCATCCATCCGTTTTAGATCTCCTCCAAATAAGTTTTTTACTTTTTTTTTAGTCCATTTATTTATTAATATACATATAAACATATAATTCTATGTCAGATGTTTTATTCTGGCATCCTTCATATCTCTCTTTTTCAACAGTGATGCAGATCAACCACAACAATCGGAGGCTGATGACATGGGGAAAAAAAAATCTATGGACTTCGGCACATTCGTCGGAGTGGAGATGCCCTTCAAACAAATCACAACTATGAACTCCGGAAGAATTGCCGGAGTGGAGATGCCCTCCAAACAAGTCACAACTATGGACTCCGGAAGAACCGCCGGAGTGGAGATGCCTTCCACAAAATCACACCTATGGACTCCGGAAGAACAGCCGGAGTGGAGATGCCCTCCAAAACACAACAACCTATGGACTCCGGAAAAGCATGCGGAGTGGAGATGCCTTCCAAAAATCACAACTATGGACTCCAGAAGAACAACTGGGGTGAAGATGCCTTCCAAAATATCAACTATGGACTCCGGAAGAACAATCGGAGTGGAGATGCCCTCCAAAAATCACAACTATGGACTCCGGAAGACTCACCGGGGTGGAGATGCCCTCCAAATTATGCTAAGACAAACTCAGCCTCCAAACCCAGCCTCGTTTGAGGGAGGGTGATAGAAGACAATATTATTCAAATAAATAATATTAACAATATACACACATTAATTACAGAATATATAATTATTCTGTAATTAATACGCAATATCTACAATTAATGTGTGAATATTTCTATTAAATAATAGTATCACTTTCTCTCCTATATAAAGGAGTACCAGTGTAACATTTTGATTAATCAATAAAAACACCACTTCAGTCTTTATATTTCTGCTAGTATTCTGATTCTCTTTAAACTATGTAAGTATATATCGATAAGTTGTAGAGATAGATACAGGTACCATTAAGCGTTTCTAAAGACGAGACGAAGCCAGCTCTGTTAGATCCGAAACCGTACTGTTGCTTTTCAAAGATGGTGACGATGAATTTTTGGTAGGTTTCATCATCATCATCGAAGCAGAGGGCCCTCCCCTGTTCTTCTTTTATAATGACGGAATTCATGCTCCTCATTAAATTCTCTCGTTGAATGCAGCTTTTCTTGAATGATAAGCTTTTCTATATAGTATATATATATATATATATATATATATATATATATATATATATATATATATATATATATATATATATATATATATTCCTGCCTAATGGGATCATATCAATGTTCTAATTAGATATCTTGTATTCTGTATGTGAGGAGTTGAATAATAAACCATCATTTCATTGAATAGGCAACGAATAAAAATCCATTTCTCCTTTGGACTAATATTTTGCTGCATGCGGAATTGAGTGGCCTGCATGCCCAAAAAAATGCTAATATGCTAGCAAATAATATACTGACTGGAATTATAGTTATTAGAGGCGCCAATTGGAGAATGTTTAAAATTTTCTTGATATTTTTATATGGGACAGTGATTGACACATATTGTTAATTAGTATCTACTCTAGCATTATGCCTTATGTAGAATATTCTTCTGTATCATGAAAATATAGACATATATTAACGACAAACGTTTTATCAATAATTAGCTAAATCATTATTGTGTCATTTACCATTTTTAACCTTTATAATCAATTCTAAATGTGTATTTTACAGGTTGTATTTAACTTGTAACTGAATTAATATTTGTTGTATTGTTAAGTCTAAATGTAATATAATATCTAAAAATTGAATGTTATAATGCTTTTTTTGTTTAAAAAATGCTTTAATAATACTTTTTTTTATTTACGGGTCATCAGAGCAAATGAAGATAGCAAAGTCAAAAGCACCGGGGGAATTATTGAACGTGATGACATACAAAATATGAAATATTAATGGAATGTAGCATGTGAATTCCTTAGAATGTCGCCTCCACTTCATGGAGGTTTCAGAGAAGCTTTGGTCGATTTCATTTATAAGGGATTCTCTATCCCCAAAGGCTGGAAAGTAAGCATGCATGCATAGTCATAATTTTTTTCCTCTTATAATACGCTACATTGTTTCTTCCGTGGAATATTATTATTTCACTTTTATGAATCGAGTAGTAACATGTAAGAATTATAAAGATTACAACTTTTCAACAACTTCTTTATTTAGTGCTAAAATAATTGTGTCATAATATTAATATTGTTTCTATTGTTTCTCTTTAGTTTTACTGGAGTGCAAATTCAACACACCATAACCTAGAATACTTTCCTGAGCAATTGAAATTTAATCCATCGCGGTTTGAGGGAAGCAGACCAATGTCGTACACTTTCGTACCTTTTGGTGGTGGACCGAATGTGCCCCGGAAAAGAGTATGCAAGATTAGAGATTCTTGTTTTCATGCATCACTTTGTGAAGAGGTTCAGGTAGGAAAAAGGTGATCCATGATGAGAAAATTGTGGTTGATCCGATGCCAGCTCCTGCAAAGGACCTGCCTGTGCGTTTGTATCCACACAAGGCTTGATGATGTCACAGCATATCAATTTCTCACATTCTCTGTATTCTTAATAAGTTAATTTTGAGAAATGTAAGCTTTAATAGAGATATTGGTGTAACATTTTAAAGTCACAAAGCATGTTTTAATACTTGTCGAAAACCTTCGACAAAACATATAGATATATATATATTCACATGTGATTTTTTTATTGGACAAAAACTAGACAATAATGTTCTTCATGTATTTTCTTTTATACTATGAGTCATAAGGGTATAAATTCTAAATGCATAGTGTTTGGTTAATCACACTAAGCACAAGACACTAAGACACGTTATTTCTCGTCACACGAGTACCACTATACCGACAGTCCATAAAAGAGGAAATGATTGTGTGGTTATATATTGAGCTACACCATAAGATCTTATACATAATATCATTATTGATCACGATGTGTAACATATTCATTGATATGGGTCATATATACAACGGAAATGGTGATAATTAAAGTATATAACGATACATAATATACATCCCACAGCATGTAGTGTCCTAGCTGTTAGAAATAAAATTGTGTATTTTGATGATAATTAATTAATTTGTTTTTAACCCTATTCATGAAGTGCTAAGACTTGCTGTTATAGTAAAAAGCTAAAAGACGTCTAATGCTAAATGTATAGGTTTATCAGAGTCTTATTATTGTATAGGTTAATCAGACAAACACTGTAATAGAAATTTTATAGGTTTTAGTGGAGTCTAGGATCTCTGCTGAAATTCAAGTTAGTCTGCTGAGGTTTCAGACTCAGGTGACTTTACCAGTGCTGATAGCTGAAGATTGAAGGCTGAGGTTTCAGACTCACGCATATGTTGGATATATCGTAGTAGTGGTAGATCTTCAAGTCCCATAGTAATTTCAAGAGAAGTATATCCTTGTTTACTAACTTGAATACTTCCATCACCATCGAAAATTCCAGCTAGCCACTCATAGAAGGATTTTTGATAAGTTGTTGCGCATGTAGTCTCTGAGGTTCCTACTAGACGGCTTTTATGTCGTTGGATACCTGCTGATTGTGTCTTAGATGCTCCATTTTTACTAGATCAGGGTTTTCCTAGAAAACCACTTATGAACATAGTAGGAGTACCATTAAACAGACAATCTCAGCACTTATGAAGCAAGCCGTGACTATAAGCTTAGAATTTAGGTAAGTTTGTGATGACCTGAACTGAATTTATAGATCTTGTATTGAAGGTCTAAGATCCACAAAGTAATGTGATAAAGGATCTTAGCTATTAACTTAAATATATGGTGTACTCTGATCTCACAAAATCAAAATCAGATAAAAGAAAGCATAACAACTGAGAAACTAGATGAAAGCTGAGATTATGCAAAAACCAACTGACTGCTGAGAAATCCAAAACATCTGCACAGTTGAGTAAAAGTCAGCTAATTAGAATCACTGAGGAAATTTTCGAACAATGAAGATCAAGTATTCTAATTGGTTGACAGCCTGACATGTCATAAGGACATGGACAGTCTGACAAAATGATGGAATATTCCAAGGAATCCAAGAAAACCGTGTGAATTAAAAAATTCAAACGTTGGAATTCACATTATAAATAGAGGACTTAGGTACAAGGATCAAATACCTAGAAATTACTCATTTTATGCACCATGTTTTGCAAGAATTTCTGAATATTTGCTAAGTCTATACCATCATCATTTCTGAGCTTATATTGATCAAATCCTGAAAATCTCCAAGTGTGTAAATGTTCATCTATCAACTTTGTATCTAACACTTGAAGATTCTGAAGCTGAATCACTTACTTGATTCAACTCCTCTTTGATTTAATCAAAGGTTCAAGACTGTGAAGAATCTAGTGAAGGTGTCAAGGATAGTTGTTGCAGGCAGGGAGACTGTGTGTGCTGGAGCTGGTGAAGAGGGAATTCAACCCTTCAAGGACCAGTGGAGTATTTGGAGAAGCGGCAATTGAACCTTTATCCAAGTGTTTAGATTGTGAAGCTAGGATTAGTCAAGGACAATCATACTAGGACTTTTTGTAACAGTACCTCGAAAAGAACTTGTGAATTTTCTCCAACATCACATTAGAAGAGTGGACTGGCAGGATTACACCACTTGGAACCATTATAAACATTGTGTGTTTATTTCTGCATTTACTTTACGCATTTACTTACTGCAAAGTTTATTTTAGTATTTACTTTAAGCAACTGCTTACATTCCTATTAATTAGATTCACACCAAGCACTCTAATGAGTTCACCAAACTCGGCTCAGCATTTTTCAAAAGAACAACAAGATCTTAAAATGCTTAATAATTAATTCCGTTGCATTTAACTCAGCTGAAGAAATAGATAGTAGACTATTAACTCAGTAGGGTTATCTAACTATAAGAAAAAGTTTTAAGTGACAAGTTTATTCACCCCCTCTAAACTTGTCCATAGGCTTTCAAATGGACCAATACTAGCTATTCCCACCCCATTATAAAAGTAAGGTCTGACCTTCTACGATTATTAAATAAAAATTTATTACATACCTCAACGGGATTAAATACTCCCATTCAAGTCATTGTAATGGAATATAATAGAATAAATTTTTGGAATGTAATTTAATAGGAAACAATGGATAAAAATAGAATAGTGTAATTGATACACAATGTAAGGTAATGGGTGATATAGCACCGGAAGTGGATTTTTGGCACGGTGGCAACAGGTGCCAATGTGTGGTGGTAGCATGAAGGTGATAAATTGTCTGGTGGTGGTTAGGATGGTAGATGGTGGCAGGAAGGTGGCCAACAAAGAATCTAGGTAGTAAATGATAGATTCATTGATAGATTGTTGTGGTGATGATACCACTACTAAATACAACGCACACTTGCATAATCATAAAAAACTTGTAACAACCATTTAATCTAATGGCTAGATAAACACCACAAGTAATAATCCTACCCATACACATGTTTCAAGGGTAATTTAGTAACTATGTATTAACGGCCTCCGTCAATATCCATGGTGTGGGAACAACATTTAGTTTGTGTCTTAAAATACGGAGTGTTGATGTAGGCAGAGGATAGGTTAAGGCACCATCAACTTGATCTGAACTGAGAATGTTATGCACTTTCAGCTTCTTTTCCAAGTCTTGGTTCCTCACATAGTGAACATCAATTTCAATATGCTTGGTCCTGGCATGATATACAGAATTCGAGGCTAACTCAGCAGCACTGGTAGTATCACACCAAGTAATTGGGGTTTTAGACAAGATAATCCCCAGCTCTTTCGGCACGTGCTGAATCCATTTCAATTCAGCAGCCAAATTTGCCAAGGATCTGTATTCAAACTCACAACTAGACCTAGAAATAACATGTTGCTTCTCAAAGCTCCAAGACGCACAAGGAAATCGCCCATGTGAACACAATAACCTACATGGACTTCCTTTCATAAGAAATCATAGTCCAATCAGCATCAGAGAACCCAATAAAGTCAAGGGATGCTCCAGGTCTAATATGAAGAGAAAGGTGTAGTGCCCCTTTGACATATCTCAGCAATCTTTTGAGGAACTGCCAGTGAACATCACCGGGTTGCTGCATAAACTGACTTAAATAGTTGACGGAAAATGTAATGTATGGCCTAGTAAGAGTCGAATATTGAAGGCCACCAATAGCACTTATATACATGTAGGGAAATTGCATGGGGTCCCATGTGCTGGGGTTAACTGCTTTCCAATCACCATAGGAGTAGGACACTCCTTCATATTACCAAAATTCATCATGTGCAATAGCTGACGAGAAAAATAGCTCTGAGATAAGAATACTCCCGTCTGGCCTCTACGGACTTCTATACCAAGGAAATGAGAGATATGACCTAGATCTTTCAAGGAAAACCTATAGTTGACAAGACTGATGAATCTTTTTATAACACTATAGGATGTACCTGTCACAAAGATGTCAAAAACATATACAAGAACAAGAATAAGTAACCAAGGTTTTCTGAAAATAAACAAAAAAATATTAGCTACAGATACTTAAACACCCATTGATGCATCTGATTCCTCAAAACTTCAAACCAGGCCCTAGGAGCCTATTTATGACCATATAATCCTTATTAAGTTTGCACACAAACTTGGGGTCATTAGGGTCCAAAAACCCTTCTGGATGAGTCTTGTAAACAGTCTCATGAAGAAGTCCCTTGAGAAAGGAATTGTTGATGTCCACTTGATTTATTTCCTAGAAAACATTATCTGCAAGTGATGTCAATGCCATATTTCTAGTGAAATCCCTTGGCCACCAATCTAGCTTTGTATTTGAGGATTGAGCCATCGGGCTTGGTTTTGAGCATGTACACACATCTATTTCCAACCAAGTGTGAGTGGGGTGCATGTGGCACTAGTGTCCAGGTGTTATTGGCACATAGTGCTTTATAATCTTCTTCAATCGCACTCTTCCATTTACAACTATCCAAGGCCTCTGATGTACTTAAAGGTTCCGAGGAATGATGAGGAGAAACTAAGGAGGTGGAAGAAAAGAGATAAGATTTAGGCTTGAAAATTCCACTCTTAGCCCATGTTTGCATTGGATGAGAGGGAATAGAGGATGTTGGAAGAGATGGAGCTGGTGGAGCCAAGAGAACATGATCAAGATTGATAGTACCAGGCAGAATGGTGTCCTTAGAAGTTGGGATTGGAGAGGAAAATTGTTGAATGAAGAACCACTAGCATATGATGAGTGGGCAAAATTACGAGTAGGATAATGGTTTGACGAGAAATGTGGTGTAATGGCAGGTGGAGGATTTGAAGTACTTGAATTATCAGATGGTGTGTTAGTCTGAGATGTATGTACGGAAGATTCAATATTTGGGAGAACTAAGAAAGTGGAGATAGAGTCTTGATTGGTCACCCTAGGATCAAGAAGAACTTCCTTAGATGGTTCTCATTGAAATCCATCCTTAAAAGGAAAGGAAAGCTCATCAAACACAACATCCCTAGATATGTACACTCTACCAGTCTCATCAAGACACTTATAGCCTTTGTGTTTAGGACTGAGACCAAGATTGACACATTTAATGGTGTGAAATTTGAACTTAACATGTGAGAAGGCCCTAGTTTGGGGATAGCTGGCATATCTAAAAGTCTTGAGAGAGGTGTAATCAGGTTTTTTTTCTTGAAGATAACTTCAAATGGTGACTTTATATGAAGGAATCTAGTTGGTAGATTATTTATCAAGTACACATTGTACTGAAATTCTTCCCTCCAAAACCTCAAGGGCATGCATACATGTGCTAGGAGAGTGAGGCTTAGTTACACTATACGTATGTGTTTTCTCTCTGCTCTACCATTTTGGGCATGAGCATAGGCACAATGATGTTTAAACTGTATACCACACTCAGTAAGGTAACTTTTAAAGTTTCTGTACTCCCCCTATTCAAACTTAAGACACTTAATCTTAATCTCAATTTGATTTTCCACTAAAGTTTTGAAGTGAACAATGGTAGATAAATCATCTGATTTGGACTTGACAGGGTAAATCCATGTGAACTTGGAGTGATCATCTATAAAATGATTGTAGTAGGTAAAACTAGACACTGACTTGATAGGAGCTGGTCCCCGCGAGTCGTGTGAATCAATTCAAGAATTTGATCAGCATGAGAATCAGAAGTAGGATAAGTCAAAACATGTCCCTTACCAAACTGGAAAGACTCACAAAAGTTTAAATTATCATTCATAGACACATTACATTGGTTTAAAACATAGCTCGGAATAGTCTTAGAAGGATGCACAAGTCTCTTATGCAAAACATTGGGATCCCTATTTGGACAAACAGACTTAACATTATTCTTAGAGGACTGACTAAAGAAACAACTCTTTTTGAATTAGAAGTGGATTTAGAATGAAGGGAGGTCTTGGATTCTTGAAGAAGAGAAGGTTATGTCAGTCTGTAGGGCCCATAATGGAGATCACCTCCGAGAAGAGTTTTCCCTAACTTGTTATCCTTGACAAGACAAATAGAAGATTCAAAGATAATGTTAACGAGATTGTCCAGAACAAGTTTGGAAACACTAATAAGATTTTTCTTTATATTAGGAACATGTTGGAGATTCTTAAGCTAAAGAGGGACATGATCAGTGTGAATGGTGCTAGAACAATTGTGTTTGATACTGATTTTTTCATTATTTCCTACAATAAGTGCATCATTACCAAGATAGTCTGAATTGATATGCATGTTGTTTAGATCAGTAGTAGCATGATCAGATTCTCCAATATCCAAAAACCAAGAGCTATCTCCAACAGTTTGAGGACTAGAAGTGAAAGCATCTATCTGCCTGGGTGAAGTGTTGGTGGGTGGCACAAAATCATGCTCAGACCCATTCTAGAAAGAGGTTACAATATGCCCTGATTTACCACAAATATGGCACACCATTCGGTTTCCAGGATTCTCGGTACTTCCAGATCTGCCTACCCTACCTCTGTTAGACCAGACACGACCTCTCAGAACGGCCACCTCTCCCCATGTTACCACTAAAATATTATGAAGAACCATTGGAGTTAGAGACCTTACCAGAACTTTGAGCAACCTGGACAGATGGAGACCCAGAAGTGGCATGAAGAGATCCAGTCCCAAGAGAGACATTGAATCGTTCAAGAAGCCTCTCGTGTGTGATGATCTGATATTGCTACTCTTGACAAGATAAGGATCCAATCATTGCTATGAGATTGACACTGGAAGCATCATATTCTCGACCTAACCCCCTAAGATTAACAAGGATGAGTTCATATCTTCTCATTGAATTACCGGCAGCTGCTAGATTATAAGAGTCTAAATTTATTAGAGCCAGATAATCGATCGTAGACTATGACCCTTTCTCGGATCTTTTCAAGGCGACTTTAAATTCTAGCACGCATGCCTTCGAGTGATAGTTGAAGAGTGATTCAAGGGTAGTCCTGATTTCATGTGAGGTTGAACAACCTACTACTTCCAGTAATGCTTGCTCCATCACAAAACTTAGCAGCCACCCCATGAGCAGAGAATCAATTTGCTGCCATGCATGAAAGTTTGGATAGCTGACCCAGTGGAGGTTAATCGAGGTGAAGGAGAAATAAGGTCAAACAAATACCATCCAAGTCTATATCTTTTCACCATCGAAAGAATCAAATACTTCCAAAAGAGATAATTCCCGTGATTGAGCTTAACATTGTATGTCTGACACAGATGTCCTGTAAGAGGGGTACCCGGCATGGTAGATGTATGAGATCGGAGTAAGGACGGCATGTGTGGAATCTCCAATCTTCTGCCAAACATGGGTGGCTAAGAAATCGACGAGACGACAGAGAATAGAATGTCAGTATTGATGGTGGAAGAGAGAGAGAAATTTGGATCCAAATAAGGAAATAAGGAAGCCAGATTTGTACTATGAGGCAGGGTAAGGGTTGGATTTGCTGGGATAGTGGGCAGAGCAACCGTCGTTGGTGGTCCTATGGCATCGGCCATATGAAGGCTCTTATAGCAACAGAGAATTTAGGTAGTAAATGATAGATACATTGATAGATTGTTGTAGTGATGATACTGTGATGAAATCAACTAGTTTTACGTAGCGGAATTTAAAAATTGATATCCGATCCCAAGATCAACTTCATTCAAAACAATAAGCACGTTAAGTAGTAGACGATTAATACCTTGTTTGATCTATAAGATCGAAGCTTTGACCGTCTAAGTAGAGTAGTCGTGCACGCAAGAAATCCACGTGTCTGGCCTCAATCAATATCCACACGAGCACATCGCTGGAAACTTCCTTGGATAGCTACTAGAAAAAACCAGTTGCTAGACTGACATTTTCTCTCTCTAAGTACTCTCCCTAAGAAGCTCTTTTTTCCTCAAAAATTATGATGTACAAAAGAGCTAGTCACTCATTTCTTATATAGGGTGGCCTGCGCCCCTAGTGTCCCCATTCCCAATGGGAAAAGCTTCTTGCATGGAGTAAGGAGAAAGAAAACATTTTACTAGTAAAATAAGGAAAATAGATATTCTAGATTTATCTCATTTCATTTAATAACTCATATTAAATAAGTACAAGATATTTTCAATATCCAATATTGACAATCTTTATTATATTACAATAAATCAATTTATACATGTATTTATATCTCACACACACACACACACACACACACACACACACACATATATATATATATATATATATATATATATATATATATATATATATATATATATATATATATTGCACATATAAATCTAAAATAACATAATACAAAAATTAATTAATTTGCAAAATCCATGTGTATCATATACACATGTCATCTGCGCCCCATATGCCATAATTGGCATCCGGAATATTCTTTAATTAATCAACATAATAATTACCAGCATATTAATTTAATCACTATAACACTTTATAGTTGAGATAAACTTTCCTTATTTGTTTATCACTATAACCGTATTTTAATCTGCCTAGATGCTCCTATGTGTGTGACCCGATAGGCTTCCGGATATGTTTGCCGTAGCATAAAGTGTATTTACTAAAATACCTTCATACCTAACGATCATGAAATAGCATCTTGCAACACATCGTGACCCCCAATCATCGGAAGAGTCAAAAGAAATGACTACTACCTTTCATTTGAATCAGTTTCCGTGTAAATAAAATCCAATCACTGTAATAATATCCATACAATCTTATCTCGAGTGTCAATACATCAACTATCGTATCTTATAATCTGGATATCATGCTCTCTTAGAATAACTCATTTACTCCCACTTTGAAAAGATTCACGAGAACTAGACATTCCTTATAAGAAGGCCATTTCGGATATTTACTCCTACTACTAGGATACGCGATTTCCGGATGAATAAACATGTATCCTACGCATGCTTCAATATCATACTTGAGCACTACCGCATGATCGCCCCATGTCTAGGGGAAACCTCAATAGTGTCAAAGTATGACAATCCACACCGTGATGCCATGAGGACTCCGGTCTTAGGATAATTACACAACCGCCACATTCTACGACACTTAATATAAGTGCATCTGTCTAACATACGCATTCTCTAATACACGTCCACGTACAGTCCAAGTGTCACTACATTTCGATAGATGAGATCTATCCCTGTCTTCAATAAGATAGAAGACATCTAATACGTGCTAGTGTAATCGTACTATCAATGTCCTGTTTGAAAGTACATAAGACTAGAGACAGTATCAAGCTTATTAAAGTGATTAGAGATCTAATCAACCATAATCACTATAATGGTTTCTCTATCACAGCTTAACACTAATGACGTGATTCTATATACAATAAGATAATTGGTTAATAAAAATATACTAAATATATAATAACAAAAGTAACTTTTATTAATCAAAATAAACTTATTAAATTAACTAAATAGACAATAAAAGACCTGAACCAGTCGTATCCAGTCCAACCCAATAGAGTTTAGGACACCATTTCAACAATCTCCCATTTGGCCTAAAGCAAATCACTCATATGCCTAAGCCCATGCATGTGAACATATTTCTCACGCTTAGCCTGTGACAACACCTTGGTTAACGGATCAACTATGTTATTATCTGTGTGGACTTTCTTTATCTGTACATCTCATCTATCTACTATCTCTCTAATCAAGTGATAATGCCGTAGCACATGTTTGGACTTCTGATGAGACGTTGGTTCCTTTGACTGAGCAGTTGCCCCATTGTTATCACAGTACAGTGGGACTGGACCTTTAATGGAAGGAACCACACCAAGTTTAGTAATAAACTTCTTCATCCAAACTGATTTCTTTGCCTCCGCTGAGCCTGCTATATACTCGGCTTCCGTTGTAAAGTCTACAGTAGTCTCCTGCTTAGAAGTCTTCCAGCTCACTGCTCCGCCGTTTAGCGTGAAAACAAATCCAGATTGTGATTTAAAGTCATCCTTGTCAGTTTGAAAACTGGCATCTGTATAACCTCGAAATACCAAATCATAATTCCCTAAAACTAGGAACATATCCCTAGTATGCCTCATGTTCTTGAGAATATTCTTTACTGCAATCCAGTGACCATCACCTTGATTTTCCTGGTACCTACTAGTCATACTCAGAGAGTACGGGACATCCGGTCTTATGCATAGCATGGGATATATGATAGCCCTAATAGCCGAGGCATAAGGGATCCTACTCATATGTGTCATTTCCTCCTGAGTCTTAGGTCACATTTTCTTTGACAGATAGACCCCATGTGACATGTGCAACAATTCTCTCTTGGATTACTCCATGCTGAATCTCTTCAGCATTTTGTCTATATATGTGGATTGTGACAAACCAATCAACCTCTTAGATATATTGTTGGTCCTTTGAAAATGCTTGGTTAAGTTTAGAGGGGGTTGAATAAACTTAAAACTTAAAACTTTTTAGGAGTTAGGACAGACTCAGCAGGGTCAATAGTCTGCTGAATTGAACAATTTGCTGACTATTAAGTCTAGTGAATCTGCTGCAGTGGAATATACTTAAATTAAGCCTTTATGCTTGTTGTTAAAAGTGTTGAATAGGTGTCCTAAACCCAACCGGGTTGGACCGGATACGACCGGGTCGGGCCGTTTACAGTCTATTTTAGTTCATGTAATAACTTTATTATGATTAATAAAAGCAATTATGTTATTACATATTGTTTATCTTCATATTATTTGTTGTATATATATAGTAACGTCCCTAGTGTCAAACTATAATAGAGAAACCATGATAGTGATTATGGTTGATGAGATCTCTAATCACTTTAATAAGTTTGATACTTAAATGTTTTTGGTCTTATGTACTGATAAATGGGACATAGATAGTATAATTAGACTAGCATGTATTGGATGTCTTCTATCTCAAAGAAGTTAGGGATAGATCTCATCTATCGAAGTGTAGAGACACTTGGACTGTACGTGGACGTGTATTAGAGAATGCATACGTTAGACTGACCCACTTACATTAAGTGTCACACTATGTGGCCGTTGTGTAATTATCCTTTAGACCGGAGTCTTCATGGCATCACAGTGTGAATTGTCATGCTTTGACACTATTAAGATTTCCCTATCCTCCATTTGATCATGCTGTAGTGATATGGTGTGATATTGAAGCATGCGGAGTATACATGATTGGTCGTCCGGGAATCGTGTATCCTATGACTGGGATCGAATATCCGAAATAGCCTTCTTATAAGGAATGTCTAGCTCTCGAGAATATTTGCAAAGTGGGAGTAAATGTGTTATTCCGAGAGAGCATGATATCCAGATTATAAGATACGATCAATAATGTATTGACACTCGAGATACGATCGTATGGATATTATTACAACGATAGGATTTTAAGTTACCCGGTAACTGCTTCACATGAAAGGTAGTAGTCATTGCTTTTGACTCTTCCGATGATTGGGGTTCACAGTGTGTTGCTAGACGCTATCCCGTGATCGTTAGGCATGAAGGTTATTTTCGTACTTTGCACTTTGTGTCTACGGCCAACATATTCGAAAGCCTACCGGGTCACACACATATGAACAACGAGTCGGATTAAAATGCGGTTATAGTTGATAACCAAATAAGGAAAGTTTTATCTCTAGACTATAAAGGTTATAGTGGTAAATTAATATTGTGGTATTTATTTATTATGAATAAATAAAATACAATATATTAATTATATACAAATTATATTAAATAAAGAATATTCCGGATGCCAATTAATTGACATATGGGCGCCATATCCTAGGGTATAAGATACACTTGGATTGTGCAATTTAATTAATAAGATTTCCATAATATTAATATTGGATATTAATTGAATTTGGAAAAATAGATTTATGGTAATAATATAAATATAATCAATATAAGATATTGGCAATATTTAGATTTTTATTTAATATAAGATATTATAATAAAAGAGATAAATCAATCTAATTGATTTTCCTTATTTTATTAGGAAAATGTTTTCTTCTCCTCCACTCTAGTTAGGGGCGCCACCTCCACTATAAATAAGAGGTGGGTGTCAAGCTCTTTTGTACATCACAATTGCAAGAGCTTATAGTTCTTGTATAAAATAGAGAGCTTCCTATAGAGAGTTTGAGAGAGAGGAAAAAGAATGGTCTAGCAGCCGGAGTTTTTCCGATAGCAATCCAAAGAGGATTCCGGCAAGGAGTTTGTGTGGATCAACGATAGAGGCCGGACGTGTGGACGGCTTGCGCACTGTACTACTCTCTGTAGACGGTCAAAGCGACGATCTTATAGATCATCCAAGGTATAACCGTCAAATTACTTAACGTGTTTATTGCATTAAACGAAGAACGATCTAGAAAAGGAAATCAAAATTTTATATTCCGCAGCGTTAAACAAGTGATTTCCTAACAGTGGTATCAGAGATAGACTTCAAGCTTAAGCAATAAGCACAACTTAATTGCGTAGTAATTAATCGATAGATGCAAGATCTAAAATCGTGAAATGTTTAAATAAAAAAAATTGATCGATTTGGGGGCTCAGCAGACTGGCGGCGGCCAACCTCCTCTGCGGCGGCTGCGGCGGCTCTAAGGCTGCCGTCGTCGGCTATCCTCTTTCAAACAAGGAGATCGACCTTTTTCGTTTTGTGATATTTATTGTGCATAGATATCTCTTTTGTTTAGTTGTGTCATTTGGCCAACCAATGCTTCAAATAGCTAGGGCCATTGGGAAACCATAGTGGCATATTAACCAAAATATTGGACTTTCCAAATTTTGATTTGGAATAGGCCTAGGCCCTTTTCAAATATTTGATTGTAAAAGGCCTAGGCCTAGGCCCAGGCCACATTCAAAATTTTGATTTTGAAAGGTGGCCAGGCCTAAACCAAAATATTGGCCTTTCCAAATTTTGATTTGGAATAGGCCTAGGCCCTTTTCAAATATTTGATTTGTAAAAGGCCTAGGCCTATGCCACTTTCAAAATTTTCATTTTGAAAAGTGGCCAGGCCTAAACCAAATTTGGTTTAGGAAGATGCCTTTTGGTTTAGGAAACCAAATGCATACTTTTTGGTTAAGAACCAAAAGGAAACGAAACAAATGGAGACCTTATAATTTTAATTTTAATTTGAATAGTTCAAATTTAATAAAATTTAAATTATAATCGATTTAAAATTAAATGTTAATTTTAATTTTCGATTAAGTCATATAATTAATTAAAAGTTATTTAATTATTTGATGTTATAAAATAAGAAGCATAAGTAGTTAAAAATTGGAATTTGATCTTTTTCATAAGATAAAATTGTATGGATTAGATGTGTAGATATAATGTGATTATAAGGACCCCGATTGTTCATGGATTCGGCCAATAGGATAGATGAGAATGTTTTCTTTATATTGGTTTTGAAATTGTCCTAGGCTGTTATGAAGAACGTGACCTAGTTTACTTTTTGCATTTATCCCATTCCCGTTAGCTCCCCCCGTGTGCGGCGGGTGTAATTATTTATTCGATAGATTATTATGTAACAATAATGGAGAAAGAACATGAAGACCAAAGAGAGATGAAGAACCCATTGGCGTACAACAATAAAGATCCTATTGGCGGTTGCAGCTACCCTTAGATTGTGACCCGCGGTTTCGTCAGTTTGTATTCGAAACCGCACCTAGGAAAAGTCCATGATCATACCGGTTACTTTGTGCGCGGAATGTTGTGTATGTTTTACTTTATATGATATCGTAGTAATATGCACATAGTAGATGAGACCATAAATAAATAAAATTAATTAAGTGAATTAATTTAAAATTATTCCCA
Source organism: Gentiana macrophylla (assembly GCA_026214975.1). Classification (NCBI taxonomy): domain Eukaryota; kingdom Viridiplantae; phylum Streptophyta; class Magnoliopsida; order Gentianales; family Gentianaceae; genus Gentiana; species Gentiana macrophylla. Next base: position 79,736,511 of record CM047807.1, on the reverse strand, counting down.
CAACAAAAATCGAGCCAAAATTGTCTCCTTGTTGGAAATAAAATTTATGTTTTGATGATGATTCATCACTTATTTAGTCTTGGTTCTAAACCCCATTGATGAAGTGTCATAACTAGCTGTTATAGTGCAAAGCAACAAGATGTCTAGATATCAGTGTATATGATTGAATAGAGTCTGATATTTGTATAAGTTAAACCAGAATACTGATGATGATTCTAGTAAATTCTGAAGAAAGCAGTGAAAGTTCCAGTTGTGAAACTACATCTGATGCACATCAAGATGCAGAAGAAGAAGGAGGTTATCAATCTCCTACTGACAAGTCTACACTAGAAATAGAAAGAGCTGTGGCAAACATGCCTGGAGAAGAATCTGATGATGAACTCAATATACACTTGTCACCTGCAAGAAATGTTGATCAATCAAGCCTGGAAGAAGCTAGGAAGCAATCTGAAGAAAGAAGAAGATCGGCAGAATATAGAGAAAAACTGAAGCAAGTTGTTCTCTCAGCTCTAAAGCAAGCTAAATCAACTGAGGCTGAGACAAACAAAGTAAATTAACAACAAGCTGGAAGCTCAAAAGATACACCTACTTAGGTTGATCTCATTAAATTCTATCATAATGAGATAATCAGAATTCAGAAAGACGATAACAGCTTATTTGGAAAAGTTCTAAAATCCTTAGAGGCTAGCAAAGATGAAAGAAGAAAACTTGAAAAGAAGATGGATATCGTCACTGATAACTGTCAAAACACTCCGATTGAGCTTCGGAAAACAACCATTGAGAATGACACAAGAAGAGATGAAACTCAAGACAGATGGGAAGTTATTCTCAATAATCTGGTAGACATAATGATTTTAATGGAACAGGGCATGAAGGAATCAGTTGTAGCTCAAACCATTTTGGCATCAACTCAACAAACATTGAACGCTTACATCAAGAGCCTGATTCAAAAAGATGATGTCAATAAGGGGGAAAGTTTGGATATCTTAAAAGTCCATGCAACTGAGATGCCACAAGTCCTTACAAACGTTGATGACAAACTGAATGAACTGAAGAAAGCTAGAGGATAATTCACTGATGAGGAGATGGAACTGATTGTTAAATACTCAGAACCGACTGACAAAAGAGTTGGCTTGGATTCTCGTCTCTACAGTCTATTCAAAAATCTACCAGAAAGAGAAGGAGTATCAAGAGAAGAATCTCTAGAAATATTTCTACACATGCAGAAGATGCTCTTGCACTACTTTAACAAACTCAAGAAATGGGAAAAGAATGGTACTCTAGATAAAGAATCAGATAAAGTTGAAAAGGCTGAACCTGAATTTATTCAGACCCATCAAAATGACCACCAGTGAAAGACTAAGGACAACTGTCTTTACTTTCGCAGTCCTTTTCAAAAGAAAATTTTTCGGCAAGCACAACTTATTGGAATCTTGGAATATATGGGCAAGCATTCATGGAATTGAAAGCACATCAACATATACTTTCGCAGTTTCTTTTTAGTTCTTTTTATTGTGTTGTATTTTACTACCCAGCACTGCAACTCAGTTATCAAATAAAGTTTCAGTTTCTCAGTTCACTGTGTTATTTACTGTATCTTGTTTATCTTTTTGCATTGCTTTTAATGATGGTATTGACATCATCAAAAAGGGGGAAATTTTTGGAAATAAAATTTATGTTTTGATGATGATTCATCACTTATTTATTCTTGGTTCTAAACCCCATAGAGGAAGTGTCATAACTAGCTGTTATAGTGCAAAGCAAAAAGATGTCTAGATATCAATGTATATGATTTAATAGAGTCTGATATTTGTATAAGTTAAATCAGACAAGCACTGTAATACTTCTAGGTCATGAACTGAGATAACAAGAAACTGAGTTATCGGGAAACTGGAAATCAGTTAAATTGGAAAGCGGAGCACACCAACGTAAAACTGAAGAAGATAAGTTCATTTGAGGTCAGACTCGGTTGGCTTATCTAAGAAGATCAAGAACCGAGGTCACAGACTCGATTATAGAAGATCAAGAAGCGAGGGTTCAAACTCAGTTATGAAGATTACAAGTCGAGACTGTAAAGTTAGACTTCAGGCAAGATTGTGATGACCTGAACTGACTTTATGGATCTTGTATTAGGAGCTAAGACACATAGGGACAATGCTGTCTTTGATGATTAATTCCTTGGTGTACTCTGATTAAGTCAATTGTAATCAGATGAAAACTTGAGTACTGATTTTGAAGAAGAGTAAAAACTCAGTTAATGCTCTTAGAAACTGAGAACTGATAATGTTCTCAGTAAATCAGTTTTAGAACTAAGGTTTAACTAAAACTAAAAAAGGATTCAACCGTTACAATTCGAGAATTATGATTGGAGGATAATCTATCCGTTCTGACATAATCGTACAAGCAAGAAAGCAGGACCACTAACGGCCACAAGAATTTGAATTCAAAGGAATCTGACCGTTAGATAAACCCCTATAAATAGACTACTTCTACAACAACAAAGAAGAGAGTAGGAGGATTAAAAAGAGAATCAATCTAGTCAAGAAAGATAAAATTAAGGTGGAAAGCCAATCTAAAAGAATTCCTGCTAAATACTTTATTGCAAGATCAAGAAATTTCTTCAAGTGTTCTTAAGCATTCAAGGAAAATCAAGATCATTCATTTGAAGAAATACAGAGCCGAGAGTAACTTATATATCTAGAAGAAAAGGTCAAATCACAATTGAATCAAAGTTATTGATTCAAGTCTCAACTTTGATTCCATCAAAGGTTTAGACAGTGAAACACCAAGAAGGTGTGAAGGACAGTTGAGTGCAGTCAGGAAGACTGTGGTTGTGATGAGCTAGTGAAGAGGAAATTCAAGCCTCCAAGGACCAGTGTTTCAAACAATTGAAGAGCAGCAATTCTACCTGTTCTACAAGTGTTTAGATAGTGAAGCTAGGGATTAGTCAAGGACTATCAGTTTAGAACTTTTTTTAACCGGGCCATCTCAAAGAAGTTCTAGTGGAATTTTCCTCCGCATCACAGGGGAAGAGAGGACGTACAGGATTACACCACCTGGAACCTCTATAATTCTTGTTTATTTACTTTACGCACTTATTTACTTACTCAGCATTTATCTATAGCATTCTGAGAATTGATTGTTATACATGTCACAGCTCACAAACTGATATTCTTCATAATTCAGTTTAACACACTCAGCGCTGCCAGTTGACTCAGTTTTAAGCTTAAGTTAGTTTGACTTAAACTCAGCTTAGTCAGCTTAACTCCACACAAGTTTTAACTGAACTTTAATTTGTTTTAAATCCAGTTTTAGGGACAAGTTTATTCACCCCCCTTAAACTTGTGTTATCCTTTCCAAGGGACCAACACTCCCAATATTATAATGACGGTGAAGAGCCCTTGTTCGGATCCAACTGATCGACCCTCGTCGGGAGTTCACATACCTCGGGTATATCGTTATTATCGAGATATGATCGTTACGAGATCTCATTAATATTTGGGTTACGACTAGACTAGAATCTTGCGGTGATTGGCCCTCATCAGGACCGTCTGATTTTAGAGACAAGGGGTTGACTATCAGCTAGAGATGTGAAACGTCAAAGAGTTGACTAGTCAGCCACTGGGATCCGCATACGATGCGACTGGTAGGAGTACCTACCTTTCGAAATTATTTCGGTTGATCGGCCCTCGTCGGGAATCGAGATAACTAAATGAGATCTCAGCCACTAAAGGATTGATTAAATTCTTGAAAGCCAATTGGGAATAGTTGGCTAGTGGGAGTAAAACCTTATAAAATTTTAAGTGCAAATTTAGGGTTTTTTAAATACATGAGCTTTTACTTATTCTATGTTTATTTATTGTTGTAGAAAATGTCAATCAAATTGAACCTTCGTTTTATCATCGACAATAAGCTTGACGAAACCAATTTTCTCGATTGGGAAAGAAACCTCAAAATTGTTTTGAGGCATGAGAAGATTGGCTATGTCTTGGACGAAGCCCTACCAGAAAAGCCCGTAGAGGGCTCGGCTGCAAATGCTGTAGGGAATTATAACAAGCACTGTTCTGACAATACTGATGCTACCTGTATCATGCATGCTTTGATGACACCTGAATTGCAGAAACAACATGAGTCTATGGACGCCTACTCAATCATGGTCCACCTAAAGGAACTATATGCTTCTATGTCTCGCACTGAGAGGTACGAGGTCTCGCAGGCCCTATTTGGTTGTAAGATGGCATCCAGGACTACTGTGGGGTCACACGTGCTTAAAATGATCGGGTATATAGAGAGGCTTGGGAAGCTGGGACATAAGTTGGAGCGAGAATTAAGTATTGACTTGATTCTACAATCTCTATCTAATTCATAATCCCAGTTCGTGATGAATTATCACATGAAAAAGATAGACTGCTCCCTTGCAGGAGTTATTGAACATGTTGAAAACTACTGAGGGCACTGTAGGGAAGGGAAAGCAAGTGTTGCTGGTCACTTCCAACAAGGGCAAGTCAAAAGCCCAAAAGAAGTCCAAGAAGGCAAAGGATGTACCTAAGCCAACGCCTAAGATACCCAAAGACAAATCCAAGGATGCTTGCTTCCATTGCGGTGAGGCCGGACATTGGAGGAGAAACTGCAAAGGCTTCTTGAGTACCAAGAAGAAGCATTCTGATGCTTCGACTTCAGGTATGTTTATGACTGAGATCAATATTGCTTCTTCTAAGTCTAACCACTGGGTATTAGATACTGGTTGTGGTTCTCATATTTGTACGAATATGCAGGCACTAAGAAGAACTAGAGAACTGAGGAAAGGAGAGGTGGACCTACGCGTTGGAAATGGAGCAAGTGTTGCTGCACTAGCCATAGGAGTTTATTTTCTTTCATTGCCCAATGGGCTAGTACTAGAACTTAATAACTGTTATTTTGTTCCTGCTCTTACGAAGAGCATTATTTCTATTTCTGCATTGGATGTTTATGGATTATCTTTTACGTTTGAGAATAAATGTTGTTCTTTTTCACGTGATGGAATCTTTTATGGTACTGGCATACTTACCAATGGTCTCTACATATTAGATGTGAATGTTGACGTACTTAATATAAACAACAAGAAAGCCAAAATGAATGACTTTAATGAATCCTACTTATGGCATTGTAGACTTGACCATATAAGTAAAAATCGCATTTCCAAACTCTATAAATATGGATTGTTGTATCAATTTGATTACGAATCTTTTGATACATGCGAAGCTTGTTTGCTTGGAAAGATGACAAAGTCACCTTTTAGTGGCAATGGGATAAGATCCAATGAATTGCATGAGCTCTTACATACTGATGTGTGCGGCCCAATGTCAATTCAAGCCAAAGTAGGATACTCTTATTTTATCACTTTCACTGATGACCATTGATGCAAACCAGCCTAGGGTTCCAATCTCACCGGCAGTGTACCGGGTCAATTGTAGTCTAGTACGGTGAGTCAAGGTCGTATACACAGGGATGTGAGTTCAAACACCAATTAGTTATTATTATCTTGATCTGAATCGGAAGTTTGTTTAAGAAACTAATGATTAACTACAAAAGTTGATAAAATGATAAAAAAAACCTAACCAAGACAATGTGTAGATTAAGCTAATCTCTCGTAGTATCATGGGAATGATTTCCATCCAACCTACCATTGCTGTTCAAAAGTGTGAAACGGTGCATTCCTAAGCAAGTAGTCTCCCCTCATACGAGTGTATGAAACTACTTTATACCTCCTCCTTGGACTAGATGCCCTAAACCTAATGAATTGGTATGATAAGCACTTGAATTCAATGACAATGTCAACAACCCCAGGATAAGAAATCGAATTCCCATTAAGGTCGATTTTACCTTCCGGTTCTCCTATTCCTTCTCCCACACCTAATAACTCCTTTCGGTCTCAACTAAGTGTGTGTGTGCTAGTGCTAGGTGATCAATCCAACACCAACAAGCAATACATTGCAAATAGGAAAAGACTCACAACAATTGAAACTAAAACAACATCAACAATCATTCACAATCAACATAAGAGATTAGCTGACTATCACTACAACATCATCTTGGCTAGTTACAAATTTAGCTACTCATTACTACAATCACTAAAATGTCAAAATTAGCATTTATAGTAATATGATTAACAAAACAAAATAAAACTGGAATGTTACCGATTACAACCGATGAATTTGCAAGAAAAGAAGCTTGAATCCATCTCCGGAGAGCTTCAATGGAGGTTGAACCAAGTGTTTGAATTCTTTCCCAATCAAATACACCAATAGATTAAACAAGCATTCTAGGATTATATTTGTGATGAAAATAGCTAATATGGAAACTAATTTTTTGCTCTAATAGCCATGGATGGTGTTGTCTTCAAGAAGAAGAGAAGAAGGGGGAAGAAAGAGATAAAAATTGAAAATTCGATCCTGAGAAGTTATATGCTGAAATCTTCTTTTTGTGATGTTCTGGCATGCGCCAGGAAAGGTCCGGTGTGCGCCACGAAAGGTCCGGCGTGCGCCGGTATTAATAAATATCTCTGACAGCTTTCTGCGACGCTCGGCGCACGCCTTAATAGTCCGGTTCATCACAGCAGTTCAGTAAAATGCGTTGGAAAGCTCGTTTGAAGATCTAAAACTCTCATGAAGAAATCTTCTACATAAAATGCCTCTAAGGTGGGTCAATTTTTACGTGAAGATAGGTTACGGTAAATGCTAACGACAAATGATCCATTTGAATATGATAGCTTCTGGCACACTCATCTAGCCCTCAAAATACGTGTTTAGGATCAACACGTGTCATCCATCGGGGTCTTGGTCAACCTATAATATTGCAATACAACACCAAAATACCAAGAGTAAACCCGTCACGACGCTCTGGTTACTATAACCGGTACAAGACCAATCAAAACATGATATTTTACATAATAATTAATATCTACACATATGGATGAAACTAAGAAAATAATAACTTGAATTGATACAAAAACATCAATAAATGCATGATAAATCAGGATAAAACATCATAAAAAGTATCATCTAGTTGACTTACATCAACCACTCCCCACTTAGCTTTTGCTTGTCCTCGAGCAAATAAAGCAACAAAACAACTCAAGTCAAGAGATAGGGTCATACAATATAAAGAAGTAAGAGCTCAACTAGATTATGCAACCAATTGTACATATAACCACGTGTTTACCGTAATCTAAAAAAAAGTAGTGGAGTGTGTGTGTGTGTGTGAATATTCCTCAACTTTGTTACCAAGAAATCAAATATGAAATCATGTATGCAAGACTTATTAGGTGAAAAACATAGGCTTAAGAATGATACCAATCTCCACTAATCGAGGCATTCGGAGTCAAGGAGATAGATTGGGCAGGACTTGCAAGCTTGTAACGTTAGGCTCGGGAATTGGCTAACCGAAGGGATAATAAGGATATATCAAAAGAAAATGAGCAAGACAGTAAATATCTACACCTTCGACTCCAATAAAACGGTGCTTCGACTCTCATAAAGTTATTTAAGACGTCTCCCTTGCAACCAACACGAGAATAAATGCAGCCAAACAAGTTAATTTACCTCCAAACCCACATTACTTGATATTAATGGGCTATCCTTCCAATCTTCTTTGAATTGCAACCTTTATTTAATAGTATTTACAACACAATTGAAACATTTTTTTTAACGGTAAAAGTATGTCAATGGCTCCGAACCTGATAAAATGACATCTCAACAATGTGCCACAAATTTCATCCAACTCTCAACTCCCTAAGTCGTCACCACACAATCCATAGAACTTACTATACTTGCGGGATGTCAAGGGAATGTAGGCCAAAATTAGGTTAAGGGTCGGATTATAATGAGGTTAATCATGAATGGCTGGTTTCGAGTGGGTTCTCACCACTCTACAAAGGCTGAGATTGGGACAGGTGGAAAATATGTTCGGGAAGGCCATTTGTCTATGGTTGAGTCAAAGAAAATGCCAGGACCGTCATCCTTAACTCTGACTCTGAATACGTTTCTATTTCGCCTCGAAAGGATATCAAGCCTAAGTTCTAGTTGCTATGGAAGCATGCTTTCATGATTACATAAAAAGTTTACATGTTAACAAAAGATTGAAATATACGTACATAAACAATTCACACTACAATCAAAGATTTGCGATTAAAAAGCACTTATATATCACCAAGGTTACTCACATTGTTGAGGTACTCACTCTATCAATTGCAAAACCATAAATCATGACAAAAGATAGTTTGTTCAACTTTAAATTGCTCAAATATTCACAAAAGTAAGTATTTCTCAGACATTTAATGACATTACCTTTTGTTGGACTAACTATGTTCCCACTCCCCACTTACGAATTTGCATTGTCCTCAATGGAAAGTGAGTGAGAAGAAAGTAGTTAGAGAAACAAAAAGGAATCAAAACTAGTCAAGACAAGTACCGGAATGCTATAAAAGGGTGGGTGGGTGGGCATGAACAAGAAATGAACCAATGAAATGACAAGCAATTTGAATACTATCAAAGTATCATCCAACACGTAGAGGCAAAAAGATCATTGGCCACACCTGGCCTTACAAAAGAGAAAAAGGGAGAAGAAGGGGTGTGTGCAAAGGGAGGAGAAGGTGTGTATCCTAAGATATTTTCCATAACCATCCCCTCCTGCCTACATGGCGTGAGCCGAATTAAAATTATATTTGAATGGAATTCGGCGTACGCCATGATGTTCACGGTGCGCGCCGAGACTACTCGGACATTAAATTAAAAATTAACTATTCACATACATAGAGCAAAACACACTTCTCCTACACTTAGAATTTTTTTTATCACACCAGAGGAACATGCTAGACTTCAAAATGAAAATTTTACGGGTGGTGTCCCGGTAGCGCTTTTATTTAACGTCGTTTGCTCGACAGACTCAAACAACCAAAATGATGATGATTAATCATCATACTAAACTAAACAAAAGGGGAAACTTCTAACAATTACTCACGAAAGCACATATCAATTTAATACATGAACCAACCGGAAAATAAATGCTTAAGGAGTAATAGGAAAGATAGTACCCGTGATAGCTAAATTTATAGTCTATAGCCAGACTTTTCCTTATATAGGTCTTTAATGCACCGGTGGTGGGTCTATGCACCACATCCATCTTTTTTGTCAAAATAGGTCTCCAACATATGTAGACGAATGCCACCAATCCCAACGATTCTTGAATTTTTCCTTTGATTTTCGAGCTTTCGGTTTGTTAGCCTTCGCCTTATTGCTCACGTATTCTTCAACTACCTGTGAGTTAGTACAATCTACAACAAGGGGACACGAAGTGTCCACAAAAGAACAATATTCTAGTGTAGTGAATGAAGTGTAGATGTTGAAGACAATACGCTCATCATTCACTTCCAAACTAAGCTCTCCCTTACGAACATCGATCACAGCTCCCACCGTTGCTAAAAATGGTCTACCAAGGATAAGGGGTGTAGTGTACCCTACCTCCATATCCATAACAACAAAACCGATGGGGAAGTAAAATTTATCAACTTTCACTAGTACATCCTCAATGACTCCCAGTGGACATTTAATGGATCTATCCGTAAGTTGGAGAGTCATCTCGGTACGCTTAAGCTTGCCTATACCATGTTTCATGAAATCGTTGTAGAACTTGAGGTTTATGCTCGCACCAAGATCACATAGCGCCTTCTCAAACAAAAGTGCCCCAATATCACATGGGAGTGTAAATCTCCCAGGGTCCTTAAGCTTAGGAGGGAGCTTGTGTTGAAGCATGGCAGAACACTCCTCACCTAGACACACCGTCTCATATTCACCCAACCATTTCTTGTTGGAGAGTATGTCCTTAAGAAACTTACCATACGCCGGCATATTTGTGAGTGCTTCAATGAAAGGGATATTAATGGTTAAGTGCCGAAAAGTGTCAAGAAAATGTGCATGCTTTTTATCCAACTTCTTCTTTTTAATTTCCTCTCGAGGGGGATAGGGAAGTGATTCAAGATCAATTAAGGTAGGGTTAGAATGTATACCTCACTTACCTTTGTCGTTTGATGAATATGTTGAGGCTTCTTTGAGTGTTTGTGCACTTTTTGGGTGCCATGTGTCATCATTATGCACCATTTTCTTTGAAAGACGCCTAGAAGTTTTTCTTAACACTTCCGGCGTATGCTGGGTTGTCATCAACAGTTTCTTCTCCAACATGTTCATTGAATAAAGTCCTCAAATCACTCAATCATGGATTTTTCAATATTCTCGGGACTTTCACGCATTCTTCTTCTTTCTCTATTTCAACATAGCCATCATTTTTCAAGAAACAATCAACGATCTTGTTGGTCCCTTGGAAAGGCTAACACAAGTTTAGAGGGGGGTGAATAAACTTGTCACCAAAAACTTTCTCAAAACTGAAAGTACCCCAGGAACTGAGTTTCTCCAAAACTTAAACTGATGCTTAGTTCAGTTTTGTTCCTATCCCATAACTTGTGCGGAGTTTAGCTAACTCAACTGAGTATAAGTCAATACTGACTTATTCTTAGTCTCGTCAACTGGCAGCGGATAGAACTAGCCTTTGTGCAATAGATGTGTCAAAAAAGATCTGAACCTTCTATGTATCATTTTGGTGCTGACTCGGTGTCTAATGTTTGCTGAGTGAAGTGATAAAGTGATTATGTAATAATTAAAACAATCACAGTACGAATGTAAATGCATAAAGTAAATCAACACAAAATTTGTTTATGGAAGTTCCGGGAGGTGTAATCCCGTATGTCTCCCCTTCTCCTGTGGTGTAGGAGGTATCACTAGAATCTTGAGATAACCGTTACAAAATCCTAGCACAATGACAGTCCTTCACGACACCCTAGTTTCACTGTCTACACATAATGAAGAAAGGTAGGATTGCTCCCTTCATTCTACACACTGATCCTTCGGAGGTGGAATGACTCCTTCACCAGCTCACCACTGACATACACACAGTCCGCAGACTGCACCAATAGCTGTGCCAACCAAGTTGCAACCGTATGAGGGAAGGTTTAATTGCTCTCCTCAAACTATGCACAGCCAACCCTTTTTCACAAAGGTTAGGTTTAGAATTAGTCAGGATTAATTCAGTGAGCTGTCTGATTCTTCTGGATATAGCATTGTAGCTCGAAGATGCCTTCTTCCCCCTTAATGGGTTACTGGATCTTACTTTTAAATCTCCTTGGCAATTCTGTTGGCTTCCCCTTTTCTAGATATGAAATCTGATTTTCTGGATCTGGATCTTTTAAAATGTGCTTTTCAAAACTTCTATGATCCTCTCTCTTTCAATCCTTTTCCTCTGTGTATATATAGGGGTGATGTAACGGTCAACTAGCTCTTGTAGCCGTTACATTTGTCGTTTAGCCAACGTTCATATGTACGATCTTTTGTCGTTTTGTCAGTTCAAATTCAACAAGGCCTTAACTCAGTTTTCTAGTCTTCTTCAAAACTGAGTACCTTGTATTCTTGACATCCGAATTTTATTGACTAAGTCGGAGTGCACCATTCAGATTCCTTCTTGATAACTGATAATCTTTGTCCTTAAGATTACTCAGTTTTACATGATCTATAGTTCAGTTTCATGTCACCACAGACTTGCCTGAATCCTGACTTATAGTACCGACTTAATCAGCTTCTAACTGAGTTTGCCACCTCAGTTCTTCAGTCTTCGACAACTGAGTCTGTGTCCCTCAGTTCTTCAGTCTTCTAGATAAGTCAACTGAGTCTGTGATCCTCAGCGAATTTATCTTCTTCAGTTTTCTCATAACTGAGTCTGAACCCTCAGTTCTTCATATGTAAACTCAGTTTTCTTGCCGACTCAGCTGTTAGCCTAGCTCCTAGCTATTACAATGCTTGTCTGAAATAACATATACAAGGTTCAGACTCTAGATAGAACTTATACACTTTTCTCTAGACTGTTTCTTGCTTCTTCTTTTATTATGCACTATAACAGCTAGTTATGATTTCATCATCATGGGTTATATGAGATCTTATTAATAATGTGACGAACCATCATCAAAACACAAATATTATTTCCAACAATTTCCCCCTTTTTGATGATGAATCATAACCCTCCCTAAAAGCAATAATAAAAGAATAATGCAAGAAATCATTACAAAAACGATTAAGATAAAAAACTAAACAGCTGAGTTCATTATAAGAAAATGTTTCAACAAACTGAGTTACTAAAATTATTACAGATTCCCTTTTTCCAAATTCATCAGTTTTTCTCTAATAAAGATGCTCCTTTTTGTCTCCAGGAGTCTTCTTGCCTTTCCTTATTCTTTTGATTCTCCCTCTCTAGGCTTGATCTCTAAGTATTCATTGATCATCTGATTCTCCTCCTCAATGTCCTGATTCTTAAATTTTATCAGGATCTCCTTGATCCCTCATTCATTAACTTCTCTTCTTCTTCAGAAATCAAGTTATGTTTTCCTTTTTCAACCATTCTTTCTGCTTTTATTTCAGCTTCCCCCTCAGTTTTTACCTTTTTACCTTTATCTGCCTCCAACTTTTCAAGAAATTTGACACAAATTACAAGCTTTTTTCTGATATTCAACATAGCTTTAACTGAGGCTTCTTCATCTTCCTCAGTTCTTGTTTCTTTAAAATCTTCTTCTGCAGTTAGCTTCTCGATCAGATTATCAATTTCTTCTCCATCTTGTTGAATGGTCGGTAGATCAGCATCTATTTGTTTATCTTGTTCTTCAACCAATAGTCTTGCATAAACCTCTTCAGCTTTGTCAGTTTTAGCATTACCTTCAGCTTCATCACCTACATCTTCCTTTTCCCCCTTGTTTGAAGATATGCGAAAGCTTTCTTCAAATAATTTTCGCAGGGTGATGATGTTTGAGTATTTGTTCAAACCTGAATATTGTGCTCTTCCAATTAATTCATGCAGGTTGAAAAGTTTCTGCTGTAGAGTCTGTATCAGACTTTTGATGATCTCTTTTGCTACTTCCAATCTTTCTTCAATCTCAGTTTCTTGATGCTGAGATTTTTCATTTGCAGATTTGCTTGTAGATGCTTTATGGACTTGGGATGAGGAGCTTGGTTCTTGATAATGAAAATGAACATCATGACTCTACAATTCCTTTTCATAGCCAGCCTCACAAAATTCAGCGTCTTCCAAAGCTTCTCTTTGCTCTTCAGTGTATTCTCCATGCGTCTCAGTTGGGGGTTCACTTTCTTCAGTTTCTTCTCGTTCACTTCCTTCAGTTTCATCATCGATATGAATTACATCTTCAGTTTCAGTTTTCTTAGCTTGAAGTTAGTTCCACATTCTTCTTTGTCTTCTTAAGGTTCTGTCATCCAACCTTACAGTCTCACTTGAACTAGAATCTGAAATTTCACTTCTTTCTTCTTCAATGATTTTCCTCTTCTTCACTCCAATGGGCACTGATTTGTGTTTCACTTCTGTTTGTGTGGATTTTGAAGTGGATAAATGATTTAGTATCCTTTGAACTAGATAAGTGTATCCCTTTTTCAATAAAAACTTTTCTCTAAAAGCCTTCCTTCATTTGGCTTTCTCTTTTTCGTCTGAAACTTGTTTGATCAAATGATTGAGAACAAACTTGTTCCAATCCAATCTTTCTTCAAACCAAATGGCATAGATCAGCTTTAGTTTATCTATCGAAAGAGTGTAGAAATTCCGAGCATGACCAATGACATTTCTGGTCAAAAGGATCGTCAGAAATGCGAATTCTTGTCTCTGTTGATAGATGGATCCAATGAAATTTTTCTCGTCCTTGTTAAGTGCTGTAACATTCCAAAGCTTGCCTTTTTCTTCATTTCCAAATGTAAGAGATGGAGATCCTCCAATTATGTCCAAACCAAGGACTAGTGAGAGCAAATGTTCATCAACATTAATGCTTTTGTCTTGAACTGTTGTCCTGAAGCTTTTTCCATTATTGGTGATTTCGGCATTTTTGTAGAAATATTTGATGCCGCCTGGACACAAAGTAGTGACCTTTGTATCAATCAAATTCTCCAGTCCTCGAATTTTCTTGATTTTGCTTACAATCTGAGTTGACAGAGTGGAGTTTGAAATTTTTTGACAGAAATCATCCAGACTTGTGGTGATTCCATCATCAATGTTGTATTGCTCCATGGATTTCTGAATTAGTAAGTCTTGATAGAGCTTTGAATGTTTTTGAAATTGATTGAATAGGATTTCGTCAAGATTGTCTCAATCGTTTTCAAAGTGAGAGTTGTGTCACAATAAATGAGATTTGTAGGGATGTACATCTACTTTTTCTCCCTGATTGACACGTGGCTATAAGTGATTTGTCATGTCAGCCCAAACACCAGATGGTAGCTAGAAATTTTTCTACTTTTGACCAATTTGCCCTACATCAGCTTCTGTATTTTTAGCATTGTGTAGAAGTCAGTTTTTCTGAGAATTTTGCAATAAAAACTGACTTTTCCTGCAAAACAGTTTTAAGTTTTCTTCGGTACCCATATCTTCTTGGGTCCGGCTGGATTAGTTACTGAAGTATAATTTTCAGTTTCTTGTTTCAGAGAATTAAGCCTTCTCAACACTTTTCTAGATAAACCATTACGCTCAACCTTATTTGATTTCACAAGGATTCTTTTAGATTTTTCAATTTTTATTTCTTTGTGTAATCTACTAGGTCTTCCAGTATCTTGGTGTCTAGAGTTTATACTCTTTGAAATCTAAAGATTGGGTAGGGGTGGGGAATCATCATCGCTTTTGTCAAATTCACTAGATATTAATCTTTCAGCAAGATTTGACATCTCAGTTTCAAGAAACTCATTCCAATCTTTTGCTTTGTCAAGTTCTATGTCTTTTAGTCTTAACTCCAATGTGAGTTTTTCGGTTAACTTGACAAGTTCAGTGTTTCTCTGACTGAGTTCAGCGAATGATAACTGAGTTGAAGAATGTACCTTTTCTTGTTGGTTTGATACATTTTTAAGATTTGCATGTACATTCTTTTGTTGCTCTAATGAATCTTCTACATCAATAGTAACTTGCAACAACTTCTTTTCTTCTTCTTCTGAAGGGTCTCTTTGTGATGGAACTCCTCTGGATTTGTCCATACAAACATTGAAGTTTATATCCACATCATCACTGAGTTGAGATTCTGGATTTGTATGCAAATTTGTCATACTGAACCTCTCAGATAATTGATCCTGAAAATCAGAAACATTTTGCAAACAATAAGTCAGGGGGTGAATAAGCCAACTTCTAATTTTGGATATTACCATTGAAATCAAACTAAGTGCTTTTACAACTGATACTGTAAGGGGTTTTCAACAACTGGTTTATAGGAAATCATTGAATCACTTCCAAATGTAAGACCTGCTCCTATACCAATTGTTGGTATCGGAAATAACTGATGGTCAGTTACTTCAAGCAACCATCCTGATACCGAGATTCAGTAATGGATCTCTTCAAAACAGAAGCACTGCTCCGATACCAATTGTTGGTCCCTTGGAAAGGCTAACACAAGTTTAGAGGGGGGGTGGTTCATAAACTTGTCACCAAAAACTTCTCAAAACTGAAAGTACCCCAGGAACTGAGTTTCTCCGAAACATAAACTGATGCTTAGTTCAGTTTTGTTCCGGTCCCGTAACTTGTGCGGAGTTCAGCTAACTCAACTGAGTATAAGTCAATACTGACTTATTCTTAGTCTCGTCAACTGGCATCGGATAGGACTAGCCTTTGTGCAATAGATGTGTCAATAAATATCTGAACCTTCTATGTATCAGTTTGGTGCTGACTCAGTGTCTAATGTTTGCGGAGTGAAGTGATGAAGTGATTATGTAATAATTAAAACAATCACAGTACGAATGTAAATGTATAAAGTAAATCAACACAAAATTTGTTTATGGAAGTTCCGGGTGGTGTAATCCCGTACGTCTCCCCTTCTCCTGTGGTGTAAGAGGTATCACTAGAATCTTGAGATAACCGTTACAAAATCCTAGCACAATGACAGTCCTTCACGACACCCTAGTTTCACTATCTACACATAATGAAGAAAGGTAGGATTGCTCCCTTCATTCTGCACACTGATCCTTCGGAGGTGGAATGACTCCTTCACCAGCTCACCACTGACATACACATAGTCCGCAGACTGCACCAATAGTTGTGGCATCCAAGTTGCAACCGTATGAGGGAAGGTGGAATTTCTCTCTTCAAACTATGCACAGCCAACCCTTTTTCACAAATGTTAGGTTTAGAATTAATCAAGGATTAATTTAGTGAGCTGTCTAATTCTTCTGGATATAGCATTGTAGCTCCAAGTTGCCTTCTTCCCCCTTAATGGGTTACTGGATCTTACTTTTAAATCTCCTTGGCGATTCTGTTGGCTTCCCCTTTTCTAGATATGAAATCTGATTTTCTGGATCTGGATCTTTAGATATGTGCTTTTCAAAACTTCTCTGATCCTCTCTCTTTCAAACCTTTTCCTCTGTGTATATATAGGGTTGATGTAACGGTCAACTAGCTCTTGTAGCCTTTACATTTGTCGTTTAGCCAACGTTCATATGTACGTTCTTTTGTCGTTTTGTCAGTTCAAATTCAACAAGGATTTAACTCAGTTTTCTACTCTTCTTCAAAACTGAGTACCTTGTATTCTTGACATCCGACTTTTATTGACTAAGTCGGAGTGCACCATTCAGATTCCTTCTTGATAACTGATAATCTTTGTCCTTAAGATTACTCAGTTTTACATGATCTATAGTTCAGTTTCAGGTCACCACAGACTTGCCTGAATCTTGACTTATATTCACGACTTAATCAGCTTCTAACTGAGTTTGCCACCTCTGTTCTTCAGTCTTCGACAACTGAGTCTGTGTCCCTCAGTTCTTCAATCTTCTAGATAAGTCAACTGAGTCTGTGATCCTCAGCGAACTTATCTTCTTCTGTTTTCTCATAACTGAGTCTGAACCCTCAGTTCTTCATATGTAAACTCAGTTTTCTTGCTGACTCAGCTGTTAGCCTAGATCCTAGCTATTACAATGCTTATCTGAAATAACCTATACAAGGTTCAGACTCTAGATAGAACTTATACACTTTTCTCTAGACTGTTTCTTGCCTTTTCTTTTATTATGCACTATAACAGCTAGTTATGATTTCATCATCATGGGTTATAAGTGTATTATTAATTACGTGACGAACCATCATCAAAGCACAAATATTATTTCCAACAATTTTCCCCTTTTTGATGTTGTATCATAACCCTCCCTAAAAGCAATAATAAAAGAATAATGCAAGAAATCATAACAAAAATGATTAAGATAACAAACTAAACAACTGAGTTCATTATAAGAAAATGTTTCAACAAACTGAGTTACTAAAATTATTACATATTTCCCTTTTCCAAATTCATCAGTTTTTCTCCAATAAAGATGCTCCTTTTTGTCTCCAGGAGTCTTCTTGCCTTTCCTTCTTCTTTTTATTCTCCCTCTCTAGGCTTGATCTCCAAGTATTCATTGATCATCTGATTCGCCTCCTCATTGTCCTGATTCTTAAATTTTATCAGGATCTCCTTAATCTCCTCATTCATTAACTTTTCTTCTTCTTCAGAAATCAAGTTATGTTTTCCTTTTTGAACCATTCTTTATGCTTTTATTTCAGCTTCCCCCTCAGTTTTTACCTTTTTACCTTTATCTGCCTCCAACTTTTCAAGAAATTTGACACAAATTACAAGCTTCTTTCTGATATTCAACACAGCTTTAACTGAGTCTTCTTCATCTTCCCCAGTTCTTGTTTCTTTAAAATCTTCTTCTGCAGTTAGCTTCTTGATCAGATTATCAATTTCTTCTCCATCTTGTTGAATGGTCAGTAGATCAGTATCTACTTGTTTATCTTGTTCTTCAACCAATAGTCTTGCATAAACCTCTTCAACTTTGTCAGTTTTAGCATTACCTTCAGCTTCATCACCTTCAGCTTCATCACCTATATATTCCTTTTCCCCCTTGTTTGAAGATATGCGAAAGCTTTCTTCAAATAATTTTCGACGGGTGATGATGTTTGAGTATTTGTTCAAACCTGAATATTGTGATCTTCCAAGAAATTCATGCAGGTTGAAAAGTTTCTGATGTAGAGTCTTTATCAGACTTTTGATGATCTCTTTTGCAACTTCCAATCTTTCTTCAATCTGAGTTTCTTGTTGCTGAGATTCTTCATTTGCAAATTTGCTTGTTGATTCTTTATGGACTTGGGATGAGGAGCTTGGTTCTTTATAATGAAAATGAACATCATGACTCTACAGTTCCTTTTCATAGTCAGCCTCGCAAAATTCAGTGTCTTCCAAAGCTTCTCTTTGCTCTTCAGTGTATTCTCCATGCATCTCAGTTGGGGGTTCACTTTCTTTAGTTTCTTCTCGTTCACTTCCTTCAGTTTCATCATCGATATGAATTACATCTTCAGTTTCAGTTTTCTTAGCTTGAAGTTTGTTCCACATTCTTCTCTGTCTTCTTAAGGTTCTGTCATGCACCCTTAAAGTCTCACTTGAACTAGAATCTGAAATTTCACTTCTTTCTTCTTCAATGATTTTCCTCTTCTTCACTCCAATGGGCACTTATTTGTGTTTCACTTCTGTTTGTGTGGATTTTGAAGTGGAGAAATGATTTAGTATCCTTTGAACTAGATAAGTGTATCCCTTTTTCAAAAAAAACTTTTCTCCAGAAGCCTTCCTTCCTTTGGCTTTCTCTTTTTCGTCTGAAACTTGTTTGATCAAATGATTGAGAACAAACTTGTTCCAATCCAAGCTTTCTTCAAACCAAATGGCATATATCAGCTTTAGTTTATCTATCGAAAGAGTGTAGAAATTCCAAGCATGACCAATGACATTTCTGGTCAGAAGGATCGTCAGAAATGCGAATTCTTGTCTCTGTTGGTAGATGGATCCAATGAAATTTTTCTCGTCCTTGTTAAGTGCTGTAACATTCCAAAGCTTGCCTTTTTCTTCATTTCCAAATGTAAGAGATGGAGATCCTCCAATTATGTCCAAACCAAGGACTAGTGAGAGCAATTGTTCATCAACATTAATGCTTTTGTCTTGAACTGTTGTCCTGAAGCTTTTTCCATTATTGGTGATTTCGGCATTTTTGTAGAAATATTTGATGCCGCCTGGACACAAAGTAGTGACCTTTGTATCAATCAAATTCTCCAGTCCTCGAATTTTCTTGATTTAGCTTACAATCTGAGTTGACAGAGTGGAGTTTGAAATTTTTGGACAGAAATCATCCAAACTTGTGGTGATTCCATCATCCATGTTGTATTGCTCCATGGATTTCTGAATTAGTAAGTCTTGATAGAGCTTTGAATGTTTTTGAAATTGATCGAATAGGATTTCGTCAAGATTGCGTTTCTCAATCGTTTTCAAAGTGAGAGTCGTGTCACAATCAATGAGATTTGTAGGGATGTACATCTACTTTTTCTCCCTGATTGACATGTGGCTATAAGTGATTTGTCATGTCAGCCCAAACGTCAGATGGTAGCTAGAAAGTTTTTTACTTTTGTCCAATTTGCCCTTCATCAGCTTCTGTATTTTCAGCTTTTTGTAGAAGTCAGTTTTTCTGAGAATTTTGCAATAAAAACTGACTTTTCCTGCAAAACAGTTTTAATTTTTCTTCGGTACCCATATCTTCTTGGGTCCGGCTGGATTAGTTACTGAAGTATAATTTTCAGTTTCTTGTTTGAGAGAATTAAGCCTTCTCAACTATTTTCGAGATAAACCATTACGCTCAACCTTAGTTGATTTCACAAGGATTCTTTTAGATTTTTCATTTTTAATTTCATTGGGTAATCTACTAGGTCTTCCAGTATCTTGGTGTCTAGAGTTTATACTCTTTGAAATCTCAAGACTGGGTAGGGGTGGGGATCATCATCGCTTTTGTTAAATTCACTAGATATTAATCTTTCAGCAAGATTTGACATCTCAGTTTCAAGAAACTCATTGCAATCTTTTGCTTTGTCAAGTTCTATGTCTTTTAGTCTTAACTCCAATGTGAGTTTTTCGGTTAACTTGACAAGTTCAGAGTTTATATGACTGAGTTCAGCGAATGATAACTGAGTTGAAGAATGTACCTTTTCTTGTTGGTTCGATACATTTTTAAGATTTGCATGTACATTCTTTTGTTGCTCTAATGAATCTTCTACATCAATAGTAACTTGCAACAACTTCTTTTTCTTGCTCTAATGTACCTTTTCTTGTTGAAACACTTCCAAATGTAAGACATGCTCCGATACCAATTGTTGGTATCGGAAAAAACTGATGGTCAGTTACTTCAAGCAACCATCCTGATACTGAGATTCAGTAATGGATCTCTTCAAAATAGAAGCACTGCTCCGATACCAATTGTTGGTCCCTTGGAAAGGCTAACACAAGTTTAGAGGGGGGGGAATAAACTTGTCACCAAAAACTTTCTCAAAACTGAAAGTACCCTCAGAGGCGAGTTTCTCGAAACTTAAAGCGATGCTTAGTTCGGCTTTTGTTCGGTCCCAGAATCTGTGCGGAGTTCAGCTAACTCAACTGAGTATAAGTCAATACTGACTTATTCTTAGTCTCGTCAACTGGCAGCGGATAGGACTAGCCTTTGTGCAATAGATGTGTCAATAAAGATCTGAACCTTCTATGTATCAGTTTGGTGCTGACTCAGTGAATAATGTTTGTGGAGTTAAGTGATGAAGTGATTATTTAATAATTAAAACAATCACAGTACGAATGTAAATGCATAAAGTAAATCAACACAAAATTTGTTTATGGAAGTTCCGGGTGGTGTAATCCCGTACGTCTCCCCTTCTCCTGTGGTGTAAGAGGTATCACTAGAATCTTGAGATAACCGTTAAAAAATCCTAGCACAATGTCAGTCCTTCACGACACCCTAGTTTCACTGTCTACACATAATGAAGAAAGGTAGGATTGCTCTCTTCATTCTGCACACTGATCCTTCTGGAATGACTCCTTCACCAGCTCACCACTGACATACACACAGTCCGCAGACTGCACCAATAGCTGTGGCAACCAAGTTGCAACCGTAAGAGGGAAGGTGGAATTGCTCTCCTCAAACTATGCACAACCAAACCTTTTCACAAAGGTTAGGTTTAGAATTAATCAAGGATTAATTCCGTGAGCTGTCTAAATCTTCTGGAAATAGCATTGTAGCTCCAAGATGCCTTCTTCCCCTTTAATGGGTTACTGGATCTTACTTTTACATCTCCTTGGCAATTCTGCTGGCTTCCCCTTTTCTAGATATGAAATCTGATTTTCTGGATCTGGATCTTTAGATATGTGCTTTTCAAAACATCTCTGATCCTCTCTCTTTCAATCCTTTTCCTCTGTGTATATATAGGGGTGATGTAACGGTCAACTAGCTCTTGTAGCCTTTACATTTGTCGTTTAGCCAACGTTCATATGTACGATCTTTTGTCGTTTTGTCAGTTCAAATTCAACAAGGATTTAACTCAGTTTTCTACTCTTCTTCAAAACTGAGTACCTTGTATTCTTGACATCCGACTTTTATTGACTAAGTCGGAGTGCACCATTCAGATTCCTTCTTGATAACTGATAATCTTTGTCCTTAAGATTACTCAGTTTTACATGATCTATAGTTGAGTTCGCCAGTCACCACAGACTTGCTCGAATCCGGACTTATAGTCACGACTTAATCGACTTCAAACCGAGTTTTCCACCTCGATTCTTGATCTTCGACAAGCGAGTCTGTGTCCTCGGTTCTTGATCTTCTAGATAAGTCAATCGAGTCTGTGATCCTCGGCCGAACTTATCTTCTTGATTTTCTCATAACCGAGTCTCGAACCTCGATTCTTCATATGTAAACTCAGTTTTCTTGCTGACTCAGCTGTTAGCCTAGCTCCTAGCTATTACAATGCTTGTCTGAAATAACCTATACAAGGTTCAGACTCTAGATAGAACTTATACACTTTTCTCTAGACTGTTTCTTGCTTCTTCTTTTGTTATGCACTATAACAGCTAGTTATGACTTCATCATCATGGGTTATAAGTGATCTTTTTAATTACGTGACGAACCATCATCAAAACACAAATATTATTTCCAACAGATCTCTTCCTCTTCTTCACTTAATTATTTTTCTTTCTCATCATTCAAATCTTCTTCAACCTCATCGTTTCCTTCATTATGCCCATATAACCTTCCACTTCGAGTAATAATAGCATTGACTTCTCTCGGGTTTCTTTCGGTGTTGCTTGGTAATCCTCCCGGTGGTCTACTACTATTTCATTTCGCCTTCCCTGTCAAATGGTCTTCAATACCTAACATTGATGCTTCCATTGTTCTCATTCTCATTTCGTGCCCACTCATAGATGTTTTCAAAGTACCAACCTCTTGAGACATCATACCAATAGAAGTCATCATTGTTTGCATATTGGCGGCTTGAGTAGACACAACTCCCATCAAGTTTTCCATCAAAATTTTTGAATGAGAGACATCCTCCGTTGATTGAGAACTTTGTTGAACATGGGCTTGTTGAGTAGGAACTTGTTGGTAAAAAGGATGTGGTTCAAAAACATTGGTGTGATTGTTGTTCAAATCCTGATGTTGTCTCAATAAACTCATATCTTCTTGTGTAGATACATCGGAGTTAGATAATTCTTCGATATGAAAAACACCAACTGTCACATCATCACATTTTCTACGCTTCAACTCTCTCTTTCCCGCTTTTAATTCATCCATCTTCTTATTTATCACCTCCATTTCTCTCAAAATTTCTTCCTCATTCGAAATCGTCTCATCCCCAATGGCAACTTCCGTTTCACTTGGGGCGGGATCCCACAATTTCTCATTTCTTGCCACTCTTTCAATAGCCTCATAAACATCTTGGGCCGTGCTCATCATAAGTGATCCATGGCATGCCAAATCAATTTTTTTCATTGACAATTTATTCAAGCCTTTACAAAATAATTGGATTTGCATGTCCAAAGTATAATCGTGGTTTGTACACGCCCCCAAAAGCTTCTTAAAATGTTCCGAAGCATTGTCCAAATATTCAATTAAATCTTGCTTGAAGTTAGCAACTCTTACCTTCAACTTCAAATATCTACCCGGTGGAAAGTATTGCTTCAAAAACTCGGTTTGTATATCCATGATTGCAAGTGATGGTGGGGAAGTGACATAAGTCATTCCTTTGCTTGACCCTTCAATGAAAAAGGAAATAATGCAAGACGGGTAAATTCTTGACAAGCACTATTTTGGAATCCCGTATTGCATATTTCTTCAAGGTTATAAAGATGTGAATGCGGGTAATCATGGGCCTTTCCATGGAATTGAGCTCTACTCTCCACTAGACCGAACATATGAGACTTGATTGAAAAGTTTTTTGCATCAATGTGAGGTAGCCGAATAGGATTATGAACTTGATTTTTTGTTTGAGTGGCTTGCTCACAAAGCGGTCTATATTGGTAAGATGGATTTGGGGGTGGATCATATGGATATGGTTCTTGGGGTGGTGGAGGAATTGGTGGATCATAGGGATATGGTTCATGGGGTGGTGGAGGATTGGTGGAGGTGGTGGAATTTGTGGATATGGTTCTTGTGGTGGCGGTGGAGGATAGTCATTTGGATTTAAGAGATTTTGTTCAAAAAGGGAATTTTTCGTGGTTATTCCATCCTTATGCATTCTCAAGATTGTCATCCATTTCTTCTTCTTGATAGGATGATGCTTGGGAAGAGTTTTCACCAATCTCCAAACTACGACGAGCTTGACTACCTTTCTTCTCTTTAACCAAATCCCTAATATACATATTGATATCCGGAATAATGGGAGTGTCGGGTGCCTTTCCTCAAGGAGAATGGTTCATCCACTACAAGAGAGAACAACAAGAACACAATCAAATAACACTTGGTAACTTACCAAAGAGGTAAGCACCAAAAAAGTAAAATAGAAAAGAGATTACAAAAAAAAGTTTTGATTCATTCTCAAGAGTTTTGAACTAATACAAGTATCAACAGTTACACATCCCCGGCAACGGCCCCAATAACAAAATGCAAACCTTCCTAGGGTTCCAATCTCACCGGCAGTGTACCGGGTCAATTGTACTCTAGTATGGTGAGTCAAGGTCGTATCCACAGGGATGTGAGGTCAATCACCAATTAGTTATTATTATCTTGATCCAAATCGCAAGTTTGTTTAAGAAACTAATGATTAACTACAAAAGTTGATAAAATGATACAAGAAACCTAACCAAGACAAGGTGTAGATTAAGCTAATCTAGATCTCCCGTAGTATCATGGGAATGATTTCCATCCATCCGACCATTGGTTTTCAAAAGTGTGAAACGGTGCATTATTAAGCCAAAGACTAGTGAGAGCAAATGTTCATCAACATTAATGCTTTTGTCTTGAACTGTTGTCCTGAAGCTTTTTCCTTTATTGGTGGTTTCGGCATTTTTGTAGAAATATTTGATGCCGCCTGGACACAAAGTAGTGACCTTTGTATCAATCAAATTCTCCAGTCCTCGAATTTTCTTGATTTTGGTTACAATCTGAGTTGATAGAGTGGAGTTTGAAATTTTTGGACAGAAATCATCCAGACTTGTGGTGATTCCATCATCCATGTTGTATTGCTCCAGGGATTTCTGAATTAGTAAGTCTTGATAGAGCTTTGAATGTTTTTGAAATTGATTGAATAGGATTTCGTCAAGATTGCGTTTCTCAATCGTTTTCAAAGTGAGAGTCGTGTCACAATCAATGAGATTTGTAGGGATGTACATCTAATTTTTCTCCCTGATTGACATGTGGCTATAAGTGATTTGTCATGTCAGCCCAAACGTCAGATGGTAGCTAGAAAGTTTTTTACTTTTTTCCAATTTGCCCTTCATCAGCTTCTGTATTTTCAGCTTTGTGTAGAACTCAGTTTTTCTGAGAATTTTGCAATAAAAACTGACTTTTCCTGCAAAACAGTTTTATGTTTTCTTCGGTACCCATATCTTCTTGGGTCCGGTTGGATTAGTTACTGAAGTATAATTTTCAGTTTCTTGTTTGAGAGAATTAAGCCTTCTCAACTATTTTCTAGATAAACCATTACGCTCAACCTTAGTTGATTTCACAAAGATTCTTTTAGATTTTTCATTTTTAATTTCTTTGTGTAATCTACTAGGTCTTCCAGTATCTTGGTGTCTAGAGTTTATACTCTTTGAAATCTCAAGACTGGGTAGGGGTGGGGAATCATCATCGCTTTTGTCAAATTCACATGATATTAATCTTTCAGCAAGATTTGACATCTCAGTTTCAAGAAACTCATTCCAATCTTTTGCTTTGTCAAGTTTTATGTCTTTTAGTCTTAACTCCAATGTGAGTTTTTCGGTTAACTTGACAAGTTCAGAGTTTATCTGACTGAGTTCAGCGAATGATAACTGAGTTGAAGAATGTACCTTTTCTTGTTGGTTTGATACATTTTTAAGATTTGCATGTACATTCTTTTGTTGCTCTAATGAATCTTCTACATCAATAGTAACTTGCAACAACTTCTTTTCTTCTTCTTCTGAAGGGTCTCTTTGTGATGGAACTCATCTGGATTTGTCCATACAAACATTGAAGTTTGTATCCACATCATCACTGAGTTGAGATTCTGGATTTGTATGCAAATTTGTCATACTGAACTTCTCAGATAATTGATCCTGAAAATCAGATACATTTTGCAAACAATAAGTCAGTGGGTGAATAAGCCAACTTCTAATTTTGGATATTACCATTGAAATCAAACTAAGTGCTTTTACAACTGATACAGTAAGGTGTTTTCAACAAATGGTTTATAGGAAATCGTTGAAACACTTCCAAATGTAAGACATGCTCCGATACCAATTGTTGGTATCGGAAAAAACTGATGGTCAGTTACTTCAAGCAACCATCCCGACATCGAGATTGATGAATGGATCTCTTCAAAAAGTAATAACCTTGCTCCGATACCAATTGTTGGTCACTTGGAAAGGCTAACACAAGTTTAGAGGGGGGGCGGGGGTGAATAAACTTGTCACCAAAAACTTTCTCAAAACTGAAAGTACCCCAGGAACTGAGTTTCTCCAAAACTTAAACTGATGCTTAGTTCAGTTTTGTTCCGGTCCCGTAACTTGTGCAGAGTTCAGCTAACTCAACTGAGTATAAGTCAATACTGACTTATTCTTAGTCTCGTCAACTGGCAGCGGATAGGACTAGCCTTTGTGCAATAGATGTGTCAATAAAGATCTGAACCTTCTATGTATCAGTTTGGTGCTGACTCAGTGTCTAATGTTTGCGGAGTGAAGTGATGAAGTGATTATGTAATAATTAAAACAATCATAGTACGAATGTAAATGCATAAAGTAAATCAACACAAAATTTGTTTATGGAAGTTCCGGGTGGTGTAATCCCGTACGTCTCCCCTTCTCCTGTGGTGTAAGAGGTATCACTAGAATATTGAGATAACCGTTACAAAATCCTACACAATGATCGTCCTTCACCACACCCTAGTTTCACTGTCTACACATAATGAAGAAAGGTAGGATTGCTCTCTTCATTCTGCACACTGATCCTTCGGAGGTGGAATGACTCCTTCACCAGCTCACCACTGACATACACACAGTCCGCAGACTGCACAAATAGCTATGGAAACCAAGTTGCAACCGTATGAGGGAAGGTGGAATTGCTCTCCTCAAACTATGCACAGCCAAACCTTTTTCACAAAGGTTAGGCTTAGAATTAATCAAGGATAAATTCAGTGAGCTGTCTATTTCTTCTGGATATAGCATTGTAGCTCCAAGATGCCTTCTTCCCCCTTAATGGGTTACTGGATCTTACTTTTACATCTCCTTGGCAATTCTGTTGGCTTCCCCTTTTCTAGATATGAAATCTGATTTTCTGGATCTGGATCTTTAGATATGTGCTTTTCAAAACTTCTCTGATCCTCTCTCTTTCAATCCTTTTCCTCTGTGTATATATAGGGGTGATGTAACGGTCAACTAGCTCTTGTAGCCTTTACATTTGTCGTTTATCCAACGTTCATATGTACGATCTTTTGTCTTTTTGTCAGTTCAAATTCAACAAGGCCTTAACTCAGTTTTCTACTCTTCTTCAAAACTGAGTACCTTGTATTCTTGACATCCGAATTTTATTGACTAAGTCGAAGTGCACCATTCAGATTCCTTCTTGATAACTGATAATCTTTGTCCTTAAGATTACTCAGTTTTACATGATCTATAGTTCAGTTTCAGGTCACCACAGACTTCCCTGAATCCTGACTTATAGTCACGACTTAATCAGCTTCTAACTGAGTTTGCCACCTCAGTTCTTCAGTCTTCAAAAACAGAGTCTGTGTCCTTCAGTTCTTCAGTCTTCTAGATAAGTCAACTGAGTCTGTGATCCTCAGCGAACTTATCTTCTTCAGTTTTCTCATAACTGAGTCTGAACCCTCAGTTCTTCATATGTAAACTCAGTTTTCTTGCTGACTCAGCTGTTAGCCTAGCTCCTAGCTATTACAATGCTTGACTGAAATAACCTATACAAGGTTCAGACTCTAGATAGAACTTATACACTTTTCTCTAGACTGTTTCTTGCTTCTTCTTTTATTATGCACTATAACAGCTAGTTATGACTTCATCATCATGGGTTATAAGTGATCTTATTAATTACGTGACGAACCATCATCAAAACAAAAAAATATTATTTCCAACAGATCTCTTCCTCTTCTTCATGATCACTTAATTATTTTTCTTTCTCATCATTCAAATCTTCTTCAACTTCATCGTTTCCTTCATTATGCCCATATAACCTTCCACTTCGAGTAATAATAGCATTGACTTCTCTCGGGTTTCTTTCGGTGTTGCTTGGTAATCCTCCCGGTGGTCTACTACTATTTCATTTCGCCTTCCCTGTCAAATGGTCTTCAATACCTAACATTGATGCTTCCATTGTTCTCATTCTCATTTCGTGCCCACTCATAGATGTTTTCAAAGTACCAACCTCTTGAGACATCATACCAATAGAAGTCATCATTGTTTGCATATTGGCGGCTTGAGTAGACACAACTCCCATCAAGTTTTCCATCAATATTTTCGAATGAGAGACATCCTATGTTGATTGAGAACTTTGTTGAACATGGGCTTGTTGAGTAGGAACTTGTTGGTAAAAAGGATGTGGTTCAAAAACATTGGTGTGATTGTTGTTCAAATCCTGATGTTGTCTCAATAAACTCATATCTTCTTGTGTAGATACATCGGAGTTAGATAATTCTTCAATATGAAAAACACCAACTGTCACATCATCACATTTTCTACGCTTCAACTCTCTCTTTCCCGCTTTTAATTCATCCATCTTCTTATTTATCACCTCCATTTCTCTCAAAATTTCTTCCTCATTCGAAATCGTCTCATCCCCAATGGCAACTTCCGTTTCACTTGGGCCGGGATCCCACAATTTCTCATTTCTTGCCACTCTTTCAATAGCCTCATAAACATCTTGGGCCGTGCTCATCATAAGTGATCCATGGCATGCCAAATCAATTTTTTTCATTGACAATTTATTCAAGCCTTTACAAAATAATTGGTTTGCATGTCCAAAGTATAATCGTGGTTTGGACACGCCCCCAAAAGCTTCTTAAAATGTTCCGAAGCATTGTCCAAAGATTCAATTAAATCTTGCTTGAAGTTAGCAAATCTTACCTTCAACTTCAAATATCTACCCGGTGGAAAGTATTGCTTCAAAAACTCGGTTTGTATATCCATGGTTGCAAGTGATGGTGGGGAAGTGACATAAGTCATTCCTTTGCTTGACCCTTCAATGAAAAAGGAAATAATGCAAGATGGGTAAATTCTTGACAAGCACTATTTTGGAATCCTATATTGTATATTTCTTCAAGGTTATAAAGATGTGAATGCGGGTAATCATGGGCCTTTCCATGGAATTGAGCTCTACTCTCCACTAGACCGAACATATGAGACTTGATTGAAAAGTTTTTTGCATCAATGTGAGGTAGCCGAATAGGATTATGAACTTGATTTTTTGTTTGAGTGGCTTGCTCACAAAGCGGTCTATATTGGTAAGATGGATTTGGGGGTGGATCATATGGATATGGTTCTTGGGGTGGTGGAGGAATTGGTGGATCATAGGGATATGGTTCATGGGGTGGTGGAGGATTGGTGGAGGTGGTGGAATTTGTGGATATGGTTCTTGTGGTGGCGGTGGAGGATAGTCATTTGGATTTAAGAGATTTTGTTCAAAAAGGGAATTTTTCGTGGTTATTCCATCCTTACGCATTCTCAAGATTGTCATCCATTTCTTCTTCTTGATAGGATGATGCTTGGGAAGAGTTTTCACCAATCTCCAAACTACGACGAGCTTGGCTACCTTTCTTCTCTTTAACCAAATCCCTAATATACATATTGATATCGGGAATAATGGGAGTGTCGGGTGGCTTTCCTCAACGAGAATGGTTCATCCACTACAAGAGAGAACAACAAGAACACAATCAAATAACACTTGGTAACTTACCAAAGAGGTAAGCACCAAAAAAGTAAAATAGAAAAGAGATTACAAAAAAACGTTTTGATTCATTCTCAAGAGTTTTGAACGAATACAAGTATCAACAGTTACACATCCCCGGCAACGGCGCCAAAAACAAAATGCAAACCTTCCTAGGGTTCCAATCTCACCGGCAGTGTACCGGGTCAATTGTACTCTAGTATGGTGAGTCAAGGTCGTATCCACAGGGATGTGAGGTCAAACACCAATTAGTTATTATTATCTTGATCCGAATCGCAAGTTTGTTTAAGAAACTAATGATTAACTACAAAAGTTGATAAAATGATACAAGAATCCTAACCAAGACAATGTGTAGATTAAGCTAATCTAGATCTCCCGTAGTATCATGGGAATGATTTCCATCCATCCG
Organism: Gentiana macrophylla; assembly: GCA_026214975.1. Classification (NCBI taxonomy): domain Eukaryota; kingdom Viridiplantae; phylum Streptophyta; class Magnoliopsida; order Gentianales; family Gentianaceae; genus Gentiana; species Gentiana macrophylla. The sequence goes on along the minus strand of CM047807.1, from coordinate 79,706,616 downwards.
ACCGTTGGTTTTCAAAAGTGTGAAATGGTGCATTCTTAAGCCAAAGACTAGTGAGAGCAAATGTTCATCAATATTAATGCTTTTGTCTTGAACTGTTGTCCTGAAGCTTTTTCCTTTATTGGTGATTTCGGCATTTTTGTAGAAATATTTGATGCCGCCTGGACACAAAGTAGTGACCTTTGTATCAATCAAATTCTCCAGTCCTCGAATTTTCTTGATTTTGCTTACAATCTGAGTTGACAGAGTGGAGTTTGAAATTTTTGGACAGAAATCATCCAGACTTGTGGTGATTCCATCATCCAAGTTGTATTGCTCCATGGATTTCTGAATTAGTAAGTCTTGATAGAGCTTTGAATGTTTTTGAAATTGATTGAATAGGATTTCGTCAAGATTGCGTTTCTCAATCGTTTTCAAAGTGAGAGTCGTGTCACAATCAATGAGAGACTAGCTAATTGATGACCATTGATGCAAACAATCAACATAAGAGACTAGGGTTCTATTCAAGCCAATGGTCATCAATAGAGACTAGGGTTCATTCAAGCCAAAGTAGGATACTCTTATTTTATCACTTTCACTGATGACCATTGATGCAAACCATCCTAGGGTTCCAATCTCTCCGGCAGTGTACCGGGTCAATTGTACTCTAGTATGGTGAGTCAAGGTCGTATCCACAGGGATATGAGGTCAAACACTAATTAGTTATTATTATCTTGATCCGAATCGCAAGTTTGTTTAAGAAACTAATGATTAACTATAAAAGTTGATAAAATGATACAAGAAACCTAACCAAGACAATGTGTAGATTAAGCTAATCTAGATCTCCCGTAGTATCATGGGAATGATTTCCATCCATCCTACCATTGGTTTTCAAAAGTGTGAAACGGTGCATTCTTAAGCAAGTAGTCTTCCCTCATACGAGTGTATGAAACTACTCTCTACCTCCTCCTTGGCCAAGGTGCCCTAAGCCTAATGAATTGGTATGATAAGCACTTGAATGCAATGACAATTTCAACAACCCCCGGATAAGAAATCGAATTCCAATTAAGGTCGATTTTACATTCCGGTTCTCCTATTCCTTCTCCCACACCTAATATCTCTTTTCGGTCTCAACTAAGTGTGTGTGTGTGTGCTAGTGCTAGGTGATCAATCCAACACCAACAAGCAATACATTGTAAATAGGAAAAGACTCACAACAATTGAAACTAAACAACATCAACAATCATTCACAATCAATATAAGAGACTAGCTAACTATCACTACAACATCATCTTGGCTAGTTACAAATTTAGCTACTCATTACTACAATCACTAACATGTCAAAATTAGCATTCATAGTAATAAGATTAACAAAACAAATAAAACTAGAATGTTACCGATCACAACCGATGAATTTGCAAGAAATGAAGCTTGAATCCATCTCCGGAGAGCTTCAATGGAGGTTGAACCAAGTGCTTGAATTCTTTCCCTATCAAATACACCAATAGATTTAGCAAGCATTCTAAGATTATATTTGTGATGAAAATAGCTAATATGGAAACTAATTTTTGGCTCTAATAGCCATGGATGGTGTTGTCTTCAAGAAGAAGAGAAGAAGGGGGAAGAAAGAGATAAAAATTGAAAATTCGATCATGATAAGTTATATGCTGAAACTCGTTTGAAAGATCTAAAACTCTCGTGAAGAAGTCTTCTCCAGAAAATGCATCTAAGGTGGGTCAATTGTTGCGTGAAGATAGGTTACCGTAGAAATGCTAAAGACAAATGATCCGTTTGAATTTGATAGCTTCTGGCACACTCATCTAGCCCTCAAAATACATGTTTAGGCTCAACACGTGTCATCCATTGGGGTTTTGGTCAACCTATAATCCTACAATACAACACCAAAATACCAAGAGTAAACCCGACACGACGCTTCGGTTACTATAACCGGTACAAGACCAATGAAAACAAGATATTTTACATAATAATTACTATCTACACATATGGATGAAACTAAGAAAATAATGATTTGAATTGATACAAAAACATCAATAAATGCATGAGAAATGGGGATAAAACATCATAAAAAGTATCATCTAGTTGACTTACATCAACCATTCACGCTATGGTTATATATACTTAATGAAGTATAAGTCTGAGGCCTTTGAAAAGTTCAAAGAATTCAGAAGTGCAGTGGAGAAACAACTAGGTAAAGAAATCAAAACACTTCGATCTGATCGAGGTGGAGAATACCTAGATGGAGAGTTTCAAAGTTATTTAAAGGAGAATGGGATTCTACCTGAATGGACCCCTCAAATGAATGGCGTGTCTGAGAGAAGGAACCATACTTTGCTAGACATGGTTCAATCCATGATGAGCTACGCAGTTCTCCCAATATCATTTTAGGGGTATGCTCTAGAAACCGCATACTATACACTGAACCGAGTTCCATCAAAGACTGTTGAATCCACACCATACGAGATATGGCATAACAGGAAACCGAGTCTAGCATATCTTAAACATTTGGGTTGTCCGACTTACGTGAAGCGGATGATGCCTGACAAATTAGAGGCTAGATCTGCCAAATGTCTATTTGTGGGTTATCCTAGAGAAACTAGAGGATACCTATTTTACCACCGTGAGGAACAAAAGGTTTTTGTTTCTAGGACTGGCCACTTTCTGGAGAAAGAGTTTATTCTGGATAGGGTTAGTTGGAGTAAGATTGATCTTGAAAAAATTTGAGAACCACTTACGGATAATAGTCAGTTGATGGAAGTAGAGGAGGCGCCACACACAGCTGTGACACCAACCTCTATAGTTGACACACTAGCACCTCAAAGATCCACCAGGGAACACCGTGAACCTGAAAGGTACACTGGCATGTATCTCATAGAAGATGAGGACCCTAGAACTTATGAGGAAGTGCTATTAAGGCATGACAAAGAGAAATGGCTAGAAGCCATGAATTCTGAAATAGAATCCATGAAAGACAACCAAGTTTGGAACTTAGTTGATCCACCAGAAGGAATAGTTCCTATAGGGTGCAAATGGGTCTTTAAGAGAAAGACCGATATGGACGGCAATATGACTACCTACAAGGCTAGGTTAGTGGCAAAAGGTTATAAGCAAAGACAAGGAGTTGACTATGACGAAAGCTTTTCGCCGGTTGCCATGTTAAAATCTAATAGAATTCTGCTCGCTATTGCAGCATACCATGATTACGAAATTTGGCAGATGGATGTGAAAACAGCTTTTCCTTAATGGGAACCTGTCTGAGGAGGTGTATATGACATAGCCTGAGGGTTTCCCAACCAATGACGCCAGGATGGTGTGTAAACTGCAAAGATCCATTTATGGATTAAAGCAAGCTTCTCGGAGTTGGAATATCCACTTTGATGAGATAATCAGATAGTTTGATTTCATCAAGAATGAAGATGAGCCCTGTGTTTACAAGAAGGTTAGTGGGAGTGCCAACGTGTTCTTAGTGCTTTATGTATACGTCATATTGCTCATAGGGAATGATGTGCCTATGTGTTGGTCCTTTGAAAAGGCTTTGGTTAAGTTTAGAGGGGGGGAGTGAATAAACTTAACACTTAAAGCTTTTGGAGTTAACAAACTCAGCAAGTTCAGTATCCTGGCCGATCGCTTTCGAGTTCTTCGACCACTCGAGTCTGCCGATTTGTTGATTTTACTGAATTTGTTGCGGTAGAATATATTCAAGTTAAGCCTTAATACTTGATGTTAAAATATGATACTAAGTATTAGATACTTAGTAGTGTAAGTGTGTGATTCAGTTGATAGTTTCAGTAGGTTGATGTGCTAAATATACTAGATGCAAAAATTAAATGCAGAAAGTAAGTAGGCTGATTTTATAGTGGTTCCAGGTGGTGTAATCCTGTCAGTCCACTCTTCTCTTGTGATGTTGGAGGTAATTCACTAGAGATCTTTGAGGTTGCAGTTACAAAAATCCCTAAGTTGTTTGTCTTTCACCAATAACTATGGTTTCACAAACTGAACACTTGGAACAGGTAGGATTGCTGCACCAAAGTCTTCCACTGGTCCTTGAAGGGTAGGATTGCCTCTTCACCAGCTCCACCACAACCAACAGTCCTTGAAACCCAAAGATGCTTCACTGCCTTCAGTAGGTTTCTTGTAAAAGAAAGTTTGAATCAAGTAAGTGATTCAACTTTCAGCAGCTTGATCAGGATGAAATGATCAGCAGCTTGAAGACTTCAAATGTGTAAACTTGATGTAGCTTGAAAACAGATTACACTTGAAGAATTTACTAGATCGGTAGCTTTAAGTTCAGTAGAGTTAGCAGGGTGATATTCTTGACAACTTCAGGTAAATTATCTTCTTGTTCATCTATTTTTCATCATCTGTTTCTGTATCAAGGGTCTTCTATTTATAGGTGAGAATCCTTGTGACTTATGTTTGAAATTCAAAACATAGCCGTTTCAGATTTGTCCCATCTTGACTTGTTTTTGGTCCTCAGACATAGTAAATCGACCTTCGTCGATTTACTTTTGTGATTTTCGGGATCATCCACCCTTTGACTTGTATCCATTGGATAAACCTCTGTTTCTTTCCAACGTCCCTTTAATCTTAGCCATTGATTTGTTGACAAAATCAAGAGTTTTTATATGTCCTTATCCTTGTAATCTTACAATGTAACCTTTGATTAAATTGAAATATATGTTCAGCAGGTTCCTATGAATATAAGTCTACTGAAATGCATATAAGTCAGCTGATCCAAAGTTGCTGTGTTTATAAAACACTGCAGCTGACTTTTCTTATATCTAACTTTTTATTATGAAGTTAGATTACACCATTTTGATCATAACCAAGTTCCAATCACCATTTAACTTGTGGAACTTAGACCTTGTACACAAGGTATATGTGATCAGTTTAGGTCATCACAGACTTCCCTAAATTCTGATTTCATATCCTTGACTTTAAATACTAAGTTTGATCCCTTTGCCTTCAATAACTGAGTTTGAGACCTCATCCTTCAGTCTTCCGCAGGTTCCTAAACTAGTCTACTGACTCAGGTACCCTACTGATCTAGACATGTCTGCTGATGAAAGTCAGCTGACCTTTTACAGTGCTTTTTTTATCAAACCTATACAAAGATCAAACTCTAATAAGCCTATACATTTGATCTAGAGATCTTTTTGCCTTTGCTCTATAACAGCTAGTCTGGCACTCATCCCTAAAACTTAAAATAAGTCCAACACTATGTTACAGTCAGTCAAAGCTTGGTTATCCAAGAACTTCTCAATGAAGGACTTGGGTGAAGCAACCTATATTCTAGGAATCAAGATCTATAGAGATAGATATAAAAGGTTGCTTGGTCTGTCGCAATCCACCTATATAGACAAAATGCTGAAGAGATTCAGCATGGAGCAGTCCAAGAAAAGATTGATGCCCATGTCACAGGGGTCTACCTGTCGAAGGGAATGAGTCCTAAGACAGAGGAGGAAAGGGCACAAATGAGTAAGATCCCTTATGCTTTGGCAATCAGTTCTATCATGTATGCCATGTTATACACTAGACCAGATGTCTCGTACCCTCTTAGTATGACTAGTAGGTACCAGTCCAACCCTAGTGATGGTCACTGGGTTGCAGTCAAGAAAATCCTTAAGTACATGAGACGTACTCAGGATATGTTCCTGGTTTTCGGTAATGATGATTTAGTATTACGAGGTTATACAGATGTCAGTTTCCAAACTGACAAGGATGACTTTAGGTCACAATCTGGATTTGTTTTCATGCTTAACGGTAGAGCAGTGAGCTGGAAGAGTTCCAAGCAGGAGACTACTGCAGACTCTACAACGGAAGCTGAATACATAGCAGCCACGGAGGCGGCAAAGGAAGCAGATTGGATGAAGAAGTTCATTACTGAACTTGGTGTGGTTCCCTCCATTGAAGGTCCAGTGCCACTGTACTACAATAACAATGGGGCGATATCTCAGTCAAAGGAACCAATGTCTCATCAGAAGTCCAAACATGTGCCTCGGAGCTATCACTTGATTAGAGAGATAGTAGATAGAGGAGATATAAAGATAGAGAAAGTCCACACGGAAAATAACATAGTTTATCCGTTAACCAAGAAATTGTCACAAGCAAAGCATGAGAAACATGTTCACATGCAAGGGCTTAGGCATATGGGTGATTGGCTTTAGGCCAAGTGGGAGATTGTTGAATAGGTGACCTAAACCCAACCGGGTTGGACCGGATCCGACCGGGTCGGGTCGTTTACAGTCTATTTTAGTTCATGTAATAACTTTATTTTGATAAATAAAAGCACTTATGTTATTACATATTGTTTATCTTCATATTATTTGTTGTATATTTATGTAAAGTCCCTAGTGTCAAACTGTGATAGAGAAACCATGATAGTGATTATGGTTGATGAGATCTCTAATCACTTTAATAAGTTTGATACTTAAATATCTCTAGTCTTATGTACTGTCAAATGGGACATTGATAGTATAATTAGACTAGCACGTATTGGATGTCTTCTATCTTATAGAAGGTAGGGATAGATCTCGTCTATCGAAGTGTAAAGACACTTGGACTGTACGTGGACGTGTATTAGATAATGCGTACGTTAGACTGACCCACTTACATTAAGTGTCACACTATGTGGCAGTTGTGTAATTATCCTTTAGACCGGAGTCTTCATGGCATCACGGTGTGAATTGTCATACTTTGACACTATTAAGATTTCCCCTATCCACGGGGCAATCATGCGGTAGTGATTGGGTACGATATTGAAGCATGTAGAGTATACATGATTGGTCGTCCGGGAATTGCGTATCCTATGATTGGGATCGAATATCTGAAATGGCCTTCTTATAAGGAATGTCTAGCTCTCGAGAATATTTGCAAAGTGGTAGTAAATGTGTTATTCTGAGAGAGCATGATATCCAGATTATAAGATATGATCGTTAATGTATTGACACTCGAGATACGATCGTATGGATATTATTACAGCGATAGGATGTAAATTACACGGTAACTGCTTCACATGAAAGGTAGTAGTCATTGCTTTTGACTCTTCCGATGATTGGAGGTCACGGTGTGTTGCTAGACGCTATCCCATGATCGTTAGGCATGAAGGGCATTTTCGTAATTTGCACTTTGTGTCTACGGCCAACATATTCGGAAGCCTATTGGGTCATACACATATGAACATCGAGTCGGATTAAAATGCGGTTATAGTTGATAACCAAATAAGGAAAGTTTATCTATAGACTATAATGGTTATAATGGTAAATTAATATTGTGATATTTATTTATTATGAATAAATAAAATACAAGATATTAATTATATACAAATTATATAAATTAAAAAATATTCCGGATGCCAATTAATTGACATATGGGGCGCAACATCTAAGGGTGTAAGATACACTTGGATTGTGCACTTTAATTAACAAGATTACCATAATATCAATATTGGACATTAATTGATTTTGGAAAAATAGATTTATGGTAATAAGATAAATATAATCAATATAAGATATTGGCAATATTTAGATTTTTATTTAATATAAGATATTATAATAAAAGAGATAAATCAATCTAATTGATTTTCCTTATTTTATTGGGAAAAAGTTTTCTTCTCCTCCACTCTAGTTAGGGGCGCCACCTCCACTATAAATAAGAGGTGGGTGTCAAGCTCTTTTGTACATCACAATTGCAAGAGCTTATAGTTTTTGTGTAAAATAGAGAGCGTCCTATAGAGAGATTGAGGGAGAGGGAAAAGGCCGGTCTAGCAGCTGGAGTTTTTCCGATAGCAATCCAAGAAGGATTCCGGCGAGGAGTTCGTGTGGATCAACAATAGAGGCCGAACGCGTGGATGGTTGCGCACTGTACTACTCTCCGTTGACGGTCAAAGCGATGATCTTATAGATCATCCAAGGTATAACCGTCAAACTACTTAACGTGTTTATTGCATTAAACGAAGAACGATCTAGAAAATGAAATCAAAATTTTAAATTCCGCTGCGTTAAACTAGTGATTTCTTAACAAAAAGATGATACTAAGTACTGGATACTCAGTAGTGAAAGGTGTGTGATTTCAACAGCTAGTTCAGCAAATTGATATGGATAACATGCAATAAATTAAAATGCAGAAAGTAAATGCAGTAAAAAAAAAAGTAAGGCAAATTTTATAGTGGTTCCAAGTGGTGTAATCCTGTCAGTCCACTCTTCTCCTATAATGTTGGAAGAAATTTACTAGAGTCTTTTACGGTTGCTGTTACAAAAATCCCTAAGTTTTTTGTCCTTGACCAATAACTATGGCTTCACAAACTGAATACTAAGAACATGTAGGATTGTTGCTCCTAAGTACTCCACTAGTCCTTGAAGGGTAGGATTACTCTTCACCAGCTCCACCACAAAAACAACAGTTCTTGACACTCAGTTGTGCTTCTCTGTCTTCATATTTCTTCTTGAAAACAAGGGTTTGAATCAAGAAAGCGATTTTGCTTCAGAAAGATTTTGATCAGGATAATAACATTAGCAGCTTAAGAACTCCAAGTGTAGATACTAGATGAGACTTGAATGCAACAACACTTGAACAAAATTTTGGATTAGTATGAATGCTTAGTTCAGCAGGGTGTAATGCTCTTGATTTCAAGTAAGTTCGGTGTGTAATCTGATTCAATGGGTCCTTTATTTATAAGTGAAAATCCTGTGCTTGAATTTGAATTTCAAATCTGAACGATATTGGATTTTCTGATTATTCCCTAAAATTCCCTCTATTGTACTCCTCTATCAGTATGTCAGTTTCCTTCTGACAGACAGATTGTCAACCAATGGTTTGTTTCCTTATTGATTTGGCTCTGAAATCCTTACAACATTCCTTTAATCTCCACCATTGATTAACTGACTAATCCAATGCTTGATATTCATCATTATCCATTTTATCTTCCAAAAACAATTCTTGAAACGGATTAATCTGATTTATGTATACTCATCAGATGTCTGTTTCATGAGTCTGTTGAGGTATCCATTTGGTTAGTTGACTTATGGTCTGTTGTGTTTTTTATGAACACTCAGCTGACTGCTTCGCATCTAAATTTTGATTATGAAGTTAGAGTACACCATTTTAAGTATTACTAAGTCCCAATCATCACATTTTCTTATATGGAACTTAGACCTTCAATACAAGGTATATGTGATCAGTTTAGGCCATCACAGACTTGCCTAAATTCTGATCACATATCCTTCGATTATAAATCTTCACCACTAAGTTTGAAACCTTAGCCTTCATTACTGAGTTTGAACCCTCAGCCTTCAGTCTTCAGTAGGTCCTAGACACTCTACTGAACACCTAACCTAGATAGGTCTGCTGAGCAAGTCAGCTGACCTCTTTACAATGCTTGTTTGATCAAACTTATACAAAGATCAAACTCTAGTAAACTTATACATTCATTCTAGACATCTTTTGGCCTTTGCCCTATAACAGCTAGTCTGGAATTCATCATTAAAACTAAATATGTCCAACATCTATCTCTATAGATCTTGATTCCTAGAATATTGGCTGCATCACCAAGTCCTTCATATAGAAGTTCTTGGAACACCGAACTTTAACTGACTGTAACATAGAAATATCATTCCCTATGAGCAATATGTCATCTACATAAAGCACTAAGAAAACTATGACACTCCCATTGACCTTCTCGTAAACACAAGGCTCATCTTCATTCTTGATGAAATCAAGATGTTTGATTGTCTCATCAAAGCGAAGATTCCAACTCTGAGAAGCTTGCTTAATTCCATCAATGGACCTTTGCAGTTTTCACACCATCCCAGCATCATCGGCTGTGAAAACCTCAAGTTGTGTCATGTACACTTCCTCAGACAGATTTCTATTAAGAAAAGTTGTTTTCACATCCATCTGCCATATTTCGTAATCATGGTATGCTGCTATAACAAGCAGAATTCTAAATGACTTTGGTATAGCTACTAGCTAAAAGGTTTCATCATAGTCAATTCCTTGTCTGTTTTTATAACCTTTTGCCACTAGCCTTGCGTTGTAGGTAACTACATTACCATCCATGTCAATCTTTCTCTTAAAGACCCATTTATACCCTATAGGAACTATTCCCTCAGGCGGATCAACTAGGTTCCAAACCCTTTTGTCTTTCATGGATTCCATTCCAGAATTAATGGCTTCTAACCACTACTCTTTATTATGCCTCATCAACACCTCTTTATAAGTTTTAGGGTCCTCATCTTCCATGAGTTATACGCCAATGTACCTTTTGGGTTCACGGCGTTCCCTAGTGGATCATCAAGGTGTCTGTGTTTCTAAAGCCTTTGTCTGCACCTTATCTGTATATGGTGTCAGCTCTACTTTCATCAACCAATTGTCATTTGCAGGTGGTTCTTGAATTTATTCAATATCAATCTTACTCCCACTGACCCTTTCCAGAATAAACTCTTTCTCCAGAAAATGGCCTGTTCTGGAAACAAACACATTGCTGTTCTCCTGGATGGTAAAATTTGTATCCTTTAGTTTCCTTAGGATATCCCACAAACAGACATTTGTCAGATCTAGCCTCTAGTTTATCAACCATCATCCGCTTCACATAAGTCGGACAACCCAAAGGTTTAAGATGACCCAGACCCGGTCTATTTTCCCTTTGAACACTTCATAGGGTGTCAACTCAACGGTCTTTGAGAGAACTCAGTTAAGTGTATAGGATGCAATTTCTAGAGCATACCCCTAAAATGATTTTGGAAGAACTGCATAGCTCATCATGGATCGCACCATGTCCAACAATATGTGGTTCCTACTCTCAGATACGCCATTCATCTGAGGCATTACGGGGGGGTCCATTCAGGTAGAATCTCATTCTCCTTTAAGTAATCATAAAACTCTCCATATAAGTATTCTCCACTTCGATCTGATCGAAGTGTTTTGATTTCTTTACCAAGTTGTTTCTCAACCTCACTTCTGAACTCCTTGAACTTTTCAAGGGCTTCAGACTTATATTTCATTAAGTATACATAACCATAATTAAAATCATCATCAGTGAAGGTGATAAAATAAGAGTATCCTCTTTTGGGTTGAATTGACATTGGGCTGCATACATCAGTATGTATTAGTGCAAGCCATTCATTGGATCTTATCCCTTTGCCACTAAACGGTGAATTTTTTATCTTTCTAAGTAATCAAGCTTCATATGTGTCAAATGATTCATAATCAAAGGGATCCACTAATCCATCTTTATGGATTTTGGAAATGTGAGTCTTATTTATATGACCAAGTCTACAATGCCACAAGTAGGATTCGTTCAAGTAACTTGTTTTACCTTTCTTGTTATTTATATTAAGTATATCAACATTCATATCTAATACGTAGAGACCATTGTCAAGTTTGACAGTACCATAAAATATTCCATCACGTGAAAAAGAACAACATTTATTCTTAAACATAAAAGAAAATTCTTCAACATCTAATGCAGAAATAAAAATAATGCCCTTCGTAAAACCAGGAACAAAATAACAGTTATTTAATTCAAGTACTAGCCCACTAGGCAACGAAAGAAAATAAACTCCTACGGCTAGGGCAGCAACACTTACTCCATTCCCAACGTGTAGGCCCACTTCTCCTTTTCTCAGATCTCTAGTCCTTCTTAGTGCCCGCGTATCCATACAAATATGAGAACCACATCAAGTATTTAATACCTAGTGGTTAGACTTAGAAGAAGAAATATTGATCTCAATCATAAACATACCTGAAGTCGAAGCATCGCTATGCTTTTTCTTTTTGGTACTCAAGAAAGCCTTGCAGTTTCTCCTCCAATGGCCAGGTTGGCCGCAATGGAAGAAAGCGTCTTTATATTTGTATTAGGCTATCTTAGGCTTCGGTGTGGGAGCCTTCTTGGTCTTCTTTTGGGCCTTTTTCTTGCCCTTGGAAGAAGTCACAAGCAACACATGCTTGCCCTTGCCAACTGTGCCCTCAACAGTCTTGAGCATGTTCAATAACTCTGCGAGGGAGCAATCAATCTTGTTCATGTGATAGTTCATCACAAACTGCGAGTAAGAGTCCGGTAGAGATTGTAGAATCAAGTCAACACTTAACTCACGGCCCATCTGATGGCCCAGCTTCTCAAGCCTCTATTTGTATCCGATCATCTTCAGCACATACGACCCAACTAGAGTGCCTGAAGCCATCTTGAAACCAAAAAGGACCTTTGAGACCTAATAATTCTCAGTGCAAGACTGAGAAGCATACTTATCATTCAGGTGACCAATGATTATGTAAGCATCCATAGACTCATATTGTTTCTGAAGTTCCGGTATCATGGAAGCAAGCATGAAGCAAGTAGCCTCAACACTGTCAAAACAGTGCGTCTCAACCGATCCTCATTAGTAGCATCTTCAGACTCCTTAGTTAAGGGTGTTTTCGAAATATAGCCAATGTTTTCATGTCTCAAAAAGATTTTGAAATTTCTTTCCCCGTTGAGAAAGTTTGTTTCGTCAAGCTTGTTATCAATGATAAAATGAAGGTTCAATTTGTTCTACATTGTCTACAACAATAAAGTAAAGATAGCATAAGTAAAAGTTCATGCACACAAAACAAAAAATTCAACTTAAAATTTTATCTAGGTTTTGCTCCCACTAGAAAACAACTCCCAATTGACTTCCAAGAATTCTAATTCCTTAGTGGACAAGATCCCATCGAACTATCAAGATTCCCTGATGTGGCTGGTGTACCAAGAATAGCTTAACAAGTAGGTAACTCTTTACCAATCGTATTTTATAGGATTCTTGTTGATTGACCAGTCAACTCTTTGACATTATGCATCATTATGCATTGTTCAACCCCTTGTCTTTAAAATCCAAACGACCCCTGCTGTGGCTGATGGCCAAGAGAATATTAGTCAAGTCATACCCCAATATTCACGGGATCACTTTCGTTCATATCCCAATAATTACGATATACCCGAGGAAGGTCAACAACCAGCTGTGGCTGATTAATTGGATCCGAACAAGGGCTCTTCACTGTCATTATAATATTAGGAGACATTATTGCGACTTGAATTTTTCTTTGGGAGTATTTTAAATTAATTCACATAATTAATTTTAATTAATTAAGGTCTCATCTAAACGTGCATTTTTCTACGTTATCAACATAAAGTAAAATATACCCCATTCCGCACACAAAATAACCGGTATGATCATGGACTTTTCCTATGTGCGGTTTCGAATTCAAACTGACAAAACCGAGGGTCACAATCTAAGGGTAGCTGCAACCGCCAATAGGATCTTTGTGTCTTCTATTCTTTGGCCTTCATCTTCCGCTCCATTCTAGTTACATAAAATCAATCTAATAAATTTATACATCCGCCGCACACGGGGGGTAGGGGGAGCTAACGGGAATGAGATAAATGCAGAAAGTAAACTAGGTCACGTTCTTCATAACGGCCTAGGACAAATTTAAAACCAACAAAAAATTAAATCAACACATCTATCCTTTTGGTTGAGTCCATAACCAATCGGGGTCCATATAATCATATTGTATCTACTCATTATCTATTCCATACATTAACATCTTATGAAAAAGGCAAAACTAAAAATAACTACTTGCGTCATATGACCCCTTTTTTTTGCAGTTTTTGGGTGTTGTCTTGTATTTAGTGGCTGTTGTTCCTTGTAGCATATAACCTCAGGGGTCTTATGCTTCTTGGAATCAACAAATCTAACCTCATTTCAACACTGTGTAGGAGGTAGGTAGTTTCTTTTCAGATTAGGATGTAATTTCTTGTATTTTACATACCTTGGTTATAAAATTTTTACCTTTAACCAAAAAAAAACTAATCAACTAACATTTAATTAATTAAAGGGTTTATTGTTAAAAAGGAAAATTTGTAAAGGACAGTGGAATTTATTTCGGGTAATGTGATAGTGGGACATTAGATCTTAGGCTAGTTCCACTGCAGCAAACAGTGGATTTGGGGTTAAGAACAGTGTATTTGTCCTTATCACCCAATTTATAATCCCTGCTGTCCTAATTCATATTTTTCCCTCTTTATTGTCCTTTTAAACCACTCCCCCATAATTAAATGACTTCAATCGAAATAAAATTAACGATTCATTTTAAAATGATTTAAATTTTAATATTAATTAATCAGAACTATTCTAAAAATAAATCAAAATTAAAATTAAGCCTTTTTTGTTTCTTTCCTATTGATTTATAATAAAAAAGGATGTCTTTGGTTTCCAAACCCAAAAGGCATCAACCTAGGGCCAAGGCCTATTCTAAACCAAATTTGGAATGACCTAGGTTAACCTTAGGTCTACAATATATTGTAGACCATAAACCAACTCTTTTGCACCATGGTGCAATGTGACATTCCAATAGTCCAAACTATTTGAACCTTTGGTTAGCCACATGGCATCAACTAAACTAAGAGATATCAATGTACCATAAGAATTCACAAAACAACAAAACAAAAGTTCCGGGGTCCACCAAGATCCACCAGCCGATGCCGACCACCATAGGGGTAGCCGACACCGCCGGTGTACTCAAGATGGGGCGCTACCGCCAGTCGGCCGACCAACCTTACCACCGAACGCATATTATTTTTTTTGTTTGTACTTCGTTCTACGAATTTAAATCATGCACCTATTATTAATTACTATGCAAATTATTTAATGCTTATTGCTTAAGTTCGAAGTTCGCTGTGATACCACTGTTAGGAAATCTACTAGTTTTATGCAGCGGAATTTCAAAATTGATTTCCGATCCTAAAATAGACTTTGTTTAAAACAATAAACACGTTAAGTAGTAGACGGTGAATACCTTGTTTGATCTATAAGATCGATGCTTTGACCGTCTAAGGAGAGTAGTCGTGCGCGCTAGTTGTCACGTGTCCGGCCTCTATCAATACTCACACGAGCACCTCGCTGGAATCCTCCTTGGATTGCTACTAGAAAAACTCAGTTGCTAGACTGGCATTTTCTTACTTTAAATACTCTCTCTAAGAAGCCCTTTATTTCTCATAAGAATTATGAACTCTTGTAATTGTGATGTACAAAAAAGCTAGTCATCACTTTCTTATATAGGGTGACCTGCGCCTCTAGTGTCCCCATTCCTAATGGGAAAAGTTTCTTGCATGAAGTAAGGAGAAAGAAAACATTTTACTAGTAAAATAAGTAAAATATATATTATAGATTTATCTCATTAATTTAATATCTCATATTAAATAAATCCAAGATATTGTCAATATCCAATATTGACTATCTTTATTATATTACCATAAATCAATTTATACATTGATATATATCACATATATATATTGCACATATAAATCAATAATAACATAATACCATAATTAAATATTTTCAAAATCCATGTGTATCATATACACATGTCACCTGCGCCCCATATGCCATAAATTGGCATCCAAAATATTCTTTAATTAATCAACATAATTAATATCTTGTATTTAATTTATTCATCATAAATAAATATCACAATATTAATTTAATCAATATAAGACTTTATAGTCGAGATAAACTTTCCTTATTTGGTTATCATTATAACCGCATTTTAATCCGGCTAGATGTTCTTATGTGTGTGACCCGATAGGCTCCCGAATATGTTGGCCGTAGGCCTAAAGTGCATTTACTAAAATACCCTTCATACCTAACGATCACGAAATAACGTCTAGTAACACATCGTGACCCCCAATCATCGGAGGAGTAATAATCAATGACTACTACCTTTAATGTGAAACAGTTACCGTGTAAATAAAATCCTATCGCTGTAATAATATACATACAATTGTATCTCGAGTGTCAATACATCAACGATCGTATCTTATAATTTGGAAATCATGCCCTCTCGGAATAACTCATTTACTCTCACTTTGCAACGATTCACGAGAGCTAGACATTCCTTATAAGAAGGCCATTTCAGATATTTACTCCTACTATTAGGATACATGATTTCCGGATGAACAAACATGTATCATATGCATGCTTCAATGTCATACCCGAGCACCACCGCATGATCACCCCAAGGCTACGGGAAACCTTAGTAGTGTCAAAGCATGACAATCCACACAGTGATGCCATGAATATTTCGGTCTTAGGATGATTACATACCGCCACATACTGCGACATTTAATATAAGTGGGTCAGTCTAACGTACCCATTCTCTCATACATGTCCACATACAGTCCAAGTATCTCTACATGTCGATAGACAAGATCTATCCCTATCTTCAATAAGATAGACGACATCTAATACGTGCTAGTATAATCGTACTATCAATGTCATGTTTGAAAGTACATAAGACTAGAGACATTTACGTATAAAGTGATTAGATATCTCATCAACTATAATCACTATCATGGTTTCTCTATCACAGCTTAATACTAAAGACGTTACTATATATACAATAACATACGTGGTTCATAAAGATAAACTAAATATATAATAACAAAAGTGCATTTTATTAATCATAATAAACTTATTACATGAACTAAATAGACTGTAAAAGACCCGACCCAGTTGGATCCGATCCAACACGATTGGGTTTAGGACACCATTTCAATAGATACCATTACTAAATACAACACACACTTGCATAATCATAACAAACTTGTAACAACCATTTAACCTAACAGATTGATAAACACCACAAGTAATAATCCGAGCCATATACATGTTATGACTAATACAAGGGTTATTTAGTAATTATATCTTAACAGGACAGGATTGAGGCCTCAAGTGGTGGCAGATGGCCGGTGGAAAAAGACGTAATAGCGGATGGTGATATGTAATGTTAAGAGGTAGCGATAAATGGTGGTGACAGTGATACACGATATAGGGTGGTGGTTGGGATCAAGGGCGGAGCTATATTATACTAAATGGGGTGTGGACCCCCTTAAAAAATAAACTCTATATTTTACTTATAAAAAATATTTCAAAGAACCCCATGAAAAAAAATTACTTTGATAAATAATTACGGATCCACTCAACAAAATTTCTAGATCCACCACTGGTTGGAATAGTTCCATCATGTGGTGACAAGTGGTAGGTGTTGATGAGCGAGTGGCGGTTGGTATCGGAAGGCAGAGCTAGCAAATTATTTTTCATTTATTTTCAACTTATGAATCTATTTCTGCTGTAATGAAAATATGGCATTTTAATTCATTTAAATGTTTCATTGTATTCCAACAGTCTCAAATGAAGGTAAGATATGAAATTTCATTTGAATACAATTTTTTTCTACAACTAAATGTACCTTAAGACTTTGCTTTCATCGATTGCAATTTTCCAATAATTACTTGGACCATGTTTGATAATATAAAGGATATTTCAGGTAATTCATAGGGTGTACAAGTGTACTAATTTGCTATGTATAGATATGTGTGTCAGCTACTAGATTTGGTTATTATCCCTTTATGTAACGTTGAGAACATTATATTTCTCCACTGAATGAACTCAGCAAACTTCTTTTTCTTCATGAAGAAAGCATCAATGGTGTTTACTTAATTTCTGCTTTTCTGTAAATCAAACTTGGTATCAGAGCTATAGACCAACGTCATGTGCTCAGGAACGTCAACCCCTCCGGTCACCGATGCAACTATGACAGGAGCTCTGGTCACCACATCGATCCCGGGCAAAACTGTGACATCAGCAGCAGATAGTCGTCAACAAGCTATACCCAACTCAGTTCATGGTTCTTTTTTCATATCCAGGTTTTATCTATCCACCGCCGGTGTTTTCTGGGAGCTTTCCTCTCTCTCAAATCAGTGGATCTGTGATACCACCATCCTTTCCGGTGGTGTCCTCACCTTTCCGGTCACCATCACCAAACCCCTACATGCAGGTTTCCTCTCATTTCCAAGGACATTTAAATCAAACATGTACTGTGAAGTTGGGTAGAGAGAATTATCTTCTTTGGAAATACACTATCTTACCCATTGTTAGGGGTCACAAAATGGAAGATCTGCTCCTACGAACAAGTCCTAGACCTCTAGACACTAGCATCTTCAACTCTGTTCCAAATCCAGTTGTAGAAGAATGGAACACAGTAGATCAATTGCTGATGGGATGGCTTCTAGGTTCCATGACCGAACCAGTCCTGATAGAGGTAATGGGTTGTTCTATTTCACATGAATTATGGTCTACTCTTGAAGTGCTTTTTAATAATCAATCTGAGGCTAGAGTGCTTGACTACAAGAGTGCTTTGACCAAATCTGAGAAAGGGTCCATGTTGGAAATAAAATTTATGTTTTGATGATAATTCATCTTATTTATTATAATGTTATCTTAACCCCATTGATGAAGTGCTGAAGCCAGCTGTTATAGTGGAAAGCTAAAAGATGTCTAGAACTGAATGTATAAGTTTTATTAGAGTCTGATTTTTGTATAAGTTACATCAGACAAGCACTGTAATTGATAGTGTGTCGTAAAACTGAAAACTGGGAATCAATTAGAAAACTGGAAATCATCAAGACAAACAAACTGACTCAGAATACACCTACTGAAGAAGGTAAGTTCGCTGAGAGTTACAGACTCGGTTGGCTTATCTAGAAGATGGAAGAACTGAGGGACACAGACTCAGTTATTGAAGAATGAAGAACTGAGGGCTCAAACTCAGTTATGAAGATTAAAAGTCGAGATCAGAAGTTGAACTTGTGCAAGATTGTGGTGACTGAATCGACTTTATGGATCTTGTATGAAGACCTAAGAATCATAAGGACAATGAATTCTTAGATGATAAATGTATCATGGTGTACTCGATTAAGTCAATTATAATCGAAAAAAACCGAGTATCGATTTTTGAAGAAGAATAAAATCTCGATTAATGCTCCAAATCGGTTAGAAATCGATAGATGAAAAACTGACAAGGAAACTCAGTTTTATAAGTCAGCCATCCAACAAACTGAAAGTACAATCGAACGTTGTAAAGAAAGAAATTTCATTGGATGAGTCACTGACACAGCAGGAACGGTCAGAAAATATAACCGTTGCAAGATATACGTTGATACAATTCAAATCAAATTCAGATGAACGTTGGACTTCACACTATAAATAGAAGACTTTGCACAAACAAAAAAAGAGGGGAGACTAAGAATATATACAAGAATCAACAAGCAATTTGTGCACTCTATTTGAATTGTTATCATCTCTGAACTATAACAAGATCATATCTAGTATTTCTTCAAGTGTTCAAAGCTACAAAGAATTTATCAAGAATTCAACACTCTGAAGAACCACAAACAAGAATCAATTCATTGATTCTCAGCCCAACTTTGATTCTATTTCAAAGCTTTAGACCGTGAAGCAAACCGGGAAGGTTTTGTCAAGGACAGTTGTGACAAGCAAATCGGGTAGACTGTGTTTGTGGTGGTAGTGGTGAAGAGGCAATCCTACCTCTAAGGACCAAAGTGGTTCAAGCATTTGAAGAAGCAGCAATTCTACTGTTCTACAATTGTTTAGATAGTGAAGCTAGTGGATTAGCCAAGGACTATTGTTTAGGACTTTTTGTAGCAGATTCACCTCAAGAAGTTCTAGTGGAATTTTCCTCCGCACCACGTGGAAGAGAGGACGACTGACAGGATTACACCACCGGAACCTCTATAACATCCGCCTTATTTACTTTACGCATTTACTTATTTATTTAGCATTTACTTACATCATTGTGATACTTGATTGTTATACATCTCACAATACAACCGACACTCACCGTAATTCGATTCACAACACTCGCCACAAATGTAATAACAAGATCAATATAAAGGCTAATATTATATCCGCTGCCAGTTGACTCAGTTTCAGCTTAAGTCAGTTTGACTTAATCTCAGCTTAGTCAGCTCAACTCCACACAAGTTTTATCTGAACCTTAATCTGTTTTAAATTCAGTTTTTGGTGACAAGTTTATTCACCCCCCCCCCTCTCTAAACTTGTGTCAGCCTTTCCAAGGGACCAACAGTCCAAGTCCATGAGTGACTTCTTAGCTGAAATGAAGTCATATAGTGATAATCTTGCTGCTGCTGGTTACCCTATCACAAAATCTGAATTGATAGTAGTTGCTTTGAGTGGTTTAGACAAGGACTATGAATCGGTTATAGTTAATATAACCTCAAGGATAGGATCTCTTACCTGTCCTAAAGTTTAATCACAACTTTTAACTCATGAAAGACTCTTAGCCAGGTTCAATCCAAGTGTTTCCATCACTAATCCTGGTACTGGTGGTCAGTCTAACGTTGTTGCACATCTAGCTACATACTCACAGGGATCTAATACTGGGAATAGGTCTGTTGTGAGACCTAACTACAATGGTGGTCAGAACAACAATAGAGGAAGAGGGGGCTCTAGAGGTGGTAGAAATAGAGGAGGAAGATCTGGGGGCAGAACATCAAATAGAAACATGCCTACATGTCAACTATGTGGAAAGAATGGACATACTGCGATTGATTGCTGGCATAGGTTTGAACAAGACTTTCAAGGACCTGCATCTGCTCAAACTGGTGGACCTAAGCAAATATCTGCATTTGTAGCAACCCCCAACCCTTTCTCAGATCACTCCTGGTACATGGACAGTGGAGCCACAAACCATGTCACTTCGGACCTAGGTAATCTGATTATAAATCATAGTTACAATGGTAAAGATACACTAATTGTGGGAAATGATGAACAACTTACAATAGCACATGTTGGTCACACTATTTTACACACATCACATGGCCCCTTATATCTGCACAACATTCTTCATGTTCCACAACTTACAAAAAATCTCCTAAGCATTTTTAAATTGATTACTGATAATTCTATTCTTCTTGAGTTTGATGGTTTGTCTTGTGTTGTCAAGGACAAAACTACAGGGACAATGCTTCTCAGAGGGTCAGCTTCAGGATGGTCTATACAAGATAGCAGTGCCTCTTAATGGATGCAACCAGAGTTCCTTTCAACCCTCTTGTTATTCTGTGTCTAAGACCTCTGTGAGTTGTAATAATCTTGATAAGAATCCTGATGTTTGGCACCGGAGACTAGTCCATCCATCTAGTCATATTTTGTCTTTTGTTTTGAATAATTGTGATGTAAAACCTGTTGGTAATTTATCTTTCTGTGAACCATGTCAGTTTGGTAAAAGTCATAATTTATTTCATCCTGTGTCTACTTCATATGCCAAAACTATGTTTGATCTTGTGCATACTGATTTATGGTGTCCTTCACTAGTTAAGTCTATTGAAGGTTATTCTTACTATGTACACTTTATAGATGATCACACTAGGTACACATGGATTTATCCCTTGAAGTCTAAGTGTGACACTTTTGATGCCTTCTTGAAGTTTAAGGCACTGGTAGAAACTCAGTTTTACAGTAGGATTAAGTGTGTTCAGAGTGATTGGGGAGGTGAATATAGAACCTTCCAAAACTATCTTGACACTGAAGGGATTCAATTTAGACATCCTTGTCCCTATGATCATGCTCAACATGGTAGGGCAAAAAGAAAACATAGGCACACTATTGAAACTGGCTTAACACTTCTTGTTCAAGCTAGTATGCCTTTGAGGTATTGGTGGTATAGATTTTAGACCTCTGTTCTACTTATAAACAGTCTTCCTACACCTGTTCTTCAACATAAATCTTCAAAAGAATGCATGTATCACACTAAACTTAACTACAAAGTGTTCATGACATTTGGAAGTGCTGTTTACCCTAATCTTAGACCTTGTCAAACCCTTAAGTTCAGTTTCACACCAAAAGGTGTGTTAACTTGGGCCTCAATCCCTGTCACAAAGGTTACATGTGCCTTGATGAAATACGCAGGATTTATGTCTCTAATAATGTAACCTTTGATGAGACCCTTTTTCCCTTTTCTCAAGGTTTTGCTCAGGGTCCTTCTCATCAAGTCCTTGTTGATCATGCCCTTATTACTTCTATCATTACCCTACCATCTACTATGTCAGAGGGGGAAAAGACAGACATCCTGAGCAGATTGCCTGAAGAAAGTGTTGTTGCTGCTCCTACTACTGGTCAGGTAACAAATAATGTACCTACTGATGAACCTGTTTTTACTCCTGTCATTACACCTACACACTCACCTCTAGGTCTCCATGAAATACACAAACTGTGGCTTCACCTACCACACCAAACACTGGAGATACTGGAAATACATCATCACCTGACACACACAGTGATGCATCCTCCAGTCCCTCACCACCTGCTGTCCAAATTAGACCTCATCCCATGCAGACCAGATCAAAGAGTGGGATTTTCAAACCCAAAGTTTACTCTTCTGCCATTGCAAGTGCACATTCTTTCCCTGCTGAACCATCTAATGTGACATAAGATATGCAAAGTACAGAATGGAAAGAAGCTATGACTCATGAATATAGGGCACTCATGGAAAATAAAACTTGGGATCTAGTAAGATTACCTCCAGGACAGAGTGTGGTGGGTAACAGATGGATTTTCAAGTTGAAGCTCAAGCATGATGGTACAATCTTAAAGCATAAAGCTAGACTTGTTGCAAAGGCTACAGTCAAAGCTATAGGATAGACTACAATGAGACATTTGGTCTAGTAGCTAAATCATCAACTACTAGAATAATGCTCACTTTGGCAGTGTCTATGAATTGACCCATAAACCAGATAGACATAAACAATGCTTTCCTCAATGGACCCCTGCATGAACCTGTTTTTATATAGCAACTTGATGGTTTTATTGACACAACAAAGCCTCATTTTGTGTGAAAAACTCAACAATGCCTTATATGGGTTGAAACAAGCACCAAGGGCTTGGTTTGAAAGCCTTGAGGTTCCAGATGATCAGTTGGGGATTTACTCAATCAGTGTGTGACACCTCTTTATTCATGGTAAAGACTGAAGACAAAGTGTTATTTGCACTTGTGTATGTGGATGACATACTTCTTACAGGTAATTCTGCTAAATTGATCTAGAAATTCTTGCAAATTCTGGACAAAAAGTTTTCTCTTAAGGACTTAGGGCCTGCTTCACATTTTCTGGGGATGCAAATTACTAGAGACAATACTGGATTGTACCTTACACAGACATACTATGCATCTCAACTTCTTAAAAGACTTAACATGGAACATTTGAAGCCTTGTCCTACTCCTATGGTTGCTGGCAAATAGCTTGTGCCTTAATAAGGTGAACCCTTGAGTAATCCTGCAATATACAGAAGTGCTATTGGAGCACTCCAATACCTTACCTTGACTAGACCTGATATTGCCTACACTGTAAACACTCTGAGTCAATTTATGCAGGAGCCATACACTGGCAAGCACTCAAAAGATTACTTAGATTTGTACAAGGCACCTTGAGACAAGGACTGCACTTCATACCTAGCTCAAGTCAGGATCTACATGGCTATATAGATGCAAGCTGGGCTACTGATCCTTTAGATAGGAAGTCAACAGGAGGATATTGTAGGAAAATCCTTGATCACATGGAGCTCAAAGAAACGGACAGTAGTCGCCAGGTCTAGCTGTGAATCAGAGTATATAGCTCTCTCTAACCTGGGTGCAGAAATTCAGTGGATCATGCAGCTATTGAATGAGATAAATTCCAGATTACCCAGCATTCCTATACTCTGGTGTGACAATACAGGGGCAACAACTCTGGCTCATAACCCTGTGTATCATGCTAGGACAAAGCACATAGAGGTGGATGTGCATTTTATCAAAAATCTGGTTTTGGGCAAAAAAGATAAAGGTCTGCTACATTCCTTCTGGTGACCAAGTAGCAGATATATTTACCAAGCCTTTGCCTATTAAAGCCTTTTGCAACTTCAAGAACAAGATAAATGTAGTTGAACCACATGTTAGCTTGAGAGGGGGTGAAAATATAAAGGGTATTTCAGGTATTCATAGGGTGTACAAGAGTACTAGTTTGTTATGCTTAGATATGTGTGTCAGCTACTAGATTTGGTTATTATCCCTTTATGTAACGTTGAGAACATTATCTTTCTCCACTAAATGAATTCGGAAAACTTCTTCTCTTCCTGAATAAAGCATCAATTATGTTTATTTAATTTTTGCTTTTCTGTAAATCAAACTATGTTCAAGCTAAAGGTGGCCTAAGTTTGTCAAAATGTTAAAATCTAACAAGAATTATGGAAAAGTAGTAATCCCTAAGCTTTTTGGAATTGAAG
This sequence comes from Gentiana macrophylla, assembly GCA_026214975.1. Taxonomy (NCBI): domain Eukaryota; kingdom Viridiplantae; phylum Streptophyta; class Magnoliopsida; order Gentianales; family Gentianaceae; genus Gentiana; species Gentiana macrophylla. The sequence continues at coordinate 79,682,476 of CM047807.1, read as the reverse complement.
AACACGAAGAACAGAACCTTCACATTGCTAAAATTAGGTTTACAATCTTCAATTCTCTATATACTATTGTGTAATGTCTGCCCTTTTATATGTAGAGATAATACACAGCACAATTACAATCTTACCCCTACTAATAATAGCTAACTCCATAAAGCACAAAATAACAACATTAATAGCCCTCCTCGATCTGGGATGCGAGAACCAAAAAGATTGTATATAGGGTATGCTTGTAAGAATATCTAAAGAGTCGTTTTGTCCAAGGCTTTGGTGAGAAGATCAGCGAGTTGATATACAGAACCAATAGGAATGGGTTTCAGCCGTCCAGATTGATATCGTTCTCGAACTACATGATAGTCAATCTCGATGTACTTTGTGCGCTCATGGAATACGGGGTTTTCCACATATTTATGACACTGCTATTATCGCAAAACAATGGAATGGGAGTAGATAAAGACCCCTAAAAGTCAGCATTTAGATAGGAAAGCCACTGCAGCTCGCAACAAACCATCGCCATGGCTCGATATTCGGCTTCGAAGGAGCTTCGAGAAGCCGTGAACTATTTTTTTTAGCGCCAAGAGATAAGGGAATCACCCAAGAAAACACTATACCCGGTTACGGATCGTCTCGTAATGCGACACGTACCTCAATCTGAATCAGAATAAGCTTTAAAAATCAAAGGAGTTGATACGGGATAAAAAAAGGCCCTGGCCTGGACTTAGCTTTAAGTAACGGAGGAGACGATGAGCTGCACGAAGATGGATATCTCTAAGGTGATCTAAAAACTGACTAAGTTTTTGGACAGCGTAGGAGATATCGGGCCGAGTGAGACCGAGATATAACAGCTTGCCAACAAGACTATGGTACGTGGTAGTATCCGGAAGAAGCGGAGAACTCCCATCTGACATATCAAGGTTCACTTCCATAGGAGTATGGACCGGCTTGCAACCAGCAAAGCCAAATTCCGTAAGAAGATTCAAACAGTATTTGCGTTGATTAAGAACGAGACCAGCCTTCGAATAAGCAACTTCGAGCCCCAAGAAATACTTCAATGGACCTAAATCCTTGATGCTAAACACCTCATGAAGATACAATTTGAGCTATTGAATGAGAAGAGAGGTCGGACTAGTGACGTTAATGTCGTCAACGTAAACCAAGAGTGCCACAAATGATGACCCAGCTCTTTTTAGAAAAAGACTATAATCATTTTTTGATTGCTAGAAGCCTTGGGAAATTAAGGATTGTGTCAATTTCGCGTTCCATTGACGGCTGGCCTGTTTAAGGCCGTATAATGATTTCCGGAGGCGACAAACTTTCATGGAGTCAGAAGAATAACCAGGCGGTAAAGACATATAAACCTCCTCGTGTAGTTCACCATGTAAGAAGGCGTTATTGATGTCGAGTTGATGAAGGTGCCATTTCTTTGATGCTGCAATGGAAAGAAATAATCGAATCGTGGTCATCTTGGCAACGGGAGAAAAAGTATACAAATAATCAACTCCGGGTGTTTGGGTAAAACCCTTGGCCACGAGTCATGCCTTATTGATCACGTGTAAGTCACTAACGCCGATATTACTAGCAAAAATACTAGGTACATCGTAGTATAGTAAATGCGGGTCAACGTCGATCCCACAGAGACAACGCAACTATAAGTATAAATGATTCTAACCTAATTCAGAAGAAACATAGAGGCGGTCATTGACCAACAATAACATAAAACAAACTTGGTATTCCTTCCCCTCTTCTCACCAATCTACTAACTTGGATTGGTTAAACGTTACGTTTACTTCCCCATATAATTTTCTTAAATTAATCGCGAGCATAGTTTTAATTATCATTATCAGCTACGAGTGCAACTCCTACTCCTATCTAGTCCGACAATGGTAGTAGACAATCTATATGCAAGCTACCCTCTTTAATTGGTCCGTAATAGCCCATACGCATAAAGAACTATAATTTCCGATATCGAGCGCTAACTCATATCGCTAACCCGCCTAGACAGCTGTCGACACTGATCAGCACGTTCATAGGGTCCATTCAAGACTATGTCCAAACTTAGCACTTCACTATTCGTATTTCATGCCAGTTTAAGATTACAATAAGCAGATTGGCCAGATCTAAACTACTGTTAATTAAACTTGTCGATCAACGTAGCTGTAGTGAATCCCAGTTTTAGGTTTCTAAATAATGCCTCGGTAAACCGGTATAGACCGTCGGGTTACCGAAATCAGCTTTTTCTATTCCTGGATCTACATTGTTCAATTACGATTAAAATAAATAAATTATGGGGTCTTTAAACGTGCATATTAACTAAAACACATAAATACGAACATATCTACCATATTAAAGACAAAAATGAACGTTCAAAACTTCATAACTTCAACAATGGTGATCTAGCTCAATCTACTCAAGCTAGAGATGATGGAGGAAGGGAGTAAACCAGAAATAACTCTTCCAATGCTTGAATATCTTTATTTCATCAAAATTGTATAATTGAAGAATTGATAATAATGTTGTAAGATTTGTAATACTCAGTATATGTGGCCTTATATAGATACAATGACCGACTTATGACTCTCTAAAACCCTAACCGACCTAGATAATACAGCAGAATCAGTTTCATGTTCAACAAGTCCTCAGTTTACCGGACCTAGCCCTCGGTAAACCGGGCTGACTTTTCTCATTTTTCTTCAGCAGGCTTCTTCTTGGACTTTAATCACTCGGCCCAATATATTTCTTTTGGTCCAGATCCACTCTTCAATGCTCCAGATTCGGTACATCCTATAAAACATACAAAACGAGACAAAACAGTACCAAATCTTCGGGAAAATAACATAAAAGCAAAATTACGATCTTGGAAACACTCACATAGCATTTAACATATATTCCACCTAATAACGAGTCTATCTATCCTCTCTTGAGTAGAATTTGGTGTGAATAAGGGTTTAATTATTGTTACCATTTAGGGCGTTATCAACTAACCCCCACTTAGCTTTTGATCGTCCCGAGCAAAAAGGTGAAAAGAAAACAACACTCTGATCAGTACATAAATTAATTAAAAACAACTATGCCTTACTAAGTCAAGATCAAGATCATGCCACTCATATCCATCAGTAACGCATTAAACACTATTCACGTCATGAGCCAATGTGTGTGTGCAATAACTTTCACAACCGCTTAGGAATGCAGACAATCTCATATTACATCAACCCGTAGTCGAATTAACCAATCTCGAACATGTTATTTATTAATTAATTGAGCTGGCAAGGCGGATTGAGAATGGAGTATAGATTACTCTTAGGCTCGCGTTTATCGGTCTATGCAAAAGTCGTACGTCTTACGCTCCATCGACTAAAATATTTGCCAAAGAGAATATAGATGTATATATTTCAATGCGCTTCTCTTTCTTGGTAGGTGAACTCTAATTGGTTTAACTATCCTCACGGCCCCACTCTTGATAAACTACCGAATCCGAAATTCCTTTGCCTTTATAAGCGTTGGTGGAACATGATTCGTGATGAAGCCAGGGTCAACTCTAGTCAAAGCAATATGCTATCGACTACACACCAAGGGAAGTGAGTCATACGTGCTTAAAATGGTGGCTCATAACAGAATATGCCACTACTTTAGAAGTGGACATTTACTCTTACTCGTGCAAAGTAAAACAAAGATGAAGTCAATTAACTCGAAAAGATCAAAGATATCATATTTTTTCTAAATTCTATCGAAATGAATCAAATTCTATCGAAATGAATCAAATTCTAAGTGGTGAATCATGCATCAAAGAGAATCAAGATAATCACGCAATTCATGGAATATAGTACTAAGAAGCTAAATGACGTTCCTTAACCCCTACTTAAACGAAACATTGTCCCCAATGTGTAAGACGAAAAATGAAAAATGAAAAGGAACTTAGCTTCGGTTAAGGGTGGAACCATAGAAGAATCGGATCATCGTATAAATCATCGGGTTCATGCAAGTAAGCCATGAAGAATCTGCACTAAGTATCTCAAACAAACCAAGAAGAACAGTGGTGACAAGAAACTTGGACAATAAAATTGCGACAGAAAAGAGAAAATAAGTAACTCTAAAACAATTTAAGCCGACAAAATGATAATATTATCAAAATTCTGCGACATTAACTAGATAGGAAAATAAAAATAAAAATAAAAATAAGAAAATGGAAAACAACAATAAAAAGAAAAAAAAAACAAGTCCTCATCAGAATATCCCTCCCATTAATCTCTAGGCTCAAAACCGGGAGGTGGACCAGAACTTGAGGTAGCAGCGGCCAAAGAAGAGGCTCGGTGATGTGGGGCAGTCCTATGTGGCGGGGTCGAGGGAGGTATGCCAAAGTAATCTATAATCCTATCCATTTTGTGATGCAAACTCGTAATCTCTCGTGAGTGCTCCTCTAGCATAGCTCTCTGAGTCCGGGGTGCTCCAAGGACCGGAGTACTCTCCCTCTCAGCTCTTCCAACCTGTTTGGAACTTTTTGAACCGACTGCGAACTGATCATCAACTCAGAGTCTTCCCAATCATCACTGACGAGAATTTTCACCTCGTCCTCCAAAGCAAACATGTCAATCATCGGCCCGTATGGCAACAGCTCACGCTTAGATGTGGCGGCAAGCTCATGAATACGGCTATGCATCAGAAGAACGATGTTGACTGGAGATCCCTTCTCCTGTTAAAACATCAACTCCGCCCTCTTAGTGGTGATAGATACCGTGTGCTTGGTCGGTAGAAGGCGGGCACAAACAAATCTGTTGACCATCTTCCGATCCCAGGATAACTCATTCTCTAGGAAAATGGTGGGAGCTCCAGCACGATTGCGCTTCCATTACACCCCGAAGTATTCAGCTATCATGTTCATCCTCTCAAGATCTTCAATGTTGCTCGAGGATGTGTACTCATCCGGGCCCATCGGTGGATGTCTAACCCCAAAATGAGCATTGATGAGCTCAATAGAAAAATCAATCGTAATCCCTCAGACCATAGCAAATGTAACTCCAGGGTTGTGCGAAACATAAGCGAAGAATTCCCTTACCACCGTGGCGTTGAACCGTGTAGGTTCCTCGGCCATGTCCAATATGTCTTGCTCTTGTAAGGCTCGTGGCGAAATTGATCCACAATCGTCCAACTCTACCCTCGTTCTCTAGAAACTGGCAATGCATTCCAATGCCCTCAGAATGACTCGTAGATCTCTAAAGAATGGAATTTCTCAACCCATCCATCAAGGGATTAGCATCTCTGTATATGCTCTGATAACCACTGGGATGAACAGATGATCGGTTATGCTTGGGACCCATCTTAGATGATAACAGGAACTGATGCTGAAGTTGTTTCTGAAAAAGGGTACCTCGGTAAACCGGCAGGTGCCTCCGAATTACCGGCCTAATTTTTTTGAATTCCTTTTTGGACCGTGCCTCTGATGATAAAATATGAATAACTGCAGCACCTCACTAGCACAGCAGCACTAGACAGCAACAGATGTGAAGAAAATGGGTGTTTTGGTTGGTGAAATTGGAAGAGAGGTTTGATTTTGGTGGAGGTTTGGTGGTGATAGTTGTGGTGATGGTGGCCGACTGAATTTAAGAAGAAGAAGAAATGGGAGAAGTTTGGTGATTTGAGGAGAAGATGGTAGATGAGAGTGATGATACTGGTGGTGAATGGGTGGTTTAAATAGGAAAAATGAGTGAAGGTGGAAGGATTTGGTGGGATAGTGGGTATAGGAGTAATTAGGGTGAGGGATTTGAGGAGGTGATTGATGGGGTTGAGGTGGAGTTATGGTGGAGTGTGGGAAAGGATGAAAATTTTGAAAAGAGGGGAAAATGGGACGGTTTCTGTTGACTGGGAATGCCTGGTCCAACATGTGTCCTCCACATGGCTCTATAAATTCAGCTTTTTGAACTAACGTTCAGAAATATAAAAATCCATGCTCGTTAACCCGGGGGTAACCTAGGGTTTACCGGGAGTTCTTTTTCCCTAGATTTCTCTGTCTGCCTTCACTGAACACTTTGCTCAACCTCTCTACTCAATTCTGACCTCAAATTGACCAGCTCTTACTCTTTCTGTTGTTATTTCCGACTCAATCCTAACCTACTTCACTAAAATCCACAACGAGTAAAAAAAAACCTTTCCACAACCATCGGTTTCAAGCCTAAGGTTGTGGTAGGATGAAAAAAATCTCGTCCCTTCATCCGGCTACTTTTATTCATTACTAATCTACCTAAGGGTTTAAGAAAATAGTTCTGAGTTTATAGTCGCCAGCTCGAGTTTCTTCAGATTTCCGATCATTCAAGGGCTGGAGCTTTAACTCGACAAACTTTCGCTCCAGAGGTTTGTACCTTTCTAGAACCTTTTTGAGCTCTCTTCCTAGCATGCCTCTCTCTCTCTCTTAGCTTGCGTACTAGGTCTGCCTTTGCATCGAGATTTAGACTTTAGTCCTAAGGACTCCACATTTCCTTCTTTAAGCTCAAAACGTTCACTACCCAACACGGAAGGACTAGCTTCCGTGAGCATCTTGTTGTGGTCCTTCTCTTCTCTCTCTCAGCATTAGTCTCATAAATTTCTACTCAACTGTTTCTACTACAACCTCTCTATGCTTATGCCCCTCTATCTCCATAATTTCCACCTTTCCTGAATCATAATCCATCTTGCATCCTTCCGGCCTATTTTCTAGCGGCTCTAAGATTTTACAAGATACAACATCATTATTCAACCTCAAAGTAATCTCCCCCTTATCAAAATCCATGACTGCCCTGCTTGTTGCTAAGAAAGGTCTCCCTAACAGAACTGGGGCACTCGGGTCCTCTGGTACGTCTATAACTGTGAAATCAATTGGATAACTAAACCCTCATGTCTTAATCGTGCACTTCCTAAGCAGGCCTGCAGGCATATCTCTAGTTATATCGACGAAGGTCATGGTCCTAGTTTGATTCATTATGACCGGAAGTTCATCCTTTGATAGAGGGAAAAAGGTAGAATGTTGAACTCGAGCCAGAGTCGCAAAGACATAATCCTACTGATATACCATTAACAGAAATCGGGAGTCGGAACGTGCCAGGGTCTCCTAACTTCACCATGGTGTCTGAGTCTGGGTAATCCTCAGACTCAGAAAACATCGTGTCTAGATCCTCTTCAGGATCATCAGAATCATAATCCGAAGATGATATTTCAATTCACTCACAAGGGAACTCACATGGACGATACGTACTATACTCCTTTAAGTTACCTTCAGGCTCTTGCTATATGTCTTCTTTCTTTTTCCAACCACTTCTTAATTAATAGCTTTATAATGCTCTCTTTCTTTAGATCCTGGGTACATGGAAATTGGTGTGATGTTCAATATCGTTCTAGGCATATTGCTTGACTTGTTTGCTCTTTTTCAACTCTGATTTGATCGAATCTCTGAAGTGTTCTTATCTTCCTGCAAAAAGACAAAATAAAACAAAGAAAAGGTTAGCAACTTCCGCTTCAGTTGGGTGTGATCCCAACTGTTGCGGACCTACTAACTAGAATCAACAGGGAATAACACAGAATAACTGGGGCTGTCAGAATTCAATTTTTCAAGCCTCGGTAACCAGAGGTTAACCACGGTAAACCGGCCCTGAAATTTCTCTTTCGGGCAGTTTAACATGTGCAGGGTTGATACAGAATGACTCAAGAATCAAAATAATAATAATAATAAAACAACCTCTTAATCAGAATTAAAACGTTTATATTTAAAATTGTCCATTGTCCCCAGCAACGGTGCCAAAAATCTTGATCGCGTGTAAGTCACTAACATCGATATTACTAGTAAGAATACTAGGTACATCGTAGTATAGTAAATGCGAGTCAAGGTCGATCCCACAGAGACAATGCAACTATAAGTATAAACGATTCTAACCTAATTAAGAAGCAACATAGAGGCAGTCATTGACCAACAATAACATAAAACAAACTTGGTATTCCTCCCCCTCTTCTCACCGATCTACTAACTTGGATTAGATAATCGTTATGTTTACTTCCACTACAAGAAAACTGGCTTTCAGTGACAAAACTTAATGACGGGAGGCTAATCCCGTCATTAAAGGTAGCTATAATGATGGTACCAAATTTTTTTGTTGTTGTTTGATGACCAAATACTAATTACCGTCATTAGTGATCATATTTCCCGTCATTATGGTCCGAAAAAAATAATTCCCCTCATTATTTATACAATTTATTTTAATATACAACTTTATGTATAATTCACCCCTAAAAAAACGTTATGTAAATAAAAATAACCAATTTCGACCCAATCTTATCTTTCAGATCACTCCCAACCCTAGCTAGAGTTCTCCAAAAAAAAAAAACCCAAATCGGCTACATTAACAATTCATCCTCCTTCAACCAAATCGGGTGAATAATTCTCGTTAAACATCTTTGCTGCTCGTTCTCGCCCAGCTGTTAGGACTGAGACTTTTTTCAATGATAAGCACTCTATGAAAGAGCTATAGAGCAAATCCGGTTGCCCTCTTGCCGGAGAAATTGATGAATTACTGGAATCCTGTGAGAGAAACTGACTATATCTCTGCAAAGAAAGCTTCTTCTGGCCGGAAATTGACTTCACCGGAGGTGTCATGCATCATGGGTATTCTGACACTCACTGGAAGCCATGGCAGATTTGGTGAATCTTTTATTTCATACGAAGGCTAACATTTCAGCTTCTACTTTCGGCAAAGGGAAGGAGGCAAAGTCTCCACCTAGGTTGCTTCAGGGGCGCGTGAGGACCACCCTACCTCTGGTATGAAACTACCAGCACCACAGGTAAACATTTGCTTGTTTGTTCCAGTTCTAAGACTAGTATATATTTTCATCCTCTGAAACCTACGGGAGTTGATGGGGTAAATGTAAAAACTGAAAAATATACTGAAATTAATGGAAAGAAAGTCATTTGGGCAAAAAAAATCTTTGATAACAGAGTGATAGTTTCCGACACTAAATTGTGTAGGCATACTCCCAAATTTCAGCATATAATCTTATATGTGAATGAATATGTTGACAAGGATCCTTCTGTGTCTAATTGGGTACTTTGTGGGTACAATTCTAAGTAAAAAATACTTTTATACTTAAGAGCAAAATGGGATGTTTACCATAAAGTAATGTACTCATTCGGTTGGATAATCTTCAAGATTCTTTAGCGAATAAGACATTTCCAACCTCCTCAATGGAGGCCTTTACTTTGTTTGTGGTAAGTTCCTGCTTTTTAAAAAGAATCCCCAAAGTATTTATTTGCTTTCATGCAGACATGTTAATTCTTTGTACGATGGTCCCATTCTTCGAGTTTATAATGTTTCAGTAATTTGTTTTATTGACTTGCAGAGTTCATTAATCTAGTTTTCTCGGAGTCGAATGAAATTTATTGCCCGTGAGCATGTACTGAAGGCTTTTCTGGTAATCGGCTGAACTGTTGTATTTGTTGATGTAAATTAGATTTCTTGCAAACAATGTCCACCTAACAAAAATAGTCTGATTATTGTTCGCTATTAGGGTCCAAGGGCCAGGGGGAGGGGGGTGTGGCCAAAATTTGTTCACTAAATTGTTGTCTGTAATGTTAGTGTTGTGCATTGAGCTTCGTTATTTTTTTTTAGAAATTTATTGTAAATATTTCTGGGGTTTACTCTTCCTTAAGTTGAATAAAGTACTTATTATTTCCCATGTTTTGCTTTAGCTTGGCAGCATATGTCTTGGCTTAAAATTTTCTTTTTTTCTTTTTTTTTACTTATCATGCTTAGATACTTGCTTGTGGTTGGACCTGAGTTTTGGAGAATAAAATGAAGAGATCAAAACTTTTTAGAGAGGCTTTTTTCTAAGGAGAATATGACTCAACTAAATGGTCAGACGGTTAACGCGACGTGTAGGTGCTACTTCTGAAAGATACAAGGCAACATTTAAATGAGGAATTTTCAAAGGCAGATGTTCAGGATTATAATTTGATTGAGGATCAGAGTCAAGTTGAATCAGGCAGTCTAAGCTTGCATGAATCTCGGCCTTATGGTACCTTTGTAAGAGTTTATGATGGAGATGAAGGCCCTGAGACATCTCGGTTTATCAGTAAACGCTTGTTTCAACATCTCAAGAGTATGTAAATCCTAGTTTCTAGTCATTTACTAATATACTTACATTCAGATAGACATGTATGTTACAATATATAGATATCATTGTGAGGATGCAGATTTAATGGAAAAAAGCGTGCAGCTTGTTTCTTTTTTCTCCGTCTTGCTTAGATAAGTTAATCTTTTTACAATTGGATTGATACCTTAAAGAATTGTACAAAGTCCAAATTCCCTTATATGTATAAAATGTATTTTTGTAATTATGATAGACCTATTTAGTGAGAGGTTCATGAATAATGACGAGGGGAAATGGTCTCATAATGAGGGTATATGTGATTATTAAATCATGATTTAATGACAGGAATATGTCGTTATAGTAATGGTATATTTTGTCATTAAATCGTCACTTAATGAGGGTAATATGAACCTATAATGAGGGGATATGCCCTTGTTAAATTGTCATTTAATGAGGGGAAATCGACCTTCTAACGAGGGATGAGCTGTTATTAAAAATAATTTTTAATGACGGGATAATACCGTGATTGAATGTGCTACACAATTAATGATGGGAACCGTTTCCTGTCATTAATTACCTTTAACTAGAGAGGCATTCATATGAGGAAGTTTCTCGTCATTAAAAGTCTTCAATGACGGGAATCGGGCATTTAATGACGAGAATTCCCATCACTAAAACACAATTTTCTTGTAGTGTTCCCCGCATAATTTCCTTAAATTAATCGTGAGCATAGTTTTAATTATCATTATCAGCTACGGGTGCAACTCCTACTCCTATCTACTCCGACAATGGTAGTAGACAATCTATACGCAAACTACCCTTCTAAATTGGTCCGTAATAGCCCATACGCATAAAGAACTAGAAGTGCCGATATCGAGCGCTAATTCATACCGCTAACCCACATAGACAGCTGTCGACATTGATCAGCACATTCCTAGGGTCCATTCAAGACTATGTCCAAACTTAGCACTTCACTATTCGTATTTCATGCCAGTTTACAATTACAATAAGCAGATTGGCCAGATCTAACATACTGTTCATTAAACCTGTCGATCAGCATAGCTGTAGTGAATCCCAGTTTTAGGTTTTCTAAATAATGCCTCGGTAAACCGGTATAGACCGCTGGGTTACCGGGGTCAGCTTTTCCTATTCCTGGATCAACATTGTTCAATTACGATTAAAATAAGTAAATTATAGGGTCTTTAAACATGCCGATTAACTAAAACACATAAATACGAATAGATCTACCATATTGAAGACAAAAAGGAACTTTCAAAGCTTCATACCTTCAAAAATGGTGATCTAGCTCGATCTACTCAAGCTAGAGATGATGGAGGAAGGGAGGAAACCAGAAATAACTCTTCCAAAACTTGAATAACTTTATTTCATCAAAATTGTATAATTGAAGAATTGATAATAATGTTGTAAGATATGTAATACTCAGTATATGCGGCCTTATATAAATACAATGACCGACTTATGACTCTCTAAAACCCTAACCGACCTAGATAATGCGGCAGAATCAGTTTCGTGTTCAACAAGTCCTCGGTTTACTAGACCTAGCCCTCGGTAAACCGGGCCGACTTTTCTCCTTTTTGTTCAGCAGGCTTCTTCTTGGACTTTAATAACTCGGCCCAATATATTTCTTTTGGTCCAGATCCACTCTCCAATGCTCCAGATTCGGTACATCCTATAAAACATACAAAACGAAACAAAACAGTACCAAATCTTCGGGAAAATAACATAAATGCAGAATTACGATCTTGGAAACACTCACATAGCATTTAACATATATTCCACATAATAACGAGCCTATCTATAATCTCTTGAGCATAATTCGGTGTGAATAAGGGTTTAATTATTGGTACCATTTAGGGCGTTATCACTTATATCATTCTATACACCCATCCGATCGATGTTTCACTTTGTAAACCCATTTACAACCAATGGGACGTTTACCGGCAGGTAGGTCCACTAAGTACCAAGTGTGAGTCTTCTCCAAAGCATTAAGTTCTGCTTTCATGGCATCCTGCCAACATGGATGCTTATTTGCTTCAGCAAAGCTCATAGGCTCAGATATGGAGCTGATACTGCCAATAAAATGCTGATAAGGAACAGACAAATGATTATAAGAAACAGCCCCACTGATAGGATGTGGTATGGTCATGGTGCAGTGATAATCCGTTAAATACCCGGTAGCTGTTCGGATTCTGCTAGATCTACGTAACAGAGGAGATGCGGGCTGGATGGGTTCACCATGATGCTGGATGGGTTCATCATGATGCTCATCTTCAAGGCATGTATACGCTAGAAATTCAACGATATCATCACTAGGAACTATGTGTTGCTGTCGATCTATGGGTTTCACTAAGGACTGCAGTCCGATCTTGGGAAAGAAATGGAAAATGATCCCCAAAAAATAATACATCCATAGATATTTGAATTTGTTGAGTTTGTAAATCCTTTACTTGATAACCTTTTGTTGAAGTAGGAAACCGAAAGAAAACCCCTTGTTTACTTCGAGGGTCGAATTTTACTCGATTAACAGTTGAAGTGTGAGTGTAGACTAAGCAGCCAAACACTTTCAGTTGACTGTATTCAGGTGGATGACCATATAGCAATTCATGAGGGGTCTTGTTAGATAGTACTGGAGTGGGTGTGATGTTGATAAGTTTGGTGGCATGTTGAACACAAAAACCCCAAAATTTTACGGGTAGCCCAGACTGTAATTGTAAAGCACGACCAACATTGAGAATGTGTTGGTGTTTAAGCTCAACGATCCTATTTTGTTGCGGGGTACACAAGACGTTTGGTGATTAACACCCTTTTCAGCAAAGAACACTCCCATGTCGAATTTGAGGCCATTATCAGATCGTAATGTCTTGATATTCACACCAAACTGAGTTCATACCCAAGAAAAAAACATTTTAATAATGCCTCACACCTCTCCTTTTTCATCAAATAAACCCAACAATACCTACTATAATCGTCCACCACTGTCAGAAAATAAGTCTCACCTCTACTTTTTCTCGTGAATCTTAGCAGAGTGGGAGTAAATGTGTTATTCCGAGAGAGCATGATATCCAGATTATAAGATACGATCGTTAATGTATTGACACTCGAGATACGATCGTATGGATATTATTACAGCGATAGGATTGTAAGTTACACAGTAACTGTTTCACATGAAAGGTAGTAGTCATTGCATTTGACTCTTCCGATGATTGGGGGTCACGGTGTGTTGCTAGACGCTATCCCGTGATCGTTAGGCATGAAGGGTATTTTTGTAATTTGCACTTTGTGTCTAAGGCCAACATATTGGGAAGCCTATCGGGTCACACACATATGAACATCAAGTCGGATTAAAATGCGGTTATAGTTGATAACCAAATAAGGAAAAAATTTATCTCGTACTATAAAGGTTATAGTGGTAAATTAACATGTTGGTATTTATTTATTATGAATAAATATAATTACATTAATTAAATAAATATATATACATTATATATATAGCCACGTGAATTGCAAGTAATGTGGCGCCATTCATCTTTTGTATAGGATACATTTGGTTTGTGCAGTTTAATTAATAAGATTACCATAATATTAAAATATTGGATATTAATTGATTTTGAAAAAATATATTTATGGTAATAAGATAAAGATAGTCAATATTAGATATTAATAATATCTTGGAAATATTTAATATAGGATATTAAATTAAATAAGATAAATCAATCTAAAGGATTTTCCTTATTTTATTAGAAAAATGTTTTCTCTCTCATCAATCTTTTAGAAGCTAATCCCAATCAGTTTAGGAATAAGATGGGGCGCCCCAATGCTCTATATATTGGAGGCTTGGCTAGCTCTATTGTACATCACAATTTCAAGAGCTAATAGTTTTTGTGAAAAATAGAGAGCTTCTTAGGAGAGATTTTGAGAGAGAGAAAAAGTCGGTCTAGCAACCGAATTTTTCTGATAGCAATCCATGATGAGATTCCGGCGGGCTGTTCGTGTGGATCACCTGTAGAGGCCGAACACTTGGGCGGCTCTATGTAGAACTAATCTCCTTAGACGGTCAAAGCGTCGATTTTTTAGATCAAGTAAGGTAACCACCGTCTTTAGCTTATTTGTTTATTGCTTAAACGAAGTCGATCTTGGGTCGATAGGAAATAAATTTTTGAATTCCGCTGCGTTCCCGTGTAGATTTCCTAACAGTGGTATCAGAGCGAGCATCGAGCTTAAGCAATAAGCATGTTATTTTGCGTAGTTAATTTTATCGTTTAAATCACATAATTAAAAGATGAAACATTTTTTATTCGCAAATGTGAAACATGAAAAGAAAAAAAAAAGAGATCGGGTGGTGCTCGGCCGACTGGCGGCGGCTGGTCTGCGGCGGCGGCGCAGGCAACGTGCTGCCGGAGTCGGTTGACCGGTCAATGCGGCAGATCTCCTAAATTTTGTTTTGTGTATTTTGTGATTCAATATGGTTCATAGTTGTGATGGGTAATTCCTCCTTTGTTTAGTTGTGTCATGTTGCTAACCAATTGTTCAAATAGTTTGGGCCATTGGGATGCCACATGGCATTAAAATAATAATGGTCGTTTCAAACTTTGTTTGGATTAGGCATAGGTCCTTTCTAAATATTTGATTTGGAAAAAAAGTCCTAGGCCTAGACCACTTCCAAAATTTTGATTTTGAAAAGTGGCCAGGCATATTAACCAAAATATTGGCATTTCCAAATTTTGTTTGGAATAGGCCTAGGCACTTTTCAAAATATTTTATTTTGGAAAAGGCCTAGGCCTAGACGCTTTTCAAAATTTTGATTTTAGAAAGGGCCAAAGGAGATGCCTTTTGGTTTAGGAAACCAAAGGCATCCCTTTTGATTAGGAATCAAAATGAAAGAAACAAAAAAGACTTAATTTTAATTTTGATTTATTCTAATTAATTAAAATCGTTTAAAATTAACCGTTAATTTTATTTCGATTGAAATCATTTAATTAATTAAATGTTAATTAGTTAATTGAATGGATAAAATTATTTAATAGATTAAATGTTATTTGATTAATTAAGACGCAAGTAGTTAAATTTTAATTTTATCTTTTTCATAAGATGTTATTGTATAGATTAGATATAGTAGATATAATATGATTATATGGATCCCGATTGATCATGGACTCGACCGATAGGATAGATGTGAATGATTTAAATTTTTTGTTGGTTTAACAATTGTCCTAGCCGTTATGAAGAACGTGACATAGTTTATTTTTTGCACTATCCCATTCCCGTTAGCTCCCTCCGTGTGCGGCGGGTGTATTTATTTTATTAGATAAAATTTATGTAACAAGAATGGAGCGGAAGATGAAAACCAAAGAAAGACGAAAATAAAGATCCTATTGGAGAATGGAGCATAAAAGATCCTATTGGCGGTTGCAGCTACCTTTAGATTGTGACCCGCGGTTTCGTCAGTTTGTATTCGAAACCGCACCTAGGAAAAGTCTATGATCATACCGGTTACTTTACGCATTTATTTATTTTGTGCTTGTATTTATTTTATATGATATGATAGATGTATGACTAGGCACGATCTAGATAAATGTGTAGGATATATGTTTATAGAGATAGATATATTAATGATGAGACCATATATTAAAGTTAATTAAGTGAATTAATTTGTATAAATACTTCCACCTCAAAAGAATCAAGTCGAAAGTGCCTCCCCATATTATAATGACGGTGTAGAGCCCTTGTTCGGATCCAACTCATCAGCCAAAGCAGGGGGTTGACCTACCTCGGGTATATCGTTATTATCGAGATATGATCGTATGAGATCTCACGAATATTGGGGTTATGACTTGACTAAGAATTCTCCCGGCCACCAGCCAAAGCGGGGTCATTTGGATTTTAGAGGCAAGGGTTTGACTATTTCATACGATGAAAATTGTCAAAGAGTTGACTAGTCAAACAACAAGAGTCGTATAAGATACGATTGACAAAGAGTTGTCTACCTATTAGGCTATTTTCGGCCCACCAGCCAAAGCGGGGGTCACGGTAGTTTAGTGGGATCTTGTCCACTAAAGAAATTAATAATTCTTGAAAGTCAATTGGAAGTAGTTGACTAGTGGGAGCAAAATCATAAACCAAAAGACCATTTTTGATTTTGCGTGTATAAACAACAACACTCTTTTATTTTCATTTTTATGATGTAGTTTTAGCAAACTTTTATATTTATGTTTTATTCTCGATTAGTAAAACCAAATTATGACTGTTACCTTTTGAGAAACGTTCTCAAATATGGTTAAGTAATTTTAATCATTTTAAAATAAGCAATGACACGAGCAATCCCGTTATATTAGTTAGAGAAAAGGGATATTTGATGCAACACTCCAAGGTTTTAATTATTAATGAAAGCGGAAGCTCATGATATAATTGAATCATTTGAAATAAGTTTCAACAAATTAATCATATATTGGATACGATCCAAGATGATCATTCAGTCATACGATGACAATTAATTCAAACGTTGGATAAGAATGACCACATCTAATTTTGGAAAGGTTGTTTTCACAATTGTAAGATTTAAGTATCGACTTAATTCTATCATTGTTTAAAGGTTAATTAAATAGTCAATGTTTTGAATACGATTCAAAAGGTTATATAAACTATTTAAAGAACTTTACATTTTCTTTTTGAAAGGAAATTAAAGACATTGCTCTTGTGATCTTTCTTAAGTCTTATGAAGACTACAATAAGAAACATTTTTCAAGTGCTTAAAAGATTAAAAAGTAAAGTTAGGGCATGTGCTTAAATAGAGAACTTATTGAAGTTTCTATTCTAGGCAAGTGAGTTGAGAAAAATCTATCTAAGTTCAAAGTCGACTCTAAGATATATGATATCTTACGAGTGTGATTAAATTAGAAAGATTAAATGCGGATATGGAAGGTGAAGCAAACGTTGTGACACTTACCATATTCTGGATCTAGTAAACTGATAAGGGAACTAAATAAATGTTATTATGTTCCGGTTCTTATGAAGAACATACTTTCAGTTATTTGTTAGGATTTAGTAGACATATTCAATTGTAAAGAATAAATGTTATTCCGATAAAGTTGGAAGGTCACTGAATTTAACATACTAGATTGATATCACTATATAGTTGATATATGTGATGAGATCACAACTAAATATTTGTATGGCTGTTATCCTTGATATTTGTAGTTGTTCTAGATGTCGACTCTCTGGAAGAGAAACGTATAATCAAATGTCATTTAGATGATGTCTGAACCATGCGATTATGAATCATGTGGGTGATACGTATCTTATATAAAGATGACTAAAATACCCTTTTAAGAAAATGTTATAAATTCTAGAAAAATTGTCTAAAGCCTAAACATACCGATGTTTGTTGGCCTATGACAATTAATTCCACAAATAATTGTTTATTAATCTCTATGACTATTTTTAGAAATAGTTGAATGTACTTATTGAAGTACTACAATTCGGAAAGCCCGAAAAGTTCGAGCTAGTACGAATATAATATTGATGAGCTGCTTAGGAATTAATCTTCAATTGGATTGAAGCAATTAATAGCTGTAGGGTGTTTCAGAAGATGTCTGAAATAGAACCAGATTCTCCTTTGAAAGATACCATCTTTCGGGATAGTGCCCTTATACTTAACCGAGTTCCAAAGAATAAAGGTTGAATAAATTCCATATTAGATATGGAAGAGGATAATGTCGAATCTATCTTAACCAATGATTTGCAGTTGTCATAGGCAGAGTCAGAAAGGCTTAGAGCCTTGTACGACATATGCAACTTTGTGGAATATCTTAGCAAGTAAGCTAGATATTATTTACTCGTCCGCGGAGCAAAAGGTGTTTGTCTCCAAACATGTTGTTTCTAGAGGAAGTGTTTCTTCCAAAAGAAACAGTGGGAGTAAATTAGATCTCAAAAGAGTTTGAGAACCACAAAGATATATTCAACCATTGGAACATGAGCAAACACCGCATAGCGATGAGGTGTAGAAGAACGCCGCCAAAGGCGCACAAAAGTTCTCAGAAGTCTGCAGATAACCTCAAGCCCAAAAAAGGGTCTTTGGTATGTTCATCTTGATGAATGAATATCTCATGAATTATGAAGGAATGTTTGAAAGGCAAGATTGAGAGTATGGCCAGGAGCCATAATATCTGAATTAGATTCCATCAATGACAACCAGGTTGTGAACCTAGTCTTTCTTACCTAGAGGAAATGTCCCTGAAAGGCTGACATGGATAGTAATATGATTACCATAAGGCTATAGTGACGGCTGAAGGGTACGGGGTGTGAACCATGTAATTAACTTTATGCTGCCAGCTGAGCCCAGTTCTATTCAGATCATGCTTGTTATAACTTCGTATCATGGCTATATGATAGTATTGAAAACGTTGGGAAAACAACCCAATGTTCATAGACGATGACATGATATGTAAGCTGATGACGGAAAAATTCACTGTTATTTTTATAACTTTTTACCCCACTTTTGATATCATTTCGAGCACTTTTATATCAATTAAAGTCATTAATTCCTAAATTTCATAAAAATATATAAGTCGTGACTATTTTGTAAAATATCGTGTTTTTATGTGTTTTTACTAGTTTTTGTACCGGTTTAGTAACCGGAGTGTCGTGTCGGATTTACGTTTGGTATTTTGGTGGTTTATTGCAGAATTATAGGTTGACCAAAATCCCGAGTAACGACACGTTTTGAGGCCTAAAAGAGGTGTTTTTAGGGATATAAGAGTGTGCCACAAGCTTAAAAGGTCAAGTGGATCAGTGGTTCGTAGTACCACTATCGAATTATATCTTCGACGAACAAATGGCCCATCAAAAACGCATTTTCTGAAGAAGTGTCCTTCATGAAAGTTGTAGATCTTTGAAAGAGCTTTCCAACACACTTTGAATCACGTCAATCGGATATCTACAACTCAAGTTATGGCCATTTTACTGAACTGCGATACTGTGTAGACGAATTTTGACAATTCGGATCAAGTGAACAGTACCCGAATCGATCCGGGACTTTTCAGGATCGATCCGGACCGTATTTTGCAGCAGATCTTCATCAGATTTCTCATAGATACGGGGAGATATCCATAGATATGCATATATACATATATATATATATATATCTATATATACATATAATTCTCCTATATATACCCCAAAATTGCATCAAAGAAAGCTTGAGTTGGGAGAGGGAATAGCTCTCTTCTCTTCTCCATCTTCTCTTCTTCTCCATCTTCATCTTCTCCACTTTTTCTCTTCATCGTGATCATCATCATCATCATCAATTTTTGTTTGTTTTTGTTTTGATTTTTGTTGAGAGATATATATATATATCTCTTTTCACCATCTCTTTCTTTCAACTTCCATGATCACCATCTTCAATTTTTTTTCTTCATCGTCAACCATCATCTTCATCCATGATCATCATCATCAAGATCTTCATCTTGTTTTGTTTTTGTTTTGTTGATATATATAACTATATAGATCTATTTTCCATCATTTTCCATCTTCTTCCATCTTCTTTTCATCTTTTGGGCTATATATAAGTAGATCTATATGTATATATATATATATATATATATATATATATATATATATATATATATATATATATATATATGTATATGTTTTATATAAATTAGCTAAAATACCGTTGTAATGGGATAATTATCAATAGTTTGTTGTTTTCGAGCTTTTATTTACTTAACACATTTACTTTTTTTTCGCATTTACTTTTACGCATTTACTTTTACGCACTTATATATATATTATATTTACTTTTACGCACATATGTATATATATATATGTAAATTATCTAGTACTTATATATATATAAATATTAATTACGATAGTATATACTATATATATGTATATGTATATATATGCTTTAATTTCCATTTCAGTATCATCATGAGTAGCTAAATCTACGTATAGTCGAATTATGTAAAACGAGTAAAACGCCCCTAAAGGGGATTAAACGGGAGTTGTGTAGCGCGTAAAATAATGTTTTAATGAGTAATCCACGCCCTAAAACTTAATCGAACGTTTTGAATTAAAAGCGATCATTTAGTTCATTGTCACACATATCGAACCTATAAATGTATTTTGCGTGTGAGATGTGGGAAAAGGGTTTTGGGATCGTTGCGTAGATTCGGCCTAGTTGTTAGGACCGTTTCCAATACTGAGGTTTCTCATCATTGTTCGAGCGACTCTAAGAGCGTAATCATGTTAGGTTAATCGGTTTTCTAAAGGAAAATTAATTAACTTCACATAGGGTGTTGAGTGAGAGTTGTTGAGATCTTAACACCGTAATTAGGGGAGTTGGCACCCGTGGATGTCGTTAAAATTCTTGTGGAAAGGTAGGTTGGTTAAAACACGCTCCTGTCAAGTCTTCCTTAGGGGTAAAAGTAACTCGTTGGATCATAATTCGGCTATACCTTTTAATCACTAGAACTACAATCGTTAGTTAAACTTTACTTTTGCATTAGTATAAAACACTCCACCTAAACTTTGATCGCCTAGACTAAGTTCGACGTTCATTTTGGTACTCACAACCACATTTCTCTTGGGGCGACCTCGTACTCTGTAGCTATCCTAGCAATCGACACGGTACTCTGCCGGTTAGAGAGTTAGTTTACCCTGATTCATGAGTCTTTATAAATGTATTTTTGAGGGGTAAATTTTAGCTCATCAAAATTGGCGCCGTTGCCGGGAAATGTGTGATATTGTTGTGATATCTTGTAAGTGAACCGAAGGCTTGGGCCTAGGTTTTTATTTTCTTTGTTTTATTTAGATGTCGATAAGAGCTATGGATCTTTGAAGTGATATTGTCCGAACTCGGTTTGAATACGACTTTGGTACTTAGCCTCTTCGGAGGGTGATATCTTGTAAGTCTGGCTAAAACTGGGGATTAGGGCCTTCGGCTACCATAACTTTTTGAGGGGTCTAAAATCGTGTGTTTAAAAAAAAAAAAAAAAAAAAAAAAAAAAAAAAAAAAAAAAAAAATATTGTTTTCTTGTTGTTTTCTGAGATCTTGCAGATTGAGCTTAAATGGATCAATATTTCAATCAATACTACTCACCTGGACAACAATACCCCTACCAACCTTATCAACAACAGTTCGTGCCTCAGCCACAATATCAACAGCAGAATAACCAAGGTTCATGGGATTATCAGTGCTCGAATGCATACCAGGACCAGAATTATGGTTATTCGAGTTATGAGCCACGATATTATGAGGGTTATTCGAACCCTGGTGCTTATCAGGATTATGGTGTTCATACTCAGTATGTTGATAGCTTCAACCAGATTCAGCCACCTGATCAGTGTCTGGAATGGCAAGAGGACTGCTACTCACCTTCAATATATCAAAGTCAATACGATCAGTTTTCCCCCATGCCACAAGAAGAATTCACCGACAGTCAAATAGAGCAACTCGAGCGATTGAACAAGATCTTGGAAGAGCGACTGTTGGACATGCAGGAGTTCAAGGTAAGTACTGACTCCGCCATAAGAAATCTTCAAGACAAGGTGAGGGAATTGATTGAATTAGTGAGGTATGTGAAAGAGGCAGAGACATGTGAGGTGGTTAGGGATGAAAATGTTATCACTGAAAAAGTTCAGGGTGAGAATGAGGTTGATAATTCAGTTTGCAAAGAAAAAGTGCAAGATTTGGAGATGACAGAGTTAGAGGAGCGAGAGATTGATTGGCCATCTTTAGTAAAAAGCTTGGGAGAGTTGGTAATAGTAGATATGTTGGTCCCGGATTACTACATTCGCCCCACTGTGAGGATGAATTTTTCGGTCCGGTTTTGTGTACTCCCAATGGATGAGCTTTATGGGAGTTTTCAAAAGAAGATGGTTCGATAGTCGATAAAAGAAGATTTTTTGGTGGGGAGATGGCATCGAGAGCCAAACGAGGTAACGCTTTCTAGACAATTTAATTTCTTTGGTTCTCGATTGTTAATTTTTCTTAAGCTATTGATCTTCTTAAGTTCTGATTTTGGTTGATAACTTGTAAATACTAATTTAGTCGAGCAAACGACGTTAAACAAAAGCGCTACCGGGAGGCAGCCCGTTAAATAAATAATTTGAATAAGACTAGTCTTAATGAAATGTAGAATCTGTAAAATGAATGATCACAATGAAATCACAACCAAGTCTCAGGATGGATGTTTGAATGTCATTAATAGGGAACGATTAGGTGGTTATCCGAAAATCCCGAGGGAGTATAAAGAAAACATTCAAATGCATCATTTCTTGGACTTAGGTTGTTGAACCCTTGAGGATCTGGGTATAAAAGACTCACTACATTACATTTCATGATCTAGTCTGTTTCAAATTTCTAGTCGTTGTAGTAGAGTGGTGAGTATTCCCGCTTTAATAAAACTGTGTGTAATAAAAATGAAACTAAGAATAGCTGACTTGACTGTGATATATGCTCTTGTGATACTTTCTATAATACGTATATGCTTAGATGTTCGTGTTTTACCCGTTAAGGTTATTTTTCCATCTAAAGCTATTATGTGATATGCTATCGAGTTTTACGACGTAACAGGGCCATTTTCTTATTATTCCCATATCCCTATTACATACTTTGGCACGAGGACCATGTCCCGTGTTGGCTTTGTTTTGGTTGTTTTGGTACAGGGATTCGGGATGTGCTTTCTCATGGTTGTTACGGGATTCGATAACACCTTTCTGCCTGGTTTATAAGCTAAGTCTTCCTCTCTATCTCATTTACACTCTGAGAATAATGCAAAATCGTAAGTGGGGGGTAGAGTCTGGTTGGTTTAGAAATGGCAGTAAGTGTTTAAACCCTTAGTTTTTGATCTTTTTCGAGCATTATTTAGTTGATTAAAATAATTTGTATAAGGTATATATTTCATGGATTTAAAGATGTAATGATCAATTTGGATATGTATAACCAATGTGAACCGCAAGTGTATTTTAACCGGAAATTTATTTGTATAACATGAATTCCTTCACGTAAGCCTTTGATATTGAAGCGAAAATTTTAAACTGTATCCATTCAGTATTCTAGTGGTTTATCCTAGAGATAGTAGTAACTTAGTACCTAACTTCTAAGCGATATCGTGAATATCCGAAGGTTTGAATGTGATAGAAAGAATATCAAAATAAGTGAGCTATCTATATGTCGGTTGTAGCTACCAATGATTTGAGTGCGGTAGGGCGTTATCACGAAACGTCCTATACCACTATGAGGCTTAAAAGCTCCCGACTGCCTGATGATAGTAGTCCAGCTAGGGTGTTATCACGAAACATCCTATTGCTGGGAATGAGGGCGTATGCTACACGTTTACAAAAAAAAAAAAAAAAAAAAAAAAAAAAAAAAAATATAAAAAATATATATATATATATATATATAGCATATATTTATAACTTAGTTTTATAACTTAGTTTTCTTCTGACTATCCCCAGTATAAACTAAATGATATGCATTAGGGATTATCCTAATAAGTACACGGGAGGATTTTGTGTGGAATTGTTACTGTCTATACCTAGGAAAGTCATTAGGACTGTCTGAATGGATATTTGTGCGTTTGCTTGAATTATTCAAGAGAGGATAGTGGAAATTGAAAAGGCTTGTCACACACTCACTCTGTTATACATTTATATTGCGGTTAACGTGTAGTTATGATTCGAATGGTTGCATCATCTGATTGTCATTCATATCTTATCTTCAGGAATTTTTCCTCATTCATTTTATTTTATCGCTTATTTTGTTCGAGGACGACCAAAAGCTAAGTGGGGGGTTGTGATGACGGAAAAATTCACTGTTATTTTTATAACTTTTTACCCCACTTTTGATATCATTTCGAGCACTTTTATATCAATTAAAGTCATTAATTCCTAAATTTCATAAAAATATATAAGTCGTGACTATTTTGTAAAATATCGTGTTTTTATGTGTTTTTACTAGTTTTTGTACCGGTTTAGTAACCGGAGTGTAAATGTCGGATTTACGTTTGGTATTTTGGTGGTTTATTGCGTAATTATAGGTTGACCAAAATCCCGAGTAACACGCGTTTTGAGGCCTAAAAGAGGTGTTTTTAGGGATATAAGAGTGTGCCACAAGCTTAAAAGGTCAAGTGGATCGGTGGTTCGTAGTACCACTATCGAATTATATCTTCGACGAACAAATGGCCCATCAAAAACGCATTTTCTGAAGAAGTGTCCTTCATGAAAGTTGTAGATCTTTGAAAGAGATTTCCAACACACTTTGAATCACGTCAATCGGATATCTACAACTCAAGTTATGGCCATTTTACTGAACTGCGATACTGTGTAGACGAATTTTGACAATTCGGATCAAGTGAACAATACCGGATCGATCCGGGACTTTTCAGGATCGATCCGGACCGTATTTTGCAGCAGATCTTCATCAGATTTCTCATAGATACGGGGAGATATCCATAGATATGCATATATACATATATATATATCTATATATATATATAATTCTCCTATATATACCCCAAAATTGCATCAAAGAAAGCTTGAGTTGGGAGAGGGAATAGCTCTCTTCTCTTCTCCATCTTCTCTTCTTCTCCATCTTCATCTTCTCCACTTTTTCTCTTCATCGTGATCATCATCATCATCATCAATTTTTGTTTGTTTTTGTTTTGATTTTTGTTGAGAGATATATATATATATCTCTTTTCACCATCTCTTTCTTTCAACTTCCATGATCACCATCTTCAATTTTTTTTCTTCATCGTCAACCATCATCTTCATCCATGATCATCATCATCAAGATCTTCATCTTGTTTTGTTTTTGTTTTGTTGATATATATAACTATATAGATCTCTTTTCCATCATTTTCCATCTTCTTCCATCTTCTTTTCATCTTTTGGGCTATATATAAGTAGATCTATATGTATATATATATATATATATATATATATATATATATATATATATATATATATATGTTTTTATATAAATTAGCTAAAATACCGTTGTAATGGGATAATTATCAATAGTTTGTTGTTTTGAGCTTTTATTTACTTAACACATACTTTTTTTAGCATTTACTTTTACGCATTTACTTTTACGCACTTATATATATATTATATTTACTTTTACGCACTTATGTATATATATATATGTAAATTATCTAGTACTTATATATATATAAATATTAATTACTTATAGTATATACTATATATATGTATATGTATATATATGCTTTAATTTCCATTTCAAGATTATCATCATGAGTAGCTAAATCTACGTATAGTCGAATTATGTAAAAACGAGTAAAAACGCCCTAAAGGGGATTAAACGGGAGTTGTGTAGCGCGTAAAATAATGTTTTAATGAGTAATCCACGTCCTAAAACTTAATCTGAACGTTTTTGAATTAAACTGATCATTTAGTTCACTGTCACACATATCGAACCTATAAATGTATTTTGCGGTGAGATGTGGGAAAAGGGGTTTTGGGATCGTTGCGTAGATTCGGCCTAGTTGTTAGGACCGTTTCCAATACAGAGGTTTCTCATCATTGTTCGAGCGACTCTAAGAGCGTAATCATGTTAGGTTAATCGGTTTTCTAAAGGGAAAATTAATTAACTTCACATAGGGTGTTGAGTGAGAGTTGTTCAGATCTTAACACCAGAATTAGGAGTTGGCACCCGTGGATGTCGTTAAAATTACTGTGGAAAGGTAGGTTGGTTAAAACACGCTCCTCGTCAAGTCTTCCGCCAGGGGTAAAAGTAACTCGTTGGATCATAATTCGGCTATACCTTTTAATCACTAGAACTACAATCGTTAGTTAAACTTTACTTTTTGCATTAGTATAAAACACTCCACCTAAACTTTGATCGCCTAGACTAAGTTCGACGTTCATTTTGGTACTCACAACCACATTTCTCTTGGGACGACCTCGTACTCAGTAGCTATCCTAGCAATCGACCACGGTACTCTGCGCGGTTAGAGAGTTAGTTTACCCTGATTCAGCTAAGTAGTCTTTATAAATGTATTTTTGAGGGGTAAATTTTAGCTCATCATAAGCCCACGAGATTCATTTATGGACTCAAACAAGTTTCTCTAGACGATTACTTCGTTTGATAATCAAAGGAGTTTGATTTAGTCAAAAGAAGGATATGCTCAATGTGCAAGATGGATAGTCAGAGTGTGTTACAATTTTTGAGTAAGGTATTGGATATCTCTCTCGGGAATTATCACCCCATGTCACAGTCAATTAATGTTTGGCAATTCAAGGTCTTTACGAAAGCACTTGGATTGGAAGTTCTTATTTTTGGAAATAAGAATCTATAGTGATAGATTTAATTGCTGTTAGATTATAGTTTACCTATATAGATGTGTTGCTAAAAGGAGTTAGCGTAGATCGCGACATGGGATACTGCTCAGGTGTTCTCAAGATCTATCTATGTTAGGACGTTAGTCCTAAAGATGAGGTGAAAGATGATGTTTATGAAAGGTTTCCCTCGCCACTGTGATAGGAACCATCATAAAGGTAATGCCGGATGTCTATAGTCCATGAAGAGTCATGAGCAAAGTATGAAAGTAAATCTGGTGAATGTCGAGAATATTTTTAAACGAGTTGAGGAAGAGTTCCCAGTTTATTGAAACATTGAAATAAATAAACCTAGATATGCATACGTATATCCTGAGTCTTATGAAGGCGAGTGGGAGCTACAGTCTGGGTTTGCAGTCACTTGGATTAAGTGATATAGTGAGCTAGAAATGTTCTAGGCTATGGGTCACTGTAAATTCTACAACTGAGCCAAAACACAGTAGTGCCTTGGAGGTGCAGCGGGAGCAGTACATGGATCTAGGAGGTTCATTCCTGAACCTTATACGGTTCTTCCACCATTTCTATATGGCTGATATAGTAAGTGGATTCATTGCTTGGAGCAAGGACCAAGGTCTTGTCGGAGATTCATGTGTGTGTTGAGGCAGTTCATTTGACTTGATCATATGGAGCGTGATATGAAGATAGCCTGAGTCCCCACGGATAGCGATCCCTTCATGGCTAAGGCTAGTTGCGAGTATTGCATGAGATTATTGTGTTTTAACTTGGTCTTGTGTGTGCGAGTGATTGGTTTTAGGCCAAGTGGGAGATTGTTGGAATAGTGTCCTAAACCCAATCGAGTTGGACCGGATCCGACCTGGTCAGAACATTTCTACTATTTCTTTATGTATATAGATATATTAAATGGCTTTTCTGTTGTCATATATATATGTTCTTTTAAAGAACCAATTATGAATTGTTATATGATAACGTCCTTAGTATTAAACTGTGGTAGAGAAACCATGACAGGCGATTATGGTTCATGAGATCTATAATCACTTTAATAAGTTTGATACTTAAATGTCTCTAGGCTGATGTACATTTAAACAGGGCATTGATAGTATGAACAAACTAGCACGTATTAGATGTCTTCTGTTTTTAAGGGCAAGGATAGATCTCGTCTATCGAAGTGTAGAGACACTTGGACTGTGCGTGGACGTGTATTAGAGAATGCGTACGTTAAACTGACCCACATACATTAAGTGTCGCACTATGTGGCAGTTGTGTAATTATCCTTAAGACCAGAGTCTTCATGGCATCACGGTGTGGATTGTCATGCTTTGACATTATTGAGGTTTCCTCTAGCCACGGGGCGATCATGCAATAGTGATTGGGTGTGATACTGAAGCATGCAGAGTATACATGTTTTGTCGTCTAGGAATCGCGTACCCTATCAGTAGGGGTGAATATCCGAAAGGGCCTTCTTATAAGGAATGTCTTACTCTCATAAATCTTTGCAAAGTGGGAGTAAATGTGTTATTCCGAGAGAGCATGATATCCAGATTATAAGATACGATCGTTATATTGATACTCAAGATACAATCGTATGGATATTATTACAGCGATAGGATTGTAGGCTACACGGTAACTGTTTCACATGAAAGGTAGTAGTCATTGTATTTGACTCTTCCGATGATTGGGGGTCACGGTGTGTTGCTAGACGCTATCCCGTGATCGTTAGGCTTGAAGGGCATTTTCATAATTTTCACTTTGTGTCTACGGCCAACATATTCAGAAGTCTGTCGGGTCACACACATATGAACATCAAGTCAGATTAAAATGCGGTTATAGTTGATAACCAAATAAGGAAAAAATTTATCTCGTACTATAAAGGTTATAGTGGTAAATTAACATGGTGGTATTTATTTATTATGAATAAATATAATACAAGATATTAATTACATTAATTAAATATATATATATACATTATATATATAGCCACGTGAATTGCAAGTAATGTGGCGCCATTCATCTTTTGTATAGGATACATTTGGTTTGTGCAATTTAATTAATAAGATTACCATAATATTAAAATATTGGATATTAATTGATTTTGAAAAAATATATTTATGGTAATAAGATAAAGATAGTCAATATTAGATATTAATAATATCTTGGAAATATTTAATACAGGATATTAAATTAAATAAGATAAATCAATCTAAATGATTTTCCTTATTTTATTAAAAAAATATTTTCTCTCTCATCGATCTTTTAGAAGCTAATCCCAATCAGTTTGGGAATAAGATGGGGCGCCCCAATGCTCTATATATTGGAGGCTTGGCTAGCTCTATTGTACATCACAATTCCAAGAACTAATAGTTTTTGTGAAAAATAGAGAGCTTCTTAGGAGAGATTTTGCGAGAGAGAAAAAGTCGGTCTAGCAACCGAATTTTTCTGGTAGCAATCCATGATGGGATTCCGGCGGGCTGTTCGTGTGGATCTCCGGTAGAGACCGAACACCTGGGCGGCTCTATGAGGAACTACTCTTCTTAGACGGTCAAAGCATCGATCTTTTAGATCACGCAAGGTAACCACCGTCTTTAGCTTATTTGTTTATTTCTTAAACGAAGTCGATCTTGGGTCGATAGGAAATAAAATTTTGAATTCCGCTGCGTTTCCGTGTAGATTTCCTAACATAATATACAACCCATTCATCATCTCAGCCGATCCAATCATCTTCAATGTTTGGGTATCATGAATCAAACACACACCAGCATGAATAACAATACTCAATGTACCACTTTGAACCAATTTTCCTATTGACAGTAAATTATAGGTAAAAGCAGGCACGTAAAGGACTCTTTTCAGCACTAAATCTGGTGATATAACGACATCTCCTATGTGAGTAACCAATGTTTGTTATCTATTAGGCAACTTTACATTCATACGAGTGACAGCTATTGGATTACTCAAGCACTATAAATCACACGTGATATGATCGGTAGCACCGGAATCCACAATCCATCTATGTACAGAACTATGATCACACATACATGATCTGTGTCTTCAAGTCTAGCTGACATGACATTCACTTCAGGCCCAATATCTGGAGATCGCTTGACTGAGCTTGACTGTAGCAATGCAACCAGTTGAGTATACTCTTCCTTGGTAAAACTGTGATATACTGGAGCATCAGATTGCCTTGGCTGTGTGTCAGTACATTCATTAGAACCACCCACAAAATTAGCTGCTACTTGTTGTCTTCCTCGTCCACGAAATCCAGGAGAGTATCCATGATTTTGATAACAACGATTAATGGTATGCCCAATCTTTCCACAATGAGTGCATTGAGGATTCTTGTACCCTCCTTGTGCATACGCCTAAGGGCCATTTCCCTTGAATCCAGCCCCTGGATTGGCTGTTCTTTGCACATTCAAAGCCATTTCCTGATTAACATGACCAAGTGAACTAGAAATATTTGACATACAACTCTGCACGCTGCTACCTTGGGCATAATTGAGTTGCCTCTCATGCGTCATTTCCATTGAAAAAACATTGTTAATGTCAGGCACAGGTCTACTCATAAGCACTTGCGATTTAACATGAGCAAAACTCTCAGTCAACCCCTTTAGGAACTGAATCACATGATCTATTTCATAATACCCCATGTACACATGTAAGGCATCACAAACAGAACTAGGAACAGGCCTAAGAATCAGAAATTGGTCCCAAAATGTCTTCAATTTTGTGTAATAATCAGTAACTGTTAAATCTCCCTGTTTAATCAAGTAAATTTCTTCTTCCAGATTCGACAAGCCAAAAGCATCAGCATTCCCAAACCTTTTAGACAAATTTTCCCACACTTCTCTTGCCGTAGGTAACCATAAGATACTCTGTGCTATTGAAGGAGATACAAAGTACACTAACAAGGATTTGACCATGTCGTTACTCTGTTTTCCAAGGAGCGAAGAGCCGGTCAGTGAGCTCCGGCCTAATGAACGATCCATCCACGAAGCCAATTTTGTTTTTCGAGGACAGCGCCATCTCCATTGCATGCTTCCAACTGTGAAAATTATCCGGATTAATAGCCAGCTGTACCAAAATCAAGGACGGACTTTCGCTAAGATGTAAGTAGAGAGGATTCGAAGGCAAAAGAGTCTCAGGTCTATCTGTCGTAGCCGCCATTGTTCAAGCTTCGAAGAATCCAAAAGAGAAAAACAAGGAAATTAAAACGACGAAATGAATGAACACAGTGGAATTTGCTCTGATACCATGTCAAAATGTTAAAATCTAACAAGAATTATGGAAAAGTAGTAATCCCTAAGCTTTGGGGAATTGAAGAACACGAAGTACAGAACCTTCACATTGCTAAAATTAGGTTTACAATCTTCAATTATGTATATACTATTGTGTAATGTCTGCCCTTTTATATGTAGAGATAATGCACAATTACAATCTTACCCCTACTAATAATAGCTAACTACATACAGCACAAAATAACAACATTAATACAGTTAGAAGCCCCAAGTCACACTTGAAGCAAAGGTGCATGCATGTCCAGGCTTAATTAACCCCTCTTCTGAACATGTGAAAATGGCTTCACTTCAAGGCATATATAAAAGGCTCAAGTGTGAACAATCTCAAGGCCAATAAGGTTGTAAGGTCTCTACTCTTTCAGTTGTGGTACGATCCTATTTATGTATTTTACGTGATTATCTGACAAAATTTGTGTGAATATTTATCATGTTATGGCTCGAGAAAACCAATCAGCTATGGAATCGCTCTCCCCGCATTTCTGTTTTCTAACCCTTTTGCAGGTGCCAGCGGCTACTCGACTTGTCCTATACACAAGCATTATGAGCTACTAACGATAGTTAATTCATAAAAGTCTTACAACCTAAATTATTCAAATACAAAAAATCGTAACTTTAGCAATAATCTAGCTCTCACATATCCTTAATTAGCTATAGATAAATACTACCTATGTAAATATGCTGAAACACAAAATATTTTATAAATTAGTGAATATTACAATTTTAAAAAATTTGCATAAAGGATAAAAAAAATAAAAAAATAAAAAAAAGAGGCGCCTTTCCTCCTAAAAAATACAACGTAATTTCTTTTTCATCCATTATTTTTAAAAATTTATATCTCTCAATCTACAGATCCAAACATGAAAATTATTTTACCAATTTTTTTTATTTTTTATTTTTTCATGCTTTTTGTTTTGAGATTACATCCACCATATTCCTACGTAATTTCCGAGAATCAACTGTCGAAATTCACTATTAATCGAAATTCACTGTTTTCCGGGATTCACTGGCAAGATTCACTAAGTGAATTTCGACTATGAATTTAATGAAAAACGATGTAATGATATCGAAACAAGTCACAAAACAATCCGAAGAGCATGAAAAAAATAAGAAATTTGGTGAAATTTTTATCACGTTTGGAAATCTGGATCAAAAGATATGACTATTTAAAAATGAATGTGAGAAAAAAAAAAAGCAATAAAAAAATGAGGAGAAGCAGCTGGAGCGTGTGCTTATATTTTTATTTTTTTGTCCTCGTTCCTGTAAAAAAAATTAAATATCCTGTTATTTAAAAATATTTCAAAATGTATTTATTTTCAAGTTCTCTAAAATTTAATATAGATAAAAGTAGACAAATATACTACAAGAATAATAGAATTAGCCTATGTAAGTTATTTCTTAAAGGAGAATGTACTAAAGTGGCCCAATAAGAATTTGATTTTTTTATGTTATACCGTTTCTGTCAAACAATGCAGCATAGATGGGCTTGGACCTAAAGAGAGAAAGTCTGTACAGATTCATTGTTTGTCCATCTACTTAATTTTAATTAATTTCCACTAATTTGTAGAAATTTCCTTTCTTTAAACTGGATGGTTACTTAGAAAACGTGCTTGTGATGTTATAATAATAATAATAATAATAACAATAAGCATGGTTCATTAAATTATTGGGGTTTTTGTTATATTCTCTGGTAACTTGGATTATTAATAATTGTTAGAAAAATTAACGCAAGTGGAGTGTCTAATCGAACAACTGCGTAATTAGCAGCAGTAAATACTGAATAAAAAATAGAGGAAGTGAAATTAAAAATACGCGTTTTATTAATTGTAAAAAGAAAAAATAGAGGAAGGGAAATAAAAACACGTTTTTATTAATTGTAAAAAGAAAATCTCGGAAAAGATAGTTGTTACACTACATATCGTATTTTAAATCGATCTCGAAAATGAAATAAAGTAGATGTTGAACAAAAAAGAAGTCAAACCGATCGAGGCGACATTCACTCTTTCCTTAAGACGATATTACTCTGATCATGTGGCCATGGGTGCAGCAATTGTCTCCGAAAATACAACGGCTTATGTCTCGAGCTTAGCGACACTTCAATAACTCAAGCTCCGGCGAACTACATAATGCTCCGATTTTTCTTCGACACGACACGACTCAAGATCGACGTATGCAGAATATTTGTAGTGGAGAAGACGAGAATTTGATGATCCAATTCTCAGTCATTGAGGTTATTTATATAGTGGAGAAGAGAAGGTTGTAACCCTCTTTACAAGCTATCAAAGTCAGCTAAACCGACTTATTGAACACGCCTAATTAGACTGATCTTGTTAATGAGCCTAACTAGGCCAACTTAATGACGTCCAGAATTTTCTATTCACACGTGTTACCGGAAGGTTCTAAACAGCCTTAATTACAAAGGTTATTAAAATTAATTTTTGGTTAATTTCTCAAAGACGTTTTTTTCCAAAAAAAAAATATTAGTCCACACTCGAACTCGAACACGAACCAAACCGAGCCAGACGAAGACGGCGTGCGCATGTGGTGTACCAAGAATCATATAGGTAATTCTTCCTGCACAAAAGTGCTAGAAAATATTTGTGGGAGAAGAGTTGCAGGGAGAATCAAAACTCAACTCCTCCACATTGGAACCAATCATCAACTACTTCAAAATGATGCGTTTGGATTGCTGCTGTTTCTTGTAGCATATAACCTCTGGGGTCTTATGCGTTTGAAATCAACAAATCTAACATCTTCTCAACATTTTATAGATACTAGATAGTTCTTTTGTTTAGGATGTACCTCTTGTAGTTTGCATACCTTGGTTTAATATATTTACATTTAACCAAAAAAAAAAAGAATGGAATGTAATAGAATTTTGTTTTCATTTCATTCTAGCATTTTAACATGTTTTGATGCAAAGGAATGGATTGAATTTTCATTCAATTGGAATGAACTTTGATGATTTTTTTTTTAAACGATCACTTTATTGAATATTTTGCCTTCAAAACAGGCCACCAAAGCTTACAAGAGTATCATATTTGCTTCCCAAAAAATCAAACACAAAGGACAAAACAAGTAAAAATCTACTACTCGTAATCTTGCCATGCGAGCCTCAACTTTGGTGATTTTCATTCAATCAGAAAATGGATGAATTGGACGAAATGATTCAATGGAATGATATATAAAACATAACATACTCATAAAAAATAAACCAACACCATCTGTTACCACCCATGCCACCCACCCACCACGCCGTCATCCACCACCTCCACCCTCCAAAGCACCACCTCCACCGCCTACCATGTCACCACCCTCGTCACAACTCACCAACATCTCTTATCACAACCCATTTTACCACCGCCCACACCACAACCACATCTCGTTACGTCATACCTCACCACTACCCCTGTCACCACAAAGATCACCACCGTTTTCGCCATCCTCAGCCATAACATACCCAACAACCACCCCTTACCACCTTCCTCTACCACAACCAACTCCATCACCAACGATCTTCACCCGACCACCACTGCCCACCTCAAAACAACCAATCGCCACACACGACAACACACACGTAAGCACAACCATCGCCACCATAATATCCAGCACCGCACACCTCGCACCATCGTCGCCACAACCACCGCATTAGCCACCATCAACGCCACCGCAACCTCCCCACACCCTAATACCACCCGCCACACTCATCGTCATTCACGACCATCAACTGCCGTGTTTCTTACCACATCATACAGAATCTCATGTATTCCACTCCATCAGTTGCATTCAATTTCATTCCATTCTAGCAATCAAAACACATCATAAATAGAATTTAATAAGATCATTAACTATCGATGATACATATCGGAGTCTATATGAAAATAACTTTAAAGTTGGCAAGGGCTTTTGGGCTGTATCTCCAACAATAACATGCATAACCAGTGATGAAAATACGAGACATGCTTTGTGAATTAAGAGTTTTGATGAAAATGACAATTCAATATCATTGGGAAAATTTATGATGTCCTTTTATTTAAAATAAATTGCAAGTATCGTGCTAAAATGTTAAATAATGTTAAAAATTCTATTACACCTACTCACCCTATTAAAAGAAAAAGGAAAAAAAAAATTGCATATATAAACACACCTTACGTTCCCAAGAATCACAATGTTATGCTGAGTTAAATAATAACATTCTTGCCGATTGGCGCCAAATTTCAACCTAAGTTAAAGTTTGAGATTCGGCATCAAGAGGTTTAAGTTCAAATCCTTCTGGAGACAATAATTTGAGAGCCTTCCAGCGTAGTTTTCCATTTTAGGACAGTCGTACCCACATTATGTGATGTGTTTGTCCACTATTATGAATAGTTGCAATATTTTTCCTTTCTCTTGGAATTTTATGCTGAGTTAAATAAGAACTTATAAAAAAAGTCATAAAATAATTTCGAAAATCAATGAGCCCGTAAATCAAGACGCCAATCATAAACCTTTCCAAATTTTTTTCCCCAAAATTACAAAAGATTTTAGTAAAAGTTGAACAAATGACGGTAATACAAAACACAACGCCGGACAACACCAGACGAAGCCGGACAACCCGGACTAACGCTAAGAACACTAAAAGACAGACAACTTAAAACCTAACAAACATAAGTGGCTGTCAAAGCGAAATACCCCAAGAGGAAGCTTTGATAAGGAGGAAAACTCCATGAAGGCCAAACATAGCGAACCGACAAAAGAAATACAGTAAACAACTATATAACAACACAGACATAAACAAAGGATTTCAGAATGCCGGCAGCCAACTCCGAACAAGAAACAGAGACACACATTACACAAAACCCAAACAACACAAAAGAAAGAAACAACACCAACGAATAAACAAAATCATCAATGGTCGTAGAACCGCCACCGGAGCTGCCTTTAGCACCGCCAAACTATGCAAAATGTAATATTCCGATTTTCGGGAAAGGGTAGACGTGTCATTTTATAAAAACAAAATATTATGTTCATTATTTATTCTCGGATTTAAAGTGTATTATATATTGTATGTTAAATATATATATTTATATATATATATATATATATATATATATATATATATATATATATATATATATATATATATATATATAGTAAATCTAGACTTAATCTAATTTAATTAAGGAAAAATAATAAGCAATTATTATTTGGAGAAAAGTTATAAAAGGAAAATTTCATCCCATTATTGCTATAACCTACTAGCAATTCAGAATTTGGTTTTTACGTTCTTGAGAAACGCTTGGAGAGCAAAGAGTAAGGCTGAGAGACTTCTTTAGAAATCTAAGTCGTCTTTCAACCGTATTCAGATTCGAGTAGAGCATCGGAATCGTCGTGAAGAGGGCGTCGTTTCAGTACAAGAAAGTTGGAGTGTTTCAAAAGGTATGATTTTCACGCTAGATGTGTTTTTGGACAAATTTGATAGATTTAAACACATGAAATCGTTTTTTTATTTAGAAGCGTGTGATCGAATCTAATCTAAGTTTGGATTGATCACATAGGTCTTTTGTGGAAAAGGCTCGAGTTTTGCTGTAGATTTTCGTAGCTTTTGGATTTGGATTGCTTGCAAACATGAAAGAGGCTCTTCCTATGGTTTAGTTATTGTTTATAGGGTTAAGATTAATGTTTTGATATGTTTAGAGGTTAGAAAACGCGTCTTTTCGTTGTTTGAGGAGTATGGGATGAATTTGGTTTGATAAAGATGAGTTTTCTGTTGTTTTTTTGAGAATTTCGGTGTTAATTATGGTGGAAACGGATTGGAAATCGTTAAGTGGCAGAAAACTGTGTTTAGGGTTTTACAGTGTCGAATGCGCATGCATTCACTGGAATGCGCACGCATTCATGATACAGGAAGTCAGGTTTTGGTACAGGTTGCTCAATGCGTAAGCATTGGCTAGCAATGCGCGTGCATTGCTGATACATGATGTCCAGTTCTAGTTCTAGCAGGTGCAATACGCATGCATTGAAGGCAATGCGCACGTATTGGCTGGACAGAGACTTTCAGCAAGTTTCTGGTCGATCAATGCGTACGCATTCCAAAGAATGTGCACGTATTGGCCCCTATTTTTTGGAAAAATTTTGTTTTAAGCCATGTCATGAGTTTTAAACATTGTTTCTTGATCTAATTACATTAATTGAACATGAACAAGCCTTGATTGAGCTACTGATGCGTTTAGTTCTGGAACCGAATGGATTATTCCTAAGAGTTGAAGTTCGGGACTGTCGGAAGAGCATGATAGGCTTGTGCTTTGATGAATTAGTATTCATCATTGTATGTATATGTGATAGGTTGATGTGTCTAGCTGTCTAAGTGAGGGAGTAGAGCTGTTAAGGTGAGGTTTTCCTTGTAAACACTTAGGTGGTTAGTTAACAATTAACAAAGTACATACTTGGCTAGTAAAAGATTAAACATCATGTCATTCTTGGATAGGCACCAGAATATATCGCGATGTGTGGGCGTTCAATTAAAGCGAACAACGCTGCTGGCCCATAAATGGCTGAATGGTGGTGGAAGAAAATTTGCCGATCGTGTATGTTATCAGGCTTTCCCCCGTGGTTATTAATGTGATCCACCAATATGTTGCACAGTATATCTCATGTCGGATATACACCAAGCGTAGTGTCCTTAAATACGGATGTAACATAGATAAGTTAAAATAAAACGTGTAGTCATGACATGTTGATGGGCATGAATTGAACACTAGATTGAGTCGGTCCCATAAAGATAATATGATAATCGTGAATCTTTTATTATAAATCTTAATTTAAATCATAACTTCTTCCTGTTATTAAGTACTTTGTACTTACATCAAATGCATGTTTTTCTGTGTCTGGGGATGAGAAGATGAACAGGTGGATCCAGATTACCAAGAGGATTTTGATGACGACGTTTGAGGACGCCTTAGTTGAAGCTTTACTATTACATATTTTCTTCAACACTCTAGATTCATTTATTATTCCTTGGTTTTGACGAATAAACTTGTGATTTCTTTTATTGTTACTTTTGGAGGATTCGTACGATATAAGTCTTCTTGGATTTCATTGTAATAAGTTACATTTCCATTATCTGCTACAAAGTGCCCGGAGCCAAAAGGGATATAAAACTCCAACAACCATTAGCGAACCAGGAAGACAGTCAAGAAGGCAAAACCGTTAGATCTGGTCAACAGTACTCAACATGCCGGATTCAAGACCAGCAGAGGTGAGAGGGAAAACCGCCAACTTCCTAGCCAAGAACAACAACACATCCATCGATCTTAACCCCCACGGCCAGCAGATCGGCAGCTAAAGGAGCCAAAACGCCATGTAATGCCGCCGGAGACCGAACACTGACCGGCATCTATGAAGAAAGAGGTGGCGAGAGACAATGAAGAAAAGCAACCAAAAAAAAGAAGAAGAAGAAGCCACACATGAAACAAACAAATCAGAGAGCAAGAAAACGAAGAACAAAGAACGAAAAAACGGAAAAGCCACCTCAGGCGAGGCACTGGAAGGGTGGAGGAGCAAAGAGATAAGCGGCTATCAGAAGACGGTTTTTAGTGGGAGAGAGAGAGAGAAAAAGACAATTTATCTAAGTTTGCTCAATGGATACAATCAGCTCATGGTAAAACGCATACTCATAAACCTTTCCAAAGTATGAGACCTCAAATCAAAGCTTTATTCAATGCGTAATATAAATTCAATAATTACAACAACAACAAAGCATGCAAATATCTACGGCGTTTGATATGAAGTAAACGCAGATGATTCTAGTATGGAAGAAAACTTTTCAAATTTAGGTCATGGGTGAAAAACAGACAATCGAACACAAACATTTGGAGCCAAACCCAATTTTTCTTTAAAAAAGAGTCGGTCGACAGGGGCGGCGCCACCTTGAAGCAAAAGGGTCACTTGACCCACAATTTAAATATAAAAAAAAATTCAGTGTATTTTGTAACAAATTTAAAATTTTTATGTACTAATATCTACTGACTGACCTCCTAAAATTTTAAAATATAGACTCTTGATACATAATTATACATATATATTTTATATAATACATTAGAAACTTGTAATACGATTTGTCGTTATTGATCCCTGATCCGTGTCACACAATTCCTGCAGCCGCCCCTGTTGGTCGATACATGATTCTGTTAAGATCAAGCGCTTACCATTTTACTAAAACCAATTGGTGTTAGTAAAGGCGCAACTATATTTCTTATCATTTAAGAGTGTGGGCAATCTGGCCCAACACCCCCCCTCAAGTGTTAGCAGTCTGTCTAACACTTACACAATTTTTTTTTTTTTTAATAATGTTCCAACCAGGGTTCGATCCCATGACCTCTGGCTCTGCTACCATGTTAGGATTAAGCGCTTATCGTTCTACTAAAACCAATTGGTGTTAGTAAAGGCGCAACTATATTTCTTATCATTTAAGAGTGTGGGCAATCTGGCCCAACAGATTCGAATCTTTCCGCTCTACCTAAACATGTCACTACAACACTCAAATCATTTTATCAACAAACGTCAAAATCCATCATATATATAAGCACCTGAAAAACACAATGCTGTATCCCCTTACCAAAAACAAGTCGTCAAGTTAATTAGGTAACCGACTTCTATAACTAGCATATTAGATAAAAGCTTTGTAGTGGTCTGCTATATATATTTAAAATGGAAATAATAACAAAAACACTACCTAACAAGCTAGGCAAATATACCTGCAACAACAGGCATGCTTTAAAATTTTTATGTTCTATATATATATATATATATATATATATATATATATATATATATATGCAACAACAGGCATGCTTTAAAAGCTAACGTTCTTATATATATATATATATATATATATATATATATATATATATCTAGAAATAAAGAATCCAGCTAACGGCACAATGGGTCCCCCTCATAGGAAAATCACAAATTGTTGCTAGATAAACAACCTTAGACTTGTGGTTTTTATTGATGCCAAATACTCATTCCCATCTCCTATATCCTTTTAATTATTTGTCACTTTAAAATAATTATTTATAATTTAAGGTTAAAGGTCGTAAAGGACGGGTTTTAATCTAAAATGATTGAATGACAAACTGCATAGAATACACGTGATAAAACGTAGTAATACACATGTAATGATCGCCCTTCTCAACCATTTAAATTTAAAATATGTCCTTATAGACTCTGACCACTTTAATTTATAAAGATGTGTTACTTAAGTATTATTATCTAGGGGTGTACACGATTCGGTTCGGCACGGTTAATGGCTTTACCGAAACGGAACGGATATTTTCGGTTAATTAAAATTCGATACCGAAACCGAACCGTTTGTTTTAGGTAGCCAAATTGAACCGAACCGAAATATACGGTTTGGTATAGTTCGGTTAACAAAAATTGAAATAAAACTTAACAATTCTACTACGTTGTAAACGTTTGGTTTTCATTCGATTTTTTAATTCGGTTAAAAAAATGTTCGGACAACGGTTGATTTATAAGCAATTCTTCATAAACGTTAAAGAAATTTTGTTTATGAAAACTAGTTATATAGGTTAATTATAAATACTTCGGTTACGATTTTGTATTTAATTTCAGTTAACGGATCGGTTATTTATTCGGTTCGGCTTTCGGTTCGGTTACGAATAATTTATAGAGTTATCCGTAACCGAACCGAAAATTTTGGTTTCCCTATAATACTAACCGAAGCAGTAATTAACCGAACCGAATTGAATCAAATGACCTTGGTTCGATTCGGTTTTCGGATAATCCGTATCCGTATACACCCGTATATTATCATTATTATTAACCTCAACTAATGCATTTCAGAAACATTTTAGTTCATTTTTTCGTTGAGTAATTCAATACATACTTTTAACTTTTTTATTCTTTTGTTTTCGCAAGGCTTACTAGCAAGGACGGAATCTGAAATTATTTTTGGAACGGGCTAGATTAGAACACTTAAAAAAAATCTCTTTTTATAACGGAAACATAGAATATTCATTTCCTACCCTCCCGCATGAATTTAGCAAGATAGAGCTAAATCAAAATTCGATTTACCAACCCCTGCATGAATTTAGTCATTATAATTATACATCATTCCGCAAATAATTATCTAATTTCATTGTCTGGATGTTAATTTTGTTAATACTTTGAACAATGAAGATATTTTCTTAAATAAATTGAAAGAAAAAGACTAGAGATAAGAAAATGACAGATGACACTTTGAAAAGCATTTCAAATCTAAAATAAATCTGCACAATTAGAAAAGTCGGATCGATGACTTGATGACTTGATGGATATGAAATTAGCGGGTTAATGAGTTGGTTGACAAATGGGCTAGTGTATTATTAGGTGAGATAGATAGGCTATCAATCAAATGGGCTGGGTGGGCTTACCCCTCAGCCCATAATGTGCCTCCGTCCTTGCTTACTAGGCTCATGGATGAAGGGGTTTTGAAATAGTTTTGAACATGTTTATAAAAGTACAGGAGTGAGCCAAAAGGATAAGAAAAAAAAATGAAATAGAGAAATAGGACACTTAAAAAAAGTTGGAAACATATCATTTATTAAAAAATTGTACAAAAGTACTATTTATTTCTTGAAAAAATAGATCTTTTTTTTTTTTTTGAGTGGTGGAAAAAACATTTTTATTCTAAGACTATCCAAAGTCTGCAAGCATGAAAATACATCGAATGGGAGAGAGGCCCATTCAACAACATTACCAATGACCAAAAAGACCGTATGCCTCAGCTAGAAAGTCACAGAGGCATTCCCGTCGCGTTTGATAAAAGAGAATAGAAGCGTGTTCAAGCGTGCAATAAGTCCTACAACTCGTTACCGATTGCCCAACATCGATAAGTCTTCTTCGTTAGATTGGAGTTTTTGAATTGTTGCTACAGAGAGTCCGCCTCCAAAATAAGTCGATAGTAGCCATAGGATATTGCAAACGACAACCCATGAAAGACTCCAAGAGCTTCGCCTCAACACCGAAATATTTGTGCCTATGTGAAAAGAAAGCATTAAGAATTTCCCCATTTTCATTTTTAAAATGCCGCCAACTGAGAGAGAGTCATTTTAGACAAGCATCAACATTACATTTGATATATGACGTTGGGAGGGGCTTCCACTTTATCGCCAATTACGAAAGGATTGATTATCACTTTGGGGGTATTAACACTTGATAAAAATTCAAGACAACCAAATTCGACCTCTTAAAAAGGGAGGCACATACACCGCTTCTTTCAAAAATCCATGAGCACCGGGCCTTCCAAATATGCCATAAGAGATAAAGAATCTTACCCGAGCGAAGTCATCGTCAATGTGCAAGATTAAATCGAGTACATCGAGAAAAGAGTGCAGCCTGCTTTTCCCCACGACTTGCTAAAAGGTTCTAAGCTCCACACCTACGCGCTATTGAACAATCAAGTAGGCAATGGCCAATAGTTTTATTCCGCCCGCACACACCGCAAATGCCATTGAAGCGCCCGCTTTTGCAAATTATCACCGGTAGGTAAACAAGTTATGTGATGTGATGCGCGCCAAAGAAAGTGTTGTACCGAGGTGCAACATTTTGTTTCCATAATTTTTTCCGAAAGGAGAGAGGGGTCGGTCGATGCCTTCGGGAGCTCATTATTGCTAAATTCTTGATAATCTAAAGCAATGGTATATCCCGATTTTACCGAATAGAGGCCATTTGTAGTGTGATGCCATATTAATCGATCTTCCCGATGCCTTGGAGCAAGATTTATTTTCGTGATGTAATTCGCAACATGTGGCATGAAAGAGGCTGTAATGAGATTTTTATTCCATTTGCGTTCTCCAGGCATCATTAAATTCTTAACCGTACAGTCATTCGGGAGTGCAGAAAGTGTATTGCAAGTCCTGAAATTGTGGGCCATAGAAATCCAAGGGTCATCAAACACTCGAATATTTTCCCCAGAGCCAATGCGCCATCGCAAACCTTTCGTAAGAAGCGCTCTTCCATGAAGAATACTATGCCATACATACGAACCATTGTGGCAATAACCTGCATCGAGAAAGCATGAATTTCGGAAGTATTTCGCTTTTAAGAGCCTGGCCAATAATGAATCCGGTTGATGAATAATTCTCCATGCTTGCTTACCCAACATAGCAGAGTTGAAAGCTCTCAAGTTTTTAAATCCTAGGCCACCCTTTGCTTTAGGCATGCATAATCCGGTCCAGACTTCCAATGTATTTTCCTCGAGCCTTCGTTCGCACCCAAAAGAAACGTCGAATAGCGACTTCAATTTTCTTAATCGTATCAATAGGTAAAAGAAGCAACTCATAGCAAATGTGGGAATTGCTTGGATCACCGCTTTGATAAGAATTTCTTTCGGCAAACCGATAAAATTTTTCTTTCCAACCTCCAAGCTTCTTCCAAATTTTATCAATTAAGAAAGTGAAAATCTCTTTTTTGTTCTCCCAATGAGGTATGGTAAGCCTAAATACAAGCCATTTCCTAACTTTGATTTATTTCCAATTGGCCACATATGTCATTTGCAAGCGAGGTGCCACGCTTTTGCCAAAGAAAATGGATGATTTTCCATAATTAAGCGCTTGGCCGGGAAAGCCGCTCGTACTCTTCAAGTAACAACTTTATATTTGTGCATGATCATAATTTGCCTCCAAAAACATAATACTATCATCGCGTAACAAAAGGTGATTAATGAGCACTTCACCATTGCCAAAAGAGACACCATTCACTTTACCTCCTCTTGAGCCTTACGCAACATAGCGAGAGAATCCTTCCGCGCGCAAATGATGAAAATAAAGGGACAAAGGATCGCCCCGATTTAATCCTCTAGTGGGCCGAAATGTGGGTGATGGTGAGCCATTAATCAGAACTTGGAATGATGTAGTGGTAATGCACCTCATAATTAAATCCACCAGATGTTGTGGAAAGTCCATAGAAAGCATGATTTTTTCGACAAAAGGCCATTCAACCCTGTCAAAAGCTTTGGCCATGTCAAGTTTGAGGGCCATATGATCACTACAACCTTTTTTTACCTGTTTTCATAGAATGAAAGACTTCGAAAGCAGTGATAATGTTATCCGTTATAAGACGACCCTTAATAAAGGCCGACTGAGCCCCAGATATAACATCATTGACAACAGATTTCAGACGATTAACAATAGTACGAGATAAGATTTTATAGATAGAATTGGTAAGACTTATGGGACGAAAATCTTTCATCGTACCTGGCTCTTTCACTTTTGGGATGAGTGAAATATAAGTGTGATTTATACCCTGCAAACTTGCACCATCGTTTAGAATATTGCTCAGAATCTGAATCACACTCGGCCCGAAAATGTCCCAATGTTTTTGCATAAAAGCCATGTGCATACCATCGGGTCCTGGCGATTTTTTGGGTGGCATTTGGTGTAGTGCTTTTGTAATCTCCTCTGGTGTAAAAGGAAGTGAGAGCTTTGATATAGCCTGATCGGAAAGTTTATTTAAGTTCAACCCATCAACAGTGCTGAGATTGGCTCCCTGGGCTGT
The DNA here is from genome assembly GCA_026214975.1 of Gentiana macrophylla. Taxonomy (NCBI): domain Eukaryota; kingdom Viridiplantae; phylum Streptophyta; class Magnoliopsida; order Gentianales; family Gentianaceae; genus Gentiana; species Gentiana macrophylla. The sequence goes on along the minus strand of CM047807.1, from coordinate 79,638,203 downwards.
GAACAGAGTTTGGAAATAACCATTAGCTATTCTTTGAATATCATGCTCATTTGTAAAAGAAGTGTCATGGCAGTCTTTAAGTTGCGTAATGGTATTTCTCTGTCGACGCGAATTGGCTTTGTGATGAAAGTATTTGGTGTTGCGGTCCATGTTATTTACCCAATCAGCTCGGCTGCGAATTTTCCAATATTCCTCTTCTATGCTAAGAAGGTGTTCCAACTCTTTTATGATCTCCTTCTCTCTAAGAACCGAAAATTCAGCGCTTTCCCGCAAAGCTTGTAGATTGCCCTGCAAATCTTTGATCTTTCTTTTTATGTTACCATATTTCTGATATGACCATTGCTTCAAAGATTGTCTCACACTGCTGACTACACTGTTAAACCTTTCAGCTGAATTAATAAAGGAGCTGGGCCATAAATGCTGCAAAATAATAGGTAAGTCTGCGTCCATAAGCCAGAAAGTGTCGAAACGTTGAACAGCTTTCCACTGTTTCGGACCAGTGCTACAAGATTGTTGTCTCTGTGCAATAAGAATAGGCTGATGGTCTGAATAATGAGTTGATAAATGGCTCACTGTGTGATCCGGAAAAAGGTCTTTCCACGTTGCGGAAGCTAGTCCTCGGTCTAGCCTTACCCTCACTTCTCCTGGGTCCCTCCTATTACACCAGGTATAATGGGCACCAGTATACCCCAAATCAAACAAATGACAATCATCAATTGCTTCTCTAAAAGCTAAAATACCTGCCAAGGGCCGATTTGGGGTACTTTGCTCATAACTTTGCATAACTTCATTGAAGTCTCCCGCCACCAACCAAGGGAGACTATTAATGGAACTTAGGCGACGAAGAAGATCCCAGGAGTGTTTTCTTTCACTAGCCTTCGGATTGCCGTAAAACCCAGTAAAACGATACGTAGTTCCATTTGACAAAACCACCTTCGTATCAATGTGACCCTGTGATTTTAAAATAAAGTAACATCCACACTATCCTTCCATAGATCTTAAATATATATTATCAAAAATTGTACATACAACATACTATACAAAACAAAAGGCAGGTGCAAAGAGCACCCTAACAACATCAACTAACCAACATTCTCATCAAAAGATACAAACGATCTAGTTTGAGCCAAAATACTAGAAATAAAAAAAATTTGTCCTAAGTGCCAGTAAGGCTGCTGAACCTAGTGCCATGATTGGTTCTAAGTTTGTAGCTGCACAAAATCCTACACCCCAAAAGCTGTTGAGGCAGTTAAACCTGCTGAGAATGCTTCAATGAAGCAAAATCAAAGTTCTAAAAGGACAGTTGTACCTACCAATAAGGGTAGATCCAAAGGTAAGTCTGCTGCACCTTTTAGACATGCTGATAACATATTTGCTGCAAGATTTGCTGAACCCCAAAAGGCTTATCCTAGATCATCAAAGAACAAGAAATATCCCAAGAACAATAATGTTAAACCCAAGAATGTTAATCATTCAAGGGATACTTATCTCAGTGGGGAAGGCAGATTTTTCATTGCTGATGATGATTGGGATATTCCTGTCCCTGCTGTTAGAAACAAGAAGTTTAACCATAATGCTAAGGCTAGACCTCATCAGTGGAATCAGCCAAGGACTCAACAGAGAACTCAATCGAGGACTTAACAAAGGTCTCAACAGAGACCACAATATAGGGTTGTTTTCCAACAGACAACAATATTATGGTTACACTACTGCATCTAACAACAGAAATCACTTTGCACAGCAATATGTACCAAAAGACCAGAAATCATAAATGAATGCAACACAATCCAATAAAATATATTATAGGAATGTGGCATACACATATGAAAAAAAGTGCAATACCTTTCAAAGGAGACCTTATGGTAATAAGCCAAGGGTTGTGCTTACCACTGACCACCATGGACCCAAACATGTTTGGGTACCTAAAACACATTAAATTTGTTTTGTAGGGTGTCTTGTACTTTGACAGTGGATATTCCAGACACATGACAAAAATAAAGCACTGTTTGGTGGATTTTGTTGCCAATAATGGACCAAAAGTCAACTATAGAAACAAGGACAAACCTGGATAGACAAGAGGACACTGCATACTAGTGAAAAGTGGTCGTACAATCAAGAATGCTGCTTATGTTGAAGGACTGGATAACAACCTGCTGAGCACAAGTCAGTTTTGTGACATGAGTTACAGAGTCACTTTTGACAAAGATCATTGCATTGTCTTAAGTGAGATGGCACATCAAGTGGTACTAGCTGGAAGAAGACAACAAAATATGTACATTGTTGACTGGACCACTGCTGTTCCAGAGACTTCTCTCATTGTACATACAAAATCAGAACTCAGCTGGCTATGGCATAAAAAGCTCAATCATCTGAACTTTGATGACATCAATCTGTTGGTAAAGAAGAAGCTGGTGGTTGGATTACCTGAAATCACTTACAAGAAGGATGCTTTTCAACAAGGGAAACAGACAAAATAAAGTTTCAAGACTAAAACTATGCAATCTACTAAAAGATTTTTAGAGCTGATGCATATGATCTATTTAGACCAGTGACACCAATAAGCATAAGTGCAAATAAGTAGACTTTTGTAGTTGTGGATGATTATTTAAAATACACTTGGGTAATCTTATTGAACAAGAAAAGTGAGACTTTACAAAGATACTGAACTTTTGAAGAGGTTACAGAATGAGAAAAGTGTTTCAGTAATAATGAGAAAAATGTTTCAGTAGTAAAGATCATATTAGACAAGGGTACAGTTGAAAGAATGGTGTGTTGCATCAACTAGCAGCTACTGGAATCCCTTAGCATATGGGGTTTCTGAAAGAAGAAATAGGACTTTGAAGGAAGTAGGCAGAATAATTATCAGTGAAGAAAAGTTACCAAAAATATATTCGGCTGAAGTATCAATACAGCTTGTTATACACAAAACGGAACTTCAATAAATAGAGAGCTTGAGAAAGCACATTATGAGGTTTGGAATGGAAGAAATCCAAATATATCCTACTATCATCCATTTGGAAGAAAATGTTTTATCCTAAATCATAAGGACCAGCTGAAGACTTTTCAACCAAAATATGATGAAGGCATATTCTTGGGTTACTCTCCAGTTATCAAAGCTTTCAGGGTGCTCCCTTCATAAAAAAAAGATTTCAGGGTGCTGAACAAAATATCTCCTAAACATGATGAATCAATTCATGTTGAGTTCGATGAACCAAACTTTATTGGAATGCAAGATAAGGAAGTTCCAGAACCTGTTGAGAATATTGAAATCATTGATCCTGAGTATGTGGATATTCTGAGGAAATTAAGTGACATAAAGGTTTTTATTTCCGGATGTGAAGCTAGACCTAATGTTGCCCCTGCTGAAAGTACAACTGATATAACAACTGAACCTGCTGAAGATCTGCTGATCCCCCTACTAAACCTGCAGCAGATCCCCCAGCAAATCAAGTTCTAGTAAATCAAGGAAATAATGATTTACAATGGTTAAAACACTACACTGCTGAACAAGTAATTTGTGATGTACAACTGATCGCGTGTAAGTCACTAACGTCGATATTACTAGCAAGAATACTAGGTACATCATAGTATAGTAAATGCGAGTCAATGTCGATCCCACAGAGACAATGCAACTTTAACTATAAACTATTCTAACCTAATTAAGAAGCAACATATAGGCGGTCATTGACCAACAATGAACATAAAGAAAACATGGTATTTCTCCCCCTCTTCTCACCGATCTACTAACTTGGATTAGTTAATCGTTACGTTACTGTTGGAAATAATATCTATGTTTTGATGATGATTTATCACGCATTTAGTAAGATCACTTACAATCCATGATGATGAAGTCATAACTAACTGTTATAGTGTTAAATAAAAGAAGAAGCAAGAAATAGTCTAGAGAAAATGTATAAGTTCTATCTAGAGTCTGAACTTTGTATAGGTTGTTTCAGACAAGCATTGTAATAAATAGGAACTAGGCGAACAACTGAGTCACAGCAAGCAAACTGAGTATACACATGGAGAACTGAGGGATCAGACTCAGTTGGCTTATTTAGAATACAGAAGAACTGAGGGACATAGACTCAGTTATCGAAGACTGAAGAACTGAGGTGGCAAACTCAGTGAGAAGTTGATCAAGTCGTGACTATAAGTCAGGATTCAGGCAAGTCTGTGGTGACCTGAAACTGAACTATAGATCATGTAAAGCTGAATAATCTTAAGGACAAAAGGGAAACACTTAAAAGAAAGAGGGAGAGGGATCTGAAAAAGGTTTTAAAAGCATATATCTAAAGATCCAGATCCAGAAAATCAGATTTCATATCTACAAAAGGGGAAGCCAACAGAATTGCCTTGAAGATTACAAAGGAAGATCCAGTAACCCATCAAGGGGGAAAGAAGGCATCTTGGAGCTGAAAAGTCATATCCAGAAGAAGCAAACAACTCACTAAATTAATCTCTTGATTAATTCTAAACCTAAACTTTGTGAAAAAGGGTTGGTTGTGCATAGTTTGAGGAGAGCAACTCCACCTTTCCTCATATGGTTGCAACTTGTTTGCCACAGCTGTTGGTGCAGTTTGCGGACTGTGTTTGTGTTAGTGGTGAGCTGGTGAAGGAGCCATTCCACCTCCAAAAGATCAGCGTGCAGAGTGAAGGGAGCAATCTTACATTTCTTCATTATGTGTAGACAGTGAAACTAGGGTGTCGTGAAGGACTGTCATCAGGCTAGGATGTTGTAACAGTTATCTCAAGATTCTAGTGATACCTCCTACACCACAGGAGAATGGGAGACGTACGGGATTACACCACCCGGAACTTCCATAAACAAACCTTGTGTTACTTTATGCATTTATGTTTGTGATATGATTGTTTTATTTATTGTATAATCATGCTATTACATACTCAGCAAACAATAGACACCGAGTCAACACAAAACTAATACATAGGAGGTTTAGATCTATACTGACACATATATTGCACAAAAGGCTTAATCTTATCCACTGCAAGTAAATTCAGTTCTCGCATTAGCAAAACTGAATTAACTAACTCGTTACAAGTTTAGAGGACATGAACAAAACTGAGCTGAGCATCAGTTTGACTTTAGGAAAAACTCTGTTCCTGGGGTACTTCCAGTTTGGGAAATTTTTTGGTGACAAGTTTATTCACCCCCCTAAACTTGTGTTAGCCTTTCCAAGGGACCAACAATTGGTATCGGAGCAGTTCTTCCATTTGGAAGTGATCCAAATATATCTTACACACCAGTTGTTGATTACCCCTCACTGTATCAGTTGTAAAAGAACTTATTTGAAATGGTTACATCCAGAATTAGAATTTGGCTTATTCACGCCCTGACTAATTGTTTGCAAAATGTATCTGATTTTCAGGATCAAATATTTGAAAGGTTTAATGCTACAAATTCTCAAATAAATCCAGAATCTCAACTCAGTGATGATATGGATAGCGATCTCAATGTATATGTTGACGAATCCAGAGGAGTTCCGTCACTAAGAGATCTCTCAGAAGAAGAAGAAAAGGAATTGTTGCAAGTAACTGTTAATATAGAAGATTCATCAGAGCAACAAGAGAATGTACAGTCAAACATTAAAGCTGTAACAAACAATCAAGGAAAGGTACATTTCTCAACTCAATTATCATCAGTTGAACTCAGTCAGAGAAACTCTGAGCTTGCCAAGTTGACAGAAATACTCACTCTGGAGTTAAAACTAAAAGATATAGAACTCGGAAAAGCAAAAGATTGGAATGAGTTTCTTGAAACTGAAATGTCAAATCTAGCTGAAAGGTTATTATCTAGTAAATTTGACAACATCAATGATAATTACCCGACCTTACCCAGTCTTAAGAGTTCAAGGAGTACAAACTCTAGACATCAAAATACTGGAAGACCTAGTGGATTACACAAAGAAAATAAAGATGATAAATCTAAAGGAATCCTTGTGAAATCAACTAAGGATGAGCGTAATGGTTTATCAAGAAAAGAAATGAGAAAGCTTAATTCTCTTATCAAAGAAACTGAAGTGTGTACTTCAATAACTAATCCAGCCGGACCCAAAAAGATATGGGTACCGAAGAAAACTTAAAAGCTGCTTTTTGTGCTAAGTCAGTTCTCATATTCTTTGAATCGTGAGAAAATCGACTCTCTACATAGCAACGAAGCTGAAAAGGCAAAAGCTGATGAAGGGTAAATTGGTCAAAAGCAGAAAAATTTCCAGCTACCATCTGACGCTTGAGCGGACATGACAAATCACTTGAAGCCACGTGTCAATCAAGGAGAAAAAGTAGATGTACATCCTTACAAATCTCATTGATTGTGACATGACTCTTATTTGAAAACGATTGAAAGACTCAATCTTGACAAAATCTTGCTCAATCAATTTCAAAACATTCAAGTTTCCCCAAGAATTCTTAATTCAGAGATCCATGGAGCGATACAACATTGATGAAGGAATTACCATGAGTCTGAATGACTTCAGTCAAAAATTCTCAAACTCCATCCTTTCGACTCAGATTGCAGACAAAATCAAGAAGATTTGAGGACTTGAAAATTTGTTTGATATGAAGGTCAATACTCTGTACCCAGAAAGTATCAAAGAATTCTATAGAAATGCTGTAATCACCAATGATGGAAAGAGTTTCAGGATAGCTGTTCAAAATGAAAGCATTAATGTTGATGAACATTTTCTTTCCCAAGTCGGTTTAGACATATTTGGAGGATCTTCATCTCTCACCTTTGGAAATGAAGAAAAAGGCAAACTTTGGAATATCACAGCACTCAACAAGGACGAGAAGAATTTCATCGGATCCATTTATCAACAAAAACAAGAGTTCGCATTCTTGACAATTCTTCTGAAAAAAAATGTTATTGGTCACACTTGGAATCTCTACACACTTTCAACAGAAAAGATGAATTTGATCTATGCTATATGGTTTGAAGAAAAACTGGATTGGAACAAAATTGTTCTCAAGCAACTAATCAAACAAATTTCAGACGAAAGGCGAAAGCTCAAGGAAGAAAGGCTGTTGGAGAAAAATTCTTATTGAAAAAGGGATTTACGTATTTGGTTCAAAGTATACTAAACTACTTCTCCATCTCAAAATCCAAAGAAACAGAAGTAAAACAGAAATCAGTGTCCACTGAAGCAGAGAAAACGATATTCGTCGAAGAGAAACTATAAATTTGGATGAAAGGACTTTAAGAAGACAAAGGAGGATGTGGAACAAATCTCTTGCGAGGAAAACTGAAACTTAAGATGTAATTCAAATTGAAGATGAAACTGAAGAAAGTGAATCCTCAACTGAAAAGCATGAAGAATATACTGAGGAGCAAAGAGAAGCTTTGGAAGACGCTGAATTTTGCAAAACTGAGTATGAGTAAGAACTGTTAAGTCATAACTCACTTTATCATGAAGCCAGTTCTTCAACTCAAGCTCACAATGCGTTTACAAGCAAATCTGCAACTGAAAGATCTCAGCGGCAGTTAACTGAGATTGAAGAAAAATTGGAAGGATTGAAAGAGATCATCGAAAGCCTGATAGAGACTCTACAACAGAAGCTCCACAACTTACAAAAATTTATTTCAACAGTACATTACTCAGGACTGAACAAATACTCCAACATCATCACATTGCGCAAGTTATTTAAAGAAAGCTTTTGCATATCTTCAAATAAGGGGGAAGATACAACTGAAGGTGATGGTGAAGGTGAAGTCGATCTCGATCTTGATAAACCGACAAAGCGAAGAAATCTATGCCAAACTGTTGACTGAAGAACAAGACAGACAAGTAGATGCTGATCTGCTTGCTATTCAACAAAATGGAGAAGCAGTTGATAATCTGATTGAAGAGCTAATTGCAAAAGAAACCTTTGAAGAAACAAGGACCGAGGAAGATGAAGAAGCCTCAGTTAAAGCTTTGTTGAACATCATGAAGAAGCTTGTAATCTGTGCCATATTGAAAGAAAATTTAAAGGCAGATGAAGGCAAAGAAGCAAAAACTGAGGGGGAAGCTGAAATGAAACCAGAGGGAAAAGCTGAAAAAGAAAAACATAATTTGATTTCAAAAGAAGAAGAGAAGATAATGAACGAGGAAATTAAAGAAATCTTGATGAAGCTCAAAAACCAAGAAAACGCAGAAGCAAATCGGCTGATCAATGAGTATCTGGATATCAAACCCAGAGATAATGAATCAAGTGAAGAAGGAAAAACAAGAAGGCTTCTAGAATCAAAAAGAAGTATTTTTCTTGGTGAAAAGATGATGATTTTGGAAAAAGGAAAATTGTAACCAGTCCAGTTATTCAGTTTGCTTTGTAATAAACTCAGTTGTTTTTAGTTTGTTATTTTAATCTATTTTGATTTCTTGCATTATTCTTTTATTATTGCTTTTAGGGAGGGTTATGATACATCATCAAAAAGGCGGGAATTGTTGGAAATAATATCTTTGTTTTGATGATGATTTATCACGCATTTAGTAAGATCACTTACAACCCATGATGATGAAGTCAAACTAACTATTATAGTGCGAAATAATATAAGAAGCAAGAAATGGTCTAGAGAAAATGTATAAGTTCTATCTAGAGTCTGAACTTTGTATAGGTTGTTTCAGACAAGCATTGTAATAAATATGAACTAGGCGAACAACTGAGTCACAGCAAGCAAACTGAGTATACACATGAGAAGGCGAGGATCGGACTCGGTTGGCTTATCTAGAAGATCAAGAATCAAGGACACAGACTCAGTTATCGAAGACTGAAGAACTGAGGTGGCAAACTCAGTTAGAAGTTGATCAAGTCGTGACAATAAGTCAGGATTCAGGCAAGTCTGTGGTGACCCGAAACTGAACTATAGATCATGTAAAGCTAAATAATATTAAGGACAAAGATTATCAGGTACCAGGAAAAGAAGAAACTGAATGGTGTACTCTGACTTAGTCAATTGAAGTCAGATGTCAAGATCATAAGGTACTCAGTTTTGAAGAAGAGTAGAAAACTAAGTTAAGGCCTTGTTAAATTTGAATTGACAATACGACAAAAGGTCATACATATGAACGTTGGCTAAACAAAAAATGTAATGGCTACAAGAGCTAGTGACTGTTACATCACCCCTATAAATACACAAAGGAAACACTTAAAAGAAAGAGGGAGAGGGATCTGAAAAAGGTTTTAAAAGCATATATCTAAAGATCTAGATCCAGAAAATCAGATTTCATATCTAAAAAAGGGGAAGCCAACAGAATTGCCTTGAAGATTACAAAGGAAGATCCATTAACCCATCAAGGGGGAAAGAAGGCATCTTGGAGCTGAAAAGTCATATCCAGAAGAAGCAAACAACTCACTGAATTAATCTCTTGATTAATTCTAAACCTAACCTTTGTGAAAAAGTTGGCCGTGCATAGTTTGAGGAGAGCAACTCCACCTTTCCTCATACGGTTGCAACTTGGTTGCCACAGTTGTTAGTACAGTTTGCGGACTGTGTTTGTGTTAGTGGTGAGCTGGTGAAGGAGCCATTCCCCCTCCGAAAGATCAGTGTGCAAAGTGAAGGGAGAAATCTTACCTTTCTTCATTATGTGTAGACAGTGAAACTAGGGTGTCGTGAAGGACTGTCATCAGGATAGGATTTTGTAACAGTTATCTCAAGATTCTAGTGATACGTCCTACACCACAGGAGAAGGGGAGACGTACGGGATTACACCACCCGGAACTTCCATAAACAAACCTTGTGTTACTTTATGCATTTATGTTTGTGATATGATTGTTTTATTTATTGCATAATCATGCTATTACTTACTCAGCAAACATTAGACACCGAGTCAAAGACAAAGCGATACATAGGAGGTTTAGATCTTTTCTTGACACATCTATTGCACAAAAGGCTTAATCTTTATCATTTGCAAGTTAATTCGGTTCTCGATTAGCAAAACTGAATTAACTAACTCCTTACAAGTTTAAAGGACATGAACAAAACTGAGCTGAGCATCAGTTTGAGTTTGGGAAAAACTCAGTTCCTGGGGTACTTGCAGTTTGGGAAAGTTTTTGGTGACAAGTTTATTCACCCCCCCTCTAAACTTATGTTAGCCTTTCCAAGGGACCAACAGTTACTTCCCCACATAATTTCCATAAATTAATCGAGCGAGCGTTTAATTTTTTATCTTCATCCGCAACAGGTACAACTCCTAACCCTATCTACTCCGACAATGGTAGTAGACAATCTATACGCTTAGCTACCCTCCTTAATTCTTCCGTAATAGCCCATACACATAAAGAACTAGAATTGCCGATATCGAGCGCTAACTCATACCGCTAACCCGCCTAGATAGCTGTCGACATTGATCAGCACGTTCCTAGGGTCCATCGGACTATGTCCAAACTAACACTTCACCTTGCAAGTTCTTCGTGTTAATTTACGAATACAATAAGAAGATTGGCCAGATCTAACCTACTATTAATTAAATCTGTCGATCAACGTAGCTGTAGTGAATCCCAGTTTTAGGTTTTCTAAATAATGCCTCGGTAAACCGGTATAGACGGCCGGGTTACCGGGGTCATCTTTTCCTATTCCTGGATCTGCATTGCTCACATACGATTAAAATAAGTAAATCATGGGGTCTTTAAACATGAAAATTAACTAAAACACATAAATACGAACAGATCTACCTTATTGAAGACAAAAGGGAACGTTCAAAGCTTCATACCTTCAACAATGGAGATCTAGCTCGATCTACTCAAGCTAGAGATGGTAGATAAATGGAGAAAACCAGAAATAACTCCTCAAAAGCTTAGAATAACTTTATTTCCTCAAATTGTATATAAAAGATTGAATTTTTTTTTGTGCTTATGAAAAGTTATACAATAATCTGTAATAGGGCCTTATATAGATACAATGACCGACTTATGACTCTCTAAAACCCTAACCGACCTAGATAATGCGGCAGAATCAATTTCGTGTCCAACAAGTCCTCGGTTTACCGGCCCTAGCCCTCGGTAAACCGGGCCGACTTTTCTTCTTTTTCTTTAGCAGACTTCTTCTTGGGCTTTAATCACTTGGCCCAATATATTTCTTCTAGTCCAGGTCCATTCTCCAATGCTCCAGATCTGGTACATCCTATAAAACATGCAAAACGAGACAAAACAGTACCAAAACCTAGGGAAAATAGCATAGATTCAGAATTACGATCCTTGGAACACGCACATAGAATTTAACTCATATTCCACATAATAATGAGCCTATATATCCTCTATTGACCAGAATTTGGGGTGGATATAGGTATAATTAATTGTACCATTTATGACGTTATCAACTACGCCCCACTTAGCTTTTGATCGTCCCGTGTAAAAAGGCGAAAAGAAACACGACACTCTAATCAATATACAAGTTAATTAAAAATAGTTGTGCCTCACAAAGTAAAGATCAAGATCATGCCACTCATATCCATCAGTGATGTATAAAACACTATTCAAGTCATGAGCCAATATGTATGCGCAATAACTTTCACAACCGCTTAGTAATGCAGACAACCTCACATTTCGTCAACCCGTAGTCGAAATAACCATACTCAAACATGTTATATATAAGTCAAATTAGCTGGAAAGACGGATCGAGAACGGAGTATGTATTACTCTTAGGCTCGCGTTTACTGGTCTATGCAAAAGTCGTGCGTTTTACTCTCCATCGACTCAAGTTTTTCCAAAGAGAATATAGATGTATATATTTCAATGCACTTCTCTTTCTTGGCGGGTGAACTCTCATTGATTTATCTATCCTCACGGCCCCCTTATGATAAACTACCGAATCCGAAATTCCTTTTCCTTTATAAGCGTTGGTGAAACATGATTTGTGATGAAGCCATGGGCAACTCTAGTCAAAGCAATATGCTATCGACTACACACCAAGGGAAGTGAGTTATACATGCTTAAAATGGTGGCTCATAACAGAATATGCGATTAATACGCCACTACTTCAGAAGTGGGCACTTACTCTTACTTATGCATCGTGAAACAAAGATGAAGTCAATTAACTCGATAAGATCAAAGATATCACAATTTTTCGAAATTCTATCGAAATGAATCACAGTCTAAATGGTGAACAATGCGTCAAAGAGAATCAAGATAATCATGCAATTCTTGGAATATAATGCTAAGAAGCTATGTGACGTTCCTTACCCCCCACTTAAACAAAACATTGTCCCTAATGTGTAAGGTGAAAAATGAAAAACGAAAAGGAACTTAGCTTCGGCTAAGGGTGGAACCAAAGAAGAATCGGATAGTCTCGTATATATCATCGGGCTCATGTAAGTAGTCCAAGAAGAATCTGCGCTAAATCACTCAAACAAACCAGGAAGAACATTGGTGACAAGAAACCGTATAACAAAATTGCGGCAGTAAAACAAAAATTAAATAACTCCAAACAATTTAAGCCGTCAAAATCATTATATTAATAAAATTCTGCTACATCAACTAGATAGGAAAGAAAAATAAAAATAAGAAAATGGAAAAGAACAACAATAAAAAGAAAGAAAAAAAACTAGTCCTCCTCATAATAATCCTCTCAGTCATCTCTAGGCTCGAAACCGGGAGGTGGTGCAGAACTGGAGGCAGCAGTGGCCGAAGATGAGGCTCAGTGATGTGAGGCAGTCCTAGGTGGTGGGGTCGATGGAGGAATGCCAAAGAAGTCTATAATCCTATCCATCTTGCGATGCGGATTCACAATCACTCTTGAGTGCTCCTCTAGCATAGCTCTCAGAGTCTGGGGTGCTCCGAGGACCGGAGTACGCTCCCTCTCAGCTCTCCGCCCGACCTGCCTTGGTACGCGTTTAACCGACTGTGAACTGATAATCAGCTCAGGGTCTTCCTAATCATCACCGACGAGAATTTTCACCTCATCCTCTAAAGCAAACATGTCAATCATTGGCCCGTAAGACAACTGCTCGCGCTCAGATATGGCAGCAAGCTCATGAATACGGCTGTGCATCAGTAGACCGATGTTGACTGGAGATCCCTACTCCAGATAGAACATCAACTCCGCCCTCTTCGTGGTGACAGATACCATGTGCTTGGTCGGTAGAAGACGGGCACAAAAACTCGGTTGACCATCTTCCGATCCCAGGATAATTCACTCTCTAGGAAGATGGTGGGGTGATTGAGGTCAAGTTAAATTATTAACTCGATGCCTAAATAACCACTAGCACGTGAACTAGGTTCAACCGCAGTATAGCTAGATAGAGTCGAGGTCGATCCCACAGAGAATCAATTTGTGGATCCTAACTTAAACAGTCAACCTATTTATTTCATTTGACAAAGACGTTCTATGGCCAACATAGGATATGAAGAAAAAGAACGACACACTCAAACGTATAAACATGTAAACAAATAACGTAATTAACTGCCCAATTATAACCGTAATCATTTGGATCTAGTCAATTTATATAACAACAAGACTTATCAACTATTAATCCGTTCATATCTATTCATACTGGCTACGGGAGTCATCCTCTAAAACTTGACGTAGCACCGGTAGGTCGCTAGATCACTGTGGTATTGTTACGTGACTTCGCCTTTTAAGTGCCTCCATCTCATATAACTCACACGCTTACAACTCTAAGGATGCCTATATTAACCGTACACCTCGTCTAGGCAACATTCCTATGGTTAGGCGTACTTCCTAAACGATCACTCAAACTCTCGTCCAACTAACAATTACCAAGTTATAATCTCATGCTAGTTTACGATCTACGTAAAACAAGGTGCACGCAATTCCCTAATATAAACCTACCTAGATAACGCTGAACGTCCGTGAAGATTAATTCATAAGCCTACCTAAGAGTTTTATATCGGTATTTCCTTTTTAGACGTTTTAATTAAATTAAGCGAGTAACGTAGCCATAGCCATACCTACTGAGATAACAGATTCGATTAAGCTAACCTAATCATAAAGACGTGGATCGATTAACGGATGAGGGTTGAAGCTCGGGAACCGAATAGATGGTTCGTCGACCGAGTGACACCACTCGGTCACCCGAGTGCTTCACTCCCCAGATTACACCCCTGAATATATTTCTCAGCGTTTCTCATATGAATCGGATTATATAGTGAATCATCAGGATATTATATAAATTAAACTAAATACACATAAATTAAACACGTAGATTCATCCATAAATCTTAGGAAGAGGATGTAGGGTATGAGATCCTCATAGACAAGGCATCACCACCTCCCTAACGTCATAGCCTAGATCTACATCATCTAGCTATGAATAACAACTCAAACAATCAAAGCATAATTGGGAAATTAATACTAAAAGAAAACAAGAAGAGAAACTGGGGCTTACATGATTGCACCTCCAGCACCTTCACAAAACCTAATGAATTGTTATTTGATTGTAAGTATATATGAATGAATTGGTATTGGTCTCCCATTTTTTCTCTTCCAAAAAAATACAAAGGACTTGTGTTTATATAGAGCTACAGCCGACTTAAGAAGAGCGACTTAAATGCCGATATTATCGAACCCTAACCGCCTCAAAGGATGCATTGGACTTCTGCTGGGCTTCGTGGACACTAGGTCAACCGAATGCATAGGCTCGGTCGACCGAGCCTTCTGTCTTCTGGACATCCTCTTGTTTTTTGTCTTGGGCCGTCTGAACATGTCTGTAATCCATTAAACCTTTTCCGAATTCCCTCCTTTCTGCTTCCTCAAATAGCCCATTGCAAATTTAGCATAAAACATGGTTTGTAATATCAAATAATACAATAAAACCTTTAAATACACAATAATGAATCGTAACTCTTGGCAAACGTAAATTCAGCATATTACGACTAATTATTGCTATATTATAGCTCTTTCAAAATAGAATCGGGGATAAAAAACCACAGAATAACGGGCGTAAAATGACCGTTATCAACTACCCCCCACTTAGCCTTTGATCGTCCCGATCAAAATATCAATAAGTCATTCCCCATAAACTATTTTCCCGTGGTCACAGTATACTGACACAAGAAACTCGAATCAACTCATACCCTCTATGCTCATCAGATATCCATTATCCACTATTCATCATGAATCGAAGTGATGTGTGCATGTGCATTGAGTTTTAGATATTCGTAGCAAGATTAGAGTTTATGCAAACTTTGCCGCCTTAACGTATCAACATCAGTATTCCCATTTCTTTAGCCTTTTGAAGCACTATAGCAATAAGCAAGAGCGTATCTATCGGGTTTTTGGACTTGGAGACCGAGAAAAAAACTCAAAGCCTCTATAGAAGTTAATTTTTTTTTTCTATTTTCCATATCTTCAAATACTACCAATCTCAAGGGAGAAAACTTTGTAGTATCCCACTATCTCAGATCAAATATAGCATCAAATATTACCACAAGCGAGAGGCTACTTTGGTAACTTACTACAAGTCCAGTGTTTTAGTATTATCAAACACAGGTGCGTCTCAAGCTTATTACTCAGCTTTTGTGGCTAGAATTTTAGGGACACATCAGACGATAAATTTGACACTAGGTAAGCATAACCAATTATCTACGCAATGTACACATAAATTTTTCATTTTTATAATAAGCGTAGTATAACTCGATTCATTTATCGAATAATTGAATAATAAACAACTACTCGCAATGGACAATATGAATATCATTAAGTTTACTAATCAATAAATCGCAAAAGTATAAAGTGATCACGTACTCATGAAACATGGTTTATTTCTTATTAGATATAATTATTAGGAACTCACCAAGGTAAATGTGATTCTAAGATAACGAAAAAATTTTTTCACACATTTTATTCTTTCTTTGATATGTGGAAACTTATATGAGCTAAGTGACTCGTACCCCCCACTTAAACCATGCATTGTCCTCAATGTATAAAAATCAGAAAAAACTAAGAAAAGGAACTTAGCTCTGGATAAGCGTGGAGGTTGAAGAAGTCTTGGGAATTCGGCAAAGTCGAACAGGCACAGGCATTGGCCACTAGCAAGGCAGAAGAGTAATCACTACAACATGCATCTTAAACAAAAGCTTGAAACTTGTTACAGGATTAGTCCAAACAGTAATAATCAGAAAAAGGGACCGTAAAAGGGTAACAAATTCCTTAAACATTTTCAAGTCCATAAATTAATGATTACATGTCAATATATTTCATTAAGTCCAAAACATTACATGAGTTCGAATTTGGGAAGTAGTGAAACCTACTCTATATAACACGACACACTAGTAGAACCGAGTCAAAATAAAAACTCATTAATCACAGGAAATGCAAATACGGAAATACAAATTCTTAATCCCAAAATCTTGGATCATTGGGATCATAAGGCCCATAAGTAGGATTGAATGGTGCTAGTTGCAAATTGCTCGGGCCAGCTTCGTCAGCATCGTCCTCTGGCTCCCCTGCTTGGTCTTGATCGTGGCCATGAATGATAGGTGGTGTGACAGAATCTAAAGATAAGATAGGCATTGGCTCCACATAGGAATCGCCGCCTAACACTGGGCACTCGGCTCCCTCACAGAATGTAGTGATCAGTGAACCAAAAGGTAAGGTGTGCCGAGGCTTGAGAGCATCGTCTGTCATTTCTTTGCGTATCAATGCCTCCACGTTCACGGGCCATCCCATGTATAACCAATAAAGTAGAGTGGCATGGGCATAGTAGACCGTAGATACATGCTTGGCCGGACAGAGATTAGAACGGATAAGCCGATGAAGGCATTTATCCTCCCATCTCCTGAAATCGGTTCCGCAAATGTGCGGGCAACCTCTCCTATAGTCCATTCTATCCCTAGATAGGCACCAACATCCACCAACCAAGCGTCGGACCCGTCAAATGTCACCATAACTCAGTCTGCTGATAAGGTCCATATTTAATGAAAATCAGCATATGAAGATAAAAGGTTTTAACCTTATATTTATTACAGCTATTACAATGACATAACCGTTTCTAACACTTAGTGGGGTTATGTAGTAGGACACTTGGAATTTTCCAATTAGATGGTACGAGTTTGTGCATTGGGATCATGTAAAAACAACAATATGTGCCCGGAGTTTATGTACTCACATTGCCTACATAAGAGAGAATTTGCAGAGAATATTTCTTACATTCTCCTAACTACACTCAAGCATTTGCATACACTCTAGCAAATTCCTTTCTTCTTTCTATCAAAAATCAAGTTTCAAATTGTCCGCCGATGATGTGTTCACCGGAGTTAGCCAAAGTGTTAGAAGTTTTGTTAAGGAATGTGGCAACTCAGTGTTGGCAAAGGTCAATGGAAGGAGAATCCTACGTTACAAAGGGTTGGAGAATGCCTTGAATATAAGGCTAGACACTATTTCTTACAGAAATGTTTGTGAGTTCTGGCTAAATATGGAGATTTAGTTGAAAACGGAGGGGTTTATAACAACCGTCAATGATCACAAGATTACTGTTTCTTCACAAATCCTAAGGGAAATTTTCGGTTTTGATTAAGTACCTGAAGCAAATAGGAACCCATAAGACATGCATATTGATAGATTGGGTTTTGTAGAAGAAATCAAGACTGATCAAAATGAGGTAGCATCGGTCAGTCTCAAGGTCAAGTATATCATTCTGGAATATGGGCAGCTGAGCAAGTATATAGCTAAAATAAACTTGGCATATCAAGAAGTTTTGATTCTCTATCAGGACCTAAGATTGATCTGATCATAATCATTGCAAAATAGTTGAGATTTGATTGGGCTGGTTGCCTTGTCCATTACATGAAGAATGTGGTGTCAGAAGAGAGAAAGGTAGAAGAGAAAAAGAGGAAAGAAAAGAAACCTGTTAAGAAGATTGGTAGTGGATTTTTCAGTAACAAGAAACCACTAGCCTTGATGGTTCAATGCATATTGAATCATCTTCAGATTGAATATGGTGATCCACAACCCATAAATCTAGTAAAAAAAAATCCTGCAGTGAGTTCTCCTATTAGTGGATTGGATGTTATGGTAGGAATAAATGTTGATGAACAGTTGGCCGCTGAAAGAAGAACCAAAAGAAGATTGGATCAGCAAGCTGCTGCTAAAACTACTGAAACTACTCAATCAGTAGACTCTCCTGCACCTATCGAGACTGTGAAATCAGCAGTTGTGAAATGACTCACTATGCAATTAAAGGCAGTGGATCAACAAGATTCAAGAAAAAGGAAAGTTGTAAGCAAGTAAGATCTTTAAAGGGCATTGTTTGAAGCCTCTAAAAGACCAAAGAAAAGAGTTAAGCAAGTTATTAAGAAGAGGGTCAAACATGGAATTGAGAACCTTTGAAGAACAAAGGGAAGATGAAGAAGAAGAGAAAGTTGAGCAAGAGCCTTGTGAGAAGGCTGGTGAGAAGGCTATTGATGTTACACAAACCCCTGTTGAGGATGATGGAACACAGGGGGAAGTAAGTGTTGAACAGATGGAAATTATTGATACTAATGTTCCTCGGTCAGTTGAATATATAGCCGACACCTTTCACACTGCTAAGGAAACACTGTCTCATTTGGTTGAAACTTTTGGAAGACAGTCTAAAGTACCTCAACCAGATGCAAAGAAGCCTACAATGCCTTATGTCATGGGACCAAGGAAAGAGAAAGTAGATCTAGACTTCAAGAAAATTCAAGATTACTATCAGTGGAAGTTTGGTTTTTATAGAAAACAAAAACCTGCAGCAGAACCCATGACAAGCTTTGAAGAATGGGTTCTTGATAACTTTGAAGTTGAGAACTTAATGGGATTGATTGATACTTCGAAACTTCAAGCAAGAATTCTTGAACTTATTGTTGAAGGAAGAAAGAATGGGAAAATCTAAGTCAAAGATCCCAAGTACAGGCCATTTGGTGATTCTGATGATGATCATCCTATGCACCCAAGTGAAACAAGTGGTGTTGTAAAAAAAAGCACATCAGAGTCTGGTAAAGACAAGTCTACTGAGACTGAGAAAGAACAACCTGTTGAGGACCCTAAACAATCAACTAAGGGTCAGCAGGCTGCTGAAATCATTGAAGTTGTTAATGATGAAACTGTTATAATCCACATGAAAGTCATTCTGGAGGATGAAGATGAGTTGTTGAATGTCTTTCCTACTAGTTTAGAGGCTGAACTTGAAAAGACAACAATTATGGGTGGTGCTGCTTTGCATGATTCTGATGAAATAGCAAGGATTGAACATATAGATGTTGTATCGAAAGAATCTATTCAATTTCAAGATAGAATTAACACAGATGGAACTTTGGCTAATGCTGCTGTTAATTTGGGAGTTGTTGCTGAACAATGAGCAGTGTTGGGAAAAAAATATGGCAGTATTTCCTGCCATTGATGAAGGCCAAGTTGGTCAATTAGATGTAGTTGCACCTGCTTGACAACCTATTCCAGTATTTGTAATTCTTGATACACCAATTGAGCCAAAATTGGTAACATCCTTGATACCATAAGAAGGACAGCAGAAGACAACTGGATTTGATACTCTTACACCTACACAGATCCATGTTAAACAAGAAGAGGTGGTTCAACTGGCTGGGTTACAAACAACTGCTAAACAAAGTTCAGAACTGGAGGTTCAAGAGGCTAAGGATCAGACAACTTCTGAACAAAGGTTGTAACTAGGGTAGGAGGATGCCCCTGATACTGGTGATGAACTTTTTGATAATGTTCCTCAATAAGAAATCAATGATGATATTGAAGAGGATCAACAAGTTGCTGATGATGATATTGGCATAGATCAAGATTTTTTTATAACACTTTGAGTGGGATAGAAATAGTGCCATTGTTGTCAGACAACCAAGACCTGAAGATGAAGATTCACCTGAAGAAAATGTTGACATAAGGAGCGATACATCTTATATCCTTGCATTTATATCTGTTGAAATTAAAGCTGTTAGAGAAGATATCACTCAGAGGAGGGGTCAGTTGAGAGCTAGTGAACAAAGGGTTGAAGACTTGGTTAATCTGTGGGAGAATAGAGGAAGGACTACTGAGTCTTCTACAAACATTCTTACAAATCTACAGTTCAGAGTAAAATATATATATGATGGTCTTACAAAGACGTCCAACACTGCAAAAGTCACTTATTAATATACTAAGGACTCCTTCGAATCTCTTAACAAGAAGGTTGATCTGATGAGCCAAAATACTCAACCTCAGCTGACCACATCTATTGATCCTAAGTTTTTTTGATAGATTGCACCTGCTGGAATAGACCGTAAAGGCTAGGATTACCTTAGTTGACACTAGAACAGAAATTATGGAGGGACAGTTGAATAATATGGAATCTACCCAAGAAGGTATTATGGTCCTGCTGCATCGTTTTATTGATGATGTCAATAAGGGGAAGAGGCACAGACATCAGAAGAAAAAGATGCTGTAAAGGTTTACCACGAGAAGAGATATGAGGCATAATTCAATTCTTGAAGGACTCATGGACCTGGAAGAGTTGAACTTAATGATGATCTTTTAAAGGAGTTCACCAAGATACACAATGAGAGAAGGAAGCCCTAAAGAGATATGTCTTTCGTGGAAGGTTTGAAATCTTTTCTGGGATTAAGACTTTAGGAAATAAGGGTCAGATTTATGAGATCCACAAGAGGTACTGGAAGAGGTGGATCAAGAGGTACATGAAGAGGACAGACTATTGAACAAAGGTTAAGAGGGTTGTCAGCAAAAGACTCTCCAGATAAATTCAAGAAGATGTATATGGGAGGAGCTTTCACTTTCCAAGGTGTTCAAATGACTGTTGTTGAAGCATGGGATTGGTGAAGGAAGATACACACTTGGGTTGATTTCTCAAGAATTGAAAACCAATGGATGATAAACATGAATAGAGAAATCAAAGAGTACCAATAGAAGATAGATCAAGAAAGATACTAATTCTGCAGACCCCCATATAATCTTATTTTTTGCTGAATGTAGTTGTAATAATCTTTTGAACAAATTTTGAACCAAAATGATATAAATGAACGAAAATTTGTTATGTTTTCATTGTTTTATCTTTTTGCTTTGCTGTAAGAAGGGTATTGACATCATCACTAAAATGGCAGAAATCGTTAGACATAATTTAGTTTTAATGATGAGTGACAGACTAGCCGTTATAGGGAAAAGGAAAAAATATGTCTAGAATTAATGTGTAAGTTTATTAGAGGTTGATCTTTAAATAGGTTTGATCAAACAAGCACTATAAAGAAGTCAGCTGACTAGTTCAGTAGACATCTAGACTAGGTTTCAGTAAAGTGTGTAGGACCTGCTGAAGACTGAAGACTGAAGGCTGAGGGTTCAAACTCAATATTGAAGATTGAAGGCTAAGGGTTCAAACTTAGTAATGAAGACTTAAAAGCCAAGAATATGGGAACAAAATTTAGGTAAGTCTATGATGGCCTAACCAGATCACATATACCTTGTCATGAAGGTCTAAGTTCCCAAAAAGGACATGTGATTCTTGGGACTTAGTTATGTTTAAAATGGTGTACTCTAACTTCACAATTAAAAGTTAGAAGAGAAGCAGTCAGTTGAGTGTTCATTCAAGAACACAACAGACCTGAAGTCAGCTGACCAGTGTATACCTCAACAGACACATGAACCAGACATCAGCTGAGGATCCATAAACTAAATTAATCCATTCCAAGAATTATTCTAGAAGATTAAATGGATAAGGATGAATATCAAGCATTGGATTATACAGTCAATCAATGGTGGAGATTAAAAAGACGTTACAAAGAATTCAGAGCCAAATCAAATGGAATGAGATCATTGGCTAACAGTCTATCTGTCAGAAGGACACTGACACATAGTACAACAGAAGGAATTTCAGGGAATAACTAGAAAATCGACTAACGGTCAGATTTGAAATTCAAATTCATGCACTGCATTTTCACCTATAAATAGTGGACCCCTGGAACCAGAATCTACACCGAACTTACAAGTAAACAAGAGCATTACACCCTGCTGACCTGAGCATACATACTGATCCAGAAATTCTTCAAGTGTTCCTTCATTCAAGTATCTTCTAGTATACACACTTGGAGAACCTAAGTTGTTGATCTTTTTATCCAGATCAAAAGCTTGTCAAAGATGAATCACTTTCTTTATTCAATCCTACCCTTCATGGACCAGTGGAGTACTTAGGATCAGCAATCCTATATGTTCTTAGTATTCAGTTTATAAAGACATAGTTATTTCTCAAGGACAAACAGTTTAGGGCTTTTGTAACTTCGACCTCAAAAGACTAGTATATTTCCTCCAGCATCACAAGAGAAGAGTGGACGGATATGATTACACCACCAGGAACCACTATAAATCTTTCCTTATTTTATTTACTACATTAACTTTTGGCATTTTTATTTACTGCAAGTATATCAACATCAATCTGCTGAACTAGCAACTGAATTCACACACAACTCACTGCTGAGTATCTAATACTTGGCATCATCTTTTAACAACAAGTAAAAAGACTTAATCAATATTCCATTGCATCAGACTCAGCAGACCATATAGTCAGCAGACTATAAGATCAGTTGATCTGTTAAACTCCAAAAAATTTTAAGTGTTAAGTTTATTCACTCCCTTTCTATACTTAACCAAAGCCTTTTCAAGAGACCAACAATAAATATACCATATAAAATATCAAAAATTTTATTCATATAAGTTAAGATATATTGCTGTTATAATAAAGCAAAAATTAAAGACTCAAACGGGGGCAAGTGAGACCACTTTGTCCTGAAGACAATTTGCTCCGGTATAGTGCCCACGGTTCTAGCAATTGTCACCTAGGATGCAACGGTTTCACTGTTTGATGTAGTGGCACTTCAAACTTGGAACATACGACAAACTCTTCCGGTGTCATGATATTCTCTTCAACAAAAATGCATACTACTACTCTATATGAGATGTATTTTGTACTACTCAAAATGACTCATCGTATTCTAGCGTAAAACATCTCTAGCAATGGATTTTACATAATATTAGAAAAATACCAACTAATGGCCATTATCTCAATAACACCCACTAGATATGATGAATCACCTGATAAATTAATGAATTTACGATTAAAACAAGAGGCAATGAACATGAAACGAAATTAGATTGATTATAATAAAATAGTTATGATTCGTAAAACACCTAGAAAACTCACCAGATTTATGTAGCTTCCTTTCGGACGGGTAAAGTATGTGACCCACTCACCACCCAACACCAAGACACATGCTCTCAACATGTCCTCTAATAGCTAAATGGTCCGCTCTGCCAGACCATGAGTTTGCGGATGGAAAAGTTGCATTGAAGTTTAGCTTGGTCCTTTCGAGTAAAAATTAACCACAAAATGATCGACCTTTGTCAATGTCAGCAATTCCACAACTATAGGGCAAAGCCCATAACATAATTGTAATTGTGTTATTTTATTGATTCAATGTGTTGTAGAGAGTATACATACATACATACATACATATATATATATATATATATATATATATATATATATATATATATATATATATATATATATATAGGCTTGAATATCTTAGGGAACAAGCCATTATAAGATAAATACATAATATAATAATAATGATAATAATCGAAACTATTCTAGTATATCCTCGACACGCCTCCGCAATCCCGTGGGAAGTGAGTGGACATGGAGATTTGCCTTGAGAGAAGCAAAACGTGGTTGACCTAAAGGTTTGTTGAAAATATCCGCAAGTTGGTTTTGAGAAGCGATGAAAGAGATGCCAAGCTTGTGAGCCGCGAACATGATGAAAGTCAAACTCAATGTATTTCATTCGAGCATGAAAAACCAGGTTATGAGAGATATAGGTAGCACCAATATTATCACACCAAAGCGTAGGCGGGGCAGGAAGAGAGATCGACATTTCATAGAGAGGGCTACATAGCCATTGAATTTCCACAGTAGTATTGGACAGGGTTTTGTATTCACTTCATGCTCCTCTTAGAAATAGTTAAGTGTTGCTTGGTAAGCCAGCTGATAACAATTGTCACCAAGGAAGATACAATAGGCCTCAACTGAACCACGGTTATCGGTGTAAGAGGCCCAGTCTAAGTCCGAGTAAGCCTGAAGTGAAATGGGACAGCGCAGAGAAAGAAATAACCTATCCGAGATAGTGTGCTTGAGATACTAAAGGATAGGATTAACCGCAACCCAATGAGGTTCGGTAGGAAAGTGCGTATATTTGCTGAGTTTATGAATAGCGAACGCGTTGTCAGGGCGAACGAACCTAAGATATTGTAAGTCGCCAACAATAGTGCAATACAACGAGGGATCAGAGCACATAGGGCTTGAGTCAAGAGTAAGCCAAGTAGAGGCAGACATATGGGTTTGGCAAAGCTTTGCCCTGTCCATGCATACACGCTGCAAGACCTGAAAAATATTTTTTCATTGAGTAATTAAGGAATAAGCCGTCGGAGGTAAGATGAACTTCAATACTGAAGTAAGAATAGTGGGGCCCGAGATCCTTAACAGGGAAGTGACTGGAAAGATAAGTAATAACATGCTCAACAAGCGAAGAAGAGGATCCAGTAATAATAATATCATGAACATATATAAGTATATAGACACGAGCACCTGCACGATAATAAATGTAAAGAAAGGTGTCAGCCTTGGAGCCAACAAAACCGAACTAAAAGAGAACATTCGTAAACCGAGAAAACTAAGAACGAGGAGCCTGACGAAGACCATAAAGGCTAAAACGTAAACGACATACATAATCAGGATAATCGGGGTGCAAAATGCCTTGAGGCTGCTGCATATACACTGCCTAAGAAGGATGACCATGAAGAACGGCATTTTGGATATCCAAATGCCGTAATGACCAACCCTGTGAAATAGCACGAGACAAAGAACACGAATAGTAACCAGTTTAACATCCGGGCTGAAAGTCTCATGAAAATCAACACCCTCTGCCTGATGAAATCCTTTGGCAACTTAGCGTGCATTATAACGTTCCGCTTGGTGGTTGGTCCGGTAGACTGATCAGAGTCAGCTCGACTATGTTTTCCTATGATTTTTATACCCCGTTTAGACTCGTTTTACGTAATTCTTAGAGCATTTGGCTTGGTTTTGACACGTATCGTACCATTTTGATGTCTACGAGATCCGGACTTATAATCCGGAATTCTTGAGTTTTTTCAGTGTATTTATTATACTCTTCGATCACCTTAGTGTCGTGTAGGGGTTACGTATGTTATTTATTGTGATTTTGTCCAGGAATTAGGTGTTCGGCATGTCCGGAAGACGAGATACGGGAGATGGGCTAGATAAGATCAAAGCCAACTTACTAAGTCGGCAAAAGCATATATAAATATATATTGCATGCTTAGCTTAGCAAAAAAGAAAAGAACAACTTATATATATATATATATATATATATATATATCATATATATATATATATATATACCTAACACCATCTCATTGGACCCATTTTTCTGCAGCATTTCATTTTTCTTCTTAGTTTAACTTAGCTTTTGTAAATAATTAGCTTATATTAGCTTTAAGTTTGTGTAATCCGAAGATCGGTGCTACTAGCTATTGCAATTTCAGTTTGGTTCTTCCGGTGTTCTTCATCTCATCTTCGTTTCGATTTCCGGTAATCTCGATTTCTTGCTTTCGATCTTGATTCATGTTAACTTTTATTGTTGATTTCTTTTATTTTGTTGATTGAATGAGTAACTAGTCGTTTTATAGCCGAGTTATGTGAAGATCTATGAAATCGAACCTTAGTTTGTACTAGTGGTGTTCTTGATGTTTGATTTATTGATTCTTGATGTGTTTGTAGTTCTAGAACTTGTGCTTGATCACATTTATTTAATTCGTGACTCGATAATCGTATTACATGTATCTTCTTTACATATGTATTTTTGTTGTGAAAATAATTTAATGTGTGAAAAGTTTGCAAATCTAATGAAGAGTAAATTCCAAATGAGTATGATGGGAGAAATGAACTACTTCTTGGGATTGCAAGTTAAACAGATGAAAGATGGAATCTTTATTCATCAAACCAAGTATACCAAGGAGTTGCTGAAGAAGTTTGGTATGGAAAACAGCACTAAGAGTTCAACTCCTATGAGTACAAACATCAGATTGGATGAAGATAAAGAAGACAAAGATGTTGATCAGACCTTATACAGAAGGATGATAGGCAGTCTGCTATACCTAACTGCCAGCAGACCTGATATATCCTTTGCTGTAGGTGTTTGTGCAAGATTTCAATCTAAACCTAAAGAAAGTCATTTAGGTGCAGTCAAAAGAGTTCTCAAATATCTTAAAGAGACCTTGGGAGTAGGGATATGGTATTCTAAGGAAGGAAGCTTCAAAGTTATATCCTACTCAGATTCGATTATCTTTGGTTGCAAGATTGATAGAAAAAGCACCTCAGAACACAATCGCTTAATGGGAAATAGACTGGTTTCTGGTTTAGCAAGAAACAATTCTATATCAACATCTATCTTTGAAGTTTCGAATACATTGTCTTTGGAAGTTGCTGTGCACAAGTACTATGGCTAAGACAACAATTAAGGGATTATGGAATTGAAGAAAAGGAAATTCCAATTATGTGTGATAACACAAGTGCAATTGCAATCACAGAAAATCCTGTTCTGCACTCTAGAACCAAGCACATTGATGTAAGACATCATTTTATAAGAGATCATGTTGAAAAGAAAGATGTGGTGGTTTTATACATCCCTACTGAAGATCAACTTGCTGATATTTTCACAAAGCCACTTGATAATGAAAGATTTGCTAAATTAAGGAATGAACTTGGAATCATAAAGGTTGACTGATATTCAGCAATGTACTGGAATTCACAAAGGGATTAGTCTTTGCTATGTTGGGTGAGCTCACTTAGCAGATTAGTCATTGGTATCAACAATTCCATGTACTTATGTTTGATCAATTGAGCAAATGAGGTTGCCAAGGGATTGGTCTTTGTCATGTTGGGTGAGCTCACTTGATGATCAGTCATTGGTATTAAACTTCATCCCTGTATTATCAATTGAACAAAACAAGAAGAAAACAGGATCAAGAGAGTCACTTTGACAAGAAGTCAGTGAAGAATTTTATCAACAGATCGCCGGGCCCACCTATTTGGATGGAACGTTACTCAGTCAAAGTTATTAAAGTCAAAAAGCATATTGGCGGGATATTTATTCTATCCTTTATAACCGCAGTTAACACGATCTAACGGTTATCAGACATTATGGAACACGTGTCAAGCCAGCATTTATTCAGTTTAATCGTGGTTACCTCAATGTGCGTGCAATGACAGTTTCAACTACCCACTGTCTATATATTCAGGCTATCACACAGCAGAATCGTCACTTGCAAATCTGCTTTATCACTGCGATTGTTTACACTGTGTGAACACAGATTTGAGATTCAATCTTCTTCATCTCATTCTTCTCATTAAAATGGCCGAAAAAGTTGATGTACAAATTGAATCAAGCCAAAGTGTAAGAGGTTTTGTTGAAGATGCAAACAGAACTGAGTTGGCCATTAACATTGGTCGAAGAATAAAGAGGTATGCCGGTCTGGAGAATGTGTTGAATATAAGACTGGAGACAATTTCTTATACAAATGTTGTCAGTTTCTGGAGAAACATTCAGATAAATGAAGGAACTGAAGCATTTAAGACTGCTGTAAATGGGCAAGAAATTGAAGTTTCCCCCAGTCTGCTGAGGGAAGTTTTTGGATTTGGTGAAGTGGTGGATGGCTCTGTAAATCCTGAAGCAATGGGATTGGACAAATTGGCGTTTGTAGATCGATTAAAGGCAGATCTGATGCAAATCAAATCCGTTCTGCATCAATCGCAAACATATTGGAAGTGAATATAGTCTATGGAGCAAACTGATTGCTAAAAACATACTTGGACTGATTGGAAGTATGGACACTCTATCAGGACCCAAGATAGAGTTGATGATTATCATCTGTAGGAGCATGAAGTTTGACTGGGCTGGTTACTTCATTCATTATATGAAGAAAGTGGCCAAGGAAGAGAAATTAGGGAAGAGGAAGTCCAAGGCACTGCCCTTAGGATTGATGGTCCAGACCCTGCTGAATCATCTTGGAATCCTCGATGTAGCACTGTGGATATTAATCGCCTAGATACAATAAGGAAATTGATTATATTATTCGGTCTAGATGATGATGAAGAGGTTCTTTGGAGAGAATTTGACGGCGATGATAATGATGATGATGATGGTGATGCTGGTGGTGAGCAGGTTCAGCAAACTAAGAAGATATCCATCAAACCTGCTGCACCAAAGAAAGCTGCTAAGAAAAGAAAGAGTGGAGACACAAGGAAGATAAATGAAGTGTTAAAGCCTTCAAAGAAAATAAGAAAGAAAACAGCACAGACTGCTGAGTCTGCTGAGGGTCAAGTGGAGGTTACTGACCCTGCTGTTGTTGAAACAAGAAAAACTGTTGTTGAAATTCTGAGAGAACAACAGAAAGAGGACAGTAGAAAGAGAAAGTCTACTGTGGTTGAGAAAGATGATGAACCCCTCTCCAAGAGAAGGAAGGAAATTGCCAAAAAGAAGAAATATGGCAAGGGGAAAGGGTTGAAAAACATGGAAGCTCAAAGAATCCAAGAGGAAGCACCAGTAGAAGAAGAAGAAGAGGTCGTTGAGGCCGAGCCCTTAACTATCATTCCGCTTTGTGGTGATTATCGACTCCTCACCAAGAGGGTGTCAAGTCTCTCGATGCCGGACATGTTGTTCTTGAGTAATCTGTTGAAGATATACTGTGATCTGCGACCCCGAGCCTCTTTGTAATAATATCTCAAGAACCACAAAGAAACCATCGAACTGAACTCTGCTGTGGTAGTTGAAAAGATAATTGAAGACTTGGTTGAAGACCCCCGCAAGTGTGGCAAGAACTCGGGGGGAAGAGCGTCTCACGCTAACCTGGCGATGAGCATGTAAGTCGTGGGGAACCAAGTGTGGTGCAGATGGAAGTAGTAGGTACAAATTTACAATCACAAAGAACTCATCGACTTTTGGACATCTCGTTGAAGAAACCTTGAATCAACTTGTTGGAACCTTTGAGGTCAACAAAGTGCTTGGAGTTGCTCCCGGGAGGTCTTTCATGCCATTTGAGAGGCATGTGAAAGCAAGGAAGAAAGCAGAGGAATATGTAGACCCCAAACTTCAACAAATTGTCGACTACTTCCGATGGAAGTTTGGTTTCTATAAAAGACAAAAGCCATTTCTTGAACCAATGACAGATCTTGAAGAATGGGCTTTTGACAAGTTGGGAGTGGAAAACTTGTTGGATCTCGATTGATACAACCCGCTGCAATCGAGACTGATAAATTTGTTTGATGATCAACAGAAGGAGGAGGGTATCAAGTTTAGAGATCCAAGAGATGGAGATGATGATTCTTCCTCATCATCGATTCCAGAGGAGATTTTCCTCGGACCAGGAGAATCCAGTGGGGTTGCAATCGATAAATGAACCACCTGCATAAATGACCAATCGATCTTTGGTAAGTCTGGCCGAGGCCAAAGAGATGGAGAGATGGATGAGGATCTACATGATCTCACCATGGATGATCTGGAAGCATTGATCAATGAGGGAATTACATTGAGTGCTGGTAGGTGGTTGATGAATCTGCTACATTTCTTGTTGTAGAGCCTACTGCACAACATGAAGCTGAACAGAGTGAGGATTTTGATGGAGAGAAGATTATTGATCACAATGAACCAAGTGCCAGCCCAGAAGAATCCATTGAATATCAGGGTGGATTTGACTTTGAGGGCATTCTTACTAAAACTGCCATCATCCCGCACAAGATTGGTAATCGTTGAAGGTTTCAAGTGGATAATGAGGCTACATTCAATCCACAGGAAGTTGAAGAGGAGGTACAGTTCTT
This sequence comes from Gentiana macrophylla, assembly GCA_026214975.1. Taxonomy (NCBI): domain Eukaryota; kingdom Viridiplantae; phylum Streptophyta; class Magnoliopsida; order Gentianales; family Gentianaceae; genus Gentiana; species Gentiana macrophylla. The sequence continues at coordinate 79,608,337 of CM047807.1, read as the reverse complement.
TGAGGTACAAACAAAGACTGGACAAAGGTTGGAACAGAGGTACAAGCCTTTGAGTCTCAAAATCGCACTGGACAAAGGTTGGAACCTAATTTGGGTTTGGAGGAAACCCTCGTTGTTGATGAGGCTCTCTTGTGTAGTGGAGCCTCTACTCTGAGCCAAGGCCACTGTAGGAAGGATAGTCGGCAGGTCGATATTGTTAATCCGAAGAACAAATTTCTTTGGACTATGACTACAGTGATGAAGAATTTCAAATTTTTTGGAGAAGAAGAAGTTGCTGAAGAACCTGCACAAGATCCTATCATTGAAGATATTCTTGGTGCTATGGTTGAGGACGGACCTCCCCCTGCTGGGAGAGATATGAGTAAGGCAATGGTCATCAGCAGACAACATGCTAATATAGAGTTGAGGAGCCTGCTGATGGATCTACTGATAGTAGAATGAGGAGTGAGGTGCCAGTTGAAGTGTTCAATGAGTTGAGGACTGTAAGGCATAATATGCAACAGTTAAGGACACATCTGGACAGACAGGAACATAGATTTGAAGAACTGATGAAGATGGTGAATGAAAATAGACAATCTGTTGATACAGTTGCTTCAAATTTTACGTCCACTCAAAATGCTGTCACTGATATGATGCTAGATGTGAGAGGCATCAAGGTTGGAAACACTGCAAAAGATAAATTTCTGAAAGAACAACTTATTTCTATTCATCAGAAACTTGACAACCTTGCTGCAACATCTGAACCTACTGAACCTGTTGTTGCACAACAACCTGCTGTGCCTAACCCCAAACTCACTGAAAGGATCAACAGACTGGAGGAGACATTGCAATCCAGGATTACTGCTCTTGATACTAGAACTGGAACTATGGAAGGTCAATTGCATAGAGTGATAGTATCACAAGAGGCTATTCATGGCCTTATATCCCGTTTTGTTGATGATGTCACTAAGGGGGAAGAGGGCCAATCAGCTGCAGCAAAGGAGGCTGCAAGACTCTTTGCATAGAAGAGATGGACAGATGATACAAATGCTTTCAGGCAACCTGCACCTGGCAGAGTGCAACTCACTGATGATCTTCTGAAGCAGTACAAGAAAGAGTATTACAACAGGAGGAAACCTTATCATGACAAAGGATTTCATGAAGGTCTAGACTCTTTCTTGAGATTGAAATTTTGGGAAGCAAGGGTTAAAGCCTTAAGGGCAAGCAACAGAGGTGGAAGAGGTGGAAAAGGTGGCAGAGGTGATAGGAGCTTGCCTATCACAAAAGCAAAGGATTCACTTGATGAGTTTAAAGAGTTATACATGAAGTTTGGATTCAGGGTGAATCAGATTAATCTTATCCTACCTGAAGCTTGGAACTGGTGAAAGCAAGTCAATCCCTACATTGATTTTACACTGATTGAAAATGAATGGATGAGGGATATGATAGAACATATCAGAGCCTATCAAGAACAAGCTGAGAAGGCTAGAAGAGAAAGAGAGAAGAGACAATAGATCCGCATACTTATTATTCTTTATCTTTGCTGCATCTAATTTGTAATAACTGAACAATGTTTATAATGAGAATTGACTGAATTTGTTCTGTTTTTGTGTTTTATCTTTTTGCTTTGCTGATTAGGTGAGGGTAGTGGCATCATCACCAAAAAGGGGGAAATTGTTGGACTTATTCCTTAGTTTTGATGATGAGTGCCATACTAGCTGTTATAGTGCAAAGGCAAAAGATGTCTAGATTAAATGTATAGGTTTATTAGAGTTTGATTCATAAATAGGTTTGATCAAACAAGCATTTGTAAAAGGCTTGACTTGTTTCAAAGAGACTTGTCTAGGTCGAGAGGGTAGATAGGTCAGTAGACTAGTCGGGGAACTCCGCCAAGACTCAAGATCAAGGCCGAGGGTTCAAACTCAGTAAATGAAGGCTAAGGAATCAAACTTAGTAATTTATGTCAAGGATATGGAATAAGAATTTAGGCAAGTCTGTGATGACCTAAACTGATTACATATACCTTGTGTAGAAGGTCTAAGTTCCATAAGTTGGATGATGTTTGGAACTTAGTTATAATTAAAATGATGTAATCTAACTACACAAATAAAAGTTAGATAGAAGTAATCAGCTGCATTGTATTTTATATATATATGATGATCATGAGATGATGTATCTCGTGAGACTGAATGAACTGATGATGTATTACCTCGATTAATTCAAGATTATCTTGGAAGATTACATGGATAAGGACACCAACTACTCGACTTATCAAGAAAATCAAAGGTGAGATTAAAAAGACGTTGGGATGACTTTTTATTTTTATCCATTGGATACAAGTCAGGGTGGATAGATCGCAGATTGTCAGAAAGGAATTACGACAAATTGTCACCCTATGAATAGAGACAGAATGCAGATCAGATGGGACAAATACAAGGAACGGTCACATTTGAAATTCAAATACAAGTCACATGCATTCTTGCCTATAAATAGAAGACTTTCAACTCAAGAAAAGATGATGAATTTTGGATAAACTTTAAGTGCTAATTTTGAGCTGAAAAACACCCTGCTGAACTTACTGAGCATAAACCTGCTGATCCAGTAAATTTCTTCAAGTGTATTATGTATTCAAGCTACATCAAGATTAAACACTTGAAGACTGCAAGCTGCTGATTACATCATCCTAATCAAGCTGCTGCAACTGAATCATTTATTTGATTCAATCTTTATTTGATAAAGAATCTGCTGAAGACAGTGAAGCATCTGTTGGGTGTGAAAGACTGTTGTTTGTGGTGGAGCTGGTGAAGAGGCAATCCTACCCTTCAAGGACCAGTGGAAAACTCAGGAGCAGCAATCCTACCTGCTCCGGCCAGTTTGTGAAGCCATAGTTATTGGTGAAGGACAAGCAACTTAGGAATCTTTGTAAAAGCTACATCAAAGATCTCTAGTGAATTCCCTCCAACATCACAGGAGAAGAGTGGACTGACAGGATTACATCACCTGGAACCACTATAAAATCTGGCCATTTACTTTCAGCATTTTACTTTCTGCACTTAGTTTATTTCACTCATCAACCTACTGAATCTAGCAACTGAAATCACACACTTGCACTACTAAGTATCTAATACTTAGTATCATATTTAACAACAAGTAATAAGGCTTAATTTTGATATAATTCATTTGCACAAATTCAAAGCAAATCGAACTATCGATGAGACTCATCGCTTATCGAGTTATCGAAGTCTCAAAGCACTCTCATCAAGTATCGTGAGATCATCAAGTTGTAGAATTTGTTAACTCCAAAAGTTTTAAGTGTTAAGTTTATTCACCCCCCCTCTAAACTTAACCAAAGCCTTTTCAAGGTACCAACAATTGGTATCGGAGCAGTACTTCTGTTCTGAAGGAATCCTACTTGTTGTGCTTGTGAAAATTCTTTAAAACTTTCTTTCAAGTTATTGATTTTCAAGATTTGCATCATGGATACACACAAGATGCTAGAACTATGTTGATGTGTTCTCTTGTTAGATTTGATGAGTATAAACGTCGAATGCGGGCATATCTTGTCGCTACTCATGATGAGATGATGGATGTATTAAGCGATGGACCACCTGGAGATTACAAAGGCAAGAATAGCTGGTGGGTGTGAATCGAGTACATTCCTAAGCCAAAAAGAGAATGGAATGCAGAAGACAGGAAAAGGGCAAACCTCAACAACATTGCTATTGATATCATCTACAAAACCTTGGATAGCAATATGTACATGAAGGTTAAAGATTGCAAGACTGCAAAGGAACTTTGGGACAAGATTCACTTGATCTGTGAAGGCACTGATGCAATAAAGAAGAATAAAATCAGTGTGGCCAGAAAGAGGTTCCAAAAGTTCAAGATGCTGCCAAATGAAACCATTGAGCAAATGGAATCAAGATTCAATGCAATCCTGGATGAACTCACCCTGCTGAGTGTAAGTTATTCAAAAGAGGAAGTAAACACCAAAATCTTGGAAGCTCTACCTGCAAAAGATGTTTGGAAAATGAAGGTGACTGCAATTGAAGAAATGAGGAAATTGCATGAAGAAGACACCTTCAAGTTGTTCTCAGATCTTAAGGCATATGAATTTAGCAAGAAGCTGGTGCCTGAAACTGAAAAGGAAGAGCCAAAGACCACTGCATTGGCTGCTTCACATCATGAAGAAACATCAGGAGGACAGGATGATATGCTGGATGAGATGCAAGAACAAATTGCCCTACTGAGCAAGAAAATCAGGATGATGAAGACTGGAAAGGCCCCTGCAAGAAATTTTACAAAGAGGCCTACTGAAAGAAGGAAAGAAGAACCAAGGAAAGATAATGATTATCTCGTGCTTTCATTGCAAGAAACAGGACACTTCAAACTCCGGTATCCGAACTAAAACAAGGCAAGGAACACGATTATCTTTGCTTCAACCGCAAGAAGCCTGGACATTTTAGACTGATTGTCCGGACTCATCAAGACCAAGAGTCAACAAAGAAGACATGGCAAGAAGGCTATGGTTGTTGAAGATGAATCAGGATATGATGTGGAATCAAAAGGAAATGAATCGATGATACAAAGATCAAGTTGTCGATATGGAGGATTATGCTTTGATGGCCAATATGGATGAAATCGAGGAGGTATACAACATCGTATCTATCAATACTCTCCTTTGAAAGTGATTGTGAATCAACTTGTGGTTCAAATCCTAGAAATTTCGACAACAATGAGACTTTGGATGCCATCCTTAATCAACCGAGGATAATACAATCTGGTTATGAGGTTGTGAAGGTGAAAAGAAGCTCTTGAATTAGAAGTTGGAAGATTGAAAGTGAATTAAGGGTTCTCAAAGGTAAAGAAAAAGATGTTGGATGAGAATCAAGATAAGTCTCACGAACATCCAGCAGACCTCTCGAATCTTTGAACCATCTTGTTCCACTAATGCATACAAATCGGGAAAGCCTTATGGAGATAGAACAGGGCTTGATTTGGAACTCAAGAATCCAACAAGAGTGGATCCAAGAAGGTCATCGAACCTAGTTCCGCACTGGTCCTAAGTTTGTACCGCACTAGATCCAACTCCCAAAGAAGGTTGCCGAGGCAAGAAACCCACCGAGAATGCTTCAAGAAGCAAAATCGTGATCAAAGAAGTCAACAGCTCCTAATAAAAAGAGTAAATCTAAAAATAGGACTGATGTGCCTTCTAAGCCTGCTGATAGCAGACCTACTACCAAGTCTGCTGGACCACAGAAGGGTAAGAAACAGAAATATTCCAAGGATAAGAATCCTAAACCCAAAAATTTTAATCATTCAAGGGATACTTATCTCAGGGGGAAAGGTAGACTGTTCCCTACTTATGATGATTGGAATATTTCTGCATCTAATGCTAGAAACAGTAGGGATAACCATGTCGCTAGTGGTAAAACCTAGGCAATGGAATCAAGCAGAGGACTTATACAAGGCCTCAAAGCAGACTCCATACTACGTACATGCTCCTAACAGACATAAACAAACTAATGGTTATACTGATGCTTCTAACATCAAGAATCACTTCAAACAAAGATTACAAACCAAAAGGCGGAAAACATATGTGATTCCTACACAACCTCATTATTTAGAACTTATGGATGTGTGGAATACATGTATGAACCAAAGTATGACACATTCGTAAGAAGACCTTATGGAGACATGCCAATGGTCTTGCTTACCATCGACCATTATGGACCCAAACAGTTTGGGTACCTAAAATGCATTAACTTTGTTTTGTAGGGTGTCCGGTACTTTGTGGTGGATGTTCCAGACATATGACAAAGAATAAGCACTGTCTATCAAACTTTGTGGCAAAAGATGGTCCAAGGGTGAATTTTGGCAACAAGAATACACCTGGATATACAAGAGGATATGGCACACTTGTGAGAAATGGACTTACAATCAAGGATGTTGCATATGTTGAGGGACTGGAATACAACTTACCGAGCACTGGACAATTCTGTGACAAGGGTTACAATGTCACTTTTGACAAAGACAACTGCATTGTCATTAGTGAAAGAGGTGATCAAGTTGTGCTTGCTGGCATAAGAAGAATGAATATGTATATTGTGGATTGGTCTACTGCAGTTCCAGAAACCTGCCTGATTGTACATACCAAATCAGAACTCAATTGGCTATGGCACAAGAAGTTGAATCACTTGAACTTTGATGACATCAATCAATTGGTGAAGAAGAAACTGGTGGTTGGTTTACCTGAGATCACATTCAAGAAGGATGCCATATGTGATGCTTGTCAACAAGGTAAACAGATAAAGTCAAGCTTCAAATCAAAGACCAAACAATCAACTAATAGAGTGTTGGAGCTAATGCATATGGATCTTTTTGGACCAATAACTCCAACAAGTGTAACAGGAAAGAAGTACACTTTAGTGGTTGTGGATGATTATTCAAGGTACACTTGGGTGATATTTATGAACAAGAAAAGTGAAACACTTCAAAGCATGCCTAATCTTTTGAAGAGATTACAAAATGAGAAAAGCTTAACAGTAATAAAGATAAGATCAGATCAGGGTACCGAGTTTCTCAACAAAGTTATAAGAGAATATTGTGAACAGAATGGTGTACTACATCAACTTGTCATTTCTTTGGTACACCTCAAAGAAAATGGGGTTCGAGAGAAGAAACAGAACTTTAAAGGAAGCAGGGAAGAATAATGATTTGTGAAGCATTGTTACTGAAAGATATTGGGTCAAGCAAATAAATACTGACATGCTATACATAAAATGTAACTTCAATAAACAAGAAGTCAAGAAGACACGTTATGAGGTTTGGAATGGAAGGAAACCTAACATATCCTATTTCCATCCATTTGGAAGCAAATGTTTTATTCTAAATCATAAGATACATTTGAATACATTCCAACCAAAATCAGATGAAGGAATTTTCTTGGGATATTCTTCAGTCAGCAGAGCATTCAGGGTGCTGAATAAAAGATCACTGAAACATGAAGAAACAATTCATGTTGTGTTTGATGAACCTAAGTTTACTGGTATGGAAGATGAAGATTGTGAACTCGCTTGAAAATCAACAAGTCACCGATCCAGATTGTGTTGAAGTTCGAAAGATTCAATGACTTAAAAGTTTCGACATCGCCTCGCCTGAACACCCCTACTGGTAATGTTATCGATGCAACAATCGAAGCAGTTCAAGGATCTCACTTGAACCCCTGTAGAAGAAGCTACAGCAGAGACCCTATCAAGATGATGTTCCTGATAATCAAAATAACCAAAATCCACAATGGTTAAGGAATCACCCTGTTGAACAAGTTATTGGCAATGTACAGCAAGGTGTAAGGACTAGAAGACAACTAGAAGCCATGTTTACTTGTTTTCTATCTCAAATGGAACCAAAAGTTGTTGAAGAAGCTATTTCAGATCCAGATTGGATAATTGTTATGCAAGAGGAATTAAATGAATTTGAAAGAAATCAAGTTTGGACACTAGTTGATAGGCCAAATCATGCAAATATCATTGGTACTAAGTGGGTATACAGAAATAAACTTGATGAATCTGGTACCATTGTAAGAAATAAGGCCAGACTAGTTGCAAAAGGCTATTCTCAAGGTATGAATAGATTTTGATGAAACTTATGCACCTGTTGCAAGATTGGAAGCTATCAGATTATTCTTGGCACATGCCGCATATAAGAACTTCAAAGTATATCAAATGGATGTCAAGAGTGCATTTTTGAATGGTATTCTAGAGGAGGAAGTTTATGTTCAGCAACCTCCTGGATTTGAAGTTAAAGATCATGAAGATAAAGTGTATAGACTCAACAAAGCACTTTATGGATTGAAACAAGCACCAAGGCTTGGTATGAGACTCTATCTCAATTCTTGGTGGACAATGGTTTTACAAAAGGAACCATTGACAAGACACTTTTCAGGATCAGTGAAGGGAACAGCACCCTGCTGGTACAAATTTATGTGGATGACATAATTTTTGGTTCTGAAAATAATTTAATGTGTAAAAAGTTTGCAAATCTAATGAAGAGTAAATTCCAAATGAGTATGATGGGAGAAATGAACTACTTCTTGGGATTGCAAGTTAAACAGATGAAAGATGGAATCTTTATTCATCAAACCAAGTATACCAAGAGTTCTGTCAAGAAGTTTGGTATGGAAAATAAAGACTAAGAGTTCAACTCCTATGAGTACAAACATCAGATTTGGATGAAGATAAAGAAGGCAAAGATGTTGATCGACCTTATACTGATGAAGGATGATAGGCAATCTCATTGTACCTAATCGCCAAAGCAGACTGATATATCCTTTGTCTTTGTAGGTGTTTGTGCAAGATTTCAATCTAAACCTAAAGAAAGTCATTTAGGTGCAATCAAAAGAGTTCTCAAATATCTTAAAGAGACCTTGGGAGTAGGGATATGGTATTCTAAGGAAGGAAGCTTCAAAGTTATAACCTACTCAGATTCTCGATTATCTTTGGTTGCAAGATTGATAGAAAAAGCACCTCAGAACTCGCCGCTTAATGGGAAATAGACTGGTTTCTGGTTTAGGAGAAAAGCAATTCTATATCAACATCCATCTACCAAGTTGAATACATTGTCTTTGGAAGTTGCTGTGCACAAGTACTATGGCTAAGACAACAATTAAGGGATTATGGAATTGAAGAAAAGGAAATTCCAATTATGTGTGATAACACAAGTGCAATTGCAATCACAGAAAAACATCTGCTCGCACTCTAGAACCAAGCACATTGATGTAAGACATCATTTTATAAGAGATCATGTTGAAAAGAAAGATATGGTGGTTTTATACATCCCTACTGAAGATCAACTTGCTGATATTTTCACTACGCCACTTGATAATGAAAGATTTGCTAAATTAAGGACTGAACTTGGAATCATAAAGGTTGACTGATATTCAACAATGTACTGGAATTCACCAAGGGGATTAGTCTTTGCTATGTTGGATGAGCTCACTTAGCAGATTAGTCATTGGTATCAACAATTCCATGTACTTATGTTTGATCAATTGAGCGAATGAGGTTGCCAAGGGATTGGTCTTTGTCATGTTGGGTGAGCTCACTTGATGATCGGTCATTGGTATTAAACTTCATCTGTATTATCAATTGAACAAAACAAGAAAAAACAGGATCAAGAGAGTCACTTTGACAAGAAAGTTGAAGAATTTTATCGCCAGATCGCCGAGCCCACCTATTTGGATGGAGCGTTACTCACCAAAGTTATTAAAGTCAAAAAGCATATTGGCGGGATATTTATTCTATCCTTTATAACCGCAGTTAACACGATCTAACGGTTATCAGACGTTATGGAACACGTGTCAAGCCAGCATTTATTCAGTTTAATCGTGGTTACCTCAATGTACGTGCAATGATAGTTTCAACTACCCACTGTCTATATATTCAGGCTATCACACAGCAGAATCGTCACTTGCAAATCGCTTATCATCATCGCGATTGTTTACACTGTGTGAACACAGATTTGAGATTCAATCTTCTTCATCTCATTCTTCTCATTAAAATGGCCGAAGAAGTTGATGTACAAATTGAATCAAGCCAAAGTGTAAGAGGTTTTGTTGAAGATGCAAACAGAATCGAGTTGGCCATTAACATTGGTCGAAGAATAAGGAGGTATGCGGTCTCGAGAATGTGTTGAATATAAGATCGGAGACAATTTCTTATACAAATGTTGTCGGTTCTGGAGAAACATTCGAGATAAATGAAGGAATCAAGCATTTAAGATCGCTTGTAAATGGGCAAGAAATTGAAGTTTCCCAGATCACGAGAGGAAGTTTTTGGATTTGGTGAAGTGGTGGATGGCTCTGTCAAATCTCAAGCAATGGGATTGGACAAATTGGCGTTTGTAGATCGATTAAGACAGATGCTGTAAATCAAATCCGTTCTGCATCAATCGCAAACATATTGGAAGTGAATATAGTCTATTGAGCAAACCGATTGCTAAAAACATACTTGGGTGATTGGAAGTATGGACACTCTATCGGGACCCAAGATAGAGTTGATGATTATCATCAGTAGGAGCATGAAGTTTGATGGGCTGGTTACTTCATTCATTATATGAAGAAAGTGGCCAAGGAAGAGAAATTAGGAAGAGGAAGTCCAAGGCACCGCGCTTAGGATTGATGGTCCAGACTCTTTGAATCATCTTGGAATCCTCGATGTAGCACTGTGGATATTAATCGCCTAGATACAAGAAGGAAATTGATTATATTATTCTGGTCTAGATGATGATGAAGAGGTTGCTGGAGAGGCTGCTGACTAAGAAGATATACAAGAAGGAAATTGATTATATTATTCCTGGAGAGGCTGCTGAATCATTTTTATGATAATGATGATGATGATGGTGATGCTGGTGGTGAGCAGGTTCAGCAAACTAAGAAGATATCCATCAAAGCTGCTGCACCAAAGAAAGCTGCTAAGAAAAGAAAGAGTGGAGACACAAGGAAGATAATCAAGTGTTAAAGCCTTCAAAGAAAACAAGAAAGCAAACAAAGACTGATCGCCGAGTCTGCTTTGAGGTCAAGTGGAGTTTTATCGACCTCGCTGTTGTTGAAACAAGAAAAGCTGTTGTTGAAATTTCGAGGAACAACAGAAAAGAGGATGAGAAAGAGAAAGTCTACGGTGGTTGAGAAAGATGATGAACCCCTCTCCAAGAGAAGGAAGGAAATTGCCAAAAAGAAGAAATATGGCAAGGGGAAAGAGTTGAAAAACTTGGAAGCTCAAAGAATACAAGAGGAAGCACCAGTAGAAGAAGAAGAAGAGGCTGTTGAGGCTGAGCCCTTAACTATCATTCCGCCTGTGGTGATTACTGACTCCTCACCTGAAGAGGGTGTCAAGTCTACTGATGCTGGACAGGTTGTTACTGAGCAATCTGTTGAAGATATACATGATCTGCACGACCACGAGCCTCTTTGTAATATCCATTGAAGAACTACAAAGAAACGAACCGAACTGAACTGCTGTGGTAGTTGAAAAGATAATTGAAGACTTGGTTGAAGACCCTGCAAGTGTGGCAAGAACTCAGGGGGAAGAGCAGTCTGCTGCTAACCCTGCTGATGAGCATGTAAGTCAGGGGGAACCAAGTGTGGTACAGATGGAAGTAGTAGGTACAAATTTACAATCACAGCAACCTACTGACTTTCAGACATCTGTTGAAGAAACCTTGAATCAACTTGTTGGAACCTTTGGAGGTCAACAAAGTCTTTGGAGTTGCTCCCAGAGGTCTTTCATGCCTTTTGAGAGGCATGTGAAAGCAAGGAAGAAAACAGAGGAATATGTAGACCCCAAACTTCAGAAATTGTCGACTACTTCGGTGGAAGTTTGGTTTCTATAAAAGACAAAAGCCAGCTGCTGAACCAATGACAGATCTTGAAGAATGGGCTTTTGACAAGTTGGGAGTGGAAAACTTGCTGGATTTGATTGATACAACCCTGCTGTAATCGAGACCGATGGATTTGTTTGATGATCAACAGAAGGAGGAGGGTATCAAGTTTAGAGATCCAAGAGATGGAGATGATGATTCTTCCTCATCATCAGATTCCAGAGGAGATTTTCCCTCTGGACCAGGAGAATCCAGTGGGGTTGCACTGATAAATGAACCACCTGTACAACAACCCACTGATGCTGGTAAGTCTGCTGAGGGCCAGCAGACTGGAGAGATGGATGAGGATCTACAGGATCTCACCATGGATGATCTGGAAGCATTGATCAATGAGGGAATTACATTGAGTGCTGGTAGGCTGGTTGATGAATCTGCTACATTTCTTGTTGTAGAGCCTACTGCACAACATGAAGCTGAACAGAGTGAGGATTTTGATGGAGAGAAGATTATTGATCACAATGAACCAAGTGCCAGCTCAGAAGAATCCATTGAATATCAGGGTGGATTTGACTTTGAGGGCATTCTTACTAAAACCGCCATCATCCCGCACAAGATTTGTAATCTTTGAAGGTTTCAAGTGGATAATGAGGCTACATTCAATCCACAGGAAGTTGAAGAGGAGGTACAGTTCTTTGAGGTACAAACAAAGACACTGACAAAGGTTGGAACATGAGGTACAGGCTTCTGAGTCTCAAACAGCACCTGGACAAAGGTTGGAACCTTATTTGGGTTTGGAGGAAACCCCTGTTGTTGATGAGGCTGCTGTAGTGGAGCCTACTGGAGCCAAGGTCACTGTAGGGAAGGATAGTCAGCAGGCTGATATTGTTAATCCGTAAGAACATTTCTTTGGACTATGACTACAGTTGATGAAGAATTTCAAATTTTTGGAGAAGAAGAAGTTGCTGAAGAACCTGCACAAGATCCTATCATTGAAGATATTCTTGGTGCTATGGTTGAGGACGGACCTCCCCCTGCTGGGAGAGATATGAGTAAGGCAATGGTCATCAGCAGACAACAGGCACAATATAGAGTTGAGGAGCTCATTGATGGATCTACCGATAGTAGAATGAGGAGTGAGGTGCCAGTTGAAGTGTTCAATGAGTTGAGGACTGTAAGGCATGATATGCAACAGTTAAGGACACAACTGGACAGACATGAACAGAGATTTGAAGAACTGATGAAGATGGTGAATGAAAACAGACAATCTGTTGATACAGTTGCTTCAAATTTTACGTCCACTCAAAATACTGTCACTGATATGATGCTAGATGTGAGAGGCATCAAGGTTGGAAACACTGCAAAAGATAAATTTCTGAAAGAACAACTTATTTCTATTCATCAGAAACTTGACAACCTTGCTGCAACATCTGAACCTACTGAACCTGTTGTTGCACAACAACCTGTTGTGCCTGACCCCAAACTCACTGAAAGGATCAAAAGACTGGAGGAGACATTGCAATCCAGGATTACTGCTCTTGATACTAGAACTGGAACTATGGAAGGTCAATTGCATAGAGTGATAGTATCACAAGAGGCTATTCATGGCCTTATATCCCGCTTTTGTTGATGATGTCACTAAGGGGAAGAGGGCTAATCAAATTGCAAAGAAAGGAGGGCTGCAAGACTCTTTGCACGTAAGAGATGGATAGATGATACAAAAATTTTGTGCAACTCTGCACCGCAGAGTGCAACTCATCGATGATCTTCTCAAGCAAAGACAAGAAAGAGTATTACAACAGAGGAAACCTTATCATGACAAAGGATTTCATGAAGGTCTAGACTCTTTCTTGGGATTGAAATTTTGGGAAGCAAGGGTTAAAGCCTTTAGGGCAAAATGCAGAGGTGGAAGAGGTGGAAAAGGTGGCAGAGGTGATAGGAGCTTGCCTATCACAAAAGAAAAGGATTCACTTGATGAGTTTAAAGAGTTATACATGAAGTTTGGATTCAGGTGAATCGATTAATCTTATCTCGCTCAAGCTTGAACTGGTGGAAGCAAGTCAATCCCTACATTGATTTTTACATGATTGAAAATGAATGGATGAGGATATGATAGAGCATGATCGAGCCTATCAAGAACAAGTCGAGAAGGCTAGAAGAGAAAGAGAGAAGAGACAATAGATCAAACATACTTATTATTCTTTATCTTTCTCGTGATCTAGTTTGTAATAACTGAACAATGTTTATAATGAGAATTGACTGAATTTGTTCTGTTTTTGTGTTTTATCTTTTTGCTTTGCTGATTAGGTGAGGTAGTGGCATCATCACAAAAAGGGGAAATTGTTGGACTTATTCCTTAGTTTTGATGATGAGTGCCATACTAGTCGTTATAGTGCAAAGGCAAAAAGATATCTAGATTAAATGTATAGGTTTATTAGAGTTTGATTCATAAATAGGTTTGATCAAACAAGCCATCAGAAAGGGTCTTTGACTTGTTTCAGCAGACTTGTCTAGGTCAGTAGGGTAGATAGGTCAGTAGACTAGTCAGGAACCTGCTGAAGACTGAAGACTGAAGGCTGAGGGTTCAAACTCAGTAAATGAAGGCTAAGGGATCAAACTTAGTAATTTAAGTCAAGGATATGGAATCAGAATTTAGGCAAGTCTGTGATGACCTAAACTGATTACATATACCTTGTGTAGAAGGTCTAAGTTCCATAAGTTGGATGATGTTTGGAACTTAGTTATAATTAAAATGATGTAATCTAACTACACAAATAAAAGTTAGATAGAAGTAATCAGCTGCATTGTATTTTATATACAGTTATATGATGATCAGCAGACTGATAGGTATCTCAGCAGACTCATGAACTCTTGATGTATTACCTCGATTAATTCAAGATTATCTTGGAAGACTACATGGATAAGGACAGCCAACTACCTCTGACTTATCAAGGAAATCAAAGGTTGAGATTAAAAAGACGTTGGGATGACTTTTATTTTTATCCATTGGATACAAGTCAAAGGGGTGGACAGACTGCACTGTCAAAAAGGAATTCTGACAGTGTCAGTCCTATGAATAGAGACAGAATGCAGATCAGATGGGACAAATACAAGGAACGGTCACATTTGAAATTCAAATACAAGTCACATGCATTCTTGCCTATAAATAGAAGACTTTCAACTCAAGAAAAGATGATGAATTTTGGATGAACTTTAAGTGCTAATTCGAATGAAAAACACCCTTTGAACTTATCGAGCATAAAACTCTTTGATCCAAGAAATTTCTTCAAGTGTATTCTGTATTCAAGCTACATCAAGATTAAACACTTGAAGACTGCAAGCTGCTGATTACATCATCCTAATCAAGCTGCTGCAACTGAATCATTTATTTGATTCAATCTTTATTTGATAAAGAATCTGCTGAAGACAGTGAAGCATCCGTTGGGTGTGAAAGATCTGTTGTTTGTGGTGGAGGGTGGTGAAGAGGCAATCCTACCCTTCAGGACCAGTGGAAAACTCAGAGCAAAGCAATCCTACTGCTCCCGATTTTGAGTTTGTGAAGCCATAGTTATTGGTGAAGGACAAGCAACTTAGGAATCTTTGTAAAAGCTATATCAAAGATCTCTAGTGAATTCCCTCCAACATCACAGGAGAAGAGTGGGGTGACGAGATTACATCACCTGGAACCACTATAAAATCTCGGCCATTTACTTTCAGCATTTTACTTTCTGCACTTAGTTTATTTCACTCATCAACCTACTGAATCTAGCAACTGAAATCACACACTTGCACTACTAAGTATCTAATACTTAGTATCATATTTAACAACAAGTAATAAGGCTTAATTTTGATATAATTTCGCTGCACAAATTCAAGAAATCGAACTATCGATGAGACTCACATGCTTATCAACAAAGTTATGAAGTCTCAGACATCAAGTATCAGCAGACTTCTGAAGTTGTAGAATTTGTTAACTCCAAAAGTTTTAAGTGTTAAGTTTATTCACCCCCCCCTCTAAACTTAACCAAAGCCTTTTCAATGGACCAACAAGGTCATTTTCATTTTTCTTGTTATTTGTTTTTCATTTCTTTGTTGCTTTGAGTCACACCAGTTACTCCGGTAGTGGTAGTGACTAGATACCGTGATTGTGTTCGCGTTTTTTTCCTGGTTTGTAGATGATGAATCCATACTTCAATTACGGCTCATATCCTTACACATTCGGAGGTAACAACTACGATGCCATGGTTTACGGAACACAACCTTATTACAAGTTCAACCCATACACCGCATCATATGGAAACGAGTGGAGGAATGCCCCAAGTTACTCTTATCAACAACTCGATACTCCTCCACCTCCGGATTTAGATTTCTTACCGGAGCAAAAGATGACTCTTGAACAAACCTTTGAACAATTGAGTAAGGTGGTTCAAGACATCATCAAAGAATTTTGAAATGGCATGACTACGATGCAAGCGGCTATTCGAAACTTGGAGCATAAAGTAGAACTGCTGGTCGAGAGGATGGAGGTTGAGAGGAGAGAATGTGAAACTTTGGTAAAATCACCCCGGAGGAATGCTACGAGGATGGTATGAATCATGTTTCCAGTGAATCATCTATTTCGTTTTTGTTTAGCACTACTATTATACGTACGGGGGTTGCACCCAATTGAGTTTCTTGTGGATGTAGAACCATATTGTTATCACTTGGTTCTAGAGTCGCTATTTATTGGGATATGTTTTAGTTCGGGGAAAGTGAATTCATTGTTTTGTGAAATGGATTCATCGAACCAATCGTGGTGGTGGGGATTGCGCCCCGTATTTGTAACTTTTCACTTTCAGGGGGTTTCTAATTCCTATGATTTTTGCAGGGAGAAGAAATGGTTTGGGGTATAGAGTTGAGCTGAGGATTCTAAACTCAGAATGTGTTTATTTGTTGTGTTGTTTTTCTATTTTCCTTCATGTTTCTTTAGTTTTTATTTTGATATTTCGGGTAAGTTTTGTTGTTATATAACCCGAAGAAGTGTGTTTTTTTTTTGGGGGCTAGTTTGGTGTTTTTGGTTTTGATAAGTTGTGGTGATCTATTTAGTTTCGATTCTTCATCTTCATACCTGTGTATCTTGTATATTTTGTATTGCTTGTCGATATTAGCACAAGTACCCTGGGAGGACATTCACGGATGCCACATGATCGTACTCGCTCCGTTTTCCGGTTGTAAGATAACATTCTACCCTTATCATTCCTTGTTTTGTTTTAAAGCAGGGGTGGTTGGTTTAACTTTGATGTGTCGTTTTCATGTCAAACGAGTTATATTTAGCGATTGTTATCCCTTTAGTGTAAATGAGTCAGTTTTCAAGAATTTTGGTGGTTTTGACATTGGTGTAATGCATTGAGCCTCTAGTTTTGCTTTGATTAAACATTGAGTGATTGTAAAAATTTATTTGATTTGTTTTGTGATCTTGTATTGAGCCTGGAATAGTTGTATCACGTTAGCTTTAACTTCACGAATCACCTTGACTAGTGAACGATGATGGTGGCTATTAATGGTCCCGTTACCTAGAACTTATATAATTAACTTCGAGGTGAAATATAAAGGTCGTTCTTGGTTAAGTAGGGGATGACGGTTATAGCATTTCTTTGACCCGATTAGAGCCAAATGCCGTCCCGTATACGTATATCCTCAGTTCCCCCTCTAAGCCCTTTGTAGGGTTGTTAGACCGCCACCCGAACTAGCCTTTCATGATGATTAGCTACCCTAGACTTAATTTTGGTTTACGTTTCTTTGATCACCTTGAAATATTGAGCTTGATGTTTTTTACATTTCTGATATGGTGTGGGGTGGAGGAGTGGTGTATCTCTCGATTGGTGTTGGTAAAAATGAGTATATCCCGGAGAAGGTGGAATTATATGGCTTTTCAGCTTTTTGATCGTTTTTGTGGTTTTGAAAAAAACAAAAAAAAAAAAAAAAAGAAAAAGAAAATAGAAAATAGTTATATATATATATATATATATATATATATATATATATATATATATATATATATATATTATATGGAATATATATATATTTGGAGTTTGATGCCATTTTTGGGGTTTGATTTTTGATGTTGATGTTGTTGAAGGGTACCTCTTCTAATCTGCATGGAGTTGAGATTTTTTGTGTTCTCAGAAAGCGGTTTGTTCCTAGATGATTATTTTAGGTATGAACTAGACCTGGATGTGACATATGTCTCCGGCTTGTGGAATGATGTGGAAAAGTGGAAGGTTGGATGAATTAGAAGTTGAAACTCGGTTGATGGTTTGTACTATTCAAACGAGCATCCTTATGAGGAGTTGAATCTTCCGATACTACAAAGGGAAGAGCTATGGTTTGTATATATATATGGCTCAATTAAGCTCACTTGCACTTTCTACTTTCTATTTTTTTTTGTAAATATCCCTTTCGTTAGCCACGACCCTAGCCTAACGTACAACCTATCAAGTCCTACCTGACCTTACATGACTTCGATTAGTTGAGATGTTTATGAAGTATAAGCCTATGGTGTAACCTCGGTACATTATACGACTATAATCTAAACCGTCGTTGCTGATAAATGTCGAAGAACCTATACACACACACACATTCTTTTTTCGATACAAGGTAGAGCTCGAATCATATGCATTTGTGTTAATTACTTGTGTTTTACCATTGCAATACTTTATACTAGGTGTATCATAGCAGTGTTGACTCCATCTTTATTTTTGAATCGCTCAGTTTTGCTCGGGGGCGAGCAAACACTAAGTAGGGGGTAGTTGATGAGAGTCAACTCGACTCTATATTTCTACACGTTTTATACCCCGTTTAGACACGTTTTACGTAATTCCGGGAGTATTTGGCTTGGTTTTGACACGTATCGCACCGTTTTGATGTCTACGAAATCCAGACTTATAATCCGGAATTCTCGAGTTTTTTCGGTGTATTTATTATACTCTCGGTCACCCTAGTGTCCTGCAGGAGTTACGTGTGGTATTTGTTGTGATTTTGTCCAGGAATTAGGTGTTCGGCATGTCCGGATGACGAGATACGGGAGATGGGCTAGATAAGATCAATGCCAACTTACTAAGTCGGCAAAAGCATATACATAAATATATATAGTGTGCTTAGTAAGAAGAAAAGAACAACTTTCAATATATAATGATATATATATATATATATATATATATATATATATATATATATATATATATATATATATATATATATATATTTATATATTGTTATTATTTATTATTACTCTAAAACACCATGATCAAATGGGACCCATTTTTCTGCAGCTTTTCATTTTTCTTCTTAGTTTAACTTGGCTTTTGTAAATAATTAGCTAATATTACCTTTAAGTTTCTGTAATCCGAAGATCGGTGCTACTAGCTATTGCAATTTCATTTGGATTTCGTTTTTCTTCCGGTGTTCTTCATCTCATCTTTGTTTCGATTTCCGGTAATCTCGATTTCTTTCTTTCGATCATGATTCATCTTAACTTTTATTGTTGATTTATTTTATTTTGTTGATTGAATGAGTAGCTAGTCGTTTTATAGCCGAGTTATGTGAAGATATATGAAATCGAACCCTAATTTGTTCTTGTGGTGTTCTTGATGTTTGATTTCTTGATTCTTGATGTGGTAGTAGTTCTAGAACTTGCGCTTGATCACGTTTATTGAATTCGTGACTCGATAATTGTATTACTCGTATCTTATTTACATATGTATTTTGGAAAAGGGTACGGTGATGTCGGGTCAAGTAAAATAAAAATACTCGATACCTAAATAACACACTAGCAAAAGAACTAGGTTCAATCGTAGTATAGTCAGATAGAGTCGAGGTCGATCCCATAGAGACTCGGCTTAAACGAAATACGACTTATTAAACTAAAAAGAAAATTAAAGGCAGTCTACGACCAACAAATAACGTAGAAATAAAATTGACACATTAGAAACACAAAACCAACAAAAGACTCAACGAAACTAAGACACTTGTTTTTATAGGTTTTATAAATGATTGACAAACGGTATTGATAACGCTAGTAGTAATTACTCCCCCATGCTATGTAGATTGACGACGAGACAAAACAAGACATTTAAGATTAATTATTCTGACTACGGGAGTCATCCCCTAAGATAGATCTATCTCCGGTTAGGCCATCTAGATCATCGTGTCTCCATTACGTGACTTCACATTTTTAGTCTCCATCTCATATAACTTCTGACACAATTACGAAACTAGGGATGCCGGTATAAACCGTAACCTCATCTAAGCAGCATTCCTATGATTAGGCGTACTTCTTAGACACCGATTCAATCTCTGTCCTAAATAACAATCACTTTTTGGGTCTCATGTTAAATTACGATGACAAATGATTAAGTTGATCTAGTTTAATTACTCGTTTGAATTACAAAGTAGAGAACCTGACGTAGTCGAAGCCGTTCACAGACAAATCAAGAACATCACAGATCTTGCTACCGACGAGACATAAGCTTGCTGCCAACAAGCTCAGATCTGAACCAGATTTGCTCGTGAAACGTCTTTTACGTCTCAGATCTACATAAACATGGGCTCGATAATTAACTACATCATGAAATCAATACCCAAAAAGACTACTCCATAACGAAATAAATTATATCTACGAATAAAGATTGCATAATAGAGTAGACATTACCCTCGAAGACGAGCGTGATTCCCACTCCTCGATACGATCTCTAACAGGAGATTCTAACGACTCCGTAATGAAAGAACATAAAATAAAGAAAACATATATTGAAAATAAAACAAATGTTGTGAATTGTATTCTGGAGTATTTCTATGGGTGTGTAAATGGCGTGTGGTATATGCCTCTATTTATAGGGGTTCAAGCTAATTAAGAGATATACTTCAAAATGTCAAAATAAATAAGAGATTACTCCCGGCCGATCTCAAAAAATGACATGCGCCCCCCTTATGCGTGTCCTCCACAAAGTCGGCGCCATCTTGGATTGGTTTGCCGGCTTTTGTCATGCTTATCCGATCTTTATTTTCAATGCATCCGGATTTTCTTGGATTTATCTTGAGATTTAATTCTTCCATTTGTATTTATCCTCCATAATTATCCAAATCTGCAAAATAGATATTTATCCCAAAATAAATCATATTTAAATAAAGGTGGATAAATACCAAAATATATAATATAAATGGATAAATACCAAATTACATAATATAAATCACATAACATTAAATAATAAATATAAACATGTGATTTATCATAAAATATATATTATTAATCCCGATTTAAGGACAATGTTGATGACTTTTACGGGTATAATTTGACCGTCATCAACTACCCCCACTTAGGCTTTGATCGTCCCGAACAAAGCATCAATATGTCATTCCCCAAGACACACTTTCCATGGTCAAATCATACTTATACAAGAAGCTCGAGTCAACTCATACCACTTATGCTCATAAGGTACCCATTATTCACTACTCGTCATGAATCGAAGTGATGTTTGCATGTGCATTTAGTTTTATCTATTCGTGGCAAGATTAAAGTTTATGCTAACTTCGAAGTCTTAACCTACCAACATCAGCATTCCCACTCCTTAAGCCTCGCAATGGGTAAAGACATAGTTAAATAAGCAAGAGCGTCATCCATAAGGTTTTTGGACTTGGAGACCGAGAAAAATACTCAAGCCTCTTAAAAATTTGAATTTTTTTCGCATTTCCGTAGTTTCAAGCTTTAACACCTCTCAAGAAAGAAACTTGCTTTAAAAGTAAAGTATGCATTGTAAGAATCCCTCTCTCACGGATTAGTGGAAGCATTGAATATTACCACAAGTGCGAAGCTACTTTGGTAATGTTACTACAAGCCCAGTGTCTAACATTTCGTTAAAACACAGATAAATCTCAAGCTTATTACTCCGCTTTGATGGCTAGAAGATGAGAATACATCAGCAGATAAATATCGAATCTAGGTCTGCATAACCAATCATCTACGCAATGTACACATAATTCTTCTCAGTTATTATGATTTGTGCAGAATTCGTTGATTCAAATTGAGTAAGCAAATAATAAATAACTACTTGCACTAGTTGGCATGAATATCCTTAAATTTACATTTACATAAGTATGAAACGATCACGTAATCATGCAACTTGTTTCCTTCCCAATCAATTCTATGTATAAGAACTCACAATTCTAAGGGTACGAGATAATTAATTTGGCATTTGTTCAAAAATTTTCAAAATATTCAAAATTTTCCATTTTTCACGGTTTCATTTTAATTTTTCAATTAATCACATCATGGCTAAGTCTCCTACCCCCCACTTAAACTTGGCATTGTCCCCAATGACAAAGAAAAAGGAGAATTTAAGAAAAAGACTTAGCTCTAGAAACGGTTCTCAAGTAAATGCAGAATGCAGTTGTGGACCAAGCACGTCGTGGAGAAGCAATAGAAAACCTATTTAAGCAAACCAAACAGAAACTCCACGAAACCGTTAATGACATGTCAATGGAAGTTATAAAATAATGTGGCAGTAATTAGATATGGAATATCTAAAAACAATTTAAGCCACTTTATTTCATACAACCAATGACACGAAAAACCAAAGAGTTAAAACTACAAAACTCACATGTCGCCTATCAAGGAAAAAACCTCGTTTATTCCAAACTAAGAATCGGAACATGGCGAGATGAAAAAAACCTTAATAGTCTCATGCTACTTTATTCAAACAAAACAAAAACAAAAGATGTTTTTAAGAAATAGTTATGTGTTTATAGTCGTCAGCTCGACTCAGCTCAACGATGGTCTAATGATAGGTTGGATCTTCGAGAGTGAAGACTTCCTCCTCCTTACCTTGACCAAGACCCATGTAATGTTTCACACGGTGTCCATTAACCACAAAAGTGGATTGGTCTTTAAGGTTCAATAATTCAATAGCTCCAGAAGGGAAAACCTTACTCACTCTCTAAGGGCCATACCATCGTGATTTTAACTTGCCAGGAAAGAGTCTCAAGCGCAAATTGTAAAGAAGAACCAGATCGCCTTCCTTAAAGGTGTGGTCCAATATCTTCTTATCATGAAATTTCTTTGTGCGCTCCTTAAATATTTTTGCATTCTCATAAGCTTCCAGACGAAACTCCTCTAGGCGAGTCAACTCTAACAACCTTCTTTCTCCAGCTAAACTCTCATCAAAATTCAGCATACGCGTAGCCCACATGGCACGGTGTTCAAGTTCAACTGGTAGATGACATGCTTTTCCAAAAACAATCCTATAAGGAGACATACCAATAGTCGTCTTATAAGCAGTTCTATAAGCCCATAAAGCATCATCTAATCGCAACGACCAATCCTTTCTGGTCATATTCACTGTCTTCTCCAAAATGCGCTTTATTTCACGATTTGTAACCTCAACTTGTCCACTTGTTTGAGGGTGATAAGCAGTAGCTAACTTGTGTCTAACTCTATACTTAATCATCAACTTTTCAAACGGCCTATTATAGAAATGACTTCCATTATCACTAATAATGGCACGAGGGATTCCAAACCACGTAAATATATTTTTCTTTAAGAACTTCAGTACAACTTTCGCATCGTTAGTAGGCGAAGCAATGGCCTCAATCCATTTGGACACGTAGTCGACTGCCACTAAAATATAGAGGTTGGATAAAGACGAAGTAAAGGGTCCCACAAAATCAATACCCCAAACATCAAAGAGTTCCACCTCTAGGATATTCTTCAGTGGCATTTCATTCCTTCTCGAGATATTTCCTGTCATTTGGCAAGAATGACAAGATTTAGCATATTGATGCTCATCTTTGAATAAGGTCGGCTAGTAAAAACCACATTGGAGAACTTTCACAGCAGTCTTGTCTCCTCCATAATGTCCTCCGGCCTCATAAGCGTGGCAATGTCTAAGGATATCATAAATTTCCTCTTCCGGCACACATCTCCTAAAGACATTGTCAGATCCTAGATTAAAAAGATAGGGCTCTTCCCAATAATAGTGCCTAAGATCCTTAAAGAATTTCTTTCTTTCTTGGGGGTTGAGATTTGGTGGCAAGTATTTCATGGATAGATAATTCACAAAGTCTTTAAACCATGGTTGTTTGTTCTCATTTACAACCTCAATACGCGAAGATACTGCAGTGAAATCATCATTTCCATGTCTGGCTATGATGGAGAATAATTGTTCATCAGGAAATATTTCCCCAATCTCGGTCATTGGCTCTTTATCCTCTATTTGTAGGCGGGAAAGATGATCCGCAACCAAATTCTCAGATCCTTTCTTATCACGGATTTCTACATCAAACTCTTGCAATAGTATAATCCATCTCAATAACCTTGGCTTGGAATCTTGTTTGGCTAAAAGATACTTCAAAGCCGCATGGTCAGTCCAAACAGTGACTTTAGATCCCACTAGATAAGATCTAAACTTGTCAAACGCAAAGATGACAGCTAGAAGTTCTTTCTCAGTAGTTGCATAGTTCCTTTGAGCAGAATTTAAAGTTCGACTAGCATAGTAGATGGACCTAAAGATCTTGTCTTTTCTTTGTCCTAAGGCAGCACCTACAGCTGTATCGCTTGCATCGCACATCAACTCAAAAGGTAGATTCAAATCAGGCGCAATCAGAACGGGTGCAGTAATAAGCATGTTTTTTTAACTTATTGAAAGCTTTCATGCACTCACTAGTAAACACAAACGGCACATCCTTAGCCAATAACTCAGTAAGAGGTCTAGAGATTAAGGAAAAGTCCTTCACGAACCGACGATGGAATCTTGCATGGCCCAGAAAACCTCGAAATGTCTTAAGATTAGTTGGTGGAGGCAGTTTTTCAATCACCTCTAATTTTGCTCTATCCACCTCTATACCGTTTCTTGAAATATGGTGGCCAAGTACTATACCTTCAGTAACCATAAGATGACATTTCTCCCAGTTAAGCACCAGATTCGTCTCCTCGCATCTCTTCAACTCTCTTGCTAGATGCGTGAGACATGAATCGAAATCATCTCCAAATACGGAGAAATCATCCATAAAGATCTCTAGGAAATCTTCAACCATATCAGCAAACAGAGAAATCATGCATCTTTGAAACGTTGCTGGTGTGTTGCACAAACCAAAAGGCATTCTATTATAAGCGAAGGTTCCATATGGACATGTAAAAGTGGTCTTCTCACGATCCTCTGGTGAGATATGAATTTGATAGTATCCCGAGTAACCGTCAAGAAAGCAATAAAACGCATATCCGCTCAGTCTCTCGAGCATTTGGTCAATGAAGGGAAGATGGAAGTGATCTTTACGAGTGGCATCATTTAGCATCCTAAAGTCAATGCACACTCTATGACCAGTAATGAGTCTAACAGGAATCAACTCATTTAACTCATTAGCTTGCACCGTAAAACCCCCCTTCTTTGGAACTAAGTGGATCGGGCTTACCCATTCACTATCAGAGATAGGAAAGATGATTCCCATTTCTAACATCTTAATAATTTTGTCCCTAACCACATCCTTTAATTTTGGAGTCAACCTTCTTTGGGGTTGTACACCCGCTTTCTTTGCAGGATCGACGGAGATTTTATGCATGCAAACACTAGGGCTAATGCCTTTGATGTTAGCTATAGTCCATCCAAATGCTCCGCGATACTCTCTCAACACTCTCATCAGCTTTTCTTCTTGTATTTTAGTCAAGGCAGAAGAAATGATAAGCGGCAATGTCTCGTCTTGAAGAAATACATACTTCAAATGTGCAGGCAGAGGATTCAACGTCAGATTGGTAGGTGGTTCTTCTAACGAGGTCTTTAACTTTTTTCCGGTCAACTTAAGTTCAAAGAACTTATGCCATGTCGGTCTATGGTAGAATTTATCGACCTCGGTAGACTTCATCTCCTCAACATGTCTAGGGGTTCCTCTGCTACATCCAGGCCATATCACTTTTTCTTCCTCGCTCTTTTCATATGGCACTTCATCCTCTAACTCTAGGGTAGCCTCAAGGAAATCCTTAATATCCTCATATTGTTGGAAGTCATTGACAAGCTTGTCAACAGAATCCAACATGAAACATGCATCCTCTTCATCATCAGGTGTTTTCATAGTGTCAAACACGTTGAATGCTATTTCATCCCCATTAACTCTCCTTTGTAAACATCGATAAGTGTCCTACAAGTGGCCATAAAAGGTCTTCCCAAGATTAGGGGAAATTCGTAGTTAGCTTCCATACCTAGCACAACAAAGTCGACTGGAAACACAAACTTCTCAACTCTTTCTAGCACATCTTCAACCACTCCACAAGGTTCCTTAACTGAACGATCAGCTAATTGCAGAGTAATTGAAGTCTTTTTAAGGTCTTTCATACCTTGATTTTGAAAAATGGATAGAGGCATCAGATTTACGCTCGCTCCTAGATCACACAAGGCCTTGTTCAAACATACGTTACCTATGGTGCAGGGAATGAGAAAACTTCCCGGATCCTTGCATTTAGCGGGTAACTTATGTTGAAGAATGGCTGAGCACTCCTCATTTAGACAGATGGTCTCTAAATCTAAGAGTTTCCTCTTAGTAGAGTCAGTTTCTTTTAAGAACTTGGTGTACTCAGGCATCTCAGCAAGTGCTTCAACTAAAGGTATATTGATGTGTAGCTTTCTAAAGATATCAATGAACTTCTTATACCTCATGTCATCAACCTTAGGCTTAGGTTTGCATGGTGGATAAGGTAAGGTTGAAGGATCGACATCAGTGAAAATAGGATACTTGTTATTATAAAGCTCAACTCTAGTGCCAGCAGGTTCCTTATAGGCTTCTTGCTCAGGCAAGGTCCCAGAAATACTTGCTTCCTTGCTTGGCTCACCATCCTTGCTCTCTACGGATTTCTCTTTCTCTTTCAAAGATGGTGGAGTTACTTCTTTTCCACTTCTAGTCATGATCGCATTCAAATCCTTAGGATTCTTATCAGTATTGCTCGGCAATCCTCCAGGAGGTCTAGTTGAGACTTGCTCAGCTAATTGTCCTATTTGGTGAGTGAGATTCTGGACTATGGCTTCTTGTTTGGTCACCTTAGCATCGGTCTTCTGACAATATTGGCTAAAGTTAGTGGCTAAATCAGCCATTGATTTTGAAAGTTGTCCCATATTGTCAGTAACGACATTACTCAGTTTTTTTATTGCAGCTTCCCAACCAAAAGTTTTAGTTTGCTGGGGTACATAAGTAGTAGGAGGTTTAGGCCCTTATCCTGCATTAGGGTCACTATATCGGAATCCAGGATGGTTATGGTTAGGCTTATATCCTCCCCATTGATTTCCTTGTTTCCCAAGATAGTTGGCTTCTTCAGTACCAGCATTCTCACCTTGAGGGGTTACTTCGATTCCAGTCCCTTTCTCTACTCTTGCCATCCTCTCTTGCATTCCATCTACCTTATTGTTGATAACAGAAAGTTGTTCAAAGATTTTGGTAGATGCACTATCCTCAAATATGTCAGCAGCCATCTTCACAGCAGCTATGTCATTGCCTCCCCATTGACTATTCATCGCTATTTGCTCCATTTTTCCTTGCGCCTCCTCAGGAGATAAAAGAACAAACGCTCCATTGCTAGAAGCGTCTACTCTAATTTTCTCAGTCTCTCTCAATCCATGGTAAAAAGTTTGCATTAAAAGCCAAAGAGAGATATCATGACGAGGAAACTTTCTCATAGCTTCCTTAAAATGCTCCCAAGCTTGATCAAAACTCTCACCGGGTTGTTGCTTAAATCCTAAGATATACTGGCGTAACTTAAAGGTTTTTCCTAAATGAAAATACTTATTCATGAATTTTTGCAACAATTGTTCCCATGTAGTGATAGATTCAGCCTCTAAAGAGAGAAGCCATTGCTTAGCTTTATCTTTCAAAGTGAAAAGGAAAAGCTTAAGACGAATGTTACCCTCCGGGATTAACTCTGGTTTCACAGTGCTAACGATTTCCAAGAAAATTGTCACGTGAACACCAGGATCCTCGTTTTGGACTCCATGAAAAGTGGAATAGTTGGCCACCATTTGAATCACATTAGGCCTAGGGTGATAGACTTCCGCAGCATTTTGCGGTGCTACGATAGCGGGAATGAATTGCTCAATAGTAGGTGTTGCATAACTTTGTAAAGTATGCCTCGCTCCTTGAGCTAGGGCTTTGTTTCCATTATTAGCATTATTAACATTATTGGCATTATTAATAACTTCAGGATTAAGTACATGGTTCGGATTGACCGGAATGCCTTCCATTTCTGCCTCAGATTCAGAATGTTCAGAATGATCGGTTGTATGTCCTTCTTCCAATTCGTGCTCGCTTTCCTCAAGATTTGGATCCTCTTCTCCTTGTTTAGCCAGTTCTCTAGCTAACTTTCTATTTCGCCTTGCAAATTTCTCTATTTCAGGATTATATGGCTCAAGCGGTTCCTTCGATTTCCGAGTAGCGTACTATAAAATAACAAAAAACAATAAAACAATTTAAGACTTAAAAGGCTAGGCCTTTAACTAGACTAAATAATAAAAACGAAATTAAAACAGACTCTATTCACAATATTTACGAATTTACTTTTAATAAAATAATTTATACTTAATTTAATGACACGAGTCCCCGGCAACGGCGCCAAAAACTTGATGTCGGGTCAAGTAAAATAAAAATACTCGATACCTAAATAACACACTAGCAAGAGAACTAGGTTCAATCGTAGTATAGTCAGATAGAGTCGAGGTCGATCCCACAGAGACTCGGCTTAAACGAAATACGACTTATTAAACTAAAAAGCAAATTAAAGGCGGTCTACGACCAACAAATAACGTAGAAATAAAATTGACACAGTAGAAATACAAAACCAACAAAAGACTCAACGACACTAAGACACTTGTTTTTATAGGTTTTATAAATGATTAACAAACGGTATTGATAACGCTAGTAGTAATTACTCCCCCATGCTATGTAGATTGACGACGAGACAAAACAAGACATTTAAGATTAATTATTCTGACTACGTGAGTCATCCCCCAAGATAGATCTAGCTCTGGTTAGGCCATCTAGATCATCGTGTCTCCATTACGTTACTTCACATTTTTAGTCTCCATCTCATATAACTTCTGACACAATTACGAAACTAGGGAAGCCGGTATAAACCGTAACCTCATCTAAGCAACATTCCTATGATTTGGCGTACTTCTTAGACACCGATTCAATCTCTGTCCTAAATAACAATCACTTTTTGGGTCTCATGTTAAATTATGATGACAAATGATTAAGTTGATCAAGTTTAATTACTTGTTTGAATTACAAAGCAGAGAACCTGACGTAGTCGAAGCCGTTCATAGGCAAATCAAGAACATCACAGATCTTGCTACCAACGAGACATAAGCTCGCTGCCAACAAGCTCAGATCTGAACCAGATTTGCTCGTGAAACATCTTTTACGTCTCAGATCTACATAAACATGGGTTCGATAATTAACTACATCATGAAATCAATACACAAAAAGACTACTCCATAACGAAATAAATTAGATCTACGAATAAAGATTGCATAATAGAGTAGACATTACCCTCGAAGACGAGCGTGATTCCCACTCCTCGATACGATCTCTAACCGGAGATTCTAACGACTCCGTAATGAAAGAACATAAAATAAAGAAAACATATATTGAAAATAAAACAAATGTTGTGAATTGTATTCTGGAGTATTTCTATGGGTGTGTAAATGGCGTGTGGTATATGCCTCTATTTATAGGGGTTCAAACTAATTAAGAGATATACTTAAAAATGTCAAAATAAATAAGAGATAACTCCCGGACGATCTCAAAAAATGACATGCGCCCCCCTTATGCGTGTCCTCCACAAAGTCGGCGCCATCTTGGATTGGTTTGCCGGCTTTTGTCATGCTTATCTGATCTTTTTTTCAATGCATCCGGATTTTCTTGGATTTATCTTGAGATTTAATTCTTCCATTTGTATTTATCCTCCATAATTATCCAAATCTGCAAAATAGATATTTATCCCAAAATAAATCATATTTAAATAAAAGTGGATAAATACCAAAATATATAATATAAATGGATAAATACCAAATTACATAATATAAATCACATAACATTAAATAATAAATATAAACATGTGATTTATTATAAAATATATATTATTAATCCCGATTTAAGGATAATGTTGATAACTTTTACGGGTATAATTTGACCGTCATCATACGGGAACCGGGGTTCTAGGATCACCCTGTAAAACCGACTTAGTTGTTTAGATTCGGTTTCGTGTGTGAGGTTTATATCAACTAGTTTAGCGTTTCATTGATCGTAGACCGTGGTATGTCAGTTAAATCCGGTCAGCGGACAGTTGAACCTAACAAAGGAGTGTAGATGATTGAAATAATGTCTATTCTCAGAATTAAGAAACTACACCCTTCGAGTGACATCGAGAACGTTTAGGTAAGTCAAAAACACTTCCTCATTCAGCTAGGGTTTGTGAGTATTAGATTGGATCATAGCTCGGCTATCTTTTTTTCATAATTTAAAATCTTTGTTGTGCATATTAGTTGTAGAACCGGTGATCCGACAAATCACCCTTGTTGGTCCCTTTAAAGGCGTTGGTTATGTTTAAAGGGGGGGGGGGGGGTGGGTGAATAAACTTAACACTTAAAACTTTTGGAGTTGAAAAAATCAGCAAGGTCAGTAGTCTACTAACTATCAGTAGTCTGCTGACCACTCAGTAGTCTGCTAACTATTAATGTTACTGAATTTGTTGCAGCGGAATAAATTTAAATTAAGCCTTATTACTTGTTGTTAAAAAGATGATACTAAGTATTGGATACTCAGTAGTGTAAGTGTGTGATTCAGTTGCTAGTTTCAGTAGGTTGTTGTGATCAGTATGCAAATTGCAGAAAGTAAAGTAGGCAAGATTTATAGTGGTTCCAGGTGGTGTAATCCTGTCAGTCCACTCTTCTCCTGTGATGTTGGAGGAAATTCACTAGAGATTCTTGAGGTTGCAGTTACAAAAATCCCTAAGCTGTTTGACCTTCACCAATGACTTTGGCTTCACAAACTGAACACTTGAAACATGTAGGATTGCTGCTCCAAAGTAGTCCACTGGTCCTTGAAGGGTAGGATTGCCTCTTCACCAGCTCCACCAGAAACAAAAGTTCTTGACACCCAAAAGATGCTTCTCTGTCTTCTGCAAACTTCTTGTAAAAAAAAGGTTGAATCAAGTAAGTGATTCAGCTTTCAGCAGCTTGATCAAGATGAAATGATCAGCATCTTGAGGCCTTCAAGTGTGTATACTTGATGTAACTTGATAGCAGGTTACACTTGAAGATAAATCTAGATCAGCATGTTTAAGCTCAGTGAATGTCAACAGGGTGTTTTTCTTGATTAAAACTCTATAGCTTCGTATAGATTATTTGTTGTTCATCATATTCAAACTGAGTCAGGAGTTCCCTATTTATAGGTGTGAATCCCTTGACTTGTGTTTCAATTTCAAAAGTAGCCGTTTCAGACTTGTCTCCATCTTGACTTGCTTTTTATCTCTGTTCATAGTAATCGATAATCGCGATCGACTTTTGTCGATTTCAGATCGCCCACCCTTTGACTTATAACCATTGGATGATTCTCTGAATCTTTCCAACGTTCCTTTTATCTTGACCATTGATTTGTTCACAAAATCAAGGCTTGTAATCCATCCTTATCCATTTAATCTTCCAATGTAATTTTTGATTAAATCAAGGTTTACATTCAGTAGAAATTAGAAGTATATCAGTCTGCTGATTTAGATATCTATCAGCTGGTTTAAGTCTACTGTGTTTCAACACTTCAGCCAACTGCTTCTCATCTAATTTTATTGTGAAGTTATAGTACACCATTTTGAACATAACTAAGTTCCAATCACCATTTAACATATGGAACTTAGACCTTGTACACAAGGTATATGTAATCAGTTTAGGTCATCACAGACTTCCCTAAATTCTGGTTCCATATCCTTGACTTTAAATACTAAGTTTGATACCTTAGCCTTCCATAACTGAGTTTGAACCCTCAGCCTTCAACCATCAACATGTTCCTAGTTAGTCTACTAATCTAGCCACCCTTCTGACCTAGACAGGTTTGTTGATAAATTCAGGTGACCTTTTTATAGTGCTTGTTTGATCAAACCTATACAAAAATCAAACTTTAGTAAACCTATCCTATACATTTAATCTAGACATCTTTTTGCCTTTTCTATATAACGGCTAGTCTGGCACTCATCATTAAAACTTAAAATATGTCCAACAATTTCCCCCTTTTAGTGATGATGCCAATACCCTCCTTACAGCAAAGCAAAAGATAAAGTAAAAAACAGAACAAATTCAGTCATACTCCATTAAAATCACATTTTTTCAAAATTATTACAAACTAGGATCATCAAAAGATAAATGCATAAGTGTGCTGATCTAGTTTTTGTTTCTCTTGTTCTTGCTTCTCTTGAAACTCCCTGATTTCTTTGACAATATATCCATTGATTTTCCAAAGTGGAAAAGTCAATCCAGGTATGTAACTGTTTCCACCATTTCTAGGCTTCTCGTAGAGTCAACCTTATAGTATGAACATTGATGCCTTATCCCATGTAGAAATGTTTGAATTCTTCCAGTGAATCCTTTGATGTCTGACTTCCCATTCTTTGACCTCTTCCACCTCTGCCACCTCTTCCACCTCTACTAGAAGCTCTCATTGACATGACCATTACATCCCAAAATTTAAATCCCAGAAAGGAATTCAGTCCTTCCTGAAATCCCATGTCATGATAGGGTCTCTTCTTTCCATAGTACAACTTTTTGTACTCTTTCAGAAGGTCATCAGTCAACTGTATCCTGCCGGGTGCAGGTTGTCTAAATTCATTGATGTCAACCTCCCCTTTCTTTTTGCTAAAAATCCTTACAGCCTCCTTTGCTTCTGCTGTAAGACCTTCTTCCCCCTTATTGACATCATCAATGAACTGGGTCTGCAGGCCATTAACACAATCCTGTGAGATCAACAAGTTTGAGAGTTGACCTTCCATGATTTCAGTCCTTGTGTCAACTGCTGTAATTCTGCCTTCCATAGTCTGGTCCAACAGATTGATCCTTTTAGTTAATTTAGGATCTAGGTCAGCAGGTTGAGGTACCTCAGCAGGGTGAGGTGCCACAACAATGTTGTCAATATTTTTGTGCAATGAGGCAATCTGCTCATGAAAATTCTTATCTCTATGTGCAGTACTTTGATTTATACCTCTTACATCCTTTAGTATGTCATTGATAGCAAATTGAGCATATGTAATATTGGAAGCAACTGTTTCAGTGGTTCTGCCTCTGTTTTCCACTAGATTCACCAACTCTTCAAACCTTTGTTCATTTCTTGTCAGTTGCATCCTCAGATGGTTTATATCATTTCTTAAAGCTCTCAACTCTAATATATGCTGGTACTGCACCAGCCGTACCACCAGCCATTTGTCTAGCAAAATCACCAGCAGGCTCTTCAACATGATCATCTGCCCTTGGTATCCTGACAACAATGGCTCTTGTCCTATCCTATTTAGCAGGCTCAGGATCCTCCTGAATCATATTTTCAATATGTACCTCCTCAAAAATAGGTACATGTGCCTGTTGGGCTCTTCTTCTACATCTTCTTCTTCTGGAATTTGAAATTCTTCCCTGAAGTCATAGTCAACAACCTGTTCTTCCTCAGGTTCATCAGTAGCTTGCTGCTTATCTTTAGCATCAATAACCTTTTCTTCAGTAGTTGCTATCTTTCTTTGTCATTCACAGCATCCTCTTCAGCAACTTGTGCTACAGCAACTTGTTCCACAGGATTCTGTTCCACAGTAGCCTGTTCTACAACAGCCTCCACACGATGCACAGGGGATTCCTCCAATCACATCAAAAGTTCCAACCTTTGTCCCAACACTATTTGATCCTCAGTGATTAGGACTTCCTGTTCAAACCTTTGTTCAGTTGCTTTCTGTTCCTCAGCAGGCTGAACCTCCATCACAATAGCAGTGTCCAGAAAGACATTCAAATTTTCTTCTAGCACACCACTAATTGCAGCTATCTCTCAAAGAATTTCAGAGGATTGTGCTAAAACTTCATTTGTGTCCACACTGTACTGAAATGGAATTGAATCTCCAGAGCTATCCTTAGATTGTTCAACCATAACAACATCAGACACATTGATCAATCTATTGTCTTCATGAGTTGTTTCTGCATTGATTTGAGCTTCCAAATCCTCAATAGTAGTAGCTTCTAGCTCTTCATTCAAATTATCAGTCTGCTGACCCTCAGCAGACTTGCTTCCTTTAGTATACTGATCTTTCACTTGCTCAGTAGACCCCTGTCCAGTCACTTCAATAGGTCTTTGCATTACAGTACCACTGGACGCTCCTGGAAACATAGGATTATCATCATCAGAATTAGATGAAGATGAATCATCACTATCAGGTGTATTTTTTATTTAGGATCTTTAAACATAACATTCTTCTTTTGCTTGCCATCTTCAATGATTGCCATAATCCTTGCCCTTAGTTCAGATGTATCTATCAGTCCCAGTAATGTTTCCACTTCAAGGTTTTCAAAAATCCATTCCTCAAAACCAGTCATTGGTTCTGCTGCTAGTTTCTGTCTCTTGTAGAAACCAAACTTCCATTCAAATTTTTTGCACTTTCCTGAAGTTAGGATCCATCTTTTATTTCTTTGATTTCTTTTCCTTCCTTTCATAGGGCATTGTAGGCTTCCTAGGAACAGGTTGTTCAACTTTTTTTCTTTCAAAGGCTTCAACAAGATGACTTAATGTATCCTCAGCAGATACAAACTGGTCAGTAGGATCTTCAGGTTGTAAATTTGAACCTACCACCTTCATCTGTTCAATACTTGGTTCCATCTGACTTATATGCTCATCGATAGGGTCTGCAACACTTTGTTCTTCCCCTTGAGTTGTAGCATCCATAGCAGGGTCTTGAACATGTAAAATGACTTTCACAGCAGGTTCAGGTTCAGTAGTGTGTTGTGGTTCTTCAATTTGTTTCTCAATTGAAATCTCAGCAGCCTCAGTAGGCTCAACAACTTGTGTTGTTTCCACAACATCTTCTTCTATTTATGCTTCCTTTTGGGCCTCTAGAATCATCAATTCTTTTCCTTTTCAATGTCCTTTCTTTTTCACAACATGTTTCCTTCTTTTTGCATGTTGTTGCTCAGCCTCAAAGAGTTCTTTTTCTAGCTGCTCTTTGCTAGCAACTTTCCTCTTTCCTAAATCTTCTTTCATCTGTTCTTTTTGGATCTCAACAGCAGTCTTCTTTGCAAATCTAGTAGGCTCAGTAGCCTCAATTTCAACTTGAGCCTCAGTAGACTCAGCAGTGTCTACTGGTTGCTGCCTTGTCCTTTTAGGCTTTAGCATTTTAGTTATCTTCCTTGTTTCACCAACCTTTATTTTCTCCATAGGCTTCTTTGGTGCAGCAGGTTGCACATCATTTTTGGCTTTAGTTCTCTTTCCTTTTTGCCACCAGCATTATCATCATCATCATTATCACTCTCAGTTTCCTCATCATCTGCCTCCACATCATCCAAACTAGGGATGGGATAATTGATTTCTGGTTTGTATCTTGACTTGTTGATTTTTACAGGTTACATCAGCAATCTGCAAGTGATTCTGCAGGGCCTGAATCATCAAACCCATAGGTGTTGTTTTTGACTTCCTTGTGCTATCTTTATCTTCTGACACAACCTTCTTCATGTATTGCATAAAGAATCCGGCCCAATAAAACTTCAGGCTTCTGCAAATGATTATCAGCAGGTCTATCTCGATCCATAGAGTGTATCGAGACTTCGACTAAATCCCAGAATATTTTTGGCAATAATTTTGCTCAAGCAGGTTATATTCCAATTTAATATTCTTCACATTGATACTCAAGGCTATTAGTACAGACTTGTTTGTCTTTATTGATTGAACAAATTCCAATCTTGTTATCTCCATCAACCGCGGATTTATAGGAGCTCTATTTCCTGGTTCAAATCTGAACGCTTCTCTCAGTAGATTTGAGGTGATTTCCATCTCATGGGCATTAACAGTTGTAGTAAATGCCTCTTTATCATCCATTATCACCATATTCATCCACAAATTGTTGACATTGATGTATGATTTATTCTCCAGTCTGATATTCAAGATGGATTCCAGTCTTTCACATCTTCTGATTCTTCTTCCAATGTTGATTGCTGACTCAGTCTTGTTAGCATCAACAACAAAACCTCTAACACTTTGACTTGTTCCAAGATGAACATCCTTGTCTGCCATTGTAAGAATTTGAGAGAGATGAAGAAGAATACTCTGTAAATCTATGTTCACACATGTGTATAATCAGAGAAAATCAACCTGAGCTTTGTGTGTATCTTCTGTATACATGTCTGTATATATAAGGAAAGATAGTGGATGATAACTGTCAGGCAAGTACTGCTCACGTACTGTAGCATTTAACCACAATCAATCTTTGAATAAATGAGATGTTGCCACATGTCCCACTAACTTGTCTCATTAAGAGTTATAACCGTTGGATATTGTAACCGCAATTATAATGGATAAGAATAATATCCGTTTACTATTGACTTTCATTAAAGTTTGACTTTCTTCACAACGTATAATTCAGCAGACTTGATCTTCAGGAGAGTTGAGCTTCAGCAGGGTTAATTCGAATTTACTATGCTGATTAAAAGATGGCTCAGCAGCCTGCTAACAAGAATACTCTGCTGATCTTCATACAGTCTAGTTTTGTCCAAATGATAATACAAAATGAAGTTTAATACCAATGACTGATCTGTCAAGTGAGCTCACCCAACAGGACAAAGACCAATCCCCTTGGCAACTTCATTTGCTCAATTGTTCAAACTGTTCAAGTACATGGAATAGTTTATACCAATGACTAATCTGCCAAGTGAGCGCACCCAGCATAGCAAAGACTAATCCCCTTGGTGAATTCCAGTACTCTACTGACCATTAACATATTAGTCAACTTTTATGATGCCAAGTTCAGTTCTCAACTTAGCAAATCTTTCACTGTCTAAAGGTTTTGTAATGATGTCAGCAAGTTGATCTTCAGTAGGGATGTAAAGAACCACCACATCTTTCTTTTCCACATAATCTCTTATAAAATGATGTATCACATCAATGTGCTTGGTTCTTGAGTGCAAAACAAGATTTTATGTGATTGGAATTGCACGTGTGTTGTCACACATTATGGGAATTTCTTTTTCCTTTATCCCTTAATTGCTGTCTCAGCCATAGTATTTGTGCATAACAGCTTCCAGCAGCAATCTATTCAGCTTCGGCAGTGAAAGTGGATATTGAATTCTGTTTCTGGCTTAACCTGGAAACAAGTCTATTTCACATCAAATGACAAGTTCCTGTGGTGTTTTTTCTATCAATCTTGCATCCAGCATAATCAGAATTTGAGTAGATATAACTTTGAAGCTTCCATCTTTTGAATACTATATTCCTACTCCCAAAGTCTCTTTTAGATACATGAGAATCCTCTTGATTGCAGCTAAGTGACTTTCCTTTTGTTTTGATTTAAATCTTGCACAAACACCTACTGCAAAGGATATATCAGGTCTGCTGGCAGTGAGGTACAACAGACTTCCTATCATCCTTCTATATAAGGTCTGATCAACATCTTTGTCTTCTTTATCTTCATCCACTCTGATGCTTGTACTCATAGGAGTTGATACTTTGGTGCTATTTTCCATACCAAACTTCTTTAGCAGCTCCTTGGTATATTTAGTTTGATGAATGAAGATTCCATCTTTCATCTGTTTTACTTATAATCCCAAAAAGTAGTTCATTTCTCCTATCATACTCATTTGGAACTTGCTTTTCATAAGATTAGAAAACTTTTCACACAGCAATTCATTTTCAGAACCAAATATTATGGAATCCACATAAATCTAGACCAGCAAGGTGTTGTCCCCTTCATCGATTCTGAAAAGAGTTTTGTCAGTGGTACCTTTGGTAAAACCATTGTTCACCAAGAATTGAGATAGGGTTTCATACCATGCTCTTGGTGCTTGTTTCAAACCATAAAGTGCCTTATTGAGTCTATACACATTATCTTCTTGATCTTTAACTTTAAAACCAGGAGGTTGCTGAACATAAACCTCTTCCTCCAGAATGCCATTCAAAAATACACTTTTGACATCCATCTGGTATACTTTGAAGTTTTTATAAGCATCATATGCCAAAAATAATGTTATAGCTTCCAATCTTGCAACTGGGGCATATGTCTCATCAAAATCTATTCATTCTACTTGAGAATAGCCTTTTGCCACTAGTTTGGCCTTGTTCCTAAGAATGGTACCAGATTCATCAAATTTATTTCTGTATACCCACTTTGTTCCAATTATGTTTGCATGACTAGGCCTTTCCACTAGTGTCCAAACTTGATTTCTTTCAAACTCATTTAAATCTTCTTGCGTAGCAATTATCTAAACTGGATCAGATATTGCTTCTTCAACAACTTTAGGTTCCATTTGAGATAGAAAACAAGTAAACATTGCTTCCAATTGTCTTCTAGTCCTTACATGTTGATGTATGTCACCAATTACTTGTTCAGCAGGGTGATCCTTTAACCATCGTAAATCTTGATTTGTTTGATTTACATGAACCTCATCTTCAGTAAGGTCTGCTGTTGCTTCAGTAGGGGGATCAGTAGATCCTTGAACTGCATCTATTGTTGCATCAGTAGTGTTACCAGCAAGTTCTTCAGCAAGGGCAGAGTCAGAAACTTTTAAGTCATTTACCTTTTTCAAAACATCAACATATTCTGGATCAGTGACTTGGAGATTCTCAGCAGGTTATGAAACTTCATCTTCCATTCCAGTGAACTTAGGTTCATCAAAAACAACATGTATTGATTCTTCATGTTTTAGTGTCCTTTTGTTCAGTACCCTGAATGCCTTGTTGACTGAAGAATATCCCAAAAAGATTCCTTCATCTGGTTTTGGTTGGAAAGTCTTCAGTTGTTCCTTATGATTTAAAATAAAACATTCTCTTCCAAATGGATGGAAGTAAGATATATTTGGTTTTCATCCATTCCATATCTCACAAGATGTCTTCAGCAGCTTTTTGTTTACTGAGGTCCTATTTTTGGTGTAGCATGCTTTATTGATTGCTTCTGCCCAATATCTTTCAGGTAGTAATGCTTCACAAATCATAGTCCTCCCTGCTTCTTTTGAAATCCTGTTTCTTCTCTCAGCAACCTCATTTTGCTGAGGTGTTCCAGCAGCTGCTAATTGATGCAGCACACCATTTTGTTCACAATATTCTCTTATGACTTTATTGAGAAACTCAGTACACTTGTCTGATTTAAACTTCACTACTGTCAAACTTTTCTCATTTTGAAACCTCTTCAAAAGTGCAGGCATCTTTTGAAGTGTTTCATATTTCTTGTTCATGAAGATTATCCAAGTGTATCTTGAATAATCATCCATAACTACCAGAGGGTACTTCTTTCATGTTACACTTGTTGGCATTACTGGGCCAAATAAATCCATATGCATCAGCTCCAAAACTCTTTTTGTAGATTGTTTAGTCTTTTATTTGAAGCTTGACTTTGTTTGTTTACCTTGCTAACATGCATCACATATACCATCCTTTTTGAATGTGATCTCTGGTAAACCAGTCACCAACTTCTTTTTCACAAACTAATTGATATCATCAAAATTGAGATGATTCAAATTTTTATGCCACAACCAATTCAGTTCTGACTTGGTATGCACAATAAGACATGTTTCTGGAACAGTAGTAGACCAATCCACAACATACATATTTTGTTGTCTTCTTCCAGCCAACACAGCGTGTTTACCACTTTCACTAATGATAATACATTAGCCTTTGTCATAAGTGAGCTTGTAACCCATGTCACAAAATTGTCCAGTGCTCAGTAAGTTGTAGTCCAGTCCTTCCACATATGCAACATTTCTGATAGTTAATCCATTCCTCACTAGTGTTCCATATCCTCTTGTATATCCTGGTGTGTTCTTGTTTCCAAAGTTGAATCTTGGACCATCCTTTGCCACATAATTTGTTAAACCGTGCTTGTTCTTTGTCATATGCCTAGAAACATCCTTTGTCAAAGTACCAGACCCCCTACAAAACAAATTTAATGTCTTTTAGGTACCCAAAACTGTTTGGGTCCAATAGTGGTCAGTGGTGAGAAAGACCCTTGGCAAATTTCCATAAGGTCTTCTTTGAAAAGCATTGCACTTTTTTTCATATATGTATCATACATTTCCATAAATCTAACATTTGGTTGTACAGGATTCACATATGGTTTTTGGATTTTTGGTACATAGTGCTGTTTAATGTGATTTTTATTGTTAGGAGCACTACCATAACCATAACGTTGTTGTCTGTTAGGAACAACCTTGTAATGTGGAGTCTGCTGAGGTTTTAAATAAGTCCTCTGCTGATTCCACTACTAAGGTTTTACCCTAGCATTATGGTTATGTCTAGTGTTTCTAGTAGTAGGGGCTGGAGCATTCCAATCTCCATCAGTAGGGAACAATCTACCTTTCCCCCTAAGATAAGTATCCCTTGAATGATTAACATTTTTAGGTTTAGGGCTCTTATCTTTGGAATGTCTCTAGTTATTGCCCTTTTGTGGTCCAACAGACATCGCAGCAGGTCTGCTATAGCAGGTTTAGAAGGTCTAGCAGTCCCACCCTTGGATTTACCCTTTTTGTTAGGTACTGTTGACCTTTTAGACTTATGATTTTGCTTCTTTAAAGAATTCTCAGAAGGATTTACTGCCTCAACAACCTTTTTGGGAGTTGGATCTTGTGCAGGCACAAACTTAGCACCAATTCTGGTACTAGGATCAGTAGCCTTACTGGATCCACCCTTAGTAGATTGTTGAGATTCAAATCCAAGGCATGTTCTATCACCATAAGGCTTTCCAGATTTGAATACAGTGGTGAAACTAGATTGTGCAGCAGATTCAGCAGCTACTGAATGTACAGCAGACTTATGTTGAGTCTGTTCATAATATTTTTCCTTACCTTTGAGAATTCTTAATTCAGCATTTAAGCTTTGAATTTCTGCTTGAAGTGACTCTTTTTAGCCTTCACAATCTCATAAATAGATTGTATTTTCCTCAGTTGATTAAGGATGGCATCCAAAGTTTCTTCATTATCAGTAATTTAGGATTTGAACCACAAGTAGATTCACAATCACTTTCAGCAAGAGTGTTTATAGATACAGAATTATATACCTCCTCAATCTTGTCCATATTGGCCATTAAAGCAGAATCATCCATGTGTGCAATAAGTGCAGTATCATCCGATTCATTTCCTTTTTTTGATTCAACATCATATCCTGATTCATCATCAGCAACCAAGGCTTCTTGCCAGATCTTCTTTACTGACTCTTGTTCTTCAGTAGGTCCGGACAGTTAGATCTGAAATGTTCAAGTTTCTTCAGTTGAAGCACAGATAATCAGGTTCCTTCTTTTGTTTCAAGTCAGGACAATCAGGTTTGAAGTGTCCAGGTTTCTTGCAATGAAAGCTCAAGTAGTCGTTATCTTTCTTGGATTATTCTTTTTACTTTTCACTTGATTTCTTGCTGAAATTCCTTGGAGAACCCCTTCCAGATTTCATCATTCTGATTTTCTTGCTCAGTAGGGCAATTTGCTCTTGCATTTCATCCAGTAGATCATCTTGAACACCTGATGATTCTTCTTTGTGTGTAGCAGCCAATGCAGTAGTTTTTGGTTATTTCATTTCAGTATCAGGAACAAGTTTCTTACTGAATTCATAGGCCTTGAGATCGAAAATAATTTGAAGGTGTCATCTTCAAGTAGTCTCCTGGACTCTTCTATGGCAGTAACCTTCATTTCCCAAACTTCCTTTCCTGGTAGGGCTTCCAAAATTCTTGTGTTGATCTCTTCTTTTGTATACACTACATTCAATAGGGTGAGTTCATCCATGATAGCATTGAATCTTGACTCTATTTGTTCAATGGTTTCATTTGATTTCATTTTGAAATCTTGGAACTTTTTTTTGGCTACACTGACTTTGTTTCTCTTAAAAGCATCAGTGCCTTCACAGATTAGATGTAGTTTTTCCCAGAGTTCCTTAGCAGCCTTGCAATCCTTCACTTTCATGTACATATTGTTATCTACGGTTATATAAATGATATCAATAGAAATATTGTTAAGGTTTGCTCTTTTGCTATCTTCAACACCCCACTTTCTTTTTGTGTTTGGAACAATCTGAGTTTGATTATCCACAGTTATAGCTTTAGTGATTTCCAGTGGTCCATCAATCAGAACGTACATCATCTCATCATGTGTTGCAGCTAGAAAAGCCTGCATACAACGTTTATAATCGTGTAGACGATTTAGAGAGCATATCAACATGGTCCTAGCATACTGGTTGTTATCCATGATGCAAAGCTTTGAAAAGCAGAAACTTGAAAAAGATTTCAAAGAATTTTCACAAGCACAACAAGTACAATTACTTCAGAACAGAAGCACTGCTCTGATACCAATTGTTGGTCCCTTGAAAACGCTTTGGTTATGTTTAGAGGGGGTGAATAAACTTAACACTTAAAATGTTTTGGAGTTGACAAACTCAGCAAGGTCGATGGTCTCATTGACTATCGTGAGTCTTGACCACTCGAAGAGTCTCTTGACTATTAATGTTACTGAATTTGTTGCAGTGGATTATATTTAAATTAAGCCTTATTACTTGTTGTTAAAAAGATGATACTAAGTATTGGATACTCAGTAGTGTAAGTGTGTGATTCAGTTGCTAGTTTCAATAGGTTGATGTGATCAGTATGCAAATTGCAGAAAGTAAAGCACGTAAGATTTATAGTGGTTCCAGGTGGTGTAATCCTGTCAGTCCACTATTCTCATGTGATGTTGGAGGAAATTCACTAGAGATTCTTGAGTTTGCAGTTACAAAAATCCCTAAGATGTTTGTCCTTCACCAATGACTATGGCTTCACAAACTGAACACTTGAAACAGGTAGGATTGCTGGTCCAAAGTATTCCACTGGTCCATGAGGGGTAGGATTGCCTCTTCACCAGCTCCACCACAAACAACAGTTCTTGACACCCAAAAGATGCTTCTCTGTCTTCAGTAAACTTCTTGTAAAATAAGGGTTGAATCAAGTAATTAAGTGATTCAGCTTTCAGCAGCTTGATCAGGATGAAATGATCAGCAGCTTGAGGTCTTCAAGTGTGTATACTTGATGTAACTTGATAGCAGGTTACAATTGAAGATAAATCTTGATTAGCAAGTTTAAGCTTAGTGAATGTCAGCAGGGTGTTTTTCTTGATAAAAACTTGATAGCTTCGTATAGATTATTTGTTGTTCATCATATTCAAAATGAGTCAGGAGTTCCCTATTTATAGGTGTGAATCCTTTGACTTGTGTTTCAATTTCAAATTAGCCATTTCAGACTTTTCTCCATCTTGACTTGATTTTTGTCTCTGTTCATAGTACTGACACTGTCAGTCAGCTTTTTGTCAGTTTCCAGACAGTCCAACCTTTGACTTATAACCATTGGATGATTCTTTGAATCTTTCCAACGTTCCTTTTATCTTGACCATTGATTTGTTGACAAAATCAAGGCTTGTAATCCATCCTTATCCATTTAATCTTCCAATGTAATTTTTTATTAAATCGATGTTTACATTCAGTAGATATTAAAAGTATATTAGTCTGCTGATGTAGATATCTGTCAGCTGGTTTAAGTCTGCTGTGTTTCAACAACACTTCAGCCAACTGCTTCTCATCTAACTTTTTATTGTTAAGTTAGAGTACACCATTTTGAACATAACAAAGTTCCAATCACCACTTAACATATGGAACTTAGGCC
Source organism: Gentiana macrophylla (assembly GCA_026214975.1). Taxonomy (NCBI): domain Eukaryota; kingdom Viridiplantae; phylum Streptophyta; class Magnoliopsida; order Gentianales; family Gentianaceae; genus Gentiana; species Gentiana macrophylla. Next base: position 79,565,104 of record CM047807.1, on the reverse strand, counting down.
TTGTACACAAGGTATATGTAATCAGTTTAGGTCATCACAGACTTCCCTAAATTCTAATTCCATATCCTTGACTTTAAATACTATGTTTGATCCCTTAGCCTTCAATAACTGAGTTTGAACCCTCAGCATTCAACCATCAGCAGGTTCCTAGTTAGTCTACTGACCTAGACACCCTACAGACCTAGACACCCTACGGACCTAGACATGTGTGCTGATAAAGTCAGCAGACCTTTTTACAGTGTATGTTTGATCAAACCTATAAAAAAATCAAACTCTAGTAAACCTATACATTTAATCTAGGCATCTTTTTGCCTTTGCTCTATAACAGCTAGTCTGGCACTTATCATTAAAACTTAAAATATGTCCAACAACCCTTTTCAGTGACCTTTTTGCCTAAACTAAGAATGAGACCAGCTTTGATACTTAACCAGATTCCCTATGGGATACGACCTTACTCGCCATTTATAGTACAACCGACTTGGTACCCTGCCGGTTAGAGTTTGTTATGCTGTAAAACGGCTTTCATAGACCCATTTATTACCTATAATATTCATATGAGGACATACGGGAAAATGATCCAAGGTTTGATTGTGCAGTAGCACATCAATTTCCTGTTTTATAGAATTACTCCAATAGGGTTTTTTAGAGGCTTCAGTGTAGGAAGTAGTATATGAATGGGTGGATATGGTGACGAGGGCTTTGGGAAGTGGATATTTGATGAAGTCAGGCATGGATACGAGTTTAAGGGAGTTGGTCTTAGTATGGGTGACCATGAGATGGTGCTTAGGAGTGGGACTTAGAGAGGGGGATGGAGAGGTAAATGATTTACTGTCCAGGGAGGAAGGAGAGTCAAGAGAATGCTCAGCCCAAGGCGGGTGTATCAATGTAGATATAGCCACTCGCAAGGTCAAGACACTTGTACCCGTGGTGAGAGGGTCTGTAACCAAGAAAGAAGCATGTTTTAGAGCGGAAGTCGGTTTTGTGTTGGTTATATTAACGAAGATACGGCCAACAGACACAATCAAAGATGCGGAGAAAGGAATAGTCGGGGTTATGATGGTAGACCATTTCGAATGGGGTTTTATGGTTATTAGAGATAGTGGGAAGGCGATTAGTATGGTAAGTGGCTGTAATGAAGGCACCATTCTAGTAGGGTAGGGATGGTTGGACTGAGCTATAAGGGAGAGACCGACTTTGACTATTTGGCGGTGACGCCTTTCAGGGCAACATGAAAGACGATGTAGAATGCCCAGAAAGGTTAGAAGGGTGGACACACGGTGATATTCCCCACCCTAATCAGTTTGTGTAGATTTTAATTTAGTGTTAAACATTCATTCTATCAATACAAGGAAATAAGGAAACACAATCTCAACATCATATTTATATTTCAAGGGGTAGATCCATAATTTTCTTGTACAATCATCAAGAGAGATGACATAATAATGATAAAATAAATAGAGGCTTCATCACAAGGACCGTAAACATTAAAATAAATCAATTCTAAAGGTGCAACAGAAGTAAAATAAAACATATATAAAGTATTCGTATATCTACTAGCTAACCGACAAGGATCACACACAAAAGGTGGTGTTTGTTGGAAATAAAATTTATGTTTTGATGATGATTAATCGCTTAATCAGTTATTGTTATTAACCCCATTGATGAAGTGTCATAACTAGCTGTTATAGTGGAAAGCAAAAAGATGTCTAGATATTAATGTATAGGATTTTATAGAGTCTGATATTTGTATAGGTTAAATCAGACAAGCACTGTAATAGTTCTAGGCTGTGAACTGAGAAAGTAAGAAACTGAGATTCTACAAGAAACTGAAAAACATAGCACATCCATGAAACTGAAGAAGATAAGTTCACTGAGGGACACAAACTCAGTTGGCTTATCTAGAAGATGAAGAACTGAGGGTCACAGACTCAGTTATAGAAGATTGAAGAACTGAGGGTTCAAACTCAGTTATGAAGACTATGTTGAGACTGTAAAGTTAGATTTCGGGCAAGATTGTGGTGACCTGAACTGACTTTATGGATCTTGTATAAAGACCTAAGAATCATAAGGACAATGAATTCTTAGATGATAATGAGTCATGGTGTACTGATTAAGTCAATTATAATCGGATGAAAAATCGAGTATCGATATTTGAAGAAGAGTAAAATCTCGATTAACGCTCCAAGTCACCAAGAAATCGACAAGTGGCAAATTCAGTATAAAACTGATAAGGATACTCAGTATTATATGTCAGTCATCCAATAAACTGATAGTACAGTCGAACGTTACATATGAAACAATCTTATTGAACGAATTACTGACAAATCAGAACGGTCACAAAATATAGCCGTTACAAGATTCAAGCAGGACGGATGGTGAATAAACCCCTATAAATAGACTACTTCTACAACAACAAGAAGTGTGTGCAGGAGGAATTAAAAATAGATTTAATTAAAAGATCTAATTAAGGGGGAAAGCCAATTTCAAAAGAATTCCTGCTAAGTACTTAATTGCAAGATCAAGAAATTTCTTCAAGTGTGCAAGCACATTCAAGAAAAATCAGGATCTATCATTTGAAGAAAAACAGAGCCGTGCAAAATTTAATTATCCAGAAGAAAAGCTCAAATCACAATTGAATCATAGTTATTGATTCAGGTCTCAACTTTGATTTCATCAAAGGTCTAGACTGTGAAACACCAAGAAGGTGTGAAGGACAGTTGAGTGCAGTCAGGAAGCCTGTGTTTGTGATGAGCTGGTGAAGAGGTAATTCTACCCTTAAAAGACCGGTGTTTCAAACAATTGAAGAGCAGCAATCCTACCTGTTCTACAAGTGTTTAGATAGTGAAGCTAGGGATTAGTCAAGGACTATCAGTTTAGAATTTTTTGTAACCGGGCCATCTCAAAGTAGTTCTAGTGGAATTTTCCTCCGCATCACAGGGAAAGAGAGGACGTACAGGATTACACCACCTGGAACCTCTATAATTTTTGTTTATTTATTTCATGCATTCATTTACTTCATTACAGCTTTAATTATCTAGTTCTCACATTAAAACCAAGTCAATAGATTGTTTGTTATATTAAGGCTAGTTCTATCCGCTGCCAGTTAACTAGACTAAGAATAAGTCAGTATTGACTTATACTCGAATTTTGAATTTGCTTTCTCAATCTTCAAATTTTCAAATTCTCAATCAAATCCAGAAAACTATGACCTTCACTCGTGTTGAACCCGGAATGATCATATCTCTTGACCAGTTTATTGCAAAATACACCGATCAAACTTTAGCCAAAACAATTGCGGCAAAAATTAAACAAATCAAAGGATTGGATGCTGCCTTCAACGTTGATTTGAAAAGTGTATGTCTGGAAAGCATTGGAGACTTCTATGACTTTGGAAATACAACTATAGAAGGAGAAGACACACACCTATACCACTACTGTCAATGATAAGAAGATCAAGGTCACCGAAGATCTAGTTGCAGAAATCTTTGGGTTTGACAAATCTGGAGGAACGGCAGCCATTAAGTTGACCAAAGAACAAAAGGAAAAACTATGGAAAGATATAGCAATTGATGCAGAATCCGTAGTTTCATAAACCGGAAGCACAAGTCTACTCAAACCGGATCGGAGTTCAATTTTCTCTCAAAGATGTTGGCAAACTGCATAATTGGAAATGCAAGACTTTAGCAATCTATCTGGATCAAAGTTGGATTTTCTTTATGTGATTTGGTTTGGAGAAAGTTTCAATTGGCAAAGATATCTATTTTACCTAAGAAGAAGACCGATGTTAAGAAATGTCGTTTCTATCACAAGAAAACTCTTGCATTAGTGGTCCAAAGAATACTCGACCATTTAGGAATTGCAAAAATGAAAGAAACATCAGTTGCTGATGGGAAGCTTGTTATTAAAGAAGAAAAAGCTGGAAAAAGGAAAACTGAGGGTTCTGTAAGTGAACCTAAGAAGAAGAAAAGCAGAAAATCGAAGAAACCAGTAACTGGAGATGAAGTCTTGGAACAGATTGAATAATTAAGCAAGAGAAGAAAACAATTGGAAGATTTAGAGAAAAATATATCTGATCTAGTTTCACCAATAATTGAAACAACAATTGCTGAAGGATCAGCACAAACAGAAAGAACTGAAGTTATTCTTGCTGAGTCTACTCCAACTCCAGTAACTGAAGCTTTACCCATTCAAGAACCAATTTCACATCCAATAGAAATTTAGATGACAAAGGAAACTGAAGTTGTCAACAAAGAACAGAATGTTGAAACTGAATTATAGAAGGAAGCTGAGACTCAGGGGGAACATACCCTGAGAATTGAACATGATGATGAAGATTCTGACAGTGATGAAAGATTGATCGATAAAAGAACGTTGGAAATGCTTACGTTACTCTCAAAATCCAGATCTACCCCCCAGAGATCCTTTTTCAGATTAGAATTTGAAGAATCAGCCAAAGGATTTTCAGCTTCTCAATCTGTGGAAAAAGGAACCGAAGCAGACTCAAGATCAACTAAAATAATTAACTTGGATGAGCAAGTCAATGAAGAAGAACTCATTGACCCAACAATGAAAGAAGTTCCAGTTACTGAATTGGAACTTGAGCCTACTGAAAAACAAGCTGCTGAAGAAATTGTAAGTGAAAAAGTTTTGGAAACTGAGCCGACAATCTCAGTCTCAGTCATTGAAAAAGAGTCATCAGCAATCCCAATCACTACTGAGGGAGGAATTAGTGGAACTGATCTTATGCAAACTGATGATGTTGCAAGAACTGACCTTATGCAAACTGATGATGTTGTTCTAGAAAGTGGTCAAGATGTCAAAAGAGAATCAAAGGAGTTTGCCACTCAATCAAAATCATTAACTAATCATGGAGAGTTAATGTCAGCTGCGATTGCGCAAATATCAAGCCTGGAAATTTAGTTCCATTGCCAATCAAAAGAGTCAGCTAGTAGAAATGGAAGCTACTGAAAAATGGGTATTTGATTTACAAAACATTACAAGTCTATCAGAGATAATCAATGCCGAAGAATTTCTGAATCAAGGATATGCACTGATCAGAAATAGCTACTGGGAGGAATCCACAGCTGGTGGAAATTTCAAAAAGAATGATGATGATGATGATTCTCAGGAAGATTCCAATCTGCAGAAAGGGATTATAGCCTCTTTACAAGAAAAGAGAACTGAAACTGATCAGACTACTGATGATGAGTCTAGTAGTTATGAGGAATCCAGTGAAAGCTCTATCTTTAAAAATTTGTCTGATGCACAACAAGAAGAAAAAGAAGGTTATAAATCTCATACAGACAAGTCCTTGCTAGAAATAGCGAGAACAGTGGCAACGATGGCTGGAGAAGAATCAGATGAAGAATTGAATGTTCAGTTATCACTTGCAAGAGATATTGATCAATCAAACTTGGATGAAATTAGAAAACAATCTGAAGAAAGAAGAAGGTCGGCAGAATATAAAGAAAAATTGAAGCAAGTTGTCTCACCACCCAAGCAAGCTAAATCAGCTGAAATTGAGACACAGAAAAACAATGAACAACAAGCTGGAAGCTCAAAAGATGTTCCTACTCAGGTCGATCTTATCAAATTTTATCATAATTAGATAATCAGAATTCAAAAGGATGACAACAAATTATTTGGAAAAGTCCTAAATCCTCAGAAGCTACTCAAGATGAAAGAACCAAACTTGAAAAGAAGTTGGATATTGTCACTGAAAACTGTCAAAACACTTTGATTGAGCTTCGGAAGACAACCATTGAGAATGACGCAAGAAGAGATGAAACTCAAGATATAGATGGGAAGGCATTCTCAATAATCTGGTTGATAGAATGATTCTAATGGAACAAGGCATGAAGGACTCAGTTGTCGCTCAAACCATTTTGGCATCAACTCATCAAACATGGAACACTTACACCAAGAGATTGATTCATAAAGATGATGTCAAAAAGGGGGAAAGTTTGGATATCTTCAAAGTCAATGCAACTGAGATACCACAAGTCCTTGCAAATGTTGATGATAAACTGATTGAACTAAAGAAAGCTAGAGGAGAGTTTACTGATGAAAAATAGAGTTAATTGTTAAATACTCAGAGCCCACTGACAAAAGAGTTGGTTTGGATTCTCATCTCTACAGTCTATTCAGAGATTTACCAGCAAGAGAAGGAGTATCAAGAGAAGAATCTCTAGAATCGTTCTACATATGCAGAAGTTGCTCATGAACTACTTCAATAAACTTAAGAAATGGGAAGCAGATGGTATCATAGATAACAAATCAGAGAAAGTTGAAAAGGCTGAACCTGAATTTGTTCAAAATCTACTAAGAACAGCCACCAATGAAAGACTAAGGGCAACTGTCTTCACTTTCGCAGTTCTTTTCAAAAGCAAATTCTTCAGGAAACACAATTTATCTGAATCATGGAACATTTTGGCAAGCATCCATGGAATTGAAAACTCAACTACAAATGATGCTACGAGAACTATTACATAAACATATGATAATCAATTTATTTTAACTGTCAAGTAAAAAGAAACTATCTTCTAGTTCTTTTTATTTGTGTCGTATTTTATTACTCAACATTGTAACTCTATTATCAAATAAATTCTCAATTTCTCAGTTCATCCTGTTATTTACTGTATTATGTTTTATATTTTTGCATTGCTTTTAAGGAGGGTATTGACATCATCAAAAAGGGGGAAATTGTTGGAAATAAAATTTATGTTTTGATGATGATACATCGCTTAATCAGTTATTGTTATTAACTCTATTGATGAAGTGTCATAACTAGCTGTTATAGTGCAAAGCAAAAAAGATTTCTAGATATTAATGTATAGGATTTTATAGAGTCAGATATTTGTATAGGTTAAATCAGACAAGCACTGTAATAGTTCTAGGTTGTGAACTGAGAAAGTAAGAAACTAAGATTTAATTAAACTGAGATTCTACAAGAAACTGAAAAACAGAGCACATCCATGAAACCGAAGAGGATAAGTTTGCTGAGGGACACAGACTCAGTTGTCTTATCTAGAAGATGAAGAACTGAGGCTCACAGACTCAGTTCTAGAAGATTGAAGAACTGAGGGTTCAAACTCAGTTATAAAGACTATGTCGAGACTGTAAAGTTAGACTTCGGGCAAGATTGTGGTGACCTGAGCTGACTTTATGGATCATGTATGAAGACCTAAGAATCATAAGGACAATGAATTCTTAGATGATAATGAGTCATGGTGTACTCTGACTAAGTCAATTATAATCAGATGAAAAACTGGAGTACTGATATTTGAAGAAGAGTAAAATCTCAATTAACGCTCCAAGTCAGTCAAGAAATTGACAAGTGGCAAATTCAGTATAAAATGGATAAGGATACTCAGTATTATATGTCCGTCATCCAATAAACTAATAGTACAGTCGAACGTTACATATGAAGCAATCTTATTGAATGAATTACTGACAAATCAGAACGGTCACAAAATATAGCCGTTACAAGATTCAAGCAGGATGAACGGTGAATAAACCCCTATAAATAGACTACTTCTACAACAACAAGAAGTGTGTGCAGGAGGAATTAAAAATAGATTTAATTAAAAGATCTAATTAAGGGGGAAAGCCAATTTCGAAAGAATTCCTGCTAAGTACTTAATTGCAAGATCAAGAAATTTCTTCAACTGTGCAAGCACATTCAAAAAAATCAAGATCAATCATTTGAAGAAAAACAGAGCCGTGCAAAATTTAATTATCCAGAAGAAAAGCTCAAATCACAATTGAATCATAGTTATTGATTCAGGTCTCAACTTTGATTTCATCAAAGGTTTAGACTGTGAAACACCAAGAAGGTGTGAAGGATAGTTGAGTGCAGTCAGGAAGACTGTGTTTGTGATGAGCTGGTGAAGAGGCAATTCTACCCTTCAAAGACCAGTGTTTCAAACAATTGAAGAGCAGTAATCCTACCTATTCTACAAGTGTTTAGATAGTGAAGCTAGGGATTAGTCAAGGACTATCAGTTTAGAATTTTTTGTAACCGGGCCATCTCAAAGAAGTTCTAGTGGAATTTTCCTTCGCATCACAGGGGAAGAGAGGACGTACATGATTACACCACCTGGAACCTCTATAATTCTTGTTTATTTATTTCATGCATTTATTTACTTCATTACAACTTTAATTATCTAGTTCTCGCGTTAAAACCAAGTCAACAGGCTGTTTGTTATATTTAGGCTAGTTCTATCCGCTGCCAGTTAACTAGACTAAGAATAAGTAAGTATTGACTTATACTCAGTTGAGTTAGCCGAACTCCGCACAAGTTAAGGGACAGGAACAAAACTGAACTGAGCATCAGTTTAAGTTTCGGAGAAACTGAGTTCCTAGGGTACTTTCAGTTTTAGGGAAAGTTTTTGGTGACAAGTTTATTCACCCCTCCCCCTCTAAACTTGTTTTAGCTTCTCCAAGGGACCAAAAGTGCTTTATTTGGAATGAAAATAGAAATACGACGCAAATCTTGACGAAGCACGAAGTGGAAAAAGTGACCAAGACGTTGATGCCATGTTGTAGAGGGAGGGACAGAAGTGGTGAGAGCTTGAATAGGTGGACGGTTGAATGTGGTGGAGAAGTAGTAGATTCCATCTTTCACCTATCCTCTAAGATGGACATGGCCCGAATAATCCTTCACAAGAAAGTAGGTGTCATGAAACTCAAAATCGATAGAATTATCGGAATAAAAGTGATGAGACTGTATTTTGTGGTGTCTTATGTGCCTCTATTATATCTATTTTGTCGGTAGATTCTCTGTTCCGGGTATGTTTTTGATGATTTTCAGGTTTTAAGAGCTTGGAAGAGATGATGGAGTAATTCTGGATGTATAGAGCAATATTTGAATGTTTTCCTGGAGAAGGGAGGAAAGCGTCGTTTCAAATATCGTGAATTTCAGTTTTCGCCTATGTCGAGACCCCGAAATGTTGAAGAGAAGACAAAGTCTATTAACACCAACCGTGGATTCTCGATCGTTAATGTTTGAAATAAAATTTATGTTTTGATGATGAATCATTGCTTATTCAGTTAATATTCTAAACGCCACTGATGAAGTGTCATAACTAGTTGTTATAGTGCAAAGCAAGAAGATGTCTAGATATCAAATGTATAGGATTCATTAGAGTCTGATATTTGTATAAGTTAAATCAGACAAGCACTGTAATAGTTCAAGGTTGGAACTGAGAAAGTAAGAAACTGAGATTTAGAGAAACTGAACAATAGAACATACCAACATCAAACTGAAGAAGATATGTTTGCTGAGAGTTACAGACTCGGTTGGATTATCTAAGAAGACTGAAGAACAGAGGGTTACAGACTCAGTTATTGGAGATTAAAGAAATGAGGGTTCAAACTCAGTTATGAAGACTAAGTCGAGACTGTAAAGTTAGACTTCAGGGAAGATTGTGGTGACCTGAACTGACTTTATGGATCTTGTATGAAGACCTAAGAATCATAAGGACAATGAAATCTTAGATGATAATGAATCATGGTGTACTCTGATTAAGTCAATTATAATCAGATGAAAACTGGAGTACTGATATTTGAAGAAGAGTAAAATCAAAGTTAATGCTCCAAGTCAGACAAGAAACTGACAAACGATAAACTCAGTATTAAAATTGATAAGGAAACTCAGTTTTATAAGTCAGCCATTCAACAAACTGATCGTACAGTCGAACGTTACAAAGGAAGTGATTTTATTGGATGAACTATTGACAAATCAGAATGGTCATAAAATAGCCGTTGCAAGATTCAAGCAGGATGAACGTTGAATGAACCCCTATAAATAGACCACCTCTACAACGTCAACAAGGGGTGTGCATATTGCAAGAGAGCAGGAAAACTAAAAAGAATTTTTCTTGTCAAGAAAAATTTAATTAAGGGGGAAAGCCAAATTCAAAAGAACACCTGCTAAGCACTTAATTGCAAGATCGAGAAATTTCTTCAAGTGTTAAAGTGCATTCAAGATAAATCAAGTTTATTCATTTGAAGAAATACGGAGCCGTGCTTAAGTTAATTATACAGAAGAAAAGCTCAAATCACAGTTGAATCATAGTTATTGATTCAAAGTCTCAACTATGATTTTATCAAAGGTTTCAACTGTGAAACACCAAGAAGGTGTGAATGACAGTTGAGTGCAGTCAGGAAGACTGTGTTTGTGATGAGCTAGTGAAAAGTCAATTCTACCCTCCACGGACCAGTGGTTCAAACAGTTGAAGAGCAGCAATCCTACCTGTTCTACAAGTGTTTAGATAGTGAAGCTAGGGATTAGTCAAGGACTATGAGTTTAGGACTCTTTGTAACCTGGCCATCTCAAAAAAGTTCTAGTGGATTTTTCCTCCGCATCACAAGGGGAAGAGAGGATTGACAGGATTACACTACCTGAAGCGTCTATAAATCTTGTCTATTTACTTTACGCATTCATTTATTTTATTATAGTTATATTTATGTGGTTTTCACTCCGAAACTAAGTTAACTAGTTGTTAAAGGCTAATTTATATCCGCTGCCAGTTAACAAGACTGAATATAAGTCAACATTGACTTATACTCAGTTGAGTTAGTTTAACTCCACACAAGTTTTAGGACAGAAACAAAACTGAGCTGAGTATCAGTTTGTGTTGACAGAAACTTAGTTCGTGGGGCTTCTACAGTTTGGGAAAGATTTTGGTGACAAGTTTATTGGTATCGGAGCGAGTTCTTCCTTCTGGAGGAGATCCGAGTTGTTACTGCTTAAGCTATAAACCAGTTGTTGACAATCCTTTATGTACTTCATTTAAATGGATACATCTAGAATTAAGAATTGGCTAAATAACCCCCTGACTGACTACCTGCAGAATGTTGTCTATGATTTCCAAGATCAAGTATTTGAAAGATTCAGTACTACAAGCTCTCACACAAATCCAGAGCCTCATTTCAGTCTTGATGAAGATATTGAGCTTAATGCGAATAATGATGATGAATCCAGAGGATTTCCATCCCTAAGTGATCATTCAGAAGAAGTAGAAAGGGAGTTACTGCAAATAACTAATTATATAGAAGAAGAACTGACCAAAGATCCATCCAGTGTAAAAGCCAAAGATACTGATGAGACTCTATCTACAAGTCATGGAGGTGAAAGTGACAAAGAAATCATACTGCTAGGAGCTACACAGGCAAAAGCTGTTGATAAAGGAAAACAAGTCCTAATTAATGATGATTCCACGATAGAAGATCTACCTATCAAAAATTAGGAGGTAATCGCATCTACATCCAGCACTCACACTACCACGAACAATCAAAGAAATGATGATTTCAATAAAACCTTGGACATACTCATAGAGAAATTAGAGGCAACTCAAAAGAATTATGAGAATGTCAAAAAGGAGAAAAAGTTATTGAAAACTGAAATTTCAAGATTGAATGCTGAAATCAATCTAGTCAAAACTAATAATGGAACCAAGGTAATTCGACCAACTGATGAACTAACAAAAGTTATAAACATCAAAGAATCATCAGTTGATGCAATTTCCAGAGTTCAATTCAAACCAGGAAAACCATTTGGAGATAGATCTGGTTTAGGGTTTGATAATCAGTATAATTCTAAGTTCAGACCAAGATCAGTTGCAATAAAATTTGTGACTACTCAAAAGTCAGAACCCAGAAAACTGATAAAGTTATTAGAACTGACAAAAACTCAGCACATCCCAACGCACAATCTGACAAAACTGAAAAATCAATTGGTAAATTTCACCAGGCCAATAGATTTTACAGAAAGACTCAGAAGGCTGAAAACAGTAAAACTGATCGGAGATCAGTAAGAAATATCTTCAAGTCACATTCATCTAAGAATGTAGATCATTCATGGAGTAACAGACTTAAAGGGAAAGGAAGATTATTTCCCACTGATGAAGATTGGAATGAACCATCACATCAGTTTCACAAAATGAACAAACCTAAAACTGTTAAGGCAAAACAGGAAAAATTTGTGAAAGCTGACTTTACTCAGTCAAAATATCAAGAGAGGTATAAAGTTAAAAATAAAGTTGTACCATCAAAAACTAATCAGTTAGGACCCAAATAGATATGGGTACCAAAAATTTCTTATTTTGTTTTGCAGGAGAAAACCCGCTAAACTGAGAACTGAAAAGTGGAATTCACAAAACTAAGTTGTATTTACAACTGAGTTTTTGAATTTAGCACAAAGACAAAACTGAACATATACAACTGTTGATACACCGTACCTACTATATTAACTATTTTCTAGCTACAAATGTCAAGAAAAGACGTGGTCCTTCTCAAATCTAAACCGTCCATATCTTCCACTCGTCCACCTTTTCACAATCTCAAAATATTTATGACAAGACGTTCTAATGTCCCACTCAATTCTTAACTACCCCTACTACAAATTATAAATACCCATAATTTTCTTTTGTAATTTCTTACGTTTACATTTTGAATCCACTCTATGAATCTCAAATTTTCAGAATATTCAATCAAATCCAGAAAAATGACTTTCACTTTTGTTGAACCCGGAATGATCGTATCTCTTGAACAGTATATTGCAAAATATATTGATCAAACTCTAGTCAATTCAATTGCAACAAAAATCCAAAAAATTAAAGGTTTGGATGTTGTTTTCAACATCGATCTAAAAAGTGTATGTTTAGAAAGAATTGGAGACTTCTATCAATTTGTTAAAACAACTGTAGAAGGAGAAGACAGACAAACCTACATCACTACTATCAATGATAAGGAGATCAAGGTCACCGAAGATCTAATTGCAGAAATCTTTGGATTTGACAAATCCGGAGGATCAGCAGCCATCAAGCTGATTAAGGAACAAAAGGAGAAACTATGGAAAGATATAGCGATTAGTGGAGAATCCACCGTCTCACAGACCGGGAGCACAAGCTTACTCAAGCCAGAGTTCAATTTTCTCTCAAAAATGTTAGCAAACCGCGTCATTGGAAATGCAGGAAACCTTAGCAATCTATCTGGAGCAAAATTAGATTTGCTATATGTAATTTGGTTTGGAAAAGATTTCAATTGGGCAAGATATCTATTTGATCAATTGATAGCACAGTCAATTGACGCACCCAAGAAGAAGACCGATGAAAAGAAAGGTCGATTTTATCACAAGAAAACTCTTGCGTTAGTTGTCCAAAGAATATTAGACCATTTTGGAGTCGCAAAGAGAAAAGAAACACCAGTTGCTGATTGGAAAATTGCCATTAAGGAAGAAAAAGCTGGAAAAAGGAAAGCTGAGAAATCTGTGAATGAACCTAAAAAGAAGAAAAGCAGGAAATCGAAGAAACCTGCAACTGGAGATGAAGTTTTAGAACAGATTGAAGATCTTAAGAAAATAAGAAAACAGTTGGAAGAAACAGAAAAAGGCATAACTGATCTAGTTACTGAGAAACCAATAGAAGTATCACCCACACAAGAAGCAAGAATCAAGTTCTTGACGGATCGCACCGATGATAGAGAATCGAAGCAAATCTCACGAATCTATTCGATTTGATGGCGGAGTTTTACCAATTCAAGAACTAGCTACACAATCACAAGAAATAGAAATAGTAAAAGAAACTAAAGTTGTCAACAGAGAAATGATCAATTGGCGATTTGCGAAAAAAAGTGAAACTCGTGGGAAGCAGACCACGAATCGAGCCTGATGATGAAGAATCCGATTGTGATGAAAGACTGATTGATGAAGCAACATTGAATATGCTTATGTTGCTTTCAAAATCCAAGACTACTTCTCAAGAATCTGCCCCCAGATTAGAACATGAGGAAACAGTTAGAGAATCCTCAATTTCTCACTCTGAGGAAAAGGAGGCTGAAGCAGAAAAAGCATCAACCAAGGTTATTCAGTTGGATGATCAAGTCGATGAAGATGAACCCACTGAGCATACAATGGATGAAGTTCATATTACTGATTTGGAACCTGAACCTACTGAAAAACAAATTGTTGAAGAACTTGTAAATGAGAATGTTATGGGAACTGAGCCGACAATCTCAGTTTCAGTAATTGAAAAAGAGACATCGATCGTCTAGACACATCGTTGAGGAAGGTATCAGCAGAACCAATCCTATGGAAACTGATGATGTTGCAAGAACTGATCCCATGCAAATTGAAGTTTCTATTCAAGAAGAAGACCATGAGATCACAAGAGAATCAGAAGATACTCTCACACCATTTAAATCCACATATGATCATGGAGAACTTATGGAAGCTGATTATGAGCGATTGCGTAGATATAGAACTTGGAAGTTCAGTTCTATTGCCAATCAAAGAAGTGAGCAAGCAGAAATGGAAGCTATAGAGAAATGGGTATTTGATTTATACAACATTTCAAATCTATCGGAAGTAATCAATACCGATGAGTTCATAAATCAAGGATATGCGCTGATCAGAAATAGCTATTGGAGGGAAGCCAGAGCCAGTGGAAGTTCCAAGAAGAATGTTGATGATGATGATTTTGAGGAAGACCCTGACCTACAAAAAGGGATTCTTGCCTCTATACAAGAAAAAGAAAGCGCAATGAATCGAACATCGATGAAGATTCTAGTAGTTCTGGAGAAAGCAGTGAAAGTTCAAGTTCTAAAAGTGTATCTGAAACACAGCAAGACGGAGAAGAAGAAGGAGGTTACCAATCTCCCACTGACAAGTCCACACTTGACATAGCAAGAACTGTGGCAAACATGCCTAGTGAAGAGTCAGATGATGAACTCAATATACATCTATCACCAGCAAAAGCTATTATTGATCCATCAAGCTTGAAAGAAGCTAAGAGACAATCTGAAGAAAGAAGACAATCGACTGAATATAGAGCAAAACTGGAGCAAGTTGTTCTCTCACCTCTAAAGCAAGCTAAATCAACTGAGGCTGAGACAAATAAAGGAAAAGAACAACAAGCAGGCAGTTCAAAATATTTTCCCACTCAAGTGGATCTCATTAAATTTTACCATAATGAGATAATCGTAATTCAGAAAAGCGATAATGACTTATTTGGAAAGGTTCTACATGCCTTAGAAGCCAAACAAAGATGAAAAAGTAATCTTGAAAAGAAAATGGATACCGTCAATGATAACTGTCATAACACCCTGCTTGAGCTTCGGAAAACAACCATCAATCATGATGCAAGAAGAGATGAAACTCAAGATAGATGGGAAGTTATTCTGAATAATCTGGTAGATAGAATGATCTTAATGGAACAGGGCATGAAGGACTCAGTTGTGGCTCAAACCATTTTGGCATCAACTCAACAAACGTTGAATGCTTACATCAAAAGCCTGATTCATAAAGATGATGTCAATAAGGGGGAAAGTTTGGATATGCCACAAGTCCTTACAAATGTTGATGAAAAATTGGATGAACTGAAGAAAGCAAGAGGAGATTTCACTGATGAAGAAATGAAACTGATTATTAAATACTCTGAGCCTACTGCCAAAAGAGTTGGTTTTGATTCTCGTCTATACAGTTTATTCAGCAACTTACCAGAAAGGGAAGGAATATCAAAAGAAGAATCTCTAGAATCGTTCCTACACATGCAGAAGGTGCTCATGCACTACTTGAATAAACTGAAGAAATGGGAAGCAGATGGTACCATAGATAGAGAATCAGAGAAAATTGAAAAGGCTGAACCCGAATTTGTCAATAATCTACTGAGAACAGCCACCAATGAAAGATTGAGGGCAACTATCTTCACTTTTGCAGTTCTTTTCAAAAACAAGTTTTTTAAGAAGAACAATCTATCTCAATCATGGATCATTTGGGCAAGCATCCATGGGATTGAAATCTCAGCTACAAATGATGCTATGAGATCTTTTGCAAAAAATTATGATAATCAAGTTTCTCAATCTGCCAAGTAAAAAGAAACTATCTTCTAGTTCCTTTTATCATGGTGTATTTTATTACTCTATCTTGTAACTCAGTTATCGAATAAATTCTCAGTTTCTCAGTTCATTGCGTTATTTACTGTATTTTGTTTTATCTTTTTGCATTGCTTTTAAGGAGGGTATTGACATCATCAAAAAGGGGGAAATCGTTGCAAATAAAATTTATGTTTTGATGATGATTCATTGCTTATTCAGTTAATATTCTAAACCCCACTGATGAAGTGTCATAACTAGCTGTTATAGTGCAAAGCAAGAAGATGTCTAGATATCAAATGTATAGGATTTATTAGAGTCTGATATTTGTATAAGTTAAATCGAGACATACGCATCGTAATAGTTCTAGGTGGGCCGAGAAAGTAAGAAAGCGAGATTTAGAAATCGAACAATAGAACATACCAACATCAAACTGAAGAAGATAAGTTCGCTGAGAGTTACAGACTCAGTTGGCTTATCTAAGAAGACTGAAGAACTGAGGGTCACAGACTCAGTTATTGAAGATTGAAGAACTGAGGGTTCAAACTCAGTTATGAAGACCAAGTCGAGACTGTAAAGTTAGACTTCAGGCAAGATTGTGGTGACCTGAACTGACTTTATGGATCTTGTATGAAGACCTAAGAATCATAAGGACAATGAACTCTTGGATGATAATGAATCATGGTGTACTCTGATTAAGTCAATTATAATCAGATGAAAACTGAGAGTACTGATATTTGAAGTAAAGTAAAATCACAGTTAATGCTCCAAGTCAGTCAAGAAAATGACAAACGATAAACTCAGTATTAAAACTGATAAGGAAACTCAATTTTATAAGTCAGCCATTCAACAAACTGAACGTACAGTCGAACGTTACAAAAGAAGTGATTTTATTGGATGAACTACTGACAAATCAGAACGGTCATAAAATAGCCATTGCAAGATTCAAGCAGGATGAACGTTGAATGAACCCCTATAAATAGACCACCCCTACAACGTCAATAAGGGGGTGTGCATATTGCAAGAGAGCAGGAAAACTAAAAAGAATTTATCCAATCAAGAAAAATTTAATTAAGGGGGAAAGCCAAATTCAAAAGAACACCTGCTAAGCACTTAATTGCAAGATCGAGAAATTTCTTCAAGTGTTAAAGTGCATTCAAGATAAATCAATTTTATTCATTTGAAGAAATACATAGCCGTGAAGAAAAGCTCAAATCACAGTTGAATCATAGTTATTGATTCAAAGTCTCAACTTTGATTTTATCAAAGGTTTAAACTGTGAAACACCAAGAAGGTGTGAAGGACAGTTGAGTGCAGTCAGGAAGACTGTGTTTGTGATGAGCTGGTGAAGAGGCAATTCTACCCTCCAGGGACCAGTGGTTCAAACAGTTGAAGAGCAGCAATCCTACCTGTTCTACAAGTGTTTAGATAGTGAAGCTAGGGATTAGTCAAGGACTATCAGTTTAGGACTCTTTGTAACCAGGCCATCTCAAAGGCGTTCTAGTGGAATTTTCCTCCGCATCACAGGGGAAGAGAGGATTGACAGGATTACACCACCTGGAACCTCTATAAATCTTGTCTATTTACTTTACGCATTCATTTACTTTATTATAGTTATATTTATGTGGTTTTCACTCCGAAACTAAGTTAACTAGTTGTTAAAGGCTAATTTATATCCGCTGCCAGTTAACAAGACTAAATATAAGTCAGCATTGACTTATACTCGATTGAGTTAATTTGAACTCCACACAAGTTTCAGAGGCGAGAACAAAAGCGAAGTGAGTACCGGCTTTGAGTTTGTGAAACTTCAGTTCTCCGGGCTTCACCAGTTTGGGAAAAGTTTTTGGTGACAAGTTTATTCACCCCCCTCCTCTAAACTTGTGTTAGCCTTTCCAATGGACCAACAGTTAATCACATCGGATATTTATTATTATAAAAGACCTTTTTTAATACTTAAGATTATTATTTGGGGTAGTGGTAATAAAGGACAAAAAAAAGTTGAAAAATATGATTAAGGACAGTGGAAAAAAAATCATGTGTTAAAGGACAATTCCACTGTTTGTTACTCAAAATACATTGTTGGTTGCATTGTCTTTACAGTGGAATCCACTACTCCACTATTTGGTTTGTCCTTTTCTCCCAATAAAAAATTTCACTGTCCTTTTTACACATTTTCACTTTTATTTTGTTTTTTTTAACAATAAAGCCTTATTATTATTAGTAGTAGTATTATATAAGTCTTTTTCTTTTAAAAAAAACAATTGGGCTTGGCCCACTCCACAATTACTCCTCTTTGGCGTGAAATAGCAGGAGGTAGCATATATTTTTTATTAGAAGGAAAGATATATTAGGATTAATAAGCAATGCAATAGAGGGAAAGGAGCAGACGTCCGGCACATGAAGTGAAGATACAGCCGGCGATTCTTTTCGTTTGCATATGGTATACTTGTGTTGCTCATTTTTTTTTTTTATATTATTTTAGTTAATGTGTAGTTAGTTTTTTTTATTCTAGTTGATTGATTGTTGAACCCTCGATTTAATGTGGTTGTGAGGTCCAAACGCTTTTCTACTCGTTTCATTGTTAGTATTTATCTATTTTCTGATTTACAATAGAGGATTAGAATTATTCGTTTAATTGTTGGCGCGTGATGATTAAACGATTATTTTGATCTAGCACCAAAATCCATCTTAGGCGGTTGCCATAAAAGATTGGATTTTTAGTGGTAAACAACACATTACCTACCGGTTCGTAGCCCGTAGGATTCCCTGTTGTGGAAATAGATAATCTAGGTTAAAATTAGTTCGGTTGGATTAATACCTTGAGTTGGGTCTCTCAAACCTTAATGCTTCCGGGATTCCAAACTCTTATGACCGTGTCTAAGGGTGTCTTCCTGTTAGAGAATAATTAACGACCATGTCTTGATTATCAAATTTAAGAGAGATTGGTCACTTGGCGGTTGTCGGTCACTATAACAAATTTATTAATAATTTAGCGAGTCATCCTTGAATCGATTATCAATCGTGGGAATTGAGGGGGGAAATAGTTAATTAGCTGGAACTTTCCGTCGTTTATTTTTCATTTTTTTTTAGGAAATAGGTAAAAACCCAAATATATTTTGTTTTACAAATCTTAGGAGAAATAAATCCATTGTTCCATGTGGGTTCGACCCCTACTTCTACTATACTAGCTATAGAGGTTGTAGGTGATTTATCTTTGGTGGTTTGACGACCCACCAAAAAGTTATTTATAGACAGCAATTTTTTAGTTAAAGAGTGCGTAACAAGCAAATTAGATAAGTAATAGGACTGGGAAGGGGTATATATAGGAGATGAGCCATAATGAGAGATAGATAAACCTGTATTGTTGCCTACATGAACCTTATTGGGGCCATCATAAGGTTCAGATGAATGATTGAGGTTGCGAAAGTTGTTGGTGAGATGATGCGTGGCACCGGTGTTAGGCATCCATTCCGAGGTCTGTGGAAAGTACAATTGAGTTGCATACACGTTGGGAGGACGATGAGGGATGGGAGCCGGTGGGTGAGAATATTCATCGCGGTATAAAACGTTTGAGCTGTAGGTCTGACTTTCACACAAATTTGGCAAGCAGGAAATAGTGAAGTAGAGTTTTGACAATGGTAAGGAGGACGGAGTGGTGCATGGCCCCGGCCACGCCACCTGCCCTGGTAATTGTTCTAACCCGACTGTTGGAAATAAAATTTATGTTTTGATGATAATTCATCTTATTTATTATAATATTGTATTAACTCCATTTGATGAAGTGCTGAAGCCAGCTGTTATAGTGAAAAGCTAAAAGATGTCTAGAACTGAATGTATAAGTTTTATTAGAGTCTGATTTTTGTATAAGTTACATCAGACAAACACTGTAATTATTAGTGTGTCGTAAAATTGAAAACTGGGAATCAATTAGAAAACTGGAATTCATCAAGACAAACAAATTGACTCAGATACACCTACTGAAGAAGGTAAGTTCGCTGAGAGTTACAGACTCAGTTGGGTTATCTGGAAGATAGAAGAACTGAGGAACACAGACTCAGTTATTGAAGAATGAGAACTGAGGGCTCAAACTCAGTTATGAAGATTAAAAGTCGAGACTATAGAGTTGGACTTCAGGCAAGATTGTGGTGACCTGAACTGACTTTATAGATCTTGTATGAAGACCTAAGAATCATAAGGTCAATGAATTCTTAGATGATAAATGTATCATGGTGTACTCTGATTAAGTCAATCGTAATCAGATGAAAACTGGAATACTGATATTTGAAGAAGAATAAAATCTCAGTTAATGCTCCAAGACAGTTAGCAAACTGATAAGTGAAAATCGACAAGGAAACTTCGATTTTATAAGTCACCATCCAACAAACCGAAAGTACAATCGAACGTTGTAAAGAAAGAAATTTCATTGGATGAGTCACTGACACAGCAGGAACGGTCAGAAAATATAACCGTTGCAAGATATACAATTCAAATCAAAGCCAGATGAACGTTGGACTTCATACTATAATTAGAAGACTTTGCACCAACAACAAGAATAGAGAACAAGAGCATTTACAAGATTTAACAAGCAATTTGTGCACTTTATTTGAATTGTTATCATCACTGAACTACAACAAGATCACATCTAGTATTTCTTCAAGTGTTCAAAGCTACAAAGAATTTTATCAAGGATTCAACACTTTGAAGAACCACAAACAAGAATCAATTTATTGATTCTCATTAACTTTGATTTTATTTCAAAGGTTTAGACGTGAAGCAAACCGGGAAGGTTTTGTCAAGGATGATTGTGATGACGATCGGGTAGACTGTGTTTGTGGTGGTAGCGTGAAGAGGCAATCCTACCTCTAAGGACCAGTGGTTCAAGCACTTGGAGAGCGATAATTCTACCTGTTCTACAATTGTTTAGATAGTGAAGCTAAGGATTAGTCAAGGACTATTGTTTAGGACTTTTGTAACATTCACCTCAAGAAGTTCTAGTGGAATTTTCCTCTGCACTACGTGGGAAGAGAGGACGTCTGAGATTACACCACGGAACCTCTATAACATCCGCCTCATTTACTTTACACATTTACTTATTTAGCATTTACTTTCAAACATTGTGATATTTGATTGTTATAAATTTCACAAATACAACCGACATTCACCAGAATTCACAATACTCAGTTTTCATAACAGAATAACAAGATCACTTTAAAGGCTAAAATTATATCCCCTGCAGGTTGACTCAGTTCCAGCTTAAGTCAGTTTGATTTAATCTCAGCTTAGTCAGCTTAACTCCAAACAAGTTTTATCTAAAACATAATTTGTCTTAAACTCAGTTTTTAGTGACAAGTTTATTCACCCCCCCCCTTAAACTTGTGTTAGCCTTTCCAAGGGACCAACAATTGGTATCGGAGCAGTGTTTCTTTAACTAGATATCATTTGCTCGTTATCCTCTAGTTGTTCTTATTTGAAAGCTAAGTCTTTAGAAATTATCTATCAGTTGTCACTCACTCACAATGGATAACAGTCAATATGCAAGACAAATGCTTATGTGCAACATGGACAGATTTGACGAATACAAACGTCGTATGCAGGCATTCCTAGCAGCTACTCATGATGAAATGATGGATGTACTCAATGATGGACCAATCCAGATCACCTACATGCAAACTGAAGGTGACAGACAAGTTCGAGTTCCAAAACCCAAATCTGAATGGACTAGTGATGATCGCAAGCGGAACAATCTCAACAATGTTGCCATGGACTTTATCCTCAGAACTCTTGACAACAACATGTATTTGAAGGTGAAAGAATGCACAACCTCCAAAGAAATATGGGACAAACTTCAGTTAGTTTGTGAAGGAACATATTCAATCAAGGAAAATAAAATTTCTGTTGCAAAGCAAAAGTTTGAAAATATCAAGATGAAATCTGGAGAAACTATTGATCAAATGCAGACAAGATTCAATGCTATTATGGATGAACTAGATCTACTCAAGATTGAATACTCAAAGAAAGTCATCAACAAGAGAATATTGAAGGCATTGCCAATGTGCTGGAAAATGAAGGTCACTGCCATGGAAGAATCCAGGAGACTTGATGTAGAAGATTCATTCAAGATCTTTTCAGATCTGAAAGCTTATGAATTCAGTGAAGATTTCACAACCACAATTTGCAATAATCAAAGCTCTGGAAGAACCAAAAACCACAAGACTTTGCAAAGACATCAAATGAGATTCAAGAAAACTCATCCAACAATATTCATGAATTGGATGAAATGGAAGAACAAATGGCTCTAATGATGAACAGAATTCGAAGAATGAAGAGTGGACACCCGATCACTCAAAAGTTCATCAAAGGACTCTGAAAAGAGGAAAGATGATGAATACCTCTGTTTCCTTTGCAAGAAACCAGGACACTATAAAGCCGAATGTCCAGAATCGATCAAGAAGACACCACCAAGGAGAGTTGGTAGGAGAGCACTTCTTCTTTGGAGATGAATCGATTATGAAGTGTGCATCGAAAGATTGTCAGATGACACAGCTTTGATGGCACACATGGAAGATCCAAATGAGGTATGTGAATCAAACTCTAAATACTCCTCAGCTCAGATTTCCATGATGAATGCATGTTCTTCGACTGCGGACTCCAATCCAAAAAATCCAGAATTAGAAGAAACTCTTGATGAATTGATGAATCAGCTGGTAACCATACAAGCTGGTTATGAATTGTTTAGGGTGATTTTACATGATTTATAACGTTATATTTTATAACGATTTCCTCCATATTCGTATAATTTGCATAGAAATTAAGGGTTTAATAGAATTATTGAGCAAATGAGTTTTAAAAGTGGTTAAGTGCAAATTTGTGTTAATTATGTGATTTTATTGGATAAATATCTTTAGATATGAGATGTTACATTTTGCACGATGTTATCATGAATGTAGGTACGCTTGCATGTTAAATGAGGAGCTTAAACGAAGATCAGATGAAGATTAAGAAGAAAGCTCGATTCGAATAAAGAAAGCTCGATTCGATTCGGCCCAAACTTGGTGATCAAGTATTTCAAAATATGCCACGTAACATTATATTTTGAGGCCTAAAAGATGGATTTTGAGGAAAAGAAGAAGATGCCACGAGTTTCACGAGATCAGCGGATCAATATTTTCCAACGACTTCTACCGTAACCTGTTTTTCGATGGAAATTTTACCCGACTTAGAGGCATTTTCAGGGGAAGAGTTCTTGACGAAGGTTGTAGATACTAAAATGAGCTTTCCAACGCATTTTGAATCACGTCAATCGGAGGTCTACAACTCAAGTTATGATTTTTTTACCGAACTGCTGGAATTACGGACGAACCGGAGATATTTTGGCCAAGTTTGATGCATGTTACTCCATGTGCTCCTTAATGATGATGATGATGAGTCATAACAAACTCCACATGCTATTTTAGTGACTCCTCACCTTCACATGCAAAGTCATTATCACCTCCCACATGCTTATAACAAACTTGAGAATATTCCTTAGCATATTCTCCCAAAAATATCTCCTCAACTACAACCTCTCCTTATACACCTCCCTCAACTCTCCTATAAGAACTCCTCATTTCCATCCATAAAGGCGCCCCTCCTTGGTCACTTTTGGCCAAGCTTTTACTTTTCCGCCTTTTATGTAAATACTCTGTGAGGCGTTATGCGAGAATAAATTAGAATAGTAATCTTGTTGTAATCTTTGAGCTACGCCACGATTACGAAATCATAATCGAGGATGATTGGCTAAGGTCTCTAAGCTAGAACCACCTTTGTGAAGCCACCATCACCGGAATAAACAAGGATTTCGTTTTCATTTGTTCTAGTGAGTTTCTTGTTCTTCCTTCATGTTTGAATTGTTTATGTGCAATTTGTATGATCTATACTTATGTTGCATGCTAATCGAATTTAGATACGATAGTTGATAAATTCGTAGATTACCGTGAAGGAGAATGATAATATTCTTCCAACATACGTAAGTTGAGGGTGAATGTTGTCAGATTAGGATTTATATCCATATCTTTGATCCGTAAATGCTTTAGTTGTACCGAGAGTGGTGAACTAATTAAAAGGCGATGAACCGAAAGGAAAATGCCTCTTTAGCAGAATAATAATCCAAGAACTTACGAATGAATATGTGTCTTTCTTGTTATTTTAGGTGGGGTGGTGGATCATCGGTGCGTTCTAGTTGTTTTAAATTATAAATTTTTATTATCGTAGTTTTATTTATTTTCACGTTTGCTACCTTAGTTTGTTAATTGAAAATCCGAGATCATAATCATCAACTTTATAAAAGAAATCGAAGGCAAAAACTCTTTTTCGTACAAGTCCCTGCGGATACGATCCGGTTTCACCACTAGCTGCGAGCCTTCGCACTTGGGGTTGACATCGGTTTTATTTTATTACTTGTTATCTTTTGCTTTGCATAAAACCGCGAACAAGTTTTTTGGCGCCGTTGCCGGGGACATGGCACGGAAAATTTTCGTTTTCGGTTTTGTTGCCAACTAAGTTATCTGTTTCCGTTTTAAAAAAATAAAAATAAAAATAAAAATAAAAATAAAAAAAAATCTTTCGGTAATTACGAGAGAGAGAAAAAAATATTTTCTTTTCGCTCGCTTTTACATTCGTATTAGTTTTATAGTATTACATTTACATTCATATTTGTTTAGACTGTTTTGAGAACTGTTTTAGTATAGTTTTTTTAATTCTAAAAAAAAAAAATTTAAAAAATTCTCGATAAATACCGAGTGGATTCGGTAATTACGAAAGAGAGAAAAGAAACACGGAACACGTTTCAATCATTGAGGTTGGGTGATGGATTCTCGGTGAATCCCCTCTGCTGAAGCATAAGGATAAAATCCCGAAACCTCGTGATTTAGGTGTTGGTGCCCAAACGTAGTTTATGCAAACTCGAACTCACGGGGACCACTTTTGTATAATCCGGAGATAGAGCGAACCATCGCCGACCAAACAGACGTTTGGCCCGGCTCACCGGACCAACGGACGAGGAACCACGGAAGGAAACAATCACGAAGGATACGTTGAGGAGAAGCTCAAGTAGGAGCCGAGGTTGAAGAAATGGCGAGCAACGGACATTGGCGGACTTTGCCATGCCATCTATTGTGA
This sequence comes from Gentiana macrophylla, assembly GCA_026214975.1. Taxonomy (NCBI): domain Eukaryota; kingdom Viridiplantae; phylum Streptophyta; class Magnoliopsida; order Gentianales; family Gentianaceae; genus Gentiana; species Gentiana macrophylla. Next base: position 79,540,075 of record CM047807.1, on the reverse strand, counting down.
AAGTTAATCCCCTTTGCCGTGATTCCACGAAATCACGGTGATAATTCGAACTCAAAACTTCTTTAATCAATCGGTGAGAGGTTCCACATTCCATGGATTTTCCCGAGGACCCATGACGATCATATTCACTCATTTCTAGAATCGTGCGGGACTATTTTAATCAAAGGGTCACCGAGGACGCCCTAAAGATGAAACTTTTCCCTTCTCACTTTGAAGGAGAAGCGAAAGAATGGTATAAATCCTTACCGGTCGAATCCATTACTTCGTGGGAGGAGTTGGAGAAAGAATTTCGAGCCGATGCTTTCCACCTGCAAAGACGGCTCATCTTACGAATCGAGATATTCACTTTTGTGCAATCCGAGAAGGAATCTTTTACGATGCGTGGAGACGATTTAAGACTCTCTTGAGAAAGTGCCCCACCATAAATTTGGATAAACAAAGATTGGTCAACACTTTCTACAAAGTGGTTTGATTTGAATTGACTAAGGGAATGGTGAATAGTTCTGCTTTGGAGGTGCATTTACGAGAAAGACACTGATGAGGATGGATGTTGTTTGAAGATATTGCAAAGTATAATTATGCCCTACCTGCAAAAAGTCGTCCAATCGAAAAGCTCATTGCGAGGAAGTATGAGGTAGATGAGACCACGTCTCTAAAAGCTCGATTGGGCGCACTACTGAAGCAAGTGGCGGCAATGAATGTTCAAAGTCTTGTGTGTGACAATTGCCATGGCCAAGGCCATCGTAGTAATCAATGCCCGACTTGACCCGATCTCACAGGTCAAAGTCGTTTCAAAACAATGTCGTTTGCCAAAATTGCGATACCGTTGGAGCACGCATTCCATCAGTGTCATCTATTGTTGCATTCGGAAGAAGTGAATACATTCACTTCTCAAAATTATCGACCTTGGTCGAATCAAAACACTCAAGGATTCAATTATAACCGGAACCACCCTGGTTTCCGATGGAGTGACCATGCGGGGCAGCAAACCCCCATCATTTTCAGGCCCTAGGCCTAATCAAAGCAATTTTCAATCCAACTATCGACCAAACATGGAACACCAATCCACCGCAAAATCAAAATCAATCATTTCAGATCTTAGAACAAAAGTTGAGCGAGCAAATCACGGCCAACACTCAATTGGCAAATGCTTTAAGTACTCGACAAATACTGTTGAGGAATTTGGAGGTGCAAATGGGACGACTTTCGGAGGCGACAAGCAAGTCGACCTCAAGGTCATTTGCCGAGTTTTCTTGAGAAGAACCCCGAGGGGTTAACTTGGTCCGAATGATCGAATCGTGCACCGATCATGCGCACCATGGAGCTATGGTCGGGGATGAGTTGAATGCAATAAATCGAGGAGTGGGAAAGCGGTTGGCGGTCAGGCCAACCAGTGGAAACAGTAGCCCCTCTGCGCGAGCAGAGACGCAGGAGGGGAAGATCTTTGTTCTCCTCAGGAAAGATGTTGGGACTACTATTGATCCAAGTGAAAGAGAAAATTCGAAGAAAATGTGGAAGTTGAGAATATGATGATAAAGAGAAGAATCTTTGAGAAAAGTCGAATCTAAGTTGTGTGTTAGGAAGCATGTGAGGTGGAAGGATAGGGAAGACAAAGCAATCAATGATAAGGCGGCAAAGAAGCACTTTCTCGAGGAAGACTTTCTTGATCTCCCTTACCCACCTAGCAAAAACAATTTGTCATTAACGATCGATAAAGAATATAAGAAGGTTATCGACTTGCTCAAGAATCTTGAGGCAAACATTCCATTAGTTGATCTTTTGATAGGAATGCCAAAGTATACAAAGTTTATAAAGGACGCGATGAGTTCTAAAAAAGAAGCTCCAAGAGCTCGAGCACATAGTATTGAATGGAGAATGCTCAAAGCAATCAGCCAGACTAAACTTCCGTGAAGTGCCCGACCACTGGTAGATTTACGATTTCATGTACTATCGGGAGCAGGATTTCCACAATGTTCTATGCGATTCGGGAGCATCAATCAATCTGATGTCTACGTCAATCTTCCAATCTCTTGGATTGGATCAATCTATTACGCTTAAACCTATTTCTCTTCAACTTGCGGATAGAAGTGTGAAATATGCAAGGGAATTGTAGAAGATGTGTTGGTCAAGGTTAAAAACTTCATATACCCGGTGATTGGGTAATCATGGATATGACCAATGATGAAAACCCCTTGATCCTTGGAAGACCTTTTCTTGCATTGCCCGTGCCTTACTAGATTCCTACGGTGGCGAAGTAACCTACATTTGGAGGATGAGAGCATAAAGTTCAATGTGGGCAATGCAATGAAGAAGCACACCGATCGGTGACACTTGTTTAGCTATTGAGGACGATTTCAGCGATGAGTATGATAAACAAGTGTTCATGGGTAGTTGGGATGAGGAAGAATTCAATAAACTATCTCGCAACTTGGACTAATGAGGAATGGATAAAATTTTTAGAAGAGATTGACAAGGAAAGTTCGATTACCACGAGGTGGTAGGAAAGAAGATGAGGAGAGGCATGGTGATATGCCCAGATTTGCAAAAGGAGATGAGGCCCCTGTCTGGCTGGGAGGCCATGATGATGTGAGCCCTTATAATAAGCTTGGAGATCTAGAGCTTAAGGGAGATAAATTGAGACCAAGTGTGGAGAAGCCACCGTCGATTTAGTGTTGAAACCCTTGCCTCAACACTTGAAATACATTTTTCTCGAGGGACGGTGATAAGCTCCCTTTGATCATTTCATCTAAGTTAGAACCGAAGGAGGAAGAAAAGCTTATCAAAAAGTTTGCAAGATAATATCCTCGCCTTTGGTTGGCAAGTGGGAGATATTAAGGGGATAAGCCACGATATCTGTATGCATAAGATCAGGGTGTTGAGGATCGAAGAAGGTGCGATGACCTCGAGAGAAGGCTAAACCCTCACATGCAGGAAATCGTTAAGAAGGAAATCATCAAATTGCTTGACATGGGTATCATCTACCCAATAGCCGATAGTGAATGGGTGAGCCCCACTCAGGTGGTGCCAAAGAAAGGAGGGATTACTATTGAAAAGAATGAAAAGGGGAAGAGATTGCCTTACGACAAGTCACTTTGGTTATAGAGTTTGCATCGACTACGAGAAGACTAAATGAGGTAACTCTAAAGACCACTTTCCCTTGCCATTCATTGACCAGCTCCTTGAGAGGCTTAGTGGCAAGCAATTTTATTGTTTTTTGGATGGCTATTCTGGATACTTTCAGATAGCTATCGACCCCACTGATCAAGAAAAGACTACCTTCACCTGTCCCTCCGGTACCTTCGCTCACCGAAGGATGCCATTTGGTGGTCTCAGAATGCACTGGCTACATTTCAAAGATGTATTTGGCTATCTTCAATGGTTTAGTGGAGAAGGTGATGGAAATTTTTATGGATGACTTCTCTGTATTCGGGACAGTTTCGACCACTGTTTACACAATCTTGATAAAGTTCTGTCCCGGTGCATAGAGAAGGACTTAGTCTTAAATTGGGAGAAGTGCCACCTAATGGTGAAAGAAGGAATTGTTCTTGGACACAAGGTGTCCAAGGAAGGTATAGAGGTTGACAAAGCGAAGGTAAAAGCTATTGAAAAATGACATACCCTAAAAATGTAAAGAGAAGTAAGAGGATTCTTGGGTCATGTTGGATTCTATAGGCGGTTCATTAAAGACTTTTCTAAGATAGCCAAGCCTTTGTCAACTCTCTTAAGAGAGGATGTGAAATTTGTTTTCACCCCTGAATGTGAAAGAGCGTTTAAAGAATTAAAAGACAAGTTGGTTACCTCGCCAATTCTTATAGCACCGACCGAAAGCTCCTTCGAGCTTATGTGTGATGCTTCTAATTATGCGATCGGTGCGGTGTTAGGTCGAGAGAGAGTGGACGGAAGGTTCCAACCCATCTACTACGCTAGTCACACTTTAAACCAGCAATAAGTAAATTATGCAACAAGCGAGAAGGAGTTGTTGGCGATGAGTTTTTGCCATGGATAAATTTAGAAGCTATTTGCTTGGGTCGGAAGTCACGACCGGGCCAGACCATTCTGCGTTGAAATATCACATTAAACAAGGCTGATGCCAAGCCTCGTTTGTTGAGATGGATCTTGATTTTACAAGAGTTTGATGTTCATATCCGGGACAAGAAGGGTAGCAAGAATGTGGTAGCCGATCACATGTCTCGGTGACCGATGATCATCAAATAGAGTCGGATGAGATTGGAATTGATTTTCCAACCGAGCAACTCATGACTATTGATGTGTGCGAGGTTATTCTCGCCACATCTTGGAAAAGGTTCTCCTTGGTTTGCACCTTTGCAAACTTCTTGAGTGGCGAGATATCCGGACCACGACGACATATCGAAGAAAAGAAGAAATTCTTTTGGATTTGAACTATTATGTGTGGGGCGACCTATTCTCTTCAAGCGTTGTAAGGATGGATTACTCAGTGTGTCCACGAGTTCGAGCAGAGAGGACATTATAGAGCAATGCCATGACGGACTGTGGGAGGTCATTATGGAGCGGGAAGGCTGCTGCGAAGATTTTTCGATCCGGTTTCTCTTGGCCGACAATTTTAAGGATCTGAGAGTTTTGTAAAGGTTGTGACCGGTGCGGCAAGACGGTAAACTTTCTCGGCGAATGGACATGCCTCTCCACCCCATTCAACAATGTGAGGTTTTTGGCGTATGGGGTATTGACTTCATGGGACCGTTTCCATCCTCGTATGGGAACAAGTACATTCGTCAGTGCGTCGACTACGTGTCAAAGTGGGTAGAGGCAATAGCAACATCGTGAGCGACCACAAGGTGGTCAAGAGCTTCTGAGGAAAAACATTTTTACGGTTTGGTTGTCCACGAGCTCTCATCGGTGGTGGGGAACTCAACTACGCAATACTCCATTAGAAAAGATTTTAGAACGATATGGGGTGAAACACAAAAGCGCTACCCCTTATCACCTCAGACAGTGGACAAGTTGAAGTAAGTAACCAAGCACTGAAAAGCATTCTTGAGAAGGCGGTGAACTCATAGATGATGGAGCGGAGCCGGATGATGTATGTACTCGGGCCTCTGGGATGACTTTCAAAACTCCTATCGGCACATCTCCGTTTGAGATGGTTTATGGTAAGGCCCGCCACCGCTAATCGAGCTTGAGCACAGAGCATTACAGGCTATTAAATTCTTGAACCGGACGACCCGATTATGCAGAGAAAGCGATTGTTGCGATTGCGGGAGCTTGATGAGTTGAGACACCAGGCCTACGAGCTCAAGAATCGATGAAAGGACTAAACTTCTTCACGACAAGAAAATCAAGCATAGAGAATTCAAAGAGAGGCGAATGGGTTTTACTATATAATACCAGGTTACATCTGTTTCTGGTAAGCTACGCACCCGTTGGTCCGCCCCTTTGAAATTTCTCGAGTTTTCCCTAGTGGAGCCGTCGAATTGAAAAATAAGCGAGGAGAGTTGTTCAGAGTGAATGGTCATCGGTTGAAACACTATATTGGTCAACAAAAGGAACGACCGGTGGTTTTCCATCTAAACGACTTCCACTAGTCAAGGCGACGATCTTTTGGAACCCGATGATTTACGTCTCTCGTGAATTCTTTGATGATATTGTGATTATGATGATACACCTCGACTTGTGGAACCGAAACCTAAAAGAAGAAGAGAAGAATCATAGGAACTAAGTGGATCTGAAGTTTCTTGATATGGCCAATACGTTGGCGAGACTTTGTTTTTGTGGGATCCATACTATTGACCCGAGGAAATCAAGAATGATTCGGAAAGAGGCCTCACCTTGGCACGACCGGGTTGAAAATTTTTGGGTTGTCGAGCAAACGACATTAACCAAAAAAGCGCTACCGGGAGGCAACCCGTTTAAAAAAAAAAAAAAAAAAAAAAAAAAAAAAAAACAAAAACTCTACATTTTGCATTATACTTTACTCATACTTTGGATAATAGTTTTCCAATACTTCGAATTGATTTTCATTTTGTTTCACCAAGTCTCAGGATGAATGTTTGAATGTCATTTAAAGGGAACGATTAGGAGGTTATCCGAAAATCCCGAGGAGTACAAAGAAAAATTCAAATGCATCATTTCTTAGATTTAGGTTGTTAGAACAATTTGAAATAAACCTTGAGGATCTCGGGTATAAAGACTCATAGTTAATACTTTGTCACATATTTCATATCATGACCTAGTCTGTTTTAAATTTTCAAATAATGTGTGACATGTATTAGTTTAACTACTATGCAACTAAGGGAATAGGAAATTCAAAGCTAACCCGAGTTGAAATTTTATTGTCTAGTCGAGCTCCCGACTATAATTAAGCCCTACTAGGACGGTAACCTAGATATCTTTTCCTTTTTATCTGTAGTTTATTTCATCTTTATTCCATGATATTGCTTTGTCTATCATCTTTTGTGCCCCTATCCCGAGGTACGTCTTGTTTTCCCATGGTGTGCGGGATTTTTGCGATAGCGATTGTGAGCTTTTAGATAAATCAGTTTACGGTGGATGGTCCACGATCTCTTGATTTCATCGAGCATTTTGAGTCGATTCTAGGCCACTTCCGAATTGCCACTTTCGAACCACAATCGGCTAAGTGTTCTTTTCTTTTACATTACGCACAACCTGAGGACATGTTGTGATTTAAGTGTGGGGAGGAATAGATCGGTTTATGTGTATCTACCATTTGCTTAAATTATTTTGATTCTATGCTAAATGGGCTAAATTTTCAAATTTTTGTTTATTCCCGAGTAAACAATGCATATCTTTGTTCGTTATTTTTATAGTCATTAATGCTATATTCCGTATGTTTGATAAGTTAGTTGTTTCACCCAATATATTTTCCACGAGCCATAGTGAATGATGAGCTAAATTATAAAGCTATACCCCTTTTTGATTAGTGATTTTTGATTATCTTATAAGTCATGTGCTTAGTGCTAACGTCACGTATCGTGAGAATTATGATAGTTTGTGTTTATAGCCGAGTATGATATATTGTGAATATCTGAACGTTTGAATGTGATAAGTGAAACATAACTAATGTTCTTGCACAATAATTAACAAATAAATCATTGCTTGAGGTGTTATGCTCAGTAGGTTTGAATTGCTTTTAGCATGTTAACCCTTTGCTGCTGCCGTAAATCTCGAAAAAAGTAATCAATTGTGTGTGTCGTAAAGTCGAGTCGATGATTTGAGTGCGGTAGGGCATTATCTCGAAATGTCCTATACCACTATGATGACCAAAAGCTCACTTACGGTTAGAAAAAGCGCCTTATGATTTGAGTAGATAGGGGATTATCTCGAAATGTCCTATTCTAGTATGATGGGCAAAAGCTCATTCTGATGTGTGTTGAAAAAAAAAAGAAAAAAAAAGTGAAATAGAAATCGAAAAAAAATTTATTATTATGAATAAGTTAAGGACTTAGTTATCGTATACCTTATCCCCAGTATAATGTGTGAGATATGTTGTAGGGATTATCCTCTGAGTATATCGAAAGGCCCTAGATATATTCTATCATTCTTTTCGAGGATATGTCACGTTTTGTAAGGTACACTTATAAGTATCATTTGTTACTAATTTGAAGGGGTATTTGCTAGTTGCTTGAAATTTTCGAGTTTGGACTTAGTGGAAGTTTTCTATGGCTATGCACACACATCGGGGTGAACCTCTCGATTTATTGAGTATATGTTGTATTTCTTTGAGGTGTCTATCTTTTCGAGCCTTGATTCTTGTTTTGTTTTGCTCGGGACGAGCAAAAGCTAAGTGTGGGGGAGTTGTTTAGGGTGATTTTACATGATTTATAACGTTATATTTTATAACGATTTCCTCCATATTCGTATAATTTGCATAGAAATTAAGGGTTTAATAGAATTATTGAGCAAATGAGTTTTAAAAGTGGTTAAGTGCAAATTTGTGTTAATTATGTGATTTTATTGGATAAATATCTTTAGATATGAGATGTTACATTTTGCACGATGTTATCATGAATGTAGGTGCGCTTGCATGTTAAATGAGGAGCTTAAGCGAAGATCGATGAAGATTAAGAAGAAAGCTCGATTCGAATAAAGAAAGCTCGATTCGATTCGCCCAAACTTGGTGATCAAGTATTTCAAAATATGCCACGTAACATTATATTTTGAGGCCTAAAAGATGGATTTTGAGGAAAAGAAGAAGATGCCACGAGTTTACGAGATCAACGGATCAATATTTTCCAACGTACTTCTACCGTAACCTGTTTTTCGATGGAAATTTTACCCGACTTAGAGGCATTTTCAGGGGAAGAGTTCTTGACGAAGGTTGTAGATACTAAAATGAGCTTTCCAACGCATTTTGAATCACGTCAATCGGAGGTCTACAACTCAAGTTATGATTTTTTTACCGAGGCTGCTGGAATTACGGACGAACAGGAGATATTTTGGCCAAGTTTGATGCATGTTACTCCATGTGCTCCTTAATGATGATGATGATGAGTCATAACAAACTCCACATGCTATTTTAGTGACTCCTCACCTTCACATGCAAAGTCATTATCACCTCCCACATGCTTATAACAAACTTGAGAATATTCCTTAGCATATTCTCCCAAAAATATCTCCTCAACTACAACCTCTCCTTATACACCTCCCTCAACTCTCCCTATAAGAACTCCCTCATTTCCATCCATAAAGGCGCCTCCTTGGTCACTTTTGGCCAAGCTTTTACTTTTCCCGTCTTTTATGTAAATACTCTGTAGGCGTTATGCGAGAATAAATTAGAATAGTAATCTTGTTGTAATCTTTGGAGCTACGATACGATTCTCGAAATCATAATCGAGGATGATTGGCTAAGGTCTCTAAGCTAGAACCACCTTTGTGAAGCCACCATCACCGGAATAAACAAGGATTTCGTTTTCATTTGTTCTAGTGAGTTTCTTGTTCTTCCTTCATGTTTGAATTGTTTATGTGCAATTTGTATGATCTATACTTATGTTGCATGCTAATCGAATTTAGATACGATAGTTGATAAATTCGTAGATTACCGTGAAGGAGAATGATAATATTCTTCCAACATACGTAAGTTGAGGGTGAATGTTGTCAGATTAGGATTTATATCCATATCTTTGATCCGTAAATGCTTTAGTTGTACCGAGAGTGGTGAACTAATTAAAAGGCGATGAACCGAAAGGAAAATGCCTCTTTAGCGAGATAATAATCCAAGAACTTACGAATGAATATGTGTCTTTCTTGTTATTTTCGGTGGGGTGGTGGATCATCGGTGCGTTCTAGTTGTTTTAAATTATAAATTTTTATTATCGTAGTTTTATTTATTTTCACGTTTGCTACCTTAGTTTGTTAATTGAAAATCCGAGATCATAATCATCAACTTTATAAAAGAAATCGAAGGCAAAAACTCTTTTTCGTACAAGTCCTGCGGATACGATCCGGTTTCACTACTAGTGCGAGCCTTCGCACTTGGGGTTGACATCGGTTTTATTTTATTACTTGTTATCTTTTGCTTTGCATAAAACCGCGAACATGAATCAATCAAAGCTGAGAAAGAAAGTCTAATTCTTGAAGTTGAAAGATTGAAGTCTGAATTAAAATTGTTGAAACTGACTAAAACTGATAAAGGAAAGATTCAAAGATCGATCTTCATCTTGCATCGATGGCGACAATCGAATCGTTTGCTCAATCGAGTTCAATTACTGGATTCAAATCTGGAAAACCATATGGAGACAGAACTGGGTTAGGATTTGATACACTGCAATCTTTGAAGAATGGAACTAGCAACACCGTTGGACTAAATACCAAAACTGGTATCAAGTTTGTAGTTGAGCAAGTTCCACTGGCTGAGAAAATTGCTGAACCAGTAAAGCCAGTTTCATATAGGATAAATCAGTTTTCTAAGAAGACAACTGGATCTACCCACAAGACTAAATCAAATGGTAGATCAGCTGTATTCAATGGAAACCAACACGGCAAATCAATTGCCAGATCCACAAAAATCACGGAAGTCAGGAACCAGAAAAATTACAATCAAAACAAATCCAAGAATGTCAATCATTTAAGGATTCACACATTTAGGGGGAAAGGAAGACTATATCCCTCTGATGATGATTGGAATTTTACTAAATTTGTTAATAAAACTGATAATGACAATCATTCCAGACCGAAAACTTATCATAAGTTTCAGTCCAAAACTCAGCAAAGAACTAATCACAGTTCTCAGCATAGAAGTAATGATGGTTATCACATCAGGTTTAATAACAAAAATCAACATGGAAACAAATTACAGTCAGAAGATCTGAGAAATCATATAAATAAGACACAGTCAAAACATAGATACTATGGGAGTGTGGCTTACATATATGAAAACAAGTGCAACAATATCCGAAGAATCCCAAAAGGATATATTCCCAGAGTTGTACAGACAACTGACCCTCATGGACCCAAACTGAGTTGGGTACCTAAAAATTTCTAATTTTCATTGCAGGATATATGGTACTTTGACAGTGGTTGCTCTAGACACATGACAAAGAGCAAAGACTGTCTAAATAATTTCGTTGAAAAGAATGGACCAAAAGTTAACTTTGGAAGCAAAGATAAACCAGGTTACACTAGAGGCTTTGGCACCTTAATAAAAAATGGACTTACAATCAAGAATGTATCTTATGTAGAGGGACTACACTATAACCTACTCAGCACAAGTCAATTTTGTGATATGGGATACAAAGTTACCTTTGATAAAGAATTTTGTGTTGTCATCAGCGAATCAGCTTATCAAGTTGTCCTAGCTGGAAGAAGAAAAGAAAACATGTATGTAGTAGATTGGACAACAGCCGTTGCTGAAACTTGTTTGCTTGTGCATACCAAATCAGAGATCAGCTGGCTATGGCACAAGAAACTGAGTCATCTCAACTTTGATGACATCAATACACTTGTTAAGAAACAGCTAGTCATTGGACTACCAGAGATATCATATAAGAAGGATAGCTTATGTGATGCGTGTCAACAGGGAAAACAAACAAAGGCAAGCTTCAAGACTAAGTCTCAGCATTCAACAACCAGACATCTAGAATTGCTACATATGGACTTATTTGGACCTATTACACCAATTAGTATCAGTGGAAAAAAGTATACATTGGTCGTAGTAGATGATTTTTCAAGATATACTTGGGTAATCTTTCTAACCAAGAAAAGTGAAACCAAGCAAAAACTCACAGAACTTCTTAAAAGACTTCAGAATCAGAAAGGAGTTTCAGTTGTAAAGATAAGATCTGATAAAGGAACTGAATTCCTCAACAGTGTGATTATAGAATATTGTGAAGAAAATGGTGTTTTACATCAACTTGCAGCCACAGGAACACCACAACAAAATGGTGTAGCTGAAAGAAGAAACAGGACACTCAAAGAAGCTGGAAGGACTATGATTTGTGAAGCTAAACTACGAAAGATATTGGGCAGAAGCAGTAAATGCGGCTTCCTATACTCAGAACAGAGCTCTCATGAACAAAAGACACGAAAAGACTCCTTATGAAATTTGGAATGGAAGGAAACCAAATGTTTCATACTTTCATGCATTTGGAAGCAAATGTTTCATACACAATAATGGAAAAGATCAACTTCATGTTTTTCAACCCAAAGCTGAAGAAGGAATTTTCCTAGGATATTCAAGTGTCAGCAAAGCATTCAGAGTATTGAATAAAAGGACACTCAAGCATGAAGAATCAATACATGTGGTATTTGATGAACCAAATTTTCCTGGTGAAGCAACTGAAGACCGACCAGAACCAGTTCCTCAGTCTCAGTTACCAATCTTACCAGAACCTGTTTCAGTTGAAGTTGGAAGACTACAAATTTCAGAATGTTCAGATCAAGATCAGCTTAAGTTTCCAACTACTCAACAATTTGAACAACCTCAATCAGATTCAGTTGAACAAATTCAAGAACCAGTTTTTGAAGAATCAGTTGAACAAAATACAAATCAGCAAATACAAACTCACACACATCAATGGATGAAAGATCATCCAGAAGAACAAGTTATTGGAGATACTCAAGATGGAGTTCGCACAAGACATCAACTAGATGCGATGATAGCATGCTTTTTATCTCAATCAGAACCTAAAGAGCTTGAAGAAGCCTTAAAAGATCCAGATTGCATATTAGCTATGCAAGAATAACTAAATGAATTTGAGAGAAATCAAGTATGGGAACTGGTAGATAAACCAGTTCATGTAAATATCATTGGAACCAAATGGGTTTTCAGAAATAAACTTGATGAAGATGGAAATGTCATTAGAAATAAAGCCAGACTAGTATCCAAAGGATACTCTCAAGCAGAAGGCATAGATTTTGATGAAACTTACGCACTAGTCGCAAGACTAGAAGCAATCAGACTTTTTCTTGCTTATGCAGCTCATAAGAAATTCAAAGTTTATCAAATGGATGTTTAAAGTGCGTTTCTAAATGGAATTCTTGAAGAAGAAGTGTATGTTCAACAACCACCGGGATTTGGAATCAAGGATCAAACTGATAAAGTTTTCAGACTAAGGAAAGCTATTTATGGACTTAAACAAGCACCAAGAGCTTGGTACGAAACCCTGTCTCAATTTTTGGTAGATAATGGATTTATCAAAGGAACAATCGACAAACATTGTTCAGGATGAAGAATGGAGAAGATACTCTACTTGTTCAAATTTATGTTGATGATATCATCTTTGGATCAGAAAATGAACAGCTATGTGAGAAATTTGCAAGTTTGATGAGGAGCAAATTTCAAATGATTATGATGGGAGAATTAAATTATTTCCTAGGATTGCAAGTTAAGCAACTAGCTGATGGAATCTTCATTCATCAAACCAAATATACAAGAGAACTAATCAAAAAGTTTGGTATGGAGAAATCTACTGGAATCTCTACACCAATGGGGACTAACATCAGATTAGATGAGGATAAAGAAGGTAAAGATGTTGATCAAACACTCTACAGAAGGATGATTGGAAGCTTACTCTATCTCACAGCAAGTAGGCCAGACATATCTTTTACTGTCGGTGTTTGTGCAAAATTTCAGTCTAGACCAAAGGAAAGCCATCTCACAGTTGTAAAAAGGACCTTGAAATATCTAAAAGATACAGATGGAGTTGGTATTTGGTATTCAAAAGAAGGAGAATTCAAGCTGATTTCTTACTCAGATTCAGATTATGCTGGATGCAAAGTGGACAGAAAAAGCACATCAGGCACATGTCAATTATTAGGAAATAGACTTGTGTCATGGTTTAGCAAGAAGCAAAACTCAATTGCAACTTCAACAGCAGAAGCTGAATATATAGCAGCTGGAAGTTGTTGTGCTCAAGTTTTATGGATTAGACAGCAATTAAGAGACTATGGGATAGAAGAAGGAACAATTCCCATAATGTGTGATAACACAAGTGCAATTGCAATTACAGATAATCCAGTCTTACATTCAAGAACAAAGCACATTGATGTACGTCACCACTTTATAAGAGATCATGCAGAGAAGAAGGATATAACAGTTCTTTATGTACCTACTGAAGATCAGTTGGCAGACATCTTCACTAAGCCACTAGACAAAGAGAGATTTGCAAAACTAAGAACTGAGTTGGGAATAATCAAAGTCAGTCAAGCCAGAGATTCGTCAAGGGGATTAATCTTTGTTATGCTGGGTGCGCTCACTTAACAGACTAGTCATTGACATCAACAATCTCAAACTGACAAATTGGAAGATATTGGCAAAACTAAAAAGTTTGATAAGAACTGAATTATATTTAAAACTGACCTCAGCACCAGTTTTTATATTTGGTCAAAAGTTGATAAGATAGAATCAACTAGGGTTATATCGCATTAAATTGGCACAGCTTCTTTTGTCGAACTTCGTGTACACACCTACGATTGTCGAAAATACATGTATCGGTTATCAAAACCATCATGGAATTTGAAAAGTTGTACCATTCAACCGCCAGAATATCCCACCTATTTATTCAATATCTCTTCACATTTTTTTAAGAAAAACAAACACTTTTCAAACCTACCCTTCAAAATCAAATTTCTCTGTGTTCAAACTCAAGCATGGAAACCGGAATTGATTCAAAAGATAGTCGTTTAATCACAGAGCTGGATGAACTAACACTCGAAATGTATGAAGCTATGTGTCAAAACACCCTGTTAGCCAGTTGTATACGAGACAAAATTGAAAAGCAACCAGGGTTGAACAACCTTCTCGAAATCCGCTTCAAAAGCAAGACGAGATGTGGAAGGAATTTTGCAGTTTTGGCAAAACATGCGATTGGTCAAGGACTCCTTTGCTACTGTAGTTCATGGAGATCGCATTGTACTCAATGAAAGAGTCATGAGATCACTCTTTGGGTTCGCAAATACAGCAGCAACTTCAACAGAGTTAGCAACCCTACAATTGGACAAAGAAGCTTTTCTCAGAATGATGACTTCGTCTACAGAACCAATCGTGCCTGGAGTTCATGTCGACAAAATCAAGCCAGAATTTGGACACCTCAGCCAATGGCTCAGCAAACACGTCATTGGAAAATCCAAAGGGATTAGTATACTTTCGGAAGAAAATATTTTGCTTATGAACATAATCTGGGAGAACATTGAATTCAATTGGGCAGGTTATGTTTTCAATCAATTCAAAAAGCAACATATTGCTGAATTAGAAAGTTTAGCAAAAGCTCAAGCTGAAGGACAAGTAACTGATGGCAGATTTCGACTAAAGAAAACTCTTAGTGGAATCATTCAGTTTTATTTGGAAAGAATCAAGGAAGGAAAGAAAGCAAGGGAAACTGTGACATCAAAGGAAATCACAGAAACAACTTTCCAACAGGAAGGAAAACGGTCAACTGTGTCTCAGCAACAAACTGAATACAGAGGGACCAAGTTTAAAATCAAGATTCACGAGAAGAAAGATCAGTTGTAAGATGCTTGTACCCTGAAATCTCAAGTGAGATAGCACCTACTGAGGGTGAACAACAATTGACAACTAAAGATACTCAAGAGAATGTCATTGCTAAACTCACTTCTCAAACACAACAGCAGTCAGTTCAACAATTGGCACCAATCTTTGAAGCTGACAAAATCATAAAGCTGATGAAAATGAAACTTCAACCAGAAGACTATCGTGATGCAAATTTACAGATTGAAGAAAAATCACTCTTGGAGAAATTGGAAGTAAGAGATCTTTACTCTATGTTTCCTATTAAAGAATTTCTGGACAATTGTTTCAAAAGGTTTACTGAGTTAGCAAAAAGAAGAGAGTCAGGCACATCGTCTAAAGACAATTCACAGAAAAAGGATGATGACGATCATGATAGGCCAAGAAAAGAAGCTGATTGTACTACAGTTTTGCAATCAATCACTCAATCACAACATCCAGTAACGCAAACTGTACCACAGCAACAAGCATTGTCTGTTGAAAACCTGACAAATATAAATCGGTGATGAAAGCGATGTGATGAAATCGGACAAGATCAAGTGGAAGCTACATATGATCCTCGATTTCCTATCTAAGGAAGAATTGGCCAAAGTTCATGACAACTTGAAAATTGTACTCAGTCTAAGAGATACACAGAATGGTCTCTTATCAAACATCTCTGAAATTATAGAACTAGAACTGATGTTTCGGTTCATGCAAGACTAGAGATGATTCACAAAGCAAGTTCAAGTTCTGCCTCGGAAATTGTTTTACTCAAACAACAAATTGAAGATTCAACCGCTGTAGATAGAGAAACTCATGCTCAAGCTCATTGGCATATTAATCAGTATATCTACGGGTTAGAAACTCAACTCAAGGAAGTACTTGACTCTCAACGACAAATTTCAGAAGATCAAAAGGCAACCCATGCCCTGGTTGATCAGTTATATGATGCCAAAAAAGGGGAAGCTGAAGAAGAAAAGCTGAAATTACTCAAAGAAATGAAGAAACTTGAAGAAGAATTACAAAGATACAGATCAAATCCTAAGTTTTTGAAGAAAGAGTTAACTGAAGATCAACTCATTGCAAAATACAATCAACCTGGAGATAGAAGAGTTACTCTTACCAAGGATCTGTGGACACAGTTCTCAAAGACTACAATCCTATCAAAGCCAAGTACAAGGATAGAACATTCGAAGAATCCTTGAACTACTTTTTGTCTGACATTTACTCAAAGCAAAAAATTGCACAACATAAGAAGAATCGAAGGATTGAAGACAAACTGAAGATCAAAGACAAGGTTGAACAAATGAAAGCCGACATAACAGAATTTGAAAAATACTATCTGGAAGACTCAAGCTTACCCAAGCTAATTCAATGGAGAAGATGGAAAGAAAGTAGTCAAGTTGACTACAACAAGACCTTTTCAAAGGAAGACTCCAAACTTGAAGAAGATTTTTTGTCCAGTATGACAAGACAAAAAGATATGATTTAGTTATGCAAAAGCTAAGAAGAAGCTCAGTCTTTAATCATAGACATTTGAACAAAATGCTTATATCCGCTTTTTTGCTCATTCTATTGAAAACAGTTTCAATTTACTGATCTTTATTATTGTATTGATCTTTAAGCTTTTCATTTAGGAGAGTTTTGGCATCATCAAAAAGTGGGGAAATTGTTGGAAATAAAATTTATGTTTTGATGATAATTCATCTTATTTATTATAATATTGTATTAACTCCATTTGATGAAGTCTTTGAAACCAATTTGTTATAGTGAAAAGATAAAAGATGTCTAGAAATCGAATGTATAAGTTTTATTAGAGTCGATTTTTGTATAAGTTACATCAGACAAACACTGTAATTATTAGTGTGTCGTAAAACTGAAAACTGGGAATCAATTAGAAAACTGGAATTCATCAAGACAAACAAATTGACTCAGATACACCTACTGAAGAAGGTAAGTTCGCTGAGAGTTACAGACTCAGTTGGCTTATCTAGAAGAAAGAAGAACTGAGGGACACAGACTCAGTTATTGAAGAATGAAGAACTGAGGGCTCAAACTCAGTTATGAAGATTAAAAGTCGAGACTATAGAGTTGGACTTCAGGCAAGATTGTGGTGACCTGAACTGACTTTATAGATCTTGTATGAAGACCTAAGAATCATAAGGTCAATGAATTCTTAGATGATAAATGTATCATGGTGTACTCGATTAAGTCAATTGTAATCGGATGAAAGCTCGATCTTGATATTTGAAGAAGAATAAAATCTCGATTAATGCTCCAAGACAGTTAGGAAACGGATAAGTGAAAAACTGACAAGGAAACTCAGTTTTATAAGTCAGCCATCCAACAAACTGAAAGTACAATCGAACGTTGTAAAGAAAGAAATTTCATTGGATGAGTCATCGACTGGCAGAACGGTCGTAAAATATAACCGTTGCAAGATATACAATTCAAATCAAAGCCAGATGAACGTTGGACTTCATACTATAAATAGAAGACTTTGCACCAACAACAAGAATAGAGAACAAGAGCATATACAAGATTTAACAAGCAATTTGTGCACTCTATTTGAATTGTTATCATCACTGAACTACAACAAGATCACATCTAGTATTTCTTCAAGTGTTCAAAGCTACAAAGAATTTTATCATGGATTCAACACTTTGAAGAACCACAAAAAAGAATCAATTTATTGATCCTCAGCCCAACTTTGATTTTATTTCAAAGGTTTAGACTGTGAAGCAAACCGGGAAGGTTTTGTCAAGGACAGTTGTGACAGGCAGTCGGGTAGACTGTGTTTGTGGTGGTAGCTGGTGAAGAGGCAATCCTACCCTCAAAGGACCAGTGGTTCAAGCACTTGGAGAGCATCAATTCTACCTGTTCTACAATTGTTTAGATAGTGAAGCTAAGGATTAGTCAAGGACTATTTTTTAGGACTTTTTGTAACAGATTCACCTCAAGAAGTTCTAGTGGAATTTTCCTCCGCACCACAGGGGAAGAGAGGACGTCACAGATTACACCACACGGAACCTCTATAACATCCGCCTCATTTACTTTACGCATTTACTTATTTAGCATTTACTTTCAAAGATTGTGATATTTGATTGTTATACATTTCACAGTACAACCGACATTCACCGTAATTCACAATACTCGGTTTTCATAACAGAATAACAAGATCACTTTAAAGGCTAAAATTATATCCGCTGCAGGTTGACTCAGTTCCAGCTTAAGTCAGTTTGATTTAATCTCAGCTTAGTCAGCTTAACTCCACACAAGTTTTATCTGAAACATAATTTGTCTTAAACTCAGTTTTTGGTGACAAGTTTATTCACCCCCCCCTCTAAACTTGTGTTAGCCTTTCCGAGGGACCAACACCGACCATGAGAGGACTGCCCGGGTATTGAGGAGCTAGTCAAAGCATGAGCCAAAGAGGAGCCTATAGCGGGCCAGAAGAGCAGCGATAGGACGGTGGTGTTGCAAACACGATTCAATGGAAAGAAAAAGGGCATAAACCTCGTCCGATGTGATGGTTGTTCTGGCGGAAATCATTGAGACGAGGGATATAATCTGAACCGAGGACGGCTAGTAGGTAAGAAATATGATCATCAGAATTTAGCAGATGGCCGGCCAAGACGAGCTCGTCTACCAACTTTTTGATGCAAAAATAATAATCAACCGCCGAGAGATCTCCTTTACGCGTGAAATCCAGTTCAGTGCATAATTGCACCGTTTCACGAGCTTGGACCGACTTAGGGAGGCAAAAGATGTGCTTTGAACCGTCCATATCTTAGCGAATGTAGAGGTTGTTTACACCTATGAGTAGTACATCTTCGGACAAGGAGGAAGTAATCGTACTTAGGATCAAGATGTCATATTTAGACCACTCAGCGAATTTGGGGTTGGGTTTCTGTTGGTCCTAGAGAAGGGTGAAAGTATAGTCAGAGGGAAGGGGGTGAATGGCTATACCGGAGTTTCAAAAACTTTTCTTTTTTTAAAAGCTTTTGGGCAGCGGATAAGTCCCTTCTTAAAAATTGTTTCAAAGAAGATTAAGCAGACATATAATATAAATAAAATGCAGAAAGAAATGATGTAAAGTAAAGTGCAAGAATAAATGAACACAAATGTTTATAGTGGTTCACGGTGGTATATTCCCTTAATCCACTCTTCTCATGTGATGATTGGAGGAATTCGATGTTGTCTTTCACCTATACAATAGTTATGATTGTCCTTGGCTACACAAGCTTCACAATCTCAAGACTATCACTCCATGGCAAAAAAGCTTCAGTGACTCAATCCTCCACACTACCCTTCAGAACAAATATTTCAACAGCTATCACTTCAAAGGGTGCAATTCCTTCTTAGACAGTCTAATAGTTGGCCACATTTTATGTTTTAACGATGAGTGCTAGACTAGCTGTTATAGAGCAAAAGCAAAAAAATGTCTGGATCAAATGTATAGATTTATTAGAGTTTGATCTTTGTATAGATTTGATCAAACAAGCACTGTAATTAGGTCAGTTCACTGTATCAGCAGACCTGTCTAGATCAGTAGGGTAACTAGGTTAGTAGAGTGTCTAGGAACCTGCTGAAGACTGAAGGTTGAGGGTACAAACTAAGTTATTGAAGGCTAAGGGATCAAACTTAGTATTTAAAGTCAAAGATATGGAATCAGAATTTAGGGAAGTCTGTGATGACCTAAACTGATTACATACACCTTGTGTACAAGGTCTAAGTTCCATATATTAAGTGGTGACTAGAACTTAGTTATGTTCAAAATGGTGTACTCTAACTTCACAATAAAAATTTAGATGTGAAGAAGTCAGCTGATGTGTTGTTAAGACACAGCTGACTTAAACCTGCTGAAAAATATATACATCAGCAGGCTGTTATACTTCAAATATTTGATGAGTATATTTCTCGATTTAATCAAGGGTTACATTGGAAGATTAAAAGGATAAGGATGGATTACAAGCCTTGATATTATCAACAAATCAATGGCCAAGATAAAAAGAATGTTGGAAAGATTCCGAGGATTTACCAATGGATACAAGTCAAAGGGTGGGAGATGATCAAAATCGACAGAAAGCAATCGCAAAGCGATGTCGATACTATGAACAAAGACAGAAAGCATGTCAAGATAGAGACAAATCAGAAACGGCTATATTTGAAATTCAAACATAAGTCACAGCATTCTCACTTATAAATAGAAGACTCCTTATTCAGATACAAGTGATGAAAAACAAATAATCTACTCAAAGCTATCAAATTTCTGATCAAGAAAATCACCCTGCTGACATACTTAAAGTTTTAACTGACTGATCAAGAAATATCTTCAAGTGTAACCTGCTATCAAGTTACATCAAGTATACACACTTGAAGAAACCTACTAAAGACAGAGAAGCACTTAGGTGTCAAGAACTGTTGTTTGTGGTGGAGCTGGTGAAGAGGAAATCCTACCCTTCAAGGACCAGAGGAATACTTTGGAGCAGCAATCCTACCTATTTCAAGTGTTCAGTTTGTGAAGCCATAGTTATTGGAGAAGGACAGACATCTTAGGGATTTTTGTAACTGCAACCTCAAAGATATCTAGTGAATTTCTTCCAACATCACAGGAGAAGAGTGGACTGACAAGATTACACCACCTGGAACCACTATAAAAATTGCCTACTAATTTTCTGCATTTACTTTTCGCATTTAGCATAACGAAAACATCAACTCATTGAAACAAGCAAATGAATCGCACATTTACACTACTGAGTATCTAAGACTTAGTATCATTATTTTAACAACAAGTAATAAGGCTTTAACTAAATATATTCCGCTGCAACAAACCCAGTGATATCAACTATCAGCAGACTACTGAGTGTTCAGCAGACTATTGAGTAGTCAACAGGCTACTGACATTGCTGAGTTTGTTAACTCCCAAAGTTTTAAGTGTTGAGTTTATTCACCCCCCCCCCCTCTGAACTTAACCAAAGCCTTCTCAAGGGACCAACAATTGGTATCAGAGCAGGGCTTCTGTTCTTGAGTAATTCTACGTATTGTGCTTGTGAAAATACTTTGAAATATTTTTCAAGGTTCGGATTTTCAAAGCTTTGCATCATGGATAACAACCAGTTTGCTAGGACTATGTTTATGTGTTCCTTAGATCATTTTAATGAGTATTAATGTCGTATACAGGCTTATCTAGCTGCAACACATGATGAGATGATGGATGTGCTGACTGATGGACCACTGGAGATCACTAAGGCCATAACTGTGGGCAGTGAAAATTTGTATGTTCCAAAGCCAAAAAAAGAGTGGGGTGCTGAAGATAGAAAAAGAGCAAACCTCAACAATATTGCTATTAATATCATATACAGAACCTTGGATAGCAATATGTACATGAAAGTGTAGGATGCAAAACTACAAAGGAACTTTGGGAAAAATTACAACTTATATGTGAAGGCACTGATGCTATAAAGAAAAACAAAGTCAGTGTAGCCAAAAGAAAGTTCCAAGGTTTCAAGATGAAATCAAATGAAACCATGGAGCAAATGGAGTCAAGATTCAATGCTATCATGGATGAACTCACCATACTGAATGTGATCTATACAAAAGAAGAGATGAATACAAGAATCTTAGAAGCCCTACCTGCAATGGAGGTTTGGGAGATGAAAGTTACAAACATAGAAGAATCCAGGAGTCTACATGAAGAAGACACCTTCAAATTGTTTTCAGATCTCAAGGCATATGAATTTCGTAAGAAACTTGTTCCTGAGACTGAAAAGGAAGAACCAAAGACTCTTGCATTGCATTCGCTTTGCACATAAAGTAGAATCATCAGGTGGTCAAGATGATCTACTGGATGAGATGCAAGAGTAAATTGCCCTACTGAGCAAGAAGATCAAAATGATGAAAATAGGAAGGGTTTCTCCAAGGTTCACAAAGAAATCAATTGAAAAGAGGTAGGAAGAATCCAAGAAAGATAATGATTATTCGTGTTTTCATTGCAAGAAACCAGGACACTTCAAACCTAAAACACAAAAAGGAACCTGATTATCTGTGCTTTAACTGCAAGAAACTTGGACATTTCAGACCTGATTGTCCAGACCTACTGAAGAACAAGAATCAACAAAGAAGAGATGGCAAGAAAGCAATGGTTACTGATGATGAATCGGGCTATGAAGTTGAATCAGAAAAAGGAAATGAATCTGGTGATACTGCACTTGTTGCTGATATGGATGATTATGCTTTAATGGAAAATATGGATGAGACTGAGGAGGTATACAACTTTGTATCTATAAATACTCCTGCTGAAAGTGATTGTGAATCTACTTGTGGCTCAAATCCTAAAAATTTTGAAAATGAAGAAACTTTGGATGCCATCCTTAATGAACTGAGGAAAATACAATCTGATTATGAGATTGTGAAGGCTGAAAATGAAGCTCTTCAAGCAGAAATTGAAAGGTTAAAAGCTGAATTAAGAACTCTCAAAGGAAAGGAAAAAGATTTTTGAACAGAATCAACATAAGTCTGCTGAACATTCAATAGCTGCTGAATCTGCTGAACAATCTAGTTCCACCACTGCATTCAAATCTGGAAAGCGTTATGGTGATAGAACAGGCCTTGGATTTGGAACTCAACAATCTTGTAAGAGTGGATCCAACAAGGTTACTGAACCTAGTACCAGAATTGCTCTGAAGTTTGTGCCTGCACAAGATTCAACTCCCAAAAGGGTTTTAGAGGTAGTAAAGCCTACTGAGAAGACTTCAAAGAAGCAAAATCAAAAGCCTAAAAGGTCAACGATTCAACAAAAGGGTAAATCCAAGGGTAGGATCTTTGGACCTTCTTGACTCTTGATAGCGAGACATGCTGCTAAGTCTGCTGGACCATAAAAAGGCAAAAATCAGAAATATTCCAAGGATAAGAATCCTAAACCTAAAAATGTTAATCATTCTAGGGATACTTATCTCAGGGGGGAAAGGTAGATTGTTCCCTACTGATGATGACTGGAATATTCCTGCCCCTACCGCTAGAAACAAAAGTCATAATCATAATGCTAGGGTAAAACCTAAGCAATGGGAGCAATAGAGGACTCAAACAGAGGACTTATTCAAGACCTCAACAGAGACCTCAACAGACTCCATATATTACATTTGCTCTGCAGACAATGAGACTCATGGTTATGCTAGTGCATCTAACAATAGAAATCACTTCAAACAGCATTATATACCAAAAGACCGGAAAGCATTTGTGAATCCTACACAACCAAATGTTAGATTTTATGGAAATGTAGGATACATATATGAACAAAGTGTAATGATTTTCAAAGAAGAGCTTATGGAAATTTGCAAAAGGTCATGCTTACCACTGACCACTATGGACCAAAACAGTTTTGGGTACCTAAAATACATTAACTTTGTTTTGTAAGGTGTCTAGTACTTTGACAGTGGATGTTCCAGACATATGACAAAGAATAAGCACTGTTGGACAAACTATGCGGCAAAGGATGGTCCAAGAGTGAATTTTGGCAACAAGAACTGTTGGTCCCTTGGAAAGGCTAACACAAGTTTAGAGAGGGGGGGGGTGAATAAACTTGTCACCAAAAACTAATCCTGAACTGGAAAAGTCCCAAGAAGTGAGTTTCTCTAAAACTTAAACTGATCTTCAGTTTTGTTCCTGTCCCTTTAACTTGTGCGGAGTTCAGTTAGCTCAACTGAATATAAGTTATTACTGACTTATATTTAGTCTCGTTAACTAGCAGTGGATAAAATTAGCCTTTAGTGCAATAGATGTGTAAATAGAAAACTAGACCTTCTATGTATCAGTTTTGTGTTGTCTCAGTGTCTGGTGTTTGCTGAGAGATAATGCAATAAATAAAACAAACACAGATGCAAAAAGTAAATCAACACATAGTTTGTTTATGGAAGTTCCGGGTGGTGTAATCCCGTACATCTCCCCTTCTCCTGTGGCGTAGGAGGTATCACTAGAATAATGAGATAACCGTTACAAAATCCTAGCACTATGACAGTCCTTCACGACACCCTAGTTTCACTTTGTCTACACAAAATGAAGAAAGGTGAGATTGCTCCTTCATTTTGCACACTTGATCTTTCGGAGGTGGAATTGCTCCTTCACCGACTCACCACCACTAACATTCACGATCCATGATCGCACCAATCTCTTTGTAGCAACACCGTATGAAGAAAGGTAGAATTGCTCTCTTCAAACTGTGCACAGCCAACCCTTTTTCACAAAGGTTAGGTTTAGAATTAATCAAGGATTAATTCAGTGAGCTGTTTGATTCTTCTGGATCTGACTCTATAGCTCCAAGATGCCTTCATTCCCTCTTAATGGGTTACTGGATCTTTCTTTGAAGTCTTCAAGGCAATTTTGTTGGCTCCCCCTTTTTCTGGATATATATGATCTGATTTTATAGATCTGAATTTGGATCTTTGAATATATGCTTGTAAAGCCCTTTTTTGATCCTCCTCTCTCTCTTTCTTGAGTGATTCTCTTGTGTATTTATAGGGGTGATGTGATGGTTACTAGCTCTTGTAGCCGTTACACTTGTCATTTAGCCAACGTTCATATGTACGATCTTTGTCGTATTGATAGTTTAAATTCAATCAAGGCCTTAACTTAGTTTTCTACTCTTCTTCAAAACTGAGTACCTTGTTTACTTAATGCCTGACTTTAATTGACTAAGTCAGAGTACACCATTCAGTTTCTTCTTTTCCAGGTAGCTGATAATCTTTGTCCTTAAGATTATTCAGTTTTACATGATCTATAACTCAGTTTTAGGTTACCATAGACTTGCCTGAATCCTGATTTATAGTCATGACTTAATCATCTTCTAACTGGGTTTGCCACCTCAGTTCTTCAATCCTCAACAACTGAGTCTGTGTCCCTCAGTTCTTCAGTCTTCTAGATAAGCCAACTGAGTCTGTGTCCCTCAGCGAACTTATCTTCTTCAGTTTTAACATAACTGAGTTTGAACCCTCAGTTCTTCAAGTGCATATACAGTTTTCTTGTTATAACTCAGTTTTCTTGTTATGACTCAGCTGTTCGCCTAGTTCTTATTCTATTACAATGCTTTTCTGAAACAACCTATACAAGGTTCAGACTCTAGATAGAACTTATACATTTATTTCTAGACCATTTCTTGCTTCTTCTTTTATTATGCACTATAACAGTTAGTTACGACTTCATCATCATGGGTTGTAAGTGATTTGTCTAATTTCGTGACAAATCATCATCAAAACATAAATAATATTTCCAACAATTTCCCCCTAAACTTAGTAATTAAAGTCAAGGATATGGAATCAGAATTTAGGCAAGTCTGTGATGACTTAAACTGATTACATATACCTTGTGTAGAAGGTCTAAGTTCCTTTAGTTGGATGGTGATTGGAACCTAGTTATTTGCAAAAAGGTGTAATCTAACTTCACAAATAAAATTTAGATAAAAGAAGTTTGCTGCATTGTGTTTAAACACAGCAATTTATAGTTCAGCAGACTGATAGGTGTTTCAGCAGACTGATGAACCTGCTGATATATATACCTCGATTAATTCAAGATTACATTGGAAGATTACATGGATAAAGACAGCCAACTACCTCTGATTTATCAAACAAATCAATGGCTGAGATTAAAAAGACGTTGGAATGATTCAGGACTTTATCCAATGGTTTCAAGTCAAAGGGTGGACAGACTGCATTCTGTCAAAAAGGATTCTGACAGTGTCAGTCCTATGAATAGTGACAGAAAGCAAGTCAAATGGGACAAAACAAGGAACGGCTACATTTTAATTTCAAATACAAGTCACATGGACTCCTACCTATAAATAGAGGACTTCCAACTCAGAAAAAGATGATGAACTTTAAGAGAAAAATACAAGAGATAATTCTGAGCTGAAAAAGCACCCTGCTGAACTTACTGAGCTTAAGGCTACTGAGCCAGAGAAAATATTCAAGTGTATTCTGTATTCAGGCTATATCAAGTTTACACACTTGAAGAATGCAAGCTGCTGATTATATCATCCTAATCAAGCTGCTGCAACTGAATCATTTACATGATTCAATCTTTATTTTACAAACAATCTGCTGAAGACAAGTGAAACATCTGTTGGGTGTGAAAGATCGTTGTTTGTGGTGGAGAGTGAGTGAAGAGGCAATCCTACCCTTCAAGGACAGTGGAAGACTTTGGAGCGACAATCCTACTGTTCCAAGTGTTCGGTTTGTGAAGCCATAGTTATTGGTGAAGGACAAGCAACTTAGGAATTTTTGTAATATGACTACATCAAAGATCTCTAGTGAATTACCTCCAACATCACGAGGAGAAGAGTGGTCAGCGAGGATTACACCACCGAAACCACTATAAAATCGCCTACTTACTTTTTCTGCACTTACATTCGCATTTAGTTTACTATACACATCAACCCACTGAATCTAGCAATCGAAATCACACAAATACACTATTGAGTATCTAATACTTAGTATCATATTTAACAACAAGTAATAAGGCTGAATTTTTATATAATTCCATTTGCACAAATTCAATAAACTCAAGCTGTCATTAGACTCGTGTATCAAAGAGGCTCTTCGAGGTGTTAGCGAGAATCTTGTGTTATCGCAAGTCATGCGGAAGTTCTTTGAGTTTGTTAACTCCAAAAGTTTTAAGTGTTAAGTTTATTCACCCCCACTAAACTTAACCAAAGCTTTTCAAGGACCAACAATTGGTATCGGAGCAATGCTTCGCTCAAGAAATCCTACTTGTTGTTCTTGTGAAAATACTTTGAAAACTTTTCAAATCACTGATTTTTAAAAACTTGCATCATGGATAACACCCAGTATGCTAGAACTGTGCTGATGTGTTCTCTAGATAGATTTGATGAATATAAACGTCGAATGCAGGCTTACCTTCACCCCCTCTAAACTTAACCAAAGTCTTTTCAAGGGACCAACATGGCTGTTCTGATCATTGCTTCGCCATTGAGATACTCTTCACCGTCATTCCTTTAGTCAGCCGGTAGAACTTTCTCTTTAGCTGGTTTGTTGTTTTTCCTTCTTCATTGATTCCTGATTGTCAATGTATATTTGTACTTCACTGATCATTGATTTGAGTGAGATCATTGTACACCAAATTGAAAGAATAGATTTCATCACTTATAACAAGTCTTAGACTTACCCAAGATCATCACAGACTCCCCTGGTTGTAAGTCAGTCCATAGGTCTTCACTTCACTGAGCTGGTTCCTTGGTTGTCTTCACTGAGCTGCACCAATGATTTTTCTGAGCCGTCCTACCAGTCTATTACAGTGCTTGTCTGACTGAACTTATATAACATGTCAGTCTTCTAAGTAAAGCCTATACAAACATTACTGATCTTTTTAGACTTATTTCAGGCTTGCTATAACATCTCGTATGGCCATCATCAAAACAATAAAATGTTCCAAACAATTTCCCTCCTTTTGGTGATGCCAAAACCCTCATAAGCCTGAATATTAAGTCAAACACTAATACATAAAAATAGAATAAAACTCAACAATTTATTCATCCATAAGGGGCATAAATAGTTGAAGAAGAATAGAAAAAACTTTTACAGTCTACTTTTTCTTTATAATCTTGATGCTTTTCCTTGTGCTTCTCGTGCCCTTACATCTAGAACACTCAGGCTTATCACTACCTTCCCCCTTTTTGGTAGCATCATGTCTCTCTTCCAGAATCTTATCTGTGGCCTTAGACACTATTATGATAGTGTCAAGCTATTGTATGGCGTGATCCAAACTGCTGTCAAAAGCCTGAATCGGTTGAGAGTGAGTTTCCAGTGTGTCAAACATTGGGTTAAGCCTGTCATCAAATGCACTTGCTAGGTGCAACAGATTTGTGTGGACATGATGTGTGATCATTGAATTCAAATGGCATATCAAGTCTCCTTGATTTTCCATCACAGCATCTTGAACCTCAATGTGGCTGAGCAATGCCTCAATCTTTGAAGCTGACAAAATCATAAAGCTGATGAAAATGAAACTTCAACCAGAAGACTATCGTGATGCAAATTTACAGATTGAAGAAAAATCACTCTTGGAGAAATTGGAAGTAAGAGATCTTTACTCTATGTTTCCTATTAAAGAATTTCTGGACAATTGTTTCAAAAGGTTTACTGAGTTAGCAAAAAAGAAGAGAGTCAGGCACATCGTCTAAAGACAATTCACAGAAAAAGGATGATGACGATCATGATAGGCCAAGAAAAGAAGCTGATTGTACTACAGTTTTGCAATCAATCACTCAATCACAACATCCAGTAACGCAAACTGTACCACAGCAACAAGCATTGTCTGTTGAAAACCTGACAAATATAAATCAGCAAGCAGGTGATGAAATCAGACAAGTGGAAGCTACATATGATCCCTCTGATTTCCTATCTAAGGAAGAATTGGCCAAAGTTCATGACAACTTGAAAATTGTACTCAGTCTAAGAGATACACAGAATGGTCTCTTATCAAACATCTCTGAAATTATAGAACTAGAACTGATGTTTCGGTTCATGCAAGACTAGAGATGATTCACAAAGCAAGTTCAAGTTCTGCCTCGGAAATTGTTTTACTCAAACAACAAATTGAAGATTCAACCGCTGTAGATAGAGAAACTCATGCTCAAGCTCATTGGCATATTAATCAGTATATCTACGGGTTAGAAACTCAACTCAAGGAAGTACTTGACTCTCAACGACAAATTTCAGAAGATCAAAAGGCAACCCATGCCCTGGTTGATCAGTTATATGATGCCAAAAAGGGGAAAGTGAAGAAGAAAAGCTGAAATTACTCAAAGAAATGAAGAAACTTGAAGAAGAATTACAAAGATACAGATCAAATCCTAAGTTTTTGAAGAAAGAGTTAACTGAAGATCAACTCATTGCAAAATACAATCAACCTGGAGATAGAAGAGTTACTCTTACCAAGGATCTCGTGGACACAGAGTTCTCAAAGACTACAATCCTATCAAAGCCAAGTACAAGGATAGAACATTGAAGAATCCTTGAACTACTTTTTGTCGACATTTACTCAAAGCAAAAATTGCACAACATAAGAAGAATCGAAGGATTGAAGACAAGCGAAGATCAAAGACAAGGTTGAACAAATGAAAGCCGACATAACAGAATTTGAAAAATACTATACGGAAGACTCAAGCTTACCCAAGCTAATTCAATGGAGAAGATGGAAAGAAAGTAGTCAAGTTGACTACAACAAGACCTTTCAAAGGAAGACTCCAAACTTGAAGAAGATTTTCGTCTCTGTATGACAAGACAAAAAGATATGATTTAGTTATGCAAAAAGCTAAGAAGAAGCTCGAGTCTTTAATCATAGACATTTGAACAAAATGCTTATATCCGCTTTTTTGCTCATTCTATTGAAAACCGGTTTCAATTTCTGATCTTTATTATTGTATTGATCTTTAAGCTTTTCATTTAGGAGAGTTTTGGCATCATCAAAAAGGGGGAAATTGTTGGAAATAAAATTTATGTTTTGATGATAATTCATCTTATTTATTATAATACTGTATTAACTCCATTTGATGAAGTGCTGAACCCAGCTGTTATAGTGAAAAGATAAAAGATGTCTAGAACTGAATGTATAAGTTTTATTAGAGTCTGATTTTTGTATAAGTTACATCAGACAAACACTGTAATTATTAGTGTGTCGTAAAACTGAAAACTGGGAATCAATTAGAAAACTGGAATTCATCAAGACAAACAAATTGACTCAGATACACCTACTGAAGAAGGTAAGTTCATTTGAGAGTTCTGAGACTCGATTGGCTTATCTAGAAGAAAGAAGAAGCCGAGGACACAGACTCGATTATTGAAGAATGAAGAAGCGAGGGCTCAAACTCGGGTTATGAAGATTAAAAGTCGAGACTATAGAGTTGGACTTCAGGCAAGATTGTGGTGACCTGAACTGACTTTATAGATCTTGTATGAAGACCTAAGAATCATAAGGTCAATGAATTCTTAGATGATAAATGTATCATGGTGTACTCTGATTAAGTCAATTGTAATCAGATGAAAACTGGAGTACTGATATTTGAAGAAGAATAAAATCTCAGTTAATGCTCCAAGACAGTTAGCAAACTGATAAGTGAAAAACTGACAAGGAAACTCAGTTTTATAAGTCAGCCATCCAACAAACTGAAAGTACAATCGAACGTTGTAAAGAAAGAAATTTCATTGGATGAGTCACTGACACAGCAGGAACGGTCAGAAAATATAACCGTTGCAAGATATACAATTCAAATCAAAGCCAGATGAACGTTGGACTTCATACTATAAATAGAAGACTTTGCACCAACAACAAGAATAGAGAACAAGAGCATATACAAGATTTAACAAGCAATTTGTGCACTCTATTTGAATTGTTATCATCACTGAACTACAACAAGATCACATCTAGTATTTCTTCAAGTGTTCAAAGCTACAAAGAATTTTATCATGGATTCAACACTTTGAAGAACCACAAAAAAGAATCAATTTATTGATTCTCAGCCCAACTTTGATTTTATTTCAAAGGTTTAGATAGAAGCAAACCGGGAAGGTTTTGTCAAGGCGATTGTAATGACGATCGGGTAGACTGTGTTTGTGGTGGTAGCTGGTGAAGAGGCAATCCTACCCTCTAAGGACCAGTGGTTCAAGCACTTGGAGAGCAGCAATTCTACCTGTTCTACAATTGTTTAGATAGTGAAGCTAAGGATTAGTCAAGGACTATTGTTTAGGACTTTTTGTAACAGTTCACCTCAAGAAGTTCTAGTGGAATTTTCCTCCGCACCACAGGGGAAGAGAGGACGTACAGGATTACACCACCTGGAACCTCTATAACATCCGCCTCATTTACTTTACGCATTTACTTATTTAGCATTTACTTTCAGCATTGTGATATTTGATTGTTATACATTTCACAGTCACAACTGACATTCACCAGAATTCACAATACTCAGTTTTCATAACAGAATAACAAGATCACTTTAAAGGCTAAAATTATATCCGCTGCAGGTTGACTCAGTTCCAGCTTAAGTCAGTTTGATTTAATCTCAGCTTAGTCAGCTTAACTCCACACAAGTTTTATCTGAAACATAATTTGTCTTAAACTCAGTTTTTGGTGACAAGTTTATTCACCCCCCCCTCTAAACTTGTGTTAGCCTTTCCGAGGGACCAACACCGACCATGAGAGGACTGCCCGGGTATTGAGGAGCTAGTCAAAGCATGAGCCAAAGAGAGAGCTCTGAAGCGGGCGGAAGAGCAGCGATAGGACGGTGGTGTTGCAAACACGATTCAATGGAAAGAAAAAGGGCATAAACCTCGTCCGATGTGATGGTTGTTCTGGCGGAAATCATTGAGACGAGGGATATAATCTGAACCGAGGACGGCTAGTAGGTAAGAAATATGATCATCAGAATTTAGCAGATGGCCGGCCAAGACGAGCTCGTCTACCAACTTTTTGATGCAAAAATAATAATCAACCGCCGAGAGATCTCCTTTACGCGTGAAATCCAGTTCAGTGCATAATTGCACCGTTTCACGAGCTTGGACCGACTTAGGGAGGCAAAAGATGTGCTTTGAACCGTCCATATCTTAGCGAATGTAGAGGTTGTTTACACCTATGAGTAGTACATCTTCGGACAAGGAGGAAGTAATCGTACTTAGGATCAAGATGTCATATTTAGACCACTCAGCGAATTTGGGGTTGGGTTTCTGTTGGTCCTAGAGAAGGGTGAAAGTATAGTCAGAGGGAGGGGGGTGAATGGCTATACCGGAGTTTCAAAAACTTTTCTTTTTTTAAAAGCTTTTGGGCAGCGGATAAGTCCCTTCTTAAAAATTGTTTCAAAGAAGATTAAGCAGACATATAATATAAATAAAATGCAGTAAAGAAATGATGTAAAGTAAAGTGCAGTAAATAAATGAACACAAATGTTTATAGTGGTTCACGGTGGTATATTCCCTTAATCCACTCTTCTCATGTGATGATTGGAGGAATTCGATGTTGTCTTTCACCTATACAATAGTTATGATTGTCCTTGGCTACACAAGCTTCACAATCTCAAGACTATCACTCCATGGCTACAAAAGCTTCAGTGACTCAATCCTCCACACTACCCCTTCAGAACAAATATTTCAACAGCTATCACTTCAAAGGGTGCAATTCCTTCTTAGACAGTCTAATAGTTGGCCACATTTTATGTTTTAATGATGAGTGCTAGACTAGCTGTTATAGAGCAAAAGCAAAAAAATGTCTGGATCAAATGTACAGATTTATTAGAGTTTGATCTTTGTATAGATTTGATCAAACAAGCACTGTAATTAGGTCAGTTCACTGTATCATGACTGTCTAGATCAGTAGGGTAACTAGGTTAGTAGAGTGTCTAGGAACCTGCTGAAGACTGAAGGTTGAGGGTACAAACTCAGTTATTGAAGGCTAAGGGATCAAACTTAGTATTTAAAGTCAAAGATATGGAATCAGAATTTAGGGAAGTCTGTGATGACCTAAACTGATTACATACACCTTGTGTACAAGGTCTAAGTTCCATATATTAAGTGGTGACTAGAACTTAGTTATGTTCAAAATGGTGTACTCTAACTTCACAATAAAAATTTAGATGTGAAGAAGTCGGTGATGTGTTGTTAAGACACGGTGACTTAAACTATTTGAAAAATATGTACATCGTGAGGTGTTATACTTCAAATATTTGATGAGTATATTTCTCGATTTAATCAAGGGTTACATTGGAAGATTAAAAGGATAAGGATGGATTACAAGCCTTGATATTATCAACAAATCAATGGCCAAGATAAAAAGAATGTTGGAAAGATTCCGAGGATTTACCAATGGATACAAGTCAAAGGGTGGACAGACTGAAAACTGACAGAAAGCAAACTGACAGTGTCAGTACTATGAACAAAGACAGAAAGCATGTCAAGATAGAGACAAATCAGAAACGGCTATATTTGAAATTCAAACATAAGTCACAGCATTCTCACTTATAAATAGAAGACTCCTTATTCAGATACAAGTGATGAAAAACAAATAATCTACTCAAAGCTATCAAATTTCTGATCAAGAAAATCACCCTGCTGACATACTTAAAGTTTTAACTGACTGATCAAGAAATATCTTCAAGTGTAACCTGCTATCAAGTTACATCAAGTATACACACTTGAAGAAACCTACTAAAGACAGAGAAGCACTTAGGTGTCAAGAACTGTTGTTTGTGGTGGAGCTGGTGAAGAGGAAATCCTACCCTTCAAGGACCAGAGGAATACTTTGGAGGCGACAATCCTACCTATTTCAAGTGTTCAGTTTGTGAAGCCATAGTTATTGGAGAAGGACAGACATCTTAGGGATTTTTGTAACTGCAACCTCAAAGATATCTAGTGAATTTCTTCCAACATCACAGGAGAAGAGTGGACTGACAAGATTACACCACCTGGAACCACTATAAAAATTGCCTACTAATTTTCTGCATTTACTTTCTGCATTTAGCATACTGAAAACATCAACCTACTGAAACAAGCAACTGAATCGCACATTTACACTACTGAGTATCTAAGACTTAGTATCATTATTTTAACAACAAGTAATAAGGCTTTAACTAAATATATTCCGCTGCAACAAACCCAGTGATATCAACTATCATTGAGACTCATCGAGTGTTCAGTGAGACTATTGAGTAGTCAAGCAGCTCGACATTCTTGAGTTTGTTAACTCCCAAAGTTTTAAGTGTTGAGTTTATTCACCCCCCCCCCCTCTAAACTTAACCAAAGCCTTTTCAAGGGACCAACAATTGGTATCAGAGCAGGGCTTCTGTTCTTGAGTAATTCTACGTATTGTGCTTGTGAAAATACTTTGAAATATTTTTCAAGGTTCGGATTTTCAAAGCTTTGCATCATGGATAACAACCAGATTTGCTAGGACTATGTTTATGTGTTCCTTAGATCATTTTAATGAGTATTAATGTCGTATACAGGCTTATCTAGCTGCAACACATGATGAGATGATGGATGTGCTGACTGATGGACCACTGGAGATCACTAAGGCCATAACTGTGGGCAGTGAAAATTTGTATGTTCCAAAGCCAAAAAAAGAGTGGGGTGCTGAAGATAGAAAAAGAGCAAACCTCAACAATATTGCTATTAATATCATATACAGAACCTTGGATAGCAATATGTACATGAAAGTGTAGGATGCAAAACTACAAAGGAACTTTGGGAAAAATTACAACTTATATGTGAAGGCACTGATGCTATAAAGAAAAACAAAGTCAGTGTAGCCAAAAGAAAGTTCCAAGGTTTCAAGATGAAATCAAATGAAACCATGGAGCAAATGGAGTCAAGATTCAATGCTATCATGGATGAACTCACCATACTGAATGTGATCTATACAAAAGAAGAGATGAATACAAGAATCTTAGAAGCCCTACCTGCAATGGAGGTTTGGGAGATGAAAGTTACAAACATAGAAGAATCCAGGAGTCTACATGAAGAAGACACCTTCAAATTGTTTTCAGATCTCAAGGCATATGAATTTCGTAAGAAACTTGTTCCTGAGACTGAAAAGGAAGAACCAAAGACTACTGCATTGGCTGCTGCACATAAAGTAGAATCATCAGGTGGTCAAGATGATCTACTGGATGAGATGCAAGAGCAAATTGCCCTACTGAGCAAGAAGATCAAAATGATGAAAATAGGAAGGGTTTCTCCAAGGTTCACAAAGAAATCAATTGAAAAGAGGTAGGAAGAATCCAAGAAAGATAATGATTATTCGTGTTTTCATTGCAAGAAACCAGGACACTTCAAACCTAAAACACAAAAAGGAACCTGATTATCTGTGCTTTAACTGCAAGAAACTTGGACATTTCAGACCTGATTGTCCAGACCTACTGAAGAACAAGAATCAACAAAGATGAGATGGCAAGAAAGCAATGGTTACTGATGATGAATCGGGCTATGAAGTTGAATCAGAAAAAGGAAATGAATCTGGTGATCGCACTTGTTGTAGCGATATGGATGATTATGCTTTAATGGAAAATATGGATGAGGCGAGGAGGTATACAACTTTGTATCTATAAATACTCCTATTTGAAAGTGATTGTGAATCTACTTGTGGCTCAAATCCTAAAAATTTTGAAAATGAAGAAACTTTGGATGCCATCCTTAATGAACTGAGGAAAATACAATCTGATTATGAGATTGTGAAGGCTGAAAATGAAGCTCTTCAAGCAGAAATTGAAAGGTTAAAAGCTGAATTAAGAACTCTCAAAGGAAAGGAAAAAGATTTTTGAACAGAATCAACATAAGTCTGCTGAACATTCAATAGCTGCTGAATCTGCTGAACAATCTAGTTCCACCAGTGCATTCAAATCTGGAAAGCGTTATGGTGATGGAACAGGCCTTGGATTTGGAACTCAACAATCTTGTAAGAGTGGATCCAACAAGGTTACTGAACCTAGTACCAGAATTGCTCTGAAGTTTGTGCCTGCACAAGATTCAACTCCCAAAAGGGTTTTAGAGGTAGTAAAGCCTACTGAGAAGACTTCAAAGAAGCAAAATCAAAAGCCTAAAAGGTCAACAGTACCTAACAAAAAGGGTAAATCCAAGGGTAGGACTGCTGGACCTTCTTGACCTGCTGATAGCAGACATGCTGCTAAGTCTGCTGGACCATAAAAAGGCAAAAATCAGAAATATTCCAAGGATAAGAATCCTAAACCTAAAAATGTTAATCATTCTAGGGATACTTATCTCAGGGGGGAAAGGTAGATTGTTTCCTACTGATGATGACTGGAATATTCCTGCCCTTACTGCTAGAAACAAAAGTCATAATCATAATGCTAGGGTAAAACCTAAGCAATGGGAACAGTAGAGGACTCAGCAGAGGACTTATTCAAGACCTCAACAGAGACCTCAACAGACTCCATATTACAGGCTGCTCCTAACAGACAGCAGACTCATGGTTATGCTAGTGCATCTAACAATAGAAATCACTTCAAACAGCATTATATACCAAAAGACCGGAAAGCATTTGTGAATCCTACACAACCAAATGTTAGATTTTATGGAAATGTAGGATACATATATGAACAAAGTGTAATGATTTTCAAAGAAGAGCTTATGGAAATTTGCAAAAGGTCATGCTTACCACTGACCACTATGGACCAAAACAGTTTTGGGTACCTAAAATACATTAACTTTGTTTTGTAAGGTGTCTAGTACTTTGACAAGTGGATGTTCGGACATATGACAAAGAATAAGCCTTCATTGGACAAACTATGCGGCAAAGGATGGTCCAAGAGTGAATTTTGGCAACAAGAACTGTTGGTCCCTTGGAAAGGCTAACACAAGTTTAGAGGGGGGGTGAATAAACTTGTCACCAAAAACTAATCCTGAACTGGAAAAGTCCCAAGAAGTGAGTTTCTCTAAAACTTAAACTGATCTTCAGTTTTGTTCCTGTCCCTTTAACTTGTGCGGAGTTGATTAGCTCACCTGAATATAAGTTATTCTTGACTTATATTTAGTCTCGTTAACTCTTGATGGATAAAATTAGCCTTTAGTGCAATAGATGTGTAAATAGAAAACTAGACCTTCTATGTATCGGTTTTGTGTTGTCTCGATTAATACGGTGTTTTTTGATAGATAATGCAATAAATAAAACAAACACAGATGCAAAAGTAAATCAACACATAGTTTGTTTATGGAAGTTCGGGTGGTGTAATCCCGTACATCTCCCTTCTCTCTGTGTGGCGTAGGAGGTATCACTAGAATAATGAGATAACCGTTACAAAATCCTAGCACTATGTGAGTCCTTCACGACACCCTAGTTTCATTTGTCTACACAAAATGAAGAAAGGTGAGATTGCTCCCTTCATTTTGCACACTGATCTTTCGGAGGTGGAATTGCTCCTTCACCAGCTCACCACTAACATTCACAGTCCGCAGACTGCACCAACTGCTGTAGCAACACCGTATGAAGAAAGGTAGAATTGCTCTCTTCAAATCGTGGCACGACCAACCCTTTTCACAAAGGTTAGGTTTAGAATTAATCAAGGATTAATTCAGTGAGCTGTTTGATTCTTCTGGATCTGACTCTATAGCTCCAAGATGCCTTCATTCCCTCTTAATGGGTTACTGGATCTTTCTTTGAAGTCTTCAAGGCAATTTTGTTGGCTCCCCCTTTTTCTGGATATATATGATCGATTTTATAGATCCGAATTTGGATCTTTGAATATATGCTTGTAAAGCCCTTTTTTGATCCTCCTCTCTCTCTTTCTTGAGTGATTCTCTTGTGTATTTATAGGGTGATGTGATGGTTACTAGCTCTTGTAGCCGTTACACTTGTCATTTAGCCAACATTCATATGTACGATCTTTGTCGTATTGATAGTTTAAATTCAATCAAGGCCTTAACTTAGTTTTCTACTCTTCTTCAAAAGCGAGTACCTTGTTTACTTAATGCCGACTTTAATTGACTAAGTCGAGCACACCATTCGATTTCTTCTTTTCGGTAGGCGATAATCTTTGTCCTTAAGATTATTCGGTTTTACATGATCTATAACTCGATTTTAGGTTACCATAGACTTGCCTGAATCCTGATTTATAGTCATGACTTAATCATCTTCTAACTGGGTTTGCCACCTCGGTTCTTCAATCCTCAACAAGCTGAGTCTGTGTCCTCGGTTCTTGATCTTCTAGATAAGCCAATTGAGTCTGTGTCCCTCAGCGAACTTATCTTCTTCAGTTTTAACATAACTGAGTTTGAACCCTCAGTTCTTCAAGTGCATATACAGTTTTCTTGTTATAACTCAGTTTTCTTGTTATGACTCAGCTGTTCGCCTAGTTCCTATTCTATTACAATGCTTTTCTGAAACAACCTATACAAGGTTCAGACTCTAGATAGAACTTATACATTTATTTCTAGACCATTTCTTGCTTCTTCTTTTATTATGCACTATAACAGTTAGTTACGACTTCATCATCATGGGTTGTAAGTGATTTGTCTAATTTCGTGACAAATCATCATCAAAACATAAATAATATTTCCAACAATTTCCCCCTAAACTTAGTAATTAAAGTCAAGGATATGGAATCGAATTTAGGCAAGTCTGTGATGACTTAAAGCGATTACATATACCTTTGTGTAAGGTCTAAGTTCCTTTAGTTGGATGGTGATTGGAACCTAGTTATTTGCAAAAAGGTGTAATCTAACTTCACAAATAAAATTTAGATAAAAGAAGTTTGCTGCATTGTGTTTAAACACAGCAATTTATAGTTCAGCAGACTGATAGGTGTTTCAGCAGACTGATGAACCTGCTGATATATATACCTCGATTAATTCAAGATTACATTGGAAGATTACATGGATAAAGACAGCCAACTACCTCTGATTTATCAAACAAATCAATGGCTGAGATTAAAAAGACGTTGGAATGATTCAGGACTTTATCCAATGGTTTCAAGTCAAAGGTGATGATCGCATTACGTCAAAAGGATTTCGCGATTGTCGACCCTATGAATAGTGATGATGAAAGCAAGTCAAATGGGACAAAACAAGGAACGGCTACATTTGAATTTCAAATACAAGTCACATGGACTCCTACCTATAAATAGAGGACTTCCAACTCAGAAAAAGATGATGAACTTTAAGAGAAAAATACAAGAGATAATTCTCTGAGTTGAAAAAAAAGCACCTACTTGAACTTCTATGAGCTTAAGACTCTTGATCCGGAGAAAATATTCAAGTGTATTCTGTATTCAGGCTATATCAAGTTTACACACTTGAAGAATGCAAGCTGCTGATTATATCATCCTAATCAAGCTGCTGCAACTGAATCATTTACATGATTCAATCTTTATTTTACAAACAATCTGCTGAAGACAGTGAAACATATGTTGGGTGTGAAAGACTGTTGTTTGTGGTGGAGCTGGTGAAGAGGCAATCCTACCCTTCAAGGACCAGTGGAAGACTTTGGAGCAGCAATCCTACCTGTTCCAAGTGTTCAGTTTGTGAAGCCATAGTTATTGGTGAAGGACAAGCAACTTAGGAATTTTTGTAATGACTACATCAAAGATCTCTAGTGAATTACCTCCAACATCACAGAGAAGAGTGGTCCGACAGATTACACCACCGAAACCACTATAAAATCGCCTACTTACTTTTTCTGCACTTACATTCTCGCATTTAGTTTACTATACACATCAACCTCATGAATCTAGCAATCGAAATCACACAAATACACTATTGAGTATCTAATACTTAGTATCATATTTAACAACAAGTAAAAAGGCTGAATTTTTTATATAATTCCGCTGCACAAATTCAGTAAACTCAACTGTCATTAGACTACTGTGTATCAAGAGAGCTCTTGAGGTGTTAGCGAGATCTTGTGTTATCGAAAGTGCGGAAGTTGCTGAGTTTGTTAACTCCAAAAGTTTTAAGTGTTAAGTTTATTCACCCCCCTCTAAACTTAACCAAAGCTTTTTCAAGGGACCAACAATTGGTATCGGAGCAATGCTTCTGTTCTGAAGAAATCCTACTTGTTGTTCTTGTGAAAATACTTTGAAAACTTTTCAAATCACTGATTTTTAAAAACTTGCATCATGGATAACACCCAGTATGCTAGAACTGTGCTGATGTGTTCTCTATATAGATTTGATGAATATAAACGTCGAATGCAGGCTTACCTTCACCCCCCCCCCCCCTCTAAACTTAACCAAAGTCTTTTCAAGGGACCAACATGGCTGTTCTGATCATTGCTTCGCCATTGAGATACTCTTCACCGTCATTCCTTTAGTCAGCCGGTAGAACTTTCTCTTTAGCCGGTTTGTTTTTTTTCCTTCTTCATTGATTCCTGATTGTCAATGTATATTTGTACTTCACTGATCATTGATTTGAGTGAGATCATTGTACACCAAATTGAAAGAATAGATTTCATCACTTATAAAGTCTTAGACTTACCCAAGATCATCACAGACTTCTGGTTGTAAGTCGGTCCATAGGTCTTCACTTCACTGAAATTTGGTTCCTTGGTTGTCTTCTTGAAAGCCGCACCAATGATTTTTACGAGCCGTCCTACCGGTCTATTACAGTGCTTGTCTGACTGAACTTATATAACATGTCAGACATCTAAGTAAAGCCTATACAAACATTACTGATCTTTTTAGACTTATTTCAGGCTTGCTATAACATCTCGTATCGCCATCATCAAAACAATAAAATGTTCCAAACAATTTCCCTCCTTTTGGTGATGCCAAAACCCTCATAAGCCTGAATATTAAGTCAAACACTAATACATAAAAATAGAATAAAACTCAACAATTTATTCATCCATAAGGGGCATAAATAGTTGAAGAAGAATAGAAAAAACTTTTACAGTCTACTTTTTCTTTATAATCTTGATGCTTTTCCTTGTGCTTCCCGTGCCCTTACATCTAGAACACTCAGGCTTATCACTACCTTCCCCCTTTTTGGTAGCATCATGTCTCTCTTCCAGAATCTTATCAGTGGCCTTAGACACTATTATGATAGTGTCAAGCTATTGTATGGCTTGATCCAAACTGCTGTCAAAAGCCTGAATCGGTTGAGAGTGAGTTTCCAGTGTGTCAAACATTGGGTTAAGCCTGTCATCAAATGCACTTGCTAGGTGCAACAAATTTGTGTGGACATGATGTGTGATCATTGAATTCAAATGGCATATCAAGTCTCCTTGATTTTCCATCACAGCATCTTGAACCTCAATGTGGCTGAGCAATGCCTCAATCTTTTGCTCCATGGAGGTATAGCTACTCCTTAGTGTTGTTTGGAGAATTTCACTATGGAGAGATTGTTTTTCCATGTCCACAATCAAAAGGTTGATGTCTAGATGAATTGATCTATCTAGATCATCGGTGGTAGGTTGTGCCTATGCTGGTGCAGTTGTATCAGCTGGTTCTTCTTAACTTTCTTCTTTAATCTCTGTGTCAGATAGAGATTGTTGAGGGTTGTTAGATTTCCAAGTCCTTGATAGGACTTTGCTTCTTCTTCATCTGCTGCTGCTTCAACTTCCTCAGCTGTCATTCCCCCTTGATGAGTACTGGGGGTTCTTGTTGAGTCAGCTGGTGATACTCTCTCAGCTGGTCCTCTCAGCTGCTGTTTACTTTCAGCCTTACTCTTTTGAATAACATCCTGGAGTGTTAGATTATCCTCAGAATCTTCTTTCTCTTCTGGATCATCAGTGTGATGATCATTGTCTACCTTTTCCTCTTCATTTTCATCTTCATCTGAGGTCAGATGGTGAGCTTCCTCATCCTCTTCCTCTTCTCCTTCATCAGAAATTGTTATTGGACCTTCAATAATTCTAGGACCTCCAACATTTCTTCTTACATTCCTCGTGCTAGATCTTGTTCTTCTCCTAGATCCAGAGCCGCTTTCCTCAGCTTGTTTCCTTTTCTTGTCTTCCTTTACATAAGTAAACATCACATTTGCCTCATGAAATTTCTGCAGTTGGATGGGTTTTACCTTCATCTGATAACACATAAATTGTAGAGGAATGCCATAGGATTTCCACTCCCAAAAAAGACCTTTCTTCTGTTGTCTTTTCTTTGCTACCGATTTGCCAATATCAAATTCCCATTGTATTTGCTCCTTCAATTTGTTGAAAAAGAAAATTGACCAATTGAACTCAAGGCCCTAACAGATAATGGCCATAAGCCTGGTCCTTACTTCTGTCATCCCATGCATGGATCCTTTCTTCCCTTCAATACCCTTGATGATCAAGTGAGTGAATTCTTCGAACACGCCGATCTTGGACAGTTAAATTTCTTGGCAGCAAGATTGGGATTCTTGTCCATCTCCGTCCAGAATGTATCTGTATTGATTTCCACATTATTTATCTTTGAGTGTTGGAGAGTTTGAGACATCCATTGAGCAGGCCTGGTGTGATTACCAGTTCCCTCCAAACATATTGCTTGTAATGATGTCCGGTGATCCTTTCTTCTTTCCTGGAACAATTTTTGCACTTAGCCAGAATGAAATTAGGGTTTCATAGCAAATCTCGTTGATCGGGGGATTGAGAAAGGTCATCAACCCCAGTTTAGTGCATCCATCTACCAAACGGTGAGCTTGGGGGTCATTGTTGCATAGTGTGAGATAGTGCTTGGGTCTGAAGAATGACCCGGTTACAATAGATTTGTCATACTGTTTTCCGGACTTAGCGATTGAAGAGGATGAGGCCATTTCAGAGAATTTTGAGAGAAATCTTTGAAATTTCTGGAGAAAATAGGGTTTAAGAATTTTAAAGATAGCGTAAAGAGTCCAAGGAAAACCAAAATGTTGATTATATAGTGGATGAAAATGAGAGTGTGAACGTGGCTGAATGTGGAGAGATTTTGGTAGAGTAATGGCATGATTTTGTGTATATAAAACACGGTTATTGAGTGTAGTGGGAGAGTAGATTGAGGCAAGTAATGATAGTGCCTGGGAATCGAGGTGTTGTCGTCATTTTCTCTTGTCAAATAATAACTACCATATAATAATCCTTGTGTCTGATTAAGTATAATCCATGTGTGAAATCTTCATAAAATACGGCTCCATAAATCTCTAATTTTCCACATATGTAAAAGCTGATTCATTTCACACTATTCTTCGTTGTTTTCTCCGTAGCACTTAGCGGTTGAGTGATTTGGCTGAACACTGGACCGGTGTAGTGGCCTATTTACTGAGCTGCTTTAATAAAACAATTGTTCCTAACAATCGGTGAAGTTAACTTCACTGGTACCAGTGCCTTACCTGCCAAGTGAGCGCACCCAAAATGGCAAAGGGTTAGTCTCTGGTGAAGTCACTTCACTGATTACTCTAGTTAGCTTCTGCTTGAACTTAATCGATTTCAATCATTCCCAACTCAGTTCTTAACTTATAAAATCTTTCATGACTGAGTGGTTTTGGGAAAATATCAGCCAATTGATCTTCTGTAGATATGTACCTCAAAATTACATCTCTTTTCTCTACATGATCTCTGATGAAATGATGTCTCACATCAATATGCTTTGTTCTTGAGTGAAGTACTAGATTCTCTGTAATAGAAATTGAACTTGTGTTATCACATATGATAGGAATTGTCATTTCTTCTTTTCCATAGTCTCTTAGCAGTT
This sequence comes from Gentiana macrophylla, assembly GCA_026214975.1. Taxonomy (NCBI): domain Eukaryota; kingdom Viridiplantae; phylum Streptophyta; class Magnoliopsida; order Gentianales; family Gentianaceae; genus Gentiana; species Gentiana macrophylla. The sequence continues at coordinate 79,496,984 of CM047807.1, read as the reverse complement.
GTCTAATCCAGAGTACTTGTGCACAATAGCTACCTACTGCTATATCTTCTGTTTCAACTATTGAAGTAGCTATGGAATTCTGCTTTTTGCTAAACAATGATAATAGTATGTTCCCTAGCATCTGACAAGTTCCTGAAGTGATATTTCTATCCATTTTACATCCAGCATAATCTGAATCTGAATAAGATATCAACTTGAATCCACCATCTTTTGGATACCAGATTCCAACATTTACGGTCTGCTTCGGATATTTGATGATTCTTTTTACTGCTAGTAAGTGATGTTCTTTTGGTTGTGATTGAAACCTTGCACATACTCCTACTGCAAATGCAATATAAGGTATGCTAGCAGTTAAGTAAAGTAGAAATCCAATAATTCCTCTATATAGTTTTTGATCTACATCCTTCCCATTTTCATCTATTCCAAGAATGATCCTTGCACACTTTGGTGTGTCTGATGTGCCACTTGTGTCCATTCCATATTTTTGTATCAAGTCCTTTGTGTATTTGGCTTGATTGATGAATATGTCATATTTCATCTGTTTTACTTGAAATCCAAGAAAGTAGTTGAGTTCTCCCATCATTCTCATCTGAAATTTGCTTTTCATTAATTCTGCAATTTTTTCACATACATTTTCATCTTCAGATCCAAAGATTATATCATTAACATAGATTTGGACATGTAGAGTGCTTGATCCATCTTGAAGCTTGAAGAGAGTCTTGTCAATGGTTCCTTTGCCTAAACCATTGTTTATCAGAAATTGTGAAAGGGTCTCATACCAGGCTCTAGGTGTCTGCTTGAGTCCATACAAAGCCTTCTTGTTTTTGTATGCTTTGTCTTCTTTTCCTTTCAGTTGGAAACCAGCGGGTTGCTCTACATATACTTATACTTCCAGGAGTCCATTCAGAAATGCACTCTTGACATCCATTAGATATACTTTGAAGTCTTTGTGAGCTGCAAATGCAAGGAACAATCTTACTGCTTCCAATCTTGCTACGGGTGCAGATGTTTCATCATAGTCTATGCCTTCTACTTATGAATATCCCTTTGCTACCTGTCTTGCCTTGTTTCTGACAATTGCTTCCTGTTCATCCATCTTGTTCCTGAACATCCATTTTGCTCCAATGATGTTTCCCATGTCTGGTCAATCAACAAATTTCCATACTTCATTTCTTTCAAACTCATTTAGCTCTTCTTGCATAGCTGTGATACAATCAACATTTTGGATTGCTTTAACTATTATCTTAGGTTCAACCTATGACAGAAAATAAGTTAACATGCTTTCTAGTTGTCTTCTAGTTCTTACACCTATGTGTACATCTCCAATGACTTGCTCAACTGGATGCTCTTTGAGCCAGTTGATGTCAGGTGCTAACTGTGTTGGTGAAGCCTCTTCTACTGGTGTATTTACTGGTGCTTCATCTTCTTGATCATCATATGCATTTTCTACTGGTGTAGTTGGTGGTTCTGCTTCCACACAAGCTGGTCTAGAGTCTTGTTTTCCTGTCTCTGTCTTATCTAGGTTGAGTATATCTTCACAGCTGGTGTTATGTTCATCAAATACCACATGTATTGATTCTTCAATCACCAAAGTTCATTTGTTCAGTGCTCTAAAAGTTTTGCTTGTGTCTGAATATCCCATTAAGATTGCTTCATCAACCTTTTCACCAAAAGTGTGTAGCTGATTCCTGTTTAAGACAAAACATTTATCTCCAAACATATGTAAGTGAGAAAAGTTAGGTTTTCTTCCATTCCATACTTCATAAGGTGTTTTTCCATTATATTTTCTGATGAATGATCTATTTTTTGTATAACAATCTGTGTTTGCTGCTTCTGTATACAACCTCTTTGGTAGACCTGTTTCAGCTATCATAAATCTGACAGCTTCTTTTAGAGTTCTGTTTCTCCTTTCTGCAACTCCATTTTGTTGTGGGCTACCTTCTACTGAAAGTTGATGTAGTACACCATTCTCTTCACAGTAGGTTATGATTACTTCATTTAGGAATTTTGTGCCTCTATCGGATCTTATCTTGATAAGCTTCAATTCCTTTTCATTTTGAATCCTTCCTAAGAGATCAGGTAGCTTCTTGAGTGTTTCTCTTTTCTTGTTCATGAAGATAGTCCAAGTGAATCTTGAAAAATCATCAACCACCACAAGAGTGTACTTTTTGCCACTTACACTCACTGCTGTGACTGGTGCAAAAATATTCATATGTAGAAGTTGTAGGATTCTTGTTGTTGATAGATGTGGCTTTAACTTGAATGAGATTTTGACATGTTTCCCTTTTTGTCATGCATCACATAGGCTTTCTTTCTTGAATGTGATCTCAGGTAGGCCTTCCACTAGTTTGTTCTTTGGTAACTAGTTGATAGTCTTGAAATTTAGGTGAGTTAGCCTTTTGTGCATTGTTTGTTCTTGACAAGCAAACATGTTTCTGCTTTTGGTGTCTTCCAGTCTACCACATACATGTTGTCTTCTCTTTTTCCTACAAGTACAACTGTGCTGGTTTGATTGTGAATCACTTTGCATCCTTCTTTGCTGAAGTGCACATTGTAGCCTTTGTCACAGAATTGACTGATGCTTAGAAGATTGAAATTCAATCCCTTGACATCTGCCACACTCTGAATCTACAGGTTGTTATTTTTCATAGTGCCTTCCCTCTTAATCTTGCCGGGGTTTACTTTGAATTCAAAGGTACTTTGGGTCCATCAAAAGCTTTGAATTCAATCAGCCATCCCTTATTCCCGGTCATATGTTTGGAACATCCACTGTCTATGTACCAGACATTCTACAAAAGAAATTAGGCAAGTTTAGGTACTAGAAACTGTTTGGGTCCATACCTATTAGCAGTCATGTCTCATAATCCAAGTGTATATCCAAAAGATTTTCTTCTTGGAGGGTTGAAGTCATCAACCTCATATGTTAAGGCTTGGTAAAATAGCTTCTAATAGATTTACTAAAAGTATTATGATACATTTCCCTACCTTTTGGTGCTTTAGCATCCTGTTTCACTTTCCAAACCACAATAGACTTTCATGTTGCCTTTTGTCTAGGACCATGCCTTTTCTGGCGTTTCCCAAATACATTAGGCCTTGTATGAAATGGTTTTCTCTTGTATTTTGGAGGTGGAACATTCCAATCATCTTCTGAAGGGTAAAGTCTGCCCTTACCTTTTAGTTTTCCTTTTCCCTTACTAGGCTGATAAGATGATTTTCTCTGCTGTTTCATAGCACTGGGTTTTTACTTCACTGGTGCAGGATGAGTAGTTGGAACTATGGTCTGTCCTTTTCGGAATTTAGGTCCAGTTTTGGTCCTTAGTTTAGATTTGTTGTCCATTCCTTCCTTTATCATCTTGACTATTGTAGTTAAGGCCAGATCTGGATCCAAACCTTTTTTGGGGTTTGTAAGCTGGTGTATTAAGTGGTGCAGTGGTGGTCTCAGTTGGTAGGGAGTTTCCTTAGAAGGTCTATTGCCTTCAGATAAGTGATCATCTAGTTCTTGTTGATTTGCTAGGTGTTCTTCCTTACTAACTGATTTAGCTTTCAGCTTATCCAGTTCTTTCTTTAATCTTTTATTTTCCTCATTTAAATCCTTGCATTCTTGTTCCAGAATTTCATTAGCTGTTTGAATTTCTTAAAATCTACTCATGAGATTTTGAATTAGACTTACAGAATCTAGTCGGAAGATAAAAGATTGTGCAGTATCAGATGTGGATACATTTGTGGAGTATAAACTAGATAGTACCTATGTTTCTTCAATTTCCTTAGCCATTAGACATAAACATGCTTTGTCATTGTCTGAGCTGGTGCCTTCACCGTCATCTGAGTCATTATCAGACATCACTTTCACTGCTGGTTTCAGCTTTTAGTGCTTTCCTGCTCTTTCTTTTGTCTGATGACTTGTATTTCTTCTTTTCTTCATCTTTGTTTTTTCTTCTGGATAATCAGCTTTGAAGTGTCCTTTTCTTTTGCAGTTGAAGCATCTGTATTCGTCATCTTTTTTCTTCATGTCCTTGCTTGAATTTGAATTCTTATTTTATGAAGAACTTCATTTACCATGTCTCTTATTGAATCTGACAAACTTTTTGATCAACAATGCCCCTTGTTCTTTCAGTTCTTGAGTCTCTTTGCTGGTTGACTCTGCTTATTTGCTTTGTTGGGGTGCTACCAGTACATTAGCCTTGTTTGGCTCTACTGGTGCACCTTCCTCATTATTCAACTCAAATTCCTGAGCTTTCAATTGTGACATCAAGGTCAATGTGTCAGGGTTGGCAAGATCCAATGTGCCCTTAAGCACTGTGTTGGAGGGATTTTGCATCATTAAACAAAAGAAAATTTATAAACCCTAACTACCATGCAAAACTAACTCCAAACCGGCCGAATACCGGGTAATTGATAGTAGAGCGAATTGAGTAAGGGGTCGATCCACAGGGAATTGGGATGTTGAATCTAATTTCACTAATTCCTTTCAATTATTACTTAGGAAAAACGAATAAACGAAAGAACAAATAAAATAAACGAAAGAGCAATTAAAATAAATCTAACCTACGAAATAAAATAACACAACCTAAACTAAACTAAAGATACATGGGATCAAACAGTGCACAAACCAAGTGATTTCAATCCTAGTTCATCTCATGATTTTAATTCAAATTGTGGTTTCACCTTTACACGAGATACAAATCCCTAATTCCTTAGTGAATTTAATCTCAAGCAATGGATTCCTAATTCCTTAGTGAGTCCAATTTATCAATCCCTCATCTTCCGAATGTTGAGATCGATTTACCAAACAAAACTCGGTGTAGATTCAGGTTAACTCTCGTATTTTAGAATCTAACAACCTAGATAATTAACCAATTAATTTGTCACATAATTAACGGCTAAAAATCCTATCTTTCTATGGTGATCTAGTTTACGCAACTTCCGTATGTTGTAAACGTATCAATAGCAAACTGATCTCTCGATCTAATTCACATCATAGCATCATAATCATAGAACGATACAAAATAAATTAAAGATCATGAAAATAAACTAGAGATTGAATAAATTAAAAACGAGATTAAACTCACAAGGTTTGGTACATGGATGAACTCATGAATCGAAAACGGAAGAAAAAAACTACATCTAATCTAACCCGGGTCACCCGAGCACAAGGCTCGGGTGACCGGCCTTGAACTCCTCAAGAAGGGCTGCTGCTGCTTTTTTTTTTTGCGGCTGAATGTTAATCAATATTCTGGGATTAGGGTATTGCATGCGCATATATATAAATAGTATAAGGCGGCTGCGGCTGAAATTAAATCCTTATTTAATTAGGATTTATGTATGTCGGCTGAATATTATGGATTTAGGAATTAAACTTCTAAAATTCATATCTTGAGTTGTAGACCTCCAAAAATTATGATCCGAATGTCAAAAAAAAGCTCTCGGAAAACTCTACAACTTTCATTAAGGACTCTTCTTCTTGAAAACGCCTTTTTGATTAGCCCGTCAGATTATTAGTCGTTTTGGGATTTTCCCAAGCTTTATTTCATCTTCATCCTCTTGTATCTCTTTCTTTCCACTTTAATCTTCAATCAAACATCATTTAGACCTCTTCCATTCCACATTTGTGCACCTAAAAGATGACAAAACCGAGCAAAACGTAAAACCATACAAAATAGATAATAAAACAACGATATTTACTCGATTTTGCATTTTAACTATTCAAAACGTCATTTGCTCAATTAATCGATTATAAGCTCGATTTCTATGAGAAACATATGAATATGGAGAGAATTGTTACAAAATATATCCTTATAAAACGTATAAAATCACCCTTAACAACTCCCCCACACTTAGCTTTTGCTCGTCCCGAGCAAAACAAAACATAATCAAGACTCGAGACAAATAAACACTTATGCAAATATAAAACATATTCAAGTAGTTTAGAAGTTCACCCAAGTGTGTGTGCATAGCCATAATAAACTTCCACTAAGTTCCACAATTTGAAAGTTATTCAAACCAAAACTAGCCCGGTTTCCCATCTAAGTTAGAAATATTCAAAAATTATAACAGGCACTTTACAAAACATACATATCCCAAAAAGAAATAGTAGAGAATATCTAAAACATTTCTGACAGACTCAGAGGATAATCCCTACAACATATCCTTCAGTTTATACTGGGTATAAGATTAACGATAACTAAGTCCTTACTTATTCATAATAATATATTTCAATATTTTCACTTTTTCACACTTTTCTAACACACATCGAATAAGCTTTTGCCCCTCATAGCGTAATAGGACATTTCAAGATAATCCCTACCTTTCCAATCATAAGGCAGCTATAAACCGATCGTCGTGAGCTTTTGGTCATCATAGTGGAATAGGACATACGTGGTACACCCAACCTCACCCAAATCATAAACCCCGACTTCCGACACACACAATTACAATTAAGTTTACTTAGAGATTTACGGTTGGCAAAGTGGAAAAGATTATTTTCTAGTAGCATGGACCACTTTGAGCATAACACCTCAAGTAAACAATTTATTACTATTGCAAAGACTTAATCATGTTTCACTTATCACATTCAAACTTATAGATATTCAGAGTATGTCATACTTTAATCCTAGAATACAAACTACTAAACTTTTCAAGAATTGTACATAAGCAAAGAAACATGCTATAATCATCAAAAATCTCCAACTAAAAAGGGGTAGGCTTTCAACATTTAGCTCATCATTTACTATGGCATGTGAAAAGAGTGTCGGGTGAAACAACTAAAATTACTAAATATACTGAGAATATAGCAAAAATGATATAAACTCAAGCAAAGATATGCCTTTGTCTACTCGGGATATAACTAAAAATTTGAAAATTAAGCACTTTTCATAGAAATACTAAAAATATGAGCAAACGAAAGTAGACACATAAATCATCTATCCCTTCCCCCACACTTAGATTGCAACTTGTCCTCAAGTTATACAGAAATAATAAATTAGAGAACTTAGTGATTGGATGTTTGGCAGTGCGGAGGAACCAACAAGAACCAGGATTGCTTGCATAGCTCGATGAGAGCGTGGAGCATCACGGGACAACTGAATACATCTTTAAAGTGCACAATAGCTATAGAAAGTATCATGCAGACTTGATTAGTGCAAAAGAGTCTTCGGGAAAAGAAAAGATTACATATATAAAGCACATGAAGAAAAGGATCATAGAGATTTTTCAACTTAAGCTCAACTAAAGATTGAATACTATACATGAAATACTACAAAGTCGTGAGGCTAGGTGCAACTATATGAAAATATACTACAATGTAATCTACATGATATGCAATCCTAAAAATAAAATAAATAAAAAAAAATTCGACACAGCTCAGTGAGCAAGTTGACCCACGACAACTCTACGGTGACTGACCTGTCATGCAGAAACTAAAATAAAAGCGAGGTAGTATTACGAAACCGACGATTAACTACACTCAAGAAAAATAAAAGAAAAATAGAAAAACAATGCAACTAGATGACATGCAACTAAATGATATGCATCTGAATGATATGCAAAAATAAAAGAAAATAAAAGAAAGAAAACTAGCCCACTCATTTGCAACATGACATGTATACAATAAACGTCTACCAGATAATGACATGTTACGATAAACGACAGTACTGTTCATTACATGCAGTGTAGACGCGCTTTAAGACTCGTCAAAGGTGATAGCATTATGGAAAACCAACAGTTAGCTATACTAAACAGATATAACTCATACTCATAAGGTTTCCATCGTAGCAACGGAAAACCGACAGTTACTACCAAAATGAGTTATAAAAATAACAAGGAAGCACATAAGTCTCAAAGCTTAAAAGATTCATCATAACGATATGTAGCATACGGAAACCGACATTAGCCACTAACAATGATAAGAACAGTTATAGCATACGAGAACCGACAGTAACTATAACATGCCTAGATGAATCATGTATATAAAAGTTAAGCAGTTATCTAACATGGATTCGTAGATGGAAAGATATGAATATGCAAGCTCAGAACATCTACGTAAAAGAAATTAGCCACAGAAGCTCGTATGAAAGAAATCCATATTAAATAAAGCATTAAAAATTCAAAGCAAGAAAAATTCAGAACCTGGACGTGCGTTTAAAATTTCAAACGGGTGTTCCACACTTATGCAGGCCGACGGGCGTTCAACAAGTCAGACGCCCGTCTGGTTCTTGTCATCAGATCAGAGTTGAACTTTTTGCACCGGACGGCCGTTCCACCCCTCAAACGCTCGGTTACATGCATTGTTAGGGACTGGACGGGTGTTTACTTACCTGAACGCTCGTCCAACAGTCGAATTTGCATAGAAAACGCAGGAAACACAGCAAACCCTAATTTCTTAAAAGATGATACATCAAATATCACAGAGCAGCCACATCAAATTAAAGCACAGAGGGTTAGACTAGATACAAACAAACATATAGTTCACGTTTCACAAATCGAGTAAAAAACTTTTTGCACATTCTTAACCCAACGGTTATCGAAACACGGCAAAAATAAAAACTCTCGATTTATTAAACGCTACTTTTATTCAAATAAAACGTAACAAAATAGAAAAATTAATGAAAGAAGATTCAACAAAACACCGATTCCCCGGCAACGGCGCCACTTTTGTTGGAGGGATTTTGCATCATTAAACAAAAGAAAATTTATAAACCCTAACTACCATGCAAAACTAACTCCTAACCGGCCGAATACCGGGTAATTGATAGTAGAGCGAAGTGAGTAATTAGGATTTATGTATGTCGGCTGAATATTATGGATTTAGGAATGAAACTTCTAAAATTCATATCTTGAGTTGTAGACCTCCAAAAATTATGATCCGAATGTCAAAAAAATGCTCTCGGAAAACTCTACAACTTTCATTAAGGACTCTTCTTCAGAAAACGCCTTTTTGATTAGCCCGTCGTATTACGAGTTGTTTTCGGGATTTTCCCAAGCTTTATTTTCATCTTCATCCTCTTGTATCTCTTTCTTTCCACTTTAATCTTCAATCAAACATCATTTAGACCTCTTCCATTCCACATTTGTGCACCTAAAAGATGACAAAACCGAGCAAAACGTAAAACCATACAAAATAGATAATAAAACCACGATATTTACTCGATTTTGCATTTTAACTATTCAAAACGTCATTTGCTCAAGTAATCGATTATAAGCTCGATTTCTATGAGAAACATACGAATATGGAGAGAATTGTTACAAAATATATCCTTATAAAACGTATAAAATCACCCTTAACACACTGATGCATTGATCTTCCAACTTTTAGGTAGACCTCTCAAGATTTTCAAGCAGACTTCTTTTTGAGGATATTTATGACCGAGTTGCTGCAGTTCACTTGATGATGCTTGAGAACCTGTTATCCATTTGATCCACGTATTCACCCGTCTTCATTTGAAAGTTTTCAAACTTCTGTTTTACAACAGATAGTTTATTTTCCTTGATTGCCTCTGATCCTTCATTTACAAGAGCCAGTTTATCCCACATAGCTTTTGTAGTTTTGCAATTTTTAAGCCTCATGAACATGTTACTGTTCAGAGTTTTCAAGATCATATCTTTTGCAACAAAATTGAGATTTGCTCTTCTTCTGGTATCCTTGTCCAATCATTCTTTGGTTTTTCAATTTATTTCCTTGATTTGCATTTGAGCTCTCCACAGCTGTAATTTTGATGGGACCATCATTTATAACATCCATCATCTCCTCATGAGTTGCTACAAGATGAGACAACATTCTAATTTTATATTCATCAAAACTGTGAACATTGAATACTTTTATACTTGAAATTTGAAGAGTCCATAGTCACAGACAAACAGATGTATATATAGAACACAGATTTGAAAACTACTTTGAAAGTATGTTATCTCCTTGTTACCAGAAATCAGATCTGAACAAGTTCTAATACTACGAACACTGCTCCGATACCAATTGTTGGTCCCATAAAAGGGTGAAAGTATAGTCAGGGGTGTATGACGATACTGGAGTTTCAAAAACTTTTCTTATTTTCAAAGCTTTAGGGCAGCAGATAACTCCTTTCTTAAAAGTTGTTTCAAAGTATATTAAGCACACACATAATATAAATAAAATGCAGTAAAAAAATGTTGTAAAGTAAAGTGCAGTAAGTAAATGAACACAAAGGTTTATAGTGGTTCGAAGTGGTGTAATCCCTTAATCCACTCTTCTCCTGTGATGATTGGAGGAATTCACTATTGTCTTTCACCAATACAAAAGTTATGATTGTCCTTGGCTACACAAGCTTCACAATCTCAAGACTATCACTCCCTGGCTACAAAAGATTCAGTGACTCAGTCTTCCACACTGGTACTTGAGAACAAATCCTTCTACAGCTATCACTTCAAAAGGTGAAATTCCTTCTCAGACAATCAGATTCAATTGCTTCAGTTTGGTGTGAATTGGATTCATAATGGGATGATCAGACTAAGCACTTGATGTGGATTTGATGCTTTGTTCTCTGAGTTTGATATGCTAGATTTTTCTTTCAGTTCAATATGAATGCTCATGAAATTGACAGAGTTTCAGCACTTTATCTTGTGTGTTCACGTGTATTATTCTTGTCCGTCAATTCCTTCTATTTATAGCCTTGATTATCCTTGAATTTGAAATTCCGTCTGTTGGCTATTAAATACAGAGAATAATCCTTGATTTATTTCTTGATTTATCCTTGATTAATTCTCCATAATTTTAGTGATCCGGATTTTCTTCAAACGTCCATCATAAAATCCGTCCTTGATTGATTCTGCATCAATTGCTTGATCTTCAATTTTAATACATTGCGGACATCATGAGTATCAGTTTTGACATACTTGGCCGTTCTGATCATTGCTTCGCCATTAAGATACTCTTCACCGTCATTCCTTTAGTCAGCCGATAGAACTTCCTCTTAGCCGGTTTGCTGTTTTTCCTTCTTCATTGATTCCTGATTGGCAATGTATATTTGTACTTCACTGATCCATTGTTTGGGTGAGATCGGTGTACATTGTATTGAAAGAATAGATTCCATCACTTGTAAAAAGTCTTAGACTTACCCAATGTCATCACAGACTTCCCTGGTTGTAAGTCAGTCCATAGGTCTTTAAGTGACTGAGCTGGTTCCTTGGCTGTCTTCACTGAGCTGCTTCAATGATTTCACTGAGCCGTCCTACCAGTCTATTACAGTGCTTGTCTGACTGAACTTATACAACATGTTAGACTTCTAAGTAAAGCTTATACAAACATTACTGATCTTTTTAGACTTATTAGAGGCTTGCTATAACAGCTAGTATGACCATCATCAAAACAATAAAATGTTCCTAACAGTTTCGACTGACCATTGGTTCCGGTGATGGTGGTGGGTGGCGAAGGGATGGTTCAGTCGATATAGCCATTGACACCTTGGCCACGGAGGTAAGGGCGAGTTGTGCTCTCCGTAAATTATAATTTTGTCGGGTGAGTTTGGTAATTCGGATAGAAGAAGATGAGGGATAAGAGCCGGCCGAAGTTTTTCCGGAGGCTTCAAGCAGTTCCGACATGGAAGGGAAAAAGACGCCATCGGTGGTTTTTGGGAAGAAGAAAGAAAGGCGGTAGGGTTTAGGATTTTGACGTAATATGAGAGAGAGAAATCGACCTTGCTCTGATACCATAAAATAATTGTAATTGTTTTATTTTATTGATTTAATGTGTTGTACAAAGTACAAATATAGGTGTTAAGATTAAGTGCTTGCCGTTGTAATAAAATCAATTGGTAGTAGTAAACGTGCAACTATATTTCTTTAGGCATTCAAGAGTGTGGGCAATCTCGACATATACCAATTTTTCATTCAATGAGGGTGTTACTATATTTCTTTAAACATTCAAGAGTGTGAGAATCTCTCCCAACACCCCCTTCATGTGTGGGCAGTCTGTCCCAACACTTACACAAATTTTTTTGTTCAAGAGTGTGGGCAATCTCTCTCAACACCTCCCTCACATGTGGGCAATCTCTCCCGACACTTACACAATTTTTTTTTAAAATAATGTTTCAACCATGGTTCGATCTCATGAACTCTGGCTCTGATACCATGTTAAAATTAAACGCTTACCGTTGTACTACAACCAATTGGTTTTAGTAGAATGATAAGTGTTTGATCCTAACAATAGGATTCAATATTTTGGAGAACAAACCATTATAAGATAAATACAAAACACCTTTTCAATTATTGAAACTATTCTAGTATGTCCTCGACAGCCCACAATTTTTCCAATTGTTATTGAAAGAGCTTGAGATGAAATGTCCGACCAAGAAGATGAACAATTTAAGCATGGTATGCTTGCAAGGTACCTATACCTTTTTAATTTTTATAGTAGGAATTGAGAGATTTACCTGAGCAAAGGTTAGAGGAACATCCAGAATCTGTGTGTCAATGTTACAAATGACATCATCCCAGTCACAGATATTCTTCATAATCTCCATGTATCTTGTATAAATTGAGTTATGTATGTCTTTAGTATCGGTAAAATAGTATAATAATCAAACATTAATTTTTTATTTGTAAAAACAAACCATACATACATACATACATACATACATATATATATATATATATATATATATATATATATATATATATATATATATATAAATGAGTTCATATATTATACATATATGATACATACTACTACTAAAATAGTGCATCGATCACTATTTTAGTGCACAATTATTGTTTGAGTGCACCTAGTTAATGAAGCGGAAATCTACTATTAGGTAATACTAGAAACCTAACTAGAAACCTGCTCCTCAATTTGTAGTTGCCTTGAAACAATAACAGTGTGCACTAAAATGATGATCGATGCACTATTTTAGTAGTATGTATCTGGTAAGCATGGATAGTATGGTATGTAGGAGAATCCAACCCTATATATATATATATATATATATATATATATATATATATATATATATATATTAGACATTTATCATTATCTCCTGAAATTGTGTCGTTCTCGAGAGAGAAAAATAATTTTTAGTCTTATCCAGTCGCGATCAACATTAGTAAATTCAAACACCTATGTTAATTTTCATTGGTATGTTTTCGAAAAATTCTTATATAGGGAATCTCTGTTAGAACGGATTGTTGAATGATTGTCATGTGTAGAAAAAGACAACTATTTTGTTTGTTTGTATATGACGATACCGGGTTTCACTCCCTCCACGTGTCATCTATCGATTGGTCATAAAACAATATCATAGATAAAACACCAAGGTATTCATGTCGATGCCCAGACTCGAGGCTAAGGCCATCTGGTAGACGCCAGGCTACGACGATCGACTATCGAGCAGTGTGAGACAACAAGTCCATAAGGACAGAGTCCACACCAGCTAAGCAGTGTAGGATGACAAGTCTGGAGTCGATCACCGCAGGTCGGAAGTATCGACTCGAGGACAGGGTCCACACCAGCTGTCCAAGCCCATTAACAGCGATAGCTTGGGCAAGGGTTTAAGGCCCATTTAAGGGTATAGATGACAATAACATAAGCCGACTTAACCTTAGGGTTTAGGCAAGTGTTGTCATTATAAATACCCCATTCCAGGAACTACGTAAGGCTTGATTCCTAGAACATAACAGGATACGTAGGCAATCTAAGAAACAGTCTTAGACTCAGCTGCAAACATAAAAATCCACCACCACGTTCTTTTGGCATTAGGGTTCTTGAGTGTTCTTCATTAGATTTGTATTAAGGCCCGGATTATTAAGGTGACTTAATTTGTCATAGTCATTGGCGCTAGAAGGAGGGTCTCTATTGATTGAATACGCAAGAACACGATGCCTCCCAGAAAAGCTGCATCCAAACCTGCCGATCAAAGCTCACAGGTTAACGAGCCAATCGATCCTGATATGCAAGGAGAAAAAGATCTAGCCTTGGATCTCGTTCAGCATGATCCTCAGCAGAAACAAGAAGGAAAAGATCCAGCTTTGGATCCTATCCAGGAAACCCACCAACCAGAAAAGCAAGCTCTTGCTCCAGAAATCGGGCGCTTGTGGATCAGTTGGCAGGGGCGGACTTGGAGGTAATGTCCAGGATTATAGCAGAGGCAGTTACGGCGCAAAGGCAAGCAGCCGCTGCCCAGAAAGAGGCCACGGCGGAAGGCGGCCGGAAAGATGTAATGGACAAGCCTAAACAGACTCCTGGAGACGAAGTAAGCGCATCGTCTAGCTCAGTAGAAAGGAAGAGACGCGAGATCCACCAAAAACACCAGAGAGGGGATGATGATAGCGCCAGGGAGGAGTTGAATGCAATTTTGGGAAAGAACCAGGTTTCGTTATGGCTCGAGTCTCCCTTCACGAAGGAGATCGAAGCTTTCCTAAACCCAAGGGGTTTAAGATACCTAAAATAGAGCCTTACGATGGCACCACCGACCTGGAGGACCATCTCCACAGGTATCTATCTCAAATGAGGTTGGATGGAGCACCCGATGCAATGCGATGTCGGGCATTCGAGACGCTACTTGTAGGTCGAGCAAGGGAATGGTTCACGAAGCTACGGCCATGGTCGATCTCCAGTTTTGCCATGCTTGCTCGTAAATTCCGAGATGCGTTCATAGTGAATAAAAAGTTTCATCTGAGTGTCACGCACCTCATGAACGTGAGGCAGCAAAAGGATGAAACAGTTATGGAATATCTGAAGAGGTTTAATCTTGAGGCCATGCAGGTCAAGGATGCAGACGATCGACTTCTAATCACGTCGTTCGTGGGGGGGCTGCGTAATACTAAATTGTACATGAAGTTGAGCAGAGACGTCCCCTATACCATGGACGAATGTGTCAATGTGGTGTATAGATTCTACCAAGGGGAAGAGGCAGTGCGAAGGCACACCCAATCCGATTGGATGGAATCCAAGAAAGACACCTGAGGTCCGAACAGGAATCAGTCCAAGAGGCAGGATGTCGAGAGTAAGCCGTCAGTATGGGACCTTATCGACACATCCACCTCAGACCGTGGGGGCAAGAAGGGACCCACGCATGATAAGGACTTCATCCCGCTCAATCGATCTCGATCCGAGGTGTTGTCGATTATGCTTTCAAAGAACTTGGCGAGGAAACCGACCGTTGAAGAAACCTCGAGAAAAGAGGAATGCAAGTAATTACTGTGACTTCCATGAAGACATAGGTCATAAAACAGAGGATTGTATCGACTTGAAAAAAGACATCGACGACTGCATTCAGGAAGGGAAGCTAGACGAGGTTGTTGACAGATCTCGGTATGATGGGCCCAGGGGGCGTGGAGAATTTAAAAGAAAAAACTCCGATCGAGATAGGAATCGAGGTCGAGAGGCCCAAAGACGAAGGGATCGATCACCTCAGAGGAATCGATCCCCAGGTCGGGAAGGAAACAACAGAGATAACTTTGGTCGTGACAGATACGAAGAAAATTGACCTGTAAACTATGTCAATACGATCTTCGGTCCGGATGAAAGTGATAAGGACCAGACCAGTGAAGAGCCAGCTAGTAGCTCGAGAGAGCGCAAGCAGCTCAGATTCACAACGGAAGTCGCATATGGCCCTCGTGATGATATCCCCAAGTCTAAGAGTCATAGCGAAGGGTTAGTCATTGAGTCCGTGATTAGCCGAGCCCGTGTATCAAGAGTCTGTATCGATAACGGAAGTGCCGTGAACATCTTATACTATTCGGCGTTTCAGGCGATGAAGATGAAAGAGAAAGACCTAGCCCCCATAGCGTCTCCTCTGTTTGGATTTACAGGGCAGGTTAGTAGACTCGACAATCGACTTTGAAGTTTTTGGTTTTTTAGACACGTATAAAGGATACCATCAAATTGTGATGGACCCTCGAGACGCGGAGAAAACAACATTTATCACAGAATTCGGAACCTTCTGCTATGTGACCATGCCATTCGGATTAAAGAATGCTGGGGCAACATACCAGAGAGCAGTCAATAGGATCTTTGCAAAGCAAATTGGTAGATGCATGGAGGTTTATGTAGATGACCTGCTTATCAAGAGTCGGTCTATGAGTCAGTACTTGGTCGATGCTCGAGAGGTTTTTGAAGTGTTGAGGGAGACGCAGATGAGGTTGAACCCGAAGAAATGTACTTTTGGAGTCAGGTCGGGTAAGTTCTTGGGCTACATGATTTCGAAAGACGGGATTCGAGCAAACCCGGATAAAATTGATATATTGAAGAATATGCCCGCACCAGGAAATATCAAGGAAGTACAAAGGCTCACGGGTCGAATGGCAGCCCTCAATAGATTTCTATCGAGATCCGCACAACGTGCGCAACCATTTTTCAAGATACTCCGAAAGGCCAGTCCTTTTCATTGGAATGATGAATGTCAGACAGCCTTTGAAGAGTTGAAAGCCTATTTGTCAGAATTACCTACCCTCACTTCTCCGCGAGAAGGGGAAAAGTTGTTGGTTTATTTGGCAGTGTGTGAGGAGGCAGTGAGTGCGGTCCTGGTTCGAGAAGGGGTGCATGGCCAAGTGCCAATCTACTTTGTCAGCAAGGCATTACATGGCCCCGAGGTCCGGTACTCACCAGCTGAAAAGTTAGCGTTAAGTCTAGTTCACGCCTCGAGAAAGTTGAGACCATATTTTCAAGCTCATCCGATTGTGGTAGTCACAGACCAACCACTTAAGCAGATTTTGGCGAATCCTGATACCTCAGGTCGGTTGGCGAAATGGGTAATAGAAATGGCCCAGTACGACATCGAGTTCGTTCCTCGAACTGCGATAAAAGCACAGGCCTTAGCGGACTTTCTGGCTGAAGGAATCTCCATCCAACTCGATCAAGAAAAGCGAAGTCCAGAGGAAAAATGGACCCTTCAAGTCGATGGAGCATCGAGTAAGGAAGGGGCAGGAGCAGGGCTCCTTCTGGTAAGTCTGAAAGGCGAAGAATTCCCATACGCCCTTCGATTCGACTTTAAGGCAACGAACAACGAGGCCGAGTACGAAGCCATGATAAATGGGCTGAAGCTTGCTCTAAAGCTGGGTGTCGAGGATTTGTTGGTGTATAGTGATTCGCAATTGGTGGTAAATCACGTGAAAGGGGAATATGAGGCTAAGGAAGAAACTATGAAAAACTACTTAGCAGTTTTCCAAGGTCTCATACCTAAGTTCAAGACAGTTCAATTTGAACAGATTCCTCGAAGTCAGAACAAAAGAGCCGATGCCCTCTCAAAGCTTGCATCGAACTTCATGTCGAATAAGAAGGTTCTAGTCGAGTTATTGACCGATAAGAGTTACATCGAGACGGAGGCCCAAACCGATTACTCAAAGAGCCACGTGGATGGACTCGATCGCTCTTTACCTCAAAGACGGAATTCTACCATCGGACAAGATACAAGCCAGAAAAATTTGACTCCAATCGGCTCGATATGCGTTCTTCGACGACATCCTCTATCGAAAATCTTTTGTGAGTCCATGGTTAAGATGTTTTTCTGAAACTGAAGGCGAGTATCTCTTAGAAGAAATTCATAGAGGAGCCTGTGGGAATCACTGTGGAGCCAGAATGTTAGCTCAAAAGTTCAAGTTAGTTGGGTATTTTTGGCCATCGATGCAACGAGATGCGAATAATCTTGTCCAAAAATGCAATTCTTGTCAGATTCATGATAATATTTCTCATCAACAAGCACAAGACATGAATGTCATCTCGTCAGCATGGCCTTTCGATCAGTGGGGAGTCGACATTGTCGGACCTCTACCCCGAACCCCGTGAAATCTCAAGTTTGTGGTTGTCGCAGTTGACTATTTTACGAAATGGGTGATGGGAGTCAACTTTACATGATTCCGGTGCATCTTTTACCCCCGTTTATCCGACTTTTAGCACGTTTCTTGGTGATTTAGACCGTTTTAGGGGCAATATCATGAATTATTAGCACGGGGAGTAAATCCGTCACTTTGATAGTTTACTACCTCTTTTTAGTGATATTGACCCTATTCCCGAGCACTTTTACCCTCCGGAATGTTTTGGATGTTTTTGGTTGTTGTGATGATGTAGGGAAATGGTGTCTCGAGAACCCGGAAGGTAAATAATTATGATGAGAAGCATGGTCAAGGTGCAACAATGAGTCAAGGAAGGAGAAAGAGGAAGAAAAGGGAGAGGAATGGTTGGTACCCTTGTGGTCTGTTCTGATTCAGCAGCATTTTGACCCATGATGGAGGCATTTTATGGTCATGACTTCTTCATGAAAGTTGTAGATAATTGAAAGAGATTTTCAACGCATCTTGAATCTCCCAAATCGTAGCTCGGATGAAGAAGTTATGAAGGTTTTACTACAGCAGAAAAATTGCATCATGCGAAACGCACGTGTGGAGCTCTCAAACCAGCGTTCCATGTCTCAAACCAGCGTTCCATGTCTCAAACCAGCGTTCCAAGCTCCAAACCAGCGTTACAAGTGCCAAACCAGCGTTTCAAGTGCCAAGAATGGAAACAGAGAGTACACCCCTCAAACGCTGGTTTAAGAGCCTTCAAACCAGCGTTTGGGTCGTTTTCTGCAGATTTTGACCTATAAAACACACGAGCAACAGAAAAAGGGGGGCATGAAATGGAGTAGTTTTAGGTTAATTTGGGCGATTTTCTTCATCCTTAGGAGTTAGAATTAGTGTAATATACCGTTAGAAAGCTCTTTCAATCCTCTCTTTGATTCTCTAACTCTTAGCTTCGATCTATAACATTTCATTGGGCAAAATTCGATCTTTTTTATTCAACTTTTGTGCTTATCTTCTCCAACTCGAATTTCTGCAACTTTATGGTAATTTTCTTCTCTTTTATGCTTGTTATGCTTCTCATTTACTACTTTCTTTATGTTTTAACTTGTATAATATGTAGCTAATTCCTCCCCATAGTCGAATCATGTGAAATGTGGTGAAATCACCCTTTGGGTGATGAAATTAGGAGTGGGTAGTGCTTTTTATTGTTGTATCTTGCACGTTTCACGTCTTAGAACTTGTTATAACGGATTTGGGCTAGATTGATCACATAGGTCAAACATCACACACACCACTCTTGAGAGTTGTTCAGAAAGAGGGGTGTGGGAAAAGGGTTCTAGGATCGCAGTGTAGTCTCGGTTTAGTTGTTAAACCGAGCTCATAGTGAGGTTACTCGTTTATACGTTTAAGCGGCTCGAGTGCAAAACATGACTTGTTAGGAGAGAGTTGTTCAGACCTTAACATGGCATAAGGTGTTAGAAGAGAGTTGTTCAGACGCTAGCACCGGGTTTAGAAGTTCGCACCCGTGAAATTGAATGCAAGAGTTCGTTTAGTATAATGCACACTCCCGGTTTTGTCTATCTTAGGGTTGAGATTAGTCACATTGATCATGGTTCGGCTATGTCCCTTTCTCCCTTTAGACTTGTTAGTTTAATTTACTTTAGTTTAATTGAAGTGTACAAACATTCCAACAACTTGTTTGACTAGACTAAGCAATAAGTTCACTTTGGTACTTACAAGCACATCTTCTCTGTGGGATCGACCTCGGACTCCTGTAGCTTTACTCGCAATTGACCCGGTACACTGCCGGTTAGAGAGCTTGTTTAGTCACCGTTGTCTTGAGTATTATAAATCTGTTTGGTGAAAAACACGCTCATCAAAATGGCGCCGTTGCCGGGAAAGATGTGTGCTATTTGTGATATCTTGCAAGTGAACCGAAGGCTTGGGCCTAGGTTTTATTTTATTGTTTTCTTGTTGTTTGGTGTTTTGTAGTGCATTGCCCGGAGTTTTTGAGAACCGCTTGAACCTTACATTGCTAGAATGGAGACCTTTGCTAAACAAAGAGGAAGGGGCCTTCTAGTTGGGAATTTGATTGCTAGATTTGAAGGTTTGAGTCCGAACAACGGAATGGACCAAGACACTAATCAAGTTGGTCGTGGAGGCCAAGTTTTTGTGGAACACCCTTCTATCGGGGGAGGTCAAGGAGTTACTAATCGAGCTCAAGACCAATCCTTATGTAACAATGTTCAAAAAGGAGCAAACCGTCAATGGAAAGGACAAGGTGGAGCAATGCCACCGATGGACCCGAATGCTATGAATTGGCTCATGAATCAAGTACAAGAGCAATTTCAAGCATTAATGCAAGCTCATATGCAAACTCCCAATCCGGCACCGAATCAAGGAGATGTGCGGACTTGTAGAGATTTGGTCATGCCACGGCCCGATTTGGTGGGGCATAGTCCGATAAGGTTGCCCCCGATCACCGCCAACACTATGAGTATTGGGCAAAATATTATCAATATGATTAGGGACAACTCAACCTTTAGAGGGACGGCAATCGAAAATCCTTACTTCTTCTTGGATCATTATCTCGAGGTGTGTCGGACTATAAGGATGGACGGTGTTAGTGAAGAGGCAATCAAGCTACTTTTGTTCCCGTTCACTCTAAAAGACCAAGCAAGAGCGTGGTATGACTCCTTAAGGCATGACTCCTACACACTTGGACCGAGGTGGTGCGCACATTTTTGCTTAAATACTATCCACCGGGAAAGTTTTTGATTTGAAAGAGGCAATCATGACCTTTGATGCTTACGAAGGCGAGTCACTACTCGAGGCATGGGAACGGTATAAGACCTTGTTGCGCCAATGTCCCGGACATGGAGTCACTCTTGGGGACCAAGTCCATTGTTTCTTGCGGGACTTGATCAAGATATGCAAAACCGACTTCATGCTTCAAGCGGTGGTGATATAATGATGTTACAACTGATCAAACGTTTGACCAAATTGAACGGATTGTGGAAACTTCAAGACTTTATGTTTCCGAGACAAGAAGAGGCCAAGACGCAAGAAACCGAGTGAGATGAAGTCGGTAGGGAAAAGATTGAAGATGCACACCATGAGAAATTGTTGGACCAACAAGAGGAATCTTTGCAAAATCTTGAAGATCGAGTAGTGCAACTAAATGAAAAGAGGAGGTTTGAGAAAGAAGAAGAAACAAGAAAGGAGCTAGAAGCCGTGGGAAAAGAGCGAGAAGAGGCTCATTCAAGGAAAACGGAGAGAGAGGGTGATGATTTTTATCTAGATGAAGCGTTTTCCGAGCTAGAGATTGAGTTGGGTTCGCCAATGTCACTAGAGTCTCCTCTTGTGGAGTTTGACTGTGGTAGGTTTCACGTTCTTCCAATTACACCCTCACTTCCCGATGAGAACATTGATGATGCCTTGGTGGAATGTATGGTGGAACCAACCATTGTTGAGACTCAACATGAAATCTTTGGTGATGAAAGTAGCTCATTTTGGGATGAAGAAGAGATGGAAGAGGTGCAATGTTTGTCTATTACACCGCCCTCCGAAGAAATGCAAGACGATGACTTGGAGGAGTGTATGATAGATTTGAGCGCACTTTTTGAAGAACCGGATTCTGGGTTTGAAGAGAAGACGGGATCGCCCATTTCACCATCACTCCCGATTGAAGTGTATGATGATGCAATTTTGGAGTGTGTGATGAAATCTCATGAGCTTGGTATGACATCCGTGGTTGAGCTACCGGAAGAGTTGGAGGTTATTAGCATACCGGTCCCGGACTACTACATTCTTTACTCTCCGGTAGACAAAGCTCACAAGATTTATGAAAGGGAACAACTACCATGGGATGGTAATTTCAAGAAGAGAATGATGGCGGATTTCAACGAAAGGGGATTCCCAAGAGCCATGCGCGGTAAGATCCTAGTGAACTCGTTTTCCCTTATGCTTGCTATGCTCATTCTCCTTGAATTGTTGATATTCTTGAGTTCGGATTTCGGTTGATAGTCTGTGGTGATTTTTGATTGAAATAAAAATGTTGTCTTGAGTTGGTTTGAGTCCTTTGTGGTTTAAGTCCGTTTTGGTGCCACTTGGTCGAGCCAACGACATAAAACAAAGGCGCTTTGTGGGAGGCAACCCACCTTTTTGGTAATAATTATGTTTTTGAAGTAGTTTTTGGTTGTAAGAGGAGAGTTTTGCTTAAAAGAGAGTGTGGGATGAGAATTTCCTTTTGGTTCGGCCTTTGTACATAGACGGGATTTTTTTATGTGAGCCTCTGTGGCCTTATTTTATGCGTGGATGCTCTGTGTTTCTTTTGATTATCTTTACATCCAGTGCACTTCCCGTCTAGAATGGTTGATATGCTTTGATACCTTGATTGTGGCATGGCTTCTATTTTTATATATCTCGTATCTATCACCATCTTTTGGCACGTGGATTTTTTTTCCCGTGCATGTGTTTGCCTTGTTTTCTGTCTACATGGTGTTCAGGTACTCGAGATGGAGCTTACTAGAAGATGTCACGTGGGCTAAAGTGCGCGCTTTCTGCGGGTTTTGGTCAAACAGCTAAGTCTTTTACTCTTTTTATCTCTCACACACCGAGGCAGTGTTTCATTTAAGTGTGGGGTGGGAGACTTATTTGTTTTCTTGTTTTCGTTGTTAAATGTGCTATAAATGTGGTACGCTTAGCCTATGATCGGGCTCAAAGTCGATTTTTGGGTAATTTTTAAAAATTTCAAGGGTCTTAACACCGTGTTGTATGTGTTATTTTCACATTTGAGTGGTGATCACCTTAGTCGGGATCCCGAACATGTGCATTGTGGTTTGATATTATCTTGAGAATGGAGTCTTATTAATTTCACAAAGCTACACTTTGTGCACAATTTGATTGCTACCACCTCTCATATCACTAGTCTCGAGGCGAAATATTTAAGGTTCACCTAAGTAGGACACGGGATGACGGTTCTGGCGTTCTTTTTGACCCTACCTTGGCCAAATAAGCCTAAGCCGAACATTTTCCCTTCGTTGCCCATCTCAGCCTTGGTAGAATGGTCTGACCACCATTCGCTTATAGCCGTTTTTGTTACTTAGTCGTAAACCTACCCTTGAACCTTATTTATGGTCACATTTCCTTCATTTTATACCCTACGAGTGAACTTAATCCTTTGTTAGACCACACTTGCTAAGGCAAGTGTGGGGTGGGGGAGATGATGTTTTTGATTGGGTTGTTGTTTCTCGTTTTGAGCTATAAGGTGTTGAGGAACGTATGTAGGCTTGGTGTTCAGTGTTGAGCCAAAAGAAAAGAAAATCTCTTCTTCTATCTTTTCTCAACAAAAAAAAAAGAAAAAGAAAAAAGAAAAACACGAACAATGGATGTATATAGAAATAAAGGTTGGAGTCGAAAGTGTTGAGCTCAAAAGTAACTTTCGTGATGTTAGAGTTGGGATAGTGAGATAGGTGCTAGTGTGCTCGGACTCACCTCATGACGCTTGAAACATAGTCGAGTTTGGCAATGAGTTCGGGTATGTTAGCATTCTATGGTTCCAAAAGTGTTAAAAATAATCAAAAAGGAGTTTTGGGGTGGTTTGTATGATAGAATTGAAGTGGTACATGGGTTGATTAGGTTCACTGCACTTCTTTTCTCCAGTTCCCAAAATATCCCTTTCGTTAACCGAAATTTCCCTAGCCTAACGTTATAACCCTTCAAGTCCTACCCGATCATGTCCAAACTTAGTGACCTTGATTAGTGGAGAGGCTAGTGACCATGAGACGGTTGGTAGACTTTTGGTTGGGATTCAAGCCCCGACAATCATTTTGAGCACTTGGTTTTAGCTTGGCACCACACACACTCCGTTTTCTTGATAATGTTGTATCGGTATGTTTATGTTCGTGTTTCTTACTTTGTGGTCACCTCCAGAGTGTGAATATTAGCACCTTCATCATAAAGTTGAATCCTTTGGTTTGTTTTAAAACGCCTATTTTACTCGAGGGCGAGCAAAGGCTAAGTGTGGGGTGGTTGATGGGAGTCAACTTTACATGATTCGGTGCATCTTTTACCCCGTTTATCCCACTTTTAGCACGTTTCTTGGTGATTTAGACCGTTTTAGGGGCAATATCATGAATTATTAGCACGGGAGTAAATCCGTCACTTTGATAGTTTACTACCTCTTTTAGTGATATTGACCCTATTCCCGAGCACTTTTACCCTCCGGAATGTTTTGGATGTTTTTGGTTGTTGTGATGATGTAGGGAAATGGTGTCTCGAGAACCCGGAAGGTAAATAATTATGATGAGAAGCATGGTCAAGGTGCAACAATGAGTCAAGGAAGGAGAAAGAGGAAGAAAAGGGAGAGGAATGGTTGGTACCCTTGTGGTCTGTTCTGATTCAGCAGCATTTTGACCCATGATGGAGGCATTTTATGGTCATGACTTATTCATCAAAGTTGTAGAGAATTGAAAGAGCTTTCCAACGCATCTTGAATCACCCAAATCGGAGCTCGGATGAAGAGGTTATGAAGGTTTTACTACAGCAGAAAAACTGCATCATGCGAAACGCACGTTTGGAGCTCTCAAACCAGCGTTCCATGTCTCAAACCAGCGTTCCAAGCTCCAAACCAGCGTTACAAGTGCCAAACCAGCGTTTCAAGTGCCAAGAATGGAAACAGAGAGTACACCCCTCCAAACGCTGGTTTAAGAGCCTTCAAACCAGCGTTTGGGTCGTTTTCTGCAGATTTTGACCTATAAAAACACACCAGAACAGGAAAAAGGGGGGGCCGCGAAATGGAGTAGTTTTAGGTTAATTTGGGCGATTTTCTTCATCCTTAGGAGTTAGAATTAGTGTAATATACCGTTAGAAAGCTCTTTCAATCCTCTCTTTGATTCTCTAACTCTTAGCTTCGATCTATAACATTTCATTGGGCAAAATTCGATCTTTTGTATTCAACTTTTGTGCTTATCTTCTCCAACTCGAATTTCTGCAACTTTATGGTAATTTTCTTCTCTTTTATGCTTGTTATGCTTCTCCTTTACTACTTTCTTTATGTTTTAACTTGTATAATGTGTAGCTAATTCCTCCCCATAGTCGAATCATGTGAAATGTGGTGAAATCACCCTTTGGGTGATGAAATTGGGAGTGGGTAGTGCTTTTTATTGTTGTATCTTGCACATTTCACGCCTTAGAACTTGTTATAACGGATTTGGGCTAGATTGATCACCTAGGTCAAATATCACACACACCACTCTTGAGAGTTGTTCAGAGAGAGAGGTGTGGGAAAAGGGTCACAGGATCGCGGTGTAGTCTCGGTTTAGTTGTTAAACAGAGATCATCGTGAGGGTACTCGTTTATACGTTTAAGCGGCTCGAGTGCAAAACATGACTTGTTAGGAGAGAGTTGTTCAGACCTTAACATGGCATAAGGTGTTAGAAGAGAGTTGTTCAGACGCTAGCACCGGGTTTAGGAGTTCGCACCCGTGAAATTGAATGCAAGAGTTCGTTTAGTATAATGCACACTCCCGGTTTTGTCTACCTTAGGGTTGAGATTAGTCACATTGATCATGGTTCGGCTATGTCCCTTTCTCCCTTTAGACTTGTTAGTTTAATTTACTTTAGTTTAATTGAAGTGTACAACATTCCAACAACTTGTTTGACTAGACTAAGCAATAAGTTCACTTTGGTACTTAAAAGCACATCTTCTCTGTGGGATCGACCTCGGACTCCTGTAGCTTTACTCGCAATCGACCCGGTACACTGCCGGTTAGAGAGCTTGTTTAGTCACCGTTGTCTTGAGTATTATAAATCTGTTTGGTGAAAAACACGCTCATCAATGGGTAGAGGCTAAAGCCTTGCCCGACATCCGAGCTGCAACCATCAAAAAAATTTTGTGGGTCGACATTCTATGCAGGTACGGAATTCCGAAGGCTCTGATCTCGGATAACGGTACTCAGTTCAAAGACCGAAAAGTTAGAGAATGGTGCAGCGAGTATCACATCGACCAGCGATTCACCTCAGTAGCACACCTACAGGCAAACGGTCAAGTTGAGCAAACTAATCGACAGATCAAGTTGGGGTTAAAGAAGAGACTAGAGGCAGAAGGTCGAGATTGGGCAATGCAACATCCGAGCATCCTGTGGTCGTATAGAACAGCTCCTAATTCATCAACAGAGAAACTCTTTTCTCTTTGGTATATGGGTGCGAAGCGGTGATACCCGCCGAGATCGGTGTTCCCTCTCTTCGAGTTCTGGCCTACAATGTTGAGACAAATGATCCCGAACTCCGACAACAAAGAGATAATGTCGAGGAGCGAAGAGAGATAGCCTCAGCCAGAAAGGCTAGGTATAAGCAGATAATTTCTCAGTACTACAACTCGAGGGTCAGACATAGATACTTCAAAGTCGAAGATCTAGTTCTGAGAAAGAACGAAGCAAGTCGATAGGAAGCAGTCGGAAAGTTGGCACCGAATTGGGAAGGCCCATATCAGATCTTGAAGGTGCACCCCAAAGGGTCTTATCAACTTGGTCGAGCGGATGGAACCACGGTCCGTCGACATTGGCACGCCAAAAATCTGAGGAAATATTATGTTTGAGATAAGATTTGATGAACTTATTTACTTTTCAGTTTTTAAATCTTGTAATAAGTCCATGGGACAATTTTATGAGCATTCTAATAAGCTTGTGTTTTCTCGAGATGTTTTTCTGTGTTTGTTGAGATTATAGCCAATACAAGTCCAATGTGATAAAAAAATGTTAAGGCAAAACAGTTGTCGACGAGAAGAAAAGTCCGCAGGTCGGACATCTCGATGAAGCCAAAAGCAAAGTTAGCCTAATTGGCAACAAATGCAAAGGCTCAAAGACGGTTCGCAGGGTCGGGCCACAGGTCCAAGCTAAAAGCCGAACGAGCCTAAGTGGCGAATGAGGCTAAAGCAATGGACGGTTCGCAGGGTGGGGCCAAATGTCCCAGTCGAAAGCCGAATGAGCCTAAGAGGCGAAAAAGGTCTGGACAAAGGACGGTTCGCATAGTCGGGCCACCTGTCCCAGTCGATGGTCGAAAAAGCCTAAGTGGCAAAACAGACCAAAACCAGGGACAGTTCACATTAAAGTGTTCAGCCTAAGGTCGAATAAGTCCATGAGACAAAAAGGGTTAAGGCAAGCAGGTCGATCGGAGTCCAACTCACAAGTGCAATAAGAACCAAAGGTTCATAATACACTTGGGGGCCAACATCGATAAAATAAATAGTAGCTCGAGAAGCGAGTAGTGAACAGAGCCAAGGGCTCGACAAGCGAAAGCTATGCTACAAAACATCAAGACAAGCAAGATAAAAAGATAGACAAGAAAAAGATAGCAAAATCAAAATCAAAGCAAAGTCATTACAAAACAAGGCCACGTCGAAAAACCAGCCAAAATAATTCAAAGCAATAAATGTTATTACAGATCAGAGTTTCGAGTTTAACGATCAGATAAAAGGTCAAGGGTTTGCTTCAGGAGTCGATTCAGGATTGGCGGAGCTCGGATCGACAACGATCGGATCAGCAGCTGGGGCAGAAGTAGAAGGAGCATATTTGATTGCCAGAGACTCTCCCCGTTGAAACTCTTCGATATACTGATCGTACATCTTCTCCGAGTCAGGGTTGTAAAACATTGGTGTCTCGAGAGTCGACATGTCAAAGTCAGGAATGACCGCCCTTACTTGATCCACGGCCAGAGTGTATCCGCCCATCATCGAGGCACGCATTATCACTTCCAGGTCGTCTTCAAGGTTGCTCGACTTACGATACTCCATGATCGCATGGGTTGAAACAGTCTCGAGATGCGCACGCGCCTGATCCAATTTGACTCGAAGCGCATCTCGGTCCTGTCGAGCTTTCGCCACATCCTCCAGGGAAGCCTTATGCCATGCCTGTACCTTCTCAAATTCATGGGTCACCTTGAGCAGCTCCCTATCCTGGTCATTCCTCTCAGCCACCAGTTGATCCAACTTCTTCTCGACAGCCATCAGCTTGTCCTGCAGTTTGGCCAACTCTTTCTCAGCAGTTGTTAGCTTGTCCTGCAGCTTCTGGCACTCGGCTACCGACTCTCTCTTCAATGTCTCATATTGAGTGTTCGTAGGCGGAGATGGCGGCGTTCTTTACGATAAGGTCCCGAGCCAGCCTGCCGTTCTCTCTGCGCAGATCGTCCGCCGACTCACTCGTCTTGTCCTGCCGCCGAGCAGCCTCGCAACTGAGATAGTTGCTCTGTAAAAAACAAAGAAAGGTCTGAAAATATGCAAGGCATACGTGTCGAGGAGAAGTAGTAGTTGAAGAATTGAACTGTAATCGACTTACGAGACGATTCGAATTCCGGACCGCCATGGCCAAAGCTTTATCCTCCAAGGCTGCACATTCTTCAGGAGTCCAGTTCATGTCGACGTCAAGATCGATAGGAGCCTCAGGCGCTTTGGCCCTCTTCGACTGACGATGCTGCTCCTGCACCAACTCGGCAGCAGTCGGCCTCTTCTTGGACCGAGGTACCTCCGTCTCGACGTGAAGTTCTGTAACTGGGTCCGACTCGACTAGCTCCTCCTCGTCCTCATCTCGAAGTGAACCAAAACGGATTGTTAAACCACTACCGGGCGGAGGCAGCTCAGTAGATCCAGTCGGTACTGATTCGATGGCAGCAGGGGTGGGTTCAGGCTCAGTGGCACCCCCCTCTCGGGAAGAAGAGGGCACCCTATCTTCAGGCACAGCCAATTCAGGGGTAGCCCGACCCCCGGTAGATGGAGCAGCCACGACGGCCGACCCAGGAATGCGTGTGGGATCGGTGACTCTTGTGAACCTGCCCACTGCAATGAACGAAGGGAAAAAGTTAGTTTTTATCAGCCAATGATAAATCGTCAAACTCGACAAACAACGAAAGTAAACAAACAAGAAAGTTTCCTACGGTTCTCGTGATCTGGGACGCGAAGGCCCACATATGGCATTGGCCCAGCTTCCTCCAAGTGGGCCAGGTGATACAAGAGACTCAGGTCTCGAGTACACACCTCGAAGCTATGTCCACCCAGGAGTCGAGCTTTATGAGGAACCGGTTCCTTCCCAAGCTTTTCTTGTCTCCCGTCTCTCGACCTCCATTGCCCTATGTAGGGGTTATCCAGGCCATGACGGAGAAAGAAAAATCGAGGCTTCCACTCCCCGTGAGAAGAAGGCCCCTTAGTTATGAACTCATGTCGGTTCGCTCTTCTCTGAAAGGAATACCATAACTTGTCGGGCGTAGCAGCAATCTTGTAGTAATATCGAAACAAGGGCACTGAGAAGCAGACCTGAGCCACTCGACATGCTATTAGGAACCCCATTAGAGTCCTGACGCCATTCGGGGCTATCTGGGAAATACTGACCTCATAGTGTTCGAGGATCGCGAGAACAGCTGGGCAGAGTGGGAACCTTAATCCACTCGCAAGTTGATTCTCGTAGACGGCACAAAACCCCTCTGGGGGCTCATCGGCAAATATTTGAAGGCCAGAAGGGATCGAGCTTCAAACGGAGGACTAACAATATTATATTTCTGGCAAATTTTGGTGACATCCTCTAGAGAAAGTACACTGAGACACCCTTTTGCACCCTTTCCATCCATCCTAGTTACTAGTTTTTTAGACTGGTTAGGGGCAAAAGGGGAGGAAGCTGTGGGTTCACCGGAGTCTCGCCGGAGAAGAAGATCGGAGGCAGCAGAAACTGGAGTTTGGGACTGGGGAGGCGTTCCGCTACCCCTATCAGATTCTGTGGCACTGCTACTACTACTTGACATAGATAAATCAAACAAAAAAAGAAGATGAACAACACTGAGAAAAAGAAAAGAGTCTTACTTGGTGTTTGAAATTTGGAGATTGAGATGAAGGAAATAGCAAACAGGTTTTGCAGCAGCTTCTATCTTCTCTCCCTTTATATATGCTAGTGAAGAATTTGCAAATGAGTTGAAGAGACGTGGGTAATAGGGGTTATAACCCCTCAAAATCGCGATAATCAAGGCAGTGACGCGTCTTTTGTAGGATTCGAAGCGTTTCGTATGCTAGATATCGTTCCACGTGGCTATAAGGCAGTTAGGGTTGTGAAAAGGCGGGCTTTCTCCCGCCCAAAGGAAAACCCAAATCGATGACGATTCAAGTGACAGACTCGACCTCGGACAACGGAAGTCGCCTCTCTCAAGTCTGGGGGGCTTATGACGATACCGGGTTTCACTCCCTCCACGTGTCATCTATCGATTGGTCATAAAACAATATCATAGATAAAACACCAAGGTATTCATGTCGATGCCCAGACTCGAGGCTAAGGCCATCTGGTAGACGCCGCCACGACGACGACGATCGACTATCGGCGGTGTGAGACAACAAGTCCATAAGGCGAGTCCACACCAGCCTAAACGATTGTAGGATGACAAGTCCGAGTCGATCACCGAGGTCGGAAGTATCGACGAGGCGACGTGGTCCGCACCACCGTATCAAGCCCATTAACAGCGATAGCTTGGGCAAGGGTTTAAGGCCCATTTAAGGGTATAGATGACAATAACATAAGCCGACTTAACCTTAGGGTTTAGGCAAGTGTTGTCATTATAAATACCCCATTCCAGGAACTACGTAAGGCTTGATTCCTGGAACATAGCAGGATACGTAGGCAATCTAAGAAACAGTCTTAGACTCAGCTGCAAACATAAAAATCCACCACCACGTTCTTTTGGGCATTAGGGTTCTTGAGTGTTCTTCATTAGATTTGTATTAAGGACCGGATTATTAAGGTGACTTAATTTGTCATCGTCATTGGCGCTAGAAGGAGGGTCTCTATTGATTGAATACGCAAGAACACGATGCCTCCCAGAAAAGCTGCATCCAAAGCTGCCGATCAAAGCTCATAGGTTAACGAGCCAATCGATCCTGATATGCAAGGAGAAAAAGATCCAGCCTTGGATCTCGTTCAGCACGATCCTCAGCAGAAACAAGAAGGAAAAGATCCAGCTTTGGATCCTATCCAGGAAACCCACCAACCAGAAAAGCAAGCTATTGCTCCAGAAATCGGGCGCTTGTGGATCAGTTGGCAGGGGCGGACTTGGAGGTAATGTCCAGGATTATAGCAGAGGCGATTCTGGCGCAAAGGCAAGCGGACCATTTGCCGAGAAAGAGGCCACGGCGGAAGGCGGCCGGAAAGATGTAATGGACAAGCCTAAACAGACTCCTGGAGACGAAGTAAGCGCATCGTCTAGCTCAGTAGAGAGGAAGAGACGCGAGATCCACCAAAAACACAAGAGAGGGGATGATGATAGCGCCTGGGAGGAGTTGAATGCAATTTTAGGAAAGAAGCAGGTTTCGTTATGGCTCGAGTCTCCCTTCACGAAGGAGATCGAAAGCTTTCTTAAACCCAAGGGGTTTAAGATACCTAAAATAGAGCCTTACGATGGCACCACCGACCTGGAGGACCATCTCCACAGGTATCTATCTCAAATGAGGTTGGATGGAGCACCCGATGCAATGCGATGTCGGGCATTCGAGACGCTACTTGTAGGTCGAGCAAGGGAATGGTTCACGAAGCTACGGCCATGGTCGATCTCCAATTTTGCCATGCTTGCTTGTAAATTCCAAGATGCGTTCATAGTGAATAAAAGTTTCATCTGAGTGCCACGCACCTCATGAACGTGAGGCAGCAAAAGGATGAAACAGTTATGGAATATCTGAAGAGTGTTTAGGCAAGTGTTGTCATTATAAATACCCCATTCCAGGAACTACGTAAGGCTTGATTCCTGGAACATAACAGGATACGTAGGCAATCTAAGAAACAGTCTTAGACTCAGCCGCAAACATAAAAATCCACCACCACGTTCTTTTGGGCATTAGGGTTCTTGAGTGTTCTTCATTAGATTTGTATTAAGGCCCGGATTATTAAGGTGACTTAATTTGTCATCATCAGTATACGTGGCAGTAATTCGACGGTTGAGTGTAATAGAGAATCCCTCTAACAGAATTACCCTATGGTTTCCGAGCATGTATTTCATGGCTTTCCGTGCAAGAATTTCCTTTGTTTCAAATAACTGAAAATCTGGTAAATTTGGAAAGCGCGAAATGCTTGGATTTTGAACAACGCCACAACTCAAGTGCAGACATTGCCATAAGAACTTCCAGCGATTGGAAAAATTTCCTAGAAGCCCAGGCCGTTCAACTTGGACAGGTTTCTGCGTGTTAACCTTCTCCTCTCCCCAACCAGTCGGGCACAGTCGGTACAGATACTACTCTCAGTTTTGTTGATGCCGCATGGTCATCATCCTCATTTGCAGGTGGTTTTGGTCAAATTTGTATAAAAAATGGGCTGATGTATGAAGCTCGAGAGAAAAGGTTAGAATTTGTTCCATCGGCTTTTGCGGCGGACGCTCTTGCAATAAGGGAAAGTCTTAAATGACTCTTGGATTCTGATGTTCGGAAGGCCGGCCTGCATCATGTTAGATTGCTTAGGCTTAGTTCAGATACTTAATGAAGGTGCATGGGCCAGCTGACGTGGACTTGTGAATTATTCTAGATGATATTTGGGTTTTAGCCGAGTGTTTTTCGTGTTTGACCTTTATCTATGCCTCTAGAGGAAAAAACTTAGCTAGTCATAATATGACTCGTTTTGTTAGTAATTTGAAAGGTGAGATTGTGTGGACCGACTCCTTTCCATCGTGGCTAACACAGGCCGTTATAGATGATGTTGCTTGATTTGGTATAAGTGAAAGTTTCTTCATTCGTAAAAAATATATATATATTACTAAAAATCTGAAGTTAAAAAAAAGTAAAACTTCAAATTCTTGGACGTATATAAGTTCGTCAAACAAAGCGTGTGAATCCATTTAATACAGAAGTTGTGAGTTTTATGGGTGATGTTAACATGAATGACTGCATTTATAAATAATTTATAGGCGCCAACTTAAAACGACTTGTAGTATCATCTTTAACAAATTAAAATGATACTTACACATCGAAGTGATCGATATAACAAATATAGCAAATCATTTCAAAACATAGTAAAGACCATTGCGATGCTTTACTATATTTTTCTATGTTTTCATATAGTTCTTATCCATTCACTTGTTATCACTCATAAAATCAAGGGCCGGTCCTGGAACTTCACCGAAGAGGCCTTTCAATTCGAACTTTTCTTTTTCTTTCGGAAATATATTTACAAAATATTATTTCAACATCACGCTTCTAAAATCTATAGATACAAAATTCTTATTCATTGATATTAGATATTTTTTCATATATTATTATCGTTTGCAATTGGGTTGCTGTAACCAGGGACGGACCCAACAATGTGAAGTGGATTTCGGTGCGAAATTACTAGTATACCTCTCTAATAATATTAACACTGTATATGTATATTATTTCGAACATTGTTAACCAAATTGACCTTGTAGCTCAGTTGGTAAAGTATATAACTATTTACATTAAGGTTATGAGTTTAAATCTTGGTTGCTGCATCAATTTTTATCCTTTTTTTTTGTTTGATTTTCTCCTTTCTAGTGTTTGTAATTTATGTTTTGTTTTCTCTTTTCTAGTGTTTATATATAAATTATGTTTTTCTTTTTCTTCTTATATTTGTGAATTTTACAAGAAAATTTTTTGCTACCACGTTTTAGTAAGATCTCGGCCACACTGAAATAAAATCATGGGTCTGTCACTCGTAACAAAACGAGATTCGACATGCCCGGTCAGGTCCGGGTCGAGTGGGCAGCTCAACGCCCCCGAAGGCTAAACACCTCTAGCTGAACGGATGCACGTATGAAATTCTAATTGATGCATCTTAGTTATTATAAATTTGATCCTATAAATTGTGTATTTAATAATTCAAATAATGTTTTAACACATATATTAGTGAGCCTATAATTTCTTTATCAACTAATGTATTTTTTTGTAACACGTCATATTAGATTGATTAGGATTGGACCTACACGATTTCTTTTAAACAAAACAAGTAACTACGGGTTCGCCTTGACGGTGGGCCCTTGGCGGTCGCCTAGCCTGCCCAATGGGTGAGCCGACCCTGATCAAACCACTTTTGTATAATAACTTTTTGTTTTAACGGATTGCAATCGAAATCGCAGAATAACAAATAAATTAAACGTAAACAACCACACAAGAACATAAACAAGAAGAACACATTTGATGTGGTTTCCGGCGTTATACCGACTACTCCACTGATAGAAAATGAGAACTTTTATTATACACAGAATTACAGGATGTTTTTGACACACTTTTAGGTTACAATGATTGCAATTATATATTTATAGCCTTGGAACTCTAGCCCCATAAATACTTCTGTCGGAGTTCTCATATATACTTCAGATGTAACTCAGCCTAGCATGAGTCACCAGCGATGTGACCAACACAGATGCAGAACCAGTTCAGATATGTTCAGCAGACTCAGTTGATATACTCAACCGACAAACGGACCTTAGATGATACTTCACCCAGCCGACTTTCCATACTAGAACACTCAACTCAGCTGATCCTAGATTTCAGCTCAGTGAGATTCAAACGTAAAGATCAAGTCACCTTGACAGCACTTTTCTCCTAATTGTATCGGTTTGTTTAGGTTTTATAAGAGGTTGAACGCCCCTAACACATAATAGTAATAATAATAATTTGGTGAACCATCTAATCGAATGCGGTCTGCAATGTATAAATCGCCTCCATGTTAGAAGAAACAAAAATGATAAGTATAATCACCATTATGGACCTCCTGAGAAACCTACATTTAATATAATGTTAAAACGTACAAGCTATTCAAATTCCCACTTAAAAAGACAGCTAATTCTATAATAAGTATTCGAACTACACATTGTGGCCATAATCCACTGGATCCACCATTTCTGTCAATTAATATTATTGATGCTTTCTTTAAAAGTACAAACATGGCGGCTTATGGATTTACTCATTCCCTACGCTTAAGGCAACTGCATGTGTTGATAAATTCTGTAATCAAATAAGTGAGCTCTTTCTCAAGATCACTTTTACAAACAAAATAACAACCTGAGAAAGATTAGATCTGAATCGACAATATAAAATAATGGCGAATAATAATGATAGTGCCAACAAAATACACAACACACTTCTGGACTTTAATTATGACGTGGAAACTATTAATTTATATGGGTCCATAAAAATCAATGTTAAAAGTATGGTTTTTCTTTTTTTTTTTTTTTTTTTTTTTTTAAGTATGTTGTGACATTTTTTTTATGGAAAATTAGGGATAAGGACATAATCGAAATATTATTAAGCAATAAGTGACAACTACATATTTTTATAGGGAGAATGACAAATTTGCATAATTTTTTTTGAATTTCTTAGTGAATGTGAATTTCGATAGTGAATTTGATGATGAATCTCGAAAATCGGTGAATCCCGACAATGAATTTTGAAAATTAGTGAATTTCGACGGTGAATTTGGCAAGTGAATTTAAGCATTTAATTTCGAACACAAGTGAATTTCGAAATGATAAATTAAATCATCAAAAGTTTCGACCTTCTACTCAATTGATGAAATATCCTCCATTCATTCCTTTTTTACAATCCCTAACATTTCTTAATAGCGAAATGTTTAAATCATCAAAACGACACTTAATCCTCCATTTACAATCCCTATTTGTACCCCGCAAGTTCAAACAAACACTTAGGCATGAAGTTAATTAGTTATAACCAACTTTCTCAAAACCATTCAATGTTCTTCAAATTGATCGTGTTTTCTAGGGTCTTGATTATGTTTCTCTTCTAGGTTGTTTAGTTGTGCATATATCTTGTTTAACGAGCTTTTAGGCTTGGATGTTGTCATCCTTTTGATATAATCAGTTTTGCTCCTTTTTGCTTGGACTTTGTTTAGCTCCCTGGTAAACTAATTTTTCAATAATAATAGTTGTTCACACACTAAAAAACAAAATACAACATCTCAACTAAGAGTTTGATGAGGTCTTAAAAATCCCATCAAAGATTATGTATAATAAGGCTACATAGTGTTAGATCGATGCGTAATGTTATTCAGAAGGGGTTGAATGAATCACGAAGATTTTTGAACTTTATTTCGAAAATAGAGTATAACCATAAATCCTAATATATTAATCAGCGGAAGAGCACTTACTATATAATTAGAAGTGTGATATAAACCTTAATGATCAAAGTTGTGTGATAAAGTGTAATTGAAAATTGTTACAAAAGATTTGATCAAATTAAATAGTTGTCACACAAAATGTCTATCAGGTTGAATTAAGGGATATTAACCATTAGAACCGAACCCATATAACCCTCATTTTGCTTCGACCAATCCTCGATCGTCCTCACCGAAGCAAAGAACCTCTCAGACTATGGTCAATATAGGAGAACCAACAACCGAAATCTGACCCGACAGAGACCCCATTGGGTTCGATAACCCTTAGAGTGACCTGTGACCATCGATTTAATTGAAATTAGGGTTCCAGCCATATGCCTGAGAATCCCGCCTTGAAACTCGGATCATTTAATGAAACTCGGTGAGAGATCTGCCATGCCAAGACTCTACCTTTGAACTATGAATCTTCAATCACTGAGTCGTATTTCCTTCAAATCTTCATATTTGTGTAACATCCACTTCAAATCGCCACTTGAAGAAGTACCACGCTAGGACACACTTAAGCCTACAATCTTCACAAATTAAATGCTCAAATCAACGCCTTCATGATCCATACACGTTTCGTTGACAGCATGCTGGAAAATCCGCAATGACCCAGCACAAAATGCATCCTCCTAATCGTACGGTTCTGTTTATACAAAGGATATAGTCAAAAGAAAGGCCAAGAATTCTTTGATACTTACACACCGGTTACAAAAATTACCTCTATACGAATTCTATTTGCAATAGTTGCATTTCTTAATTTGAAAATCCATCAAATTGATGTGAAAACTGTCTTCTTAAATGGTGAGTTGAAAGAAGAAATGTATATAGAACAACCTGAAGGGTTTGTGGTTCCGGGACAAGAAAAGAAGGTGTGTGTGAAATCACATTAATTATGGGCTAAATCAAGCACCAAATCAATGGAACTTGAAATCTGATAAGACAATGTCGTCAAATGTGGTTTAAGAACTAATGAATGCAATAAGTGTGTCTACATCAAGATTATATCTAAAGCTTTATGTTTATATGTGGTTGGCATGCTAATCATGGGCAGTGATCATGATATTATAGTGAACACTAAAAGAAATTTGAACAGAAGCTTCGAGATGAAGGATATGGGAGTTCCATATGTTATACTTGGGACTAAATCTCAAAAACATCTGACGGACTTATGTTGTCATGGTCTCACTATGTAGAGTTTGTTATTGAAAGGATTCAATGCTTTTGACAAAAGTGCAGTTATGACTCTAATCAACTTAAGTGGATAGAGGTGAACATGTAAAGCAATTGGAATACTCACAAGTGATTGAAAGTCTTAAGTACATAACAAATTGTATAAGACAAGACTTGGTTTGTGCTCCGAATAAATTAATTAGGTTCACAAGTAATCAGACTTTGGATTATTGGGTAGCCATCGATAAGATGTTGAGATACTTAAAGTTTACAATAAATCTCAGTTACGGTATACAAGATATCCATCGGTATTGGAAGGATAATATTATGCTAAATGGATAGCTGATTTAAAAGATTCAAGATCCACTAATGGATATGTTTTCACTATTGGTGGTGGTGCCGTGTCCCGAAAATCCTCAAAGAAAACATGAATAGCTCAATCCACTATGGAATCTTTTATAGCGAGGGACAAAGCTGGAGAAGAAGCAGAATGGCTTTAGAAATTGTTAGAGGATATCTCATGTTGGCCAAAGCCAATTCCTCATAACAGTATTCACTACGATAGAATGTCGGCAATAGGACACACACAAAGTTTAATATAAAATGGTAAGTCTTGACATGTACGTCGAAGAAATAACACCATCATATAATTTATATACACTAGCGTGGTTTCCATTGATTATATAAAATCAATGGAATATCTTGCAGATCCGCAGATAAAAGGTTTACATAGAGATCATATGTCAATTTTGACAAATGGGATGGGACTAAAGCCTATTACACACGTCCCATTGTTATGGTAACCCAACCATGCTGACCGGAGATCTCAAAATCATTGTTGAAAATGGGCAACTAAGTTATAAGGGATAGCTAGCACTTACCCTTTCTGTTAAAATGAAAGTGTTTTCTATCGAAGGTTTACGTCAAGCAAAATATTCTAATGATTCATATATCTTGGTTAAGCCAAGTGGAGTATTGCAGAGTACAAACCAATTCTCCTGAAGGCAATAGAGCACTGTTTTATCTTTTCAGAATCTGCATAGCATATGCATTAAATATCATTCATGTGGAGGATTTTTGGATATTTAGCTCAATATTGATCTTGTGTTCAAGTGGAATACGGTCCACCTCGAGCTCAATTTCGAGTGACCTATCATATGAATTCACGGGAGAAATGATAGTTTTGGAAATTACTAAGATACTGGTTAATGATAGGATTTTGAATCACTCGATTTCAATATCAAGTGAATGAGAAATTAATGCTTAAAGGTAGAGTAACATGTGTATGAAAAATGTGAAAGGTTTTA
The DNA here is from genome assembly GCA_026214975.1 of Gentiana macrophylla. Classification (NCBI taxonomy): domain Eukaryota; kingdom Viridiplantae; phylum Streptophyta; class Magnoliopsida; order Gentianales; family Gentianaceae; genus Gentiana; species Gentiana macrophylla. The sequence goes on along the minus strand of CM047807.1, from coordinate 79,458,626 downwards.
TAAGAACTATGTCCCACATCGGTTAAATGCTTCAAGTAAACTCTCTATTTAAGAGATATTTTGGAACATCGAGGCAAGCCCCAAGAGGGAGAATTTTGTGGAGATGGAGGACTTAGATCATTTGTTGGTTAGAAACACGCATATGTTGCCGCCGCTTGGCTCGGTTTGGGCTCAGGCTGGGGCTTCGATCCTGGGCTTGGCCAGTATATATCCTTTTGGACTAGCTCAACATTTATTTTACGGTGAATTTCTTATTTACTTCTTCAATTCATTAAGAAAGAACTGTTGGCAACCGAATGTTTCTATTCAGGGAAAATTGTAGCAACTGCGAATGTATATGTTCAAACAAAGCTATAGAAACTGCTATACATGTTATTGAATAGAACATATAACTCCCACAACCTCTAAATGAAATTCGAATTGAAGATATATATCTCTTCAAACTAGACCAAACTCTGCCTATAAAATCCAGCATTCACAGAATGAACAGATAGAGCATTCATTGATACTTTGTGTCAAAAGAATCTGCATTTTATAAAATCATAAACGAAGATAACAAAGCAGTATCGGATTGAATATACTCTTCACTCCGGAGAGTTACACATTTTCCAGAAAGGATGCCGGCGTACGCCATGACTACTTCCGGCGCAAGCCAGAAACACCAGAAAGCCGAGATTTCAACATTTAAAAGTCTATTTTTGGATCTAATTTACAACCACCCATTTCCTTCTTCTTCCCCAACTTTCCTCCGAGCTCTTGGAGACACCCCACGCCCCAATGGGCTTTTCTAGCCAAATATCCTTCTCATTTAAAACTTACTTATTAGACTCTCTTTGATATCAATCACTTAACTTCCATTGTAAAACATTTTAGAATTCTTATTTTGATGTTTGAAGCACTTTGGTGGAAGAAATAACAACTAATTTGTGTTTAACTCCATTGAAATCCTCTAAAGGTTGAATGAAAGTCTCCATTTTCAAGTTCTTAGCTTGTGATTGGTAAATTCTTAATCTTTACCTTGATTTAATTGTTCTTGTTGTTATGAATGCTATCCTTGACATGTTGGTCTCCATAATTATGAGTGGCTAGTCCCTTATTAGCCAAGGTGATGTAGTTGTGATAGTTAATCTTCTATGATTTCTTGGGAATGATTGTTTATGTTTCTAGTTTCTCTTGTGTTGAAACTCTTCTTACCTGTATTGACTTCCATTGTGTATATTTGAGTAATTAACTTACATATGGACCTACACAACTAGTAGAAACCGAATGGAGACATAGGTTGTGAGAAAAGGGTAAAAAGTCGGAAGGTAGAATCGACCCTAGTGGAATTCGGTTCCTTATCCAGGGAGTTTTGCATTCAAGTGTTTATCTTGTCAATTCATTAGGTTTAAGGTACTTAGACCAAGGAGGAGACAAAGAGTGGCTTCATTCACTCGTATGACGGAAGATCGCTGGTTTAGGAATGCAACGTTCACACATTAGAACACCATTGGAAGGTTGTAGGTAGATCGTTTCCAAGGAATTAAGGGGAGATATCTTGAACTATGAATCATCTTGGTTAGTTTCTTTTATCATTTGAACAATATTTTGTAATTAAATAGTACTTTCTTAATTAAACTTGTGATTCGGATAAAGATAATAATAACTATTTGGTGTTTGACCTCACATCTTTGTGGGATACGACCTTGACCACCATACTAGACTACAATTGACCCGGTACACTGCCAGTGAGATTGGAACCTTAGGAAAGTTTTGCATCATGTTTTTGGCGCTGTTTCCAGGGATGTGTAACGGTTGATACTTGTATTAGTTCAAAATTCTTGAGAATGAGTCAAACTTTTCTCTAACCTAATTTCTATTTTGCTTCTTTGGTGCTTACCTCTTTGGTAAGTTGCCAAGTGTCATTTTACTGTTTTCTTGTTGTTTCTATCTTGTAGTTGAGGACCCGTTCCAGAAGCGGTAAGGCCCCACTCACTCCATATAAGCCCGACATTAACAGTTACGAAAGGCAGTTACGAGCAGTGAACAAGCATGCTCAAACTAGCCAAGGACATCTTGGTGAAGAATCTTCCCAAGAATCATCAAATCAAGGAATAGATATGGCCGAGAACAGTGATGAAGCACAAGTCGAACAAGGATTGAATCATGACCAAGGGAATGGTCAAAACCAAGGCAACCCAAATCCACCACAAATTCATCCACTTCACCTTTATCAAAACAATCAAAACCCTAATGACCGACCTAATCAAAATCGCAACCAATACTGGAACCAAAACAACCGGAACAACCATAACAATCCTCCTCAATTTAGACCCCTTTATGATCAAACTGTGAGAAGAAATGAGCCTAATGATCCCATTAGTTTACCTAATGATGGAGCCAACAATTTTGAGGTGTAATGTCATCTCTTTTGTTTAATTGATACTCGTTGCCAATTCTTTTGTGAAGATCATGAAGATCCACATCAACATCTTTATCTATTTTAGCAGTTTTGCAACACGGCACCGAGAGTTAACAAGAATGTCAATGTTTCTTTTTTCATTGATAGGAAAAGCTAAATATTGGTATTCGTCACTCCTTCATCACTCATTGACTAGTTAGGAAGAAATACAAGATGAATTTCTGAAGAAATATTTTACACCCGGGAGAAATTTGAAATTGAAAGTTGAAATTGCTAACTTCAAGCAAGGAGTCGAAGAGTCTATCGGAAGTGCATGGGAAAGATTTAATAAGTTGTTGAGAGCTTGTCCCAATCATGGTTATACTCTTGAGATGCAACTCCAACTCTTTTGGAGATAGTTGAGACATGAGTCACGTGTGGATATTGATCATGCGTGTGGCGGATGCTTCATGATGCGTGATGTGCAAGAGGTGTATGATGCTATTGAAATAATATCGAAAAACAATAGAATGTGGGAAACTGGATCGAGCACAAGAAAGGTTGCTTTTGTAGGAGAAGCTACCTCCCATTCAGAAGTGTTAGCACAATTGGCATCTCTCAACAAGAAATTTGATGGAATGCAAGCTAGAATGAATTCGGGTAATTATGTACAAGGCTAATGCCCAATTGAGGAAATAAGGTATGATAAGGATACAACCTATGCAAAGGATGAGTCAAGGGAACACACGAACGAAGAGGTTAGTTTCATGCAACAACATCAGAATTTAAACAATGCTTCCTTTGATGCTACAAGAAGAGATCACCCTAATTCTCGTTGGTCCGATAATACACCAAGAAAAAACCAACCCCCATTCCCTTTACAATAAAGAACCTCATATAACCCAAATCCCCAAACCCGAAATTTTCATGGAAATTCTTCCACCTATCCACAAAAACTACCAACTCACTCATACCGACAACACACCACACAAAGCGTTCCAATCACTCAAAATCCAACTCAATCAACTGAGAATATTGATAAGTGGGGAGCATTGATGGATAATATTATGGGTGTTGTATCTACTCAAGCTAATAATATGGAATCCTCGATGACTTCTATGAGTACGGTTACTAAAAACCTTAGCACTTTGAAGACTATGATGAGTGGTCATGATACGAGAATGAAGACTATAGAAGCATCGATGCGGAATGTAGAAGAGCACATGAGTTGAGAAGGAGAAAGGAAAAGTATTAGACCCCCCGGTGGACTTCCTAGTAATACCGAGAGGAATCCAAGGGATGTTAATGTTATTGTCACCCGTAGTGGGAGAATTTGTGGAAGCAATGGTGTGGAAAATTTAGGGAATAATGAGGTTGATGATGATCTAGATGACATGTTTGAAAAGGAATAATTGAGCGAAGATGAAGAAGAGATTGTTGATAGTTTCTTGAGACGGGATAGATATGTTGAAGCGGAAAGTGATGATGAAGAATAGGTAAAGGTGCCGAGGATATTGAAAAACCCGAGGGCTAGTGATCTAATAACTTTATTCAATTATCATATGAGAGAAGATCATGTTGAAGAGAACACGGTTTGTAAGGAGCCTTCGGAGGCTCACATCAAACAAACTCAAGGGGAACCAAAGCAAAAATCAAGTAAGGAAATACAAAATGACACCAACAGGCGCCCACCCGATGCACAAACTTTCAAGGAATCTCATCCATCTCCATCAAATGGCAAGGGTAAGGGAGGTATAAATTCTAATCTCTATTTAATTGATCTTGAATCACTCTCATATCCCCCGACAGAGCAAATTAAGAAGTTAAAGATGGATAAGAAATATGCTCACTTTCTTGATACATTTCGCCATTTAAATGTTAACATTCCCATAATTGAAGCTTTAATTAACATGCCTACTTATGGGAAATTTCTCAATGACATTCTTTCAAATAAAAAGCGTTTAGAAGAATACGAGAATATTTTGCTTAATGAGGAATGCTCTGCGGTTTTACAACATAAGCTCCTCTCTAAACTCAAGGATCCCGGTAGTTTCACCATTCCGTGTGAGATCAGGGGATTTTTGTTTAAGAGAGTACTTTGTGATCTCGGTGCGAGTATAAACCTCATGTCTTATGCGCATTATAAAAAGCTTGGAATTACAGAACTTAAAAACACGGAGATGACTCTCCAATTAGCAGATAGATCGATTAAATATCCAAAAGGAGTCATTGAAGATGTTTTAGTTAAAGTTCATAAGTTTTACTTCCCTGTTGACTTTGTGGTTATGGAAATGGTGGAAAGGGTATTCAACGCCCCTTATTCTTGGTCGTCCATTCATAGCCACGGGAAGAACTCTTATCAATGGTCAATGAGGTGAGGTAATTTTAAGAGTTAATGAAGATAAGGTCACTTTTAATATCTTTAAGGCTATGGAACATCCATACAATTCACAAGACTCATGTTCTTTCATAGATGCTATATCTTGTATGTGTGTGGATTGTACTAACTTGCAGGCCTTTGAAGACAAGCTTGAAGAGTGTTTGGCTTTATCAATTTATAAAGGAGATAAGAATGATCAAGAAATGAAAAGTGATTTTTCACTTAAATGCCGGCAGACCTTTCATGAGACAACCATGGCACCGGTATTTGGAACTAGATTTGAATGGCCCGGTGCTTAAGCCGTCGGTGGAGGAGCCACCATGGAATTTGGAGTTGAAACCTCTCCCTTCTAATCTTAAATATGCTTTTCTTGCAAATGATAAATTGCTTCCTGTTATTATTTCCTCATCACTAACCTACCTGCAGGAAGATCAATTATTGAGGATGCTTAGGCAACACAAGAAGGCATTCGGATGGACGGTAGCAGACATTCATGGAATTAGTCTGAACATTTGTGTACACAAAATCATCTTGAATGACAATGCCAAGCCGTGTGGACAACCCCAACACCGTCTCAATCCACACATGCAAGAAGTGGTGAAGAAAGAGGTTATCAAATTGTTAGAAATGGGCATAATTTTTCCTATATCGGATAGTGAATGGGTGAGTCCCACTCAAGTTGTACCAAAGAAGGGCGGCTTCACAATCAAAGAAAATGAAAAGCACAAATGGATTCCTACAAGGGAAGTGACCGGATATCACATGTGCATCGACTTTCAGAAACTGAATGAGCATACAAGGAAAGATCATTACCCATTACCGTACATTGTCCAAATGTTAGACCGGTTTTGTGGACACAAATTCTATTGTTTTCTTGATGGTTATTCAGGATACTTACAGATTTTCATTGCAGATGGTGATCGAGAGAGGACAACATTTACTTGCCCTTATGGAACATTTGCTTATAAAAGAATGCCTTTCAGCTTATGCAACGCTCTAGCCACATTTCAGAGATGCATGATGGCAATCTTTTCTAATATGGTTGAGAAATTCTTGGAAATATTTATTGACGACTTTAGAACCTTTGGAGATTCTTTTCATCAATGTTTATCCTATTTGGAACGTGTCCTACAACGTTGTGAAGATAAGGATTTGGTTCTCAATTAGGAAAAATGTCACTTAATTGTATCCGATGGTATTGTTTTAGGCCATAAAATTTCAGAAAAAGGTATTGAGGTCGACAAGGCAAAGATTGATGTGATTGAAAAGCTACCATCACCGGTGAATCTAAAGACTTTGTGAGGATTTCTTGGACATGCTGGATTTTACCGTCGTTTCATAGCGGATTTTTCTAAAATTGCTAAACCCTTAAGTCATCTTCTTGAGAAAGAAGTACCTTTCAACTTTGATGATAAATGTATGGAAGCATTTGAGACTTTGAAGCGATTGATAAGTGCACCAGTCTTAGTATCCCCGGATTGGGAGCTACCATTTGAGCTTATGTGTGATGCAAGTGATTTAGCAGTTGGGGCCGTGCTAGGCCAACGTCATGATAAAGTTTTAAAGGCAATTTACTATGCATCTCACATATTGAATATGGCACAAATCAATTATACTACTACCGAGAATGATCTATTAGCGGTAATCTTCGCTTTGGATAAGTTTCGTTCCTATCTTGTCGGTTCTAAAGTTATTGCCCACACCGATCATGCGGCATTACGAAATTTGTTAAACAAGAAGGATGCAAAGCCAATACTTCTAAGATGGATCCTACTACTCCAAGAGTTACATGTTGAAATGAAGTATGAGAAGGGTAGCGATAATGTGGTAGCGGATCATTTGAGTAGACTAGAGTTTGTTGAAGAAGAAGGCAAAAGAAAGGAGATAAGAGATTCATTCCCGGATGAACAACTTATGGTAGTTGATGCACTACCGTCAATGCAACTCATTTGAAATAATCCTATGCAAAAGGAGAGCTCACCATGGTTTGGTAACATTGTAAATTATTTCACACATGGCAATATTCCATCACATTGGTCATGGCAAAAAAAAAAAAAAAAAAAAAAATTTCCACGATTTGAAATTTTATTATTGGGAGAAACCGGACCTTTTTCGGAGGTGTTCGGATGGCATCATTAGAAGATGCGTTCTCAATAGTGAAATTTCGAGTCTACTATCATTTTGCCATGGACGTAACCGCTTATAAAGTTTTACAATGTGGTTTTTATTGGCCAACATTGTATAGAGATGCACATCATTATTCTAGATCTTGTGAAGCATTCCAGAAATGAGGAAATGTATCTAAGAAACATGAAATGCCTCTCCACCCTATCTTGGAGTGTGAGTTGTTTGATGTATGGGGCATAGATTTTATGGGCCCATTTCCCCCATCGTTTGGTAATAAGTTTATTTTGGTAATGGTTGATAACGTTTCTTAATGGGTTGAAGCCCAAGCTCTTCCCACCAATAATTCCGGAGTAGTGATGAAGTTCCTTAAAAAGAACATCTTTACGCAATTTGGCACTCCTCGGGCCATCATTAGTGATAGAGGATCCCACTTTTGTAATCAACCATTCACTAAATTACTTGAAAAATATGGTGTGAAGCACAAGATCGGTACTCCATATCACCCACACACGTGTGGTTGTGTCTAACCGAGAAGTGTCAAGGATCATTGAAAAAACGGTGGATGCTAACCGCAAAAATTGGTCGGTAAAGCTTGACGATGCATTATGGGCTTATTGAACGGCTTTTAAAACACCCATTGGTTGCTCCCCGTGTAAATTAGTCTTTGGGAAATCTTGTCATCTTCCGGTTGAGTTCGAGCATCGAGCATTCTAGGCTATCAAGTGTCTTAACTTTGATCCCAAGGCCATTGGTGACCATTGATTGCTCCAACTCACGGAACTTGAGGAATTTTGCTTAGATGCATATGAAAATGCCCCTATCTACAAGGAACGCACGAATCCTTTCATGACGAAAAGATCTTTCATCGTGAGTTCCATGTAGGTGATAGGGTGATTTTGTACAATTCACGTTTGTTTTCCAGGCAAATTGAAATCTAGGTGGACAGCGCTATTTAACGTGACAAAGGTTCATGCATCCGAAGCAGTGGAGCTCACTGATAGTAAGAAAACGTTCTTAGAAAATGGCCACCGAGTGAAGCTATTCGTTGAAGAAGAAGGAATCCCTCAAACCGAGGAGGTGATGTTCCTTAGCGACCTCTCATCCAAATGATAGCATGGCATAGTCTAGCTATAGACTATAAATTTAGCAACCACGGGTACTATTATTCTTATTATTACTTAAGCATTATCTTTCGGTTGGCTTTTGTGTTTTTAAATTGCATGCTTATGTGGGGATAGTTAGTAGTGTCCCCTATGATGAGATGAATAATTTCCACCATTTCTACCGTATAATCCCGTCGAGCAAACAACGTTAAACAAAAGCGCTACCGGGAGGCAGCCCGAAAAAGGTTGGTATAGTATTTTTGTTCTTTTGTGAGGCCCAGTGTGGACAAGAATCCTTTTGTGCCTACATTTGGCTTGATACTTTGCTAGTATTTTGGATTACTTGTCATTTCATTGGTAGTCTTTCATGTTCATGCCCACCCACCCACCCATTTATAGCATCCTGATACTTGTTTTGACTAGTTTTGATTCCCTTTTGTTTCCCTAACTACTTTCTTACCACTCACGTTACATTGAGGACAATGCAAGTTCGTAAGTGGGGAGTGGGAACGTAGTTAGTCCAACAAAAGGTAATGTCATTGAATTTTTTAGAAACACTTAGCCTTGATCATTTTCGAGCAATGTAAAATTGAACAAACCACCTTTTGTAGAAAGATATGATTTTGCAATTGATAGAGTGAGTACCTCAATGAAATGTGTAAACTTGGTGACATGTAAGTGCATTTTAGTCACAAATCGTTGTTTGTAATAGGAATTCTTTGAGTACGCATATTCCGATCTTTTGTTAACATTCAATTTTTTGTGCAATCATGTAAGCATGCTTCCATAGCAACTAGAACTTAGGCTTGATATCCTTTCGAGGCGAAATAGAAAGGTTTTGGAGTCAAAGTTTGGGATGACGATTATGGAATTTCTTTGACTCAACCATAGCCAAATGGCCTTCCCGAACGTAATTTCCACTTGTCCCCACCTCGGCCTTTGTAGAGTGGTGTGACCCCACTCGAAACTAGCCATTCGTGATTAGCCTTATTATATCCGACCCTTAGCCTAATTTTTGTCTACATTCACTTGATGTCCCACAAGTTTACCAAGTTTCTATGTATTGTGTGGTGGCGACATTTGCAGTTGGGTAAGAGTTGGATGACTTTATTGGCACAGAGTTGAGATGGTATCTATCAAGTTCGGAGTCCATTGGTGTTAGTTCAAAAAAAAAGAATCCAAAAAAGTTTCAAAATTCAATAAAGTTCAAGTGTGTTGTAAATAAAGATTCAATAAATGTTGAGTTCAAAGCAATTTTGAAGGATAGTTCACCAAGATCAAGTAATGTAAGTTTGGGTGATAAATCTATTGAAATGATACTTTATCTCTTATGTTTATTGTTGAGGAGACGTCTTTGGCAATTATGCGAGAGAGTTGGAGTTGCCAATTCAGAATCATTGGAATTGGAATTGAAGGTGTAGATTCTTTCTATCTTGCATGTGTTCTTTTTTTTATATCCTTTTATCCCTTCGATTAGACAATACCCGAGCCTAACATTACAAACTTTCAAGTCCTACCCGATCTAACTTCTTGACTCCGAATGCCTCGATTAGTGGAGATTGGTATCATTCTTAAGCCTATGGATTGCACCTAATAAGTCTTGCATGCATGATCTCATAATTGGTTGCTTGGTAAAAAAGTTGAGGAATATTCACACACACACTTCACTACTTTCTTAGATTATGGTTAACATGTGGTTATTTGTACAATTGCTTGCATCATCAAGTTGAGCTCTTACTTCTTGATGTTGTATGATCCTATCTCTTGACTTGAGTTGTTTTGTCGCTTTATTTGCTCGAGGATGAGCAAAAGTTAAGTGGTGAGTGGTTGATGTAAGTCAACTAGATGATACTTTTTACGATATTTTACCCCTATTTCTCATGCTTTTATTGATGTTTTCGTATCAATTCGAGTCATTATTCGCTTAGTTTCGTCCATATGTGTAGATAGTAATTATTATATAAAATATCATATTTTGATAGGTTTTGTACCGGTTATAGTAACCGGAGCGTCGTGTCGGGTTTACGCTTGGTAGTTTGATGTTGTATTTTTGGATTATAGGTTGATCAAGACCCCGATATGACATGTGTTGAGCCTAAACATGTCTTTTGAGGGCTAGAAGAGTGTGTTGGAAGCTTACTAGTCCAAACGGATCATTTGTCATTAGCATTTCTACCGTAACCTATCTTAAAGAGACATTTTAGCCTCCTTAGAGGCATTTTCTGGAGAAGACTTTTTCAGGGGAGTTTTAGATATTCAAACGAAATTTCCAATGCATTTTGAATCACGTCAATCGGAGGTCTACATCTCACGTTATAGCCATTCTACTTCCGGCACACGCCGGAGAGTTACACATTTTCCAGAAAGGATGCCGGCGTACGCCATGACTACTTCCGGCGCACGCCGGAAACACCAGAAAGTCGAGATTTCAACATTTAAATGTATTTTTTTTAAATCTAATTTACAACCACCCATTTCCTTCTTCTTCCCAAACTTTCCTCCAAGCTCTTGGAGACACCTCACGCCCCAAGAGGCTCTTCTAGCCAAAAATCCTTCTCATTTAGCACTTAAATTCCATTGTAAAACATTTTAGAATTCTTATTTTGATGTTTGAAGCACTTTGGTGGAAGCAAGAACAACTAATTTGTGTTTAACTCCATTGAAATTCTTTGAAGGTTGAATGAAAGTCTTCATTTTCAAGTTCTTAGCTTGTGATTGGTAAATTCATAATCTTTACCTTGATTTAATTGTTCTTGTTGTTATGAATGCTAGCCTTGACATGTTGATATCCATAATTATGAGTGGCTAGTCCCTTATTAGCCAATTTGATGTAGTTGTGATTGTTAATCTCCTATGATTGCTTGTGTTTCTAGTTTCTCTTGTGTTGAAATTCTTCTTACTTGTATTGATTGCCATTGTGTATGTTGAGTAATTAACTTACATATGCACCTACACAACAAGTAGAAATCGAATGGAGACATTGGTTGTGAGAAGAGGGTAAGAAGAACGGAAGGTAGAAACGACCCTAGTAGAATTCGGTTCCTTATCCGGGGAGTTTTGCATTCAAGTGTTTATCATGTCATTTCATTAGGTTTAAGGTACTTAGACCAAGGAGGAGACAAAGAGTGGTTTCATTCACTCGTATGAGGGGAGATCACTTGTTTAGGAATGCACCGTTCACACATTAGAACACCATTGGAAGGTGGTAGGTAGATTATTTCCTAGGAATTAAGGGGAGATAACTTGAACTATGAATCATATATATTGGTTAAGTTCTTTTATCATTTAAACAATATTTTGTAGTTAATTAGTACTTTCTTAATTGACCTTGTGATTCGGATCAAGATAATAATAACTAATTTGTGTTTGTCATCACATCCTTGTGGGATACGACCTTGACCACCGTACTAGAATACAATTGACCCGATACACTGCCCGTGAGATTGGAACCTTAGGAATGTTTTGCATCACATACTCAGAATAAAACCGATCAACATCTACCATCAGATCAAGAAGCAAATCAACGGTAGAGTTTAAATATCTGTTACAAGAATTTGAGGACCGCCTAAAATCAAGCATTCTGATTTGTTGACATTATGACATGTCAGGTGGACACCGATAGTCGGGCAAATATGGTAGAGCAGTGCATGTCGTGGAATATTCAGAAAAATCCAAGAAGACCCTTGGGAATTCAAAATTTAAAAAATTTGACATGTTACAGTAAATAGAGGACTTAGAAACAAGGATCAAACACTGAGAGATCACCAAGTATACCGCTTTACAAGAATTATCTAAGCATTCTAAGCAATCAAGTTTCTGCTAAGTCTTTCTCATCATCAGCTGAGCTTAACATCTTGAAAAAATGTTCAAGTTTCAAGTGTTTAAAGATCAATATTGTATTCAAACACTTGAAGATTCAAAGCCGAATTACTTACTTGATTATACCTTTCTTTGATTCAATCAAAGGCTCATTACTGTAAAGCATCTATGAATATGTCAATGACAATTGTTGCAGTCAGTGCAGAAGGATCTGTGATAAGATTGTGTGTGGTGGAGCTAGCGAAGAGGCAACTCAACCCTTCAAGGACTAGTGAAGCATTTGGAGAAGCTGCTTTTCAACCTGTTATCCAAGTGATTAGCTTGTGAAGCTAGGGATTAGTCAAGCACAATCGCTTTAGGGCTTTTATGACTATACATCAAAGAGTTCTAGTGAATTTCCTCCAACATCATAGGAGAAGAGTGGATTCAGGGATTACACCTCCCTAAACCACTATAAACTTTGAGTTTTTATGTCCACATTCACTTTACGCACTTTACTTACTGCAAGTTTAATTTTCAGTATTTATTCTGCACAACTGCTGACATTCCAATCATGCTAAATTAATCACCAAGCACTCTGCTGAGTTCACAAAACTCTGCACATCATTTTTGAAAGACCAACATGATAAAGGCTTTAATTTAATCCTATGCATTCAACTCAGCTAAAGAATAGTCAACCAAATATTAACTCAGCAAGGTTATTCAAACTCTAAGAAAAGTTTTTGAGTATCAAGTTTATTCACCCCCCCTTCCCCCTTTAAACATGATCCAAGACTTTACAAGGGACCAACAATTGGTATTAAAGCAGAGCTTATGTTCTGAAGAGATTATCTCTTGTTGAACTTTTGCAAACCTTTTTCTGTGTCAACTTTTGATCAACATTTTTCAAATTTGCATGATGGAATCACAACAATATGTTAGAAAGTTGTTGTTGTGCACAATGGACAGTTTTGACGAGTATAAATGACGATTGCAGGCTTTCTTGGCTGCCACACATGATGAAATGCTAGATGTACTGACTGAAGGCCCATTCAGATTACTAACAGGCAAACTCTAGAGAATTGAGATGAAGTCAGAGTTCCAAAGCCCATGGAAAATTGGACATCTGATGATAGAAAGCGAGTAAACTTGAAAAATATAGCCGTGAACATCATTTACAGGACCTTGGGTAGCAATATGTACCTAAAGGTCAATGACTGCACTACAACTAAAGAAATTTGGGATAAGCTAAAGCTTGGCTCATATTCTATTTAGGAGAATAAAGTCACAGTTGCCAAGCAAAAGTTCCAAGAATTCAAGATGAAATCAGGGGAGACCATTGAGCAGATGGAAGCAAGGTTCAATGCTATTATGGATGAGCTGACATTGCTAAATATCACTTACACAAGGAAAGAGATCAAAGTGAGAGTTCTGAGAGCCTTGCCTTTTAGCTATAAAATGAAGGTGATTGCAATGGAAGAATCAAGAAATCTTAAGACTAAGGATACTTTCAAACCATTCTTAGATCTCAAGGCACATGAGTTCACTAAAGATCCTAAGATGGGGGTTTAGACAGAGGTACCAAAAACCACAGCACTAGATCTGAAAATGAAGAATAAACATCAACTCATCATGCTGAAGCTTTGGATGAAAGGGAAGAGCAAATGGATCCAATGATGAAGAGAATTAGAAAGTTGAAAGGTAGTCAAACATCTACCAAGAAGTATTCAAAGGACGATAGACTAAACAAAAAAATAGGAACCAAAAAGAGAAAATGAGTACATATGCTATCAGTGCAAGAAGCCTGGGCACTTCAAAGCTAACTACCCAGATCTGGTAAATAAGAGATCTGACTAAACACCTGAAATAAGGAGAACCACCAGAAGAGCATTAAAGACGGGTGATGAATCAATTGATGAAGTAGAAAGTTTAAGAGCCTTGTCTAGAGCTGAGTCAAATGATACAACACTTATGGCTCATATGGAGGACACCACGGAGCTATTAAATTCTGCATCTATATACACCTCAGCACATAGTGTATGTTCCTCCACTACTGGTTCCAATCCTAGATGTTCTATATTAAAGAAACTCTTGATGGCCTCCTCAAACGGATGAGGGAAATACAGTATAGTTATGAGAATGTCAAGGCTAAAAGAGTTTCATTCATAGCTTAAATTCAAAGATTAAATGATGAGTTAAATATTCTCAAGGCTAAGGAATCTCAATTTGTCAGGTCTCAGCAGAGGCCAGTGTATGTACAACAGCAGCTGAGTCAATGGCTCATTCAAATTCCTCAACTGTATTCAAATCTAGCAAGCCATATGGAGATAGGACAGGTCTTGGATTTGATACTCAGTAAACTTCAAAGGCTGGACCTAGTAAGGCTGTTGAATCTAGTGCCAGGATTGGTCCTAAATTCATAGCTGAATAAAGGCCAAAGAAGTCAGCAGCATCCAATGATAATGTTAGACCTAATTCTATGTCTGCTGGATTCTCTAAAACTGCTGATAATAGATCTGCTATAGGATCTAATGGACCATAGAAGGCTGATTTTAAATCAGCAAAGAATAAGAAAAATCCCAAAAACACCAATGTTAAATCAAAGAATTTTAATAATTCAAGAGATAACTATCTCTGGGGGGAAAGGCAGATTGTTCCCTACTGGTGAAGATTGGGATATTTCTGCACCTACTGCAAGATCACCAAAATATAAACAAAATTCTAAGCTACCCTCAGCAGAGACCCCAACAGAGACCTCAGTACACAGCTGCTCCTAAATACATCATAGTTATGGTTATACTACTACATCTAACAACAGTTAGCACAATGCACAATATTATACGCCTAAAGGCCTGAGAACATATGTGAGCGTACTATGAGGAAATACAGGGCTGTGAACTTCATATATGAAAAGAAGTATAATCCTGTACAAAGATGACCTCAAGGTTATGGTCCAAGGATTGTACTCACCACTGACAATCGTAGACCCAAGAAAATTTGGGTACCTAAAATGCATTAATTTGTTTTGCAGGGTGTCTGCTACTTTGATACTGGTTGTTTCAGTTACATGACAAGAATCAAAGATTGTTTGAAGGACTAAATTGCCAAAGATGGACCAAAAGTCAATTTTGGAGGCAAAAAGAAACATACATACACAAGAGACTTTGGAATTCTTATGAAGAATTGACTCAAAATCAACAATGTTGCTTATGTTGAAGGATTACAATACAACCTCTTGAGTACAAGTCAATTATGTGACATGGGATACAATATAGTTTTTAAGAAGAACCACTGCATTGTAGATAATGAAGTCACCATCAGATTTCTCTATCTGTGATTAGAGATCAAAATATGTATATAGTAAACTGGTCAACTGTTGTACGTTAGACTTGTCTACTAATACATACCAAGTCAGAACTCAGCTGGTTATGGCACAAGAAATTAAGTCATCTGAACTTTGATGATATCAATTTGCTAGTTACGAAGAATCTTGTAGTTGCTTACCTGATGTTACCTAAAAGAAGTACAACATTTGTGATACAATCAGAAAATGAAGCAAATCAAGTCTAGTTTCAAGACCAGAACCAAGCAATCTACAATTAGAGTTTTGGACCTACTACACATGGATATGTTTGGACCTATTACACCGATAAGAATAAGTGGAAAGAAATGCACTCTTGTTGTTGTGGATGATTATTCAAGATACACATGGATTATATTTATGACCAAGAAAAGTGAAACACTTCAGAAGATATATGAATTTCTGAAGATATTACAGAATGAGAAGAGCTTATCAATGATAAAAAAATCAGATCAGATAAAGTAACTGAGTTCCTGAACAAAGTTATCAGAGAGTACTATGAAAAATGGTGTGTTACATCAATTGTCAGCTGCTAGAACCCCTCGGCAGAATGGGGTTGCTAAAAGAATAAACCAAACTCTCAAGAAAGCTGGAATAACTATAATAATAAAGCAAAGTTTTCTTACAGATACTGGGCATAAGCAGGTAGCACACCTTGTTATGCCCAAAACAGATCTTTAATGAATAAGAAGCTGGAGAAAACTCCTTATGAGATTTTTAGTGGAACGAAGCCCGACATCTCATATTTCCATGCTCTTGGAAGTAAATTCTTTAATTATAGTAACGGCAAACATAAACTGATGACCTTTGAACCTAAAGCTGATTAAGGAATGTTTCTAGGTATTCATCCATCAGCAAAGCATGTAGAGTGTTGAAACAAAGAACCCTTGCACATTAAGAGTCAATTCATGTTGTGTTTGATGAACCAAGATTTACTGGAGATAAATTTGAAGATGTTCACTATACCAACAATCAACAAAAAAAAGGCAGAACCATTTTTTCTTGAAGTAATGAAGAATTTAGAAGAGTTGAAGCTGCCAGCTGACAAATCTACTGACAATTATGTTAACCCTACTGAGCACCCTAATGACATCTCAACAGAGCCCACAGCAGATCAGAACAATGAAAATGAATCCAATAGACCTTATTTGAACAGGCTAAGAGATCACCCTGCTAAGCAAGTTATTAGAGATGTACAACAATGTGTGCAGACAAGAAATCAGTTGGATGCAATGCTTACTTGTTTCTTATCTCAGCTGGAGCCAAAGATCATTGAAGAAGCAATTGTTGATCCTGATTAGATAATTTCTATGCAAGAAGATCTCAATGAATTTGAGAGGAATCAAGTCTGGGAGCTAGTAGACAATCCTGATCATGGAAATATCATTGTTACTAAATGGGTTTACAAAAACAAATTGGATGAATTTGGTACCATTGTTAAAAATAAAACCAGACTAGTTTCTAAGTGATATTCCTAATAAGAGGGAATATATTTTGATGAGGCTTATGCTCATGTTGCAAGATTAAAAGTAATCAAACTTTGTCTTGCTCATGCTGCTTACAAGAACTTTAAGGTGTATCAAATGGATGTGAAAAGTGCAGCCTTAAATGCCATTCTGGAAAATGAGGTATATGTTCAACAACCTCCTAGTTTTGAAGTTAAAGGACAAGAAGACAAAGTCTACAGATTGAAGAAGGCTTTATATGGGTTGAAGCAAGCACCAAGATCCTGATATGAGACCTTGTCTCAGTTCTTAGTTTGGAATGGATTCACCAAAGGAACCATAGACAAGACTCTATTCAGAATCAGTGAAAAAGTCAGCACCTTATTTGTTCAAATATATGTGGATGATATCATTTTTGGATTGAAAAATGAAGTACTTTGTGAGAAATTTTCCAATATCATGAAGAGCCAGTTTCAGATGAGTATGAAGGGAGAAATGAACTATTTTATGGGATTACAAGTCAAGAATATGCAAGATGGAATCTTCATTCATTAGACTAAGTACACCAAAGAGCTGCTAAAGAAGTTTGGAATGGAAAATAGCTCTAGGATATCTAAACCTATGAGTAATGGTGTTAGACTAGATAAAGACAAAGATGAGAAAGATGTTGATCAAGCCCTATACATACGAATGAAATGAAGTATGGTGTATCTCACAACTAGCAGAGCTAATATATCTTTTGCAGTTGGAGTTTGTGCAAGATTCAATCCAAACCAAAGCAGAGTCATCTTGCTGCTGTTGAAAGAATTATCAAGTATCTGAAAGAGACTTTAGAAGTTGGGATTTGGTATTCTAAGGATGGAAGTTTCAAGCTCATATCCTACTCAGATTTAGATTATGCTAGATGCAAAGTGGACAGAAAAAACACCTCAGTCACATGTCAGTTAATGGGAATCAGTTTATGAACTCTTTTTATGGGTGCAAACACACTCTAGAGGGGGTGAATAGAGTGTTGGGTGATTTATGAACTCTTTTTAGATAATACAACATAAGTATTAAACAACTAAGGCGGAAGCTAACTTAGTCGATTATTCGCTTGTGTTAAAAACCTACATGATCAAGTGATTAGTTTATGTGATCAAAACAATAGCGCAGGGTTGTTCAAGGATAATCAGGACGAAGGCTTGATATGTATATAAATACAACACTGATTTAATATGATCAATAATATGGCTGGTAGTTTAAATAAAACACTTGTAACTTTTAGTGATCAATAATATGGCTGGTGGTTTAAATAAAACACTTGGAACTTTTAGTCACATTGGAAAGCGTTGGACTAATATAAAAGGTAACATGACTTATAGAAACGGTTAGGTTAACGTCACAAAAGATCAAGATCAGATACAATGGTCAGGTTCAATATTAGTTACAAAATATAGCTGCTATAAAACTCTATTACAAACCAGGTTCAGAAATTCAAAAGTCTATTACAAAACAACATTCAGCAAACTAAACCTTCTACACAGCAGCAGGCTTAAAATTGGTACTCCCTAAATTTAATATCCAAATTACAAGTTCAGCAAAATTCAAATAATTAACACAGAAGAGCCTAAATACAGCAAGCCTGAAGGAAAGAACTACTCAACAGGTTTAACACACAATTTACAGGCTACAAAAAGACAGCAGAGAATTAACTAAAGACTGAACTTATCAGCCAACTTTAGGAATGATAATCCAGTCTAAAAAAGAGGATTATCAAGCCTGCAGTTTACAGGACTGAACACACAGTTCAGTACTTCGAAACTAAAGCCTGTATCTATTACTAGGTGGTTCAAAAGAGCAGATTCATAGGATAGAAAGTGCAGCAGGAAAAACAGCAAGTTCATCAGATTCAATTGTGCAAGTGCAACGTGTGCAAACAATTTTACCAGATGATCAAACAATCAACAGCTTAAGTGCATAGATGTTTCAGCAAGGTGTAGTAGTGCAAATTACAACATGGTGTATAAGATTCAGCAATGTAACTTGTGAGCAATACCGATTATCAGATTATGTGATTACAAATTCAATAGCTGCACTGTACACAGTGGAGGCAGAAACTTGTATGTCACTCTCAAATGAGACAGAGACAAGTTTCAGACAGTGTAATTTGGGGAGATAACCAAACTGGTGAGCCAATCAGCCTAGTTTCACTTTGATTCAATCTCTTACAGTCAAGAATCAGTTCCTCAAGTCACTTCTAGATATGTCGCCTTGCTTTATCAAACCAAGTGCACTTTTTTGAGACTAGTTCTTTACAAGGATTAGATCAAACAAACACTCACTAGATTTTTCACACAGGACTAACACAAATCAAAAGGTTACTCAAACCTGACACTTTTGATCAATCATTTTCAGGCTTAACGATGGTGCGTACAAGGCCACACTAATCAGCATTTCAGCAATCTGAAGGCAGTCTTCCACTGCACAGAACTTCTCTAGCAAGAGAGTTCTACAAATTCAGAAACAGATGATGATGTCCTTATACACACACTAAGATCAAGACTTGAATCAAGGAGAACTAAAAACACAAAAAAGACACAGATGCAACACAAGCAATACATGGCAAAAACAAACGTAAAACAAAAAGGGAATCCAAGAATTTCACCTTCACTGATCCTGAAACCAAGAACTATTGGATGGAACTGCCCTTCCTCCAATATAGAAACCTCAAATCAGCCCACAAGTTGCAGTGTCTCACAAGATACTCAACTTCCTTTCCCACACTCTCAGACTCACACTAAAACAGATTTTTTTTGAAAGAATGAAAATGTTGGATTTCTATTGTGTTCAACTTGTTGCAATCCAGGGTGGGTTTTACTGGCTATTTATAGCCTTAAAGGTATGACTAAACCTCAAGGCTTAAGTGTGAAAAAAATCAGAGAAATCAATGGGGATCTGAGTCACAATTAAAGAGGTGATTTTCCGGCCTTAGTCAACTAGTAATTTGTATTTTAGGTCAATGGACAATGTAAACTCCCATGGGAGTAGTAATAGCCAATGAGCAATGAGTTGGAATGAACAAGCCAACATCTTAATCCGGAGTTACTATCCAGTCATAGTAACCAAATATCTGGGTTTTATGGTCAATTAATCAAGTATGTCTGGTCAATGAACCATGGTATATGGTTGGTTTACCACACAGTCACTTTAATAAGGGTTCATTTCTCAAGACAGTGTCCTAATAGCACAGTGTAAGGGACCCGAGTGGTCACAATTTAACTAACTCACTTCAATTAAACCAGACCAAATCCTAAAATTAATTTCAGAACTACTTATGATGCCAAATAGTCTGAGATTGATTTTAGGGCATCATTGGGTAACATACCCTCAGCACTTGACTCAACTACAGTCTTCATCAGGTTAGATAGCCCTAGACTGAACCGTATGACCTACCAGGTGGAGTTGAGCCAATTTACCCAAGCGGTTTGGGTAGAGATTCACCAAATCTAGGCAACCAGATCACCGAGAAGAGCACTACCCTTAACCGAAGTAGGCAACACTTCAATCCTTTAGAATCTGGGCGGATTTAGGGACAAGGTTCATCACTGAAATGGCCATACCATCGAACAGAGGCTGCCGTAATAGGAATACCAAAGGATCAGCACAGAAATCATGCTCAAATCAGAATAATATCAACATAAATGAAATTAAATCACGTGTACAGAGACTTTCATGTAATTAAGCTCTGATTTAGAACATGAGGGTGAACAGCTTCCATCTTTAACTCTGACATCACGATGAAAACGTGCTTTAGTGATACCGTTCTTGTCAACACATAGTTGATTGTGAATCCATCGATTTAACAGCTTCGTATCAGTCCTAAAAATGGAAACTATAAGAGCTCAGCCTCCCAAAACGTGGTAAGCACAAAATCAGGGTAGATTTCCGAATCAAATCAATCTAATAAATTATAAATCGACATTCACACAAGAAAGATATTACCCGTTTAGGAAATCTGCTTTGAATCAGGACTTCATGTAAATTAACACGTTGCAGAAACAAAGTGAGGATCAAATCAGAGTAAAGATTGCACCTTTACATACACGAACCTTCAAAAAGTGAATTTATGTTTGTCCCTTGAAAAAGGCTTTGGTTAAGTTTAGAAGGGGGAGGGGGGTGAATAAACTTAACGCTTAAAACTTTTGGAGTTAATAAACTCAAGAACTTCAAGACCTGGCCGATACCTCGAGAGTCTGCGACACCTCAATAGCCTCTTTGATACACGATGAGTCTCTTGACAGTTGAGTTTACTGAATTTGTGCAGCGGAATTATATCAAAAATTAAGCCTTATTACTTGTTGTTAAATATGATACTAATTATTAGATACTCAGTAGTGTATGTGTGTGAGTTCAGTTGCTAGATTCAGTAGGTTGATGTGTATAGTAAGCTAAATGCAGAATGTAAGTGCAGAAAGTAAGTAGGCAGATTTTATAGTGGTTCCAGGTGGTGTAATCCTGTCAGTCCACTTTTCTCCTGTGATGTTAGAGGTAATTCACTGGAGATCTTTGATGTAGCTATTACAAAGATTCCTAAGGTTGCTTGTCCTTCACCAATAACTATGGCTTCACAAACTGAAAACTAGGAACATGTAGGATTGCTGCTCCAAAGTGTTCCACTAGTCCTTGAAGGGTAGGATTGCCTCTTAACCAGCTCCACCACAAACAATAGTCTTTCACACAAAAGTGCTTCACTGTCTTCAGCAGGTTCTTTGTAAGATAAAGAATGAATCAAGTAAATGATTCAGTTGCCGCAGCTTGATTAGGATGATATATTCAGCAGCTTGCAGTCTTCAAGTGTGTAAACTTGATGTAGCTTGAATACAGAATACACTTGAAGATTTTCTCTGGATCAGTAACCTTAAGTTCAGCAGGTTCAGTAGGGTGCTTTGCTTGATTTAATTCTGAATGCTTAAGACAGATTCTCAAATTTCATCATCTTTTTCTGAGTTAGAAGTCCTCTATTTATAGGTAGGAGTCCTTGTGACTTGTATTTGAAATTCAAATATAGCCGTTCCATGTTTTGTCCCATTTGACTTGCTTTCTGTCACTATTCATATGACTAACAGTGTCAGATTCCTTTTTGACAGTGTACAGTCTGTCCATCTTTGACTTGTATCCATTGGATAAAATCCTGAATCACCCCAACGTTATTTTAATCTCTACCATTGATTTTTTTGATAAATCAGAGGTAGTTAGCTGTCCTTATCCTTGTTTTCTTCCAATGTAATCTTGAAATAACCGAGGTATATATATCGTGAGTTCATCGATCATTTGAGATACTATCGATCTATTTGAACTATACTTTGCTAACTGTCTTTTATCTAACTTTTATTTATAAAGTTAGATTACACCTTTTTGCTTATAACTAAGTTCCAATTACCATCCAAATTAAGGAACGTAGACCTTGTACACAAGGTATATTTAATCAGTTTAGGTCATCACAGACTTCCCTGAATTCTGATTCCATATCCTTGACTTTAAGTACTAAGTTTGATCCCTTAGCCTTCATTTACTGAGTTTGAGCCCTCTCATTCTTCAGTCTTTCAAAGATGTTCTGACTAGTCTCATCGACCTAGCTACCCTCTTCGATATAGACCGATCTCTTGATATAAGTCAGCTGACCAATACAGTGCTTGTTTTATCAAACCTATACAAAGATCAAACTCTAATAAGCCTATAAATTTGATCTAGACATCTTTTTGCCTTTGCACTATAGCAGCTAGTCTGGCACTCATCACTAAAACTCAGAAATAAGTCCAACAATTTCCCCCTTTTTGGTGATGATGCCAATACCCTCTCCTAACAGCAAAGCTAAAAGATTAAAAACAAGAACAAACTTAGTCAATTCTCATTATAATCATTTGCTCAAAAATTATTACAGTCTAGCATCAGCAAAGATAAAACAGATAAGTATGCTGATCTAATATCTTCTTTCCCTTTCCTCTCTTGCTTTTTCAACTTGTTCTTGATAAGCTCTAATTTCAATGATCATCTCTCTCATCCGTCCATTTTCAATCAGAGAGAAGTCAATGTGAGGATTCGCTTGCTTCCACCAATGCCAAGCTTCAGGAAGAGTTAGATTAATATTATGTTCCCTGAAGCCTAACCTCATGTAAACTTCCTTGAACTCATTCGGTGATTCTTTTGCATTTGTGGTAGGCAAACTCCTTTCACCTCTACCACCTCTTCCACCTCTCTTGGATGCCCTTATGGCTTTAACTCTTGCTTCCCCAAATTTCAAACTCAAAAATGAGTTTAAACCTTCAGGAAATCCCATGTCATGATAAGGCCTTCTTCTATTGTTGAACACATTCTTGTATTTCTTGAGAAGATCATCTGTAAGTGGAAGTCTTCCAGGTGCAGGTTCTCTATATGCATTAGTATCAGCTTGTTGGTCCCAGAGAAGGGTGAAACTATAGTCAGAGGGGGGTGAATGACTATAGTGGAGTTTCAAAAACTTTTCTTTTATTTAAAAGCTTTTGGGCAGCGGATAAATCCCTTCTTACTATGTTGTTTTCAAATCAGTTTAGACAATCACAGAATTAAGTTATGATGTAGGCAAATTAAATAAATGCTGTAAAGTAAATTGCAGAAATTAAATTGACACAAGGCTTATAGTGGTTCAGGGTGGTGTAATCCCTTAATCCACTCTTCTCCTGTGATGATCGGAGGAATTCACTATTGTTTTCACAGATACAATAGTATGATTGTCCTTGGCTTCCCAAGCTTCACAATCTACAAGACTATCACTCCTTGATTGCAATGACTTGATGATTCGGTCTCCTTTGCTGCTCCTTGAGATCAAAATCTTTCAACAGCTATCACAGGTTCAACTCCTTATCAGATTGCCTCTGATTCAGTTGTTTTACTTTGATGAGAATGTGATTCACAAACCTGCTTGATCAATCTCAGTGCTGAGTATGACTTTGTAGCTCTGATGTCTGAGTTGATAACTAGATGTATCTTTTTAAGTTTAGAGAGAAGGCTTTTTAAATTTACAGGGTTTTTGCTTGATTTTTCTCTTCCAATTATTCCACACCACTTTTTTTCTGTCTGTCAATGCCTTCTATTTATAGCCTTGAATAACCTTGATTTCGAAATTCTGTCCGTTGGCTATATTGATGAGGGAATAATTCTTGATTCCCCCTTAATTGCATTCTCCTTGATTCGGTGATCGATTCTTTCTTCAATAAATCATGTGAGAAAATCCGTCCTTGATTGATCCTCTAATGATTGTGCATTTAATGCATGATCTTACGAATCTTCAACGTATATTAAATCGATCGGTAAGTGTTCTTCGCCCGTTTTGAGCGGTCGGCGATCCTTCCGACTTAGCCGATTTAGATCTTCCTTCACCGTTTAGTCTTCACTTAGCCGAAAGTCAGTTTACTTTGCCGATTCACAGTTTTCTTCTTTGCTTCAGTTGAAGGAGAATCTTTGTACTTCACTGATCTTAGATTGGGGTGAGATCAGTGTACACCATATTTGAATATTAATGTACATCACTTGTAGTACAACTTAGACTTGTCCAAGGTCATCATAGACTTCCTTGGTTACAAGTCAGACCTTTAATGTCTGCATTGCTTCTCCACTGGTGCTTGGCTGGCTTCACTCTACCGAATATCTATTTTTGCTTTGCCGTCCTACCAACTAGTACAATACTTGTCTGACTCAACTTATACAACATGTCAAACTCTAAGTAAAGACTTATACAGAGAATTCTAACTTATTTCAGGCTTGCTATAACAGCTAGTATGGCCATCACCAAAACATAATAAAATGTTCCTAACAATTTCCCCCTTTTTGATGATGCCAAAACTCTCATAAGCCTGAACATAAGTAATCGAAATAATAGAACAAAAATTCAACAGTTTTATTCATCCATCATAGGGCAATAAGATCAAAAACTTTATTCAAAGGTTACAAACTACATTTTGCTTAATTCAGCCTTGTACCTCTTGAACTTTTAGTCTGAACCTCTTCAATGTCTTTCCAATCAATTTCTGGAAACTTCCACTTCCAATATGCCATAGCTATGTATTCAGATACACCCTGAAAGACTCTTTTGGCAAATAGTCTGTTGAAATCTGGCATGGTCTCATTTGCCTTAGGTTCTCCAAAATGTTTTTCAAGTCTTTCCCTAGCCTCAGCAATATGTGAATCTGCAAACTTGAGGCTTTTGTAGAGACTCCACTGCTCCTGTTTCTCCATTCTTCCCATAGGATTGAAGAATTTTGCCATATATTTGGATTCTTCTTGTTGTTCAGCTGGCAAATCTTCTGGTCCTTTTGCAGATAGTGGTATGGCTGAGCTTGGTTTGTTGTTGGTTTGTTTGAGAAGTGCAAACTCTCTTTTGACTTCATTGTAGAGTTTGGCCATATCATTTCTCATCCTTTCATCCTGATAGCTTAGCCAATCAGCCCAAGCTTTATCTTGTGAGGAGTGAGGATAAAGTCCTTCCTGTACTCTGAAAAATTCTCTTACATGGTCCAGTACATCTGCATCATATTCTGCTTTGCTTTGGTGACCAGTGTAAGTCCTGTGTTCCCGAGTATGTCTGGAGCTGCTGCTGCTTCTGCTGGTGTTTCCTCTGGTGCTGAGTCTGTGTTGACTAGCTGATCCTCTTTGCTGACTAGATCCAAGACTTTGCTGTCTACCAGATCTGTCTCTATCATTATCTTTTCTTTGCATAGGCAGAGGAATTCCAATGCAGGGTTCCTTTAGGGCCTTTTCTCTTTCTTCTCTGACCCTCTTTTGCTGTTCTTCTGCTTCATTTCTGATTCTTAATTCTCTGTCTCTTGCTCTCAGTTGTTCTTCAGTGAAATTTGGGGGTCTGATCGTTGATCATTCTGGTTCAGGCTTATCCCGATTTTCCCCCTTCTTGGCAGCATCATCCCTTTGCTGGAGTAAGATGCTATTTATGGCCTCTGCCATGCCGATCAGAGAGTCAAGCTTTGATTCAATAGTTGTGAATCTGTGGTGATGATCATTCATTTTCTCATTCACAATATGAAGTTTAGTGCCAGAGGCCACTGCCATTGATTCATTTTCTTAGGAAATATGCTGTCTGAGCCCTGCAAGATTGTTGGTGATATTGATATCAAGCTGCTTCATCAGATTTCCCTGTTGTTGAACCACAATGTTTTGTGCATCAATGTACTCTACAATGGCCTGAAACTTGTGTTCAATGGAGGAGCTTTTATCGTTAAATGCTGAAGCCATGGATCTGAGATACATGGCTTGCTGCTCCAATTCTTCAGCCAGCAGGTCTGCTGTTTCTCAAAAGTTTCATTGGTAATGCCAGTGGCCAGCTGAGAGAGTTTGTGCATTATGTCAGCTGGTTCTGGATCTGTTTGTTGTCCCTTGTCTTAATGTTGAGTGACATATGCTCTAGTTTACAAATCGTCAAGAATTTGGGTAGATGTGTATGCTGGAGTTGCCTGAGCTGCAGTACACCCTATCTCTACGTGCGGGGTTGCTTTGGTGGTGTGGCGGCGGTGAACCGATGTCACAATGTGTGTGTTGTTATTTATTTGGAACATTCACAGTCAGTGGTTGAGTGGCTGTCTTTGCCGGAGTTGAGGACTTGTTGGATGCTTGTGCTTTCAAGAATGTACGGAGAAGAGTTGTATCATCAATTGCATCTGGTGCAGGAGCATCCACTTCTCTGTCTTTACCAAAATCACCATCATTAACATCATCATCATCATGATCATCATCATGATCATGATCATCATCTTCCCCATCGTCTGAGTCATCACTCTGTCTCCCAGAGGCCTGGGGCAGTTTTGTCTTGGCTGCATCAACCAAGTCCCATAGAGGCGATTCATAAAGTACACCTACCAGAGTTGTGATTCCCAGAAAATTAAATAGCCATGCTTCTTCAGCAAGCATGCGGTCTGAGTCTTGAAGTTGTTTTCTGGAATCCCCCTCTTTCCACTCAAGATAATCTGCAATTTGATCATCTATATCGTTTGCAGACAATTGTGCAGCTTCTTCTGGAGGTGCCTCATCATCTCCAGTATCTTCCTTATTGGGATGTTGCTCATCCTCACTGTCATTCTCTTCTTCCTGTTGCTCCACCTCAGTTTCAGAATCCTCTTCCTCTTTATCTTCATCAATTAATTTTCCAAGGTCTGTCTTGTCCAGATTTCGCTGAACCTTTTGCTTCTTTCTTTGACTGGTAGTGATTTGTGTGGATTTCTTCCTTTTCCGTCTCTGTCTTCTTTTTGTTGTTTAATATAGGTAAACATGACTTTGGATTCATGCAGTTTGTGGAGTTGAGCAGTAGGGACTTTAAGACATTGCATTAGATAGAAGTGGCTTGAATCCCATATGACTTTTTCACCTGAATTGGCCTTTCTTTGTCTTTCCTCTTTTATCCCCTTCTTTTCCGCTTTTACTTCCCCTTGGATTTGCTCTTTGATTCGTAGGAAGAAGTATTTTGCCCAATTGAATTGTAGATTGTTGTAAATGATTCCCATTAGCCGCATTCAAATTTCTGTCATGGCATTATTTGCGCCAACTTTCCTTCAATGGTTTTGCCAATTAGGGCACTAAATTCATTGAATGGTTTCTTCAATGCGAGATCTCGACAGATTGACTTTTGTAGATCTGGGTTTGCCATTTTGGCGATAGTTGCCTGTAAATCATCCAAGTTTTGTGATACCAATGTTACTTTTGCTTGACCTTTATTTGAAAGTTTGAGATGTTTTGAATTACCTTTCTCGTAATCACCACTTCTTTTCCGTTGACAGATGCAACGATCTTGTCCGCTTCCCACTCGTCACCTTTTTCAGCGAGGAGCCCAGATACGTATTGTGCAGATTTCCAGAAGGATATGAGATTTTCATAGCACACCTCGGTTATTGGAGGATTGAGAAAGGTTGATAAATTTAGATTTTCACAACCTGCTGCCAATCGTTTGGCATGCTCGTCATTTCCGCACAGTTTCAGGTAGTGTTCTGCTTGGAAGAATGAACCAGTGGCAATCGATTTTTCATACCCAGCTTGGGTGATTGAGGAAGATGATGCCATTGTTGAAGATGAGAGGGGGTTTGAAAATGAACTTGAGTTTGCAATAGAGAGAAACAAGAGTAGGGTTTGTAATTTGCAAGAGAGCGTAAAGATTTCTGAAAATCTTTGAGTCTGGTTTATATAGTGTGATTTGGGTAGTGTGAACGTGGTTTGAATATAGAAGGATTTTATGACATCATGGCATGATTTTGTGTATGTGAATTGCGATATTCGAGCGTAATGGGGAGTGGTTTGAGGTAAGTAATGATAGAGCCCGGGAATCGAGGAGTTTACAATTCAAAAAATAATACAATTACCTCCATGATCATAAATTGATCTCCACGCGTGTAATCTTTCACAGAATAATCCTCCATAATTTCCTTATTCTCCACATGTAATCAGAATTGATTTTGTTCACACTTTTAATTTATCCAAGTTTTTATTTCGGTGAAGTGCCTTGGCTGGTCACTTAGCCGATCAAATGAGTTCTTCACTGAGCTGCTCCGTTTAACTGTTCATAACAACCAGTTAAGTTACCTTCACTGGATACCAGTGCCTTACCTGCTATACTTCCTGTAACGGCAAAGGTTGTACCAGTTGATGAAGTCACTTAGCCGATTACTCTAGTTGGCCGCTCCTTGATACTTAGTCAATTTCAATCATTCCTAACTCAGTTCTTAACATACTAAATCTTTCATAACTGAGTGGTTTAGTGAAGATGTCACCATTGATCTTGATGTAGGTATGTATTTTAGGATGACATCTCCCTTTTCAACATGGTCTCTGATAAAATGGTGTCTCACATCAATGTGTTTTGTTCTCGAATGCAATACTGGATTTTCAGTAATAGATATTGCACTTGTGTTATCACACATGATTGGAATTGTTTTCTCTTCCATTCCATAGTCCCTTAGTCTTATCCAAAGTACTTGAGCACAACAGCTACCTGCTGCTATATATTCTGCTTCAGCTGTTGATGTAGATATGGAGTTTTGCTTTTTGCTGAACCAAGAGACTAGTCTGGTTCCTAGCATTTGACATGTTCCAGAGGTGCTTTTTCTATCTATTTTGCATCCAGCATAGTCAGAGTCTGAATATGATATCACTTTAAATCCTCCATCTTTTGGATACCAAATTCCAACATTTATAGTGTTTTTCAAGTATTTGATTATCCTTTTGACTGCTAGAAGATGTGATTCTTTTGGTTGTGCTTGAAATCTTGCACACACTCCTACTGCAAATGCTATATCAGGTCTGCTTGCAATTAAGTATAATAAGGATCTAATGATTCCTCTATACATTTTCTGATCAACATCCTTTCATGGTTCATCTTTTCCAATTATGACTCTGGCACACATTGGTGTGTCTGCTGTGCCACTTGTATCTATCACATACTTGTGTATCAAATCTCTTGTGTACTTGGCTTGACTAATGAAAATGCCATCCTTCATTTGCTTTACTTGAAGGCCAAGAAAATAGTTTAATTCTCCCATCATGCTCATCTGAAATTTGCTCTTCATCAGGTTAGCAAATTTCTCACAAAGCTTTTCATCCTCTGATCCAAAGATTATATCATCAACATAGATTTGTACCAGCAATGTGCTTGCTCCTTCCTCTAGTTTGAATAGAGTTTTGTCAATAGTTCCCTTATTGAATCCATTCTTGATCAGAAATTGTGATAGTGTTTCATACCAGGCTCTAGGTGCCTGTTTGAGGCCATAGAGGGCCTTCTTGAGTATGTATACTTTGTCTTCTTTTCCTTTGATTTGAAATCCAGGAGGTTGTTCTACATAAACTTCTTCTTCCAAAAGTCCATTTAGGAATGCACTCTTGACATCCATTTGATAGACTTTGAAGTCTTTGTATGCGACAAAAGCTAGAAAGAGTCCGATTGCTTCCAATCTTGCTCTTGGTGCAAATGTTTCATCATAATCTATTCCTTCGCTTGAGAATAGCCTTTGCAACTAGCCTTGCTTTGTTTCTCGCAGCAGTTCCTTGTTCATCCATCTCGTTCTCGAATACCCATTTTGCACCAATGATGTTGGCCATATACAGTCATCAACAAGTTCCTGCAGACTTCATTTCTTTCAAATTCATTTAGTTCTTCTTGCATTGTTGTGATCCAATCTGCATTTTGGATTGCATCATCTATGGTCTTAGGTTCCACTTGTGATAGAAAGCAAGTTAGCATGTGCTCCAGTTTGTCTTCGGTTCTAACTCTGTGTGAATATCTCCAATAACTTGTTCTTCAGGATGGTCTCTTAGCCAATTTAGATCTGGTTGAAGTTGTTCTTCACTTGGTGCTTTCATACCTTCATGTCGAGCATGAACTTCAACTTCAGTGCTTCTTCTTCGTTGTATTGATATGTGGCTCCTCTTGATTTTCAAAGTGATGATTAGGATAGTAAATTGGTATGGTTGCATTTGTATAGATTTCTTCAGGTCGCTTTTCTTCTTGGTCTTGAAGATCTTCACCATTTGTATTTGGTTCATCAAAACCACATGTATTGATTCTTCAATCACCAATGTTCTTTTATTGAGTACTCAATGCTTTCTTTGGTGTCTCGAATATCCCATGAAGATTGCTTCATCACCTTCTCATCAAAGGTATGTGGTGGTTCTGTTTAAGACAAAACATTTTGATCCAAACATATGAAAATATGAGATATTGGGTTTTCTACCATTCCATATTTCATATGGAGTCTTTCCATGATATTTGTTGATGATTGATCTGTTTTGTGTATGACATCTTTGTGTTTCTTTGCCACCCAAAATCTCTTTGGCAAGCATGCTTCAGCAATCATTGTTCTACCTGCTTCTTTGAGAGTTCTGTTTCTTCTTTCTGCTACACCATTTTGTTGTGGAGTGCCTGCTGCAGATAGTTGATGTAGTACTCCATTTTCTTCACAGTAGGTTCTGATGATTTCATTTAGAAATTCGAAGGCCTCTGCATCTCGATCTCGATCTTTATGATCTTTAGTTCTTTCTCATTTTGGAGTCTTCTCAGCAAATCTGGCTGCTTTTTGAGTGTCTCTTTCTTCTTGTTCATGAAAATGGTCCGGGTGTACTTTGAGAAGTCATCCACCACTACAAGGGTGTATTTCTTACCACTCACACTTACTGGTGTGACTGGTCCAAACAGGTCCATGTGTAACAGATGTAGAGCTCTTGTTGTAGATTGATAAGGCTTTGACTTGAATGAACTTTTGATCTATTTTCCTTTCTGACATGCATCACATAGACTTTCTTTCTTGAATGTGATCTCTGGCAAACCTTCAACTAACTTGTTCTTTGACAGTTTGTTGATGGTCTTGAAATTCAGATGATTTAATCTTATGTGCCAAATCCAGCTTGTAGATTGTTTGTTTTTTACCAGCAGACATGTTTCTGCCTTGGTTGTTCTCCAGTCCACAACATACATGTTGTCTTGTCTTCTACCTGCAAGAACCACTGTGTTGGTTTGGCTGTGAATCACTTTGCATCCTTCTTTGTTGAAGTGCACATTGTAGCCTTTGTCACAAAATTGACTGATGCTCATCAGATTGAAATTTAGTCCCTTGACATATGCCACATTTTGAATTTTCAAATTGTTCTTGAGTATTATGCCTTCCCCCTTAATCTTGCCAGGGTTTTCTTTGCCTCTAAATGTGACTTTGGGTCCATCAAAAGCCTTGAAGTCAGTGAGCCATTTCTTGTTTCCTGTCATGTGTCTGGAACATCCACTGTCTATGTACCAGATATCCTACAAGACAGATTAATTAAGTTTAGGTACCCAACACTGTTTGGGTCCATACCTGTTAGCAATCATGCCTCCCATACCAAGTGTGTATCCAAAAGGTCTTTTTTTGGATAATTGAAGTCATCAATTTCATATGTATAAGGCATGGCAAAATAGCTTCTAATATTTTTGCTGAAGGTATTCTGATACTTTTCTCCACCTTTTGGTGCATTTATATCCTTCTTCACTTTCCAATATGCAGTAGGAAACCTTTCTTGCTTCAAGTGTCTAGGAACATCTTAATTACATGATGCATTTTGTGGAATGGTTTCCTCTTGTATTTTGGAGGTGCAACATTCCAATCATCCTCTGAAGGGTAAAGTCTGCCTTTACCTTTCAGATGGTTGTTGTTCTTGATTGACTGGAATGTGGATTTAGTCTGCTGTTTCACTACACTAGGTTTTGACTTCACCGGAACAGGATGATCTGTTGGAACTATGGTCTGTCCCTTTCTAAATTTTGATCCATTAATGGTCCTGAATTTAGAATTGTGTTGACCATTATTCCTACTTTCATCCTGACTGTTGTAGCCAAGACCATATCTGGATCCAAACCTTTTTGAGGGTTTGTAAGCTGGTGCTTTTAGTGGTGCAGTGGTTACCTTTACTGGTGAGGAGATTTTCTTAACTGATCTGTCAATAACAGATGTATGATCATCTGCTTTTTGTTGATCATTTAAGTAGGTCTCCTTACTAGTTAATTCAGCTTTTGCTTCATCCAGTTCTTTCTTTAATCTCTTATTTTCTTTTCTTAGATCCTTGCATTCCTTTTCCAGAATTTCATGTTTCTTTTCAATTTCATCAAATTTAGTCATGAGATTTTGGACTAGGTCTGCTGTATCTAATGGGAGAGTAGAAGATTGTGCAGTGTCAGATGTGGATGTATTAGATGAAGAGTAAGAGCTAGATGATACCTCAGATTCATCTGATTCTTTAGCCATTAGACATAGGCTTGTTTCTTCAGTGTCTGAACTATCACTTTCATCTTCATCCAATTCTTCGGTCATGAGGCATATGCTTGCTTTCTCTTTTTCTGAGCTGTCTTCTTCATCACTATCATCTGAATCATTATCAGATGATTCTTCATTCTTCTCCTTTCTTTGGATTACGCCTTGAGTGCCTTCTTGCTTTTTCTCTTTTCAAATGCTTTGTATTTCTTCTTTTTATCATCTTTGTCATTTTCTTCAGGACAATCTGCCTTGAAGTGACCTTTCTTGTTGCAGTTGAAGCATCTGTATTCATCATCTTTCTTCTTCATGTCTTTGTTTGAGCTTGACCTCTTGTTTGATGATGAATTTCCTTTGAAGGGCTTCTTTTTGCTAAACCTGTCAAAGCGTTTAACCAATAAAGCTACCTGTTCTTTAAGTTCATGTGTTTCTTTGCTGATGTAATCGGCAAAGTTACTTTGCTGGGGTGCAACCAGTGCAGTGAGCTTTTGTGTCTCTGCCGGAGCATCATCTTCACCGTTAAATTCGAATTCATGAGCTTTTAATTGAGACATCAGTGTCAGAGTGTCAGTGCTTGCAAGATTTGTTGTTCCTCCGATTCATCGATGTTATGATCTTTCATCTTTCGTAGTCCTCTCAAGATCTTCAAGCATACTTTCTTTTGGGGATATGTGTGTCCAAGTCACATTGCGATTCATCGATGATGCTTGGGAATCCGTTGTCCATTTGATCTATGGATTCACCAGTCTTCATTTTGAAGTTTTCAAACTTCTGTTTTGCAACAGATAATTTGTTTTCTTTAACTGCTTCAGATCCTTCATTTATCAATGATAGCTTGTCCCACATCTCCTTTGCTGTTTTGCAGTCTTTGATTCTCATGAACATGTTGCTATCTAGGGTCTTCAAGATCATGTCTTTTGCAACAAAGTCCAGGTTTGCTCTTCTCCTGTCATCCTTGGTCCAATCCTTTTTAGGTTTGTCAATTTCCTTTCCTTGATCTGCTCCTGTGCCTACCACAGTAGTGATTGTGATTGGTCCATCATTAATTACATCCAGCATCTCTTCATGAGTTGCTGCAAGATGAGATAGCATTCTTATTTTATATTTATCAAAATTAATAACATTAAAAACAGGTACTTTTGACAAGAAGTTTGAGGAATCCATCAGTGCAAATGAAGATATAAATGTAAATGTATAGAAAACTCAGATTTGAAAACTACTTTGAAAATATGTGATCTCCTTGTTACGTAAATTAGATCGAAGCAGTTTCGATACTAGGAACAACGCTCCGATACCAATTGTTGGTCCCAGAGAAGGGTGAAACTATAGTCAGAGGGGGGGTGAATGACTATAGTGGAGTTTCAAAAACTTTTCTTTTATTTAAAAGCTTTTGGGCAGCGGATAAATCCCTTCGTACTATGTTGTTTTCAAATCAGTTTAGACAATCACAGAATTAAGTTATGGTGTAGGCAAATTAAATAAATGATGTAAAGTAAATTGCAGAAATTAAATTGACACAAGGCTTATAGTGGTTCAGGGTGGTGTAATACCTTAATCCACTCTTCTCCTGTGATGATCGGAGGAATTCACTATTGTTTTCACAGATACAATAGTATGATTGTCCTTGGCTTCCCAAGCTTCACAATCTACAAGACTATCACTCCTTGACTGCAACAGCTTCAGTGATTCAGTCTCCTTTGCTGCTCCTTGAGATCAAAATCTTTCAACAGCTATCACAGGTTCAACTCCTTCTCAGATTGCCTCTGAGTCAGTTGTTTTACTTTGATGAGAATGTGATTCACAAATTTGCTTGATCAATCTCAGTGCTGAGTATGACTTTGTAGCTATGATGTCTGAGTTGATAACTAGATGTGTCTTTTTAAGTTCAGAGAGAAGGCTTTTTAAATTTACAGGGTTTTTGCTTGATTTTTCTCTTCCAATTATTCCGCACCACTTTTTTTATGTCTGTCAATGCCTTCTATTTATAGCCTTGAATAACCTTAATTTCGAAATTCCGTCCGTTGGCTATATTGATGAGGGAATAATTCTTGATTCCCCC
This sequence comes from Gentiana macrophylla, assembly GCA_026214975.1. Classification (NCBI taxonomy): domain Eukaryota; kingdom Viridiplantae; phylum Streptophyta; class Magnoliopsida; order Gentianales; family Gentianaceae; genus Gentiana; species Gentiana macrophylla. The sequence goes on along the minus strand of CM047807.1, from coordinate 79,424,191 downwards.
TTAATTGCATTCTCCTTGATTTCAGTGATTGGATTCTTTCTTCAAAAATACAACAGAAAATCCGTCCTTGATTGATCCTCTAATGATTGTGCATTTAAAGCATGATCTTCTGAATCTTCAACGTATATTAAATCTGATCTGGTAAGTGTTCCTTCGCCGTTTTCAGAACGGTCGAGCGATCCTTCTGACTTAGCCGATTTAGATCTTCCTTCACCATTTTGTCTTCACTTAGCCGAAAGTCAGTTTACTTTGCCGATTCACAGTTTTCTTCTTTGCTTCAGTTGAAGGAGAATCTTTGTACTTCACTGATCTTAGATTGGGGTGAGATCAGTGTACACCATATTCGAATATTAATGTACATCACTTGTAGTACAACTTAGACTTGTCCAAGGTCATCACAGACTTCCTTGGTTACAAGTCAGACCTTTAATGTCTCGTGATTGCTTCTCTCTTTGGTGCTTGGCTGGCTTCACTCTGCCGAATATCTGTTTTTGCTTTGCCGTCCTTCCAACTAGTACAATACTTGTCTGACTCAACTTATACAACATGTCAGACTCTAAGTAAAGACTTATACAGAGAATTCTAACTTATTTCAGGCTTGCTATAACAGCTAGTATGGCCATCATCAAAACATAATAAAATGTTCCTAACACAGCTTCCCATCTTTTCTTTGCAAATATTCTTGCAGCCTCTTTTGCTACAGCTGTTTGGCCCTCTTCCCCCTTATTGACATCATCAACAAAATGGGACAACAGGCCATGCACACTCTCCTGTGTGATAACTAGGTTATTCAGTTGACTCTCAATGATTTCAGTCTTAGTATCAATTGATGTGATCCTTCCTTGCATTGTTTGCTCCAGCAAGGTTATCTTCTCAGTAAGTTTAGGTTCACTGATATCAGTAACTCTTTCTTCATCCAAATCAATACTCTGCTGATCTTCAGCAGACTTACCAGCATCAGTAGGTTCATCTTCTGTATCATCAGTAGATCCTTGACCAGTGGCTTCATCAGTTGTTCCTCTATTCACTGTACTGGTCTCCCCAGGGAACATGAGGGAGGTCATCATCAAAATCAGATGAGTCACTGTCAGGTGTATACTTTCGATCTCTGAACATAATTGCTCCACTTTTCTTTCCTTCATTCAATAGATCCATCAGCCTAGATTGCAGCATGGTTGTATCTATTAAGTCCAATAGGCTGTCCACACCCAGCTGATCAAATGCCCATTCTTCAAATCCACTTATTGGATCAGCAGCTGGTTTCTGTCTCTTGTAGAATCCAAACTTCCATTGGAAATTTTTTTGCACTTTTCTGAAGTTAGGATCTACTTTGCCCTTCTTAGATGCCTTCTCATATGGCATAGTTGGCTTTCTGAGGGCAGATTCAAGACATTGCTGACCTCCAAAGGTCTCTTCAAGTAGATTCGAGGTTTCTTCCACAGATGCTTCTAGGTCAGTAGGTTTCTCAGGTTGGATATTAGTCCCTACTACCTCCATCTGTATAACACTTGGTTCACCCTGACTTATATGCTCATCAGCAGGGTTAGCAGTAGATAGCTCTTCCCCCTAAACTATTGCAGGATTTGCAGGGTCTTGTACAAGTGTTTCCAATTCCACAGCAGGTGTAGCCTCAGTGGTTTGCTGTGGTTCTTCAACAGATTGCTCAACAACAACCTGTGCACTTTCAGTAGGCTCAGCAGCCTTTTCTGGTGAGTTTTTAACAACTTCAACAGCAGGCTCAGTTAGAGTAGTCTGTTGTGATTCACCAGCAGGTTGCTCAATAACAACCTCTGCATCCTCATTAGGCTTGATGATTGTCAAGGGCTCTGCCTCAATAGCCTCTCCCTCTTCTTCTGCTTCTTCTTGTTGTTGTTGCTCTCTTTGACATTCCAGAATTCTCAATTGTTTACCTTTGCCATGCTTCTTCTTCTTGGCAATTTCTTTCATCCCCTTGGAAAGTGGTTCATCATCGACTTGATGAGACTTCCTCTTTCTCGGCTTCTTTTGTTGCTCTCTCGAAATTTCAAAGAATGATCTTCTTAGCAACTACAACTGGGTCAATAACCTCAATTTCAGCTGGACCCTTAGCAGACTCAGCAGTCTGTGCTGTTTGCTTCCTTGTCCTCTTAGGCTTTAACATTTCTGTTATCGTTCTTGTGTCAGCAGTCTTTCTCTTCTCAGTAGTCTTCTTTGGTGCAGCAGGTTTAACAACTTTCTTAACCTGCTCACCACCAGCATCACCATCATCTCCACCATCATCACTCCCAGCAGCCTCCGCAACATCTTCTTCATCATCATCCAGACCAGGGATATGATAGTTAATTTATTTCTTGTATCTGGATTGGTTTATATTCTCAGGTGCAACGTCAGGAATTTCCAAATGATTCAGCAGGGCCTGAACCATTAATCCTAAGGGTAAGGCCTTGGATTTCCTTTTTCCTTCTTTCTCTTCCTTGGAAACCTTCTTCATGTAATGAATGAAATATCCAGCTCAATCAAACTTCATACTTCTGCAAATAATCATCATAAGTTCTATTTTGGGTCCTGATAAAGTATACATGCTTCCAACGAGGCCTAAGATATTCTTAGCAATGATTTTGCTCAGCAGATTGTATTCATAACCAATATGTTTCACATTGATGCCTAGAATTGACTTGATGGCTTCATTGGTTTTGATTTTGTCAACAAAATCAATCCTTGACAATCCCATTTCCTTAGGATTTACAGGAGCATCTATTACTTCTTCCAAACCAATCACTTCCCTCAGTAGGTTTGAGGAAGCTTCAATCTCCTGTGCATTTACAGTGGTGGTAAATGCTTCTCTTCCTTCTCTTACTATAATGTTTCTCCAGAAATTGACAACATTTGTATAAGAGATTGTTTCCAATCTTATATTCAGTACGTTCTCCAAGCATTCATATCTCCTTATCCTTCGACCAATATTGATAGCTAAATCTGTTTTGTTAGCATCAACAACAAAGCCTCTTACACTTTGGCTTCTTTCAATTTGAACATCATCCTTTTCCACCATTGTTAAAAGAAAAAGATGAAGAAGATAGCTTGTAAATCTGTGTTCACACTGTGTAAATACAGAGAAAATCAATCTGAGATTTTGTAGTAGCCTCTGTGTAATAGTCTGTGTATATATAGGCAAATGCAGTTGAAACTGTCAGAGCACGTACTGTGCATTTAACCATGATTAATATGAGTGAATGCTAACATGACACATGGCCCATTACTTCTCCATAACGTTTGTAACCGTTGGATCGTGTAACTGCTGTTATAAAGGATAGAATAAATATCCCGCCAATCTGCTTTTTGACTTTAATAAGTTTGACTGTGTAAAGTTTCATTCAGCAGACTTGACATCAGTAGGGTTGGCTCAAGAGCCTCATCGATAAAAGCTATCTCAATGACTTCTTTGTGAGTAACTCTCACGATCTTTGATTCCTTCTTGTTTTGTTCAATTGATAATACAAAATGAAGTCTAATACCAATGACTGGTCTGTCAAGTGAGCTCACCCAACATGACAAAGACCAATCCCCTTGGCAACCTCATTTGCTCAATTGTCCAAACATAAGTACATGGAATTGTTGATACCAATGACTAATCTGCTAAGTGAGCTCACCCAACATAGCAAAGACTAATCCCCTTGGTGAATTCCAGTACATTGCTGAATATCAGTCAACTTTAATAATTCCAAGTTCAGTCCTTCGTTTAGCAAATCTTTCACAATCCAGTGGTTTAGTGAAAATATAAGCAAATTGATCTTCAGTAGGGATGTAGAGAACCACATCATCTTTCTTCTCAACATGATCTCTTATAAAATGATGTCTCACATCAATATGCTTGGTCCTTGAGTGAAAAACTGGATTTTCTGTGATTGCAATTGCACTTGTGTTGTCACACATGATTGGAATTTCTTTTTCTTCAATTCCATAATCCCTTAATTGTTGTCTTTGCCAAAGTACTTGTGCACAGCAACTTCCAGCAGCAATATACTCTGCTTCAGCATTGGAAGTTGATATTGAATTCTGTTTCTTGCTAAACCAGGAAACCAGTCTATTTTCCATTAATTGACAGGTTCCTGTGGTGCTTTTTCTATCAATCTTACATCCAGCATAATCAGAATCTGAGTAGGATATAACTTTGAAGCAACTATCCTTGGAATACCATATCCCTACTCTCAAAGTCTCCTATAGATACATGAGAAATCTTTTGACTGCACCTAAATGACTTTCTTTAGGTTTAGTTTGAAATCTTGCACAAACACCTACAGCAAAGGATATATCAGGTCTGCTGGCAGTAAGGTATAGCAGACTGCCTATCATCCTTCTGTATAAAGTCTGTTCAACATCTTTGCCTTCCTTATCTTCATCCAATCTGATATTTGTACTCATAGGAGTTGATATCTGAAGAGAGTTTGAGAATGTGTTAACACAAGAGTAAACTTCAACTTATCTTTTATTCATTGATAATGTGGAGTATATGTAGATACAATTGAGGAGTTTGAAAGGTCCTAGACAAGATAGTGACCTTTCATAGAAAAAGTAAAAGCTATAAACGAGGCTAGATGCTTTTTAGTCTCTTACATAATAAATGTCTATGACATAAAGTGAACTAGAGTAAAAGCTATGTCTATGAATAGAGTTTGACATATTAATTGTTTATATGTACTACAATTAATATGTCTCTTTATAAATAAATAAAATGTACATGAGAAAATCCGGCACATGAGTTAGTGAGTTCGATTACCCTGCTTGAACCTCAGCAGACTTTATCGACATCTTTGAATATTGCCACACACCCCTCAAGCCCTGGTTTGTATATGTTGATGCGACCAAGTTTGCTACTTAGTCTCTTTGAACATGAGAGGTGGAATAGCTTTGGTGAGAATATCTCGCATTTTGGTCTCATTGAGGGAACATACTGATTTGGATAATCTTGGCATCAATCTTTTCCTTTAGAAGTGTCTCACAATGTCCACATGTTTTGTTTTATCATGATGGGTGGATCCTCTGCCATGCATAGTCTTTGAGTGATTATCACAAAGCAGAGTGTGATAGGTTCTTTGAAGAGGTCTTGAAGTTCGATAAGTACTCTTTTGAGCCAAAGAGCTTCACAAATGCCTAAGACAAGTGCCCTGAGTTCAGCTTCAGCACTGCTTCTAGACACAGTAGGTTGTTTCTTGCTCCTCCAAGTAACAAGATTGCCCCATACATAGGAACAGTAGCCTGTGGTCGACCTTCTATCTATGTGGCATCCAGCCCAATCAGCATCAGTGTAGACCTTGATGGATCTATCAGCAGACTTGGTGAAGTGTAACCCTTGGCCAGGAGTAGACTTCAAATACCTCAGTATTCTATTTACTGCATCCCAATGTTGCTCAGTAGGGCAATGCATGAACTGACTAACCAGACTGACACCATATGCAATATCAGGTCTTGTATGGGAGAGGTAGATGAGTTTCCCTACAAGCCTTTGATATTGTTCTTTCGACAAAGCAGTGTCACCATGTAGCAGGTATGACCTGGGGTCTACAGGGGATATAGCGAGTTTGCACCAAAGATGCCGTTTCCTTCAAACAGATCCATTACATATTTCCTTTGGGAGACAGAAATGCCTTTGCTGTTTCTTGCTACTTCCATGCCAAGAAAATATTTGAGAAAACCCAAGTCTTTCACCTGAAACACCTTTGCCAGCAGAGTCTTCAAATGTTGGATCTCAGTAGAGTCATCTCCAGTGAGGATGATATCATCCACATAGACAATAATAATAGACCTCTTCTGGTTGGTTGTCTTGATGAACATAGTGTGATCAGAATTGCATTGGTGATATCAGCAAGCTTTGACCACAGTTGTTAATTTTCCAAACCATGCCCTTGGTGATTGCTTCAGGCCATATAGAGATTTCCTCAGTTTGCACACCTTGCCTTGAGTATGAGGATTGATAAAACCAGGAGGTACATTCATATAAACCTCCTCAGTGAGGTCCCCATTTAGAAAAGCATTTTTGATGTCCAATTGGTGAAGAGGCCAGTCAAGTTGGACAGCTAGAGAGATCAGAACCCTGACAGTGTTGAGTTTTGCCACTGGTGCAAAAGTTTCCTTATAGTCAATGCCATAAGTTTGAGTGAATCCCCTGGCTACCAATCTGGCTTTGTACTTGTCAATAGTGCCATCAGCATTGTATTTTATAGTGAATAACCATCTGCAACTGACTGTCTTCTTGCCCTGTGGGAGAGGTGTCAAATCCCAAGTATGATTATCCAGAAGTGCTGTCATCTCTGTTTTAACAGCAGCCTTCCATTTATCATTTTGAAGGGCCTCCTGAATATTTTTAGGAATAGAGTGAGAGTCCAGGTCCTGTGAAAACATGGCAAAGGCAGGAGATAACTTATCATAAGATAAATAAGAATGAATAGAGTGATCAGTGCATGATCTCTTTCCCTTCCTAAGAGCAATAGGCCTATCATCAATGTCAGCAGGCTGCTGAGGATCTGTAGATTCTTTGAGTGTCGAGAGGCTCGGGATCAGCAGGCTCTCGGGTCGATAGACTCTTTGTTGAGGAGGTTCTTTGAGAAGTATTAGGATGTGAGAGTCGTAGAGTCATCAAGTTCGATCTTTGAGGATCGATGAGTTCTTGAGGTTAAGAGTTTCTTTGAGGAAGGGGTTTAGGTCAATTTCAATCGAGTTTCCATCGGTGAATGGCTCAGTGGGTTTCTTTGTAATAAGGGGTCCTTTCAAAGAATTTTACATCCATAGAATTGTAAAATTTCTTTTCAATAGGGAATAACACTTGTAACCTTTTTCGTCCTTTGCATAACCTAGGAAAATGCACTTGTGAGCTTTAGGATCAAGTTTATACGTGTTGAGCATGGATATACACAAACACACAGTACAACCAAAGATCTTTGGAGGCAAGCGGGAAACAAGATGATGGCGAGAGTGTGTGTGGTCAGTAGGGTTTGGAGTGGAGTTTTGAAACCTAACACTCTGCTTTGGGAAGTCTGTTGAGTAAATAAGTTGCGATCAGTATAGCTTCACCCCACATATATTTAGGAACATGTGTGGTGAACATGATTGATCTGGCCATTTCCAAAGAGTGCTGTTCTTTCTCTCAAAGCAACCCCATTCTGCTTTGAGGTGTTTCCACACAACTCTTGATATGAACAATTCCTCTATCTCATCAAGAAGGTACTGAGATTAGACTCATAGTATTCTAGAGCATTATCAGTCTTTAAGATCTTGACCTTAGTATCAAATTGAGTGAAGACCATATGATAAAATTCTTGAAAGATATGACCAACTTCAGATTTGTCTTTCATTAAAAAAAACCCAAGTGTTCCTGGTATGATCATCAATAAAGGTGACAAACCACCTTTTCCCTGTTATACTTTTCACCCTAGAGGGTCCCCACACATCACTGTGTATTAAGGTGAAGGGTGAGGAATGCAAATGAGGTAACTTAGCATACACAGATTTTGTAAGTTTAGCAAATTGACAAATATCACATTGAAGGTCATTCAGATTACATCCTTTAAAGTATCCCACAGTAGGTCTACCACAGTAGTGAGGTTTTGTTCCAAACAAGTATCCCATCTTACTTTGTCCAGAAATGTACATTTTCATAGACCTTGACCATAACAGATAGTTGTTACCATCAAGTCTATGGTTTGTATAAGAGAGAGTTGTCATTACTCCCGGTCGGTGAGGTCTTGAGAGTCTCACGAGGTTGAAGTAATGTCGGATGTGGAAGACATTCTTCAGAAATATGAGTTTTGCAGCGGAAAAAGTTAGAACACAAATGTCTCTGATACCATGAAGAGAGTTTGAGAATGTGTTAACACAAGAGTAAACTTCAACTTATCTTTTATTCATTGATAATGTGGAGTATATGTAGATACAATTGAGGAGTTTGAAAGGTCCTAGACAAGATAGTGACCTTTCATAGAAAAAGTAAAAGCTATAAACGAGGCTAGATGCTTTTTAGTCTCTTACATAATAAATGTCTATGACATAAAGTGAACTAGAGTAAAAGCTATGTCTATGAATAGAGTTTGACATATTAATTGTTTATATGTACTACAATTAATATGTCTCTTTATAAATAAATAAAGTGTACACAGAAAATCCGGCACATGAGTTCAGCAGGTTCAGTACCCTGCTGAACCTCAGCAGACTTATCAGCATGCTGAATATTGCCACAATATCTTGGTGCTACTTTCCATACCAAACTTCTTCAGCAGCTCCTTGGTGTACTTGGTTTGATGAATGAAGATTCCATCTTTCAACTGTTTGACTTGTAAGCCCAAAAAGTAGTTCAATTCACCCATCATACTCTTTTGGAACTTACTCTTCATCGGATTTGCAAACTTTTCACAAAGTAATTCATTTACAGAACCAGAGATTATGTCATCAACATAAATCTGTACCAGCAGGGTGTTGTCCTTCTCATTGATTCTGAAAAGAGTCTTATCAATGGTGCCTTTTGTAAAACCATTGTCCCACCAAGAATTGAGATAGAGTCTCATACCATGCTCTTGGTGCTTGTTTCAAACCATAAAGTGCTTTGTTGAGTCTATACACTTTATCTTCTTGATCTTTAACTTCAAATCCAGGAGGTTGATGAACATACACTTCCTCCTCTAGAATTCCTTTCAAAAATGAACTCTTGACATCCATTTGATATACCTTGAAGTTTTTATATGTAGCATGTGCCAAGAATAATCTGATAGCTTCCAATCTTACAACAGGTGCATAAGTTTCATCAAAATCTATTCCTTCAGCTTGAGAATAGCCTTTTGCAACTAGTCTGGCCTTGTTCCTTACAATGGTACCAGATTCATCAAGTTTGTTTCTGTATACCCATTTAGTACCAATGATATTTGCATGACTTGGCCTTTCAACTAGTGTCCAAACTTGATTTCTTTCAAATTCATTCAACTCTTCTTGCATAGAAATTATCCAATCTGGATCTGAAATTACTTCTTCAACAACTTTAGGTTCCATTTGTGATAGAAAACAAGTAAACATTGCTTCTAATTGTCTTCTAGTCCTCACACCTTCATATACATTGCCAATAACTTGTTCAGCAGGGTGATTCCTTAACCATTGTGGATTCTGATTAGATTGATTCTCAGGAACTTCATCTTGGTAGAGGTCTGCATTTGTTTCTTCAATGTGGGGGTTGTGAGATCCTTGAAGGCTGCTTCGATTGTTGCATCAGTAGTATTACCAGCAGGGTGTTCAGCAGGGGTAGAATCAGAAACCTTTAAGTCATTGAATCTCTCCAAAACTTCAACACAATCTGGATCAGTGACTTGTAGATTCTCAGCAGGTTCACAAGCTTCATCTTCCATACCAGTGAACTTAGGTTCATCAAACACAACATGGATTGTTTCCTCATGTTTCAGTGACCTTTTGTTCAGTACCCTGAATGCCTTGCTGGCTGATGAATATCCCAAGAAGATTACTTCATCTGATTTTGGTTGGAATACCTTCAAATATTCCTTATGATTCAAAATAAAACACTTGCTTCCAAATGGATGGAAATAAGATATATTAGGTTTTCTTCCATTCCAAATTTCATAAGGTGTCTTCAGCAGCTTCTTGTTCACTGAGGTTCTATTTTGTGTATAGCATGCTGTATTAACTGCTTCAGCCCAATATCTTTCAAGTAGTAATGCTTCACAAATCATTGTCCTTCCTGCTTCTTTCAATGTCCTGTTTCTTCTTTCAAAGAACCCTATTTTCTTTGAGGTGTACCACCAATGACAAGTTGATGTAGTACACCATTCTGTTCACAATATTCTCTTATAACTTTATTTAGAAACTCAGTACCCTTGTCTGATCTTATCTTTACTACTGTCAAACTTTTCTCATTCTGTAATCTCTTCAAAAGTTCAGGCATCTTTTGAAGTGTTTCACTTTTATTGTTCATAAATACCACCCAAGTGTACCTTGAATAGTCATCTACAATCACTAAGGTGTATTTCTTTCTTGTAACACTTGTTGGTGTTATTGGTCCAAAACAAATCCATATGCATCAGCTCCAAAACTCTTTTAGTTGATTGCTTAGTCTTTGATTTGAAGCTTGATTTTGTCTGTTTACCTTGTTGACAGGCATCATAGACTGCATCTTTCTTGAATGTAATCTCAGGTAAACCAATCACCAATTTCTTCTTTACCAATTGATTGATATCATCAAAGTTTATATGATTCAACTTCTTATGCCATAGCCAATTAAGTTCTGACTTGGTACGCACTATCAGGCAGGTTTCTGGAACTGCAGTTGACCAATCCCCAACATACATATTTTGTTGTCTTCTACCAGCCAGTACAACTTGATCACCTCTTTCACTAATGACAATACAGTTGTTTTTGTCAAAAGTGACCTTGTATCCCATGTCATAGAATTGTCTAGTGCTCAGCAAGTTGTAGTCCAGTCCTTCCACATATGCAACATTATTGATTGTAAGTCCATTCCTCACAAGTGTGCCATATCCTCTTGTGTAACCAGGTGCATTTTTGTTGCCAAAATTCACCCTTGGACCATCCTTTGTCACAAAATTTGACAAACATTGTTTATTCTTTGTCATATGTCTGGAACATCCACTGTCAAAGTACCAGACACCCTACAAAACAAAGTTAGTACATTTTAGGTACCCAAACCTGTTTGGGTCCATAATGGTCAGTGGTAAGCATGACCCCTGGTATGTTTCCATAAGGTATTCTTCTAAAAGTGTCATACTTAGGTTCATACATGTATTCTACACATCCATAAGTTCTAACAGTTGGTTGTGTAGGATTCACATATGTTTTCTGGCCTTTTGGTTTGTAATGCTGTTTGAAGTGATTTTTGTTGTTAGAAGCATTAGCATAACCATTAGTTTGCTGTCTGTTAGGAACAGCCCTGTAGTAGGGAGTCTACAGAGGTCCCTGTTGAGGTCTTGTAGAAGCCTCTGCTGAGTCCTTTGCTGATTCCATTGCTTAGGTTTTACTCTAGCAGCATGGTTATACTTACTGTTTCTAGTAGTAGATGCAGGAATATTCCAGTCATCATCAATAGGGAATAGTCTACCTTTCCCCCTGAGATAAGTATCCCTAAAATGATTAACATTTTGGGTTTAGGATTCTTATCCTTGGAATATTTCTGGTTTTTACCTTTCTGTGGTCCAGCAGACTTGGTAGCAGGTCTGCTATCAGTAGGTCTAAAAGGCACAGCAGTCCTAGTTTTGGATTTATTCTTTTTATTAGGAGCTGTTGACTTCTTTGACTTCTGATTTTGCTTTCTTGAAGCATTCTCAGTAGGTTTTACTACCTCAGCAACCTTACTGGGAGTTGGATCTTGTGCAGGTACAAACTTAGGACAAATTTTGGTACTAGGTTCAGTAACCTTACTGGATCCACACTTTTTGGATTGTTGAGTTCCAAATCCAAGACCTGTTCTATCACCATAAGGCTTTCCAGATTTGTATGCAGTAGAGGAACAAGGGGGTTTAGTAGATTCAGAAGCTACTGGATGTTCAGCAGGCTTATACTGATTATGTCCAACATCTTTTTTCTTACCTTTGAGAACCCTTAATTCAGCATTCAATCTTTCAACTTCTACTTGAAGAGCTTCTTTTTCAGCCTTCACAATCTCATAACCAGATTGTATTTTCCTCAGTTTATTAAGGATGGCATCCAAAGCTTCTTCATTGTAAGAGTTTCTAGGATTTGAACCATAAGTTGATTCACAATCACTTCCAGCAGGAGTATTAATAGATACAGTATTGTATACCTCCTCTGTTTCATCCATATTAGCCATTAATGCATAATCGTCCATTTCAGCAACCAATGTTGTGTCATCTGATTCATTTCCCTTTTCAGATTCCACTTCATACCCTGATTCATCTTCAGCAACCATAGCCTTCTTGCTATATCTTCTTTGTTGGCTTTTGGTCTTGATGAGGTCGGACAATCAGTCCGAAATGTCCGATCTTTTGCAATTGAAGCGAGAGATAATCGAGTTCCTTACTTTGTTTTAACTCGGGGCGATCAGAGTTTGAAGTGTCCTGGTTTCTTGCAATGAAAGCATAGATAATCATTGTCCTTCTTTGGTTCTTCTTTCTTCTTTTCACTGAATTTCTTATTGAAATTCCTTCGAGAACCCTTTCCACCTTTCATCATCCTGATTTTCTTGCTCAGTAGGGCAATCTGCTCTTGCATTTCATCCAGCAGATCATCTTGAGCTCCTGATGTCTCTTCTTGATGTTTAGCAGCCAATGCAGTTGTCTTTGGTTCCTCCCTTTCAGTGGTAGGAACCAATCTCTTGCTGAATTCATAAGCTTTAAGATCTTAGAATAATTTGAAGGTATCCTTTTCATGTAGCTTTCTCATTTCTTCTATTGCAGTGACTTTCATCTCCCAAACTTCTTTGTCAGGTAATGCTTCCAAGATTTTTGAGTTTATTTCTTCTTTTGAATAACTTACACTTAGTAGGGTAAGTTCATCTAGGATAGCATTAAATCTTGACTCCATTTGCTCAATGGTTTCATTTGGTAGCATTTTGAACTTTTGAAACCTCTTTTTGGCCACACTGATTTTATTCTTCTTGATTGCATCAGTGCCTTCACAGATGAACTGTATCTTGTCCCAAAGTTCCTTTGCAGTTTTGCAATCTTTCACATTCATATACATATTGCTATCCAGAGTTCTGTATATGATGTCAACAGCAATATTATTAAGATTTGCTCTGTTTCTATCTTCAGCATTCCATTCTCTTTTTGGCTTTGGAATGTACTGTGTCTCTTCACCCACTGTTATTGCCTTTGTAATCTCCAATGGTCCATCTGTGAGTACATCCATCATTTCATCATGATTTGCAACAAGGTAAGCCTGCATTCGACGTTTATATTCATCAAATCTATCTAGAGAACACATTAGCATAGTTCTAGCATACTGGTTGTTATCCATGATGCAAGTCTTTGAAAATTAGTAACTTGAAAAAGTTTTCAAAGTATTTTCACAAAACAAGTAAGATTACTTCAGAACAGAAGCACTGCTCCGATACCAATTGTTGGTCCCTTGAAAAAGGCTTTGGTTAAGTTTAGAGGGGGGGTGAATAAACTTAACACTTAAAAATTTTGGAGTTAACAAACTCAGCACTTCTTGACCTCACGATACCTCAAGAGTCTGCGACACCTCAATAGCCTGGCCGATAAATGAGAGTCTCATCGTGATTGAATTCTTGAATTTATGAAGCGGAATTATATCAAAAATTAAGCCTTATTACTTGTTGTTAAATATGATACTAAGTATTAGATACTCAGTAGTGTATGTGTGTGAGTTCAGTTGCTAGATTCAGTAGGTTGATGTGTATAATAAGCTAAATGCAAAATGTAAGAGCAGAAAGTAAGTAAGCAGATTTTATAGTTGTTCCAGGTGGTGTAATCCTGTCAGTCAACTCTTCTCTTGTGATGTTGGAGGTAATTCACTAGAGATCTTTGTTGTAGCTGTTACAAAGATTCCTAAGGTTTCTTGTCCTTCACCATTAACTATGGCTTCACAAACTGAAAACTAGGAACAGGTAGGATTGATGCTCCAAAGTCTTCCACTGGTCCTTGAAGGGTAGGATTGCATCTTCACCAGCTCCACCACAAACAACAGTCTTTCACACAAAAGTGCTTCACTGACTTCAGCAGGTTCTTTGTAAGATAAAGAATGAATCAAGTAAATGATTCAGTTGCAGCAGCTTGATTAGGATGATATAATCAGCAGCTTGCAGACTTCAAATGTGTAAACTTGATGTAGTTTGAATACGGAATACACTTGAAGATTTTCTCTAGATCAGTAGCCTTAAGTTCTGCAGGTTCAGCAGGGTGCTTTGCTTGATTTAATTCTGAATGCTTAAGACAGATTCTCAATTTTCATCATCTTTTTCTGAGTTAGAAGTCCTCTATTTATAGGTAGGAGTCCTTTTGACTTGTATTTGAAATTCAAATATAGCCGTTCCATGTTTTGTCCCATTTGACTTGTTTTTTCATCACTATTCATAGGGAGTGATGATGTCGATTCCTTTTGATGATTATACGATCTGTCCATCTTTGACTTGTATCCATTGGATAAAATCCTGAATCATCCCAACGTTCTTTTAATCTCTACCATTGATTTGTTTGATAAATCAGAGGTAGTTAGCTGTCCTTATCCTTGTTTTCTTCCAATGTAATCTTGAATTAACCGATGTATATATATCAGCAGGTTCATCAGTCTGCTGAGATACCTATCAGTCTGTTGAATTATATTTTGCTAACTGTCTTTTATCTAACTTTTATTTATGAAGTTAGATTACACCGTTTTGCTTATAACAAAGTTCCAATTACCATCCAACTTAAGGAACTTAGACCTTGTACACAAGGTATATGTAATCAGTTTAGGTCATCACAGACTTCCCAAAATTCTGATTCCATATCCTTGACATTAATTACTAAATTTGATCCCTTAGCCTTCATTTACTGAGTTTGAGCCCTCAGCCTTCGGTCTTCAGCAGGTTCCTGACTAGTCTACTGATATAGACCAGTCTGCTGATATAAGTCAGCTGACCAATACAGTGCTTGTTTGATCAAACCTATACAAAGATCAAACTCTAATAAGCCTATACATTTGATCTAGACATCTTTTTGTCTTTGCACTATAACAGCTAGTCTGACACTCATCACTAAAACTCAGAAATAAGTCCAACAATTTCACACATGGTTGTTCCGATTTGAAATGAGCCTTCACAGAAAGGTCTGCATTTCTTCGAATTTGGAAAGTTTTTACAGACTTCGGTGAATGAATAACAAAAAGGTAAACAGGATATGGAAGGTAGAAGAAGAATGAGAGATGAATCGATTTGCTGATGTCCATGCATATGAATTGAAGGAGGAAACAAAGAACATTGAATGTACAAAGTGTAGGAGAGTATTCTGGAAATGGTGGGAGTGACGGCTGAAGAATAGGAGATTAGGGTTAGGGGATCCGGGTTATAAGTTTATATAGTAGGGTGAGGACGGGTCAAGGTTTTCTGAGATGGGTAGATGGATAGGGAGTTGGGTCGGACCAGAGAGGAGAAAACATGGGCTCAGACAGGGAGTCAGGCCTGCTAGGAGATAATAATAATGGCTGATTATTTAAAAGAGACTTAATGGATCGAGGCTTCATGGACTGGATCATAGAACCGGATCAGCCAGATTAATTGATAAGTAGATGATTAATTAAATTAATTATTTAATTAATTAAAAAGTACATAAAATTAATAAAATTAATTTCACAATATATTTCAATAATTAGATTTAATTAATTATGCTCATTTCCTGCAAAATCGAAACACAGCGTGGGTCACATAAGATGTAAGTCTATGACTTCATTGTAATGTTATTGGGTATATAATAATAATAATCAACAGTGACACGTGTATGGATATCATCATTGTATAACATAGGGTTCAAAACACTGATAAAAAGCTTATACAAGGTATTATAAACTACTTATAAAAGCTTTAATAAGTGGAATGATACTTTTGAAAATTAATCAAAGGAAAAAAACCCTTTTGCCCTCTCATAGTTTGTCAAATGAAGTTTTAACCCAGTGGTTTAAAAATATATGGTTCACCCCTGGGTATTACTCAAACCATCACATAGAAATTCAGACAACTATCAAAAGAATATTCAGTCGGAATATTATTTTTTTAAATGTCATTCCCATTTTACCCTTACTTCTGTATTTCCTTTTTTTCTTTTCTTTTTTTTAGAAAAGACTTGTGTGTTATTTTAAAATCGAAAGAACAACTTTCCAGAATTTTGTTCCCTGAGAACACGATACCAAGCCCTCAAATTTTAAGAGGGTAACAAATTCAATTCAACTGCAAACGTCATAGCATCTCTGATACTTGAATTGCTTGAAATCATAACATCTAAGTGCAGGAGTAGACTTCATTTTTCCTAATTCCTTCAAGCAGCTAGAAGAACTGTACTCGTTAATGGATACACCTGAAACACCGAGATCAATGGAGCCTCAATGTGTTGGGAAGCTTGAAATCATTAGTGAAAATCCTGTTGGTTTTCTATGTGGCTCAATTCCTATTCCGACCGATCAAGCTTCCCATGACTTCGACCCCTCCGGCCTTATTCCGGCATCTGAGACGTACGGTTTTACCAGATTCCCTTTTTCCCTTTTTGTAACATGTAATATTAGATGTTTTTTCTCAACTATTGTTCTTATCAGGATATTCGTGTAAATGTTAAAATTTTATGTGACACGTTAAATATGTCACATAATACATTTGTCCTACGTTGAAATTTATTTTATATTATTTCCTATGAAAAATATCAGGGAATAATATAAAAATAAATAATTGATTAAAATCTCTTAAAAGAAAATATAGAGATTTAATCGACTTTTAACAAATGGCTAATGTACGTTTACAAAGAAATATATGTGACATATTATATTTGTCACATATTACATACGCCATTAAATTTAAATTATTTTGTATTGTTTCCTGCATTAAATATTAGGAAATGATATACAATTTCTTAAATCATAAAGTCTCTTGAAATATTATATAGGGATTTTATTGATTTATATTAATTTCACATCTATCAAATTCTCTCCTTCAACACTATAAATAGAGGGCTTTGGTCATTTTCAAGACAACAAGAAAAGAGGAAGGCAACAGGAAGAGAGCAACACAACAAGAAGAGGGAAGAAAAAACACATAAGAAGACACATTAGAAAAGCATAGAAGTTGGTGAGAAGTCCTAGAGCAAGAAGCTTCAAGAACTCTACAACAACAACAAAGCATCGAATATCTTCCAAGAAAAACTCGAAGTTATGAAACAAGGCGTCTTCAACACTTGAAGATCAACCCAAAGTCAAGAAAGGCAAGAAGATCAAAAAGCATCATCAACACAGAGTTGGTACAAGCATCCACACTGAAGATGTTGGTGAAATCATCAACACATTGAAAATGTTGGTAAAATCATCAACACACTCAAGAAGTGGTGATTGAAGACCGGAGGAAAAAGCTTCAAGCTGAAACCTCGTTCAAACAGATGTATAACCAGATGTACTGTACTAGATGCATTCGTCAATGCCAGATGTACTGAACCAGATTCCATTTCTTTCTTCAGACTTAACAGCTACAGATGTGATTCCTCCATATGAGAGTGAACTCTAGAAGTGAAACCAACTTCAGATGAGAAACTCCCAGATACAGATGAGATCCTCTACTGTTAACAGATTCAGACTTGATTGAGTTGAGAACAGATGTGATCAACAGATTCATACTTGATCAACAGACAAGATGTGACTACCAAATTCAGATGTAATCACCTCATCTAAGGACACTCAGCTGAGTTCTTCAGATTCAACTTCAAACAAACAGATTTGTAGATTTAGATTCAAATTTTGAGCTGGCCAGATGTGAACAAAACAGACTTTAGGTTAGATTCCTCCAGACGAGACTTAATTCCAGATGAGAACTCCACCTCCAACATGTTCACCAGATGCTCAGCTAACTTCACTCAGCTGAGACTTCCAGATACAGATGTAGAACCACCACAGACATGTTCAACAGATTCAGCAGATGTCACTCTGCTGATAGATGGAATCGGTTGACTTTTATCAGCAGACTTCCCAGACTTGAACATTCCACTACTCAGCTGACTTTCACTCAGCTGGTACTTTATCAGCAGACCTTCATTCAGCCGACCCCAGATTTTGGTTCCACCAGATTCAGCTCTTGATTTTTCAGGTTCAGATGCACAACCAAGTGCCAAATTAGTGTTGACTATTCTCAGCCGAGTTCTGCAAACTCAGCTGAGTGTGGACCTGATGCTCCACCTGCTTGCCAACACTCCAGATTCAAATTCAGATCAGATTTCTATTCCCTTTGCAACTGCTACTAGCAACCAAACCAGCAGTCTGATTGACTGTACATATGCCAGCTACATTATTCTTAGCTATTGATTATAGAGAGATGCCCTTACATCCTCCAATGAAACTGTGTTTCTTCCAACAACAAAAGACTGCACAAAATTCTCATATGATGCTAGCAATGATACCAACAAAATTAGAGCTGCATCCTCATCTTTGATCTTAACACCAATACTCTTTAAATCAAGAAATATTGTGTTCAGCTTGTCCAGATGATCTCTGAGAGGCATCCCTTCATGCATCTTTAAACTGAACAGACGTTGCTTCATTAGCAACTTTTTGGTCAATGACTTTGTCATATACAGACTCTCAAGCTTCAGCCACAGCCTGCGGAATCCTCTTCAGCAACTTCAGTGATAACATCATCAGACAAGCACAACAAAATCATTGAATGTGCTTTCTCCTCCAGATTGTCCATCTCAGTGTTTCCTGCATCCAGCGATTTTGCCAATGGATCTCATAGCCCTAGTTTCTTCAACAGAGCACGCATCTTGATTTGCCACAGATTGAAATTGTTCATTCCTATGAAATTATCAATCTCTACATCTAACCCAGACATCTTGATCTCTCCAGAAAGATAACATTGATCCTAGAACCTAGTGTCAATTACGCTTGGTGACAATCAACCTAACTCGAATAGATTTCAGATTCCCTGATGATAACCTCGCTCCGATACCAGTTTGTTATAACAGGACCGCTAGGGATTGAAACGGATTGCAATAATCAAGAATAATGAGAAAGAATAAATCACACAAGAAACAATAACACAGGATTTAATATAGTTTTCGCAATACGCCGACTGGTCCACGAGCAGAAATGAGGAGATTATATTATCACTAGAGATTTTACAGACTCTGCAATTGCATCAACAATTGCTCCTACTTCTACTGCAGTTAACTGCAATTGTCCTAGGTTACAACAGACTTGTATTTATAGTCATCAAACCCTAGACCAAGCCGCCAAACTAAATACAGGTTGATTGACTAAAATACCCCAAATGTGAACTCAGCTCAGCTGACTCACCAGACGTAACCTGCTGACATTTACCCTGCTGACATTGCTCACGACATTGCCTCGCTAGTCTTGCCTCGCTAACATACCCCTCACGACAATGTCCTCATTGACATTGGTCGGTGACTTACTCGGTGACTTGCCTCTTGAGATGTCAAGTCACTTTTTCTAACACTTAGTTATCTGAAGATTTTTGCCGAGGCTATGAAATTAGAATTCAGGTAAATCTGTGATGGCTTGAATTTCTTTTATAGGCCTTGTATTGAAGGTCAAAGATATATAAGATAATATAATAGAGGGATCTTAGTTATTCTGGAAATACGGTGTACTCTGATCACACAAAATCAAGATCAGATGAAAGCAATCAAATCAGCTGAGAAACTGAAGAGAAGTTGAGTTCATCCAAAATTCAGCCGACTGCTGAGAAATGCAAAGAGTCAGCAGAGCTGAGTAAATGATCAGCAATCCAAGAAGAATACATTGATGAATCATTTTTTAACGCTGCCAATCAAACTTGGAGATCAAGGATATCTAAGAATTTCATGCTCTTCCTTTTTGAGAAGGGATGATTAAGGAAATCCTACTGATTACAGCTTTTTTCAGATCCAGACCTCTGGGAAAAGGATGAAAAATATGGCTTGAATGATACGATCCCTCCGTCACCCTAAAAGGAAATGGGTGATCCACATGATGTGACTAGAATTGTGTATCTTAAAACACACCCTCCTAACGTTGTGGACGTTGTTATGCATCAAGAGTAGATGGATGGAGAAATGGTAGCCTCTATGCATCTTTGGCAAATTCCCCCCATGTTTAAACATTGATCTTAAAACTGTCGAGATGCGGTCTCCTCGCTATTCTAACGACATCTTAGTGATCTGTTGACTTGCTACAAGCCGGATATCTTATTCTTTATGGAGAATCGTGTACCAAGTGCTAAAGGTAACAATATCTAAATTCATATCAACCATCAGATCAAGAAGCAAATCAACAGTGGAGTTCAAATAGTTGTTACAAGAATTTTTGGACAGCCTAAAATCAAGATTTCAGATTGGTTGACATTCTGAAATGTCAAGTAGACATTGACAGTCTGATAAAGATGATGGAGCAGTGCATGTCATGGAATATTCTGAAGAATCCAAGAAAACCTTTGAGAATTCAAAATTTTGAACGTTGGACATGTTACAATAAATAGAGGACTTAGCAACAAGGATCAAACACCTAGAGAACACCAAGTATAACGCTTTACAATATTTATCTGAGCATTCTAAGAAATCAAGTTTATGTTAAGTCTTTCTCATCATCTGCTGAGCTTACATTGAAACATCCTGAAAATCTTCAAGTGCCACGTGTTTAAAGATCAATCTAGTATTCAACCACTTAAAGATTCAAAGCCGAATCATTTACTTATGGGAATGTGTCGAGGACAGTTGTTGCAGTCAGTGCAAAAGGATCTATGATAAGATTGTGTGTGTTGGAGCTAGTGAAAAGGCAATTCAACCATTCAAGGACCATGGAAGCATTTGGTCTGTGATTCAACCTGTTATCCAAGTGTTTAGATTGTGAAGCTAGGGATTAGTCAAGGATAATCGTTTTAGGGCTTTTGTAACTGTACCTCAAAGAGCTCTAGTGAAGTTCCTCCATCATCACAGGGGAAGAGTGGATTATGGGATTACACCACCCTTAACCACCATAAACTTTGTGCTTTTGTTTTTTCATTTACTTTATGCACTTTACTTACAGCAAATTTACTTTTCAGTATTAATTCTGCACTACTACTAGCTTTCCAATTCTTCTTAATTAAACACCAAGCACTCTACTGAGTTCACAAAACTTTTCTCATTGTTTTCAAAAGACCAACAAGATAAAGGCTTTAATTTAATAAACTTCATTTACCTCAGCTGAAGAAATAGTATGCCGACTATTAACTCAGCAGGGTTATTCATACACTAAGAAAAAGAGTTTTTGAGTATCAAGTTTATTGAATACCCCTCCCTTTAAACTTGATCCAAGCCTTTACAAGGGACCAACAAGTATTGTCATCTAACAAAGGGAAATCCACATGCTACATTGATCTCTTAGACTCCATTTGCGTTGTAATAGGTTTAGCACCTTGTTAGGAACATTTTATTATGTTCTGATGATGGTCATACTAGCTGTTATAGCAAGCCTAAAAATAAGTTAGAATTCTCTATATAATTATTTACTTAGAGTCTGACATGTTGTATAAGTTGAGTCAGATATTGTACTAGTTGGTAGGACGGCAAAGTGAAACAGAAATCCAGCAGAGTAAAGCCAGCCGAGTACCAGCAGAGAAGCATGAAGACATTATGGTCTGACTTATAACCAAGAAAGTCTATGATGACCTTAGATAAGTCTAAGTTACATTCTAGGTGATGAAACTTAAAGTTTCAAATATGGTGTACACTGATCTCACATAAATCAAGGATCAGTGAAGTACAGAGATTCTCCTAAACTGATAAAGATTGAAGGAAACAGTGAATCGGCAAAGTAAACTGACTTTCAGCTGAGTAATGACAAAGCAGTGAAGGAAGACCTATGCGGCAAAGTTAGACAGATCACTCAACCGTTCGGGGAACGGCCAAGTAAACTTTACTTAATCGGATTTTGAAATACGAATGAGATTCAGAGGACAAGCATTAAATGCACAATTAATTGAGGATCAATCAAGGACGGATTTTCTGATAAACGTTTGAAGAAAAAAATCGATCACTGAAATCAAGGAGAATATAATTAAGTGGGAATAAAGAATAAAATCAAGGATTATTCCCCTCATTAATATAGCCAACGGACGGAAATTCAAATCAAGGATTATCAAGGCTATAAATAGAAGGCATTGATAGAAAAAGAAAAATAAGAAGATAACAATCAATAAGCAGAAACTCTATCAAATCAAAAAGGCCTTCATCTGTGCTTAAAAAGGAATATCTAGTGATCAACTCAAAATTCATAATTTCTACATCAAGTATTGAGCCTGATCAACAAGTGTTTTGTGAATCCAATTCACTTCAATCAAGCAACTGAATCAGAGGCATCTGAGAAGAAGTTATGTTTGTGATAGCTGCTGAAGGAATTGTTCCCAAGGAGTAGTGAAAAAGACTGAGTCACTGAAACTGTTGAAGTCAGGGAGTGATAGTCTTAAAGATTGTGAAGCTTGTGTAGTCAAGGACAATCAGGCTATTTTATCTATGAAAACAATAGTGAAATTCCTCCAAACATCACAGGAGAAGAGTGGATTAAGGGATTACACCACCCTGAACCACTATAAACCTTATGTCAATTTACTTTCAGCAATTTATCTTACTGCATTTATTTAGTTGCTTAAATTACATCATATATCTGTGGTAGCATAAACTACTTTGAAACAACATATTAAGAAGGGACTTATCCACTGCCCAAAATCTTTTAAATACAAGAAATTTTTTTGAAACTCCACTAAGTCATTCACCCCCCCCCCCCCCTCTGACTATAGTTTTACCCTTCTCTGGGACCAACAATCGGTATCAGAGCAGTGTTCCTAGTATCAGAACATGTTCATATTTAGTTTCTGGTAACAAGGAGATCACATATTTTCAAAGTAGTTTTCAACCTTGTGATTTCTGAATATACATATATCTTATTTGTACTTATGGATTCCTCAAATTTTATGTCAAATGTACCTGTTTTCAAAGTCAACAATTTTGATGAATACAAAATAAGAATGTTGTCTCATCTTGCAGCAACTCATGAGGAGATATGTAATCAATGGTGGCCCAATCGAGATTACAACTGTGGTAGCCACAGGAGTAGATCGAGGAAAAATAATAGACAAACTCAAGAAATATTGGACCAAGGATGACAGGAGAAAAGCAAATCTTGACTTTGTTGCAAAAGACATGATTTTGAAGACTCTGGATAGTAACATGTTCATGAGAATCAAAAAATGTAAAACAACAAAGGAAATGTGGGACAAATTGGCACTGATCAATGAAGGATCAGAAGCAGTCAAGGAAAACAAACTGTCTGTTGCAAAACAGAAATTTGAGAACTTCAAAATGAAGGCTGGAGAAACAATTGATCAAATGGACAATAGATTCTCAAGTATTATCAGTGAACTACAACAACTTGGACATACATATCCACAGAAATAAGTGTGCCTGATGATCTTGAGAGGCTTACTTAAAAGATGGAAGATCATTACATCATTAATCAGAGGGACAACAAATCTTGCAAACACTGACACCTTGACTCTGATGTCTCAACTAAAGGCTCATGAATTTGAGTTGAACGGCGAAGACAGTGCACCAGCGAGAGGCACATAAGGCGATGCACCTTTGGTTGCACCTCAACAAAGTCAAGCGGTGATGCAAAACAAAGAAAGAGACACAGGAGCTGAAGGAACAGGTAGCTTTACTGGTTAAACGTTTTGACAGGTTTACCAAGAAGAAGCAATTCAAATGAGGATCATCATCATACAAAAAGTCAAGCTCAAACAAAGACACAAAGAAGAAGGATGATGAATACAGAAGCTTCAACTGTAAAAAGAAATGTCATTTCAAGGCAGACTGCCCTGAAGAAAATAACAAAGATGATGAGAAGAATAAGTACAAAATAGCTGAAAAGAAGAAAAGCAAGAAAGCACTCAAAGCTGAAAGCAGCAGTGAAAAGAATGAAGAATCATCAGACAATGATTCAGATGATGATGAAGCTAACTGCCAGAAAATGAAAAAGCTTACATATGTCTTATGGCTAAAGAATCTAATGAAACTGAGGTAACATCTAGCTCATGCTCATCATCTAGTACATCCATCTCTAACACTGCACAATCTTCTATTCTCCCACTAGACTCTACAAACATAATCCAAAATCTCATGAGTAAATTTGATGAAATTGAGTTGAATCATGAAATTCTAGAACAGGAGTGTGAGAATCTAAGAAAGGAAAATAAAAGATTAAGGAAAGAATTGGATAAAGCAAAAGCTAAACTAACTAGTAAGGAGACTTACTCAAATGATCAACAAACAGCAGATGATCATACATCTGGTGTTGACAGACCCGCTAAGAAAATCCCCCTACCAGTTAAGACAACCACTGCACCACTAAGTGTACCAGCTTACAAACCCTCAAAAAGGTTTGGCTCCAGATCCGGTCTTGGCTACAACAGTCAGGATGAGAATAGAAAAAATGGACAACCCAATTCTGAATCTAGGACCAACAATGGACCAAAGTTCAGAAACGGCAAAACAATGGACCCAATGGACTTCCAAACGGCAAAAAGTGCTACAATCTGTTGGTCCTAGATTCAGAATTGGGTTGTCCATTTTTGGTGAGTTTTGACCCTGTCCTTTTTCAACTCATCAATCTGTTGAGCATCAGTCAATTCTGCAACAAAGGCTACAATGTGCACTTCGACAAGAAAGGATGCAAGGTGATTCACTATCAAACCAACACAGTAGTTCTTGCAGGAAGAAGAGAAGACAACATGTATGTGGTGGATTGGAGAACAGCTAAAGCAGAAATTGTTAAAAATAAACAATCAACCAGCTGGATTTGGCATAGAAGATTAAATCACCTAAATTTCAAGACCATCAACACATTATCAAAGAATAAGTTTGTTGAAGGTTTACTAGAGACCACATTCAAGAAGGAAATTATCTGTGATGCATGTTAAAAAGGGAAACAAATCAAAAGCTCCTTCAAGTCAAAGCCCTATCAATCAACAAAAAGAATTTTACATCTACTACATATGGACCTGTTTGGACCAGTCACACCAGTCAGTGTAAGTGGAAAGAAATACACTCTAGTAGTGGTGGATGACTTCTTCAAATTCACATGGACCATATTCATGAATAAGAAAAGAGAGACACTCAAAAGGCTACCAGATCTGCTAAGAAGAGTTCAAAATGAAAAGGAACTGAAGATCATAAAAATCAGAGCAGATAGTGGCCCAGAGTTTCTAAATGAAATAATTAGAACCTATTGTGAAGAAAATGGAGTACTGCATCAACTATGAGCAGCAGGGACTCCACAACAGAATGGTGTAGCAGAAAGAAGAAACAAGACACTCAAAGAAGCAGTTAGAACAATGATTGCAGAAACATGCTTACCAAAGAGATTTTGGGCTGAAGAAGCAAATACAACATGCTATACTCAAAACAGATCAATCATCAACAAATATCATGGAAAGACTCCATATGAAATATGGAATGGAAGAAAACCTAATATCTCATATTTGCATATGTTTGGATCAAAATGTTTTTTTTTTGAACAGGGATCAGTTGCATACTGTGATGTCCCGAAAATTCACAAAAGGGTAAAAGAGTCTTTTCGTGGGTTCGGGATTTATCATTTACCTTTCCCTTTAGTTTTTAAGTGTGAAAATGGGTGTTGATGGAAGGGTATTAGTAAGGGTATTTTGGGAAAAATGCAACTCCCTATAAATACCCAAACTTGAACCCTAAGACCCCAAAAACCCCTTTCTTCTTCCTACACTTTTAAATCAAGAGAAAGAGAGAGGAGAAGCCATGAAAGCTCCCTCTTGAAGATTCAACTTTACCGGAGATCTAACTTTTGCATTTTTAGGATCTTCATATCAAAACGATCACGAGGACGAAGGCTACGTATCTATCCAAGAAAATTCGTGATCAAGTAAGTGCCCTAAAGACCCGTTTTAGATCTGGACGTTTTTACCCAAATCTAGTGTTGTTCTTGGTTGTTTCTTGAGCCCTCAAGCTTTTAGAATGAATCCTTACATCTTAATCTTCGTTTTGATTACTAGGAAGCTAGCTAAGGAATCATCTTGGTGGATTTAAGAGCTCAAAGTTTTCTAGATCTAGATTTGAAGACAAACTAAGGTAAGGGGGTGTTCAACCATATCTTGAAATGTTATTGTGCTTAATTTAATGTTCTTATAATCCTAAGGATGTTGAGTTTAGAGTTTGGTAATGAAAGTTTGATTTTGAAATTGTTTTAGTGTTTGAAGTAGTGAAGAACACCATGATTTTGAATTAAAGATATCTTTTCTTTAAGTAAGTTTTAAAGCAATATATATAGTTTAATGGGTCAAACATTTTCTTTTCCCAGGACTTGGACCAATTTTCATTTGCGGCAGTAGTGTAGAGCTGCCGAGTCCTTTCTTTTTCTTTCTTAAAATGGGTCAATATTTATTATAATAATATTTTTTTTTCTCTTTTGTGTTTGCCTAGCAAAACAAAAGAAGCATGCAGGTTACTTTTCTTTTGTCTATTAAGACATTATTTACTTTATATAATATTTTATTATCATATTTCATTTTAGTTTACTTTTCCATCAATAACCAAAAAGTTTTGCTCTCTCGTTATTATTATTATAACCCATCTATAATGTAACCTGTGTGAAGCTTTTTATATGGAGTGTTGTAAAGTGTAATGTGAGTGTTTTAGTGGCTTTGGCTCCGGACCATGATTCATGAGAGCATTGGAACACTCCGTGTTGGCTTTATGTGACGTTGACTTGAGTTCAGTGTCGTCGATGTTATGTGACAAGTTAAGGTTATGGTTTCTGGTGGCTTTGGCTCAGCACCTTGTGGAGTCCCTCTGCGGGGAGAAAACTCGGGAGCATTGGAAACCTTATCTCTTATTCTTGTGGATGTTGGCTTAGTACCCAACATTTCTGTGCAATGTGCTAAGCTATGATCTAAGGTCGTCTAGGGTTTAGAGTCCTTAAGAAGCCTTTATGTGTAATCTATTGGTGAATGCTTAACCACTTAAATAACTACTTGATGTGTCTAAAAGCTAAAACGTGTTGATCTATGGTGAGGTACGTTTCAACCCCGCAACATGGAATAATTTCCATACGAAATGGCTCTGAATCCAAGTTTTGTCCAATGCTTCCACATGATCCTGGCATCATGCCACTTGATGGTGTTGAATGTGTTCGGATGCACGTTCTCATTCCGCTTAGTACCCTTGGTCAACATGTAACAAATGTCTTTGTTTTTCTTCGAGTCTACTAGTTTTACTAGTAGAGTGTGGTGAGCGAGTGAAACATACTTGATCTTCTGTTTTGATGTTTATCCTGTTGTTGATGATGTTGATATGGTGCTTCTACCCTTTACTAAGTACGTTTGTACTTACCCCTTTATTATGTTGTTTTCCCACCCCGAGAAGGTTATGCAGGTGAAGATGATGAGTACGAGTACTACGAGGAGTGACCTCGTGATATCATGAAGATTAATTATTTATCTTTATCTTTTGTCGTTATCTAGCTATGTTAGACTTTGGATTAGACTCTAATGGTTCTTTTGTAATAGCTGGTTTTTTTATTAAAAAAAAAAAACTTAGACTTTTCTTTTTGGAGTTTTCTATTCTATCTTGGATTTGATGTTGTATGGGCAACATTTGAATTTCCTATTCTACCCTTAGATGTAATAGTTTTAAATTCCGAGTTTTTTTATCTTCCGCTATGTTCTCTGTGATGACTTCTATAGGCTTACGTGTATAACATAATTAAAATTTTAATTATATATGTGTCGGGCGTTCGATTTACGAATAAGGACTCGGTATTCGAAAATCGGGGCGTCACAGTTGGTATCAGAGCCTAGTTCCCTCCTTAGCTAGAGTTGAACTTTAAAGGATAAGTTTATCTTTTCTAGATTCACTAGCTAACCTATCTTTTCTTTGAGCAGATGGTTGGGACTAGAGCAAATCCTAATCGAGACGGAGAGGGCAGTTCTAGAGGTGTTAGCGGCAACAATGGTAATGAGCAAGCAGGTCAGCAAGGTCCAATCGGGACAGGGATCCAGGGCCCAATACCTACTCCCCCAAGGCCTCCACCACCTACTCCACCAGTTCATGAGAATCCACCAAATGCCCACCCCCAGAGAAGATCATCTACATAGCATCCCCAACACCAGAGTACCACCCTCCACCACCTGTTTATCCTCCACCAGTGTACGTTCCACCATCACCGGCTTATCATCCACCACCACCAAACTACCGACCTCAAGTACCAGTTTATCCACCACCACCTCCAGTTTACCACCCACCACCTAACGAGTATAGAGCACCTCA
Organism: Gentiana macrophylla; assembly: GCA_026214975.1. Lineage (NCBI taxonomy): Eukaryota > Viridiplantae > Streptophyta > Magnoliopsida > Gentianales > Gentianaceae > Gentiana > Gentiana macrophylla. Next base: position 79,396,169 of record CM047807.1, on the reverse strand, counting down.
AGCTCATCATTTTAATGTTCATCCTCAGTTTGCCCCACAGTTTGGACACCACTATGCACCACCTGAGCATGTGAGACCAGAGATGCAGTATCATGGATACCCTCCACAACAGGATGCATATATGGACTATCAGTATAGAGCTCCAGGGTATCCACCTCCAGTTTATCATGCTTCACCAGTTCGCCACCATGCTCCAAATCCTTATGAGAATGCACAATTGTTAAACATTCTCAACAAGAGCCGTATAAGAGAATTCAAGGGAAGCAGTGACCCTACAGAGGCAGAGAATTGGCTAAGGGATGTTAAGAAGCTGTTCAAGAACATGGAGTTTCCAGTGGATAAGTGGGCACTTTTGGCTAGATCTTTGATGATGGGATCAGCCCGAAATTGGTTAGAGATGATTGAGGCAAGTAAGGGAAAGATTTCCACGTGGGAGCAGTTTCAAGTACTCTTTCTGAAAGAGTACTTCCCTCAAGCTAAGCAGTCAGAGAGGGCCATTCAGTTTCTGAAGCTCGAGCAGGGTATGATGACAGTGATGGAGTATCAGCAGTGTTTCAATGAGCTTGGACGCTATAAGCCTGAGATCTTTAACAGTGAGAAAGCAAAAGTGGAGAAGTTCTACAACGGTTTGATCCGGAAGATCAAAGATGGTATGGCAGGCAAGAAGCCCAAGACTATGGAAGAGATGATGGATGCAGCTTTTGAAGTTGAGTTGATTCGAGGTACTGCAGCCACACCGGTAGCAGTTGTGGGAGATAAGAGGTAGTTCAAGGCAGGCAAAGCTTTGAGGGGTGCACCACAGCAGCAATTTGCTAAGAGGGTAGAAACCTCTTCTACCACCTCAGTGACTCGTTCCCCACCACAGTGTCCCAAGTGCAGCAAGTACCATACAGGAGAGTGCAGGTTTGCAGCAACCGCCGCGTGCTATCATTGCAGGAGCCCCTCTCACATGATTAAGGATTGCCCTCAGAGGAAGGACATTGGTGTTTAGCCGGCAACAGCGAGACCCCTAGCAGTTAAGACCCCAGCAGGAAAGGCCAGGCCTTTGAGTACCGCAAAGTTGAATGCCGTTGAGACAGAAGTTTATGAGGAAGAAGAGACAGTGATCACAGGTACCTTTTTATTTGAACGTCTGACTTCTGAAATGTCATTAGATGTTTACTTTAGAGATGCTTGTAGTTATCCATGTACTTTTTCCTTGTGAGCTAGGCACAATACATATAGGAGGCGTAGCTGTTTTTGCTTTGTTTGATTCGGGTGCTTCTAGTACCTTTGTGTCACAAAAGATAGCAGATCAGTTGAGGTTACCTTTTGGGAGGAAGAACAAACCCTTGAAGATCACAACACCGCTGGGAGAGCTAGTCAGAACAGTGAAGACTTTACCCAAGTGTCATATCCAAGTTGGGAAATTTAGATGCAAACAGGATGTGACCGTGATGAATATCTCTGGGTTCGATGTCATCCTAGGAATGGAGTGGTTGTCTAAGCACCACGTTCATTTGGACTGTCGAGCTAAGAAGGTGATTTTCAAACCTCCAGGCAAGAAGCCAATCATCTTTCAAGGCAACAATAGAAAGTCAGACAAGACACGGTATCCAATAATATCAGCACTCAAGGCAGCCAAGGCACTACAACAAGGATGTGAGGGATACGTATTCTTTGCACTTGAAGTGGAGAAGACAAATCCAGAATCGAAAGACGCCCCACGATGTTTGTGAGTATCCGGATGTTTTTCCCGATGAGTTACAGGCCACACACCGCATAAAGCAGTAGTAGGAGTTCGAGATTAAGCTTGTGTCGGTCAGTGTGAGAACAGTGAGCTAAGTCACCTTATGAATGTCTCCAGCAGAACTGAAGGAGTTGAAAGAACAGTTGGAGGACATGCTCGAGAAGAAGATTATCCAACCAAGTACATCACCTTGGGGAGCACCGGTCCTGTTTCTCAAGAAGAATTGTTGGAAATAAAATTTATGTTTTGATGATGATTCATCACTTAGTTTATTAATTGTTCTTAACCCCATTGATGAAGTGTCATAACTAGCTGTTATAGTGCAAAGCAAAAAGAAGTCTAGATACCAATGTATAGGATTTATTAAAGTCTGATATTTGTATAAGTTAAATCAGACAAGCACTGTAATTGTTCTTGACCGGAACTGAGAAATGAAGAAACTGACTCTACAAGAAACTGACAATAGAGCACACCAACAGAAGATTGAAGAAGATAAGTTTGCTGAGAGTTACAGACTCGGTTGGCTTATCTAGATGATTGAAGAACTGAGGGACACAAACTCAGTTATAGAAGATTGAAGAACTGTGGGACACAGACTTAGTTATTGAAGAATGAAGAACTGAGGACTCAAACTCAGTTATAAAGATTACAAGTCGAGACTGTAAAGTTGGACTTCAGGCAAGATTGTGATGACCTGAACTGACTTTATGGATCTTGTATGAAGGCCTAAGAATCATAAGGACAATAAATTCTTAGACGATAAATGTATCATGGTGTACTCTGATTAAGTCAATTATAATCAGATGAAAACTGGAGTACTGATATTTGAAGAAGAATAAAATCTCAGTTAATGCTCCAAGTCAGTAAGGAAACTGGCAATTAATAAAACTGATAAAGAAACTCAGTTTTACAAGTTAGTCATCCAACAAACTGAAAGTACAATCGAACGTTGTAAAGAAAGAAATTTCATTGGATGAGTTACTGACACAGCAGGAACAGTCAGAAAATAGAGCCGTTACAAAGCAGGATGAATATTGAATGAACCCCTTTAAATAGATTACCTATACAACATCAAAGGTAATGCAGGGCATATGATAACAAGCAAGAAAATTAAAAGGAATTTATCTAGTCAAGAAAGATCAAATTGAGGGGGAAATCCAAATTCAAAAGAATACCTGCTAAATACTTAATTGCAAGATCAAGAAAATCTCTTCAAAGTGTTCAAGCATATTCAGGCAGATTCAAGATCTAACATTTGAAGAAATACAGAGCCGTGCTTAAATTAAATATCCAGAAGAAAAGCTCAAATCACAATTGAATCATAGTCATTGATTCAAAGTCTAAACTTTGATTTTATCAAACGTTTAGACTGTGAAACACCAAGAAGGTGTGAAGGACAGTTGAGTGCAGTCAGGAAGACTGTGTTTGTGATGAGCTGGTGAAGAGGCAATTCTACCCTCCAAGGACCGGTGGTTCAAACAATTGAAGAGCAGCAATCCTACCTGTTCTACAAGTGTTTAGATAGTGAAGCTAGGGATTAGCCAAGGACTATCAGTTTAGGACTTTTTGTAACTGGGCCATCTCAAAGAAGTTCTAGTGGAATTTTCCTCCGCATCACAGGGGAAGAGAGGACGTACAGGATTACACCACCTGGAACCTCTATAATTCTTGTCTATTTACTTTATGCATTCATTTATTTCCATATAGTGGTTTTCATATCAAAATTATAGTTTCAAGTTGTTAAAGGCTAATTTTATATCCGCTGCCAGTTAACGAGACTAAATATAAGTCAGTAATAACTTATATTCAGTTGAGCTAACTGAACTCCGCACAAGTTAAAGGACAGAACAAAAGCGAAGATCGTTTAAGTTTGAGAGAAAGATCCTGGGACTTTTCCAGCTCAGGATTAGTTTTTGGTGACAAGTTTATTCACCCCCCTCTAAACTTGTGTTAGCCTTTCCAAGGGACCAACAATTGGTATCGGAGCGAGTTCTTCCTTTTGGAGGAGATCCGAATTATTACTGATCAAAGGGATAACTGTGCATCAGTTATTTCCAAACAACCAACTATTGAAAACCCTTACTGTACTTTATTATAATGGATACATCTAGAATTAGAAATTGGCTAAATAACCCCCTTACTGACTACTTGCAGAATGTTGTCTATGATTTCCAAGATCAAGTATTTGAACGATTCAGTACTACAAGCTCTCACACAAATCCGGAACCTCATTTCAGTTATGATGAAGACATTGAGTTTAATGCGAATATTGATGATGAATCCAGAGGATTTCCATCCTTAAGTGATCTTTTAGAAGAAGCAGAAAGAGAATTAATACGGGTGGCTGACTCTATAGAAGAAAAGCTAACCAGAGATCCATCCAGTATAAAAGTCATAGATATTGATGAGACCCTACCTACAAGCCATGGAGGAGAAAGCGATGAAGAAATCATATTTCTAGAAGCTACGCAGGCGAATGCTATTGATAAAGGGAAACAAGTTCTGATCAGTGATGATTCCTCAACACCAGGCTTATCTATCAAACATCATGAGGTAAGTGAATCTACATCTAAATCTCACACTATCCTGAACAATCAAAGAAATGAAGATTTCAATGAAACCTTGGACATACTCTAAAGCAATTAGAGATAATTCAAAAGAATTATGAGAATGTCAAAAAGGAGAAAAATTATTGAAAACTAAAATTTCAAGATTGAACGCTGAAATTAACCTAATCAAGACTAATAATGGAACCAAAGTGATTGGACCAACTGATAAACCAACAAACGTTGTAAACATCAGCGAATCATCAGTTGATCCAATCTCCAAAGTTCAATTCAAACCAGGAAAACCATTTGGAGATAGATCTGGTTTAGGGTTTGATAATCAATATAATTCCAAGTTAAGACCAAGATCAGTTGCAATAAAATTTGTGACTACTCAACCGTCAAAAACTCAGAAAACTGATAAAGTTATTAGAACTGATATACACTCAAAGATGACCAAATGCAAAAGTCGCTAAAAGCGAAAAATCTGTTAGTAAAATTCACCAAGCCCGCAGATTTTACAGAAAAACTCAGAAGGCTGAAAACAGTAAAACTGATCCAATATCAATAAGAAAAATCTTCAAGTCATATCCATCTAAGGACAAAGATCATTCAAGGATCAGAGGGAAAGGAAGATTATTTCCCACAGATGAAGATTGGAATAGACCATCACATCAGTTTCACAAGCAAAACAAATTTTTAACTGTTATGACAAAACAGGAAAAGTTTGTGAAAACTGACTTCACACAGTCAAAACATCAAGAAAGGTACAAAGTTGTATCATCACGAGCTAATCAGTTAGGACCCAAAAAGATATGGGTACCAAAAATTTCTCACTTTGTTTTGCAGGAGAAACACAACCAGCTGAGAACTGAAAAATGTAATTCACAAAACTGAGTTGTTTTCACAACTAAGTTTTTGAATTCAGCATGAGGACAAAACTGAGAATATACAGCTGTTAACACACCATACCTTCTTTATCCACTTTTATCTAGCTACGGTTATCAAGAAAAGACGTGGTCCTTCTCAATCTAAACCGTTCATAATTTCCACACATCCACTTTTTCGCAATCTCAACACATTTATGACAGGACGTTTTAAGTCCCACTCAATTCTTAACTACCCCCACTCCAAATTATAAATATCCAGAATTTTCTTTTATATAAATTCCTTACGCTTGAATTCTGAATCTACTCTCTAAATTTCAAATTTTCAAATCTTCAATCAAATCCAGAAAAATGACCTTCACTCGTGTTGAACCCGGAATGATCGTTTCTCTTGATCAATATATTGCAAAGTATGTTGATCAAACTCTAGTTAATTATATTGCGACGAAAATTCGAAAAATTAAAGGATTGGAAGCTGTCTTCAACATCGACCTAAAAAGTGTTTGTTTAGAAAGCATCGGAGACTTCTATCAATTTGGAAGAACAATTGTGGAAGGAGAAGACACACAAACCTTCATCACCACTGTCAGTAATAAGGAAATCAAAGTCACTGAAGAGTTAATTGCAGAAATCTTTGGGTTTGACAAATCCGGAGGAACAGCATCCATTAAGTTGACTAGAGAACAGAAAGAGAAGTTATGGAAAGATATAGCAATTAATGGTGAATCTACTGTCTTAAAGACAGGGAGCACAAGCCTACTCAAGCCAGAATTTAATTTTGTTTCGAAGTTGCTGGCAAATTGCATAATTGGGAATGCTGGAAACTTCAGCAATTTATCTGGAGCAAAACTAGATTTGCTTTACATAATCTGGTTTGAAAAGGATTTCAATTGGGCAAGGTATCTATATGATCAATTGATAGCCCAATCAATTGATGTACCCAAAAAGAAGAACGACGTGAAGAAAGGAAGATTTTATCACAAGAAAACTCTAGCATTATTAGTCCAAAGGATACTCGATCACTTTGGACTTGCTAAGAGAAAAGAAACACATGTTGCTGATGGAAAGATTGATATTAAGGAAGAAAAGACAAGGAAAAGGAAAGCTGAGAAAACTGAGACTGAACTCAAAAAGAAGAAAAGTAGGAAATCAAAACAACCTGCAACTGGAGATGAAGTGTTAGCACAAATTGAAGACTTGAAGAAAAGAAGAAAGCAGTTGGAAGAAACTGGAAAAGGCATAACTGAGAAACCAATAGAAATGTCATCAACTCAAGAAGCTAGAACTGAAGTTGCTGACAGATCAGCACCAGAAGTGCAAACTGAAGTTAATCTCACCAAATCCATTCCAACTTCGGTAACTGAGGTTTTACCAACTCAAGAAGAAGCTATAAAAGGAATGGAAATAATGAAAGAAACTGAAGTTATCAACAGAGGGCGATCGTTGAAACCGACTTTTGAAAGAAGAAGTCGTAACTCGGGGGAACAAACCCTGAGAACTGATCCTGATAATGAAGAATCATATAGTGATGAAAGACTGATTGATGAGACAACATTGAACATGCTTATGTTGCTTTCAAAGTCTAAGTCTACTCCTCAAGAATCTGTACCCAGCTTGGAACAAGAGGAAGCTGCTAAAGAAATCTCAGCTCCTCAAACTGAAGAAAAGGAGGCTGAAGCAATAACAGAATCAACCAAATTTATTCAATTAGATGAACAAGTTCATGAAGCTGAACCCACTGGACACACAATGAAAGAAGTTCCAATTGTTGAATTGGAACCTGAGCAAAGTGAAAAACAAGCCATTGAAGAATATGCAAGTGAAAAAGTTCTGCAAACTGAGCCGATAATCTCAGCTTCTGAGATTGAAAAAGGAACATCATTTGTCCCAGTTACTGCTGAGGGAGAAACCAGCAGAACAAATCTTATGCAAACTGATGATCCCATGCAAATTGAAGTTCCTACTCAAGGAGAAGATCATGAGATCACAAGGGATTCCGAGGACACCCTCACACCATTCAAATCTCCATCTGATCATACAGAACTAATGAAAGCTGATTATGAGCGATTGCAAAGATACAGAACTTGGAAGTTCAGTTCTATAAATAATCAAAGAAGTCAGCGTGCAGAAATGAAGATCATTGAGAAATGGGTATTCGATCTATACAACATCACAAGCTTAATGGAGATAATCAATACCGAAGAATTCCTAAATCAAGGGTATGCGTTAATCAGAAACAGCTATTGGAAGGAAGCCATAGCCAGTGGAAGCTCTAAGAAAATTGTTGATGATGATTTTGAGGAAGATCCTGACCTAAAAAAGGGGATTCTTGCCTCTATACAAGAAAAGGAAACTGCAACAGAACGAAATACTAATGAAGACTCAAGTAGTTCTGGTGGAAGCAGTGGAAGATCAAGTTTTGAAAACTTATCTGAAACTCAGTCAGACAAAGAAGCTGAAGGAGGTTACCAGTCTCCCACTGATAAATCCACACTTGAAATAGCAAGAACATTGGCAGACATACCTGGAGAAGAATCAGATGATGAACTGGAAGAACATTTGTCACCAGCAAAAGTTATTGATTCATCAAGACTGGAGGAAGCTGAGAAACAGTCGGAAGAGAAAAGACAGTCAACCGAATTTAGAGAAAAGCTGAAGGAAGTCGCTCTCTCACCCCTAAAGCAAGATAAATTAACAGAGGCTGAGACAAGCAAGTCAAAGGAACAACAAGAAAGAAATTCACAAGATGTTCCTACTCAAGTTGATCTCATTAGATATTATCACAATGAGATACTCAAAATTCAGAAGGATGATAAAAGCTTATTCGGAAAATTCTTAAAATCCTTAGAAGCCAGTCAAGATGAACGATCCAAACTTGAAAAGAAGATGGATACTGTGAATAACAATTGTCAAACCACTCTGCTTGAGATTCGGAAAACAACCACTGAACATGTCACGAAGAAAAATGAAACTCAAGACAGATGGGAAGGCATTCTCAGTAATCTAGTGGACAGAATGTTTTTAATGGAACAGGGCTTAAAGGACTCAGTTGTGGCTCAAACCATATTGGCATCAACTCAACAAACATTGAATGCTTACATCAAAAGCCTGATTAATAAAGATGATGTCAATAAGGGGGAAAGTTTGGATATCTTAAAAGTCCATGCAGCTGAAATACCACAAGCCCTCACAAATGTTGATGATAAGTTAAGTGAACTGAAGAAAGCAAGAGGAGATTTTACTGATGATGAGATGAAACTGATTATTAAGTACTCAGAACCAACTGACAAAAGAGTTGGTCTGGATTCTCGTCTTTACAATTTATTCAAGAATTTACCAGAGAGAGAAGGAGTATCTCTCTTGAAACATTTCTACACATGCAGAAGATACTTGTGTACTATTGGAATAAACTGAAGAAATGGGAAGCAGATGGTACCTTAGATAAAGCTTCAGAGAAAGTTGAAAAGGCTGAACCTGAATTTATTCAAACTCTACTGAGAACAGCCACCAATGAAAGACTAAGGACATCAGTCTTCACATTTGCAGCTCTATTCAAAAGTAAATTTTTCAAGAAAAACAATTTATCTCAGTCATGGAACATTTGGGCAAGCATTCATGGAATTGAACATTCAGCCACAAATGAAGAAATGAGAATTGTTGCAGAGTACTATGATAATCAACCAGGACACTAAATTTAGTTGTTTTACTTATGTTGTATTCTAACCTTGTAACTCAGCTATCAAATAAAGTTTCAGTTTCTCAGTTCATGATATTGCTTATTATGTTTTGTCTTTTATCTTTTTGCATTGCTTTTAAGGAGGGTATTGACATCATCAAAAAGGGGGAAATTGTTGGAAATAAAATTTATGTTTTGATGATGATTCATCACTTAGTTTATTAATTGTTCTTAACCCCATTGATGAAGTGTCATAACTAGCTGTTATAGTGCAAAGCAAAAAGAAGTCTAGATACCAATGTATAGGATTTATTAAAGTCTGATATTTGTATAAGTTAAATCAGACAAGCACTGTAATTGTTCTTGACCAGAACTGAGAAATGAAGAAACTGACTCTACAAGAAACTAACAATAGAGCACACCAACAGAAGATTGAAGAAGATAAGTTCGCTGAGAGTTACAGACTCGGTTGGCTTATCTAGAAGATTGAAGAACTGAGGGACACAGACTCAGTTATAGAAGATTGAAGAACTGAGGGACACAGACTCAGTTATTGAAGAATGAAGAACTAGGACTCAAACTCAGTTATAAAGATTACAAGTCGAGACTGTAAAGTTGGACTTCAGGCAAGATTGTGATGACCTGAACTGACTTTATGGATCTTGTATGAAGACCTAAGAATCATAAGGACAATAAATTCTTAGACGATAAATGTATCATGGTGTACTCTGATTAAGTCAATTATAATCAGATGAAAACTGGAGTATTGATATTTGAAGAAGAATAAAATCTCAGTTAATGCTCCAAGTCAGTAAGGAAACTGACAATTAATAAAACTGATAAAGAAACTCAGTTTTACAAGTTAGTCATCTAACAAACTGAAAGTACAATCGAACATTGTAAAGAAAGAAATTTCATTGGATGAGTTACTGACACAGCAGGAACAGTCAGAAAATAGAGCCGTTACAAAGCAGGATGAATATTGAATGAACCCCTATAAATATATTACCTCTACAACTTCAAAGGTAATGCAGGGCATATGATAACAAGCAAGAATATTAAAAAGGAATTTATCTAGTCAAAAAGATCAAATTGAGGGGGAAAGCCAAATTCAAAAGAATACCTGCTAAATACTTAATTGCAAGATCAAGAAAATCTCTTCAAAGTGTTCAAGCATATTCAGGCAGATTCAAGATCTGACATTTGAAGAAATACAGAGCCGTGCTTAAATTAATTATCTAGAAGAAAAGCTCAAATCACAATTGAATCATAGTCATTGATTCAAAGTCTCAACTTTGATTTTATCAAAGGTTTAGACTGTGAAACACCAAGAAGGTGTGAAGGACAGTTGAGTGCAGTCAGGAAGACTGTGTTTGTGATGAGCTGGTGAAGAGGCAATTCTACCCTCCAAGGACCAGGGGTTCAAACAATTGAAGAGCAGCAATCCTACCTGTTCTACAAGTGTTTAGATAATGAAGCTAGGGATTAGCCAAGGACTATCAATTTAGGACTTTTTGTAACTGGGCCATCTCAAAGAAGTTCTAGTGGAGTTTTCCTCCGCATCACAGGGGAAGAGAGGACGTACAGGATTACACCACCTAGAACCTCTATAATTCTTGTCTATTTACTTTATGCATTCATTTATTTCCTTATAGTGGTTTTCATATCAAAATTATAGTTTCAAGTTGTTAAAGGCTAATTTTATATCCGCTGCCAGTTAACGAGACTAAATATAAGTCAGTAATAACTTATATTCAGTTGAGCTAACTGAACTCCGCACAAGTTAAAGGGGCAGAACAAAAGCGAAGATCGTTTAAGTTTCAGAGAAACACAGTTCCTGGGACTTTTCCAGCTCAGGATTAGTTTTTGGTGACAGGTTTATTCACCCCCCCTCTAAACTTGTGTTAGCCTTTCCAAGGGACCAACAAGAAAGATGGTAGTGTGAGAATGTGCATTGACTACAGAGCATTGAACAACCTCACTATCAAGAACAAGTACCCTCTTCCCAGGATCGATGATCTCTTTAATCAGCTTCAAGGCAAGAAACTCTTGTCAAAGAATGATCTACGTTCAGGCTATCATCAGATGAAGGTAAAGAAAGAAGACATCCCATCCCGATCACAGCTTTCAGTAGACGTTATGGTCATTATGAGTTTCAAGTGCTACCCTTCGGACTCTCTAATGCACCATCTGCATTCATGGATCTGATGCATCGAGTTTTTATGCCATTCTTGGACAAGTTTGTGATTGTGTTCATTGACGATATCTTGATCTACTCAGCGGACGAGCAGGAGCACAGTGAGCACTTAAGGATTGTGAAACAGACTTTGAGAGAACATGAGCGCTATGGAAAATTCAACAAGTGCGAGTTCTGGATTGATCATGTGAGCTTTCTTGGTCATGTGATTTCAGGTGAGGGAGTCAGAGTTGATCCAGCAAAGGTTGAAGCTGTAATCGAGTGGCCTAGACCGACAACAGTTACGCAGGTTCGCAGTTTTCTCGGTTTAGCAGGGTACTACAGACGTTTCGTTCAGGACTTTTCCCGAATAGCTTCACCGCTCACAAAGCTCACAAAGAAGAATGTCAAGTTTGATTGGAACCAAGAGTGTGAAGAGGCTTTCTAGACACTAAAGACCAGGTTGACTACTGCACCAGTTTTGACGTTACCTGAGATCTTCGACGACTGCGACGTCTACACCGATGCTTCAGGAATAGGTGTTGGATGTGTATTGATGCAAAAAGGAAAGGTCATAGCATACGCATCAAGACAGTTGAGACCTCATGAAAGGAACTATCCAACTCATGATCTTGAGTTAGCAGCAGTGGTTTTTGCTTTAAAGATATGGAGGCACTACCTTTACGGAGTTCGAGCTCGTATCTTTACGGATCACCATAGCCTCAAGTACTTCTTCACTCGGTAGCAGTTGAATATGAGACAACGGAGATGGCTTGAGCTGGTCAAGGACTACGACTTGGACATACAGTACCACCCCGGTAAGGCAAATGTCGTAGCGGATGCTCTCAGCAGGAAGTCAGTTAATGCCATTACCGAAGTACCTAACGTAGAGGACAAACTACAAAGTTTGAGCATTCAGGACATGGGAAAGGCACCAAGAGTGTTTATGGCACCAATGTTGGCAAGATCTGAATTACAGGACCGTATCCGAGAGAAGCAAGATGAAGACCCAGTTTTGGTTGATTTGAAGCGGGTTGCAAGAACTAAGCCAGGCCGTGGCTATGAACTTGATCGACATGGAGACCTTTGGTACATGAACCGTTTGTGTGTGCCAAATGTAGATGGTTTAAGGCAAGAGGTTTTGGATGAAGCACATAAGATAGCCTTTGCGGTTCATCCAGGGACGAACAAGATGTACCAAGAGCTGAAACAGTACTACTGGTGGCCATCAATGAAGATTGAGATTGCAAATTTCGTGGCAAGGTGCGACACTTGTCAAAGGATTAAAGCAGAACATAGACGACCATGAGGTTTACTTAATCCTTTGGACATACCGGAATGGAAGTGGGAAATGATCACAATGGACTTTGTGAGTGGTCTACCTCGCACCAGAAAAGGCTTTGACAAGATTTAGGTTATAGTGGATCGTTTGACCAAGTCTGCACACTTTCTACCAGTTAAAGAGAATATGTCTTTGAAGCAGATGACCGAAATCTACTTGGATAACATCGTGAAGTTGCACGGAGTTCCCTTATCGATAGTATCTGATCGAGACCCCAGATTTGTGAGTAGATTCTGGAAGAGCTTACAGATAGCTTTTGGCACGAAGCTTGACATGAGTACAGCTTTTCACCCACAAACGGATGGTCAGTCGGAAAGGACCATTCAAACATTAGAGGACATGTTACGAGCTTGTGTTTTGGAAGTAGGCGGGTCATGGGATGACTACCTTCCGATTGTAAAGTTTGCCTACAACAACAGTTTCCACATGAGCATTGGTATGCCACCTTTCGAAGCTCTTTATGGGAGGAAGTGTAGGACACCTCTCTATTGGGATGAGATTGGCGAGAAACAGATCACCGGAACGGAGTTAGTAAAGCAAACAAAGGAGAAAATCGCCTTGGTTCGGAGGAACATGAAGAGTGCACAAGACCGTCAGAAAGTTTGGGCTGATTCGAGAAGAAGGCCGTTGGAGTTCGATGTGGGTGACCGGGTTTACCTAAAGGCTTCACCATTAAGAGGAGTTAGACGTTTTGGGGCTAAAGGAAAGTTAAGCCCTAGGTATGTTGGACCGTTTGTTATACTCGAGAAGATTGGAAATTTGGCTTACCGTTTGGAGTTACCGGAAAGTATGTCTAGCATTCACAACGTGTTCCATTGCACCTGAATCGATGTTGAAGAAGTGTTTAACTCAAGTGGATGTGGGAGCCGATGTTGATCCGGAGTTGATCAAGGAAAACTTGTCCTATGAGGAGAGACCGATTCAGGTGCTCGAGAGGAAAGTGAAGAAGATCAATAACCGAGAAGTTCCGTTAGTGTGGGTACAATGGAGTAACCACACGCCTGCAGAAGCGACTTGGGAAGTCGAGAACGACATGTTCACCGAGTTTCCAGATTTCCAAAACCTCCCAGGTATGCTTTAAGTTTCGAGGACGAAACTCCTTTAAGGGGGGAAGGATGTGATGTCCCGAAAATTCACGAAAGGGTAAAAGAGTCTTTTTGTGGGTTCGGGATTTTTCATTTACCTTTCCGTTTAGTTTTTAAGTGTGAAAATGGGTGTTGAAGGAAGGGTATTAGTAAGGGTATTTTGGGAAAAATGCAACTCCCTATAAATACCCAAACTTGGACCCTAAGACCCCAAAAACCCCTTTCTTCTTCCTACACTTTTAAATCAAGAGAAAGAGAGAGGAGAAGCCATGAAAGCTCCCTCTTGAAGATTTAACTTTACCGGAGATCTAACTTTTGCATTTTTAGGATCTTCATATCAAAACGATCACGAGGACGAAGGCTACGTATCTATCCAAGAAAATTCGTGATCAAGTAAGTGCCCCAAAGACCCGTTTTAGATCTGGACGTTTTTACCCAAATCTAGTGTTGTTCTTGGTTGTTTCTTGAGCCCTCAAGCTTTTAGAATGAATCCTTACATCTTAATCTTCGTTTTGATTACTAGGAAGCTAGCTAAGGAATCATCTTGGTGGATTTAAGAGCTCAAAGTTTTCTAGATCTAGATTTGAAGACAAACTAAGGTAAGGGGGTGTTCAACCATATCTTTAAATGTTATTGTGCTTAATTTTATGTTCTTATAATCCTTAGGATGTTGGATTTAGAGTTTGGTAATGAAAGTTTGATTTTGAAATTGTTTTAGTGTTTGAAGTAGTGATGAACACCATGATTTTGAATTAAAGATATCTTTTCTTTAAGTAAGTTTTTAAAGCAATATATATAGTTTAATGGGTCAAACATTTTCTTTTCCCAGGACTTGGACCAATTTTCATTTGCCGCAGTAGTGTAGAGCTGCCGAGTCCTTTCTTTTTCTTTCTTAAAGTGGGTCAATAATTATTATAATAATATATTTTTTTTCTCTTTTGTGTTTGCCTAGCAAAACAAAAGAAGCATGCAGGTTACTTTTCTTTTGTCTATTAAGACATTATTTACTTTATATAATATATTATTATCATATTTCATTTTAGTTTACTTTTCCATCAATAACCAAAAAGTTTTGCACTCTCGTTATTATTATTATAACCCATCTATAATGTAACCTGTGTGAAGCTTTTTATATGGAGTGTTGTAAAGTGTAATGTGAGTGTTTTAGTGGCTTTGGCTCCGGACCATGATTCATGAGAGCATTGGAACACTCCGTGTTGGCTTTATGTGACGTTGACTTGAGTTCAGTGTCGTCGATGTTATGCGACAAGTTAAGGTTATGGTTTCTGGTGGCTTTGGCTCAGCACCTTGTGGAGTCCCTCTGCGGGGAGAAAACTCGGGAGCATTGGAAACCTTATCTCTTATTCTTGTGGATGTTGGCTTAGTACCCAACATTTCTGTGCAATGTGCTAAGCTATGATCTAAGGCCGTCTAGGGTTTAGAGTCCTTAAGAAGCCTTTTATGTGTAATCTATTGGTGAATGCTTAACCACTTAAATAACTACTTGATGTGTCTAAAAGCTAAAACGTGTTGATCTATGGTGAGGTACGTTTCAACCCCGCAACATGGAATCATTGCCATACGAAATGGCTTTGAATCCAAGTTTTGTGCAATGCTTCCACATGATCCTGGCATCATGCCACTTGATGGTGTTGAATGTGTTCGGATGCACGTTCTCATTCCGCTTAGTACCCTTGGTCAACATGTAACAAATGTCTTTGTTTTTCTTCGAGTCTACTAGTTGAACTAGTAGAGTGTGGTGAGCGAGTGAAACATACGTGATCTTTTGTTTTGATGTTTATCGTGTTGTTGATGATGTTGATATGGTGCTTCTACCCTTTACTAAGTACGTTTGTACTTACCCCATTATTATGTTGTTTTCCCACCCCGAGAAGGTGATGCAGGTGAAGATGATGAGTACTTGTACTACGAGGAGTGACCTCGTGATATCATGAAGATTAATTATTTATCTTTATCTTTTGTCGTTATCTAGCTATGTTAGACTTTGGATTAGACGCTAATGGTTCTTTTGTAATAGCTGGTTTTTTTATATAAAAAAAAACTTAGACTTTTCTTTTTGGAGTTTTCTGTTATATCTTGGATTTGATGTTGTATGGGCAACATTTGAATTTCCTATTCTACCCTTAGATGTAATAGTTTTAAATTCCGAGTTTTTTTTTATCTTCCGCTATGTTCTATGTGATGACTTCTAGAGGCTTACGTGTATAACATAATTAAAATTTTAATTATATACGTGTCGGGCGTTCGATTTACGAATCGGGGCGTCACACATACTTTTGATGAAAAGGCCGATGAAGATATCTTTATGGGATACTCAGACACCAGCAAAGCATTCAGAGTACTCAACAAAAGAACCTTGGTAATTGAAGAATCAATGCATGTAGTCTTTGATAAGACAAACACAAATGGTGAAAACCTTCAAGAACTTGAAAAAGCGGGATCAAGACAAGTCTATATGAATACAACAATACCAACTACTATTCTAAATCACAATTTTGGAAATCAAGATGTACCTCCAGTCAATACAATAGAAGAGAATCCAGTACAAGAGCATGAAACTGATACACAAGCTGAAGTTGTGGAAGCACAAAGTCAAGAACAACTTCAACCTGATCTCAACTGGCTGGGAGATCACCCTGAAGATAAAGTCATTAGAGACATTCACACTGGAGTATCAGTCAATTCTGTTGAGCATCAGTCAATTCTTGTACTGGAGCCTCTTCTATTGAGCATCAGTCAATTCTGTTGAGCATCAGTCAATTCTGCAACAAAGGCTACAATCTGCAACAAAGGCTCAACTTCGATCTGTTGAGCATCAGTCAATTCTGCAACAAAGGCTACAATGTGCACTTCAACAATGAAGGATGCAAGGTGATTCACTATCAAACCAACACAGTAGTTCTTGCAGGAAGAAGAGAAGACAACATGTATGTGGTGGATTGGAGAACAGCTAAAGCAGAAACATGTTTGCTTGTTAAAATTAAACAATCAACCAGCTGGATTTGGCATAGAAGATTAAATCACCTAAATTTCAAGACCATCAACACATTATCAAAGAATAAGTTAGTTGAAGGTTTACTAGAGACCACATTCAAGAAGGAAATTCTATGTGGTGCATGTCAAAAAGGGAAACAAATCAAAAGCTCCTTCAAGTCAAAGCCCTATCAATCAACAAAAAGAATTTTACATCTGCTGGACCTGTTTGGACCAGTCACACCAATCAGTGTAAGTGGAAATAAATACACTCTAGTAGTGGTGGATGACTTCTCCAAATTCACCTGGACCATATTCATGAATAAGAAAAGAGAGACACTCAAAAGGCTACCAGATCTGCTAAGAAGACTTCAAAATGAAAAGGAACTGAAGATCATAAAAATCAGAGCAGATAGAGGCATAGAGTTTCTAAATGAAATAATTAGAACCTATTGTGAAGAAAATGGAGTACTGCATCAACTATGAGTAGCAGGGACTCCACAACAAAATGGTGTAGCAGAAAGAAGAAACAAGACACTCAAAGAAGCAGTTAGAACAATGATTGCAGAAGCATGCTTACCAAAGAGATTTTGCGCTGAAGAAGCAAATACAGCATGCTATACTCAAAATAGATCAATCATCAACAAATATCATGGAAAGACTCCATATGAAATATGGAATGGAAGAAAACCTAATATATCATATTTGCATATGTTTGGATCAAAATGTTTTTTTTTTGAACAGGGATCAGTTGCATACTTTTGATGAATAGTCTGATGAATCTATCTTTATGGGATACTCAGACACCAGCAAAGCATTCAGAGTACTCAACAAAAGAACCTTGGTAATTGAAGAATCAATTCATGTAGTCTTTGATAAGCCAAACACAAATGGTGAAAACCTTCAAGAACTTGAAGAAGCAGGATCAAGACAAGTCTATATGAATACAACAATACCAACTACTATTCTAAATCACAATTTTGGAAATCAAGATGAACCTCCAGTCAATACAATAGAAGGGGCTCCAGTACAAGAGCATGAAACTGATACACAAGCTAAAGTTGTGGAAGCACCAAGTCAAGAACAACTTCAACCTGATCTCAAGAGATCACCCTGAAGATCAAGCCATTGGAGACATTCACACTGGAGTCAGAACTAGAAGACAACTAGAGCACAAGCTAACATGTTTTATATCTCAAGTAGAGCCCAAAACAATAGATGATGCAATCCAAGATGCTGATTGGATTACAGCCATGCAAGAAGAACTAAATGAATTTGAAAGAAATAAAGTCTGGGAACTTGTTGACAGACCAAACATGGCCAACATCATTGGAACAAAATGGGTATTCAGAAATAAGATGGATGAACAAGGAACAGTTGTCAGAAATAAAGCAAGACTAGTTGCAAAACGCTACTCCCAAGCTGAAGGAATAGATTATGATAAGACATTTGCACCAGTAGCAAGATTGGAAGCAATCAGACTCTTTCTAGCATTTGCAGCACATAAAGACTTCAAAGTCTATCAAATGGATGTCAAGAGTGCATTTCTAAATGGACTTCTGGAAGAAGAAGTATATGTGGAACAACCTCCTGGTTTTCAACTCAAAGGAAAAGAAGATAAAGTATACAAGCTCAAGAAGGCTCTATATGGACTCAAACAAGCACCCAGAGCCTGGTATGAAACCATATCACAATTCTTAATCAATAATGGATTCAACAAATGAACTATTGATAAGACTCTTTTCAAGCTAGAGGAAGGAACAAGTACATTGCTAGTACAATCTATGTTGATGACATCATCTTTGGATCAAAAGATCAAAAGTTGTGTGAGAAATTTGCAAATTTAATGAAGAACAAATTTTAGATGAGCATGATGGGATAATTAAATTACTTTCTTGGTCTACAAGTAAAACAGATGAAAGATGGCATTTTTATTAACCAAGCCAAGTACACAAAATACTTGATTCACAAGTATGGTATGGATACAAGTGGCACATCAGATACACCAATGTGTGCAAGAGTTATTCTTCGAAAAGATGAAGCTGTAAAAGATGTTGATCAGAAAATGTATAGAGGAATCATTGGATCTCTACTTTACTTAACTGCAAGTAGACCTGATATAGCTTTTGCAGTAGGCGTGTGTGCAAGATTTCAAGCTCAACCCAAAGAATCACACCTACTAGCAGCCAAAAGAATAATCAAATACCTGAAGAACACCATCATTGTTGGAATTTGGTATCCAAAAGATGGAGGATTCAAGTTGATATCATATCAGACTCTGACTATGCTGGATGCAAAATAGATAGAAAAAGCACCTCTAGAACATGCCAAATGCTAGGCACCAGACTAGTTTCATGGTTTAGAAAAAAGCAAAACTTCATACCTACATCAACAACTAAAGCAGAATATATAGCAGCAGACAGTTGTTGTGCACAAGTACTGTGGATTAGACAACAGCTAAGGGATTATGGAATGGAGGAGAAGACAATTCCAATCATGTGTGACAACACAAATGCCATATCTATTACTGAAAATCCAGTGTTGCACTCAAGAACTAAGCATATTGATGTGAGACATCATTTTATCAGAGATCATGTTGAAAAAGGGGATGTTATTCTAAGATACATACCCACTGAAGATCAATTGGCTGACATCTTCACAAAACCACTCAGTCATGAAATATTTAGCATGTTGAGAACTGAGTTTGGAATGATTGAAATTGACTAAGTACTTAAGAGCAGCTAACTGGTGTAATCGTGTAAGTGACTTCACCAATCGATTAAAACTTTGCCATTCTGAGGAGATGTAGCGGTGTAAGGCACTCGGTGGTACTGAAGTCAATCAGACCGATTGTTAGGAAACGATTATATATAGCAGATCAGTGAAGAAATCATTACACCGGCTAAGTGACCAGCCAAGTCACTCCACCGAAATATGAATTAAAGTCACCAGCAATCTAAAGTGTGAACTAAATCAGCTCAATACACGTTGAAAATCAAGGAGTTATGCAAGATTATATTGTAAAAGATTACACATGTGGAGATCATTATTTCAATTATGGAGGTAACTATATTATTTTTCTAATTACAACCGCCTTGATTCCCGGGATTTATCATTACTTGCCTCAATCCACTCCCCCACTTCACTCGAATATCGGGATTTATATACACCAAATCATGCCATTACATCACAAAATCCTTCCATATTCAACCACGTTCACACTACACAAATAATCCAATATAAACAACACTTGGAGATTTTTCAGAATTCTTTACGCTCTCTTGCAAATCATAAACCCTAACAAAATCAAAACTTTCTCTCAAACCTCAAACAATGGCTTCATCCACTTCAAATACTCAAACTGGAAAACAGTATGAAAGATCAATAGCCACTGGGTCATTCTTTCAAGATGAACACTACTTGAAGCTATGTGGAAATAACGAAGATGCACAGAAACTGGCAACTGGATGCAAAAACCTAAAATTATCGACCTTCCTAAATCCTCCAATCACCGATATTTGCTATGATGGTCTAATCTCTTTCTGGAAGACTGCAAAATATATCCCTGGACTCCCTACAGAAGAAGGTGACAAACGGGAGGAAGACAAAATTGTTGCATCTGTCAACGGCACAGAAGTAGTTATTACAGCAAAGGTAATTCGCAAACACCTCAAAATTTCAAATAAAGGTCAAGCAAAAGTGGCTCTTATCCACAAAGCTTGGATGAATTCTAGGACACAATCGCTAAAACAGCAAACCCAGGCCCTAAGAAATTCAACTGTCTTAGATCTGCTCTTAAAGAAATCCTTCAACGAATTCAGTGCCTTAGTTGGAAAAACAATTGAAGGAAAGTTAGGGGCAAACAATGCGTCTTATGGGAATCATCTATCACAGTCTGAAGTTTAATTGGGCAACTTATTTCATCCTGAGAATCAAATAAAAAAATCCAAGGAGAGGCAACTGCTGCTAAAAAGGGATTAGCAGAAGGAAAGTAGAAAAGGGGGATCTTATGGGTAAAGAAATCATATGGGATCCAACTACTCTATCTTTTGCAATGTTTGAAAGTACCTTCCAAACAACTCCATAAATTACATGAATCCACAACCATGTTTACCTATGTCAAACAGAAAAAGAAAGCGGGAGAAGGGATGAGAAAGCAAACCACACAACACACTTCTGGCCAAAGAAAGAAGCCAAAGGTTCAAAGGAACTTGGACAAGGAAGATTTAGGAAAGTTAATTGATGAAGAAGAAGCAAAGGATTCTGAAGCAGAGATAGAACAACCGGCAGAGGAAAATGAAAGTGGGGATGAACAACCTCAAATTGAGGAGGTTGGGGAAGACATTGGAGATGATGAAGAAAACCCAGAAGAACCGGCCCAGGTATCTACAAATGATGTTGATGATCGTATTGCAACATATCTTGAATAGAAGGAAGGTGATTCCAGAATTCAGCTTCAAGGCTCCGAATGCATGTTTGCTGAGGAGGCCTGGCTCTTTAATTTTCTGGGGATCACAACCTTGGAAGGTGTACTTGATGAATATCCACTCTGGGACATGGTCGATGCAGCAAAGGCACAACTGCAACAAATCTCTGACTGAAACAGTGATGGCTCGGAAGATGGTGGAGATGATCATGATAATACTGATCAGGATTATGGTGATGATCATGATGACAATGATGGTGATGATCCTCATGCTAATGATGGTGATAAACAAGGAAAAGAGGATAATCCTACACCAGATGCAATTGATGATAACATTCTCCTAAGTTTGTTTCTACAACCACAAGGTCCAGCAAAGTCAACCCCAGCTGAGGCAACCTCATCAACCCCACAAAATGCTCAGCAAACAATGCCAGCTAACAACACCCCTGAGCCGATTCCACAAACTTCTGTGGATAATACACTCACCGACGGTGAGTGTTAGACACGGCTCGCTCATCGCCACTCAGGTCAAAAAATCCTCAAAGGCCTGAGCATGAGGGAATAGAAGCCCAGACTACACCAGCATACACATCTACTCAAATACTTGAAGATTTGGAAGCCGATGTAGATGTCACTCAACATCAATCCAGAGGACAGTAGACAGATCCTGACCACACTCATATTCGTGTTCAGGTACCTGATCATTATACTAGTGTATCACAAGAAGCCTTTGAAAAAGCAGCAGACTTATTGGCTGAAGAATTGGAGCAACAAGCCATGTATCTCAGATCCATGGCTTCGGCATTTAAAGATGAAAGTCACTCCATTGAAAGAAGGTTCCAGGCTATTGACTGAGTATATTGATGCACGGAATATTGTTGTGCAAATACAAGGAGACTTGCTGAAATAGTTAAACCCTCAATTTCACCAACAATCTTGCAGGACTCAGACAGCATATTTCTCAAGAAAATGCGTCCATGGCATTTTCTTTTGGTACCAGATTTAAAAGTGTAACCCAAAAACTGACTGATCATGACTCAAGGTTCACATCCATTGAGTCCAAACATGACACTTTGATCGGTACAGCTGAAGCTACAAATAGTATCTTACTACAGCAAAGAGATGATGCTGCCAAAAAGAGGGAAAGCAGTGATAAGCCTGAACAAGGATCTGCTGTTAGACCCCCAAACTTCACTGAAGAACAGCTAAGAGCAAGGGACAGAGAAATAAGAATCAGAAATGAGGCTGAAGAGCAGCAAAGGAAGGCTAGAGAAGAAAGAGAAAAGACCTCAAATGAACCCTGCATAGGGTTTCCTCATCCTATCCAATGAAGGGATGATGATAGGGATAGATCAGGTGGACAGCAAAGACCTGGATCAAGTCAGCAAAGGAGATCAGCAAGAGAACATAGAACCAGTACAAGTAGAGAGAAAAGAAGTTTCCCAACTCACAGAAATAGGCAAGAATATGAGGCTGAGATCCTAGATCATGTAAGAGAATTTTTCAGAGTCCAAGAAGGGTCGTATCCAAATCAAACACAAGATGAAGGTTGGGAAGACTGGCTAAGCTACCAAGATGAACAGAAGAGAATTGACATGGCCAAAATGTACAATGGCATTAAAAGGCAGCATGCATCTCTCAAGCAAAGTGTTGGAACCAGCAGATCAAGTACAACCATACCACTTTCTGGCAATGGACCAGAAGATTTACCAACTGAGCAACAAGAAGATTTCAACTATATGGCAAAATTCTTCAACCCTATGGGGAGAATGAACAAACAAGACCAATGGGGTCTGTACAAAAATCTCAAGTTTCCTGACTCACACATTGCAGAAGCTAGGAACAGACTTGAGAATTATTTTGGAGAACCTAGGGCAAATGAGCTATGCCTGACTTTAACAGACTCTTTGCCAAGAGAGTATTTCAAGGAGTATCTGAGTACACTGCTATGGCATACTGGAAGTGGAAGTTTCCAGAGATCGATTGGAAAGACATTGAGGAGGTTCAGACCACAAAATTCAAGAGGTACAAAGCAGAATTAAGCAAAATATAGTTACTGCACATTCAATATATTTCGAGTTCATTTTTCTGACTTCCCTTTAATGGATGAAACAAATTGTTGAGTCTTTATTCCATTGCTTATTATGAAAAATTTTGTACACTTATGTTCAGGCTTATGAGGGTTTTGGCATCAACAAAAAGGGGAAAATTGTTTGGAACATTTTATTATGTTTTGATGATGGTCATACTAGTTGTTATAGCAAGCCTGAAAATAAATTAGAATTCTCTGTATAAGTATTTACTTAGAGTCTGACATGTTGTATATGTTGAGTCAGACAAGTATTGTACTAGTTGGTAGGACGGCAAAGTGAAACAGAAATCCGGCAGAGTAAAGCCAGCCAAGTACCAGCAGAGAAGCATGAAGACATTATGGTCTGACTTATAACCAAGGAAGTCTGTGATGACCTTGGATAAGTCTAAGTTACATTCCAGGTGATGAAACTTAAGGTTTTAAATATGTTGTACACTAATCTCACATAAATCAAGGATCATTGAAGTACAGAGATTCTCCTAAACTGATAAAGAATGAAGGAAACAGTGATTCGGCAAAGTAAACTGACTTTCAGCTGAGTAATGAAAAAGCAGTGAAGGAAGACCTATGCAGAAAAGTCAGAGAGATCACTCAACCATTTAGGGAATGGCCAAGTAAACTTTCCGTAATTGGATTTTGAAATATGAATGAGATTCAGAGGATCAAGCATTAAATTCACAATTAATTGATGATCAATCAAAAGAGATATTTTGATAAATCTTTGAAGAAAAAAATCCGATCACTAAAATCAAGGAGAATATAATTAAGGGGGAATCAAGAATAAAATCAAGGATTATTCCCCTCATTAATATAGCCAACGGATGGAAATTCAAATCAAGGATTATCAAGGCTATAAATAGAATGCATTGACAGAAAAAGAAAAATAAGAAGATAACAATCAATAAGTAGAAACTCTGTCAAATTCAAAAGGCCTTCATCTGTGCTTAAAAAGGAATATTTAGTGATCAACTCAAAATTCAGAACTACAATTTCAACATCAAGCATTGAGTCTGATCAACAAGTGTTTTGTGAATCCAATTCACTTCAATCAAGCAATTGAATCAGAGGCATCTGAGAAGAAGTTGTGTTTGTGATAGTGTTAAGGGTGATTTTATATGATTTATAACGCTATATTTTATGATAAATTCCCTCATATTTTTATAATTTGCATAAGAAACGAGTGTTTAATGGAAATATTGAGTAAATGAGGTTTTAAATGAGTTATTCGCAAAATAGGTTAATTTTGGTGTTTTAATTGTGATTTTATGACTATTTGGACGATATTACATTTTGCGATGTTTTGATGTGTTATAGGTACATGTTTGATGCCCAAATGATGATCAAAAAAAGATAAGAGTCGAATTACATTGATAATAGAAGAGATAATGATGATTTGAATTGAAGAAAAAGAGATAGAGATGAGAAAATCGAGTTTTGATCAAGCTGAACGCATGTCCAAGTTCCGTCCAGTTGGACGGGCGTTTGATCCACTGAACGAGCGTCCAATTTAAAGAAGGACGGGCGTCTGATCATGACTCGGCCCGATTCGAAGTTTGTATGGAAGAGTGGACGGGCGTTCAAGGATTCAGACGGGCGTCCAGTAGCCGACTTAGCTAAACCAACTTGAAAATCTATATATAGGTGGCAGTTTCTCAACCCTAAAGATACGAATTACACAATACTCAAAACCCTAATCCTAGGGGCGGCTTAGGCTGCGGTTTTTTACCAGTTTTCATCAACTTTTATGTTCTTAAATTCTTAGATTAGATTAGCTAATTTTTATGTCTTTCTATACAAATTCAAGTTTCAAGAGGATGCTAAGAGGCTAGACCTCCATTGAACGAGCGTTGTGAAGCCATCCGATCAACAATTCAATTTATTTTCATGATTATTTTGTGAGTATCTATTACGAGTTGTTTCTTTTATCATGCTTTATGTTGTTTATTGCAAATTTATATCGAAA
This sequence comes from Gentiana macrophylla, assembly GCA_026214975.1. Classification (NCBI taxonomy): domain Eukaryota; kingdom Viridiplantae; phylum Streptophyta; class Magnoliopsida; order Gentianales; family Gentianaceae; genus Gentiana; species Gentiana macrophylla. The sequence goes on along the minus strand of CM047807.1, from coordinate 79,371,253 downwards.
GATGTTTGCTTTGTTGATCGTTTATTTGATGAAAATCATGTTAGACTTTAGATCACCATGATAAAGAATAGATATTTGATCTAAGTAACGAAAGTTATTAGGTTAGATTTCTAGGTTGGAAACGTTTAAAGTTTACACCTTTGGTTAGAAAAGCGTTAATCTTTAAGATCGAAAGATGGAGATTAATAGACAAACTTGCCTAAGAAATTAGGGTTCATACCTTTGATCAAGTGAATCACAACTTGATTAGTAATCACGAAATAATCTGAATTGAAATTGAATGTTGATAGGATAGGTGGATCAATTGCTTGTTCGTTCGTAACTTATTGATTTAAAACCCCTTGAATTTGAATTGTTTAGCTTAGTTAGTCTTTTATTGCATATTAGGTTTAGTTTAGTTTAAATTTTAAATTGGCTTTAGATCATTGATCTTAAACTATCTTTCTTATGAATTATTTACTGTTTTCGTATCTGTTTAGTTTAGTAATCGTGACATAGAACAAAGACTAGGACTACCAATCGTTAGTTCCCCTTAAGATCGACCCGGTATCAACCTCTTTACTACGATCCTTGCACTTGAGGTATATCGGATTTATAAATTTTATTACTTGTTTGTTTTGTTAGATAAAATCCGTGACAAGTTTTTGGCGCCGTTGCCGGGGAACCAAACAGTTGCTAGTGTTTGTTTTCTTTTTTCTGTGTTTAATCGTTTTTGTTCCTGTTTTAGGTAGATTTTAATTAGGTAATTAGGGTTTTAGTTAGGCTTTAAGGTTTTCTCTTTATAGTTCCCTTGTGATTAATTCTATCTTTCTATCTGTTTTCTGTTTTTCTGTCTTTCTGTTTTCTTTCTCCCCATCTTTTTCCTGCTGTTTTTCTCCGTTCCTGCTTCGTTTTTCTGCTTCCAAACGGGCGTCTAGACCGGTGGACGCCCGTCTGTTCTAAATTTCTTGTTCAATGATCAATTATGAAGACTTGCCAACCAAAAGAGGTGACCCTGGAAAGTTCGTGCTTACAGTGTTGATGGGAGGCCTGGTCTTCCCTAACTCTTTGTGTGACCTGGGTGCATCTATCACCTCATGCCATTGTCGTGTGCAAACAATTTTGGTTTAATTGATCTTCTAGAACCCACTACCATGAATTTGCAATTCGCTGATAGATCTTCTAAGAAAGCAGCGGGAATCTTAAAAGACGTACTAGTTCAAATTGATAGGTTTACCTTTCCCATTGACTGGTACGTTTTAGACATTGAAAAGGATGAAAATGTCCCCCTGATACTTGGAAGACCTTTTCTGTCTACAGCCAGAGCCCTCATCGACTGCGATGGTGGGCGAGTGACGATACGAGTTGGTGATCAAGAAGTAAGCTATAATGTCTCCGAGATCCTTCAAGTACCTTACGGTCCTCCAACCGGCTTTTCCATTGAGGATATGTCGATGACTTTAATGACCACATGGAAAAGCAAGTCATGGTTGTTAAATCTAATATGAGCGATTGGTTGATAATTTGAATAATCATGGTGTGGTGAGTCTAGAGCAGTTAGAAACTGAATTCGAGGACGAGTTGTTGAGAGGAGAAGCTTTGGCAGTGGGACCGCTAAGTAAACTCAGCGATGTTGAGTTGAAAAGTGGAGATCATAAGTCAAGTTTAGAAGACCCCCCTGCAGATCTGGTGATGAAGCCGTTGCCTAAACATCTTAAGTATGTGATTCTAAGAGAAGGTGACAAGCTTCCTTTGATTATATCTGCCAAGTTGTCTCGTTTAGAGGAAATGAAGTTAATCAACGTCTTGAAGAAAAATGAAAAAGCCTTTGGGTGGCAAGTAGGAGATATCAGAGGCATATCTTCAGACATCTGTATGCATAAGATCAAGACAAATGAGGGTGCGAAATGTGTTAGACAGCCCCAGAGGAGGCTCAACCCTCATATGCAAGAGGTGGTTAAGAAAGAGATCATCAAAATTCTGGACATGGGAATCATTTATGCCATCGCTGATAGTGAATGGGTTTCCCCGACTCAGGTAGTTCCCAAGAAAGTTGGAATTACAATTGAGAAGAATGAGAAGGGCGAGGAAATAGCATTGAGACTTGTCACTGGTTACAGAGCCTGCATTGATTACAGAAAGCTCAATGAGGTAACCATGAAAGATCGCTTTCCCCTTCCATTCATTGACCAGATGCTTGAGCGTCTGACGGGACACGCATTCTACTGCTTCCTGGATGGATATTCAGGATACTTTCAAATACCCATTGATCCAGCTGACCAAGAAAAGACCACTTTCACCTGCCCTTATGGTACATTCGCCTACAGGCGAATGCCATTTGGTCTCTGCAATGCCCCAGCTACATTTCAAATATGTATGCTGGCTATCTTTGACGGGCTAGTAGAAAAGTGTATGGAAATCTTTATGGATGATTTTCGGTCTTTGGTCAGTCTTTCGACGATTGTCTTGACAACCTTGACCAGGTCTAATCCAGATGCGTGGAAAAGAACTTAGTGCTCAATTGGGAGAAATGCCATTTCATGGTAGATGAGGGAATAGTTCTTGGCCACAAGATCTCCGCCAAAGGTATTGAAGTTGACAGGGTAAAAGTAGAAGCTATCGAGAAGATGAGTTATCCTAAAAATGTGCACGAAATCAGAGGCTTTCTTGGACATGTCGGTTTTTACAGAAGATTCATTCAAGACTTCTCCAAGATAGCCAAGCCCCTGTCTAGTTTACTTAAGGAAGACGTTGAGTTCAATTTTGATGAGGATTGCAAGCAAGCGTTTGAGGAGCTTAAGAACCGTTTAATCTCTGCTCCAATTCTTATATCGCCTGACTGGAATCTACCTTTCGAGCTTATGTGCGACGCATCAAACTATGCGATTGGTGTCTTTGTTTTAGGCCAAAAATCAAAGGAAAATTCCAGCCAATCTATTACGCTTGACCACACATTGAATCCTTCTCAAGTTAACTATACTACTACTGAAAAGGAATTATTGGCCGTAGTCTTTGCTATGGACAAGTTTTGTAGTTACTTGTTAGGAGCTCAAGTGATTGTGTGGACTGATCACGCTGCTTTGCGTTATCTGATGACGAAGAAAGAGTCCAAACCGCGCCTACTGCGTTGGATACTGACCCTACAAGAGTTTGACATTCAAATTAAAGACAAAAAGGGCAGTGAAAACGTAGTGGCTGATCATGTTTCGAGAATGTTAAGTGAGGAAAAGGATGATCCAGATGATATAGATCTTTACTTTCCTCTAGAAAACATTATGCTTATCGATGGCTGCGCTCCAGATGTTCCATGGTATTCTTCCATTGTCAATTACCTTCATTCCTGATATCTCGATCCAGAATTGTCCTATCAGGAGAAGAAAAAGTTCTTCTTTGATTTGAAATCTTTCGTTTGGGATGAACCTTATCTTTTTAAGATCTGTAAAGATGGTCTGCTTAGAAGATGTGTTCCAGAATCCGAGCAACGAGATATTATTGAGCAGTGCCATAGTGGGCCTACTGGCGGTCACTTTGGTCCATGGAAAACCGTTGCTAAGATCTTCCAATCCGGTTTCTATTGGCCCACGATCTTTAAAGATACAGATGCTTTCTGTAAAGCGTGTGATAAATGCCAAAGAACTGGTACTCTGACAAGGCGTTTTGACATGCCTTTGAAACCCATCCTAGAATGCGAGGTCTTTGATGTATGGGGTATCTATTTTATGGGACCATTCCCATCATCTTGTGGCAATAAATACATCTTAGTCTACGCGGATTACGTGTCAAAATGGGTGGAGGCTCAAGCCACTCCTCACAATGATCATAAGACGGTCATGAAATTCTTAAAGAAGAACATCTTCGTGAGATTTGGATGTCCACGTGCCTTGATCAGTGATGAAGGGACACATTTCTGCAACCGACCCCTAGAGAAAGTCCTTGAAAAGTATGGTGTTCGTCACAAGACTGGTACACCATATCACCCGATGACTAGTGGTCAGGTTGAAAGGAGCAACCAAAGTATTAAGAAAATCCTGGAGAAAAGCGGTCCATGATCATAGAAAAGACTGGAGTTTGAAATTGGATGATGTACTATGGGCATCAGAACCGCCTATAAGACTCTATGGGTACATCTCCATATCAAATGGTTTATGGTAAGCCATGTCATCTTCCAATCGAGTTAGAGCATAGAGCTTATTGGGCTACAAAGTTTCTGAACTTTGATTCCCAATCTGTGGTAAGCATCGATCGCAATCAGATTGCATGAGTTGGGCGAATTCGGACTCCAGGCTTACGAAAGCGCCAGGATCAGCAAAGATAAGATGAAAATCCTCCATGACGCCAAGATTAAGAAGAGAGAATTTCAAGTCGGGGAACAAGTTCTTCTGTATAATTCCAGGCTACATCTGTTCCCTGGAAAGTTAAGGACACGATGGTCCGGTCCCTTTGAGATTCTCCAAATTATTCCTGGAGGCGTTTTAGAACTACGAGGCTATGGTGACCAACTGTTTCGAGTAAATGGTCAAAGGTGTAAGCACTACATTGGTGAACCCAAGGAAAAGCCTTTGATTGTTCGTTTCCTCGAGATCCTCGGGTGTGGTACTAAAGAGGTCGTGGAATTTGATGAGTTTTCACCCGACCTGTTTTTAGAGGATGACGGTAGTGGTCGATCTGAAGAAGTTCTAGCCGGTAGTTGGGATATGGAAGAGTATGAGAAGGAGCGTAGGCTGAAACGTCATCAGAATACTCAGAAGAAGAAGAAGTCGACCATGGGGCAGTTTAAACGTATTTGGAAAGCTATCAAGGATTTCACCCCATGTGTTAAGTGCTGTTTCTGCAGCCGAACTGCTAACCAAAGTTTCGACGAGGTAGTGGCTGGCAGAAAAGTCAAATGGCATGATCCAGGCTGAGCTTAAACAATGTCGAGCTAACGACATTAACCAAAGCGCAACTAGGGGGCAACCTAGATATCGTTATATTAGTTGTTTTTGTTTTATGCTTTTGTAGTTTTAGTATTTAAGTTTAGTTTACTAAGTATTGCTTTTGTTTTTATCTGTCAGTTAGTTGTGCTTGCTAGATATGGATTTCGGAGTTCTACCAGAGGAGTTACCTTTCCTTAGGAGGATCCCACTGATCACTGTAGATGACGGACCGGGAGGGACTATTGTTTTGCACGTAGACTTTGATATTAGTACCCGCATCAGGACTGTCACCTATGTTCTTATTGTCCCACGAAGTTCGGGAGGTGGAGACTTTACTACTGAGGAGTTGCAGGCAGCTCTAAGACACCCGTACACAATCCTGAATGATCCGATGCTGACAGATTTACCGCTAGTGCTGCAAGCTGAACATTTTCGGGTGTTGATGTAGCTGGTGAGGATTGGGGTTTGCAAGATGAGTATGACTTCCCACCGGCGATTGACATGCTCCGCCGTCTAATCCGGGTGATAGATTAGGTGGAAATTTACGAGGACTAGCGTTCTTAGGTTGTTTCGTCGAGCAAACGACGTAAAACAAAAGCGCTCGGTGGGAGGCAACCCACTATTTTCTATTGTTTTTACTTATTTTCTAGTGATTTTAGGTATCTCGTCGTTTGTCATTTGTATTTTTAAGGTTTATTTAAGTTTAATAAGAAAATGCAAATTTGAATTTAAATTGTATAAAATTTTATAATTTTTGCATTTTTCTCCCTTGGACGCCCGTCCAGATGTCTGGATGCCCGTCCGCCATGGCCAATTCTTGGACGAGCGTCCACTATGCCTGGACGCCCGTCTGCTTTATCCCCTCCAATCATGTATCTAATTTGAAACTTGGACGAGCGTCTACCTGAATTGGACGCCCGTCCAGTTCGTGCTAAACCCAGTGAACGCTCGTCCAGCCCCTGCCTATATATACCCCCTCAACCTATGAACATTCACTTTTTCAGAATTTCAAATCGCAAAAACCGACTCTTCGACCTCCTTTGGCCTAAAATCTTCGTTTCTATACCAAATTGGGCGATTCAAAGTCCCACAAGAAGCTCTCAATCCCTTCTTTTCGATTTTCCACTCCGAATCCTCCAACAAACGCCCATTAATTCAATTCAGTGGTATAGTTGGTTCAATTTGGCTTTTTTGGACGTCTAATCCGTTTTATCATCATCCCATCATCTTATTTGGTAAGTTTTTATCAACTTTTCTTAGGTTATTTCACGTTTTTTTGAGTTCGATTTTCGAGTCGACTCTTTTCTATATATTCTCCCTTATTTGTTTTTTTCTTGTTTTGTGTTCTTTTCTTGTTGTGTTGGTGATTTGGGATGTTGATGGATGATGTTGGATGGGCTGCATTGTGGTTTATTGTGGTTTGGTGTTGGATTGTTTGGGAAATCCCGTTTGGATGATAAACGGGTGGTTTTGTTTGATTTTGGGATTGGGTTTGTTGTGTGTGTAGCTTTAGTTCACCATGGTTCGGAAAGCAGTAGCGAAGAGGCATGGTAAGGGGGTAGCTACAGAGCCTGTTAAGAAGAAAAAGGTTGTGGACCCCACCTTAGTCAATCCATCCCAAGGTATTCGTATAGGTGAGCGTCAGAATCCTCCTCGAGGTCAATCCAGGATTCCCTTACGAGATGAGTCTGAGTCGGGGTCTGACACCGATGATGAGCCCTTAGTGAGAAAGATGCCTAGGGTGTCGGAGACTCGGGGTGCGAGAGATGTAAATGAACCAAGGGGTGGAACTGAGGAAGCAACTGAGGCAGCTGAACCGGTTAGACAGGCTGTGAGACCTCCTATCCCTATTCCTTTGGCTCGTAGGTTTATAAATCCAAAGGCTTTCGAGGTGTATAACAAGCACTACGTCTCGAGGACGATGTTAATCGAGCGAGCTGTCCTTGAGCCTCAGGTTGATCCGTTATTTGTGAAGTTATTGAGGGATAGGAAGTGGGGGGCTTTGATGGTAACTCCGAGGACCCCGGTTAATGCTACTTTAGTCCATGAATTTTATGCCAATTTCTCAGAAACGGACTTGGAAGCCAGAGTTGTGATGGTTCGGGGGGTACATGTGCCATTTACGCCCAAGGTTATTAACGAGAAGTATGCCTTGGCACCTTTTGAGGGGTTGGACTTTAAGGAGGCGATTAAGGCCAGGCAGGATGCGGGAGAAGACCCGTTGGAGGAGTTGAGGTTGTTGGTGTGCCCGGAGGTGCCTTGGACACTTAGGCCGGGCGGTGATAGGAAAGAGTTGGTGACTACAAGTTGGACAGAAGATTGGAAGGTCCAATGTCGGTTTATCAAGAACAGGTTGTTACCTAAGAACAACCTGACTCATTTGCACATTGGAGACCTTGGGATGCTATATGCTCTGAATTTCAAGCTGAATGTCGATGTAGGACAAGCCATCTTTGATGAGATAGCTACGAATCAGAAGGTATATACACGGTGTTTGATTTGTCCGCATTTGATCCACAGTCTCTGTCAGGACGCTAGGGTTCCCGAGTACAAGACCAATCACAAACCGAAAAATCTGATGTTCTTGCAGCGGGAAAAAGTGAAGTCTTCTGGTCAGATTCAGACTGAGGCTGAGGCAGCCCGTGAGCCCGGTTCTTCTTCAGCACCGCCTCCATCGTCCTCCCTTCCTACTTTATCTCCCTCGGTCCGGATGAGGTTGAGTATGGCCAACAGTGTCTGGAACTGGATGGAGGATATTCGGACTTCACAAAATAATATCTTGTCTATTCTAAGGTGCATCAGTGAGGAGCGGAAGCCGAGGGACGACAGAGTTTTTGATCCCAGCATCGTCGATTATGTCTATTCTGGTGAGATTGAGCAAGCCATTGCGGATGTCCTGCAAGAGTCTGAGTCGTCTTCGGATGAGGAGCAGCCAGCCTCTCCTACGGATGGAGCACCTCCGGCTGGTGATTCTGCGGCACCGGGGCAGCCCTGATCTTATTTTTTTTCCATTTTAGATTTTGATTTGTCCTGGATACGATGATTGTACAATCTTGATACTTTCCCTTACTTGATTCATTGTACTTTTGATATTGCTACTGTTTATTTTTCCTACTGAATCATGTAAGCCATAAGGCGTCCGTACTTTCCTTTTTGCTCTGTTTCAACTTTTGGATGTGTTAACTGTTTTATCTTTTGATTTTTCTTCATTTTTGATATATCCTTTCACTTTGTATAATTCCCCGTTTTCCCCGAGAATTTTCCGTGTTTGTGGAGTAGTGCAGGTATATTTTTAATGGTATTGGTGTGCTCGCTTTGACATCGAATGGTTACGATTTCTAATTGTCACTACATAGGCTCCGGCCTGACCATCGATTCGAGTATCGATTGCAATCAGCTAAGTCATTTATCTTTTCTTTCTTTCTGCACAACATGAGGACATGTTGATCTTTAAGTGTGGGGGAGGGAATGATTTGACATGTATCTGTACATTTACTTAATTCATTACGAGTCTATGCAAAATGAGCTAAAAATGAGCTAGAATTTTCGAAATTTTTCGACATTTTTGTTTTTGTTTTGTCCCGAGTAGGCAATTCAATTCAATGTTCGTTATTTTTATAGTCATCCAAGCTATATATCATATGTTTGATAAGTTAGTTGTTTCACCTGAGATATATTTTTCACGAGCCATAGTAAGCGATGAGCTAATTTATTAAGTTATACCCCTTTTGACGAGTGATTTTTGATTATCTTATAAGTCATATGCTTAGTGCTACGTATATATCTTGAGATTTATGATAGTTTGTATTTAGATCCGAAGTATGTTATACTGTGAATATCTAAGGTTTGAATGTGATAAGTAAAGCGTAACTAAAGTTGTTGAAAAAGTTGAATTTTAAATGAATAAATTGGGTGTGTCGAAAGCTAGTCGATGATTGGAGTGCGATAGGGTATACCACGTATGTCCTATACCACTATGATGACCAAAACCTCACGACAGTCAGAAGAAGCTGCCTTATGATTTGAGTAAGGTAGGGTATATCTCGAATATCCTATCCTGCTATGACAGGGCAACAGCTCATTCTTATGTGTGTTAAAAGTAAAAGTAATTAAATCAACTTATAAAAGAAATGGTATGAATTGAATAGAAGACTAAGTTATCGTCTATCTTATCCCCAGTAGAAACTGATAGATATGCTGTAGGGATTATCCTCTGAGTATTTCAGAAAGGCCCTAGATATGTTCTATCATCCTTTTCGGGATATTTTACGTTTGTAGGGTACATCTTATGAGTGTCATTTATTGCTAGTCTATGAGGGGGTATTAGCTAGTTTTGCTTTGAGTTTCTCAAGTTTGGATTTAGTGGAAGTTTTCTATGGCTTTGCACACACACAGTGGTGAACATCTGATTTATCGAATCTATGCTATATTGTCTTAGATGTTTGTTTTTGTCTCGAGCCTTAATTTCCGTTTTGTTTTGCTCGGGACGAGCAAAAGCTAAGTGTGGGGGAGTTGTTAAGGGTGATTTTATACGATTTATAACGCTATATTTTATGATAATTTCCCTCATATTTGTATAATTTGCATAAGAAACGAGTGTTTAATGGAAATATTGAGTAAATGAGGTTTTAAATGAGTTATTCGCAAAATAGGTTAATTTTGGTGTTTTAATTGTGATTTTATGACTATTTGGACGATATTACATTTTGCGATGTTTTGATGTGTTATAGGTACATGTTTGATGCCCAATTGATGATCAAAAAAAGATAAGAGTCGAATTACATTGATAATAGAAGAGATAATGATGATTTGAATTGAAGAAAAAGAGATAGAGATGAGAAAATCGAGTTTTGATCAAGCTGAACGCACGTCCAAGTTCCGTCCAGTTGGACGGGCGTTTGATCCACTGAACGAGCGTCCAATTTAAAGAAGGACGGGCGTCTGATCATGACTCGGCCCGATTCGAAGTTTGTATGGAAGAGTGGACGGGCGTTCAAGGATTCAGACGGGCGTCCAGTAGCCGACATAGCTAAACCAACTTGAAAATCTATATATAGGCGGCAATTTCTCAACCCTAAAGATTCGAATTACACAATACTCAAAACCCTAATCCTAGGGGCAGCTTAGGCTGTTTTTTACCAGTTTTCATCAACTTTTATGTTCTTAAATTCTTAGATTAGATTAGCTACTTTTTTATGTCTTTCTATACAAATTCAAGTTTCAAGAGGATGCTAAGAGGGTAGACCTCCATTGAACGAGCGTTGTGAAGCCATCCAATCAACAATTCAGTTTCTTTTCGTGATTATTTTGTGAGTATCTATTACGAGTTGTTTCTTTTATCATGCTTTATGTTGTTTATTGCAAATTTATATCAAAAGATGTTTGCTTTGTTGATCGTTTATTTGATGAAGATCATGTTAGACTTTAGATCACCATGATAAAGAATAGATATTTGATCTAAGTAACGAAAGTTATTAGGTTAGATTTCCAGGTTGGAAACGTTTAAAGTTTACACCTTTGGTTAGAAAAGCGTTAATCTTTAAGATCGAAAGATAGAGATTAATAGATGAACTTGCCTAAGAAATTAGGGTTCATACCTTTGATCAGGTGAATCACAACTTGATTAGTAATCATGAAATAATCTGAATTGAAATTTAATGTTGATAGGATAGGTGGATCAATTGCTTGTTCGTTCGCAACTTATTGATTTAAAACCCCTTGAATTTGAATTGTTTAGCTTAGTTAGTCTTTTATTGCATATTAGGTTTAGTTTAGTTTAAATTGGTTCGAAACAATCTTTCCTGGCTTTAGATCATTGATCTTCTGTCCAGTTTACGTTATTGTTATCTTTCTTGTGAATTATTTACTGTTTTCGTATCTGTTTAGTTTAGTAATCGTGACATAGAACAAAGACTAGGACTACCAATCGTTAGTTCCCCGTAAGATCGACCCGGTATCAACCTCTTTACTACGATCCTTGCACTTGAGGTATATCGGATTTATAAATTTTATTACTTGTTTGTTTTGTTAGATAAAATCCGTGACAGATAGCTGCTGAAGGATTTATTCCCAAGGAGCAGTGAAAAAGACTGAGTCACTGAAGCTGTTGCAGTCAGGGAGTGATAATCTTGAAGATTGTGAAGCTTATGTAGTCATGGACAATCATGCTATTGTATCTGTGAAAACAATAAGGAAATTCCTCCAATCATCATAGGAGAAGAGTGGATTAAGGGATTACACCACCCTGAACCACTATAAACCTTGTGTCAATTTACTTTCAGCAATTTATCATACTGCATTTATTTAGTTGCTTAAATTACATCATATATCTATGGTAGCATAAACTACTTTGAAACAACAGATTAAGAAGGGACTTATCCACTGTCCAAAAGCTTTTAAATACAAGAAAAAAAATTTAAACTCCACTATAGTCATTCCCCCCCCCCCCCCTCTGACTATAGTTTTACCCTTCTTTGGGACCAACACACCTAAAAACTCTTACTCTTGGAGAAGTTTAGGGTATATCTCCTTTGTGAAATAGAAATTCCATTAGGTGTTCTAGAAGCTTCAATTCCTAAGAAGTATCTGAGTTTACCCAGATCCTTGATAGTATAATAATTATGAAGATGGTCTTTGACTTGTTGAATCTGGTTTTCATCAGGACTGACTGCCATAGTGTCATCTACTAAACCAATAAGGCAATGAACATTTTGCCCAATCCTTTGGTAAATAAGTTGTGATCATGCTTGGATTAAACAAACCCCTGGCTCTCTAAAGACTCTATCAAATTGCAATTTCATGTCTTCAAGCTTGCTTTAACATATATAATGACTTGATTAACCTGCAAACCTGATTTGGTTTATCAGATTTAAACCCTTGTGGAAGATGCATGTAGACTGCTTCATGCAAATATCCTTGTAAAAAGAAATGTGCACATCCATCTGTTGAAGATGCCGATTGTCGGTTATTGCAAATGCTAACAATGTTCTGATTTTTGTGATTTTCACAACTGGAGAAAAAGTTTCTTGATAATATATGCCATAAGTTTGAGTGTAGCTCTTGCTACTAATCTTGCCTTATATCTCTCTACTAATCCATAAGGGTTCTATTTTATTTTGTACGTCCACTTGCATCCAATGGGTATTTTTCCAGATGGCAAAGTAACAACCTCACATGTGTTGGTCTTCTGCAATGCCTCAATTTCCTTCTACATTCCCTCATTCCACTAATCATGTTTGATTGCTTGTTTGTAAGTCTTTGGCTCAGTGACTGCATCAATGGCACGGATATATTTGCATATTTAGTTGAGAGTCTTTCTAGACTCATTACATGATTTAGAAAATGATCACAGCATTGTCACATACTTGATAGAATTTTGGTGTCTTTCTGGTCCAAGTAGATCTCATCAGCTGAACTATTGGTGCAGATGTCTGCATACAAGTGGTTGGTCCTTTGTTGGACTCTTCAATTGTATTTGCACATATGCTGGATTCCGTAGTTGGTCTACTCAGATGATTCTCAATGCTGTTGAAAACAGGTAGTGGAATTGGCATATCAATGGTACATTGAGATTTGCCTCATAAATCACATTCCCAACCATAAATATCAAAATCTAGATTTGCCTCGAATCTGCTTGAATATGGAAAAGTAAATTTCATGAAACTGAGTAATCCTAATAACAAAGATATCTTTGTTGGTGATGTACAAGATAATGGCTCTCTTGGAAGTGTTTGAATTTCCAAGATACACAAAAGTCTTACATGTAGTATCAAATTTAGTTCTAAATTGCGGAAGAGTACATGAAAAAACCAATTAACCAGAAATTGTAAAAACATTATAATATGGCTTAGTGTCATAACACCTCGTGAGGAGTGCTTTATTTTAATAATGGTGTAGGTGTAAAATTGATAAGATTAACAACATGAAATAAACAATAACCCCAATACTCAATGGGTAGTTTACTCTGAAACCTCAAACCTTTGTCCATATTTGATGTTTTCTCACAACAATTTCATTTTGTTCAGGTGTACTTACACATGGAGTTTGACGGGTAATGCCATGATGTTCATAAAAGGATGTCATATGAACCTCAACACCTTTATCAAATTTAATAACTTTGATAACCTTATTAAACTAAGTTGAAACAAACTTAACAAAATATTTAACTAATTAAGTAGCTTCAGAGTTCTGTCTCATAAGATAAACCCAAGTAAATCTAGAATAATTATCAACAACAGTTAGAAAATATTGTTGACCATTCACCAATAGGATGCCTCAAAGGTCCCTAAATATCCAACCACACAAGATCAAAAAAAAAAGTTGACAACAAATAGTGCTAATGGAAAAAGTTTTTTATTCATTTTTTCCACAGGGCATACAAAACACAAGTAATGTTCACAAAATTTCACATCAGATGTAGTAGAACTAATGACATGTAATATTTTATCTGGTAGATGTTCTGATCTATAATTCTAAAGATGTTTGTCATCTAATGTGTCATATCGGCATCTACTCTCTACTGAATTACAAATATATTTAGAGAGAGTTGTGTTCGTAACAGATTTATGAATTGGAATGTCGAGCCATTTGTGTTGCTCAAATGAACCAATCACTATTTTTCTCTTGTTGTCATGCAAAACACACTTGTAAGTTGTGAAAACAGCTGCGCAATCATATGTCTGGTTAATGCTGGTAAAGACAACAAATTAAATCTGAAACCAGGAATGTACAACACATTATTCAAATTCAAATCAAGAATGACACAACTTGTCTAGTATAAGTCACTTGTACATTACTACCATTAGGTAATCCTACTTTCATGTTAATAACAGGTTTAGGATACTTAATTTTGATAAAGAACTTTCAATGTGATATATGGCTCCAGAGTCCAAGATCTATTGTGTATGTTTTAGTGAACCAGTGTCACATGATCCTTGAGTAGGTTAGAAGTGGGTATTCAGTGCATGAATCTAGTAAACTATGTGGTTTGATGAGTCAAAATTCAGAAGATTCAGCAGCCTTTCAAATTGTTGTGTAGTGAGACCTTGAATTCCATACCTAACTTGTCCAGCCTCATGATCCTCCCCTCTAGAAGACGGATCTGAATATGTCTGATCTGCCATGCTAGCTATGCTTTTGGACTTGAAACCAAATGGATTTCCATGTTTCTTGTAGTGATTATCTTCATTATGGCCTTTAAAACCACAAAATGTGCACTAAATTTTCTTAGGTTCTTTTCCTTAGAGTTGTTTGCAGGTAAATTCTTTGGCTGCTCTACTCTGTTGAACTAACTGGATGTGGCCTCAAATTGATTTTACTTATGTCATTCTAGGCATGTCCAATCTTTTGGGCCATTAAGAATGTAGAATCTTGATTCCTTGCCTTGTTAGCCGCGTAGTTTTTTTCCTTTTAAACATAATAGCCATTCTAAATGCATCATGTATCATAGGAAAAAGAACCATCAACATGGCCTGAGACACCATTGGCTCGAATTCATCCTTTACTCCTATTAGTAACTTCATCACATGTTCTATTTCCATATGATCAAACAGAGTTTTTATGGCATCACAATGACATTGAGGGTCACAGGTGCAAGAAGTAATTGGCCTGATAGTCTTGACTTCCTCCCAAAGAACCATCAGCTTTGTAAAGTACTGATTCACAGAATCAGTTCCTTATTTCAGTGAATTCATCTCTTCAAGCATATCAGAAAGTCTAAAAGCATCAACACTTAAAAACTGATTGGCAAGATTCTTCCATACCGCCTGGGCAACCTTGAAATACATCACACTTTGAGAAATGGTATTCTCCACTGAAATCAAAATTCAAATCCTTACCATTGTGTCATATTGCCTCTAGACTTGGAATTCGGCTGAATTTACCTCTGGTTTCTTGATTGTACTGTCAACAAACCCATGCTTGTTCTTTGTGTTTAACTTTGTTTCCATGGACATCTTCCATGGATGATAATTGTTATCATTCATCAATCGTTGAACTAACACCAGTGAAGCATTTTTAGTGAGATGAATATAAAAGGGACAAGAGGGACTCAACTCTTGATTTTTCGCTGCCATGGCGGACAAGAACGGATAACCACACAAACATGCTGAAAAATATGAGAAATGTTCCAGAATTTGATTCGGATTTCAAAACAAAGAGAAAAACCATAGAAGACTCTCAAGATTCCATGATAACAACAGAAATCTTGAAGAAAACTCTCAAGTTTCTTCTGCTAAACACCAGAGTTAGCACAAACTGAGAAAGAAATTCTCTGATTCCATGTTGAAATTGATGAAATTAAAATTTCAAGACAAAGTAAATGAGGAATTATCATTAATCATTAAAATGATCAAGTTGAGTTACAATAGGGTTGTTGATGGAGTATTTATAGATGAAAATCCTCACAAATCAGTTAAAAGAAGTTACAACGGTTATAACAGAAGATTTTCAAAGTCAGCTTCATGTTCTTCAGTTGAGGTATGCTTTGTTGAAGTATGTCTACTCAGCTGAAATCGTCTCGAAGCTGAATCCTTCAAGTCAGAATATTATCACATAACTGGCTATTCTAGATTCTGAGTGTGTGATCGTGTGTAAGTCATTTATACTAGCCAGAGAACCAGGTCCACTACGGTATAGAAAACGAGCAAAGGTCGATCCCTCAGCGACAATGCAAATTCCACAAATAAGCACAATATATCATAATTAAGAAAAATGATCTTTGACCAACATAAACACAAAGACAAAAAATGGTTAGCCACTTCTCCTTCCTCAACAATCTCCTAACTTGGCATAATTAATCTATAACACTTAACCCCCATGTAATTCCCTAGAATACCAGACTCATAAGTTTTATGTTCCTAAGCTACAGGTGCAATCCCCTAAACTCGTCATACTTCCATTGAAAGGACATTAGATGTCTATGTACAGCTAACCTACCTTAGGATGTATTAACATTAAATGCATTAAGATATAGGCATTTCTGGCTCAAGACCGAGAACCTCCTTAGGCAGCCTTCAGCAATGAGTGGCAGTACCTAAGTATCGATCAAGACTATGTCCTAACTAGCACTTCAACAAAGTTCTTTCATGCTAATTTACGATCACTATTACTAGATTGGCCAGATCCAAATAAACATAGTTTAAACATGTCGATCAGACGTAGGTGGGGCTGAACCTCCAGAACTAGGGTTCTAAAGGTTGCACCTCCGAGGTGGTAAGGACTGCCGCCTAGGCAGGTGCAGTGACTCCTACATCTGGGTTACATATTAAGATTTTGTGTATTACTGGTGAATTACAGGTTCGTTAAACTTGCAGATTAATTACTCACACATTGAAACATGCTAAACAACAATATTAAAGACATGAAAGAATGTTCAAAGCTTCATACCTCCAACATTGGAGGCCTAGCTTGATCAACTCAAGCTAGTGATGGCTTGACGGGAAGAAGGGAACCAAAAGAAACTCACAATAAAACTGAGAAGAACTTTTTTTTCATATAACTTTAATCCAATATGAGTGCATACATAAAGATTGATAGCTATAGGCCTTATATAGGCCTTGTTAGCTGACTTAAACATAAAAGAAACCCTAGCCGACTTATTTCTTCCTCTAAAGGCGGTGGAGTGCATCCCAAGTTCTACCGCAACTGGGCCATTTTCCTAGATTTCCAGTAGATTCTTCATGGACCTCTTCTCTTTATCCCAATAAAGCATCTTCAGCTCTGATCCATTTTATCATCGCTCCCAAAAAATGGTACTACCTGAAAATCATGCAAAGCGTGGCAAAACAGTATTGATTCCAAAGGAAAAACATATAAATGCATAATTACGATCCCGAGACTACGCATGTATTTTCCAGCAAATTTCCAATTGATTCTTCCTGGACCTCCTCTCTTCAGCCCAGTAACGCATCTTCAGATCTAATCTATTTTACCATCGCTCCCGGAAAATGGTGCAACCTGAAAATCATGCAAAGTGAGGCAAAACAGTACCAATTCCAAAAGCAAAACATATAAATGCAGAATCACGATCCCAAGACTACGCATTATGCAATTGACACGCATTTCATACAATAATTAGACCATTTCTCATCAATTGAGCATAATTTAAGGGTCAATCGGATATGAAACATAGTACCAAATAAACTGGCATCAACGTGTGCACATTCTCTTGCATCCAACACCTCTTTATCCATAGATTGTAACAGGTTCCGTGTCCGGGTCACCGGTTTTACTGGACCGGTGGTTTTGATAACTATGCTCAAAATAAAACATTGTGCTCAATATGAAAATAAAACATTACATGATTAACATCTTCACTCATTCCCTAGGACATGACCTAGTGGTAAAAGGGTTGTGTGCTTTAAAATGGTAGTTGGACCTTAAGCTGAAATGTGGAGGTTCGAGTCTTGTAAACAGGGGCGCCCCTAGGAGGCCATTGCCCAGAACCCACCCGAAAATCAATGAATTTAAGGGCCCCATGAAATTTTGACCTAATATTATATATATCCTGTATTTATATGAACAAGTAATGCACTACATTAATGGTTAGCACTCTAGTATACTAGGAATGAGACTTGGTTTCGAATCTTGCAAGCTACAATAATTTTTGTTTGTTTAAACAAGGACTAGGAGCCAAATAAGTAGTTTTTTTTTCCTTCCAAACCCATGACTATCATAGACATCTTTTTTGTTTTATTTTTTTATATATGTTTTGGTTACTGTTTTATTTCGAAGGGCGATGGGCCTAAATTTGTTTTCGGCCCCGAGCCTAAATTTGGACAGGGACGCCCCTGCCTTTAGAGGAGAGACTTCTTTTAGTACTTTGGTATAATAGCAAGTTTATGACTCTGAGCCACTAGATTACTTGATTAACATCTCCAATCATCCCGAGTTTTCTGGTATAATTACAAGTCCATGTGTAATATTCCGATTTTCGGAAAAGGGCAGACGTGTCATTTTGCGAAAACGAAATATTGGTTTTGGTTCCTTTTATTTGGAGTTTAAGTATTTTATTTAAATATATGTATGTATGTTGAAATATATGTATATATGTTTAAGGAAAATTCTAAATTTTTGGTAATTAAGGGTAACTAGGAAAAAGGAATAATTGGAAAATATATTTAAGGAAAAATATATTCAGATTTGTTCCTTAACCTAATTACAAATTCAGAATTGGCTTTTACATAAGGAGAACACCTTTGAAGCATTAGAAAGAGGCTAGATACTTTCTTCAATTACTCATTCGTTTCTCAATTGTTTTCGGTTTCGAGAGGAGCAGCGGAATCGTTGTAAGGAGAGCATTGTTTCAACCCAAGAAAGTTGAAGCTTTGGCTAAGGTATGATTTTCTCCCTAAGGGTTGTTCTTGATCAGTCATTATCTTCTTTGGCTCGTTTAATCATAGTTTGATTGTGGTAGAAGCTGTTGATCGATTCTAAATTGTTTTGGGATTGATAACATAGGTTTTCTGGGAGAGGAAGGATCGTTTGCTATTATTTTTCTGAGTTTTGGACTGGTTTTTAGCTTGCTTAAAAGGTAAGAAGCTCTTCCTACGATTTGATTATGGTTTAGAGTGATTAGGTTGTGTTCTGGAGCGTTTTTGTATCAATGATTATGCCTCAATGTTGGTTAGGATTAAGGGTTGTTTTGGATCATAAAGGGTATGATTTTCTGGTGTTTTTATGAGAAGAGTCGTGTATATCATGTTTGGATTGGATTAGAAATCAATAGAGAACAAAAAACTGCACAGGAGTAGTATTTGGCCATTTTGGCGCCCCCTGTCCTAAAACAGAGAGTTCAGTGACTTTCTGGAGCAGGTTTGGCGCACGCCAAAAGCTTTGGCATGCCCCGAACCTGAAACCGAGAGTTTAGAGCACCCTCTGGCGCATTTTGGCCCACGCCAAAGGTGTTGGCGCTGTTTGAATGATTATTTCTTATGTTTTAAGCTACGATTCTAAACGACGTGTCTTGATCTAATAACATTAATTAAACATGACCGATTGAGTTTCTGATGCGTTTGGTTCCGGCACCGGACGTACTCTTAAAGGGAGTTGAAGTCCGGGACCGTCGAAAGGGCATGAAAGGGCTTGTGCTTTGATGAACTAGAGTTCATCAATATCTGTGTAATTGATAGGTTGAAATGTTTAGCTGTCTAAGTGAGGGAGTAGAGTTGATAAGGTGAGTTTCACTTTGAAAACACTTAGGTGGCTAGATAACAACGGTAAATAATCACATATGTGTAGTAAAAGCTAAAACGTCACTTATTCTCGGTTAGACACTGATTCATATCGGCGATGTGATACGTTCATAGAAGGTGGACAACGCTACTAGCTCAAAAGGCTAAAGGGTAGTGGAGGAAATCCATCGAGCGTATATGCATACCGGGAGATCCCGGGACTACCGGTGCTAATCACCGTAGTTGGCAAGTATATCTCGTGATGGAATTTTCACCATGAATTGTGTCAATGAGTAATGATGTAACCAAGATAAGCTAATTTAGAAATGTATAGTCATGACATGTCGATGGGCATGAAATGAACCCTAGATCGAGTCGGTCTCACAAAGATAATCTTTTTATCAAAACTTGATAATAAACCTTAATTATATTGTAGCTTCTACTTCTTACTTTGTACATTGTACTTATCTCAAATGCATGTCTATTTATGTGTTTGGGGGGAGAGAAGACGAACAGGTAATTCCAGAGTTTGAGGAGGACTTCGATGACGACGTTTAAGGACGCCGAAGTTGAAGAGCTTATCTATTTATGTTTTATTTATAGACTTGGAGTTGTTTTGAACTTGTAGTTTACATTTAGTACTTTTGGAATTCATACACATTTGGATTCGTTGGTTTATTTTCCCCAATGTAATAATGTTACATTTCTACCTTTAGACGTGAATTTCTATTCTTGGATATTTGAAAATTTTACCCGAGTCTTTTTGCTTCCGTTTGCTTTATTTTGATACGACGTAGTAGGGGCTTATGTATAAAGAAAATTTATTTTTATTTTATACGTGCGAATGTTCCTTTTCCGGATAAGGACTCGGTGTCCGGGAACGGGGCGTTACAGTTGGTGTCAGGGACAAGCGTCTTTTAGGCTTCCTTTCTTTTAAGATAAGTTTCCTTTAGATCTTTTAGTAACGTTCTGGTTTTCCTTTGATCATCAGGATGGTGTTCACTAGAACCGGAGCGGGTGCAGAAGCTTCAAGAGTACGTCGAGAGAGTCATACACCAGTCGTTGGAGGCGGTTTTGTGAGGCAAAATCCTTCACCTCATCCGATCCCCACTCCACCCCCTCATACTGCGACCCCTACACCACGATCTTAGCGGAGTCAGTCACCACGACCACGGCATAATCCTACTCCAAGACCTCAACCAAGGTACAACTTTATCTATGGTGAACATGGAGAAGCACCGGTACGTGTCACCGTGTTAGGGGACATTCCACCAGTCTACGTACCCCCAGCGACCAGTATCTACCCTCCACCGGTCAGCGTTTATCCACCACCAATGAGCCACCCCTCTCCACCGGTTTTCCATCAACAACAACAGCAGACCTTTTACCCACCTCCAGTGGATCATACCCCTCGACCTACTACACCTCCTTCACCCTATTTTGACCATCAGGAAGGCTTTGGTTACCCACCTTATGGTTTCCACCAACCTCAGCATACACCACAACATCACCAAAGCTTCTATCCTTATCACACTGAGCTCCAAGTGATTCCACCTTACCCAAAACAACCCCAGTTCCAGCAAGAAATACCTTATGGATACCCTCCAGTGTACCCACCAGTTCCACCAGTTAGAATAGTTTTCGAGCAAGCACCACCAGTTGATTGGTATACCCGGCTGAGAAGGAACAGAGTTCAAGACTTCTTTGGGAATAGGGAACATTCAAAGGCTGAGGAATGGTTAAAAAGTTTTGAGAAAGCTTGTAGGAACATAAATGTTCCCAAAACTGAGATGGCCCAGTTAGCAGTTGGATTTCTTTTGGGTTCAGCTGAAGCTTGGATTGACGCTATACAGAGTCGTAATGGAAAATTAACAGATTGGGAAGGCTTCAAAGTTATGTTTTACAATGAGTATTTCCCAGCAACAGTGCAGGCATACAAGGCAAGTCAATTTTTAAAGCTTAAGCAGGGTAATGACATGACGGTATCTCAGTACACCAACAAGTTTAACGAGTTGGGAAGATTTTACCCTGAGCTCATGAAGGTGGAAGAGAGGAAGATGGCACTTTACAAGGAAGGATTGTCCTATGAGATACAACCAGGTATGTTGGGTTTCACAGCCAAGAATATGGCTGAGTTGTTGAATAAGCCTTGGAGGTTGAGACATTCAGGAAGAAGGCCACCGTTGTTATTGGGAACAAGAGAAATTTTGGAACCAGTCAAGGCAATAACCGGGGAGCACCGCAACAGAATGCTAAGAGAACAGCAGCCCCTGCAGCAAGTAAACCTCCAACCGGAACACCACTTTGTTCTAAGTGTAATGATAACGGGTCAATCAGGTTATAATATACTTGACCACCATAAACCAATACTAGCAAGAGGACTAGGCCCATCGTAGTATAGCTATAGTGAATCAAGGTCGATCCCACAGGGAACCAATTATGGATCATCTTATATACAAACAATTAATTAAACATGTCAAGGACATAGAGGCGGTCTACGACCAACATAATTATAGTCTTTATCGTTTGGACCTAGATAATTTATATAATAAACTGAACTTATTAACTGTCAATCCGTTTGTATCTATCTTAGATTGGCTACAGGAGTCATCCCCTTAAGCTTGACTTAGCACCAGTTAGGTCGCTAGATCACTGTGCTATATTACGTGACTTCGCTTTTTAGGCTTCCATCTCATATAACTTGCACGCTTACGACACTAAGAATGCCGATATTAATCGTACACCTCGTCTAGGCAACATTCCTATGGTTAGGCGTAGTTACTAAACGATTACTCAAGCTCTCGTCCAACTAGCAATTGCCAAGTTATAGTCTCATGCTAATCTACGACGTACGTATAATCAGGTGCTAGCAATCCCCAAATATGAACCTACCTAGATAACGCTGAACGTCCGTGAAGAGCAATTCATAAGCCTACCTAAGAGTTTTATATTGGTATTTCCTTTTTACACGTTTTAATTAAACTAAGCGAGTAACGTAGCCATAGCCATACCTACTGAGATAATAAATTCAACTAGGCTAAACCTACCATAAAGACGTGGCAGAAATAACTGATGAAACAGGGCTCGGTCGACCGAGTGACACCTTTCGGTCACCCGAACGATTTCAACCCAGAATACATCTTAGAATATATCTCTCGGCCGTTTCATCATACGTAAGCATTAAACGAAGAATTCGCATGTATTCATATAAACTAATATAGATACGCATCAATTAAATCAAGTAGATTCATGAATAAATACTAAGTGTATGACGTAGGTTATGGGATCCCCATAGACAAGGAGTCGCCACATCCCTAACGTCATAGCCTAGATCTACATCATCTAGCTATGATTAACTAATTCAAACGATAAAGCATAATTGGGAGGGATTAATTACTTAAAAGAAAGAAGCAGTAAAATAAAGGCTTACATATTGCAAATTCTTAAATTGCTGGAAACCCTCAAATTATTCTACATTGTATCAAAGTTATATTATGAATTGTAAGATTGAAGAAAGATGAAGGGATGAAAGAATGAAAGGATGAAAGAATGAAGGGATGATTTACAATTTCTCGTAGCTGCTGCTTATATAGGAGTTTCTGCCGACTTATGAAGGATCTAGAAGGTAAATACGAAAAAAATCCCATAAGTGACCGAACCGACATACTCGGTCGACCGAATGATAGGGCTCGGTCGACCGAGCCTTTTTCTGCACGTGTTAAACGTTTCTCTCGTCTATCTTGTTCCCCACTGCACGCTCTCGTGTTGATCTAATTAATCTTTCATTTAATGCTCCGATTTTCTTCCTCTATTATCTTGAGACCATTGATTGAATGACATTAATCCTTTCGTTTTGCCGTGATCTACAAAATCAGCATATATCGCACAATAAATCGGCTTTTAATAATGAAAATGGCTAAATACCAAAAATCATATTAATAATCACATAACATTAAATAATAAATATAAACATGTGATTTAATATGAAATATATATTATTAATCTCGACTTAAGGTCAACGTTGATGACTTTTACGGGTATAATTTGACCGTCATCATGTAACAGGAACCACCCAGGTGAGTGTAAGGCTAGTACAAGCGGCTGCTACTACTGTGGAGATTTAGGGCACTTTGATAAGATGTGTCCAACCAAGAGGAGCTCGAGTAATCAGAGGCAAGGAAAAGGAAGAGGCGGTCCAAGTAACCCAGTTCGAGTTTTTGCAGTGGATGCTGAAATGGCTAAACCAGACGATAATGTTATTTCAGGTACCTTTATTGTTTATTTTAATTTATTATAGTACTTTTATAGCACAATTAAAATCATGTTTTATTTGTATTTAAATAAATGAATTTACATCCTACGTACAATAATATTAGACAACTTAGCAGTTACGGCATTGTTTGATACGGTTGCGTCTAATACTTTTGTGTCAACTAAGGTAGCCAGGAAGCTTAACTTACCAATGGAAACTTTAAGGAATACTTTGTAAATAACAACACCTTTAAGAAAATTAACTAAGGTAGTGATGTCCTAAAACTGGGGTCCAATCTAACCGGCAGTGTACCGGGTCAAATTGTAGTCTAGTCTGGCGAATCAAGGTCGTCTCCTCAGGGAACACGAAACAATTCAAAGTGTGGTTAAACACCAATTAGTTATTATTATCTTGATCTAAGTCACAGTTTTAACATAAAAGTGATAATTTACGTTATTAATAAAATTATGATTAATGATAAGGGTACTAGCCAAGACAATTTTATTGAACTACAGTCTCTTTTAGTTTCAAGGATATGATTATTTCGGCCTATTAGGGATATTCAATTGTGTGAAACGGTGCACTCCTATTCTAACAATTTCCCCTCATACGAGTGTACGAAATCGTTCTAAGCCTCCTCCTTGGTTTAAGAGCCCCAAACCTAATGATTTGACATGATAAACTCTCGAGTACAATTAATCTTTGCCAGGATAAGAAATCGGATTCTGATAAATGGCCAATTTGATCGGTTTTTCTACCTCGTTCTCACACCTAGTATCTCCGTTCGGTATCAATTAAGTGTGTGTGCGCCAATATTGGTTAATTACTCCAACACGAGCTAACAATCAATTTAAGTAGAAAAAGATTCAACACAATTGAAATTAAAATATACATTACATAATCATCATCCGTTCAACCAAAAGAGATCAAAATAGTTCAATTACATGCCTTGGCTAGATACACGACTAGTCACTCATTCTACAAATACTAACATATTTAATTTAGCATTCATAGCTATCAGATTAACAAAACAAAATAATACTAGAATGTTACCGGTTACAACCGTTGAATTTGCAAAAAGAAAGCATGCTTCTTCTCCGGTGAGCTTCAATGGAGGTTGAACCAAAAGCTTAATTTTTCATCATCAACTATCCCCAAAATTATGCCAAACATTCTAAGTATTAATATGGTGATGAAATAGCTAAGATTGAATTTAATTTTTGACTTTAAGAGCATTTTAGTGTTTTTGCCTGCAAGATAAAGGGTAATCGAGAGAATAGTTGGCCCTCAAGATGTTGTGCTAATGTGTGTATATATAGGATTCCGTCTCTATAAGTGAATAGTGATCAAAATAATTCAGATGAGTCCCTTCCCGGCTTGCGCCGTTATTTCCCGGTTTGCGCTGGAATCATGGTAATCAGTTAGGTGTCAGAGCCATTAAATGCGCCAATATTTGCCAATCTTGAAAGATTTTGAATATCTTTCCGGCGTAGACCGGTATTCACCCGGTCTGCGCCGGGTCTTGTCGGGTCAGTTACAATAATTCTCATTCTTGGCCGATCTTTTGAAGAAATAATAAGATTTTGATAATTATAAACCCGCTTTGTCGAGTTTTACGTCATGACTTCATGATTATCTGTACAAAACAAAATAGACAAAGGACACGGTAAATCCGATAATAAAATTAGGCCGATAAGCCTTAAAATAATTCAAAATAGTGGAAATTTATGATAACTACTACTTTAGGAATTAATTTTGATTACTACGACATTTATTATATTTAATGCAAAATTATCACTAAAATCTAAAGAAATAGGATTCAAATGTATCAAAATAATCTTATCTTGTTGACATATATCAACCACTCCCCACTTAGCCTTTTGCTCGTCCTCGAGCAATTTAAGCGATAAATTATAAGGACAATGGAGATAATGTAATTAGCTAGATTAAGATTCCAATGCAGTGATGTATTCAGTTAGCATCAAGATGATATGATGATTTTGTCTGTCTAAGAGATTAATGGAGGAAAGTAGGTATAACTATCAAATTAGTTATCAACCATTATAGATGAAATTCTACATGCATTACTTATTAGATATAGTTAAAGTCTTAGAAATACTCTTAATCACCAATCATGAATATCTGGAATCATAGACTAAGTCAAGTAGTTGGCAAAGCGGCTTGTAACGTTCAGGCTCAGGGTGTTGGCTAATCGAAGGGATAAAAGGAAATATCAAGAGAGAAAAGCAAGTCGTACGTACTTACACCTTCAACTTCTTGATCAAAAATACTTCGATTAGTAATATTCCGATACAGTCCAAAAAGCTCGCAAAATCGCCTCTAATGAATACATCAATTACACTATATCAAGTGTAACAATTATATTTTATCATGCTTAAATTTCATTTGAAAACTAAGTGTTTTTCTTTACGATTTTCTTGGGATATTTTTGTTTTATTGACTAACTACGTCCCCACTCCCCATTTACGAACGGTTATCGTCCCGATAAAAAGTGAGAAAAAGAAAAAGTAAGTGGTTAGTCAACCAGGACATCCTAAGTATGTTGTAAAAAAAATTATGAAGTGTAGAGATGGCCATGGCGTGAACCGGATATTTTCACGGCGCAGACCGGGTACTTCAAAACACATTCAGAGAACTGATAATTCAAAAATCTAAATAACGAAAACTAAATTAAATAAGCAGCCTTGAGTTTTATCTATTTCATATAGATATTATACAAGGTAGATAAGCGAAAGAAAGTCAAAACACGCCAACGGCATTATTTGTTATCTTACAAACTGAAAAACAGCAACCAAACTGAAATAGTAAAATATCATAGAAACCACCCAACTTGACCAACCATAAAACTACTAGACCAAGCCTCAAGGCATGCAAAAGTAAAAACCAGCTTAATCAGTATCCCCCGTCTCAGCGGAGGAAGAACCACCGGGAATGTCAACCGGTAGCAGGGCAGTTTGGGAGCGATGGCAAGGGAAGACTTAATCCGTGGGAAGGATAGGCACTCCCGCAACATGATTACACAAGTAAGAAATCACCCATGCAGAGGGCAACGGCTGACGGAAATTGGTCCTTGATAGTGCAAAACAGATGGCAACATGGTGTATCAGTATGCCTCAATCAATTGCAGCACCACCAGATAAAGCATAGAGCAACAGGAGCTCGTCGTCACTGAAATGGGAGAAATCCTCTGTTGGAAAAACACAAGAATTTATAAAGAGCTTCCATGCATGCATCTCAATGGTCAAGTCATAGGCTGTCATATCGCGTTCATGCGGTGTACCTAAAAATAAAGCATGTACAACCTCAGCACATTTCAAGACCAAACCAGCCACGGTATCCAATCGCCACGCCCTTTCATACTGGGCACGAACAGCAACTTGTTCTTCTAGGATAGAAAAGGCACGGTTAATGACCGTAGGAGTAAAGGGAATCCAGACACCTCTGATAGAGACCGAGGTGGTTTCAGCAACATAGAGTTCCTGGACCATGGTGATGTTGACACGGCCCCGAGGGGCACGAACAAACCTGTCCCATCTTCCCCAAAGGACTCGAATTTCACCCCATTATTTAACCTTTTTCATGTTAAGGCCTTTTTCAATCAGTATTGGAGAGTGACAAAAGTTAGCGATCGCGTGCTTTTTCTGAGGTGTAACTAGTAATATAAGGTGTAGGATAATTTGGTTTGGGTTGAGAAAGTACTGAATTTGGTGATCCAGGTGGTGAAATAGATGGTGTTGATGGTGAAGCCATGGTTGCATCAAGAAGAAAAATAAATTATAAAGGAAAAGTGGTGCAGAGTATGAAGTAGGTAAGTAGTTCTATAAATAGAATTGAAATCTAAGCTTGTCGGTCCAAACATAGCACATCCGGCGCAGACCGGAACTTCCCGGCGTAAACCGGACTCGGGAATAATTATCTGAAAGCCTAGGGAATCAAAATGATGGTAGTATTCATAGGGAAGTCAGGTCGGCGTGCAACTGTAGAGGCCGGCGCAAACCGGATAGTCCCGGCGTAAACCGGACAAAACGACAAACAGCTCCAATTAGAGACTCGGCGTAAACCGGCTATACCCGGCGAAAACCGGAACAGAACTATTCACGTACAGAGACTAAAACATGCTTTGGAACCCAAAATTTTACTAAAAACAACATTAGAAGTATACTTTTTAGAAGTAAGCATAGTTATTTAAAATAAAATCAAAATGTGCATCAATGAAAGAGTGCAATAAGCAAAATATAATAGTAATTAATCCAACGTAATGTCAATTAAAACATAATCTAAAACAAAGATAACAACTCCAAATACTAAGAAATAGTTTTTAAAAAAAATTTCAATCGTCTGACTCTGTCTCAGACTCTTCTATCCCGGCGTCTTGAATAGCACCTGGAAAATTAGCACTATGCATGGCCATCGTTCCCATCGGTGAAAATCTCACTGGATTCATAGGACTTGTTCCTTGAAAATGTGCCGGATTCAGACTGCTTAAGAACTGGAGCGAATCTGAGAAGTCGGCGGCTGATGCTAAAGCATCTAAACGAGTACCAGCAGTACTACTGGACATAACCACTGATCCCTCTAAACC
Source organism: Gentiana macrophylla (assembly GCA_026214975.1). Lineage (NCBI taxonomy): Eukaryota > Viridiplantae > Streptophyta > Magnoliopsida > Gentianales > Gentianaceae > Gentiana > Gentiana macrophylla. The sequence goes on along the minus strand of CM047807.1, from coordinate 79,343,332 downwards.
AATGCTTCCCAAGCCGGCAGTGATAGATGAAAGTGAAGACAAAACACCAAACCTAAAGGAAAATAAATCCACAGTAGTACCTACACCTGTAGACACAAAACCAGCCAAACCACCAGGGGCTATGGTAGTCCTAGGAAAAGATTGGTAGGAGGTATGAGTAGGTGCCTGAGAGACCCAGGTGGGCAAGCTATACGGATTTTCTTGACACTGAGGCTAGTTATCAGGAATCTGTTCATAAGCCGGATTTAAAGATCTTAGAAAAGCGCGTTGACCTCTGATACCAACACGAATATCGTCAGCCCACAGCCGAACTCTCTCAAAACCTGAGATCAAATTAGCATTAGTTGTGGCTTGACCCCTTAAAATGGTAGCTAGTGTAGAGTCTATGAAATCAAACTGAGCTTCCTGAATAAGGTTTTTGGATAGGAAACATGCTCGGGGATGAAAACAATGGCGGAACAGGTGTTTGAGAAGACCGAGGAGGTAAACCTTGAGTTCGGGCGGGATTGTTGTAGTCTGAGCGGCTAGTTGGAAGTTCAGCCAAGCAAAGGCCAATCCTAGGTGTAGAAGGTGATACAATCCTGTCAGATGAAAGGACAGGGACTTGGGCTCGAATGTAGAGTGCAGAAATTAAATTAGGAAAAGGCATATTGCCACTCCTAAAATGACTATTAGCAAAATCAACAGTTTTGGCATAGATAAGACGTCCTAAATTAACTGGAACATCGAGAACTATTGCCCAGGCGATGCAAACATCATCAAAATCAAATGCACTAAGATGTCTAGAGGGACTCACATTATGGCCTAGAAAATGTTTTAGGGCTCGGACATCCTTGATACATCCACCAAACTTAAACCTTCGTTCGACCCAAGTGGCAGAGGGATCGAAAGCGTGCTGAGCCTCGAGAGACTTAACGAGCATTAGATTCGGCTGATCAAGGTTCCAAACTGTATAGTAATCTTGCTCGATGGGAATCTCAGGGATGCTATAAAATGCACTAATAATTTCAGGAGTAAACGGGATGGTGGTGCCACGGAGTGAAACTAAGGTGAGTGGTCTGTTTTCAATAGGTTCATAGGCCGAAATGAATGAGTAAAATTCAGCAACCATAGTGGCATTAACATTATCAGTGCATTCTTTAGCAATTTCTAACCAGTTACGTTTTTCAAAAATTTGACGAAATTCAGTGCTTAGAGACCCAAATTCTATACCACGCTCAAGCAGGAGATTACAATTTCGAAAATACGTGTCATAGGCTTGAATGGCAACTGGAGTAGCAGTTCTTCGAAAAGAGACCGCCTCCTCTTCGGCAGTAAGAGGGCGGGGCTCATGGACTGGAACTACAACAACTGGGTAGTGGTCTTACGTTTTTTCCGGTATTTTTTTTCTACGAGGATTTGAGGATTCGGCCATCTATGGTGGTGGTATTAGCAGAACAATAATATCAAAATTAAAACTTTAAAATTTTCCTTCAATTCATAAGCAAAACAAATATTGATTAAAAATTCATGAAATGGAAGATAAAATTTGATTACCGTCTCGTTGTGTTAAATCACCGGAGTAGAATAATTGATGGTCGGAAAGAATGGAGCTTCGCCGGAAAAAATTTTGAGCTGCCGATCTAAAAGCAAAATAGAGTGGTATGCTTCCTTGGTTATTAGATAAAAAATAAAGAATTTTGGAGAAGAAGAAGAAGATTGTGGGGTGGATGAAGGATTGAAATATGAAGATGGAGGAGATGAAGGAGTTATGGGGAATGGGAAGAGAAGAACCGATTATTGAGCGAGTTAAGGAGGAGAGAGGAAAAGAAAACTGATTCTGAATTCAAATTGGGTATACCCGGCGCAAACCGGTTTGTATCCGGCGTGCGCCGTAGGGCTTCACACGGTTTGGGTTTTTTTTTATATTTAATTTTATCATATGTATTTATATTGAAGTATCATTATTTTTATTATTCCTTATACTACCAAGTTTTATTGAAAATATGTAGGTAGATACCTTGTTATTGATTATTATATAATTATTTTTATTTATTCTTTTTAATTTGACATCTTAGGTTATCAAAATGATGATAATTAATTTACATTTTATAACAAAAGGGGATACTTCTAAATAATTACTCACCAAAGCATGTGGCAGCTAAGTATACTATCAACTGGAAATAAATGCTTAAGTAATTAGAAGGATAGTACCCGTGACTGCTAAATTTATGGTCTATAGCTAGACTATCTTCTGTTTTAATGTACCGGGGGGTCACCAAGGGACAACACCTCTCGAGTTGGAGGGATTCCTTCTTCTTCAACGATAATCTTCACTCTATGACCATTCGTTATGAAGGTCGTCTTGCCATCCGTCAATTCGACTGCTCCAGATGCATGCACTTTAGTTACCAAAAATGGACCTGTCCATCTAGACTTAATCTTACCTGGAAACAATTTTAAACGTGAGTTGTATAAGAGCACTCGATCACCTACCTGGAACTCACGACGAAAGATTCTCTTATCATGGAAAGATTTCGTGCGTTCCTTGTAGATTCGAGCGTTCTCATAAGCATCGAGGCGAAACTCTTCAAGGTCCGTGAGTTGGAGTAATCGATGGTCACCCACAGCCTTAGGATCAAAGTTAAGAAATTTAATAGCCCAGAAGGCACGATGTTCCAAATCAACCGGAAGATGACAAGACTTGCCAAAAACTAGTCTATAAGGAGAACAACCAATTGGTGTTTTAAAGGCTGTCCTACATGCCCAAAGTGCATCATCTAATTTTTCCGCCCAATTTTACGATGGGAATCGACAGTTTTTTCAATAATTCTCTTTACTTCTCTGTTAGACACCTCAACTTGTCCGCTAGTTTGCGGATGGTACGGCGTACCAAGCTTGTGTTTTACACCATATTTCTCAATCAACTTGGTAAATGGTTGGTTACAGAAATGTGATCCTCTGTCACTAATGATAACCCTGGGAGTGCCAAATCTCGTAAATATATTCTTTTTAAGGAATTTTAGCACTACTCTAGTATCATTAGTTGGGAGAGCTTGGGCTTCGACCCATTTAGATACACAATCGACCATTACTAAGATAAATTTCTTACCAAAAGATGGAGGGAAAGGGCCCATAAAATAAATGTCCCAAACATCAAACAATTCACACTCTAATATAGGTTGGAGAGGCATCTCGTGCTTTTCAGAAATGTTTCCCCATTTTTGGCATGACTCACAAGATCGTGCATAGTGTGGTGTGCGTCTTTATAAAGTGTGGGCCAGTAAAAACCACACTGCAATACTTTATAGGCGGTTTTCCACCCCCATGGTGTCCGACAGCCTCACGATCATGGCAAAAGGATAAAATACTTAAAATTTCATTATCGGGCACGCACTTCCTAATTATGCCATCCGAACACTTTCGAAAAAGGTCCGGTTGTTCCCAATAATAGAATTTAAATCATAAAAGAATTTCTTTTTCTGTTGGCATGTCCAATGAGACGGAACATACTCAAGTAAAATACTTAACGATATTACCGAACCATGGCGAGCTCTCCTTTGGTGTATTACCAGCTTTAATGAGTTGCATTGTTGGAGGAGCATCAACCATAAGGAGTTGTTCATCTGGAAATGAATCTTTGATCTCTTGTCTCCTTCCTTCTTCTTCAGTAAACTCTATACGACTCAAATGATCTGCTACTACATTCTCACTACCCTTTTTATCTTTTATTTCAATGTTGAATTCTTGAAGTAACAGAATCCATCTGAGAAGACGAGGTTCTGCATCCTTTTTACTTAACAAGTATTTTAATGATGCGTGGTCGGTGTAGAAATGACTTTAGAACCGACGAGATAAGAACGAAATTTGTCCAAAGCAAAGATTACGGCGAGTAAGTCCTTTTCTGTTGTGGCATAGTTAAGCTTGAGCTGCGCTTAATGTGTGGGAAGCATAATAGATTGCCTTAAGCACTTTCTCATGGTGTTGACCTAGAATAGCCCCAACCGCCAGATCACTTGCATCACACATACGCTCAAAGGGTAAATTCCAATCTGGTGCCACTATCACTGGTGCAGTTATCAACCGTGCCTTTAAAGTCTCAAATGCTTCCATACATTTATCATCAAAATTGAACGGTACTTCTTTCTCCAGCAAATGACTAAGAGGCTTAGCTATACGTGAAAAATCTGCGATGAACCGCCTATAAACACCAGCATATCCAAGAAATCCTCTCAGAGTTTTCAAATTTACTGGCGGAGGTAACATTTCAATCACTTCGACTTTTGCTTTGTCTACCTCAATACCTTCTTCAGAAATTCTATGACCTAAAACAATACCATCGGATACCATTAGATGGCACTTTTCCAAGTTTAAGACCAAATTTGTGTCCTCACAGCGTTGCAGAACACGTTCCAAATGTGAGAGGCATTTTTCGAAAGAGTCTCCAAAAACGCTGAAATCATCCATAAAAATTTCCAAAATTTTTTCTACCATGTCAGAAAATATTGCCATCATACATCGTTGAAATGTAGCTGGTGCATTGCACAATCCACACGGCATTCTTTTGTATGCAAAGGTTCCATATGGACAAGTAAACGTCGTTTTTTCTCTATCCCCTGCCGCAATAAATATCTGCAAATAGCCTAAATAACCATCCAAGAAACAATAGAATTTGTGTCCACTTAATCGTTCCAACATCTGCACTATGAACGGAAGCGGATGATGGTCTTTCTTAGTGTGCTCATTCAGTTTGTGAAAATCAATGCACATTCGATATCCTGTGACTTCTCTGGTCAGAATCCTCATGTTTGTCATTTTCTCTTACCGTGAATCTGCCCTTCTTAGGTACTACTTGGGTGGGACTTACCTCACTTTCTGATATGGGAAAGATTATCCCCATCTCCAATAGTTTTATAACCTCTTTCTTGACCACTTTTTGCATGTTTGAGTTAAGGCGGCGTTGTGGCTGGATACATGGCTTAGCTCCTTCATTCAAAATGATTTTGTGTACACAAATCTCAGGACTTATTCCTTGAATATATGTCATTGTCCATCCAAATGCTTTCTTATGCTGCCTTAACATTCTCAACAATTTGTCTTCCTGCAAAATAGTTAGTGATGATGAAATAATAACAGGTAGTAAATTATCATCTTCAAGAAAGGCATATTTAAGATTCGAAGGGAGAGGTTTCAACTCCAGATTCCTAGGTGGCTCTTCCACCGAAGGTTTCAATACTGTGCCATCCAGTTCTAAGTCCAAATAACGATGCCATGGTCGTCTCACAAAAGAACCTCCTGAGTTTAGGTAAAAAATTATTTCTTCCATTTCCCGGTCATTGTCAGCTCCTTCATAAATGGATAAGGCCAAACATTCTTCGAGCTTATCTTCAAAAACTTGTAATTAATCATGATTCATACAAATAGAAGATATAGTATCTATGAATAAACATGATTCTTGTGACCTGTATGGATGTTTCATAGCTTTGAAGATATTAAAGGTGACTTTATCTTCATTGACCCTTAAAATTAACTCACCTTTTAGGACATCGATAAGGGTTCTTCCCGTAGCTAGGAATGGACGACCAAGAATGAGGGGTGCTGAAAATCCTTCTTCCATTTCCATAACTACAAAGTCAACTGGGAAGTAAAACTTATCTATCTTGACCAACACGTCTTCGATAACTCCTTTAGGATGTTTAATAGACCTATCTGCCATCTGGAGAATCATCTCAGTGTTTTTGAGCTTTCCTATTCCGAGTTTCCTATAATCCTCGCAAGACATGAGATTAATGCTTGCTCCGAGATCGCAGAGCACCTTTTTAAACAAGAAGCCCCCAATCTCGCATGGGATGGTAAAACTACCGGGGTCTTTTAGTTTAGGCGGGAGCTTGTGCTACAATACTGCGGAGCTTTCCTCATTAAGACAGATATTCTCATACTCTTCTAAGCATTTTTTGTTCGAGAGGATATCCTTAAGAAACTTTCCATACGTGGGCATGTTTATTAGTGCTTCAATGACAGGGATATTGACATTAAGGTGACGAAATGTGTCAAGGAAACGTGCATACTTCTTATCCATTTTTAACTTTTTAATTTGATCTCTGGGTGGGTAGGGTAAAGATTCAAGATCAATAATTTTAGGGTTTGAAGTTATGCCATCCTTACCTTTATCCTTGGATAATGTTTGAGCATTTGGTGGTCGCCATGTGTCATGATCCTGCACTACTTTCTTTGAAATGTGCCCTGAACTTTTCTTTACTAGTTATGTTGTTTGAGTGTTGTTACTCCCCACTTGGACTGTATCATTAGCAACATCTTCTTCTCTGACATGTTTATTAAATAGTGTCCGTAGATTGCTAGCCCTCGGATTTTTCAGTATTCTCGGGACTTTGATCCATTCCTCATCTTTGCTTTCTGCTTCAACATGTCTATCACATCTTAAGAAATTTTTGATAATTTCTTCTTCTTCTCTACTGAACTCTGGTTCGTCCTTGTGTTCCAGTTCTTCTTGAATTTATCATCCAAATCATCTTCCACTTCATTGTTTCCGGAGTTCTCTACTCCATTACTTACACATACCCTTCCACTTCTGGTAATGACTGCATTTACCTCTCTCAGGTTTCTTTCGGTATTACTCGGTAATCCTCCCGGAGGTCTACTGTTCTTTCGTTCTCCTTCCCTACTCAAATGGTCTTCCATATTTCGTACAGATGCTTCTATGGTTCTCATCCTCGTGTCATGTCCACTCATGGTTGTTTTTAACATACTCATATCCTTAGTAACTCTACCTATAGAAGTCATCATGGTTTCTATATTCTGAACTTGAGTAGACATTACGCCCATCATATTTTCCATTAATTTTTCCCACTTATCAACTCTTTCTACCGGTGGAGTTGAACTTTGTGTAACTAGTATACTTTGAGTGGTATGTTGAGGGTATGATCTGGGTGGTGCTTGGTGGGTTTGGTTTGAGGTATTTCCTTGGTAACCTTGATTTTGAGCATTCGCATTGTACGAGCTCTTGTACTGAGTTGGATACGGAGGTTGTCCTTGCTTACTTGGGTTCTCAGACCAATGAAAAGTAGGGTGGTCTCTTTTAATGGCATTGAATGAGCTTGAGTAAGCGTTATTCAAATTCCTATGTTGTTGCATAAAACTCACTTCTTCCTTTGAATATCCTTCGGATTCTTCCATTCCTAATGACATATTTTCATCCTTTCTCATACCATCATTCGAATATTCATTTGATACCTTACCTTCCAAGCTTAGGTTTTTGCTTCCTTGCAAGCTATCAAACTTTCTACTATGATTTTCCAAGTGTGCTAAAACTTCTGCGTTTGATGTAGACTCTCCCACAAATGCTACTTTCCTTGTGCTAGAACCGGTTTCCCACATTCTATTGTTCTTAGAAATATTCTCAATAGCATCATAAACAACTTGTGCTTCACTCATCATCAAAGAACCACCACATGCGTGATCAACATCCGCACAGGAGTCTTTTCTCAATTTACGACAGAAAAGTTGAATTTGCATATCATGAGAGTAACCATGATCGGGACAGGCTCTTAATAATTTTTTAAATCTCTCCCAAGCACTTCCAAGTGTTTTCTCGGATCCTTGTCTATAATTAGCAATTTCGACCTTCAACTCCAAATTCCTACCCGGAGTAAAATATTGTTTTAAGAACTCAGATTGAATGTCCTCCCAACTTATCAATGAATGATGAGGGAGTGACATAAACCAATCTCGTGCCCTTCCTTTAGGGAAAAAGGAAACATTGACATCCCTGTCAATTCTCTATGAGCACCCTGATTTTTGGCCGTGTTACACAATTCTTCGAAAAGATATAAGTGATGATGCGGATCTTCGTCATCCTCACCAAGAAATTGAGCTCTTGTGTCAATCAAACCAAAAAGATGGGATTTTATTTCAAATTTATTTTCTCTATCATTGGGTAAACGAATCGGATTGTTGGTTTCATTCCTCCTCAAGGTTTGATCACAAATGGGTCTTTGGTTTGGTGGGTTGTTATTACGGTTATTTTGGTTTCGGTTTTGGTTATTCCGATGATTAGGGTTTTGGTTATTGGGATTTGGTTGCGGTGGGATATTTTGTAACGGTGGATTAGGATTATTGGGGTTTTGTCCATGTCATTGGGCATGAGCAAGCCCTTGTTCAGGTGGTGTTTCATCACTGGCCTCGGCCATTTCCGTTCCTCGATTTGACGATTCTTGGGGAGATTTGTCACCAAGATGTCCTTGGCTGGTTTGACCACGTCTATTTTCTACTCTTAATTGCCTTTCGTAACTATTTATGTCAGGCTTGTATGGAGTGAGTGGGGCCTTACTGCTTCGGGTCATCAACTACAGGATAGAAATAACACGAAAACAATAATATAACACGTGGCTACTTACTTGAGAGGTAAGTATCAAAGAAACAAAAATAGAAATGAGATTAAAAAAAGTGTTGACTTATCCTCGAGAATTTTGAACTAATACAAGTAGTAACCAATAACACAATAAATTGGCGAAATCCCCGGCAACAACGCCAAAAACTTGATGTCCTAAAACTTGGGTCCAATCTAACCGGCAGTGTACTGGGTCAAATTGTAGTCTAGTCTGGCGAATCAAGGTCATCTCCTCAGGGAACACGAAACAATTCAAAGTGAAAGTTAAACACCAATTAGTTATTATTATCTTGATCTAAGTCGCAGTTTTAACATAAAAGTGAAAATTTACGTTATTAATTAAATTACTATTAATGATATGGGTACTAGCCAACACAATTTTATTGAACTACAGTCTATTTTAGTTTCAAGGATATGATTAATTCGGCGTATTAGGGATATTCAATTGTGTGAAATGGTGCACTCCTATTCTAACAATTTCTCCTCATACGAGTGTACGAAATCATTCTAAGCCTCCTCATTGGTTTAAGAGCCCTAAACCTAATGATTTGACATGATAAACTCTCGAGTACAATTAATCTTTCCCCGGATAAGAAATCGGATTTCAATAAACGGCCAATTTTACCTTCCGGTTTTTCTACCTCGTTCTCACACCTAATATCTCCATTCGGTATCAATTAAGTGTGTGTGCGCCAATATTGGTTAATTACTCCAACACGAGCTAACAATCAATTTAAGAAGAAAAAGATTCAACACAATCGAAATTAAAATATACATTACATAATCATCATCCGTTCAACCAAAAGAGATCAAAATAGTTCAATTACATGCCTTGGCTAGTTACACAACTAGCCACTCATTCTAAAAATACTAACATATTTAATTTAGCATTCATAGCAATCAGATTAACAAAACAAAATAATACTAGAATGTTATCGGTTACAACCGTTGAATTTGCAAAAAGAAAGCTTGTTTCTTCTCCGGTGAGCTTCAATGGAGGTTGAACCAAAAGCTTAATTTTTCATCATCAACTATCCCTAAAATTACGCCAAACATTCTAAGTATTAAATTGGTGATGAAATAGCTAAGATGGAATTTAATTTTTGGCTTTAAGAGCCTTTTAGTGCTGTTGCCTGTAAGATAAAGGGTAATGAAGTGAATAGTTGGCCCTCAAGATGTTGTGCTAATGTGTGTATATATAGGATTCCGTCTCTGTAAGTGAATAGTGATCAAAATAATTCAGCTGAGTCCCTTCCCGGCGTGCGCCGTTATTTCCCAGTTTGCGCCAGAATCTTGGTAATCAGTTAGGTGTCAGAGCCATTAAATGTGCCAATATTTGCCAATCTTGAAAGATTTTGAATATCTTTCCGGCGTAAACCGGTATTCACCCGGTCTGCGCCGGGTCTTGTCAGGTCAGTTTCAATAATTCTCATTCTTGGCCGATCTTTTGGAGAAATAATAAGATTTTGATAATTATAAACCCGCTTTGTCGAGTTTTACGTCACGACTTCAAGATTATCTGTACAAAACAAAAGAGACAAAGGACACGGTAAATTTGATAATAAAATTAGGCCGATAAGCCTTAAAATAATTCAAAATAGTGGAAATTTATGATATCTACTACTTTAGGAATTAATTTTGATTACTACGATATTTATTATATTTAATGCAAAATTATCACTAAAATCTAAAGAAATGGGATTCAAATGTATCAAAATATTCTTATCTGGTTGACATATATCAGGTAGCTAAGTTGATGCCTCAAGTAGATGTTCGAGTTGGATCTTATCGATGTAAGAGTGACTTCACAGTTTTGGACTTTTTGGATTTCGATGTAATTCTTGGAATAGACTGGCTATCCGAGAATTATGTTCACTTGGATTGTAGATAAAAGAGAGTGACCTTTAAGATACCCGGGAAATCAGATAAGACTTATCAAGGTAATGTTTACAAGCCTAGTAAGAAGCGTCACCCTATAATTTCAGCAATTAAGGCTATAAGATCTTGTCATAAAAGTTGTGAAGTCTACTTGTTGTACACGGTGGATGTGGAACAAGTGAAGCCTAAGTTAGAGGAAACCCCTGTGGTAAGGGAGTACCCTGATGTGTTTCCAGAAGAGCTATCGGGAAACATGCCAGATAGGGAGATAGAGTTTGAGATCAAGTTGATACCAGGAGCGGCACCAGTTGCTAAGGCACCTTATGGAATGGCACCGGCTGAATTGAAAGAGTTGAAGGCTCAACTTAAGGATATGCTTGAAAGGAATATAATTCAGCCTAGTACTTCACCTTGGGGAGCCCCAGTGTTGTTCATTAAGAAGAAAGATGGTATCATGAGGATGTGTGTAGACTACAGAGCGTTGAATAACCTCACCATCAAGAATAAGTACCCTTTGCCAAGGATTGATGATTTGTTTAATCAGTTGCAAGGAAAGAGAGTGTTTTCTAAGATTGATCTCAAGTCAGGTTATCATTAGTTGAAGATCAAGGTGGCAGATATACCAAAGACGGCCTTTAGTACGAGGTATTGACATTATGAGTTCTTAGTCATGCCTTTTGGACTCACTAATGCTCCATCTGCATTTATGGATTTAATACAGCGTGTTTTCATGTCATACTTGGATAAGTTTGTGATAGTATTCATAAATGACATCTTAGTATACTCAAAGGATGAGAAGGAACACGAAGAACACTTAAGGATAGTGTTGGACACTTTGAAGAAGAACCAGTTGTATGCTAAGTTCTCAAAGTGTGACTTTTGGTTGGATCAATTTAGCTTCTTGGGTCATGTCATTTCTGGAGATGGCATTAAGGTTGATCCAGCAAATATTGAAGCAGTTGAGAAGTGGTGTAGACCTACAGTTTCAAAGGTTAGAAGTTTTCTCGGTTTGGCTGGCTATTATAGAAATTTTGTGCAGGACTTCTCAAAAATAACTACACCCCTCACCAAGCTTACACAAAAGATTGTAAAGTTTGAGTGGATCAGTGAGTGTGAAGAGGCTTTTCAGACGTTGAAGAAGAAATTGACTACAGCCCTAGTTTTGGCAGTTCCGGATATTTTTTATAATTATGACGTATATACAGATGCTTCAGGACAAGGTTTAGGTTTTGTGTTGATGCAAGGAGGAAAAGTCATCGCCTATGCATCTAGACAGTTGATGGTAAATGAGAAGAATTACCCAACACATGACCTAGAGTTAGCAGCAGTAGTGTTTGCCTTAAAGATTTGGAGGCACTATTTGTATGGAGTTAAGGCTAGGATCTTCACCGACCATAAGAGCTTGAAATATTTCTTTACCCAAGAGAATCTGAATATGAGGCAAAGGAGATGGTTAGATTTTGTAAAGGATTATGACTTAGACATTCAGTACCATCCGGGTAAAGCCAATGTAGTGGCTGATGCTTTGACCAGAAAACCAGTGTTTGCGGCTTCAAGCGTTGAAGATGTGGCAAAGAGGTTAGATGGGCTGAAAATCCGGAGTTTTGATCAGATTAAAGAATGACAGTTTGTGGCACCATTGTTAGCAAGATCAGAGTTGATGGATGATATTCGAGAAAAGCAAGATGAAGATCCATCTTTGGTTGATTTGAAGCGAGGTGCAGGTGAAAAGCCTATAGTGGGATATGTGTTAGATAAGAATGGGAACCTATGATACCAGGATCGGTTATGTGTGCCTAATGTCGGTGATCTAAGACAAAGAGTTATGGAAGAGGCACATAGGATTGCATTTGCGGTTCATCCAAGAGCTACTAAAATGTACAGAGACCTGAAGGAAAAGTTTTGGTGGCCTTCGATGAAAGTGGAAATAGCTAAGTTCGTAGCGGAGTGTGACATTTGTCAGAAGGTTAAAGCAGAACATAGAAGACCAGGAGGAATGCTCAAGCCATTGGATATCCAGGAATGGAAATGGGATAAGATCACGATGGATTTCATCACCGGTTTACATAAGACAAAGGGCGGACATGATGCGATTTGGGTGATTGTGGATAGATTGGGAAGTCGAGGATGATATGATCAGCGAGTTCCCAGATTTCATGGACTTACCAGGTATGATCTAGTTTCGAGGATGAAACTCCTTTTAAGGGGGAAGGAATGTAATATTCTGATTTTTGGGAAAGGGTAGACGTGTCATTTTGCGAAAACGAAATATTAGGTTCGGTTTCTTTTATTCGGAGTTTAAGTATTTTATTTAAATATATGTATGTATGTCGAAATATATGTATATATATTTAAGGAAAATTCTGAATTTTGGTAATTAAAGGTAATTAGGAAAAAGGAATAATTGGAAAATATATTTAAGGAAAAATATATTCAAATTTGTTCCTTAACCTAATTACAAATTCAGAATTGGCTTTTACATAAGAAGAACACCTTTGAAGCATTAGAAAGAGGCTAGAGACTTTCTTCAATTACTCAGTCGTTTCTCAATCGTTTTCAATTTCGAGAGGAGCAGCGGAATCATTGTAAGGAGAGCATCGTTTCAACCCAAGAAAGTTGAAGCTTTGGCTAAGGTATGATGTTTGCCCAAAGGGCTGTTCTTGATCATTCATGATCTTCTTTGGTTCGTTTAATCGTAGTTTGATTGTGGTAGAAGCCGTTGATCGATTCTAAATTATTTTGGGATTGATCACATAGATTTTCTGGGAGAGGAAGGATCGTTTGCTTCTGTTTTTCTGATTTTTGGACTAGTTTTTAGCTTGCTTAAAAGGTAAGAAGCTATTCCTATAATTTGATTATGATTTAGAGTGATTAGGTTGTGTTTTGGAGCATTTTTGTATCAATGATTATGCCTCAATGTTGGTTAGGATTAAGGGTTGTTTTGGATCATAAAGGGTATGATTTTCTGGTATTTTTATGAGAAGAATCGTGTAGATCATGTTTGGATTGGATTAGAAATCGATATAGAACAGAAAACTGCACATGAGCAGTTTTTGGCCATTTTGGCTCGCCCCAACCATTTTGGCTCCCCCATGTCCTAAAACAAAGAGTTCAGTGACTTTTTGGAGCAGTTTTGGTGCATGCTGAAAGCTTTGGCGTGCCCTGAACCTGAAACAGAGAGTTTAGAGCACCCTCTGGTGCATTTTGGCGCACGCCAAAGGTGTTGGCACCCCCCAACACTGTTTGAATGATTATTTCTTATGTTTTAAGCTAAGAGGTGAGTTCTAAATGACGTGTCTTGATCTAATAACATTAATTAAACATGAACAAGCCCCAACTGAGTTTCTGATGCGTTTGGTTCCGGCACCGGACGTACTCTTAAAGGGAGTTGAAGTCCGGGACCGTCGGAAGGGCATGAAAGGGCTTGTGCTTTGATGAACTAGAGTTGTCTGTGTAATTGATAGGTTGAAATGTCTAGCTGTCTAAGTGAGGGAGTAGAGTTGATAAGGTGAGTTTTACTTTGAAAACACTTAGGTGGCTAGATAACAACGGTAAATAATTACATATGTGTAGTAAAAGCTAAAACGTCACTTATTCTCGGTTAGGCACTGATTCATATCGGCGATGTGATACGTTCATAGAAGGTGGACAACGCTACTGGCTCAAAGGCTGAAGGGTAGTGGAGGAAATCCATCGAGCGTATATGCATACCGGGGAGATCCCGGGACTACCGGTGCTAATCACCGTAGTTGGCAAGTATATCTCGTGGTGGAATTTTCACCATGCATTGTGTCCTTGAGTAATGGTGTAACCAAGATAAGCTAAGTTAGAAACATATAGTCATGACATGTCGATGGCCATGAAATGAACCCTAGATCGAGTCGGTCTCACAAAGATAATCTTTTTATCAAAACTTGATAATAAACCTTAATTATATTGTAGCTTCTACTTCTTACTTTGTACAATGTACTTACCTCAAATGCATGTCTATTATGTGTTTGGGGGAGAGAAGAAGAACAGGTAATTCCAGAGTTCGAGGAGGACTTCGATGACGACGTTTAAGGACGCCGAAGTTGAAGAGCTTATCTATTTATGTTTTTTTTATAGACTTGGAGTTGTTTGGAACTTTAGTTTACATTTAGTACTTTTGGAATTCGTACACATTTGGATTCGTTGGTTTCTTTTCCCCAATGTAATAATGTTACATTTCTACCTTTAGACGTGAATTTCTATTCTTGGATATTTGAAAATTTTACCCGAGTCTTTTTGCTTCCGTTTGCTTTATTTTGATACGACGTAGTAGAGGCTTACGTATAAAGTGAATTTATTTTTATTTTATACGTGCCGAACGTTCCTTTTCCGGATAAGGACTCGGTGTCCAGGAACGGAACGTTACACCATGACTCTGAGACACCAGGTTACCTAATTAACATCTTCACCCATCACGTTGGATAGGAGGAATGGGGACCTAATGGTTAGGATTTAACCATAAAATAAAACATTTCTCAATGTAAAAATAAAAGGGTTCAAGCAAATCAAAAGACTTGGCTAAACCCCACAAAATTGCAAACAAGTGCAGAAACGGGCATCAACCGGCATCAACAAAATTCACATACGCTTCCTAATTATGCATTACAAAACACACCTACACCACATATTATTTCTACCCTTCCCTTTTCCCACTATTAAATACTGGACCCAAAATGTTTTTGGGAGCGATACACACGAAGGATATTCATCCGAGGCCCTAAGCTTGAAACTCTCTGTCCTATATAATCATGTTTAAGATTTACTTTATACCCCTCAAAGAAAAACATTAAAAAAATATGATAAAAAAATGCTATTATCATTACTTTCCTAATTTATAAAACGAAAAGCAAAGTTCTATGCATTTGGTATGACAAGGCAAAGTTTTAAGTGTTATTTGTTTATAAGGACGTGTTTTGGTACTTAATTATGCACTTAGGACGCACTTAAAAGATCACTAGTTATAAGGACAAAATAACAATGGTTGGACAAAAATAACCCCAACCCCTTCTTTCTCATTTTTCTATAGCAGGATCTATTAGGTGTAGTGCCCGAAAGACAATTATATAATTATTTTAGGACAGAATTGATAATTCATCTTATTATATGCACGTATGCTTATAATTAAGACATTACTGAAAACCCTAAGTACCTCGTTTATGTAATCACATAACTCAGTGTATGGCTATACACAAGAGGATTGAGTTAGTGAGATGTACTTAAAATTAACTTAGTCCGTAGCGTTTATTAATCTGAGTACGGGTCTCAAGATTAATTTGCTAATAATGGCCCAGAACACTTTAGGTGTCACGGTCTTATCCGGACTGTCGGTAATAGGGTACCTAGTGGGGCATTTATATATGATGATAATCATATAGGGTTGGACCGATTTGATTTGAGTTCTCGATATAATTCCGTGATCGAGAAGTCTTATCGAATCACAAGATGATCATTTATGGATTAATCTCAATCCTGAGGTGATCACAGAAGACTGCTTAGACTATGGTAGAGATTGATGTGTTAGTAAGGATCACTTCGTAGTATGTGGTCCAACACTTCTCGTTGGCTCTATTCTAGGATGAGTGAGTAGTCTGTGCTATCACAGATATGGAATCCATTCCTTCCCTCGGGAAGTAGACAGACAGTTCCCTTATTTGTTAACCCTAGAAAATGATCGATCGGCCGAGTTCATATTATATTAGTTATGAACTAATTCATCACTAGGGGGTTAATGGTAAATAAGGATAATATGTTTCGAGAAGGGTTTACGGAAATATCCCGAATCGAAGTGAACAGTCTATGGAGGATTTATCCATATGTAATGATTATATCAGTGGACACCTTATAACTCAAAGTTGAGTGTAAGTTTATATCTATATTCAGCAGAGTTCAGTTTCGGGTTTATGGTGGTGTAATCCCGGAATTAATAGATTGAATATTATTGTTTGGTATGACGGATAATATTATTTAATTTATTGTTGCTACTAAATATGGGTCCATGGTCCCCGACGTGGCTCCTAACATAGCATATGTTTTCTCGTCGTTTCACCTCAATTATAATTAAATAGTTGGATTGGACTATTTAATTGATATGTGGATTAATTGTTTAGTTGGACTAGATAATTAAATACATGGAAAAGAAATTTTTCATGGACTCGGCCCAAATGTGTCAAAAAATGCGCATGGACCTTTATTTAATTAAGGGTGGGGCGCATGTCATGTTTAATGATTATTAAGGAATTAGTTTTCTTGGATAATTATTTGACATGTGATTTATCTTTGTTAATTGCTAATTAATGGAATATTAGATAATAATATTATTTATCCTAATTTGTTTGGGATAATGATTTTATTTATCTTTTATTTGGAATAAGGATTAATCTAATAATTACCTCTTAATTATCAAATCCTTGGAGGACAAGGATTACTCTCCTATATAAAGAGAGTTCTCTCAAGCCTTATAGACACATTAATTTCGAAATTATAACAAGAAAATGGCTTGGAATTTTCAGCTATAGTTCTTTGGGTTTGAGTTTTAGAAAACTTCGGGTTATCTAAGGTAGCATATCAAGGAGGTCTGGCGGCTTGAAACACCATCCACCTGGTGGTGCTTGGAGACACACATTGGAAGACTTTCGCTTCTCAACTAGGCTCTCAACTAGCTTGGATTGAAGATTGTTCGAGACGTTTATTCACAATAAACCGGTAAGAAATTTAACCCCCTCGTAGGTTTAGATCTCTATTATTTTACGTATTTTGGTTGATTAGATCTAGATCTAGATCTATACTATTCTGCTGCATAATCGGGTCAATCTATGATTGATCCGGTGATATTACTTCTAACAGGATCGACCCACCCCTCTCCCAAACAACCCTTTTCATCTCCTTTCTTTCATGGATGTTCCTGTTAGTAATATCATCCGCAACGGAAGCGATTTAAGGATCTAGATCTATAAATTACACGTAATAAAATAACTAGATCTACATCTACAAGGGGGTTGTAGATCATACCTCTTGGATCTCAAAATCCAAGTAGAAGAACCGCAATAGGAAGAACAAAAGATGGTGTGAAGAGCACCACGATCTTCCGTGACGTGTGATCCAAGCAACTCCCGGTGGAAGGAAATCCTCGACTCGAATCCTTCTGATATGCTACCCGGAAAAACCTCCAAGATTTTCCCTCGCTCCCCTTGGCCGAATTTTTCCTTCTTCTCTCTAAGAGATGAAGTCGAAAATTGTGTTATGTTTTAGGCTTGGGAGAACTCTCTTTATATAGGAGAGTAATCCTTGTCCTCCAATGATTTTATTTTGCAAATAAATAAATCCAATAAATAAAAGATAATCCCAGAATATTCTAGAACAAATCTAGAATAATCTTTATCTTTATTTCTTACCATAAAATATTTATCTAATAAATATTTTGTGCACATGTCTTATTAATCCACAAGAAAACTAATTTCTTGCTCCATAATACACCTTTGGCCGAATATTTACTCCTTGTGACCTAGTCACAATAATTTTCGGCCATACACACTCAATTGGGCCAAGATTATGAAAAATGTCTTTTTCACATATTTAATTATTTAGCCCAACTAATTTAATAGTCCACTAAACAATTAATTCACATATCGTTTTAATTAAAGTCTAACAAGAACTAAATTAATATTATTACGATTCGACGTCCGAGAATAGCTATTCTATATTGGAGGCACGTCGGGGACCATGGACTAATAATCAACGGCTCAAATAAATCAAATAAATAATTATTTTACGAACAGAATAATTATATTCGATCAATCAATCACAGGAATATGCCACCATAATCCGCGTGATCGCATTCCTCCGATTATGAGATTATATTTATCTCCTCACGAGAATAATAATAAGCGCCCATTGATATAATCATTACATATGGATTAATCCTCCATAGATCGTATTCATTCTAAATCGGGAAGTTTCCGTTAACCCTTTTAGAACCTCTTATCCTTATTTACCATTAACCCCTAGTGATCAATTAATTCCTACAACTCACCGGTAGCTAATCGTTGTAATATGAACTCACGATCGATCGTTTCTAGGATTAACAAATAAGGGAATGTTTATCTACTTCCATAAATGGAAGGAATGGATTCCGATATCGTGATAACACGGACTACTCACTCAATCCATTACAATGCCAAGATGGGGTAGTTCAAATCATGCACTCGGTGTAATCCTTAACCGTCAAGTCAAACCTCATACTGATTCAAGCAGTTGACTGTGATCACCTCAGGATTAAGATATATCCATAAATATGATCATCGATTGATTCGATAAGACTTCTCGATTACGGAACTATATCATGAACTCTAATCAAATCGGTCTAGCCTTATATGATATATCTATTATATATAAATGCCCCATTAGGTTCTCTTAACCGAAAGTCCGGATAAGACAATCACACCTATTTTGTTCTGGGCGCATTAATAGCATGTTAAAGGAGAGACCCGATACTCTCGATTAACTTCACTACGGGCTAATTGTATTTTAAGTACATCTTCACTAACTCAATCCTCCCGTGTATATCCCATACACTGATGTAGTGATTACATAAACGATATACTTTAGGGTTTTCTGTAGTGTAAATACTATTGTCATATCGGTGAATATGAGAATAATAAATATGAATAATAATATCATTTCATTTATTAAATAAAACAATTACAAAATTGTCTTTCGGGCATTACACCTAACAATCTCCCACTTGCACGAAAGCATGTGATTAATTGTTTTAGAGCACACCCTATTATTTAAACTACAACAAACTACATCTCCCACTTGCTCTAAAGCAATGGAGACCCATCCTGTATTCTAGTACCCATTAAGCATATCATAACCATTGTAGATGACAAAATACACTCCGAGTGTGCCGTCGTAGGATAGGTCAGTGACTCGGGGAGTACCTACATCTAAACATCATGGGTCTTAATGATTAGTCAGGTTGTCGGCTCGAGACGATCCGTAGAATCGAAACGTTACCGTTCCATCTAATCATGTGGTACTTTCCCAATATGCTTTTGACCTCTAGTGATTTCGTAAAAACCTTATAAGCTACCCCTTCATCGTTTGCACAATGATGTGGTATCGGTTTCCAAATCTAGAATCACTCCCAGATATGAAAAGGAAATCCTTAAGCTATATCGCCTCTCTAGCTACTACAAAAGCCGCTAATCACCCAACTAGTTAAAGTCGAGTTGGCGTTGCTGGATTCCTCCAGGCAATAGCTTCAACACAAGAGTAAACACTGAGCATGAGATTGACTTAACGATCATCCTCAATCTGACTTAAAATCAAAATCAGTGTATCACACATATCCAAGTTCACACATGAATATGTCCGCATATTATTCCTCGTTCTCTCAAAATACTAAAGGACATACTAAACTTGCTTTGTTAACCACCGAATCTAAGATTCGATCAAAGTTGACGTTCAATAACCTGACCATCTCTTACTAGAAAGAGAATCTATCCCATTTCTCTTGATTCGAAGATTTAGAGAGTCATTCCTGAGGCATAGGGTAGAACTTCCTCATTGAATGTTGCATACACAGATGCATCATCTTAACCAATAAGATGGATGGGAAACCAGTGACTGATTCTAATGAATTCGACCGAGTCAAACTCTTTAGGATGTTGTCCAAATCTCATTGCGAGAGAATTGTGGCATTGTCGATTTCGACTTCAGATAACACACTCATGTTGATTCCAATCTGCAGTGCGGTGTTATCCTTCACAAACACTAATATATATTTATATATTCACTACTGTACTAAAAATGATATCCAGACTACAAAAGACTTATCAATATTCTGGTCAAATCCACATATTATAGAAATATATGACTTTGTGACCGAGAGGTTTGCTTTTTATCCACAAAGGACATAAGCCTTGACAGTCATCCTGTCATAAGTTCATAAGGCAATACCCTTCTGTTTCGAATGAATCCAGACTCCGTTTGTTTGGCAAGAAAGTCTCAGGGAATCACCCCTATTTTCTGCTTTCGAACAAAATCATGCAATACAAAGTGGTAAGAGAGTCCAAGGTCTGATTAACTCTCTACTTTTTAGGGAATCACCCCTAGACCACTAAGCTTTGCACTGAAAGATGAACTTTTCTAATCTTTCTTCTCTTTTCCATGTAGATCCAATTACTCCCACTGGGCCTGAGACACTCAGGTGGTTCTATAAGAGTATGAACAGCTCTGGAGTACCAAACTCCATTCACAAAGTTATGGCTTGTAAACCAACCTCTATTATCAGAATCCTATACAGCTCACAAAAGAGCCATAGGTCATCAATCGATCCTGTAGACCATTAAGTCCTCAGAACCCGCAATGGGTAATGAAGAAACCATACTCCCACTACATTCTGGGTGGATCGACTTTCTGATCTAGTTCAGTAGTATTTTAGTGTCAGCACCAACAACCAATGTTGGATGTGGTCTGATTTTAATCAGTTAGTAACTACCTTGAGTAAACGTACTTCAAGGTTCAAGGTTTTGTTGTTCATGGACTCTATCAGAAAGGATGCAACAGTATAACTGTCCCTTCCTGATTTCAAGAATCCTAAATCTAACCTTTATACACAATAGGTTAAAAGATATATCACGAATGGTCATTGACCGAACGTATGCGCGAAATTCCCAGTCTTACCTTCAAGCACCGTGTGCTAAATGCTTATATTTACGGAAGTGGGGTGAACCGAATCCACACCTTATCCGTAAATTCCAAAGCATATTCTAGGTACACTTCTCGGTCTTATATTTCAATGTAGACCGTTATTTCGCTTCCAATATCTTTATTGAGTTAAGCAGTGTATTGTAGCACATCTAAAAACTATATAAGGCAATTTAACGGTTTCTTACTTAGTGAGAACATGTCACAATGAGGCAGGCTGAGTATCAGTCTCGAGGACTATGAATGGCCTATTCCGAGTATATAATACTCTATCTCTGTTGAAAATAGAGAAACCTCAAAATATTTTGGATAAACTTTCCGGAGTGTTTGAATAGTTATCAGACAAGAAGTCACTACTCGGAAGCTCCTACTAGCTTGTATCTTTCATCAGACCCCGAAGGTCGCCATGAACAAGTTTTGTTACTTCTTTATAACCATTATCCTTTCCCGATTGAAATGAAACTTACTCATTGAACCTTTGAGACAATATAACCAGACTGGGAGGAAGGAATCACCCTGAGCCAGTCTTCAGGTCTTGTCTTTTAGGGACTATGCACTAACTATGGAATATGAAGAAGCGTTTATCTAAATATATAAACCAATTGATTTTAATAGTTCTTAAGATGTGCTTTATATACATATTTCAGCAGTTGTAAGTTGTTTTGACTTTATCAAACAAAGGTCCGAGTCTTGGATTCGTACTACAAATGGTATATTCACTTTCTATACGACAAACAAATTATCGAATAGAAGGTAAATCCTTTCGTTCCAACGAATCTTAAATAGAAAATAATTTTTTCACGATATCCAGGGATTGAATCCGAGATTCATTTCCTTATATCACTCCCACTATTCTAGCTAAAATTAACTGCCCGTTGTTTACTCTTTTAATCATTAAATGCACAGCTACCTTGTTCTTCCAAAGAACTTAGCGCGAGAAAATCGCCAAGGATTCATAGGTTGGTATTCCAAAATCACTGTCCTTATCCGATGATTTTCAGTTAATTAATTTTTGGTTCAGCCTTAAAGTTTTCTCAGTTTAGATGACTAACACTTTTTGGACATATTCTCCCATTCTTTCCGTGAATGGAAACAGTCTTGAACCAGCAGTTCGTTTGAGTAGACACTACTCTTGAACCGTGGGATGTCTATTTCGATTGTTACTCGTTGGGACTTCTCGGATTTTCTAATATACCAGGAAAAACAACAAATCATAACATTAAATCTCCCACTAGTTTATCGGTTCCAAATACCGTCTAACGAGCAATGCTTTAATTTTTATGATTTTCCAATTTTTTCGATTAGAAAATCTTTCGTACATAGTTCCAATGTTTCCAGAAAAACAACAAATCATAGAACTCCCACTAGTTCATTGATTCCAAATATCGTCCAACTAGCGACATTTCATGACTTTCCGGTGTTTCAATTAGAACGGTTACGTGTGTAGTCAGTTACACTTTTCTAATGTTCTAGAAAAACAACAAATCACAAAGCTCCCACAAGTTCATCGATTCCAAATATCGTCCAACTAGTAACACTTCATGATTTTCTGATTTTTCAATTAGAAAATTACTCGTGTAATTACTACACACTCAAAATTCACTAGAAGAATTTCAAAGTCCGAAATCACCTTTGATCAAACTAAGTTTGTCTTCCGTTTGACACGAATGACACTAGTGACATACATGTATGTCACTCTGGTTTTTAAAAGGCTTAAGAGAAAATATCTCTTTCGAAAAATAATTGCATTATCGATTAACTAGCTCAACGTCCTAGTTACTTTCCACTTTTTAAAGAAGTCAATACTAGTCAATTATAAATTTTAAGCAATTTAGTAAGGGATATAATGATGTAAATAAAATGACATATATTAATTCAAGTCTAACACTACTATATTATTTTATTTTAGGAATTGTAAATTATAAGTAAGTCTACTCTACCATTCCAAGGGAAGGTCAAAGAGAAGGTCAGTGCCACCGTAGGGAAGGTCAAAGAGATGACGGTTAAATCGAGACAATCTCATCAATGAATAACTTGTGAGAATCGAACATCCCACGAGAATCGAACATCCCTTTATTCATTGACTACCTTCCTTTTTTTAGCCTAGATATTATCAAGAATACCCATGATGAGTGTGACCTACTATATCGGATCTCTTAGGAACGCCCCGAGTGTGCCGTCGTAGGATAGGTCAGTGACCCGATGAGTATCCGGAAATCCTATCCTTTCAGAGACCAAGCCATGATTGTTGATAGGGGTGAACACCATCCGTAGGGGGATGAAATCAAAGCGCCGTGAGGCGTCACCCTTCTCTCACTTACTTGTATCTATAGTAGAGGCCGTGGAGTTGGCTGTCGCCTCCCCCGCTCCCACTCAATATTTTGGAAGTGGTGGTGGGTTAACTAACCACGTCTTTTTTATGTTAACATAAAAGGATATCAAATCAAGGATTCCGAATGGTGTCGGTAACGTAGGCCAAGCCTACCCGTCCTATTCGTCGGAACATATGTGACAGTCGGACGAAATCGGGTCAAGACAGCCCCATTGAGATAAGAAGGAATCACCCCTCCGCTCTCCAATGTAGCTTAGTCTTGCCGGACCCCCGTGCATACATCATACTAGGAGGGTTAAGTCGGTCGAGCGAAGCTCAGTTGACCACCCAACCTATAGGAGAACCGTTTTTATCCAAGATTTATTGTTTTTTTACCATCATTCAATCTCGTAGACACTACGAATCGAAAACACGATCTCGTTTGGGATTTTAAGGCGGTTCACGGAGAACACACACCGAAAAAAACTTAACGATTTCATAACCCGTCCTCGGATCTTTATTAGTTACTAAATTAATTAATTACCACGTATTAATTAAATTTCAACTAATTACGCGAGTTTGTATACATGCCTATTTTAATTACCAAAATTAAAATTCTACATGTATGCATGGAGTGGATTTATGATATGATGCATGTCATGGCAATTCCGATTTTTATATCTATTTTATGATCAAACACATAAAAAAATAAATTGCAGAAAATTTAAACACCGAGATAGATCGTTGGTACCCCCTATCTAATCTATCCTAGGAAAAAATAAATTACAATATTGTTGTCTTCATGTCTTCGATCTTCGAGCCTTGAACCACGAACCACGAACCCGAAAGGAGAAGGGGCCTTTATTTTATAAAATAAAATAAATAAATAAAAAAATTCCCGAATATTTTTTCTTTTTATAAAAATCCTGCTGTTTTATTATTTTTTTTATTCCAGAAAAATAACATTTTTTTAATTAAACAGCCGATTTAAAAAAAAATTAGGGTTTGATAAAAAAAAAAAAAACAAACAAACCCTAGCCGTGTCTTGTAAAAAAAATAATAAAAAATTTTCCGCCCCGACTCCTATCATACCTCGAGTTCCGTCTTCATCTTGTGTTCATCATCGTTCTTCGTCGTTTTTCCGGAATTAAAAAAAAAAAAAAAAAAAAAAAAAAAACTAAAGAAATAAAAACAATAATTCTTACATCAATCATATACTCAAACGATCTAAATCGAGAGAGCTTACAATAGATCTAACGAGTAAACAGTACCAACCCCAATCCATCTCTTCAAACCACAACAATCGCAACATAAAAAAAATATGCAAATATTCGGCCCCTATAAAAAAAAATTGGGACACAAAAAACTACATGTTGTCCACTCCTAGATCTAATATTTTATACGTATAAATATAGATCACCGAGCTTAATCGATATCATCATTAGTAATACCATCCGCAACGGAAGCGATTTAAAGATCTAGATTTATTACACGTAATAAAATAACTAGATCTACATCTACAAGGGGGTTGTAAATCATACCTCTTGGATCTCAAAATCCAAGTAGAAGAACCGCAATAGGAAGAACAAAAGATGGTGTGAAGAGCACCACGATCTTCCGCACGTGTGATCCAAGCAACTCCCGGTGGAAGGAAATCCTCGACTCGAATCCTTCCGATATGCTACCCAGAAAAACCTCCAAGATTTTCCATCGCTCCTCTTGGCCGAATTTTTCCTTCTTCTCTCTAAGAGCTGAAGTCGAAAATTGTGTTATGTTTTAGGCTTGGGAGAACTCTCTTTATATAGGAGAGTAATCCTTGTCCTCCAAGGATTTTATTTTGCAAATAAATAAATCCAATAAATAAAAGATAATCTCAGAATATTCTAGAACAAATCTAGAATAATCTTTATATTTATTTCTTACCACAAAATAATAAATATTTTGTGCACATGTCTTATTAATCCACAAGAAAACTAATTTCTTGCTCCATAATACACCTTTGGCCGAAAATTTACTCTTTGTGACCTAGTCACAATAATTTTCGGCCATACACACTCAATTGGGCCAAGATTATGAAAAATGTCTTTTTCACATATTTAATTATTTAGCCCAACTAATTTAATAGTCCACTAAACAATTAATTCACATATCGTTTTAATTAAAGTCCAACAAAAACTAAATTAATATTATTAGGATTCGACGTCCGAGAATAGCAATGATATATTGGAGGCACGTCGGGGACCATGGACTAATAATCAGCGGCTCCGATAAATCAAATAAATAATTATCTTACGAACAGAATAATTATATTCGATAAATCAATCACAGGAATATGCCACCATAATCCCGTGACTGCACTCCTCCGATTATGAGATTATATTTATCTCCTCACGAGAATAATAATAAGTGTCCATTGATATAATTATTACATATGGATTAATCCTCCATAGACTGTTCATTCTAAATCGGAAAGTTTCCGTTAACCCTTTTTAGAACCTTTTATCCTTATTTACCATTAACCCCCTAGTGATCAATTAATTCATACAACTCACTGGTAGCTAATCAGTGTAATATGAACTCGTACGATCGATCGGTTTCTAGGATTAACAAATAAGAGGAATCGTCTATCTACTTCCATAAATGGAAGGAATGGATTCGTGATCCGTGATAACACGGACTACTCACTCAATCAATACAATGCCAAAGATGGGGTAATTCGGATCACTGACTCGTGTAATCCTTAACCGCCAAGTCAAACCTCATCATCGATTCAAGCGGTTGATCGTGATCACCTCGAGATTAAGATATACCCATAAATATGATCATCGTTTGATTCGATAAGACTTCTCGATTACGGAATTATATCGTGAACTCTAATCAAATCGGTCCAAATTTCTATATGATATATCTATCATATATAAATGCCCCATTAGGTTCTCTTAACCGAAAGTCCGGATAAGATAATCACACGTATTGTGTTCAGGCGCATTAATAGCACGTTAAAGGAGAGACCCGACACTCTCGATTAACTTCACTACAAAGCTAATTGTATTTTAAGTACATCTTCACTAACTCAATCCTCCCGTGTATATCCCATACATTGAGTTAAGTGATTACATAAACGATATACTTTAGGGTTTTTTCTGTAGTGTAAATACTATTGTCACATCGGTGAATATGAGAATAATAAATATGAATAATAATATCATTTCATTTATTAAATAAAAAAATTACAAAATTGTCTTTCGGACATTACACCTAACAGTTCCCTTATCATCTCATTTCTTCTATGGCTGTTTTTCCGGCGTGGCTCAGGTCTTGTTCCACCACGGTGATGATTTTGGGTCTTAAGAGGCTTAATAGCCTCTGTCGAAGCTGTTGAGGTTTGTGGCCGCTGGACATGGCCGCCGGAGAAGAAGACCTACAGCTGTTACGAGCTTCGTGAGAAGAAGATCTGCGGCTTAATTTGACACCGGATCTATCAGCGGCTTTGCCGAACAGTAACACATGGCAGCAGTTATTGATCATGTAGAAGCTCAACTTTGCTCCAAAATTTCATCCTTTTTAAATTTTTGTTGATTGATACCGTACAAAGTCAGATGATATGGGATTTTCAAGCAAAATTGGTGGTACTTGCAAATTCAAGCAGAAAACAATGATCTGATTGAAAAAAAAAACGCTCAATTTTTCCTGTCACATTCAAGCCATTTGTTGCAAGAACGACTGAACTCATCTTATCGAGATGGTTTTGGGGTCCGAATTAGAGTCGCTTCGTTTTTCCTGGAAAGTCAGTCTGTGTTTTAGATCGACTCTTTCTTTGCATCTTTACAAAGTTCTTGCCCTGCCGCTCCTCTGCTTGCTTTGGCGCGATTAAGGATCTTTGTTTTGGATCGCTTTTGATCTTTGCTTTTGGCACTCTTATTTGTTGCTGCACTTTTGATTGATGTTTGGACATGTTTTAAGAATGGAACCTACTAGAGTTTTTGTTAATCATGATTCGATGCATTGATTGAGCCTATTCTTCTTTGCATTTCTTCGTTGTTGATACTCAGATTGTCCCCGCCGATGTTCGTTGATTGATCCTGCTTTGTGATTTGTGTTTTCGATCATCGCTCCCCGCTTTTGTTGGAGTTTTGAAAAGTGTTGATTTGTTGGCTACTAAAGTTTTGAGGTGTGAACCTACTGTGGCTAAATCTATTGTTTTAAATGCTGTTAATGTTGTTGTTACAGCTCCTTTTGATAATACTTTGTCCAAAGTTGCTGATGTTCTCTCCTAAAGCTCCTAGTGTAGGAATTTTGATGGGTTCTACAGGTTTGAATGAAGGCTCTGTAATGCAGAGTAAAGTGTTTAAGAAGGGAAAGTAAATTGAATCATGATACTGTTGTTGATGATTGTATTTTGGTTTTTTGGCCCCATGTAACAGCTAAATTATAATTTTGAGCTTTTGATTTTTGCCGTAAATATAGTATATAAGTCAATAACAACAATTGTTCTTTGATTTAGAGTTGGAGTATTTCAAACATCCCTCTAAGTAGTAAGTTTCATTTAATCTCTTTCTCCAGGTTTGAGTTAATTTGATTTGGAAGAAAATTGGTGCAATGACATGAATTTGATGATGTGTTTGACAATGATTTGGAATAAAATTGATGCAGTGACATTGATGTCACTGCATAAATGTTGATGTCGCTACATAAAATGTTGATGTCACTGCATAAAATATTCGATCGCCGATGTCACTGCATAAATAGTTGATGTCACGCATATATGATTGCCACTGCATAAAATGTTGATGTCACTGCATATATGATTGCCGATGTCATTGTATAAAAATATGAATTAAGGTGAAAGATTTATGTTGATCATAGTTTTATATCAAAAGATATACCCATTTGAAGTCGATTTTATGAAGAAAAGAAATCGATTATAAAATTGAGTCGGAAAAATATCAAATGTCATCACGGTGTTGCTTCATCAAATGTCATTGCATCCCGGTGATCACTGCATCCTGATGGTCTCTGCATCGCGATGTCTCTGCATCGAGGGTGACCACTTCATCGCGGTTTCTCTGCATCGGAGGTAGCCACTGCATCGCGGTGTCATTTCATCGCGATGTCTCTGCATATATGATTGTCGATGTCACTGCATAAATTATTGATGTCATTCATATATGATTGTTGATGTCACTGCATAAAATGTTGATGTCACTGCATATCTGATTGCCGATGTCACTGCATAAATTGTTGATGTCACGTATATATGATTGTCGATGTCACTGCATATATGGTTAATTAATCGGGATGGTGACTGCATCGCGGTGGTCAATGCATTTGGGGTGGTCAATGCATCGGGTTGGGCAATGCATCGCGGTGATTGCGGTGGCCAATGCATCACGGTGGTCACGGCATTGGGGTGGGCACAACAACACGGTGGTGAATGGATTGGGATGGTCACTGCATCGCGGCTGTCAATGTATCGGGGTGGTCAATGCATCGTGGGTGGTCACTACATCTGGGGTGGTCAATGCATCGGGGTGTTCAATGCATCGCGGTGGTCACTGCATCGAGGTGGTCATTGCATCGCGGTGGTCAATGCATCGGGGTTGTCAATACATCACGGTGGTCAATGCGTCGCGGTAGTCAATGCATCAGAGTGATCAATGCATCACGGTGGTCAATGAAAAAAAGAAAAAATAAAGTTTCACCGTCGAAAAAAAAAAAAAAAAAAAAAAAAAAAAAAAAAAAAAAAAAAAAAAAGCCTTCAACGTCCAGTAAAATAATAAATAAAAATAAAAAAATAAAAGAAAAAGAGTAAAACACATCAATAACAGCATTGGTTTTCAAACAAAAATAATTAGAACCTTCAGCGCGCCTGTTCCTCCTTTTTTTTTTTTTTTTTCATTAAGGGTATTTAGGTCTATCTACATAATTTTTGTCCTTATAACTAAGTGTTTGTTTTGGATGTCATTTTTGCCTAATTAAGTCCAGTATGTATCCTTTTGAATAATTGTCCCAAATTTTAATTAGACTCAAATTCCAAAACCGTATAAATAAGAACATGAATTTCGTGATATATATAGAAAAAAAATTTTGAATCTATCTTAATGATAACACATATCTTTTTTTAGAACAATAATAACATATACCAAATAGTGGATTTTAGTCACACAACAAAACTCTAAACATGTATATTTTTATTCAATTATACCTTTAATTTTTATTTTTTCGCGCTTCTTTATTGTGATCCAAAATTAAACAAAATGTTGAAGAATATTTTATCTAAATTTGGGTCAGAATGTATGAAATATTCTTTTCACCGGTGTTGAGCCTAGAAAACCCTCAACTTTTAACTCAAATTAAGTCAGAACAGTTGACCACATTCTAACTCGTATAGGATCAGAATAATATGTGATGTGTGAAGAGATGCTCGCTACAAATACTCTTATACTTTCTTTCTTTTGAAATTATAAGTCTCGGAAGTTGATTTTTTCGAAGAATAACAAACAATTTTCTTCTATTGGAAAAAAAAATGAAAAGTACTATGTATGTTTTTTTTTTTCTGGGAAAGGGAAAGGATATTTATTGAGGACGGATAAGAATCGAACTCCGGTTTTTACCGGGAAATACGATGTTTTTACCACCAAAGTGTATATATATATATATATATATATATACACACACACACACACACACACGTATATATACTCCCTCCGTCTCACAATATAAGGCATTTTGGTCATTTCACACAGTTTTAAAAAAAAAAACCTAAGAAATAAGTTGTTTTTTAATATTTCAATGTAAAATATTGTATTATTTTTTGGGACTGACTAATAATATTGCATTGTTTAGTGTGAAAGTGAAAACAAAGCATTTAATATTTATTGGAATGTGAAAATGACTTATATTTTGGGACGCCCAAAAAAAAAAAGTTAAAAAAACTTATATTACGGGACGGAGGAGTATAACATTTGTGATAGTAAGATACTCTTTCCATTCACACAGACAAACCCTAGGACATACTATTAATTTCTATCCCCACCCCCACCACCCTATGGACGAAAAAATAGTTGGCGACCTAAACAACAGTTACAATCATGCTAGCTGTGTATGTATATATATATGGCCTCCATAGAGATGTCAAAACTCACACAAAGGTCCATCTCTCCAAAAATAATAATCATTTCAATCATATATATTTACATATGGAGCTCTTCTTTGTCACTCTTCTATGCTTATTTGTTCTCCTTGTATCTCTATCTCTCCATTTCCTCTTCTTCTACAAGAACAAATCAATCTTACCCGGACCGTTCCCACCCGGACAGTCCGGGTGGCCCGTCATAGGGGAAAGCTTACGTTTTCTCTCTGACGGATGGAAAGGCCACCCAGAAAAGTTCATTTTCGATCGGTTGACAAAGTATTCGTCCACCGTGTTCCGAACACATCTTTTCGGTGAAAAGGTGGTCGTTTTCTGCGGAATGAGTGGTAACAAGTTCTTGTACTCGAACGAGAACAAGCTTGTTCAGGCATGGTGGCCTAGTTCAATCGACAAAGTCTTCCCTTCTTCGATGCAAACGTCTTCGAAAGAAGAAGCCATTAAAATGAGAAAAATGCTTCCTAACTTCCTCAAACCAGAGGCTTTAGCCCGATATATCGGTATAATGGATCATATCGCAAACCGACACTTTGCTTCAAACTGGGAAAAGAAAGATCAAATCAAAGTGTTCCCACTTTGTAAGAACTACACCTTTTGGATAGCAAGTAGATTATTCCTAAGCATTGAAGATCAAACTGAAGTCGAAAAATTACTCGAACCCTTTAGCGTATTAGCTTCTGGGCTCATTTCTATACCCATAGATTTGCCCGGAACGCCGTTTAACCGCGCGATTAAGTCCTCTAATTACATTAGGAAGATGCTGGTGGCTATCATTAAGCAAAGAAAGATAGATTTATCTGAGGGTAAAGCATCTAAAACACAGGATATATTGTCACATATGTTGCTTACAAGTGATGAAAATGGAAAGTACATGCAAGAATTAGATGTGGCTGATAAGATTCTTGGTTTACTAGTTGGTGGACATGACACTGCTAGCTCTGCATGTGCTTTCATTGTCAAGTTTCTTGCTGAATTGCCTGAGATTTATGAAGGTGTTTACAAAGGTATGATTCATCCTTCCCAGTAATTCTAATTAACACAATACACTTTTACAGTATTGATAATAGTATATGAAGATGTATGACTTAATGGCGGATCCAGAACGTTTATCCAGCGGGGTCCGTAAATATTTAACACAGTAAATATTTTTTTTCACGGGATTCGAAATATTTTTCTATAGGTAAAATATTGAGTATTTCTATTTTTAACGGGGTCCGCGGACACCCTATACTAAAGGTAGATCCGCCCCCAATATGGGTAATGATATTAAAATTTGTTCAGATTATATTTGTTGTCTGCATTCCTAAATCCTTTTCCCTTGTCATTCCGTAAATGTTGATAGAATAGTGTTAGTTTGGTACTACATCCGTCCCAAAATGTAAGTTATTTTAAGCCTTTTAAACACATATTAAGAAAGTTGGTTAAACTTGTTATTTGTTATTAATTTTGATTAAAAAGACTAAAATGACATTTCATTGCTATTAATGCAAAATAATAAAAAGTGGTTAAGTATATAATAAATGAGTGGTAGAAGGAGAAAGATATAATAAATGCTTTATTGGTTTTGTAAATGGACTTATATTTTAAGACAAAACAAAAAACTAAAAGGATTTACATTTTGGGACGGAGATAATAAGAAAATAAGTTACGTATCACAACAAAGTGATGCGCAACACTTTTGCGGTACCCTTAGAGGGCCAACGGGGGCCATGGTCCACAGCCCTATAAAATCGATTAATTTAAGGGTCTGTTAATTTTTTGCCCAATAACATATTTTTTTTTTTGTATTTTTACATTGGGCTTCATTACTTACCAACCCACATTGTATTAACCTAGTGGTGTGCATTAGGGTATAACTTGGCAAGTGACCAGGGTTCGAGTACTTAGCTTTTTTTTTTTTTTTTTCTTAAAAGAAATAGTTGACACTTTGACTTTCATGTTCCAAATAAACAATCGACAAGTCCAATCCCAAAAATAAATAGTTGGCCCTTTGACTTTCAAATTCCAAATAAACAATTGACAACTTCAATCCCAAAATATATTCTTTCGTTGCATGTGTCCCTCTCATTCTTTGTCGTCTCAACTCTCAAAAAAATTTTAAAAAAAATACATATCTTCTTCATTTCTTTAATAACAATTAGAAGAATTAGTAACACAAATTGAGTTTATCTGAAAATTGTTTCAAAAATCAAGATGATAAGAGGATGAGGATGAAGATTCTCATTTTCCCCCAAAGATAGAAAACTCTATTCTTTAATTATTGATGTTTAACATTGTCAAAGTATAATTGCATATTGATTGAACATGTATGCTTTCTTCTAATTTTTTCCCATTCATTTTCTCATATAAGCAGCAAATATCAAGTAGGTCTGCAACAAAAAAAAAAAAATTGGCAACTGTTTTTTATTTTATTTGGTTACCCTTTTTTTAGAAAGGCCTAAACTTTTCAATTCTGAAATTTAAATTTGGATAAACGCCTTTGTTTCATTTGTAAGGGTCATTGTGTAGAAGTTATTGATATATGGGTCGCATCCTATGATTATCAATATATATAAAAATATGTTATGTTAGTTGGTTGTGATATATTTGATATGGAAAAAGGAAAAAGGATTTTATTTCTTTTTTCATTTTGATATGATACTTTATATGCATTTATTTAAGTTTAAAACTGCGAATGTTTAACTTGTGTCTTTTATTGTTTTTTCAAGAAATACGTAAAAACGTTATAGAAATGTCAGTTTCACAGTAAAATAATAACATCAAATATCCGTTTATATCATTGATTATAATAAACGGACTAATATGTCTCACGTCAAGATCGACGATGTGAAAGTGTGTTTTGTCTGCTTTTTTTTTTTGTTGTGATATACTCCCTCCGTTTTTTTTATCCGTTGTAGAGAGAATAATCATACAGATTAAGAAAGTAATTAATATGTCCAAAATATACTATTGAAAAAATATATTTTTTATTGGAGATGTAAATACTTTGTATAGTAATGGAAATGTATCCGCTTCAAGTATTGGAAATATATTTTTTTTATTGGAGATGTAAATATTTTATTGGTAAAGAGGAAAAAATAATAAATGATGCATTGAAAATATAAAATGACAGATAAATAAAAACAGAGTAAATTCTGAAATGAGACAGATAAAAAAAATGGATGAAGTATAATGTTTGTTGTGGAATAATAAAAACTAATTAAAGACATAAAGTCTTTTTTACGGAAGAATAAAGCTAGTTCGACAAGAAAGAAACTATTAAAACAAATCGCCATAACATAGATTTACACATTTGAACGTGATTTAATATCTATGAATTGCTATAAACTCACACAATATTCATTAATTATTTCGTTTAAATTACACCATTCACCAATTTCACGTTAGGTTCTTTGCTAAATTCGTTTCACTTTTTTCGCCCAAACCGACCTTTTTTTTCTTTTTCTAGATAAGAAAAACAAGATTAATATGGAAAACTTTTTTTTTTTTGGAAAAATATGAAAAACTTCAAATCCATAACCCTCTATTAATTTAACAACTAGCTCACTTGGGTAACATGTGAAAAATAAAAATTGTTTGATAGAAAAGTTCAGAATTCCTTAAATAAGAAATATGTTTTTACCTAACTTTCTTCTCATCCATTGACCATTTATTTATCTAAATGGTCTTTGAATTATGTGGAATTTTATTTATTTTTTTATATATATGATTTTGAATCCATAAAACTTTATGATGATAATAATAAACTAAAAAATGGTCGAATAACAATGCATAATATGACTGATATCTTTTCTAGCTGGTAATAATCACTAATATTTTTAAGGAATAAAATTTGTTGATACATCACATCATACTATAACTTGTTCAATAAATTAAGGAACAATTATTTTGATGGAATACCCTTTTTTAATTTTTTTTTTTTTTTTTGAGAAGGGGGGGCGGGGTTTCAGCATCCAATTAGGAGTGATTTCCAAATTAATTAATTAAATTGTTTGAAATTAATGTAAACAGTGAGAATGAACCTTTATAAAATTAAAAAAAAAAAAAAAAAAAATGAAAGACTACTCAATCACGTAGCCCATGTGAGATTGTGTGGGTCACTTTCCATTACTAAATTACAGCCCGATTGTCTACTTCTTCTTTTTGTTTTTTTTGGATAAAAAAAAAAAGTAATATTTCCTCAGGAAAAAAATTGTAATAAAACATTATAAAAAAAAAAGTAATATTTCCTCAGGAAAAAAATTGTAATAAAACATTATATAAAGGGTATGACTTACGTAAATTATTAAGTCTTATGGTAAAAGAAATAGTGTAAAAATATACTGTGGTGTAGTTATGTAACAACATTATAACACTATTTATTGGGAGTATATAAAGGTACATTTATAACATAGAATTACAAATTAAGATTTATTTACAGCTAATTAAATCTATTTTCATATCTATGTATAAATTAAATAATTATCAAATGTTACGTTTTTCTTAGCATAGAAAATCTTTTAATATTGTTAAACTAACGTTACGCTAACCTTTATTTATTTTATTTTTTTGACCATTACTCTAACCTATTGTATGTACTAAATGTGAAACATTTTTACCTCAAAACAAATATATATCTTCGACAAACAACACATCATTTTACCTTAGAAAGATAAATTACTTTTTTATTAAAAAAAAAAAAAAAAAGAAGGATAAATTACCTAATAATATTTTTCCCATTTATTTCAATGTTCAACCACTAATTCCTCAAACAAAAAAAGTTCAACCACTAAAACTATTTTTTAATGCTATTGTCGGGATTCACAACCCAACTTCGTTAGCTATTTATGGCGACAAATACTTTATCGAATTTAAATAAAATAAACCTTTTTTTTGGTTTCGTACAATTTTTTTTTTCAACTACACATTTGGTACACAGTTTTTTTTTTTTTTTTCCCTAGATGTTTGGTGCAAATTTTTCTTTTTTTACCTAGATGTTTTTTGAACCTTGGGACCACTGCACCTCTCCTGTAAGTCGAGTGACTGATGTTGAGCATTAAAATCCTCATTGCTTTCCCTTCTAGGGATCTTGCTCCTTTGCTCGTCGAGCTTTAACTAGATGTTTTTTTTTTTTTTTGCCTCAAAAAAAAAAAAACTAGATTTTTGGTACACAGTTTTTTTTTGGGACGGT
Organism: Gentiana macrophylla; assembly: GCA_026214975.1. Taxonomy (NCBI): domain Eukaryota; kingdom Viridiplantae; phylum Streptophyta; class Magnoliopsida; order Gentianales; family Gentianaceae; genus Gentiana; species Gentiana macrophylla. The sequence goes on along the minus strand of CM047807.1, from coordinate 79,307,697 downwards.
GTTTGGTACGAAGTTAAGCAGCCTATCAACGTGTTGGTTACGCATTTGAGAGAAATATATTTCATTATACATTTTTTTTACCCTACTATTATTTTTTCATTACAATTGAAAGATAGAATAATACAACTATTTACAACTATACAATAATGGATTAATGCACCACATGATGTGTTGGTTTAACTTTCCTAAAGAGGAAAGGGATTCGAACATGAGACTTTCTGGTCTCAGGACCTCAACTCTAGCTACTTGAGATAGGCTTCATCGACTACTCTACTATTTATCTAATTAAGAATATATATACATCATTCTTAAGAATCAGTATAATATTTAATAGTATATATTTTTCAATTCTACCCAATATCTAAGGATTTATCGGGTTAATTTATCACTTTTAAAATATTAATGAAGTGGAAATTAAGTCATTTTTGTTTTAATACATTAAAAATTAGATCAGTGTCTTTTCAAAAAAAAAAAAAAATTTACATCATTGACTAGTATTCATAATCAATGTATAAATGTTTAAAACGACCAATAAATAGATTGGACTTCTCAAAAAAAAAAAAAAAAAAAATTTGGAGATATATTATTTTCTTGAGTTATGACTTTTTTTGTATAGATTTCTTGACTTTTTCAACATTAAAAAATTAGGAGTATTTTTTTTTTTTTTTTTTTTTCTGGCCTCTTAAATTCCTCCCAGATTCAAACCCATTGTCCGACTAATCTCAGGAGTTTGGCTCATGTCGTCTCAGCAGAATCCACTCTTACTTCAATGATAAAGCACTCACCAAGAGCTCGTGTTTTTAAACCTGAAATGTTAAAAATTGGCAATCATAAATCTTAGTTGGGTCTTTGAACTAGTCCTGGTCTCATACGTCTAGTACAGCACGTTCAATTATTATTGTGTGCATTAAGAAACAACATTGGAATTATTATTATTGGAATTATTATTATTGAAATAAAGTTTGACAATGATCAATTTTATTGTAATCCAGCATATATATATATATATATATATATATATATATATATATATATATATATAGCCGACAGTCTATATAGCTTAAAATTCTTTCTACTTAAACTATACATTAGATGTGTATATGTATATATGACTTGGAAATTGTTTTTATGTCAATAGAACAAATGGGGATTGTGAAATCAAAAGCTCCGGGTGAGTTTTTGAACTGGGATGATATTCAAAAGATGAAATATTCATGGAACGTAACATGTGAAGTGTTGAGACTTGCGCCACCCCTCCAAGGTGCTTTCAGAGAGGCACTTAACGATTTCATGTACAATGGCTTCTCGATTCCAAAGGGATGGAAGGTAAAGATTTAAACACTGGCTTCTCTCATGCTCAGATAATATATATATATATATATATATATATATATATATATATATATATATATATATATATATATATATATATATATATATATATGTGTGTGTGTGTGTGTGTGAACACATGTACATGTGTATGACATAATAGTACTGCCAAACCATTCTTACGTTAAAATGAATACACGCATGGAATATAATACGTCAATATCATTTGGTAAAATGAAAAAAAAAAATACATAAAATGATCTAAAAAGCATATTTTACATTACAAAAATATAAAAATCCAATAAACTTATAAAAATTCATTCGTTGATTGATAACTATATTTCTTTTATGTATATCAAGTTGTGTAATTAACCCTGTCATTTTTGTATACATATGCATGTGCACGTCATGAAATGATCGAAAACATTAGCTTAATTTCTTTATCAATCATTTGTCTTTTTCATTTAAGACATGTTTATCCAATATAAATCATGATTGATGTAGATATACTGGAGTGCAAATTCAACGCATAGAAATCCAGAATGCTTTCAAGAACCCGAGAAGTTTGACCCTTCAAGATTTGAAGGAACGGGTCCTACACCTTACACGTTTGTTCCGTTTGGAGGAGGTCCAAGAATGTGTCCCGGAAAAGAATACGCAAGATTAGAAATTCTTGTTTTCATGCATAACTTGGTGAAAAGATTCAGATGGGAAAAAATTATTCCTGATGAAAAAATAGTTGTAGATCCTATGCCTATACCAGCCAAAGGGCTCCCAGTGAAACTGTATCCCCATAAAGCATAAGATCATACAATATATCACCAAAAGGATCATACAAAGGAAACAAAACCAGCAATCACATATATTACTTGAAAGTGTGGTTTATAATATTATAACTATATGTTTTTATATTTCTTTGTAATTGTAATCACCTCAAAATTTGGTGAAACAGTTTTTATATTCCTTGAATAATTTGTAAGTCATTTTAATGTTTGTAATTGTTATATTCCTTGTATTTGTACGTCATTTTAATACGAGACTTTTTTTTTATATTCCATGTATTTGTAAGTCATTTGCAAGTCATTATGCCTTTGCGGGGGGCACATGCATGCCTCCACTGAGATTCGAGATTTTTTTTTTATTCAAATGATTTCGTTTCCTGTCTCTTAAGAAGTGTAAAAACACTACTATATACTGTCTTCGATGTATTTTCGAATACGCTAAACTGGCCTTACTGGAATATTGTTGGTAGGCACCGTCAATGGGTGTTTTCATGTTTCATGTTTCATATTACAATAGTACAAATAGCTCTTAGCTAACTTCACTCTCCGTAAGGTCTCTTTCCATAACTAATTGATAATGTAGTGGGACACTCATGTATCTATGAGTCCTACGTCATATTAATCAATGGTGTAATATGTGTTATGTATTTTTGTTGTGGACATGCATATAGTGATTGATTTTGATGTTCGGTACAAGCTCCCTCTAAGTTGCACGGATACGGATACGGGGACACGGATACGCGGACACGGGACACGCGGATACGGAATTTTCAAAAAATACAGGATCTGAGATCTTTGGGTCAAAATGTAAATATTAAAAATATAAGGACCAAAATGTAAATATTAAAAATATAATGACCAAAATTATTTCTTTTGTTCACTACAAGTCAGCAAACAAAACAAAAACCCAAAAAAAAATATGACTTACGAATTGAACAGCAGAAGAAATGCGGCTGCTTTGTGGAAATGGGAGGAAGACTTCAGGGTTTTGGTTTTGATTAAAGCATTATTTACCCTTCAAATTTATAAAAAAGTCCTTTAATCAATTTTTTGAAAAAAACGTATCCGCAGCCGTATCCTCAGCCGTATCCAACTTTTTAGAAATTCCGATTCGGCCCCGATACGTATCTGGAGCCGTATCCGGCGTATCGGTGGCGTATCCGTATCCTCTGCGTGTCGGACACAGATACAGCCCCAAAATTGACGTATCGGTGCATCATAGAGCTCCCTTCATAGAGGAAACCCTAAAGTTATTCATCGTGTTTTCTTAATTCACAGCCAGTGGTAGAGCCAGAATATTTTTTCAGCGGGGTCCGTAAATATTTAACACATTAAATAAATTTTTTCACGGGGTCCGAAATGTTTTCTAAAAGTAAAATGTAGAGTATTTTTATTTTTAGCGGGGTCCGTGAACCTCCTTTAGTAACACGTAGATCCGCCCCTGTTCACGGCAGCAGAAAAAACTCAAGGGCAAGGAAAGTGAAATTTGTCTGTACAGATCCATCATTTAAAAATTTATATATATATATATATATGGATACATTTTTATTCTTTTTCATCATACACATCTCTATTATATAAAAGATGGCGAAAATATAAAGAATATTATGGATGTCATTTGGTATAACATATTTACCATTATTATACGTTTAAAAAATTATGTGAAGGCCGGAATATGCTTTCTGTTAAAAATTAATGTATGGGAGTGCAACAAAAAGGAAGCAAGACATCAACAAATTCCAACTTTTAGGATTTACTACATACTATCTTATACATTTAATTATTATTTTTTTGAAAGGATATACATTTAAATATTATAAAATAAAAACGTGTACTAACAAAAAAAAAATATTATAAAATAAATTAACACTAATAAAATAGAAAGAAAACGTGTACTAATATATGTGTTGTTAGTACAACGGTCGGCTTTAATTTTGAAATTGTCTACTAAGTGAGGCAATTAATGCATGCATGTTTAGGTATTTTCTGGAAAAAAAAAACATTGATCATCAGCACGGCTCATCACATATTCACATGAGAAACCACATGCTCAACATTAAACCATGCATGATAGTGAAATTTTAGGGTGGTCCAGGTGTAAGTTTTGGATCACTAAGTCAGCACTTTCAAAGGGATACATTGGTGGAAAGTTTTTACAGGTAGGGGCACATTTTAGAATGTTGGATTCCTATTGGTTTTGGTGCACCAATTAACTAGGATTTGCACCAGGTCCAACATAAAATTTGTGTTTGCATGATAATATGAGGCTTAGATGGCTGCTAGGTGGACGTTTTTTTTCTCTAGCTCAGATCCTCTACAGCACGGTATACTAGTGTTGTGTGGAGGCTAAAACGACGTCGTTTAGTTTTTTTCCTTTTTTCTTTTAATTCAGTAAACAATTTTGTTTTATGCCTCGTCAAAACACTACTATAGATGCGGATCTCTTGACCCAAATCCTCTACATCTCATCCCACTCAAAAAAAATTTATAAAAAAAATTAACACATCTCATCTGGATACTCATATTAAGTATCGAATGAATTTTTTTGTTGTTATTTTATGAACTTTAAGAAAAATTTGCATCGTAAAATAACATTATAAATAATTTTATCACACTGGTTGTTGTACTCTTTCCTATGAGAAGGATTTTTCCACACTGAGTTTGTCACTCATATGTTTTAAGGAGATAGGGCTACGCTTCGCCAACGTCTTTTGGTATAAGGGGAGGGTCATGTGCGGCATTGTATAAACCTTTTACCGGCTTATTAATAAAAGGTTTTGTTTAAAAAATATACTATCTAAAAAAAATTAAAATTTTATCACACTCGAGTAGAAAATTTTAGGAGTATCGAGTTAGTTCTATTATTAAATTATAAATGTCTAAGAATTTTTTCATAATATTACACTATAAGAAGAAAAGCGTGCGAACCTGAATACAAAATCCTCAAGTCGTTGTGTGTGGTGGATAAAACGACTTTGTTTTGAATTTTGAAAGTTCAGCTTCCACCAGACCTGTTAATGAGCCTACCCAAGTCAAGTATCTATTGTTTAAGCTTGTGTTTGTTTAGTTCACGAGCTTGTTCGTTTTCGTTAATCAATAAACGAACAAAAAATGTATTCAAGCTTGGTTCGTTTTCATCACAAGTTTGTTCAAAAGGAACAAATAATTATGTTCAAGCATGGCTCGTTTGTAACGAAAATTGTTCATGCTCGTGCTCGAATTCGGCTCGCTAAACATATTTTTATCTTCCTGCTCGAGAGTGGCTCTTTAAGGTACAAAAAAAATCAAGTCTAAATACACAAATAACAAAGTACAAAACAATATTAAAACATCAAGATATGAAAAGAACTAGAAGAAGTATATAAATATTGTATATAATCTAGAGTATTCATTAGATTAATAGATGACTTATCATATTATGTGTATGGGTTAGGTTGTGCATGTTTATCTATATATATAAGCATGTCCGCCAACATTTTCGAACGTCGCGAGTGTGCTCGTGTTCGTTCGTTTGGGAAACAAACTCGTAATCTTGTTCAAGTTTTGTTTATTAAGTTAAACAAATGAACGATCACCAGCGTCAATGAATCGAACACAAGTTTATTCGCGAGCGGTTCAGTTTGTTTAACAGCACTGGCCTCCGCACGGCGCTGCATCGTGGTGCATTGCATAGGGTTTAACTATTATACTTGTATATTATTTAGTCATACCAAGAAATGGGAACCATTTAATTCTTGGTCTTGTGTATATTTAATATATTATATTTTTTTAGTCAAGAAGACGTACCACTTGAACAAACTAATGAATGCTTGTTTAGTTAGTTGATGCATAAGTTTCTTTCACGTTTCAATCAATCGATTCCAATATAGGATTACACGACTGTTTTTACCACAACGCCTTAATTTACCGGTATATATATATATATTTGAACAGAAATATTTTAATCTATCAAGATAATAGAAAAACAAAAGAGTTAAAGATCAAGTTATTCTTATATATATATATATATATATATATAAGAAATACAAAAGGAAATGATCTAAACCGAAAAAATCTTCGAAACGCTATTACCACAACGATTGTGATAGGTTTAATTACATCATAGGTTTCAATCAAAAAAAATTATAAGAGGATTAATTAATTTGGAGGTCCAAAATATATCATTTTTCGGGGGGCTTGATGTTGCGGCCTACTTTGACTTGTAGCAAGGCTGGCCCTGATAATCACGATTATCAATTTGCACATTGCTCTACACATGTTTTCATTATCACATAATATGGATTTACTTTTACAAATATCCGTTCTATTGCTACAACGACGGACACAATCGTCATGGGGACGGCCTCAATATTTCTTGATTTCATATATGCTAGAGTAACATATTCATCAGCAAAATACAGTACAATTCATCATGAAAACAAAGATTATAATAGGTTTACAAAATACATGTTATTAAATGGGTAAATAATAACTAGAAACCTATTACAATCAACATAAATCCCCCTTATCTCTATTGATTTTTCTCTCTTGGTCCTTTTCCCTCGTATTACACCACCTAATGGATCCTAAAATAAAATTTAAAAAAATCAAAAAAAAATATTGTTAGCATGTGTATCATATTGGGGTCTGCCAACCCGTTAAAAAAATAAAAACTCATATTTTGCATATAGAAAAATATTTTGCACTCCATTAAAAAAATTGTTTTAATTAAAAAAAATTACGGATCCGTCTAAAAAACATTTCTAGATCCACCACTATCGTTGACCACAGTTTTTTTTTTTTTTTTTTTTTTTTTTCGGCGTTTTCGTGAAAATACATATATAGGTTTATGTCCTTGCAAAGCCTGACATACCCTAAGGCAAAGCAAGCAGGGCCTTGGGCCTTCAATTTTCAGCCTGAAACCCGTTCGTTTAATAATTTTTTTTTTTTTTTTGTAAAATAACTTTAGCTGGTCTGGTCTATCCTAATCTTGCATTAGTCCGGTCTATAACTGTAAGGAAGAGAAATATAAATGAAAAAACACGATTAAATTAATAATTTTTAAAAAAAAAGCCTGGTAAAAAATTATTAGGTAATTGTCAATTACAACACATTTAGAAAGATGTCACGATTTTAGGACTATAGAAAAAAAAAATTATCAAAAAAGACATTTCATCAGTGAAAGTGAAAGTGAAAGTGAATTACGTTTGGTTTTGTACTGAAAATTAATCTGACTCACTTTAAAATTCACTTTCACTTTTATTGGTAAAATGTCTTTTTTGACAAAAATCTTTTCTTATAGATCTAGAATCCTGACATCTTTCTAAATGTGTCTTAATTGACAATTACCTAATAATTTTTTACTAGGCATTTTTTTTAAATTATTATATTTAATCGTGTTTTTTCATTTATATTTCTCTCCGGTCATTTCACCAGTGAAAATTGTCTTTTTTACAAAAATCTTTTCTTATAATTATTTTTGTCTGACATCTTTCATATTGTGTTTTTAGGATCCTTATCCCAAAAATTATTTTGGGTAAATCTCCACCTCATTCATCAAAAGTGAAAATCAGCACCACATATTTAATATCGATACTCTTTCTTTGATAATTTTTTACTTCCGGCAGCACACGTGAATTTTTTTTACTTCCGACATCACACTATGAACGTCAAAGCCACTAATGTTATTGGATTTGACGTTGCACACTATTGCCACTAACGTTATTTTTGAGAAGTAATGTATGTGTCACTGACGCTATTTTTTGAAAATTAAAGTTAGTATCACTGACATTATTTTTCACGAAAAATAAACGGTGCTCAAAATAATTTTTTGAGTGATTCAACTGATGTGGTATCGAAAGTAAAAACGTAATGATATTATTTTTTATATTTTGTTGACTGATACAAAAGATACACACGCACACTTTTGTCCCCACTATGATTCAAATCCGAAACCTCCGGTTAATGACCAAAGCATTTATCGATGGCCCGATGTCATGTTGACAAACGTAGTGATATTTGAACCCTCTAAATTAATGCCCTTATTTTTTAACTATTTTTTGAGTCGTTACACGGGAGAGAGACAGAAGCCCAAGACAAAACAACCACCAACATTCCCAACTAAACTAGAGGGCTCTCCCAACCCAACTTTGTAACTATGCAAATAACAAAAGGTGTATGTATAAATATAAATTTTGAATTTTGGTGTAATTTCCTTAATTATTTCTAGATAATTAATTAACGATAATGACGATAAAAAAAAAACTATACATGTACTCCTAAAATAAAAACTATATATGTTTCAAAGGGTGTTTTCAATACGCAAGTGAGTTCGTAAGCTACATTATAAGAGATTAATGATGATAGTTACTTGATTTTGAAAGTTTCAATTATCATCAAGTTTAGATCATGACTAAATGACATTTGAAAGTTAGACTTATCCAAGTTTTTATGGCTTTGAAAGCTGCATTTGTCAAGTGAGTGAGTTCTTGAAGCAAAGCAATGTGAAACTTAAATATTGTTGACTTATTTCTTGATAATGTCTTTTTTAATAAATATATATACTAATAAAAAATAAAAATAAAAGCGTGCTTGGACTCAGCCTTTGGTTCGAGAAGGGGCTATGGAAGTTATATGACGTGTACGTAAATATAATCTACTTTCATCATGTGGTTTATTAGATAATCGCAAAAATAGAGAATCTTGAATACTATTCAAAATTCAGATGAAATGCATGCAGTTGAACTAAAGTACAGCTCGTTTACGAAAAGTTCAAGTGGAAGCTATTAAAAAGTTCGAGTGAATGGATACTCTGAGATATCTATTAGAAGAAAAGTTGAATTTAATTAATTCAAGTTATAAGACTCTAGAACGTATTATATTCACTTTTCTCCGTTCCAACAAACATATTCAGACTTCAGGACCTAAGGTTCAAGCCATTCAAATAAGAAGAATTTGTTTGATCAAGCTAATTTGTAATGGAGTTATGGTTGATGAAGCTGCAACTTAGAAGAACTTTGGAGCTTAGTTGAATGACTTATTGTAGTTATTTGAAGTGCCCGGAGTGGCTTTGGTTACCTGATTTAGAGCATTAAATCCTCGCACATAAGCCCATTCAGTCCAACGAGCGACGGGAGAGGTTCGGTCCACTCGCGATTCTTTTTTTATGATATGCTCTTGTGCCCCGGAAACCATACGAAAGAGATCGATCCACTTCGTAAGACAATGGGCGGAGCCACTCTACGTTTGTGATCTCGTAGATTTCCCTTCTCCGACATCCTACTGAGTTTCCCCTTCATCTTTTTGCAAAAAGCCGCTCCACAGTGGTAGTTTTCTCGCTTGACTTTCTATTAGTAAAGTGCACTCACTCTAACGGTTTTGATGTTGTAAATCTCTAATTTCAGACACACCTCAAACACCTAAGGCTGAAAGTTAGTTACTCCAACGAACTTTTCCGCCTGTTTCTATTTTTGTTTAATTCTTGTTAAGATCAAGCGCTTATCGTTCTACTAAAACCAATTGATATTAGTAAAGGCATTACTATATTTCTTTATACATTGGAGAGTGTGGAATCTCTCCCAACAATTCTGCCTTGCATACGTCTATTTAAAGCCTCTTAGCTCATAATTGTAATTATCAGATTAAGAATTAATGTAATGATTCATTCCTCTACTCCAATTTCTCTCATAATTCAATTTATTGTAGTTTTTCATTTGATCAATTGAGATTAATAACTTGAGAGTTCATTCACAAATTCTATTGTGATTCTGTTTTTGGTCAGGGTATTGGGGTTTAGGGTTTTATCTAAAAGTCATGTGCCGCACGTCTTATTTTTGTTGTTTCAGGTATTCTGTTTTTGGTCAGGATGTGGAAGAAAGAAACATGCAGAGACTCGGGTAATAGACCCTCGGGTACCATCAACAAAAACACCACTGACGTCACAATTGGATTCATAAATAACTGAAACAATTGCTAACATCCATTACAAATCAACTTGTTTAAAATAAAAAAAACTATTTTAACTACTTGGAACACATGCCTTATGCAAGGGAAACAACTATTAAACATGAACAACTTCATGATTCTTAAACTTACTCTCCAAGATCATCATCTCATGAACCTGCGTATTTTTTAATCTACTTCACCCGGTTCAAAAAACAGTTTGAAAACAATAGCGTGAAGCATTAGAAACTACTTTAAGAAAACATAGCTTGACAATGCATGTGAAACATGCCATATTAACTACTTTCAATTCATCTTGCACACGCTTGTTTAGTTTCTTTAGTTAATTACTTAGCAAAGCTCATGTTCTTATCATATCTATCTTGTTCATGTTTCATGTTCTTGTCTTAACAAACAAATCCATATAGTCAAGGGTGCAACTTGTTGCAATATGGGGAATATGACTAGCCATACATCCAAAGTGACTCGTACAATCACGGCACCCCGTTCGATACATCGTCTTAATACAACATGGGGAATACAATTAGTCATACGTCCAACATTATATTTAATCATGGATTCATGGTACTCTGTTAATACTTTGTAGGGTAAGTAATTGTACATTTCCGTGAATATCTGGGCAGTCACGTAAAGCATGTAAGGTCGCGTTAAATCCATATTCTAACATATGTGGTCAGAAAAAAAAGGCCATAGAAACACCATACTACCAAACATGTCTTCACTACTTGTGCTACAATACATAAAAACAATTTACGAGAATTTCCAGAAAAACATAGCATACTTGAAAATACATCGGACTACACTTAAAAGTCACACAAACAGAATCAAAAGTTGATCATGGACTCAGCCTGGATCTTTTGGGCGGAACCAGGGCTCGCCTAGGCTATCCTGGAAAAGTTCCAAGCTCAATTTATGCTTCTCCTGAACCCGGAATAATGCATACACAAATCCTAACTATTAGTTTCATGCATATTTTCCAGAAAACGGCAATAAATTAAAGTAACAACTTCAAATAAAATAGGTTCTTTGTTTATAGATAACTCGTTACCTTATCAAGCAACACTTCCTACAAGAAAACTAGGATCAAACTCCGTCCCCACGCAAATCTACTAAAAAGAAACATAAACTAACATGAATTATGTGAAAATACAACCTTACCAAGATCAAGACTATAAACTTTTACAAAAAAGGCTAGACTTTTGCCTTGTAACGATGATTATGGATTCGACGCGCAACTGGTCGACTTCAAACTCGGAAATGTGACATGCAAGACACAATTAGAAAGATCAGATCATCATGTCAGATTCCGGGTGGTTATTTTAGGAGAGAGGTGCACCCGCCTAGGTAAGCCTGTAAAACTGAAACAGAGACACGAAAGCAAACAACGACGAAAAAACAAAAATCTAGAAAAACCTTAGCTATATGAGGCAGGGCCTGTCCTCATCCAAGCTAACGGCTCAAAACCCATAAATCTTAAAAAACTTCAAACCTATGCAAAACCGAGACCTTGGAGTGGCTTGGGGACCTTTTATAGACTCTCAACAGCTTAAGGTGGCTTTTCCTTAGCTTGGAGCCAAAGAAAACTTGTAAGGAAAGAAAAAGGAAAAACTTATTTCATAAATACTAAACTACCCCTACTAGAAGGTGAGGGATTTCACAAATACTCTTAACGTGGCTTGGATATTGAAGTTTGTTATACCATATATAGCCCAAAGTGTGCTTTGGATCAAAACAGCAAGAGAAATCTGGCTGGATCCTCAAGATTGATATTCTAATATTGAATACTTTAAGTATATAATCGTGTGGAAGAAGTAAATCCGATAAAGCAAGAAGGGATGTATGTTATTGAGTACTATAGCAAATTAAAGACCAAATAGGATGAAATTATGGTCTTGAAATCCATCCCTACATGTGAACGTTGACATCCCTGTGAGTGTAATATTTCACCCAAACTAGTGGCGTATGTTGAAGCAGACTACGTGATCGGGTTTATGAAAGGATTAAATGATACTTTTGCCCTAGTAAGGTTTCATGTTTTCTTGATGAGTCCATTACCCATAGTGAAACATTCTTTTTCTATGGCCTTAAAATTTAAGAGACAGAACCGATATGCAGGTGGGCATGCTCAATTTACTTTTTCACTCGATCAATTGAGATTGGTCACTCTTCTTGGTCAGTTTGAGAGTTCATTCACAAATTTTACTTTGATTCTGTTTATAATTAAGTTCTTGATCCAGTTTACTGAATTTCTTGAGAACAGTTAAAAAATTTACAAAAATGAAACCATTGAGTTTGAACAGCAATTTAAAAGTGGTTAATCTAGTCCGACAATAGGTCTTTTAACTATCCTTTGGAGAACACTAGGAACTCTAAATGGTTATTTGAACAACGAGTTATATTTACGTAATTATCCAAAAAGTTTTTACATTACCATAGTAGTATCTTCAACAAGAGACATCTCGTAGATTGTGTGCATTAAAGGGCCTTCTCTTGACTCTTCATATTCATCATTTGGGTTAAGTGGCAATTAACGGTCAATGAGGCTTAGTTGAGCTGGCTAGAACCGGGGCATTCAATTTCATCTCGAACCAATCTCTACAGTAAGTAATTTTCCTATTTAGGTTTAGATTTATTTCGCATTATATGGTGTTTCTCCTCACATGTGGTCGCAAGTATTCTTATACCGTATCCGTAAAGAAATGGCAATTACATTAGTCGAATTTTCTTTTGTCTTTTAATACTATTTGGAGATACTAATACAAGGGTATTTTAGTTCGTATAACATAAATATTCAAACATTCATTGATTTCTTTTTTTTTTCTAAAAATATTGATTTCTTAAAACGATACTAATACAAGGGTATTTTAGTTAAAACAATTTACATTACATTTAGGAACAAAATTTTAATTTATTATTATTATTAGTTGTGTATTTTTCGATTTAAAATACAAAAAAAAAATTCATCAAAAAATAATTACTAAAAGAAACCACAAAAACTTCATGAAAAGGATAATAACACACTTTGGTCCTCTATATTATTCATTTATTTCAAAAATAACACATATCTTGCATAACAATACTTTTCATCCCTTAACTATACATTTTGCTATACTTTTACAGCATTTAACATATCCACATGTTGATTGACGTCTGACCCATACTTCGAATCCGTTAAATATCCTAAAAGTAAATTTAATTGTATAGCTTCGGATGAAAATTCTCATTATGAAGGATAAAATGTCTTTACTTTTTTTTTTTTTTTTTTTTTTTTTTCTTTTTTTGGTAGGGATAAAATGTCAATTCAGAGATAAAGAAAAGATACAGGAGCTTATTGTGTGGTGTCTTCATACGGTGCGGAGACACCGTGTGACAGCCCACACACCACACACTTTTATTCTATATTTAAACTATGTGGTTCTGATCGTTTCACCCGTCACTTCAACTCAAGATCCCTCACCAACACAATAACTTCCCAAAAGATACAAGATCAAAGTGTGAAAACGAAGGACATGTTAAAGCTAAAAATGTTGATATGAAATATAGGAGTTTATTTCTCAAAAAAAAAAAAGAAATATAGGAGTTTAGATTAATTAATAATGAGAAATGATGGCTAAAAGGGTAATTTTAGTCCATTTGTTTTATGGACTTCTTTTGTATAATTCTACAAACAGACAAAATGTATAAAAAAAAATAAAATAAAAAAAAGAACGTGGAAAAGAAACAAAGACCAAGATAAAGGAGCTTACCTCCGTTTTCAGCGTGTGAGCAGTGTTTGTTTTCTCTGTGTTGACGTCGTCGTTTCCGGAGGTTGATGTCGTCGTCGTCGTCGTTGCTGAGCTCATTGGAGGCAACCAGTAAGTAGGTGGCTGGTGTTGAACTTCAAGAATCGGCTAATTGTTAGTTTTTAATCAACATCTTAAAGTGAAAAATCAATCGATCAGATATATCAGGAATCGTTAGAGTCAAGCCTCTCGATCGAGGTGAATTTTCGTTTATTTTTGACCTAGTTCAGCTCTGGATCGCTTCGATGATTCCATTTTTCACTTCTTTTTGCTGAAAACTTGTTTATCTATTTTAGTGATGTAGCTCAAAATTGTTCTTTCGCTTTTTTCGTGGACGAGTTCTGATAGAGCTTTGATTTGTATGTTTTTTTTTTTTTTTTTTTTTCGTGGGGGGTTTTCTATATGAAATTAGGATTTTTATTATTATTATTATTATTTTTGTGTTGAAGATTTTAGACTTGAAGCTAAAATGTTCACAACTATCTGTTGGTGGTGTTGACTCGGTTGAAGATGGTAAAAAGTGAGGAGCAATTAATTTCGGGTTTCATGTATCGTTTTACTAGGTCAATTAACCATCCATAGTTTTCACTTGTAATAAAACAAGCAATTTTATTCAAATTTTTAGTTTATGTATGTATATAATACCTCCTACTTGCCAACAGTGGTGGTTCGGTGTGGTTCGGTTTAGAGAGTTGTATGTAGAATCAAGATAGATGATAGGGCAAATCATATCGAAATGGAATTAGTGTATTTTCTGATGCCTAATGGTTTAATCTGTTTGATCTTACTATTTGTAGCAAGAGGTGTTTATACGGAAACTTGAGCACAAAGTTACTCATGCAGCACAGTTGAAGATTCTCTACTTGGGAAAAGGTGTTTTAATTTGAAGCTACATCAGTTCTGTCAATTAGTCAAAATGTTGGAAGGTCCGAAATTAAATGGAATCATTGGTCTGAATCATAACCTTGATGATTACGTTCTCTCGCAAGAATTCTATCATAAGCTGAATGAGGGTTCGAACATGTCAATCGACAGCTATGCGAGCTTGCAAATGAGCAATGGAGGAGGATCTGTTGCGATGTCAATGGATAGTAGTGTGGCGTCAAATGACTCCCGTACTCGCATTTTGAACCATGGTGGTGGCCTGAAGCGCGTTAACAACAACTACTCCGTTGCAGCCAGTGTCAACCGTGGTAGAATCGCTCAAGGGTTAAGTGATGATGCACTGGCTCAGGCTTTAATGGACCCTAGGTTCCAAACCGAAGGGCTCGAGAATTATGATGAGTGGACTATTGATTTAAGGAAACTGAATATGGGAGTGGCTTTTGCTCAAGGGGCATTTGGAAAGCTATACAGAGGGACATATAACGGTGAGGATGTAGCTATTAAGCTTTTAGAAAGGCCTGAAAATGACCTCGAGAGGGCGCAATTGATGGAGCAGCAGTTTCAGCAGGAGGTTATGATGTTGGCAAGGTTGAGGCACCCTAACATAGTTCGCTTCATCGGTTCATGTCGTAAACCCATGGTGTGGTGTATTGTAACTGAATATGCTAAAGGTGGATCCGTACGACAGTTTCTTATGAAACGGCAGAACCGATCTGTGCCATTGAAACTGGCTGTAAAACAGGCATTGGATGTGGCAAGGGGAATGGAATATGTACATGGCTTGAATCTCATTCACCGTGACTTAAAATCCGATAATCTCCTCATTTCCGCGGATAGGTCCATCAAGATTGCGGATTTTGGTGTTGCCCGTATTGAAGTGCAGACTGAAGGGATGACACCCGAAACAGGAACTTATCGCTGGATGGCGCCGTAAGTCTCTGATCTTTGGGTTGCTGTATCCCCATTTACCTTCTTATCGTTTTCATAAAATTAGTTTGATTTTGATGCTATCTTTTTACTTTCTTTACAAGTAATAGGCATCTCTTGCGCGTATATTTGAATTTTGTCTTGGTTCATGAACACAGAGGCTGTTTGTTGATCTAATTATGTAGAAAGGACCTCTTCATTTTCTCCCAATTGTATTTTCCGGTAGCAAAGATATCATCTTGCTTCTGTGTCCTTTCTGATAGGTTGATCCAATAGATATGCGCTTTATATGTCATGCAATAACTGAATCTTAATTACATTCCTTATTAATAGTAATTAACGTCATTCTAGAGTTTTATCCAAATGACCTAACTAGCCATAGCTTGATCCCAGTTCATTTACTTATCAAAAGATGTGATAAGCGACACAAAAGATAAGATAAACTGGAGGTAGATGCTTTTTCTTGTTGGCTCACATGTACTAAGAAAGATTCAGCTTATTGAATTTGTTACGTTGAATTGTTTTTTTTAAATTTATTTTTGGGTTAAAACAGTCCAGATGATGTTTGGAGAACCACTTTTCGGAAAAAATTAGATAGGCTCAAGGATTAATTTTGGACTAATACAAAGCAAAAGACTATAGTTTGAAACTTCTTTGATGCAAATTCTTTCTTTTTCAAAATTTGTACTGTTTACGGTGTAGAAGTTCATAGAAAAAGTAATGTATTATTCTCAATATGGTTTTGAGCAGATTTGCAATGACTAAATCCATTAAATAACGTGATTGCTTAAAACCTGAATGGAATGGAATTAATTGCTATTGAACTCTAGCGGAGATCCAATGGCTAAGAAATATGTTATATAATCATTTTCCTTTTCAGTAATGCCTTTCTAAATCCTGTAATACACGATTTACTTTTAAATTCGTTCGTTTTTTTTTTTTTTTGGGGGATATGTTATATAATCATTTGCCTTTCTAGTAATGCCTTTCTAAATCCAGAATACACGAATACTATTAAATTCATTCGGTTTGTTTTTTTGGGATATGATGTATAATCATTCTAGTAACGCCTTTCTAAATCCAGTGATACACGATTACTTTCTTGAGATATGAGGTATAATCATTTTCCTTTTTAGTAATGCCTTTCTAAATCCAGTAATACACGATTTACTTTTAAATTTGTTCGTTTTTTTTTTGGATATGTTATATGATCATTTGCCTTTCTAGTAATGCCTTTCTAAATCCAGAATACACGAATACTATTACATTCATTCGTTCTTTTTGGGATATGATGTAAAATCATTCTAGTAACGCCTTTCTATATCCAGTAAGGCAAGATTACTTTTAAATGCGTTTGTTTTTGGGATTTGCAGGGAGATGATTCAGCACAGGCCATACACACAGAAAGTCGATGTTTATAGTTTTGGAATAGTGCTTTGGGAATTAATAACCGGGATGCTTCCATTCCAAAACATGACAGCTGTACAAGCAGCATTCGCGGTAGTGAACAAGGGTGTCCGTCCAAATATTCCAACCGACTGCTTACCCGTCTTAGGTGAGATCATGACCCGGTGCTGGGATGGTAACCCGGATGTTAGGCCTTCTTTCAATGAGGTTGTTAGAATGCTCGAGTTTGCTGAGACTGAGATTATGACTACCGTCCGAAAGGCCCGTTTCAGATGCTGCATATCTGGACCCATGACAACTGATTGACGAGGTGCTAGTACATGAAAAAGCTCGTGCGGGTGTGTGTGTGTGTGTGTGTGCGGTTCGATCACCAGAAGAATTGTCATGGTTAGAAGGCAGGCAGACAAGGATTGAAAAAGGCAAAAGAGATGATGATGATGACAGTTTCTGTATGTATCAGGGTTTTTCTTAAAGGTTGTTGTTGTTGTTCAGATAGAAAAACAAAAAACAAAAAAAAGGATGGGAATTTTAAAAACAAGAACCTGCCTATGCTTTTGTTGTTTTTCCCCTTTTTTTTTTTTTTCTTTTTTTTTTTTTTTTTTTTTAATTATGGATTTATAAATGCTGAATTAGTGGTAATAGAGAAGGTTTGATGTGTATTTATTTATATATATGCTATATTTTGGTGACTATGTTCATACCTGGTTTTTGTTTTTGTTTTTTGTGAGGAGTTTTCAGTTGCTTGTTATGGCCCAGTAATTTGCTTAATTCATTTGCTAATAATGCTTCTTATAATTACTTTTTAGATTATTATTATAAGGGTTATACCAAGTGGCAATAATACACTTTTATCGTGTGTGAGAGGTTAGAAATGAGTGGTTGTAATGTATGCAACTTGGTGAAACCTTCCTACAACGGTTGTATTGTAAAATTTCACTAAATTTTATTCTCCTAAATGGTTTCCCAGAACAACATGGAGGACTCACGGAGACTGGGACAACATGAACATTCATTGTTCACGGTTTCCTGAATCTTTACGTCATATTTATTATTTCCCAATGTCAAGGGGTTGATCATAACTTTAAGGGAGGTTTGGGTCAAGACTGTTGGTTTCAAACCCACCGCAATCCTGGTGGCAGGGTACCGCAAAGCCGGTGGGATCCGGACTTCTAGGCCCACTGAGTGTAAAAACAAAAAGCATTTATGACGTGTTTATTGACAAAACCGATATATTTTTCATGATAAAAATCTTTTTAAGATGTCGCTTGGATCCGAATGTGACATAACCCGCCAAATCAAACACGGGGTATTCAGATCAGTTCAGCTTGATATATTATTCAGATAGCTCGAGTGCGGGCTCAAACTCGAAAAAAAAAATCAAATCAAAACATACACAAGAAGATCGATGATTTGATGATTCCATCACTCTTTGATCGAGCAGGCAACCGAATATGTTGAGCAATGATGGAATAGTTGTTCTTGTTATGCTGTTTGTAATACATACATAATGTATGTGTATGTGTATGTGTATGTAAATATGTATTTAACAAAGTGTTCTCTCTTGGTACCTCAATGTTCAAATAACAAGGCACTAATACTTGTTTGTTGAGAACCTGACCTTTATCTTTTGGGGCTTTTATCTGCTGTCACACCCCCACCACACCTATCACACAAATCAACCTTTGAAAGTCAGTTTTGGAGTCTAAAGATCGATTCTCACGATAGGAAAGTCGGTATTTGGCTCAAAAACCGACTTTCAAATCAAAAGATCACGTCTAATGTGGTGTGTGTACCGATAGAAATGCCAGAACTACATTATGAAATGCTGTGGACTTTCAGAAATATAAATACTTCATATGGTCATGTAAAAGAAGTACATAGTGCTATATATAGTCACTCAAACAGGCAACAAGTTCCAAGAACAACAATTACCAAAAACAGGTAGGTCCGAAACAAAGCAAAATTTCACCATTTCTATCAGTTCTCAAATCAATAACCAAATTGTACCGGAAACTAAAACAGAAAAGTAATTTATCCAACTCAACATGAAGATGAAGAATTGGGAGAATATGAATAAAGGACGTCGTCTAGGCTGCACCGGCACTCTTGCCCTTCTTCCTCTGGATCTTCTTCATGTAAAATTCCAGTTCCTTACCTTCCAATATGTATCTGTTTCAAATAAGTTCCAAGTTAATACAAGAAATCCACACCATATAACTTTCAACTTAGTTCTTTTTTTTCTTTTTCCTTTTCCTTTTCTTTTTTTTGAGCCCTTTACTGGCACAACAGTTCGACTTTCCGATGGTCGAATGTAGATAGTAGAACCTCATGTGTGAAGTTCAACTTTCCGGTGGTCAAAAAGTAAATGTGGAATAACTAAAGCCGCCATTTTTTTGGTTTCCCAAAAGTTCCTGTGGTGCAGTCACATTAGACCAAGTACTGTACTTGTTCGATTCTTAGAAACCTCAATTTGAGGTGTTAGAAATCTCTAGCATTGCTTCTTCCCGTTCAAAAAAAATCAACCACGAGACCTTGTCAATCTTTTTTTCCATTCACAAGAAGCAAATAGCTACTTATGACCTGTGCAAAAATTAAAATCACAATGGAAGATTCAAAAAAAATCATGGCTTACCCGTCGGCTCTGCCACACTGACCAGGGCGGGAGGAAATGCAAGCCAACAGCCTACCGGAACCAAACTGTTCTTCAATATGAGGATCAAGTTTTCGATCATTCTGTCGCTTCTCTATCTTCCTCTGGACATGGTTGCTTTTTTTGGTCTCTTCTGTTGCAGCTGCAGTTGCAGTAGCAGTAGCCCCTTCACCTTCCTGTTCATTTGGATAAATTAAAATAAGCATAAAATACTTAATAACAATGCATATTTGTTTACACCAATTTTAACAATGTTCTACACACAAATTAATGTAATTATAACACAATAGAAAATCACAAAGATAACACATGATAGATACATTCCCTCGATTGCTGCATTTCTTATTTTTATGTAAACCAGAATGGATAATCGTTAATAAGCTGCATTTCTTTTCTTTAGCCACTTACACACCAAAAGATCAAAAAGACCAGGGCATAGGCAGTCAACAGTGGAATGAAAACATTGTGTTTCAACTGCGGATACTATTAGCCAAAGCAAGAGATCGACGTATGATAAGAATGTCCAAGAACAAATATTACAAGTTGAGTGCATATAGGTGGAAACTCCAGTCACAAATCACAACATACAGATTAAACAGAGAACAAATCATCCAAAAAAAGTTGGGAATCTTCAAACCGTAACAGAAATAAATCATCACAACAAAAGTAATCAGTTCTCAAAACAAACAAACAAAAAAGTAATCAGACAGAGGAAAAAGTATAATCGATCAAGAGCTCAAGCACAGAAATCTTGTCAATAAAATGATGAAAAATACTCTCAGCAGACACCGTCAAATTCAGAGAGCTTCCAATCAAACCGATCAAATTCAGGGGTCACCGTCAAAAAGATCAAGCTATGAGACAACTGATACAATTCTCAATCACTTAATCCTTTTTTTCCCTGTAGCCCAAGGGAATAGAAAATTAGGGGGGGAACTTATAAAAGATCTCACATTTACAACAAAAGATAAGAGAGAGAAGTGATTATTTACCAATCTAAGGCAAATGACTGTTTTATCTACCAGAGGAAATTATTGATGTTTATAGAGCAAAATGGTGCAAGGAGTATAACAAAATTAATTAGCAGAACAACAAATGAATTCATTTCATGTATAGCCGAAAAGAGATCAATTAGTAATACCTCAGTTTCCTTTCCTTCTTTCTTGGCTGCCGCAACTGTCTTCTTCTTCCTACCAATATCAACACCATAGTGTTGAAGGTACCATTGCTTAAATGGAGCAGCATCCACCTGAATTATAGCACTCTTCACCAGAGTCTGAGTCCTCACAAGCTCGTTGTTTGAAGCATTGTAAACCACATCAAGGAGACGTGTTTTGCGGGTGACAGCTTCACTTCCCCAGGAGAAATTTCCAGTGTCCAATCTAAGGGCCCTCCACTTTACGTTGCCTCCCCTGACACGGATCCTCCTCACTGTCTTGTTGCTGGAGAGCTTGGTGTTTGCTGGTTGGCGTCCAAGCTCATACCTGCATTAAACAAAAAGTGGAAGAAATATATAATTACGTACAAGAGCATGAGAACTCTTAAAATAACCCGATGAGAGATAGAAAAGCAGGAACACCCAGAATGCGTTCAGAAACTAAAGTTTATGTTTTTGAGGTCTAGCCATGGAAAAACAATAAAAAGATTAAAGCAGATAGATGTAGCCCTTCCTTCAGACATAGTAGACACTAAAATGGTACTTGAAAAAAAAATGTGGGTAAACATCCCTACATGTTTTAAAAAACTACAAACGTAAGCAAACCGATTTTCAAACAAATGTAAGATAGTACACCATCAAGAACTGTGTGGGTTGTCAATTTCAGAAAAAGGCTCTTTTCAAAGAATACACTGTATAAGAAACCAAGAACTTCTCCACACACATTCATCCTACTAGCCTCTAGATGTCCCATATGCACCACAGTTGTTCAACCTTCTATTCAGCTCAAAACAATTTCTCTAGATATATATGATCATCAACGTATTCAAATCACCGATGTAACCATATGCTTCTACATCACCCAGAGAAGCTTATTGACTCATTACTAAGTGTTCATTATCCCTCAATAATGAACCTTTAAAAGGAACAAAGATGCTAAACGATTTTCCACAAATGAACCAAGAAAATGTAAGCATCGTCACACACACAACTGCAGAAGCGTGATAAAAATAAAGAAATAAACTCAAGCCACAAAACATAAACATCTCTGCTGTCTTTATACATGCTTCCCCGATAGTACAAGAACAAAACTGAACTAAAATGGATCAAAAAAAATTTGTCTTAGAAATGGAAACCAAAAAGAGTTTTCCGATTCAGCATCAGGTAAAAGGAACAAATTAAAGTAAATGAAAATAAATGTCAATTACTTTCGCTTCTTCCTCCAAGCCTTCTTCTTTCCACCAGTTTCACGTCTCTTGTGCATAGAATCTCGAGAAATACCTGTTTATTACACAAACAACCCATCAGTTCTTCACCTCAAATCTAAACATGAAACACTACAATTTTAAGATAAATCGAACTGAAGAACAGCATTTTAAACACAAATCGTCATTCTGCTAACCCATGATTGCTGCAGCGGATGTTGTGGAGCTACTGCAATTGAGAGGTCGGCGAACACTTAGGTCGGACTTGCTGAACTCTGAGTTTTAAGATCAAAACCCTAATCTATTACAAGGGAAATTTATCTATAAAGACAGCTCAAGGGTATTCTAGTCCGTCCATTTCGCAGTGAAATTATTTACGTTTTTATTTTATTTTATAATATTTAATGAAACCACTCAACATTTATTTTGACCCAACATTTACTCTCTTTTCTAACGTAAAAATTATACTCCCATCACCTCAAATTGTTTGGGGCTTATTTTATTTATTAATGTTTTAAAACAAAATCATAATAACTAAATTTAGACTAAAAATTTCTTTTTAAATTTTTAGAACATCTACATAACTACATTTGTTAAAAGTTTAAGGACAATAAAAGAATGACATAATTGTAAAGTAGTTATGTTTTTAATGACTAGACAAACTAATAAATGATGTTCCCTTAAATATTTAAAGTTCCAAATGTTTCAAACAATATAGGACAGAGGGAGTAAATCTTATTAACCGCATGTAGCAACACTAGTCAAAAATACTTGAGGGGATATCGAAGGTGTCTCATTCCACATGTTCTATTAGAGACATTGTCGGATTAATAAGTGAGATATTTCCTTGCCTTTTAACACAAGAAAAAAAGATAGAAACAATGCATGTAAAAAAATTTACGGCAGTCTTCAATTATATATACTTCATGCTGGAAAAAAGTCTTCGTTATGAGACGTAAGATGATGTGCTTCACTAATTGGCACATCAAAACCACCCTCCAGCTTCCTAGCAAAGTTGTTAATAATGACACCATCTTTATTCCTAAGCAAGCCACCCACAGTCGCAGCTCCGCTCCCAAAGGTGTTTTCTACGTTGAATTTGAGGACAATGTTGTCTAGTGGTTTCCAAACAACAGCAAAGGCAGCTTGCAAGCAGAGTTTGTGTATTTTTGTGAAGCCATGATATATTCCTCTAATTCGACCATTGATTGAGTGATGATGGAATCAATGCGCCTTATTCTGCACAAAAAATCTTATCACGCGTTGACTCCCAAATATTCCAGAACAAGCACACAAAGACAACAACATCCAACTCTTCATTCTTTTTAACAAGCCAATCGACGAAATCCAAAAAAATGCAAATGTGGGAAGCTCAAGAGATTACCAAAAGTAATGTGATTCCATAAAGCTTTAAGGATGCCACACTCTGCTAGACACTGTCAAGTTATTTCCATTGAATTACGACATATCTGACATACTGTGTCTCCTAACCCACGCTTATGAAGTTCAGAAGCCATAGGAAGTGCATTACAGAGAACCTTCCACAATAAATTAATAATTCGAGACTTTAATTTCAAATTTCAAAGAGAATTCTAAATTTATTCCTTGACACCGAAGGTGACGCCTCTATAATTTTATCTTTTTTAGCTTTGAGATCGAATGCCAATTGGTAGCTATATCTCGTTGTTGGAAAAATGCCATACCAGTCTTCATTAGGTGGACTGGTACCAGGATAAAGAGATTTTTTTGCCTAAAAAAAGTCAAACATTACACGTGATATTCGATTTTTCAATGGTTAAACACTAAAGTCGAACCTTGTACATGAAATGATATTCGACGTTTCAATGGTTGAAACTTATTGTGGTGCCCAAAAAATTTCCTTAACATGGTATACTAGTGGCATGCTTGTTATGCAATGATTGAATGGAATGGAATACACTGATTTCATTACTGCATCTGGATTGTTAAATAATATAATGAAATAAATTTTATAATAGGTGACACGTCGAGTGATGAGCGGGGTAGGATAATATGGTAACTAGTAAGGGCAAGTCCAATGGTAGGGGCTAAAATCAAATTTTGACCCCTATAGAAAGGTATTAGCATCTCCAATAGAAAGAATTGATAGGTATCAATATTAGGTGTGGTACTAGAAGGGTACCATATTTGAACCATTGGCTAATACCCTCTCATCCTTTTCATGCGCGCGATTGGAAAAAATTTTGGCCAAAAAAGTGTTGTATGCCTAGCACATGGGCATGTCCCCCGACTTGTCCCACACTTTATTTTCTTCAATATATGCATATATTTTTTCTTCACATCCATTTTTCTTCTAATTCCAATTATCATTTTACCTGTCAAAAGTTTCTATATTTTATTTTCAAACTTTAAAAATTATTATTTTTATTATATCGATCAATGGCACCGAAACAAAGATCCGATGGTTGGAAAATAGAAGAAGATGAGGCTTGACGAGGACGAATTTCACACTCCACATGTCATGCACATGATACTCGAATAATGATAAAAGTTGACTTAGAATTATATATGTTTAAGGGCCGATCTACGCTCCTAAGGGGGATGCTGGCCAGGTCGATCATTAGTCCACCGCAGGTCGGTCAGGACGAAGCAGGGGCCGACCTACGCAACTCGGTCATCTTACCTTCAGCTGCTCGCTGCAGGCCGGCTAGAGCATATAAATATGAAATGATAAATACACATTTATCAGGATAATTATGAAAAGAATCTGATATACCGCGACAGAACACGGTGGACCAGACAAGCCTTGGACCCACCTCAGTGGTCTCTTCTCAGCCTCTGACCCCCATCGCCACCAGCCAAGCTGGAAATAAGACGATCGAGTCATCGAGCTCACATGATCATATCACCATCGGTGGGGGGCGAGCGGCGTCACTCTCGCGTCCGCCACAACGATCGGACGGACTAAGCCCTCTCGCACATAAAGCGAGCACGATCCATACTTAGCATTAGCAAAGACAAGGCAATCCCGACATGAAGACGTTAGAACAACCCACGGTCCCCTCAGCGCGACCCTCTACACTTGCATGTCTTCTTAATTATGCTTAACTATGTCTTGTCATTGTTAATCTCATCGCGATTAGCGTTTTGCCTATAAATAGAGGCTTCATATCACCTATAAAAGATATACACTATTCAATATAAGCAGATAAACTTTGCCAATTTGTCGACCACGTTTTGTTCTTACCACCCCTCGTACCCGCTGGCTGAGCTCCGCCGTGAGTTCTTCACAGCCACCATCAAACTACGTCAGAAACCATCCCCTCAATTCAGATATCCACCATATAAACTACAGTTCAATCATCGTGATATTCCAAGCAATATCAGTTGGCTCCGTTACCGGGAAACTATCATCAAAATCATACTCACAGCTTTTCCGGCGACTTACGTCGCCATCTTTAAAACCTTTTAGTCAAGAAAAGTTTCGACCTTTGAGTTGTGCAGCCCAAAAATCACAACTTTCACGGTTATCTCAAAGGAGCGGAGGAAAAGGTTTTCGATTTTACGAATCAAGGCCTTTTACATAGGGCAAGCTTAACCGGAAAAGAGACGACTCACCATTGGTAGCTTTGCAAAGCTTGGAGAAGAATCATCATCACCCACGGATCAGCGCATGCATGCTCCCAGGTTTCAGTTTTACAAAGTAACATTGTTGTCAGTTGGTTCAATTGGCTCAGTTGAACTTTCTACCAAAATCTGGGTAAGCCTGCATTTGTTACCAAAAAATTGGCTTGCTAGCATATAGTGCAAGTTTCCTTTCGAATTAGATGACTGGAGGGAAACTCATAGATCCTGAGACACCGAATAAGGAGCAAATCAGGATCCACCATATGGCGCAACGTCACATCAGAGTGGACATAGCAGGTGTTCACACACCGCTGGTGGAAACAGTGGCCACAACAACGACCCCAACATGCGTGGGGTGTTGCTAGAAAAAGAAAAGGCACGGGAATTAGAGGCCGCAACTATAAAGAAAAGCCGTGCCAAACAAGCCGTGGGGTCGCATCAGCAAAACTTAGAACATGGGGCAACCCCGGCCACTGGACCAGACTCTCATGCACTCGCTCTGAAATCTCACGTGGAATATGTGGAGGACATGTGGGTCTACAATCTACAGCTTATAGCTAGTGGGCACCAACCCTTGCCGGTGAGTAAATTCTCTCCGCCAATGCCAGCTCCAACTGAGGTACAACCCACTCATAATCCCCCCAAGAGAAAAGAGCCAGTGGGGGTCGGCCGCGTTCATCAGGCACAACAGAGCAGTCATGCCACCTCAGTCCCGGAAAAAAGTAGAAGATCGGCACTCCAACGCCTCGGGCCCGTGGATAACTTCCACAGTGCAGCCCCTGCGCGTAGTCAATTAAGGAGGGTAGAAAATACTCGACAGGTACGACCCCGGACCGAGGTAATTGAAGACTCAAATTACGCGGAAAGCACGGTCAAGTCAACTCTTCCCCCAGAAATGGTGGATGAGTTTGAGCTAATGAAGAGGAAAATTGCGGACCTAGAGAAAGGAAAGGCAGTATTCCAGGACACACACTTGGGGAACGTGTGTTCTTCACGAGAACATACTAAAGGCAGCTCCGAAGGGAGGAATACATTATCCAATAGCCACGAATTACAGTGGGACCACAGATCCCCTCGACTGGTTGTCAACTTTCCAGAGCAAGTTCAGCTTAGTCACATCCAGTGAGGAAGCATGATGCATCACTTTCGTCAGAGCAATGCAAGATAGGGCGGCCGCGTGGGTTCAAAGTTTGCCTCCTAGGTCAGTCACATCGTAGGACGACCTTGTAAACAAGTTTACAACTGAGTTTAGATCCGTTGGTCAGCCCAAGAAGACTTACACAGACTTGCATGAAATCCGCCAAGGCAAAACGGAGACTACTCATAGCTTCTTTGTCGCTTCACCAGAATTTATGAGCAGATTCGAGGGTTGCCTAAGAATGCGGTAATGACTAGCTTCGAAGCGGGGTTAGGAAAGGGTTATCTCAAATCCTATTTTGCTCTCAGTGCGCCCAAAAACCTCGAAGACATGTTGGCTCAAGCGAGAAAATATGTTGCGACTGAGGCACAAAAAGTGGCGTCTACAACTCGACATGACAGGCAGAGAGCAGACCGAAGCCCACCGTGAGAAAGTCGCAGGAACAGGTATCGCAATCTCTGAAAACCCGAGAAATTTACGGATGATAACTTCATGCCTATTACTATCTCATACACTCGACTATTAGCTGAGGTAAAGGACGAGCTGCCCGACCCTATTCCGATGAGGCCTGATATGCGCTGCGATTCCTTCAAATACTGCCGATATCATAAAGATCATGGATATACCACGGAGGATTGCCGACAATTGAAAATTGAGATCGAAAAGCTGATACAACGAGGAAGGCTGGATCAGTATAGAAAGGATGGAGGCGGGACAAACAAGGATAATCGTCAACCCCGTCAGTATGACAGGGAGATTCGCTTGACTACCAAAAGTGCACCCAGCTATAACCAGATCAAACAGCGAATCAATTCTATTCATAAGCACGTCGAGCGACCAGCTGTTCTTTTCGGACAGGAACAACCACTTACTTTTACCCGCAACGAGTTAGTCATATCCGTTCACACGGAGGATTCGTGCTTAAGCATCTCGGTAATCGTCAACCGTGCATTGTTAAACAGGTTAATGATTGACATGGGGGCCTGTAGAGATATCATGTACTACAATTGTTTCAGGAAACTCAGCTTTAGTGACTCCAACTTGAGACCGCACAACGGCACCCTTGAGGGGTTCACCAATCACCGAATTCAGGAAAAGGGGGCCATCGATCTGGATGTACAGATAGGGGACCATGCACCTTTTCGGGCCGAGAAGGTAAACTTTCTTGTTGTAGATCTCCAGTCAAGTTACAACGTAATCATAGGAGCCCCAGCAAAATTAAGCTTTCCTTAGAATAAGAGCAAATTTCGGGGAATATGGTTTGAGTTTTCAATACAACAAAGGGTTTTTTCCCTTTATAGAGAGAAGAAAGACACATCGACGGTAAGATGGAAAGGCATCCGACGGATATGGCTTACAGACTGTTCAAGTTCAACATAGGAATCTAATCCGTGTTGAAGGAAACACTCAGCGCACGGTTTACTAGGGCAACCGTAAAATCTTCGACTTTAATGCCGTAACCATAATAAAGAGATTGCGAACACAAACTTACGACTTCAAATCATCGGGGCGATCGAACCAAAATCAAAAAAGTATGCAAACACAAACGAAAAACAAAGCGCGAGCACAAATTGGAAACTCAAACAAGCCATACTATCAATAGAGAAGGCAACAACAATTACAGGAGGAAAATTAAAAAGATTACTCCCCGTCATCCGAAAATAGCCCGAGATTGGGGGAGGACCCAGAGAGGATTTCATCGAACACAATGTTCTGCCGTGGCAGATACTCGTCCGACGAGCAAGCCGGAACCAAGGCAGAACAAAGGTTCGAAATCAACCAGGGGAACGGAATGGAACGGCCATGCTTCATACTCGTAGCAAAGGACACCGCCTCACGATGCATCCAAAGACCCCAGCCCACTTCCACCGAGGAGGTGCCAATAGCATGCAAAAGGAGGCCCTCCTCCTCTATAACCTCGTCAAAATCATCAGTGGGAAGCACACGAGTGTTGATGAAGATTTTCCACTCCCGATTACTCTGGGACAGTTCGGACGCAACGCCCTCAGGAGCAAATTGCCAGGAAGAGGGGAACAAGTGATGGAGAGCACCATTTTGGTGCGCAATGTGGGATGCCTCATCTTCGTCCAGGGCCCAGGCCCGCTCATAGTGGAGGGCGGGATCGAAGTGGGGCAGATGCAAGAAATCATTGATAATGGCCAGAGTTAATGAGACCGCCACCCCGCGAACTGGCACTGAGGTCAGCGGCCATCTAGCCCCAACCTGGGAAAGAGCCGCGTAGAACTTGCGCACCACAGTAGTATTGTAGTGACCAAAAGGCTAGGTCACCAGCTCTTCCCAGCCAGACGTTGCGATGCGAAGGCGAGACCCCCCGCTAATCTTCCCCGGTTTCAAGTCACTCTCAATCGATAAGGGACCGATTGAAGTACACCCAATAGTTGGCCAGAACTTTGTTAGAGGAGGTGGTGAAAAAAGGAGATAAACCATCGGAAGAAGACATATTCAGGGAAGTGATAGTAAAGAGAAAATTCAAAGAAATTTGAGAGGAGGAACTCAATTTTTTCAATTGTAAACAAATATGAGGCTTAGTCGCATCCTCTTATAGGCAAACGGATGGGATTAACCCTTTGCAAATTCAAATTTTGAATGCTATGTCAGTTACTATCCTTCCGGTCGAGATTACGGTTATTAAAGCAAATCATAAAGAGGTCTGACAGAGACAAATGCTTACACTTTCAAAGACTGACACACCCAGGGTGGTGAACAGAGAGAAATTAAAAATTAGCTCAACCAGGCCTCAACATGAGTCATGCCCGACACAATGATAGCATCGACATAAATCAAAGTATTTTTAACAAGCTCATACGCTACAGGCCCAAAGCTTCTTAAAAACAAGGGGGCCATATACCCTGGACAGGGCCGGGGTCGCAACTACTCGAAAGATCTCATATTTTCGAGCAAATTGAAGAAAATCATAAGAGAGCATACGTATACCCTGGACGGGCCGGGGTCGCAGCTACTCGAAAGGTCTCATATTTTCGAGCAAATTGAAGAAAATCATAAGAGAGCATATGTCAAAGGAAAATATTTAGCTAACCGTAGCAAGGAGAAGGCCATACAATAGCCATTACATACATATAGAGTTTAAAAGTTATTACATCAAAGGACATGAATTTCAAAATATTCTCAAAATATTACAACTCTGCGCGCTTTTAAAAAGCATCAAAATCATTATTGCTGACTCTCCCCTCCCTTGGGCACTAGGGATGCATCATGAACGTTCTCTCCTTGAAGCGATGGGTGCAACAGCGAGTCGACCGGGCTCGAGGCAGAAGGAACAGAGGGAGTCACCGAGGCCACTGCGGGTCCACTAACCAATGCTCTCAAATTGTTAAGGATCACCGGTGGTGGATTCCAGGGAGCTTCACCTCTCTCGGCTAAGTCCACAGCAATGGCTGCGAGCTCTTCCAGGGTAAAATGGATCTCAGCATGGAACGGAAGCATTCGGGTATCATATTGGTCGGTCAGAGTCCAATCCCTCAGAGTTTCCAAAGAAGGGGCATCAGTCCCAAGAGCCCATCGAGCACAGCGGGTTAGGTGGTAAAAACCTTCATCATAGCTAGCCAACCCCGCGGCACCAAGAGCCTTTGCATAACTCTCAGAGGCCTGGAAAGCAGCAACCGCTTCAGTTCGGGCCACAACTCTGGCCGCCTCAAGTTTGGCCTCCAGAGCAGACTCAAAAGCCTTTCTCTCGTTAGCCCATGCCGCAGCTGCCTGAGTAGCTTTTTCCTTCAGTTTTGAGATGGTTTTGTTAAACTCGAACGCCTCTTTTTCGGCCTTAGATACAAGCTCGACACGTGCAATCTCAGCGGCCTCAATATCTTCCCGACGCTTCCTCTTAATTTCTTTCAACTGGATTTTGGCCGTACCAGCTTCAAGGGTAGCTTGATTCACCTGCTCTTCCAACAGACCGACCTTCTTCAAAGCTACATCCCACGCACGCTCCCGGTCAGCATCCATCCGATCAAGATGAGCTACCGCAGTATTTGCCTACAAAGAAAACATGAATCAGCTGTGCTCGGCATGACAACAGAAAAAGAGAAGCGGGTAGGGGAACTTACAAAAGTGGTGAGCATCCCTATCAGGCCCTCCAGATCCTTTGGATGTTGTAGAAGCCCAGACTGCGGGCTCAATCTGTCCACCATCACGGATCGATAGGCAATTCCCTTCCCGATGGCCAGGTCGACCTCGCCAGGACCATCCATGGTCAGGTTCCTAAGCTGGGGAACCCTGGAGATTGTATTGGCCAAGAGTATGGCCTCACTCTCAGTGCGTGGTTTCAGGAAGCCGGGAAGCAACCACGGAGGCCGGTTATCAGGTTAGGAAGAGGACCCAGCTGTATGGCGCTCTATAACCGAGCGAATGTCTGATGGTGCAGCTATTTTATGTAAAGTATCTTTAGCTACAACAACAGCTTTATGGCCGACCGCTTTCGGTCCGTGATTTCTTCAAGGCCCCAACACTTTCCATGTCCTCAATATCAATAAATTCAACACCAGGCTCTAGCTCAGCTGACCCGACATCGGCCGGAGATCTTAATCACTTTTAGGGAGCCGTTGGAGGGGGCTCACTGGTAACTAGAGCGCTATACTTGCCCTTCGATTGAGCAGTAGCAGCACAGTTGGGCATAGAAATCATACGGAGTGAGCGCTCGCCAGCGCCAGACCCTTATATTTTCTTTATTAGCTTGCGCCTGGGCGCATGCCTGTTGGCGAAGACGGCTCGCATTCATCATATCTTCACAAGCGAACACAATTAGTACAGTGCATCGAAGAGAAAACAAGTGTAGAAGGAAAATGACAAAGTACAATAATCGAGATATACATATGTGCTAACAGGGAACTCATCCCGCACTCGGGGATCACCCCCATATTCCTCACACTCGGAGGGCAAGCATATCCTATGGTGGCACTCAGCATACCACTCCGGATTGCACAATAACGGTTCGACTGGGGCGAGCGCCTCTTCCTCACCAGGGCCGACATTCCCTGCCAACCGGCTGTATGGCTCGGTAGGGTCCAGAAGGAGATGGAGATTGAAAGTCCTTTCTTGTGTGGGCTTCTTTCCCCCAACAAAACCCAGCAATGCCTTGATTCTAGCAATAAAATGCTGCTCGTCAACCTCTTCCTCGAAGTCCTTGATGCTTTCGGTATCTGGATCCACTCCGGTGATTCTCCTAAAGGGCCCTCCGACCCGAGATTCAACTTTTATACACTGGCTATGCCAAGAGTCCACATTTTCCAGAAGGTCAAAAAACAGCTAATAGGCTTTCCTCCGGGGCGCTACTTGATCGAATTCCCCAAATTTGGTAACCCAATAAAAATGGTTGAACATGGCAAGAGAGGGCTCTCTACCAAGTAGGCGACTTACAACAATAAAGCCCAGAACGACCCTCATCAGTCCCAGGGTAAGATCGCTGGGATGAGTGCCGGTTATCTCTAAAAACTTGACGAGAAAGGGATCGAAAGGAGGTCGAGCCCCGGCCACCAAATGGTCATAGTGCAACCAGATACAATCAAATTTAGAGTGACCACACACCCGTTTTTTGTCCTTTGCCCCGGGAAAGCTGATAAAGCGATAATCTGCGGGAATGTCATAAGCGGCCAGGGACCAAGTATAGTCGGCTAAGCTGTGCAACCTTTTCCACTGCTTGGCTACATCGCTGTCAAAAGCTTTCTGGGCCTCGACCTCAGCACGTCCCTCTTCGGTATATAGTTTCGGGGGTCGCATATTCGACTTTTTAGATACCCTCCGTTTTCTGGAATGAGCTGCATTTTCTCACAGTAAAGCCTCACCCTCATCAGGGCCTTGATCAGAAACACTTTGAACCTCTTCCTCAGCCATTTCGATTTCGAGTTGCTCCACAAAATCTTCAGCAGTCTGCTCGCAATGATCCATTTCAGCAGATCCGTACTCCCCGGCTTCCTGATCGTCTTATTGACTAAGGGTACGCTCAGACGACATCCTGAAAAACACAAGGGCGAGGCGGATCATCAATCACCTAGACGAGCGTGTCTGCTTATCCTGACACCTCACCCCTCCGTTTTTCCCATAGAAGCAGAAAACACTAACGTCTACGAAGGACCAACGATAAAGTCACAAATTCTACAAAGGAAAAGGTCGCAAAAAACTCAGGAAAGCAACAAGAGCATGAGTTGGACGCGGGCTAAACAAACGATGAAAAACGCTTCAAGGCACTACATTGGGCAGGAGAACGGGAGAAAAGTCTAACCAAAACCTCAAAGATTAAATCGATTCACATGAGTTTCCAACAAGGTTGCCAACTAAGAGCTTTGAAATGTATAGGGAAACTAACACAGAAAGAAAAATCAAAGCTTTTTACCTGAAAATGGAAGATTTGCTGGGGATGGGACGAAGATTGGCCGGAAACTTTAAAGAAACCATCGCAGAAGTACTTCAAACGCCGCCGATACCAAAGATTGAACCGTCAGATTCTTCACAAAAAGCCTAAGAATCTTCGATAAAAAACGGAAAAAGGAAAGAGTATATCGATTTCAAGTTACCCCATTTATATAGGCAGTTCAGGAGCCGAAACGTCACGTCGACAGTTTCAAAATTTGAAATTCGAAAATAAAACCACTTCACGGTTAACATGATATTCCCGCCAGTAAGAAGCCGGCTTGGGTCACATCAAACGTCAACCAATTGAACGATCGAGGTTACACCTCATCCAACATCTGGTCATTTATATCTACCACAAATAAGTCTATCCGCTATACCGCGCAGCATCAGGCAATGAGTCATATCGTGACATGAAAGTCTGTACATAAACCTCTTATTCCAGAATGCCATTTAAGAATGCACTTTTAACATCCATCTGGTATACTTTGAAGTTTTTATAAGCAGCATATGCCAAGAATAATCTTATAGCTTCCAATCTTGCAACTAGGGCATATGTCTCATCAAAATCTATTCCTTCGGCTTGAGAATAGCCTTTTGCCACTAGTCTGACCTTATTCCTTACAATGGTACCAGATTCATCCAATTTGTTTCTATATACCCATTTAGTTCCAATTATGTTTGCATGACTCGGCCTTTCCACTAGTGTCCAAACTTGGTTTCTTTCAAACTCATTCAATTCTTCTTGCATAGAAATTATCCAATCTGGATCAGATATTGCTTCTTCAACAACTTTAGGTTCCATTTGAGATAGAAAACAAGTAAACATTACTTCCAATTATCTTCTAGTCCTTACACCTTGTTGTATGTTACCAATTACTTGTTCAGCAGGGTGATCCTTCAACCATTGTGAATCATGATTTGTTTGATTTACAGGAGCTTCATCTTGATGAGGCTCTGCTTTGTTGCTTGAGAGGGGTTCAACAGATCCTTGAAATGCATCTGTTGTTGGATCAGTAGTGTTACCAGCAAGTTCTTCAGCAGGGGCAGAGTCAGAAACTTTTAAGTCAATTAACTTTTCCAAAACATCAACAAATTCTGGATCAGTAACTTGAAGATTCTCAACAGGTTCTGAAACTACATCTTCCATTCCAGTGAACTTGGTTCATCAAATACATGTATTGATTCTTCATGTTTCAATGTCCTTTTATTCAGTACCCTGAATGCCTTGCTGACAGAAGAATATCCTAAAAAGATTCCTTCATCTGATTTTGGTTGGAATGTCTTCAATTGCTCCTTATGATTTAATATAAAACACTTGCTTCCAAATGGATGGAAATAAGATAAATTTGGTTTTCTTCCATTCCATATCTCATAAGGCGACTTCAGCAGCTTCTTGTTTACTGAGGTCCTATTTTGTGTATAGCATGATGTATTTATTTCTTCAGCCCAATACCTTTCAGGTAGTAATGCTTCACAAATCATAGTCCTCCCTGCTTCTTTCAAGGTCCTGGTTCTTCTCTCAGCAACCCCATTTTGCTGAGGTGTACTAGCAGATGCTAATTGATGCAACACACCATTTTGCTCACAATATTCTCTTATGACTTTATTTAGAAACTCAGTACCCTTGTTTGATCTGATCTTCACTACTGTCAAACTTTTCTTATTTTGTAATCTCTTCAAAAGTTCAGGCATCTTTTGAAGTGTTTCACTTTTCTTGTTCATGAATACTACCCAAGTGTATCTTGAATAATCATCCACAACTACCAGAGTATACTTCTTCCATGTTACACTTGTTGGTGTTACTGGTCCAAATAAATCCATGTGCATTAGCTCCAAAACTCTTTTTGTTGATTGCTTAGTCTTCGACTTGAAGCTTGACTTGGTTTGTTTACCTTGCTGACATGCATCACATATAGCATCCTTTTTGAATGTGATCTCAAGTAAACCAATCACCAACTTCTTTTTCACCAATTGATTAATATCATCAAAGTTAAGATGATTCAACTTCTTATGCCACAACCAATTCAGTTCTGACTTAGTATGCACAATTAGGCATGTTTATGGAACAACAGTAGACCAATCCACAACATACATGTTTTGTTGTCTTCTACTAGCCAACACAACTTGTTCACCTCTTTCACTAATGACAATACAGTTGCCTTTGTCAAAAGTGACATTGTAACCCATGTCACAAAATTGTCCAGTGCTCAGTAGGTTGTAGTCCAATCCTTCCACAAATGCAACATTCCTGATAGTTAATCCATTCCTCACCAGTCTTCCATATCCTCTTGTATATCCTGGTGTGTTCTTGTTGCCAAAATTCACTCTTGGACCATCCTTTGCCACATAATTTGTCAAATAGTGCTTATTCTTTGTCATATGTCTGGAACATCCACTGTCAAAGTACCAGACACCCCAAAACAAAGTTAATGTATTTTAGGTACCCAAAAATGTTTGGGTCCATAGTGGTCAGTGGTAAGCATGACCCTTGGAAAATTTCCATAAGGTCTTCTTTGAAAAGCATTGCACTTTTGTTCATATATGTATCCTACATTTCCATAAGATCTAACATTTGGTTATGTAGGATTCACGTATGCTTTCTGGCCTTTTGGTACATAATGCTGTTTGAAGTGATTTCTATTATTAGAAGCACTTGCATAACCATAGGTTTACTGTCTGTTACGAGTAGCCTTGTAATATGAAGTCTGCTGAGGTCCCTGCTGAGGTCTTGAATAAGTCCTCTGTTGAGTCCTCTGCTGATTCCATTGCTGAGGTTTTACCCTAGCATTATTGTTATGACTATTGTTTCTAGCAGTAGAGGTAGGAATATCCCAATCATCATCAGTAGGGAACAATCTACCTTTCCTCCTGAGATAAGTATCCCTAGAATGATTAACATTTTTAGGTTTAGGATTCTTATCTTTGGAATATTTCTGATTTTTGCCCTTTTGTGGTCCAGCAGACTTAGTAGCAGTGTCTGCTTATCGCAGAGTCTAGACGGTCCAAAGAAATTCTACTTTTGGATTTACCCCTTTTGTTGAAGTACAGATTGACCTTTTGACTTATGATTTTGCTTCTTTGAAGTCTTCTTAGTAGACTTTACTACCTCAGCAACCCTTTTAGGAGTTGGATCTTGTGCAGGCACAAACTTAGGACCAATTCTGGTACTAGGTTCAGTAACCTTACTGGATCCACTCTTAGTAGATTGTTGAGTTCCAAATCCAAGGCCTGTTCTATCACCATAAGGCTTTCCAGATTTGAATGCAGTGGTGGAACTAGATTGTTCAACAGATTCAGCAGCTACTGAATGTATAGCAAACTTATGTTGATTCTGTTCAATATCTTTTTCCTTTTCTTTGAGAGTTCTTAATTCGGCTTCTAACCTTTCAACTTCTGCTTGAAGAACTTCTTTTTCAGCCTTCACAATCTCATAACCAGATTGTATTTTCCTCAGTTGATTAATGATGGCATCCAAAGTTTCTTCTTCTTGTCGTAATTTTAGGATTTGAACCACAAGTTGATTCACAATCACTTTCAGCAGGAGTATTTATAGATACAGAGTTGTATACCTTCTCAGTTTCTTCCATATTTGCCATTAAAGCATAATCTTCCATATCAGCAACAAGTGCAGTATCATCAGATTCATTTCCCTTTTCTGATTCAACTTCATAGCCTGATTCATCATCAGCAACAATTGCTTTCTTGCCAGGTCTTCCTTTCTGATTCTTGTTCTTCAGTAGGTATGGACAATCAGGTCTGAAATGTCCAGGTTTCTTGTAGTTGAAGCACAGATAATCAGGTTCCTTTTTCTGTTTTAGATCAGGACAGTCAGTTTTGAAGTGTCCTGGTTTCTTGCACTGAAAACATAAATAATCATTATCTTTCTTGGATTCTTCCTTCTTCTTTTCACTTGATTTCTTTGTGAAATTCCTTGGAGAACCCCTTCCTATTTTCATCAATCTAATTTTCTTGCTTAGTAGGGCAATTTGCTCTTGCATCTCATCCTGTAAATCATCTTGACCACATGATGATTCTTCTTTATGTGCAGCAGCCAATGCAGTAGTCTTTGGTTCTTCTTTTTCAGTCTCAGGAATAAGTTTCTTACTGAATTCATATGCTTTGAGATCTGAAAATAGCTTGAAGGTGTCTTCTTCATGTACACTCTTGGATTCTTCTATGGCAGTAACATTCATCTCCCAAACCTCTTTTGCTGGTAGGGCTTCTAAGATTCTTGTATTGATCTCTTCTTTTGTATAGATCACATTCAGCAGGGTGAGTTCATCCATGATAGCATTGAATCTTGACTCCATTTGCTCAATGGTTTCATTTGATTTCATCTTGAAATCTTGGAACTTTCTTTTGGCTACACTGACTTTGTTTTTCTTTATAGCATCAGTGCCTTCACAAATAAGTTGCAATTTTTCCCAAAGTTCCTTTGCAGTTTTGCAAACCTTCACTTTCATATACATATTGCTATCCAAGGTCATGTATATGATATCAATAGCAATATTGTTGAGGTTTGCTCTTTTTCTATCTTCAGCACCCCACTCTCTTTTTGGCTTTGGAACATACTGAGTTTCACTACCTACAGTTATGGCCTTACTGATCTCCAGTGGTCCTTCGATCAGCACATCGATCATCTCATCATGTGTTGCAGCTAGATAACCCTGCATACGACGTTTATAATCATCAAAATGATCTAAGGAACGCATCAACATAGTTCTAGCATACTGGTTGTTATCCATGATGCAAAGCTTTGAAAATCAGAAACTTGAAAAAGTTTTCAAAGTATTTTCATAAGCACAACAAGTAGGGTTACTTTAGAACATAAGTACTGCTCCGATACCAATTGTTGGTCCCTTGAAAAGGCTTTGCTTAAGTTTAGAGGGGGGGGGGGGTGTGAATAAACTTAACACTTAAAACTTTTGGAGTTAACAAACTCAAGAATGTCATGAGCTTGGTCGATCGCGCTCAAGAGTTTGTTGACCATTCAAGAAACTATCGATTGCTGATAAAATCGAATTTGTTGCAGCGGATATATTCAAATTAAGCCATGTTGCTTGTTGTTAAAAAGATGATACTAAGTATTAGATACTCAGTAGTGTAAGTGTGTGATTCAGTTGCTAGTTTCAGTTGGTTGATGCGGTTAGTATACTAAATGCAGAAAGTAAATGCAGAAAGTAAGTAGGCAAATTTTATAGTGGTCCCAGGTGGTGTAATCCTGTCAGTCCACTCTTCTCCTGTGATGTTGGAGGGAATTCACTAGAGATCTTTGAGGTTGCAGTTACAAAAATCCCTAAGCTGTCTGTCATTCACAATAACTATGGCTTCACAAACTGAATATTTGAAACAGGTATGATTGCTGCTCCAAAGTATTCCATTGGTCCTTGAAGGGTAGGATTGCCTCTTCACCAGCTCCACCACAAACAACAGTTCTTGACACCTAAGTGCTTCTCTGTCTTCAGCAGGTTTCTTGTAAAAAAGGTTGAATCAAGTAAATGATTCAGTTATCAGCAGCTTGATCAGGATGAAATGATCAGCAGCTTGATGTCTTCAAGTGTGTGTAATTGATGTAACTTGATAGCAGGTTACACTTGAAGAGTTTTCTGGATCAGTAGCTTTTAGCTCAGTGATGTCAGTAGGGTGATTCTTGATAAGAAACTTGATAGCTTTTAGTAGATTATCACATTTCATCATCTGTATCTGAATCAGGAGTCTTCTATTTATATGTGAGAATCATGTGACTTATGTTTGAATTTCAAACATAGCCGTTTCAGATTTGTCTTTATCTTGACTTGCTTTCTGTCTCTGTTCATAGGATCGACACATCCGGGCTTATTTTGTCGCTTTCGATCTGTCCACCCTTTGACTTATGTCCATTGGTTAATCCTCTGAATCTTTCCAATGTTCTTTTCATCTTGGCCATTGATTTGTTGACAATATCAAGGCTTGTAATCCATCATTATCCTTGTAATCTTCCAATGTAATCCTTGATTAAATCGAGAAATACATTCAACAAATATTTAACTTATTTTAGTCTGCTGATGTACATATCTGTCAGTTGGCTTAAGTCTGCTGTGTTTCAATAACACTTCAGCTGACTGCTTTTCATCTAACTTTTGATTATGAAGTTAGAGTACACCAATTTGAACATAACTAAGTTCCAATCACCACTTAACATATGGAACGTAGACCTTGTACACAAGGTATATGTAATCGATTTAGTCATCGCTGCACTTCCCTAAATTCTCGATTCCATATCCTTGACTTTAAGTACTAAGTTTGATCCCTTAGCCTTCAGTAACTAAGTTTGAACCCTCAGCCTTTAGTCTTCAGTAGGTTCCTAATTAGTCTACTGACCTAGTTACCCTACTGACCTAGATAGGTCTCAACGTCTGATCGGTGACGACTAATTACAATGCTTGTTTGATCAAACCTATACAAAGATCAAACTCTAATAAACCTATACATTTGATCTAGACATCTTTTTGCCTTTGCTCTATGACAGCTAGTCTGGCACTCATCATTAATACTTAAACTAAGTCCAACACGATTAAACCGTAATTATCTTTTCCGTAGGGAACACGAAATAAAAGTCCAATGTTAGGAACATTTTGTTATGTTTTGATGATGGTCATACAAGGTGTTATAGCAAGCCTGAAATAAGTTAGAATTCTCTGTATAAGTCTTTACTTAGATTCTGACTTGTTGTTTAAGTTGAGTCAGACAAGTATTGTACTAGTTGGTAGGACGGCAAAGTAAAAACAGATTTCTGGCAGAGTGAAGCCAGCCAAGTACCAGCAGAGAAGCAATGAAGACATTATGGTCTGACTTATAACCAAGGAAGTCTGTGATGACCTTAGATAAGTCTAAGTTATGTTTCAAGTAATGATACTTAGTGTTTAAATATGGTGTACACTGATCTCACACAAATCAAGGATCAGTGAAGTACAAGGATTCCCCTTGAACTGAAAGAATGAAGGAAACAATGAATCGGCAAAAGTAAATAGACTTTCGGCTGAGTGAAGACAAAGCAGTGAAGGAAGATCTAAGCGGCAAAGTCAGAAGAATCACTTGACCGTTCAAAGAACGGCTAAGTAAACTTTACTTAATCAGATTTCAAAATATGATGAAGATAGAGTGGATCAAGCATTAAATGAACAATCAATAGAGGATCAATCAAGAATGGATTTTCTAATAAATGTTTGAAGAAAAATCCGATCACTGAAATCAATGAGAATATAATTAAGGGGGAATCAAGAATAAAATCAAGGATTATTCCCTTCATTAATATAGCCAACGGACGGAAATTAAAATCAAGGATAATCAAGGCTATAAATAGAAGGCATTGACAGAAAAAGAAATACAAGGAAGAACGGTCATAAATCTGAGCAAAAACTCTGTCAAAGTGAAAAGCCTTCTATCTGTGCGAAAAAGAAATATCTAGTGTTCAACTCAAAACTGAGAGCCACATTTCAAACATCAAGCATTGAGATTGATCAACAAGTTTGTGAATCCAATTCACATCAATCAAGCAACTGAATAAGAGCCATCTGAGAAGGAGTTGTGTTTGTGATAGCTGCTGAAGGATTTGATCCCAAGGAGCAGTGAAAGAGACTGGGTCACTGAAGCTGTTGCAGTCAAGGAGTGATAGTCTTATAGATTGTGAAACTTGTGTAGTCAAGGACAATCAGGCTATTGTATCTGTGAAAACAATAGTGAATTTCTCCAATCATCACAGGAGAATAGTGGATTAAGGGATTACACCACCCTGAACCACTATAAGCCTTGTGTCAATTTACCTTACTGCATTCATTTAATTACTTATATTATATCTTATATCTGTGATTGCCTAAACTACTTTGAAACAACATAGTAAGAAGGGACTTATCCGCTGCCCAAAAGATTTTTACAAGAAAAGTTTTTGAAACTCCACTATAGTCATTCACCCCCTCTGACTATATTTTTACCCTTCTTTGGACCAACAATTGGTATTAGAGCAGTGTTCCTAGTATCAGAACCTGTTCAGATCTAATTTCTAGTAACAAGGATATCACATATTTTCAAAGTAGTTTTCAAATTTGTGCTTTCTACACATATACATATATATCTCTTATTTGTACTTATGGATTCCTCAAACTTTATGTCAAAAGTATCTGTTTTCAATGTTAATAATTTTGATGAATATAATATAAGAATGTTATCTCATCTTGCAGCAACTCATGAGGAGATGCTGTATGTAATTAATGATGGCCCAATAATGATCATGACTGTGGTAGCCACATGAGCAGATCAAGGAAAAGAAGTGGATAAACCCAAGAAAGATTGGACCAAGGATGACATGAGAAGAGCAAATCTAGACTTTGTTGCAAAAGATATGATTTTGAAGACCCTGGATAACAACATGTTCTTGAGAATCCAAGATTGCAAAACAGCTGTTAACGGTGATTTTTACGATTTATATGACTTTATTCCGTAGCAATTTCCTTTGTGTTTTATTACTTTTTATAGAAAAGTAAGTGTTTAAGTGAAATATTGGAAGAATGCGTATAGAAATGATTTAAGTGCAAACTCGAGCTTATTACGTGGTTTTATTAGTGATTTTCTAGTTATCTATACGGTATTACATTTTGCACATTTCTATCATCTTGTAGGTACGCTTGCATGTTATGGAGGAAGCTAAAAAGGTTTCCAACTGAAGATTAAATGGTAAGGGAAATATGCGAGTTGAAGATGGAATGAAGAGATTTATGCAAACTGCACGAGCGTTTGTTCCCCGTCCAATCTGGACGGACGTCTGAGGGAGTGGACGAGCGTCCATAGGAGCCACCTGATTCAGAGTATTGATGGATTTTAGTGGACGAGCGTTCAGAAATGCACCCTGGACGGGCGTCTGATATGACTCGGCCCGACTCGAAGATTTTATACACCCTGGACGGGCGTTCACCATTCTAAACGGGCGTCCGGTCCGCCGCCTCAGCTAAACCGACATTGAATCCTATAAATAGTCGCGTTTTCTGAACCCTAAATTAGATACAATTCCACCCCTGGCCGCCCCAGGCCCCTTGGGGGCGACTTTGCTGTTTTCTCTTGCTACCATAAACATAGTTTTATCTACTTTTTTATTTTTTGCAATCCAACGGTGAATAAAGGCTAGAGCATGGTTGAACAAGCTTGTGAAGCCGATCGAGCAACTTGATTTCAATCTTTGGATGTTTTGTGAGTTTTAAATAAAGTTTGTTTCTTTATTATGTTCATATTGTTATGCAATTTAAATCGA
This sequence comes from Gentiana macrophylla, assembly GCA_026214975.1. Lineage (NCBI taxonomy): Eukaryota > Viridiplantae > Streptophyta > Magnoliopsida > Gentianales > Gentianaceae > Gentiana > Gentiana macrophylla. The sequence goes on along the minus strand of CM047807.1, from coordinate 79,265,225 downwards.
GAGATGGTTCCGATTTGATGTTTAACGTTTGATGAGAATCGTTGTTAGACATAGATCACCGTAGTAAAGATTAGATTCTTAACCTAAAAATAACGAGAGTTGTTAGGTTAATTTCTAGGTTGCTAGATTGAGAAATCTTACACCTTTGTTATGAAAAAGCGTTAATCTTTAAGATCGAGAGATGAGAGATTAATAGGCGAATTATCTAAGAGATTAGAAATTCATACTTTTGATAGGTGAACCACAATCTTCATTAAATCTTCACTAAACAATCTGCAGAGGAAGTTGAGGTTGTGAGATCGGTGGATCATTGCTTGTTCGTTTTCAATTTATTTGTTATCATCTTAGTAATTTTATTATCTTTTTAGAATAGAATTATTTTCATTAGTTTGGCTCGTAGCTATCTTTCCTGGCTTTGGATTCTAGATCCTCTGTCCAGTTTATTGTTTTCGTTTTTTTAGTTCTGTTTTGTTTTATTTTTCGTGACAACTTTAGAGAAATTAAGAACTAGACCAACCTCGATTCCCTGTGATTCGACTCCGGTATTAACCTCTATACTACGATCCCTGCACTTGGGGTAAACCGGATTATTTTATTACTTGTTTGTTTTTCATTAGATAAAATCCGAGACATGTTTTTGGCGCCATTGCCGGGGAATCGGTACGGTTGTCTAGTTTTATTAATTTTTCTGTTTTTTCTGTTACTAACTTTTCGTATGTAGTTTTCTTTTTCTGTTTCCGTAGATTTTTCTGTTTCTTTATCTTTTCAAAAAAAATGTCATCAACTAGGAGTGTGCAAGATCAGATCGCCATGCTGCAACAGCAGGTGGCAGCCCTTCAAATGTCGCGCAATCCTATGAATCAGACCCCGTCGTTTCCTCAGAACTCTCAAGTTACATCGCGGAAGTTGTTGTCAACCTGGCCATATGATTGGCGGTGTCATCTTCTTCCCGCTCCTCGCATATCAAGTTAATCTTCGTCGAGAATCGGGACAAGCATCTGGTCGATCATATGCCAGCTATGTGACAATGTGGGACATACTTCTCGTTTCTGTCCTATGGGTGGACAGAGCGTTTTCAGTGGCCAGCAATATCAGAGGTTTAACAATCAGTTCTCTGGCCACAACAATTTTCAGAATCAGGGTTTCAATCAGACTTGGAATTTCTATCAAAACCCGAACTTCAGTCAGGACCAAGATATCAATTTTTCCAATCAAAATCAAAGTTGGTCTGGCCAAACTTTTCCACACCACTTTCATAACTCTCAAGACCCCTCTCACTATAGTAATCTTGAAGCTAAATTGGAGGAGCAGAACATTACTATCCAACTCCTTTTTGGTAGGCTTGCGGATATTGGGAGACGGATTGGGCAAATGGCTCAAGACCAAGGCATTGACCTAACTCCCGTACTCCCCTATGATGGAGAAGATACTTAAAATTATGGTGCAAGTTATGAGAATCAAGTCCAGTATAGCCCCAACTATGCACCAAAGATACAATGGTGGGAGTAGTAACTATCCTTGTTCTCCGTTGGGTCAAGAGCAAAGCAATTGGCAACAAGGGCGATTGATATTTGGAGCCTGATATGGATCGGCTTAAGTTTCTGAGGTTAGAAACTTCCTTCCTCCTCGCATGGTGTGATGATGAAGACGGTTGTCCTATGATGGATCCGACATCGAGAGATTGTTGAAGATGTTAATCACCAAGAAGGTGAAGAAATACACCCGGTGTTGGACAACATAGAGGACGATGTGCCTAAATTAGAGATAAGTCACCCCGAGGAAGTCGCATGTGAGGAGCCGTTGAGGCCAATAAGTGTTGAGGTGATTGTGGACGAGCGAGTGAGCGTAAAGGAAGTGATCTTCCCACTTGATCACTATGTCATGAACTGGGAGGTGGAACCCCCTAATCCTGTTCTTCTTTTATTGGGAAGATACTTCATAAAGGTCCTTCGAGCCATGGTTCCATTAATTTCCTATGAAGGTGAGTTGGATGGCTCATATGCTGAATATTCGTTGAAGAACCATGCAAGAAGGACGTATCCGTTTGATAATGGATAGTGAGCTAAGTGTGTCTAGCCAAAGACACTAAAGAGAGGCGCTTGTTGGGAGGCAACCCAATATTAAGAAAAGTTTTTGCTATTATTATTTTATTATAGTTTTGTTTGTGTTGAATAAATAACGAAAGATAGTTTTCTTCTCGTTGTAGTAGTTTTGTTTTGTTTTGTTTTGTCTTCGGTTTTGGTGTCGGTTTCTGTGGTTAGGTAACTTGGATTTTCGTAATTTGAAAAATCAATGTGTTTCCTTCCTCCTGCCGATGTTACATTTGTGCACTACTTTTCACATAGATTCGGTTATTATCAATTTTTTTGCATTGCTTATGCTTTGTTCCATGATATTTCCTTGTCTATCATCTTTGTGCCCCTATCCCCGAGTGCGTTTTGTTTTGTTTTTCAAGTGTGCGGATATTTTCGATAGCAATTGTGAGCTTTTAAACGATGTCAGTTTTCCGGTGGATGGTCCACAGTCTACTGATTTCTTCAAGCATTTCTGGATCTGACTCACGACCACTTCCAGAATTTCCAAATTCGAACTACAATCAGCTAAGTTTTTCTTATTCTGCACAACATGAGGACATGTTGTTATTTAAGTGTGGGGGAGTAAGGGATTGGTTGTTTGTACCTACAAAATGTGCTTAATTTATTATGCTTATTATGCTTACCACCATTCTTCAAAAATTCAAAAAAAATTCAAATTTTAAAAAAACATCCGTCCCGAGCATGAGTTTATTTTGGCTTACTTACTTGTTATATTCCCATACTTGTGCTCAGTTGACTAGTATTTTAGCATAGACCTTTGATAAATAAGCCTTTACTCGAATTCTTTTCACGTAAGCCTCTTCGATGACGAGCTGAACTTAGGAAACTGTACCCATTTAAACCGATGATGTTTGATTCTGGTTATCAGACCGTTCGCTTAGTGCTAATGTCATGGAAATTGTAATATGTGCGTAGTTGGAATTGAAGTAGGAAGTATAGTGAATATACCAAGCCTGAATGTGATAAGTGAAAGCGTAACTCATCGTGCTTTGGAAAATTTGTTTTAAAATTGAAATTGGGTGTGTCGGAAGTGGTCGATGATTGGGTGAGGTAGGGCGTATCTCAAATGTCCTATACCACTATGATGACCAAAAGCTCACGACAATGTCGAGGAAAAAGTCGCCTTATGATTGGAGTAAGGTAGGGTATATCCCAAATGTCCTATTCTGCTATGACGGGCAAGAGCTCATTTCGATGTGCGTTTATATGTGAAGGATAATTAAATCAACTTACATAAGGAATTTGGTATGAATAAGTGAAAGACTTAGTTATCGCCTACCTTATCCCCCAAGATAGGCCAAGGTATATGTTGTAGGGAATATCCTCTGGGTACAACTGAAAAGATTTCGAAAACACATGTATTACTCTAGTCATGATGTGAGTAGTTTTGTAGGACGTATGTATAGTCAGGGTAATTCATTATCTGTCTTTAATGGGTATTTGTTGGTTAGCTTGAATTTAATTGTCAAGTGTGGAATCGGTGGAAATTGAAGAAGGCTTTGCACACACTACACATTCGAGTAATCGTTTATTACATGGGATGTATGTTTTTGATGCTAGTCGACCCGTTGTGATTTGATATATGGGACTTTATGTGGTTCATTGCATGAGTAAGCCTATTTTTTCTTGTTTTGTCTTGCTCGGGACGAGGAAGAGATAAGTGTGGGGGAGTTGTTAACGGTGATTTTTACGATTTATATGACTTTATTCCGTAGCAATTTCCTTTGTGTTTTATTACTTTTTATAGAAAAGTAAGTGTTTAAGCGAAATATTGGAAGAATGCATATAAAAATGATTTAAGTGCAAACTCGAGCTTATTACGTGGTTTTATTAGTGATTTTCTAGTTATCTATACGGTATTACATTTTGCACATTTCTATCATCTTGTAGTACGCTTGCATGTTATGGAGGAAGCTAAAAGATTTCCAAATCAAGATTAAATGGAAAGGGAAAGATCTGAGTTGAAGATGGAATGAAGAGATTTATGCAAAGCGCACGGCGTTTGTCCCTGCTCAACTGGATGGACGTCGAGAGGAGTGGACGAAAGCGCCCGGAGAGCCACATGATTCAGAGTATTGATGGATTTTAGTGGACGAGCGTTCAGAAATGCATAGGACGGCCGTCTGATATGACTCGGCCCGACTCGAAGATTTTATACACCCTGGACGGGCGTTCACCATTCTAAACGGGCGTCCGGTCCGCCGCCTCAGCTAAACCGACATTGAATCCTATAAATAGTCGTGTTTTCTGAACCCTAAATTAGATACAATTCCACCCCTGGCCGCCCCAGGCCCCTTGGGGGCGACTTTGATGTTTCCTCTTGCTACCATAAACATAGTTTTATCTACTTTTTTATTTTCTGCATACCAACGATGAATAAAGGCTAGAGCATGGTTGAACAAGCTTGTGAAGCCGATCGAGCAACTTGATTTCAATCTTTGGATGTTTTGTGAGTTTTAAATAAAGTTTGTTTCTTTATTATGTTCATATTGTTATGCAATTTAAATCGAGAGATGGTTGCGATTTGATGTTTAACGTTTGATGAGAATCGTTGTTAGACTTAGATCACCGTAGTAAAGATTAGATTCTTAACCTAAAAATAACGAGAGTTGTTAGGTTAATTTCTAGGTTGCTAGATTGAGAAATCTTACACCTTTGTTATGAAAGCGTTAATCTTTAAGATCGAGAGATGAGAGATTAATAGGTGAATTATCTAAGAGATTAGAAATTCATACTTTTGATAGGTGAACCACAATCTTCATTAAATCTTCACTAAACAATCTAGAGAGAAAGTTGAGGGTTGTGAGATCGGTGGATCATTGCTTGTTCGTTTTCAATTTATTTGTTATCATCTTAGTAATTTTATTATCTTTTTAGAATAGAATTATTTTCATTAGTTTGGCTCGTAGCTATCTTTCCTGGCTTTGGATTCTAGATCCTCTGTCCAGTTTATTGTTTTTGTTTTTTTAGTTCTGTTTTGTTTTATTTTTCGTGACAACTTTAGAGAAATTAAGAACTAGACCAACCTCGATTCCCTGTGATTCGACTCCGGTATTAACCTCTATACTACGATCCCTGCACTTAGGGTAAACCGGATTATTTTATTACTTGTTTGTTTTTCATTAGATAAAATCCGAGACAACAGCAAAGGAGATGTGGGACAAGCTGGCACTGATAAATGAAGGATCTGAAGTAGTTAAAGAAAACAAATTATCTGTTGCAAAACAGAAATTTGAGAACTTCGAAATGAAGGCTGGTGAATCCATTGATCAAATGGACAACAGATTCTCAAGCATCATCAGTGAACTGCAATAGCTTGGACACACATATCCTCATAAAGAAGTGTGCTTGAAGATCATAAGAGGCTTACCTGAAAGATGGAAGATCATCACATTAGTAATCAGAGGGACAACAAATCTTGCAAACACTGACACCCTGACTCTGATGTCAATAAGGTTATGGAATATTCTGGCCAGCAACTCGACACTCTGATAAATGTCACTACGGCCAACAATCAAATCATAGAGAAAAGGTATGGTCCTCTCCCCGAATCAGAAGAAGCAACCAGAATCCTTGAAGAACGTTTTGGTGCTGCTAAAAAGGGGAAGAAAGCAAGCCTGAGAGCTCCAGCGGAATGAAGGCAAGCCCAACGGATAAGGGCAAGGGCATCAAAGGCAAGGGCATCAGGTTTGAAGAAAAGAAGCAGTAGCCCTTATCATATTAATTTACTCACTCAAATGCCTTTGATTTTCAAATAAAAAGATGCAATGTCTTATTACCCTTAAACGGATGAATAAATTTTTTGAGTTTTATTCTGTTGTCCTATTATGAAAAATTTGGCATACTTATGTTCGGGCTTATGAGGGTTTTGGCATCATCAAAAAGGGGGAAATTGTTAGGAACATTTTGTTATGTTTTGATGATGGCCATACTAGCTGTTATAGCAAGCCTGAAATAAGTTAGAATTCTCTGTATAAGTCTTTACTTAGAGTCTGACATGTTGTATAAGTTGAGTCAGACAAGTATTGTACTAGTTGGTAGGACGGCAAAGTAAAAACAGATTTCCGGCAGAGTGAAGCCAGTCAAGTACCAGCAGATAAGCAATGAAGACATTATGGTCTGACTTATAACCAAGGAAGTCTGTGATGACATTGGATAAGTCTAAGTTATGTTTCAAGTAATGATACTTAGTGTTTAAATATGGTGTACACTGATCTCACACAAATCAAGGATCAGTGAAGTACAAGGATTCCCTTTGAACTGAAAGAATGAAGGAAACAGTGAATCGGCAAAGTAAACAGACTTTCGGCTGAGTGAAGACAAAGCGGTGAAGGAAGATCTAAGCGGGAAAGTCAGAAGAATCAGTTGACCGTTCAAAGAACGGCCAAGTAAACTTTACTTAATCAGATTTCGAAATATGATGAAGATACAGAGGATCAAGCATTAAATGCACAATCAATAGAGGATCAATCAAGAACGGATTTTCTGATAAACGTTTGAAGAAAAATATGATCACTGAAATCAAGGAGAATATAATTAAGGGGGAATCAAGAATAAAATCAAGGATTATTCCCTTCATTAATATAGCCAACGGACGGAAATTAAAATCAAGGATAATCAAGGCTATAAATAGAAGGCATTGACAGAAAAAGAAATACAAGGAAGAACGATCATAAATCTGAGCAAAAAATCTGTCAAAGTGAAAAGTCTCCTATCTATGCGAAAAAGAAATATCTAGTGATCAATTCAAACATCAAGCATTGAGATTGATCAACAAGTTTGTTAATCCAATTCACATCAATCAAGCAACTGAATCAGAGCCATCTGAGAAGGAGTTGTGTTTGTGATAGCTGTTGAAGGATTTGATCCCAATGAGCACCTTTGAAAGAGACCGAGTCATCAAGTCATTGCGATCAAGGAGTGATAGTCTTGTAGATTGTGAAACTTGTGTAGTCAAGGACAATCAGGCTATTGTATCTGTGAAAACAATAGTGAATTCCTCAAATCATCATAGGAGAATAGTGGATTAAGGGATTACACCACCCTGAACCACTATAAGCCTTGTGTCAATTTACTTTCAGCAATTTACCTTACTGCATTCATTTAATTCCTTATATTATATCTTATATCTGTGATTGCCTAAACTACTTTGAAACAACATAGTAATAAGGGACTTATCCGCTGCCCAAAAGCTTTTTACAAGAAAAGTTTTTGAAACTCCACTATAGTCATTCACCCCCCCTCAGACTATAGTTTTACCCTTCTCTAGGACCAACATCCAACAAGGACACGGCTCATGAAGGCCTAGGGCACATGCTCCCTCTATATAAACAGAAATCCCTAAGGAACTACGCAGACTTGATTCATGAACAATTACAGGATACGTAGGCAGTTTGAGAAATAACATCTCAAGTGCAATATAAACCACCACAAAACCACCCCCCGTTTCACATCTTTTATGGGGTTCAACCATTAACAAGTTGTCACTAGGTATATTACGGCACAGATTTAAACCCGACGAAATTTTGCTTCGTCAAGGCTATTTGTCGAGTTAGATTAATATTTGAAGGCGATCCCGAATTCGGGATAAACCAAGGACAATCAACTATGTGGGAAAAAATACAAGAACATTACAATATACTACATCGTATATAATTTTTTAAGTATGTTGTTTTTAAGTGTTATTTAGGTTTTAGACATTAACATTACAATATACTACATTGTATATAATTTTTTCTATGTAATCTACCTTCCACGTGGCAGATTTGAGTATTTTTTATTATCAGTATACTACAATGTATATAATTTTTTAAGAAATAGTATTGAATAAAATAAATTATTAGCTACAGGTTTTTGTAGATTAAAATTCATTTTCGTGTATTTTAATATGGATTTTATACACGATAAAAATTGTATATAATTTTTCAAAATAATTATAATTACATAAAAAAATCATTGAGTAGCACAATACTAATATTTTATATTATTATCAAATCATCAGAATATTTAATAAAACAAAAAAAAAATTGATACTATGAATTTGAACCTTCCCATTGGAGATGAATATTTGATACCTAATTGAATAGTGTCTAAAGGTATCAAAATTTGATACCTATAGTTTGGTACCATGGGTTGGACTTGCCCTAAGGCTGGGCATGGTGGGATAAGGTAGGGTGCGTAAGGTAGGATAGGGTGGAGGGATATGGTTAAGTGGGTGAGGTATCCCTATTCCACCACCCACCCTACCATACCACCTTACCTTACTCACCCATTATTCCTTGCCTACCACCCACCAAACTCATCACTCAACCACACCATACCTCTTTACCACCCTACCCTACTGTTGAAATAGTGTCCTAAACCCAATCGGGTTGGACCGAATCCGACCGGGTCGGATCATTTCTACTATTTCTTTATGTTTATACATATATATATATATATATATATAATGGCTTTTATGTTGTCATATATATGTTTTTTTAATGAACCAATTATGAATTGTTATATGATGACGTCCTTAGTATTAAACTGTGATAGAGAAACCATGATAGGCAATTATGGTTGATGAGATCTCTAATCACTTTAATAAGTTTGATACTTAAATCTCTCTAGGCTGATGTACTATTAAACAGGGCATTGATAGTATAAACAGACTAGCACGTATTAGATGTCTTTTGTCTTTAAGGGCAGGGATAGATCTCGTCTATCGAAGTGTATAGACACTTGGACTGTACGTGGACGTGTATTAGAGAATGCGTACGTTAGACTGACCCACTTACACGGTTAAGTGTCACGCTATGTGGCGGTTGTGTAATTATCCTTTGGACCGGAGTCTTCATGGCATCACGGTGTGGATTGTCATGTTTTGACACTATTGAGGTTTCCCCAAGCCACGGGGCGATCATGCGGTAGTGATTGGGTATGATATTGAAGCATGCGGAGTATATATGATTGGTCGTCCGGGAATCGCGTATCCTATGATTGGGATCGAATATCCGAAATGGCCTTCTTATAAGGAATGTCTTACTCTCGTGAATCTTTTCAAAGTGGGAGTAAATGAGTTACTTCGAGAGAGCATGATATCCAGATTTTAAGATACGGTCATTGATGTTTTGACACTCAACTAACGACCGTATGGATATTACTACAAATGATAGGATTGTAAGTTACACGTAATCTGCTTTTCACATGAAAGGTAGTAGTCATTGCATTTGACTCTTCCGATGATTGGGGGTCACGGTGTGTTGCTAGACACTATCCTGTGATCGTTAGGTATGAAGGGCATTTTCATAATTTGCACTTTGTGTCTACGGCCAACATATTCGGAAGCCTATCGGGTCACACACATATGAACATCTAGCCGGATTAAAATGTGGTTATAGATGATAATCAAATAAGGAAAGAATTTATCTCGTACTATAAAGGTTATAGTGGTAAATTAATATGGTGGTATTTATTTATTATGAATAAATATAATACAAGATATTAATTAAGTTGATTAATTAAATACACTTATATTGATAAGTGGCGCCACATATGTGTATAAGTGATACACTTGGATTGTGCAATTTAATTAATAAGATTATCATATATTAATATTAGATATTAATGACTATAGATTTGCACACATGTGTAAATTGATTTATGGTAATAAGATATATGTAATCAATATAAGATATTGACAATATCTTGGAAATATTTAATATGAGATATTAAATTAAATGAGATAAATCAATCAATTATATTTTCTTTATTTTATTGGAAAAATGTTTTCTTCTCCTCCACACTTTGATATGGCGCCACCTTCTACTATAAATAAGAGGTGGGTGTCAAGCTCTTTAGTACATCACAATTACATGAACTAATAGTTCTTGTGTAAAATAGAGAGCATCCTTTAGAGAGTTGGAGAGAGGGGAAAAAGGCCGGTCTAGCAACCGGAGTTTTCAATAGCAATCCATGATGGGATTCCGGCGGGCTGTTCGTGTGGACTAGCGGTAGAGGCCGAACACTTGGGCGGCTCTATGCAGAACTACTCTCCTTAGACGGTCAAAGCGTCGATCTTTTAGATCAACCAAGGTAACCACCGTCTACTAGCTTATTTGTTTATTGCTTAAACGAAGTCGATCCTGGTTAAAAGGAAATAAAATTTTAAATTCCACTGCGTTTCCGCGTAGATTTCCTAATAGTGGAATCAGAGAGAGCTTCGAGCTTAAGCAAAAAGCATGTTATTTTGCGTAGTTAATTTGATCTTTTAAATCACATAATTAAAAAATGAAAGATTTTTTATTTGCAAAATTGATACACGAAAAAAAAAAAAAAAAAAAAAGGGGGCGGCAATGGTGGTGCTCGGCCGATCGGCGGCGGCACCACCACCGTGTGATCGCCGGCAGCGGCGGCGGCTGCTGGTGTGATACGGTGGTCCCCAATTTTGTTTTGTGTATTTGTGATTCAATATTATTCATAGTTGTAATTAATATCTTCTTTGTTTAGTTGTGTCATGTGGCTAACCAATGGTTCAAATAGTTTGGGCCATTGGGATGCCACATGGCATTAAAATAATAATGACATTTCCAAATTTTGTTTGGAATAGGCAGTTTCCTTCCAAATATTTGATTTGGGGAAAAAGCTGCTTAAAACAGCGCACTTCCAAAATTTTGATTTTAGAAGTGGCTGCCTAAACCAAAATTATTTGGCCTTTTCAAATATTTGATTTGTAAAAGGCCTAGGCCACTTCCAAAATTTTGATTTTGAAAAGTGGTCAGGCCTAAGCCAAATTTGGTTTAGGAAGATGCCTTTTGGTTTAAAGAAACCAAAGGCATCCCTTTTGATTACGAATCAAAAGGAAAGAAACAAAAGAGACATAATTTTAATTTTGATTTACTTTTGGAATAGTTCTAATCAATTAAAATTAAAATTAAAATCGTTAATTTTATTTCGATTAAAATCATTTAATTAATTAAATGTTAATTAGTTAATTGATTGGATAAAATTATTTAATAGATTAAATGTTAATTGATTAATTAAGACGCAAGTAGTTAAATTTTAATTTTATCTTTTTCATAAGATGTTATTGTATGAATTAAATATAGTAGATATAATGTGATTATATGGACCCCGCTTGATCGTGGACTCGACCGATAGGATAGATGTGAATGATTTAATTTTTCTCGTTGGTTTAAAAATTGTCTAGGTCATTTATGAAGAACGTGACCTAGTTTATTTTCTGCATTTATCCCATTCCCGTTGGCTCCCCCCGTGTGCGGCAGGTGTATTTATTTTATTAGATAGAATTAAATGTAACAAGAATGGATCAGAAGACAGAGACCAAAGAAAGAAGAATATTGGAGAATGGCGCATTAAAGATCCTACCGGCGGTTGCAGCTACCATTAAATTGGGTTTCGTCAGTTTGTATTCGACACCGCACCTAGGAAAAGTCCATGATCATACCGGTTACTTTACGTATTTATTTATTTTTGTGCTTGCATTTATTTTATATGATACGATAGATGCATGACTAGGCACGATCTAGATAAATTTATAGGATGTATGTCTATAGAGATAGATATATTTGATGAGACCGTAATTAAATTAATTAAGTGAATTAATTTACGTAAATACTTCCACGACAAAAATCAAGTCGAAATATTGTCTCCCAATATTATAACGACGGTGAAGAGCCTGTGTTCGGATCCAACTGATCGACCACCGCCGGGAGTTGACCTACCTCGGGTATATCGTCGTTATTGAGATATGATCGTATGAGATCTCGTGAATATTGGGTTATGACTTGACTAGAGTCTTTCGGTGATTGGCCACCGTCGAGGGCCGTCGACTTTAGAGACAAGGGTTGACTAACACATAGTGATGTGTATCGCCAAAGAGTTGACTAGTCAACCACCGAGAATCACATAGAGATGTGAATGGTAAAGGTGTTACCTACCTTTCGAAATTATCTGGGTTGATCGACCACCGCCGGGAATCGAGGTAACTAGATTGGATCTCAGCCACTAAAGAATTTTGAATCACATAGAGATGTGAATGGTAAAGGTGTTACCTACCTTTCGAAATTATCTGGTTTGATCGACCACCGCCGGGAATCGAGGTAACTAGATTGGATCTCAGCCACTAAAGAATTTTGGAAAATTCTTGAAAGTCAATTGAAAGTAGTTGACTAGTGGGAGCAAAATCATAAACCAAAAGACCATTTTTGATTTTTCGTGTATAAACAACAACACTCTTTTATTTTCATTTTTATGTTGTAGTTTTAGCAAACTTTATATTTATGTTTTTTCTCGATTAGTAAACACCAAATTATGACTGTTACCTTTTGAGAAACGTTCTCAAATATGGTTAAGTAATTTCAATCCTTTTAAAATAAGAAATGACATGAGAGATCCCGTTATAGTAGTTAGAGACAAGGAGACTACATATTTGATGGAGTGAACCAAGGCTTTAATTATTAATGAAAGCGGAAGCTCATGATATGATTGAATCATTTTAAATAAGTTTCAACGAATTAATCATATATTGGATCCAAGATGATCATTCAGTCATACGATGACAATTAATTCAAACGTTGGATAAGAATGACCACATCTAATTTTGGAAAGGTTGTTTTCAAAATTGTAAGATTTAAGTATCGACTTAATTCTATCATTGCTTAAAGGTTAATTAAATAGTCAATGTTTTGAATACGATTCAAAAGGTTAAATAAACTATTTAATAAACTTTAGATTTTCTTTATGAAAGGAAATTAAAGACATGGCTCTTGTGATCTTTCTTAAGTCTTATGAAGACTACAATAAGAAACATTTTTCAAGTGCTTAAAGGATTAAAAAGGAAAGTTAGGGCATGTGCTTAAATAGAGAACTTATTGAAGTTTCTATTCTATGCAAGTGAGTTGAGATAAATCTATCTAAGTGAAAGTCAACTCTTAGATATATGATATCTTGCGAGTATGATTAAATTAGAAAGATTAAATGCAGATATGTTATGTTCCGGTTCTTATGAAGAACATACTTTCAGCTATTTGTTAGGATTTAGTAGACATATTCAATTATAAAGAATAAATGTTATTCTGATAAAGTTGGATGGTCATTGAATCTAACATACTAGATTGTTGTCACTATATAGTTGATATATGTGATGAGATCTCAACTAAATATTTTTATGGCTGTTATCCTTAATATTTGTGGTTGTTCTAGACATAGTCTCTCTGGGAAGGAAGCGTGTAATTAAACGTCATTCTGATGATGTTGAACCATATGATTATGAATCATGTGGGTAATGCGTATCTTATCTAAATATGACTAATATACCCTTTTATGAAAAGGGTTGTAAATCTAGAAAAATTGTCTAAAGCCTGAACATACCGATGTTTGTTGGCTGGTGACAATTAATGCCATAAATAATTGTTTATTAGTCTCTACGACTATTTTTAGAAATAGTTGAATGTACTTATTGAAGTACGACAATTCGGAAAGCCTGAAAAGTTCAAGCTAGTACGAGTATGAGATTGATGAGCTACTTAGGAATTAGTATTCAATTGGATTGAAGTAATTACTACCTGAAGCGTGTTTCAGAAGCTGTCTGAAATTGAATCAGATTCTCCCTTGAAGGATACCATGTTTGGGATACGCAATTAGATTGTGTTCCTAAAACGGAAACAACACTTTATATGATAACGGTGTGACACAAGCCATGTGAAGTATCCCTTACCCGTTTCGGGATAGTGCCCTTATACTTAACCGAGTTCCAAAGAATAAAGGTTGAATAAATTCCATATTAGATATGGAAGGGGATAATGTCGAATCTATCTTAACCGATGATTTGAAGTTGTCATAGGCTGAGTCAGAAAGGCTTGGAGCCTAGTACGACATATGCAACTTTGTGGAATGTCTTAGCTAGCATGCTGGATATTATTTACTTGTCCGCAGAGCAAAATGTTTGTCTCCAAACATGCTTTCTTCTAAAGGAAGTGTTTATTCTAAAAGAAACGGTGGGAGTGAATAAGATCTCAAAAGAGTTGAGAACCACAAAGATATATTCAACCAATGGAACATGAGCAGACGCCGCATAGCGATGAGGTGTAAAACACTGCTCAATGCACACAAAAGTTCTGTAAGTCTATGGATAACCTCAAGCCCAAAAGGATTACTGGTATGTTCATCCTGATGAATGAATATCTCACGACTTATGAAAGAATGTTTGAAAGGCAAGATTGAGAGTTATGGCCAGGAGCCATAATATCTGAATTAGATTCCATCAGTGACAACCAGGTTGTGAACCTAGTCTGTCTTACCTAGAGGGAATGTCCCTGTAAGGCTGAGCCCAGTTCTATTTAGACTATGCTTGTTATAACTTCGTATCATGACTATATGATAGTGTTGAAGACGTTGGGCAGACAGCTCGATGTTCATAGACGATGACTGATGTATAACATTTATATGATAAAAATTATGAGGTTTTATATACGTTATCGACTCTTTTTATATAAAATATAAGAAATTATAACGACAATCTTATAAAATATTAATAGTTATGAATAAATCTAAATACTATAAAAATCTAGTAAAAGTAATAAAAGTTATAAATTTTGTACCGGGATAATAACCGGAGTGTCGAGGTCGATTTACGGGGTATTTTGGTATTTTATTTGCAGATCTTAGGTAAACCAAGACCCCGAGTGACGACACTTTTTGAAGTAAAATCGTATCTTTTGAAGGAAGTAAGGAAGTGCCACGAGATTTAAAGTTCAAGTGGATCAATGGTTCGTGACACCATTATCGAATTATATTTTCGACGAACAAATGGCCCATCAAAAAGGCATTATCTGAAGAAGAGTCCTTCATGGAAGTTATAGATCTTTTCAAGAGCTTTCCAACGCTTCTTGAATTATGTCATTTGGAGATTCAGAGCTCAAGTTATGATTTTATCAAGTTTCAGATCAAGTTATGGAATAGAAAGATACCCGGATCAATCCGGATTTACCTCGGATCGATCCGAGGAAACATAATGAGTATCCAGCATGTGGTCCTGCAGAGAATAATCCTGGGATAAGATTTTTTATTCCCGGATCGATCCGGCCCTTTCTCGGATCGATCCGGCTTGGAAAACTTTGCCTATAAATAGAGCAGCTTTGCAGACACATAGAAGGAGACCAATAATTTTTTCTTAATCTCTTTTAGTAGTAGTAGTATGTATATAGGCCTTATGCCATAAATAAAGTAGTATCGTTATAATGCTCGAGAAATTATCAGAAGATCAGTGTTGTTGAAGTCGTTGTAACATCCGGAAGAATACGACACGATTCAACTTGATTTGTAATCGGGTAAAACTTCTTAAGTATTTATGTTTGTTATGTTTGTCGTTGTTATAATGTTTTTAGGCTAAATCTAATAACTAGCCAAAGTTATGTAATCGTTTTATTTCGATCTTTTCGGTAAAGGAATGCTGTCTAAGTAAAAATTGACTAAAATTGAGTTAATTGAATCTTTTTCTATTCTGTAACGTATTGATAATATTCAGATTGACGTAATTAACCAAGATGAATCGCACCATATAACCTAACGATGAACTGATTAGAGAAGTTAGGATATGAGATAAAAGATAGAAAAACCGGAGGGTAAAATTGGCCGTGCGAAAGCGTGACTACGGAATCCTATTTCCTACCCGGGGGTAGATTTGTCTTGGGAAAGATGGATCTTATTAAAATTGTGCTCGAGATCGTAATAATGTTAAAATCAACAGTTTAATTGAAACTAACACCGGAAAGTTAAATCGATCCGCGACAACCGGAGCCTTTTGAATAACATCGCCATCGACTAATGGAATAACCTCTTTTATCCGGGGTAGATTTGTACTCGGTACTATTCGGACTAAGCGAGATTAGCATAGAGGCGGTTGTGGAGATTGAAGCGATGACAATGACATATGACAATTTCATACGCTTTCGTGTGAGGAATTGTTAACCTCGAGGAGTGCACCGTTTCATTTACTCAATTGGACTTAATATATAAGGAAAGATCGAGCACATTCCGTTCACTGAAAAGAAAGTATAAATCAATTATATAGACTTTGGCTAGTTCCATAATAAATTATATTGGTATCTATATATTTATATCTATATATATATATATTGCAATCTATGTACATCTATATATATTTATATATATATATATATATATTATATTAGAATAACTTTTAAATTACGCATTTATTTTATGTTGAGTAGAATAGTAGTGATCTGTGTTATAAAATTGCGGTTTAGATCGAGTTAATAATGACTCTTTGGTGTTTAACCACACTTAGAAGAATTACCAAGTTCCACGAGGATTCGACACTCGACTCACCATACTAGCACTTCTGAGTTTGACCCGATACCTTTGTCGGTTAAGGACTGGTATTAGCACTAGAAAAGGCCACGTCAGCTTTCTGGCGCCGTTGCCGGGGAACGTCGCTAATTTCTTTTTTCGTGTCTATGGTTACTACTTGTATTAGCTCAAAATTCTCGAGAATAAGTCAACACTTTTCTTATCCCATTTCTATCTTATTTTTCGTTGGTACTTACCTTATAGGTAAGTTACCAATTTTTACTACTATCAATTTCGTATTATTTTCTATTTTCGTTAGTTGATGACCAGAAGTGGTAAGGCCCCACTCACTCCTTATAAGCCTGACATAAACACTTACGAAAGGCAGTTAAGAGTAGAGAGTAAACGAGGTCATACTAGTCAGGGAAATCCTGACGAATCATCTTCAAACAAAAATACGAGAATGGCCGAAATCAGTGATGAAACACCTGAACAATGGCTAGAACATGCTCTGCAGGCATGGATGAGAACCTGTTAACCCTAATAATCAAAATAATAATAATAGAAATAATCAGAATCGGAACCAGAACAATCGTAATAACCCACCAAACCCGAGACCTATCTGTGATCAAACCATAAGAAGAAACCAGACTAATAATCCCATTCTTTTACCCAATGAAGGAGCGAATAATTTCGAAATTAAATCTCATCTTTTGGTTTAATTGACGCAAGAGCCCAATTTCTAGGAGAGGATGATGAAGATCCACATCATCATCTCTATCTTTTTGAATCGTGCAACATGACCAAAAGTCAAGGTACTCATAAGGAATTAACGAGGATGACTATGTTTCCTTTTTCTTTAAAAGGACGAGCCCGAGATTGGTTTATGTCTCTTCCACATCATTCACTTACAAGTTGGGAGGAGATTCAAAGCTGAATTTACGAAACAATATTTCACTCTGACGAAATTTGGAATTAAAAGTCGAGGTTGCTAACTTTAGACAAGGATCTCAAGAAGCGCTCGGGAATGCAGGAAAGATTTAAAAAGCTGTTAAGAGCTTGTCCCGATCATGGTTATTCCTTAGATATGCAAATTCAACTTTTACGTCAGTAAATTAAGGAAAGACTCACGTCTTTGATGTAGATCATGCATGTGGTGGTTCTTTAATGATGAGTGAAGCTCAAACAGTTTACGATGCTATAGAAAAGATTTCCAAAAATAACAGAATGTGGGAAACCGGTTCTAGCACCAGAAAAGTAGCTTTTGCAGGAGAATGTACATCTAATACGGAAGTTCTAGCACATTTAGAAAATTTGAGTAGGAAATTTGATGGCCTACAATCTAACAAAAACCAAAGTTCAGAAAATAGTACACCAACTGAATACTCAAATCAGGATAACATGCCATTAGGGATTGAAGAACCAACAGGATATTCAAGAGAGGAGGTGAGTTTTCTTCAGCAGCATAGGAATTTGAACAATGCATACTCAAACTCGTTTAATGCTATTAGAAGAGATCACCCTACTTATCGATGGTCTGAAAACCCTAGTAAGCAAGGACAACCGCCATACCCAGTTCCATATAGGAATATGAATAATAATCAAGTTTATCAAGAAAACACATCTAATCAGAATTTACAATCATTACCTAGATCCTATCCTCAACATACCACTCAAAGTATACCAGTAACTCAAAGTTCAACTCAACCTGTAGAAGGAGTTGAAAAATGGGAAAAAATAATGGAAAATATGATGGGTGTAGTATCTACTCAAGCTAAGAATATGGAAACAATGATGACTTCTATTGGCACGATCACTTAAAGATATGAATACAATGAAATCATCTATGAGTGGACATGATACGAGAATGAGAACGATAGAAGCCTCATTGAGGAATATGGAAGATCATTTGAGTAGGGAAGGTGAACGTAACAACAGTAGACCTCCTGGAGGATTACCAAGTAATACTGAAAGAAACCCAAGAGAGGTAAATGTTGTAGTTACGAGAAGTAGAAAACTCTCGTGGTAGTAATGGAGTAGAAAACTTGGGAATAATGAAGTAGAAAATGATTTAGATGGAAAGAATGATGGAACTAAAGATGAACTTGAATTCATCGATGAGGAAGAAGAAATTATAGAGAATTTCTTGAAAAGGAATAAGTTTGGAACCCGAGAATGAAGGTGAGAAATGGGTAAAAATCCTAGGATTTTGAAAGATCCCATGGATAAAGATTTAAGGAATTTATTCAAGGAACATGTTAGAGTAGAGGATAATGAAAACAAGGATGAAAAACAAGAAGAACTGAAGGAATCTGAAGCAGAGATTGATTCAGGGAATGTTTTAAAAGAAAAAACTCAAGATCATGATACTTGGCGATCAAGTAATACTCAAAGGTTTAAGGAGAAAAGAAAAGAGAAAATGACTTTGGGATCAAAGGTTGTAGATTTAGAATCTTTACCTTACCCACCTAAAGATCAAATTAAAAAGATTAAAACTGATCAGAAGTATGCTCGTTTCCTTTATACTTTTCGTCATATTCATGTTAATATATCCCTGTTATCGAAGCTCTAATTAGTATGCCTGCTTATGGAAAGTTTTGAAAGATATTACTGTCAAACAAGAAAAAACTAGAGGAATATGAGAATATATGCCTAAATGAAGAATGTTCTCATAGTTTTGCAACATAAGTTACCACCTAAACTGAAAGATCCTGGAAGTTTTACCATTCCATGTGAAATTGGAGGATTTGCATTAAGAAGGTCTTATGTGATCTTGGAGCTAGTATAAACCTCATGTCTTATGAGGATTATAAGAAGCTAGGTATAGGAAATCTTACAAAAACTGAAATGACTCTGCAGATGGCAGATAGATCGATTAAATACCCTAAAGGAATTATTGAGGACGTATTGGTTAAAGTAGACAAGTTCTATTTTCCAGTAGATTTTGTAGTTATGGAAATGGAAGAAGGATATTCAGCGCCACTTATCTTAGGTCGACCGTTCTAGCTACAGGAAGAACTTTAATAGATGTTTAGAAAGGAGAGTTAATTCTGAGAGTCAATGAAGATGAAGTTACTTTCAATATTTTCAAAGCTATGAACCATCCATACGAATCACCAGAATCATGTTCTTTTATAGAAGATATTCATTCTGTCTATGATAATCAGTTGCCAACTTTTGAAGACAGATTAGAAGAATGCTTAACTCTATCTATCTATAAGGAAGATGAGAAAGACACCGAAATGAAAGAGATAATTCTTTCTCTAGATAAAGGAATTTTTACTTTTAAACCATCATGGCATAAGTATTTGGAATTAGAACTAGAAGGACCGGGTTCTTAAACCTTCACCTGGAAGATCCACCTAAGAATCTGGAATTGAAACCGCTACCTTTAAATCAAGTATGCTTTTCTTGAAAGCGATAATCTATTACCGGTTATTATTTCATCATCTTTAATCGAGCAACAAGAAGATCAATTACTTAGAATGTTGAAAAAGCATAAGAAAGCTTTTGGATGGACGATTGCCGATATTCGAGGTATTAGCCGAGATTTGCGTTCATAAGATAATTACGAAGGAAGATGCTAAACCTTGTATTCAACCATAACGCCGCTCAACCCAAATTTGCGTTAATTGTTAAGAAAGAGGTCATTAAGCTATTAGAAATGGGGATAATATTTCCCATATCGGATAGTGAATGGATTAGTCCAACTCAAGTGGTACCAAAGAAAGGAGGTTTCACCGTGAAAGAGAATGAAAGGAATGAATGGATTCCGACAAGAGAGATTACAGGTTATCGAATGTGCATTGATTTTAGAAAACTAAATGATCATACTAAGAAAGATCATCATCCACTTCCATTCATAGTTCAGATGTTGGAACGTTTAAGTGGACATAAGTATTACTGTTTCTTAGATGGTTATTCAGGATATTCTGAGATATTCATTGCGTAGAGGAGATAGAGAAAAACTACTTTCACTTGTCCTTATGGAACTTTTGCTTATAAAAGAATGCCGTTTGGTTTATGTAATGCACCAAACTACGTTTCAAAGATGTATGATGGCTATATTTCTTTGATATGGTTGAGAAATTCTTAGAAATTTTTATGGATGACTTTAGTGTTTATGGAGATTCATTTGATGTTTGTGTGTTACACTTAGAACGAGTGTTACAATGCTGTGAAGATACCAATTTAGTACTAAACTGGGAAAAATGTCATCTAATGGTATCAGAAGGAATTGTTTTAGGTCACAGAATCTCTGAAGAAGGTATCGAAGTTGATAAAGCTAAAGTCGAAGTAATTGAAAAATTACCTCCACCAGTTAATTTAAGAACCCTAAGAGGATTTCTCGGACATGCAGGATTTTATAGAAGATTCATTGCCGATTTCTCGAAAATAGCAAAGCCTCTAAGTCATTTACTTGAAAAGGAAGTACCTTTTAACTTTGATAGTAAATGTATGGAAGCCTTTCAGACCTTAAAAGCGAGGTTGACTATCGCACGCGGTGTTAGTAGCACCAGATTGGAGTTTGCCGTTTGAGATTATGTGTGATGCCGAGTGATTTATTTGTAGGAGCTGTTTTTAGGTCAAAGATATAACAAAATTCTCAAAGCTATTTACTATGCATCCCACACACTAAATGCTTGACTCAACTAAATTATGCAACTCTGTAAAAGAAGCTGTTATTTGTAATTTTTGCCTTAGATAAGTTTAGATCGTATATTGTTGGTTCTAAGGTCATAATTTATACTGCACTATTCAGCCTCAAGTATTTTCTTGAGTAAGAAAGATGCTAAACCTCGTCTTCTTAGATGGATTCTCTTACTTCAAGAATTCGATATTGAAATTAAAGATAAAAGGAAGTGAGAATGTGGTAGCGAGATCATCTAAGTAGAATGGACAATGATGAAGAAATAGGAAATGAAATTAAAGATTCATTTTCTGATGAACAACTATTTAGAATAGATACTCCTTCAACCATGCAGTTATTAAAGAATAGAATTCTTCTAAGGAAATGTCACCTGGTTTGGAGATATCATTAATTACTTAACTTTGTGATTATATTCCGTCTCATTGGACTTGGCAATGTAAAAGAAGTTCTTTCATGACTTGAAATTTTATTTTGGGAGGAACGGACCTTTTCCGTAAATGTTCGGATGGGATAATCAGAAAATGTGTGCCTGATAATGAAATTTTAAGTGTTTTATCATTTTGTCATGATCGTGAGGCGAGAGGTCATCATGGAGGTTGGAAAAGCGCTTTTAAAGTTTTACAATGTGGTTTTTATTGGCCTACACTATATAAAGATGCGTATAAGTATGTTAAATCTTGTGAGTCTTGTCAAAATGGGAAATGTATCTCAAAAACATGAAATGCCTATGCAACCTATTTTAGAATGTGAGTTATTTGATGTTTGGGGTATAGATTTCATGGGACCATTCCCTATATCTTTTGGAAAAAGATTTATTCTAGTAATGGTAGATTATGTTTCAAAATGGGTAGAAGCTGAAGCTCTTCCCACTAATGATACCAAAGTTGTCATACGATTCCTTAAAAAGAATATATTTACCCGATATGGCATTCCAAGGGCAATCATTAGTGATAGAGGTTCACACTTTTGTAATAGACCATTTACCAAGATAGTTGAAAAATATGGTGTAACACATAAACTAGGAACGCCCTATCATCCGCAAACCAGTGGACAGGTAGAGGTGTCAAATAGAGAAATCAAAAGAATTGTAGAAAAAAGAGTTGATTCAAATCGTAAAATCTGGGCAGTTAAATTAGACGATGCATTATGGGCGTACAGAACAGCTTTTAAGACACCAATTGGTTGTTCTCCCTATAAACTAGTCTTTGGTAAGTCTTGTCATCTCCCGGTTGAGTTAGAACACCGAGCCTTCGGGCTATTAAATTTCAATTTCGATCCTAAGGTCCATCGGTGATCATAGATTGCTTCAATTAATGTAACTAGAAGAATTTCGTCTCGATTCTTATGAAAACGCTTGAATACATGCAGGCATGACGAAATCTTTTCACGATAAGAGAATCTATAGTCGTGAGTTCCATGTAGGTGATCGAGTGCTCTTGTACAATTCACGTTTAAAGTTATTTCCAGGAAAGCTTAAATCAAGATGGACAGGTCCATTTAAAGTAACAAGGGTTTACAAATGGAGTCATTGAACTAAGCGATGGAAATACGACTTTTATAGCCAATGCCACAGAGTGAAGTTATTTGTGGAGGGAGAAGGAATCACACTGAAGGGAGAAGTAATGCTACTGACTGATCCCCTGAAAAAATTGAAAAAGCAGAAAAATCAAACAAATTGAGAAGCAGAGGAACTGAAATCAGCCGAATATCAGATGCTATCTATCTTTCTTCTACTTTTCTGTGTTTTATATGTTTGAACTAGTTTCGTCTTTTACCGGATAGACGTAAAAGAACTGGATGTCTTTTTTAGATAGAATAGGAGTTTTTATTTTGCTTTTGAAATTAGGCCTTGATAAAGATGTCGTGTTTGCTATAGAAGCTTTAGTTTTTGAGAAAAACAAGCAATTGTTGAGAGAGATCAGATTGAAAGAAGTATGTAATGGAGAATCGAGAAGTTCGATAAAGAGAAGGGCAAAGTTTCTGATGAGGTGCAGAATCTGTGGAAAAAGTGAGCATGATGGGAAATGTAGGGAAAGCACAACCAAATCCCAGGATGAGTGTTTGAATGTTGTTAAGAAGGGAACGATTAGGTGGTTATCCGAAAATCCCGATGGAGATCAAAGAGAAAATTCGAACGCCTCATTTCTTAAGGTTAGGTTGATAGAACGTTATGTTAGAACCCTGGAAGATTTAGAAATGATGGAATTAGGACCCTTATGAGTTTTGTAATATTTATAAAAATTTTATATAACTTTTGAAAATTTTATATAAAGGATCTTTATGAAATTATTAAAGGTTTTATAAATTTTTTATAAATGGTTTTAATTAAAAATTTGCAGAAGTATTATTAAGGTTTTATAAAAAAATTTATTAAGTTTTAAAGAGTTTTAAAATTTTTATAAAAAATAAAAATAAAAATAAAAATAAAAAAAACCTTTGGTCGGATCGATCCGGAACCTGAAAAACCTAAAAAAAAAAGGGGACGGGTCCCTCCTTCTTCTTCTTCTTTCATTTTTCTTAAGCAAACGCCTCCCTCCCCTCTCCCCATTCAATTTTTTTTTCTTCAAATCATTACACAACATTACTATTAAACTACCCCAATTCTTAAACTCTTCTCATTTTCCTCTCCTCTCTTCAAATTTTTGTTTAAATTGAAGAATTTTTCAAGGGTAGCTCCAACTTTCATTCGCGAATTTTCATCTTTTCCGCCAAATTTCAACCTTTTAAGCTTTGGAAGGTAACATTGTAGTCCCTTATTTTGTTAATTTCGTTTTTTTAAGCAACTTTTATTTAATTTCACTATTTTTGTAACTCATTTGTGTTGTTTTGTGTTGTTTTGTTGTTGTTTTGTTATTTTGTCACTATCATAGAATGGCCGAATCATCAAAAGCCACGAAAAAAAACGTAAACCTCATATCCTACCCAAATCCCAGTTATAGAGACTAGGCCTTTAACGGAAGCAGAGTTGAATGTTAGTTTTGATAGAAGCTGCGTCTGCTGTGACTAAGAAAGCGTTGAAAAATAAATTTGGAAAGTGTTTAGTTGCAATAGAGAGGCTTAGATTTCAAAGATTTGGGAAGGAGGTAAAAGAAATTTTTGAAAACGATGGTGGTTGGAATTAGCTAGTTTAAGGTTGGGTGAAATTAACACAACCTTAGTAGTCGAATTTTATTCTCTGGTAGCAACTCATAATGCTACTGAAGGTGGTGAGTTAATCGTCAACTTAAGAACTAGGGATGATGCCGTTTAATCCTCGGGTTATAAATACTATTTATGGTATCCCCGATATACAGAGAGTGAGGATTATTATCTTGTATGGAATTTAGATGAGCTGCAGACTTTGACTATATTGTCTCACTAGCCTGAATGAGTTAGATCCCATTTTGCCGTCTGGCATGAAAACAGTTTTCCTATGGAAATTGTATACGGGATATGAGAGCTATTAAACGTTTTATTAGCCACACTCTTTTACCCTACTGGTCATTTTACATCTTTTGGTAAAGAGGATCCGTGTATTGCTTGGGCTATGGTCAATGATGTACACTGTGGATGTAGGCGGTGGTAATGTATAGAAGGGCCAAGGAATTTGTCTCGATCGCCAAACCAGCGATCCACATGCCTTTTCCTTGTTTTATTTCTTCCTTATGTCGCGAGATAGGTGTCCCGAGCTTCCAAATGATAAATTGATGGTGGTTGATGACACGCTTATAGGTCCTAGTTTACCACTTAGGCCGGCAGGAAGAATAGATTTCATGGACCCTAACCGCCAACGACCTCACCTACTCCATCCACTGCTGTCCCTCCTTCATCCAGTCAAACCCAAACTCAACTTCCAAATACCATCACATATCGACATGTTTCAATCCATGGCCTATGATGTTCATCGTGCTAATGCCAATATGGCTGTTTTTTTATGAAAGGAATAGGTTATGGTCGAAGATTTACGTCAAAGCATGCGAGGTATATATCAAATGAATATACCGCAAAACCCTACCTATGCCGAGATGGATATTCGATTGCCAATCCCGACCATATACCTTGCCCGATTTTATTCCACCGATGCCACCTCGCTCGGACTTCCAACAAGTGCCACATTCTTTTGGATTCCAAACTAGTGGTGTAGGATTTTTCGACAGTACTACGGCGGTGCGACATCCGATTGGCCAGATTTGGATCATTTGACCATACCACGACGGGATGGGGAAGCACTTTTACGATGTCACGAGAGAGATGAGCTCGATGGGACTAGATAGCTCGGTTCGAATGTCAACATATTTTCAAGATCCATTCCAAGAATCGACTTATGATCGGCCGTTCTCAAGCCATGCCTAGTTCGAGCCACGTCGAGATGAGTGATGAAGAGGATTGATTTTAAACATTTTATGATTATTGACATTAAAAGCAGTTTATTTTTGTACGATTTCATTTAACTTCATTTTTCGCATAATTTTAGGTAATTTTTGGTTTTATTTTAATAGGATTTTATTTCATTACGATTTTATTTTATTCTACTTTCGTATGATGTTAGTACACACCGTGTAGTAAAATTTATCGTTATAACATAATAAAAATGAACCGAAGTTAGGAAGAAAACATATCACCTAGAAAAATCTAGGCATTTTACAAGCAAAAACAACTCTGTCCGTGAATAGTAAGTTTCCGGATCGATCCGGCCCTTTCCCGGATCGATCCGGCGTGAGTATGCCGACCTGACAGGATTGCTAGTTGAGAGGCCGGATCGATCCGGCCCTTTCGGATCGATCCGGGAAGTACAAAGCGCCAAAAAGTAGATTTTCTTCTACTTTTGCATGATTACTACCTTTCTATAAAAGGAAAGAGCTGATGCCTTCATCCTTGCTCATTCCTTCTTTAATTCTATCTGTCTTTGTTTATTTTCTGTATCTGATAAAAATGTTGAACCACTCCTCTCCCTCGGTCAATAGTTACGAACCACATACACCTAAAGGTGTGGTTCCTGAAAGCCATGCCTCGTGTTTTCATAATGACGTTCCGAGACGTCTAAATTTCGTCCATTCTCCTATTCTGATGGAGAAAGGTTTAAATACAGAAAAAATTGATCAGTGGGGACGAAATCTAATCCGAGGTTGCGGGTGGAAGAAGCTGATTAGGACTCCCAAAGGTAGAATTAACATTTCAATTGTCAGAGATTTTAAGCATCCCTTACTGATATAACGACATCAGCCTCGTCTCATCTCATTACTGTTAGGGGCGTCGTTATATCATTTTCTCCAGTTATCATAAATCAAATCTTTCAAATCCCACCATCTACCTTTGATCAAAACCCACACTACGAGTTTCTTTGGGAACTCGGAAGTTCTTATAATGTTGTTAATCGTACTGCAGAAGCCTTTCAATATGTGTTTCCACTGTTTGATCATAACTATGATTCTTCGACTTTGGCTTTACCCCTCATCCGGCGTGAAACGCTTCATTAACTCTCGGATCTATCCAACTAGAGATTTTTAGGGTTTACGGATGATGAGATGCTATCATTGTATGCACCGACCGTGGGGCATACATTGATTGGGGATTTTGATGTTTAAAAGCGCAATTAATTTTGCAGTAGAGAGACGTAATAGGGGAAGACCGCTACCGTTTGCCTGGGTTATCTCTCAACTGTGTGTGCAACTGAATCACGTGCCTGAGTTTACTACTGACGAGATCTTTCCATCTCGTGATTCTCAGTTGGGATTACTTCCGGTAGATACTCCCGGATGTTCATCTACGGTTTGATGAGTTGTTGAAAATCAGTTAGAAGTTGATGTTGTTAAGTTGGTAGTCGTTTAAGTTAGTCTTTTCATCGCTTTTTAATTAAGTTTTCTTTAAAGTTGTAATGGTATCCTTAATGTTTAATATATATGTCATTTTCTTTAATCAAAATAATATATGTTGAGAAAAATAATAAAAATCAAAATCGTATAAAATTTTAATTTTTTTCTTTCGAACCTACTTTGTATTACTCACTGAACATCGGGACGATGTCATTTCGTAAGTGGGGAGTAGAGGTAAGTTAGTAACTAAAAAATTAAAATTTTCTTATATAAATTTATACTTAAGTGCTTAATACTTAGCTAATTTTTCTTGAATCAAAATAACTAGATAATATATAATTAATATGAATAAAAATAATATAAGTTGGTAAGAATAGATTTTAATTATAGATTTTTATCCAGAAGGACAAAATTATCGAAAAATCGGGGTAGAAGGAAACTGTAATTTAATAAGGACAAAGCAACAATTATGAAGTAACAAATATGAAGTAACAAATGTGAAATATAGTAAATATGAAATAACAATTGTGAAACACAAAGTAACATTAACACGTGAAGTAACAATTTTAAAGTAACAATTGTGATTTTTGTCCTTTATAATCATGAAAATGTTACTTTTGTCCTTTCAGACCCATTTATTAATTTTTTTGTCCTTGTGGCCCTTTCCCCCTTTTAATTAAGTAAAGTAAATTAGATATATTTTAATTATATTATATATATCAATTTTAGATTTTTATAAGATTTTAAGTATATGTAACTGTACATAAATATTATCAAGTAATTTTCATATGAAATTCAGCGAACATACTTATATCTATAATAAAATGTTAGAATAATTTTCTTTTCAAAACGAAATATGAATATGGAATCGGATTAGGAATGATGAGATTTTTGGCACCACAAAAATATAAACTATAGCCAAATAGCCTACCTAAATAAATTTCTAATTTTTGTCCCTGCCTCAGCCTTGATTGGAGTGATCAAGACCTCACTCGAAATAGCCATTTTTTATTATAACCGACCCTTAGCTTATTTTGGTCTACATTTCCTAAAAATCCCACGAGTTTATGCACTTATGAAAGGAGATGATGACACAAAAGCTAAGAATGGTGTATCTTTGAGATTGAAAAAAATTAGATAAGTATTAGTATATTCGATCTTACCTCATGACGCTTGCAAGATAGTCGATTTTGGTAATAAGTTTGGATATGTTAATATTCTATAAAAGAATTAAGAACGAAGCACCATATTTACACGAAGTAATCAAATACCAGGTATCTTCCTTATCTTTGATCAACAACTAAAAATCGGTTGTAGCTACCAATGATTTGAGTGCAAGTAGGGTGTTATCTCGAAATGTCCTATATCACTATGAGGTTTAAAAGCTCCCGATAAAAGTCGAATCATAAGATCTCAAGAATGATTACAAGTTTAAGGAAACCGGACTTGTAATTTTCGATCGAAAGAGTATTACTCCGATCAATCTTGATGAAGCAATGCTTGTAAGTTTGATTTTCTACACACACGCACGCTTTTAGTTCTTAAATCTTATAAAAAAAAATATTAAAAAAAAATTCAGAATGTTATTAATCGAGGTATTTTTGATCAAAATTATGAAGGTGTAAGTACGTACGACTTGCTTCTTTCTCTTTTGATTTTCTTTTCTATCCTTCTGATTAACCAACACCCTGAACCTAAAACGAATAAGTCATTTTGTCAACTATTTGACTTAGTCTTTGATTCCAAATATTTCATATAAGTTGAGATAGGAGAATAATTCTAGAATTTTAATTATATTTATTGAGTAAATTATGTGAAATTTCATTTGAATAATAGTTGATAAATAATTTATCTAAGTTATCTACACTTTTTATCTTGTTAATTTCTAAGAAAGATATAACTAATATATTTATAATATTGAAATGATATTTTACTAATTTGAAATTTAATCTACCAAGTATATCATTTTTATTGTAATTTTTATATATTACGCTTATTTTGCTTTCGAGGGCGATCAAAGAGCTAAGTGGGGAGTAGTTGATGTATAACATTTATATGATAAAATTACGAGGTTTTATATCGTTATCGACTCTTTTTATATAAAATATAAGAAATTATAACGATAATCTTATAAAATATTAATAGTTATGAATAAATCTAAATACTATAAAAATCTAGTAAAAGTAATAAAAAGTTATAAATTTTGTACCGGGATAATAACCTGAGTGTCGTGGTCGATTTACGGGGTATTTTTGGTATTTTATTTGCAGATCTTAGGTAAACCAAGACCCGAGTGGCGACACTTTTTGAAGTAAAATCGTATCTTTTGAAGGAAGTAAGGAAGTGCCACGAGATTTAAAGTTCAAGTGGATCAATGGTTCGTGACACCATTATCGAATTATATTTTCGATGAACAAATGGCCCATCAAAAAGGCATTATCTGAAGAAGAGTCATTCATGGAAGTTATAGATCTTTTCAAGAGCTTTCCAACGCTTCTTGAATTATGTCATTTGGAGATTCAAAGCTCAAGTTATGATTTTATCAAGTTTCAGATCAAGTTATGGAATAAAAAGATACCCGGATCAATCCGGATTTACCTCGGATCGATCCGAGGAAACATAATGATTATCCAACATGTGGTCCTGCAGAGAATAATCCAGGATAAGATTTTTATTCCCGGATCGATCCGCCCTTTCTCGGATCGATCCGGCTTGAAAGCTTTTTGCCTATAAATAGAAGCGACTTTGCGCATACATAGAAGGAGACCAATATATTTTTCTTAATCTCTTTTAGTAGTAGTAGTATGTATATAGGCCTTATGCCATAAATAAAGTAGTATCGTTATAATGCTCGAGAAATTATCAGAATATCAGTGTTGTTGAAGTCGTTGTAACATCCGGAAGAATACATTTTCCGATTCATGCTTGTAATCGGGTAAAAACTTAAGTATTTATGTTTGTTATGTTTGTCGTTGTTATAATGTTTTAGGCTAAATCTAATAACTAGCCAAAGTTATGTAATCGTTTTATTTCGATCTTTTCGGCAAAGGAATGCTGTCTAAGTAAAATTGACTAAAATTGAGTTAATTGAATCTTTTTCTATTCTCGTAACGTATTGATAATATTCAGATTGGCGTAATTAACCAAGATGAATCGCACCATATAACCTAACGATGAACCGATCGAGAAGTTAGGATATGAGATAAAAGATAGAAAAACCGGAGGGTAAAATTGGCGTCTTGGCGTGACTACGGAATCCTATTTCCTACCCGGGGGTAGATTTGTCTTGGGAAAGATGGATCTTATTAAAATTGTGCTCGAGATCGTAATAATGTTAAAATCAACAGTTTAATTGAAACTAACACCGGAAAGTTAAATCGATCCGCCTGACAACCGGAGCCTTTTGAATAACATCGGCCATCTGACTAATGGAATAACCTCTTTTATCCGGGGTAGATTTGTACTCGGTACCTGTTCAGACTAACTGAGATTAGCATGGGGCAGTTGTGGAGATTGAACTGATGACAATGACATATGACAATTTCATACGCTCGTGTGAGGAGGAATTGTTAACCTCAGGAGTGCACCGTTTCATTTACTCAATTGGACTTAATATATAAGGAAAGATCGAGCACATTCCGTTCACTGAAAAGATCGTATAAATCAATTATATAGACTTTGGCTAGTTCCATAATAAATTATATTGGTATCTATATATTTATATCTATATATATATTTTGCAATCTATGTACATCTATATATATTTATATATCTATATATATTATATTAGAATAACTTTTAAATTACGCATTTATTTTATGTTGAGTAGAATAGTAGTGATCTGTGTTATAAAAATGCGGTTTAGATCGAGTTAATAACAGCTCTTTGGTGTTTAACCACACTTAGAAGAATTACCAAGTTCCCTGAGGATTCGACACTCTGACTCACCATACTAGCACTACAGTTTGACCCGATACACTGTCGGTTAAGGACTGGTATTAGCACTAGAAAAGACCACGTCAATGACATGATATGTAAGCCCATGAGATCCATTTACGGACTCAAACAAGTTTCTCTAGACGATTTCTTTGTTTGATATTCAAAGGAGTTTGATTTAGTCAAAAGAAGAATATGCCCAATGTGCAAGATGGATAGTGGGAGTGTGTTACGATTTTTGAGTAAGGTATTAGATATCTCTCTCAGGGATCATCACCCCATGTCACAGTCAATTAATGTTTGGTAGTTCAAGGTCTTTACGAAAGCACTTGGATTAGCGGTTCTTATTTTGGAAATGAGAATCTATAGTGATAGATTTAACTGATGTTAGATTATAGTTTACCTATATAGATGTGATGCTAAAAGTAGTTTAGCATAGATCGCGACAGGGGATACTGCTAGTCGGTGTTCTCGAGATCTATCTATGTTAGGACGTTAGTCCTAAAGATAAGGTGAAAGATGATGCTTATGGAAGGTTTCATTCGCTACTGCGATAGGAACCATCTTATAGGTAATGCCGGATGTTCATAGTCCATGAATAGTCATGAGAAAGTATGAAAGTAAATCTGGTGAATGTCGAGAATATCCTTAAACAAGTTAAAGATGGTTTCCTAGTTTATCGAAACTTGGAATTATATAAATATAGTTATACAGACGTATATCCTGAGTCTTATGAAGGCGAATAGGAGCTACTGTCTGGGTTTGCAATCACTTTGATTAAGTGATATAGTGAGCTGGAAATGTTCCAGCCTATGGGTCACTGTAGACTCTACAACCAGGCCAAAACACAATAGTGCCTTAGAGGCACTGCGGGAGCAGTACATGGATCTAGAAGGTTCATTCCTGAACCTTGTACGGTTCTTCCACCTTTTCTATATAGCTGATATAGTAAGTGGATTCATTGCTGAAAGCAAGGACCAGGGTCTCGTCAGAGATCTGTGTGTGTGTTGAGGCGGTTCCTTTGACTTGGTCATTTGGAGCATGGTATGAAGATAGTCTGAGTCCCCACGGATAGCGATCCGTTTTTGGTTAGGGCTGGTTGCGAGTATTGCATGAGATTCTTGTGTTTCAACTTGGTCTTGTGTGTTCTAGTGATTGGTTTTAGGCCAAGTGGGAGATTGTTGAAATAGTGTCCTAAACCCAATCGGGTTGGACCGGATCCGACCGGGTCGGATCATTTCTACTATTTCTTTATGTTTATACAAATATATATATAATGGCTTTTATGTTGTCATATATATGTTTTTTTAATGAACCAATTATGAATTGTAATATGATGACGTCCTTAGCATTAAACTGTGATAGAGAAACCATGATAGGCGATTATGGTTGATGAGATCTCTAATCACTTTAATAAGTTTGATACTTAAATGTCTCTAGGGTCGATGTACTATTAAACAGGGCATTGATAGTATAAACAGACTAGCACATATTAGATGTCTTCGTCTTTAAGTAGGCGTGGATAGATCTCGTCTATCGAAGTGTAGAGACACTTGGACTGTACGTGGACGTGTATTAGAGAATGCGTACGTTCGACTGACCCACTTACACGGTTAAGTGTCACACTATGTGGCGGTTGTGTAATTATCCTTTGGACCGGAGTCTTCATGGCATCACGGTGTGGATTGTCATGCTTTGACACTATTGAGGTTTCCCCTAGCCACGGGGCGATCATGCGGTAGTGATTGGGTATGATATTAAAGCATGCGGAGTATACATGATTGGTCATCCGGGAATCGTGTATCCTATGATTGGGATCGAATATCCGAAATGGCCTTCTTATAAGGAATGTCTTACTCTCGTGAATCTTTTCAAAGTGGGAGTAAATGAGTTACTTCGAGAGAGCATGATATCCAGATTATAAGATACGGTCGTTGATGTTTTGACACTCGACTAACGACCGTATGGATATTACTACAGCGATAGGATTGTAAGTTACACGGTAACTGTTTCACATGAAAGGTAGTAGTCATTGCATTTGACTCTTCCGATGATTGGGGGTCACGGTGTGTTGCTAGACGCTATCCCGTGATCGTTAGGTATGAAGGGCATTTTCGTAATTTGCACTTTGTGTCTACGGCCAACATATTCGGAAGCCTATCGGGTCACACACATATGAACATCTAGCCGGATTAAAATGTGGTTATAGATTATAATCAAATAAGGAAAGAATTTATCTCGTACTATAAAGGTTATAGTGGTAAATTAATATGGTGGTATTTATTTTTTATGAATAAATATAATACAAGATATTAATTAAGTTGATTAATTAAATACACTTATATTGATAAGTGGCGCCACATATGTGTATAAGTGATACACTTAGATTGTGCAATTTAATTAATAAGATTATCATATATTAATATTAGATATTAATGACTATAGATTTGCACACATGTGTAAATTGATTTATGGTAATCAGATATATGTAATCAATATAAGATATTTACAATATTTTGGAAATATTTAATATGAGATATTAAATTAAATGAGATAAATCAATCAATTATATTTTCTTTATTTTATTGGAAAAAAGTTTTCTTCTCCTCCACACTTTGATATGGCGCCACCTTCTACTATAAATAAGAGGTGGGTGTCAAGCTCTTTAGTACATCACAATTCCAAGAAGTAATAGTTCTTGTGTAAAATAGAGAGCATCCTATAGAGAGTTGGAGAGAGGGGAAAAAGGCCGGTCTAGCAACCGGAGTTTTCCAATAGCAATCTATGATGGGATTCCGGCGGGCTGTTCGTGTGGACTAGCGGTAGAGGCTGAACACTTGGGCGGCTCTATGCAGAACTACTCTCCTTAGACGGTCAAAGCGTCGATCTAGCTTATTTGTTTATTGCTTAAACGAAGTCGATCCTGGTTAAAAGGAAATAAAATTTTAAATTCCGCTGCATTCCCGCGTAGATTTCCTAACACCTACCTCACCACAATAACTTACCCTACCACACACCTACCAAACCCTATCTCACTCAACCCTACCCCATCTTACCTTACCACCATATCCTACTTAACCTGACCCCACCCTACCTAACCATACCCTACCACCTACCTTACTTCACTTTACCCCACCTCACCACCCATCGTACCCCACCATACTCTTATCTACCATCATCATGTTTTGTCGATTTTCATTCCATTCCCTCAATTTTTGAAGGTAATGAAAATTGATATTGTCAGAAATATTGAGTTTGCGGTATATTGATTTTGAGGTGGATATATAGTTGATTGTGGGTGATTTCTCCGGTGAAGTGCGGTGGAGCTCAAGAAAGACGATGAAGTTTTTGTGGAGCAAGAGGAGGAGGGTGGTGCGTTTGATTATGAGCTGTGCCTGAAAGCCTGCCTACGTACCCTTCACAAGGGATCAAGCCAATGCGTAGTTCTTTAAAAAAATGATCTGAGATTTGTAATGGAGGTGAATGTGATATTTATAGAGGCATGAAGCTGGCCAGCTGGCGAGAGCAGACTGCGAGCTTGGAGGGCAGAAAGCCCTTGGCGGGCAGAATGTCTCGACGGGTAGAGAGTCTGGGCGGACTCGGAGAGTCTTGACGGTCAGAGAGCCCTGGTGGACTCGTTGAAGGCTTTCCGAGCTGAGGTCGGACTTAGAGTGCCGGGCTGAGGTCGGACTTAGAGTGCCGGGCTGAGGTCGGACCTAGAGTGCCGACTTAGAGTGCCGGGCTGAGGTCGGACCTAGAGTGCCGAGCGGAGGTCGGACCTAGAGTGCCGAGCGGAGGTCGGACTTAGAGTGCCGAGCTGAGGTTGAACTTAGAGTATCGAACAGAGGTTGGACTTAGAGTGCCGTGATGAGGTCGAACTTAGAGTGCCGAGCGGAGGTTGGACTTAAAGGAACTTTGTTGCCTAGTTGTGTTTAAAGGATGGCGAGCTGGAGGGGCGAGCTGGAGGGGCGAGCTGGTCGGCCCCCACTGCTTTGTATCGAGCTATTTGTTCACTGCTTTATTCCCGTTGCCTTGGCCAATGATGAGGATCGTGATATCATGAGGAGGAGCTGGGCCGAGGACCCTATCCGCTACTGGGCTTATGTCTCGTTTCGGGATGTGGCAAGGTTTTCTTGATTTTGGCATATCAATTGTAACACCCCGATTTTTGTCATTTTGGTTATAAAGGAATTTATAGGCATTTCTAAATAATTGTTTAGATATTTTCTCATTTTATTTTCAGTTATTTAGTGGTATATGTTATATTCATACTATTGATTAAGCTGTGGAAAGTTTGGAGTATTTTTTCAAAGTAGAAATGATTTCATTGTGACATTGTTATTTTATATTAATAGTGATATTATTATTATTAATATTAATATTATTATTTAGACGACTCCAATTCCACACAAATTAGAGTAGATAATGGTTTGGACGAACTTAGTATATATCATGCATTAAGATAGTTCTATTCCCATTTGCAAATCAATGAAAGTAACGGAAGTAACTATTTAGGCATTATCTCATCAGCTTGAGAACAAATAATTACTATTCATTATTATCATCATATATGTCCTTTAATATGCATCTCTTCCTCTTCCCATGGATCAGTAGTATGAATAGAGTGGATTCAAGTCTCATATCTTCACATTTTCTACCGTGTAAATGATAATTACACTCACCGACTAGAAATGAAAATGCTAAGCTCAATATTCCTTTATATCATCATTTACAATGGTATGAATTGTGTAGCCAACACCACCATTAGATGCCATTCCATAATTCCCACAAATGTAATAACAATTCCATTCAAAACCCATTCTTGTTATTTGTACAAAGCCACACGACCCATTTACAAACCAGATTATACCAATTCTTTCATCTATGTATCACCATACCACTTCTTATCACCACATATAAAGCCTTCAATGTTTCTTTTACGTCACCGTTAAACTACCACTTACAATGTTTCAGTTCAAACCATACTCAATATATAGCTTTCTTCCTCCACCAACGTCACCGCCGTTTATCCGCCGGAATGACAATGGCCCATTTCTATGAAAGCCATGAATACCATTCTTCATCAACATAATTTAGTATTTTGGGTAGACAGAGAGAGATCTTGATAGCCATGGGTTTTGGAACAAAGAGATGAATGTTGTGCTAGGAAGACCGAAAGAAAATGAGACGGGGACATTAAAATAAACCGTAAAGGAGAAGTTTAGGTGAATGGAGTTTTGACAGGGAAATATAGGCATGAAACTTGTAATGTGGCATGACAAAGGTAAGCTGCAAGGAATTGTATATAATAGAATCAGGGAGGAATGGAGATTTGGTGATGCGAGATTTCATTTTTGTTTGGGTGAATGTATCATGTACAGAGCTTTGAACGAGAAGGAAAGTTGGATATGTAACTACATATTAATTTTGTTCTTGCACTGTAGAGGTGAAAGTGCTTTTTTTTGATATAAAACCAAAAGTGTGATTTATTTTTAAAAGTATTTTCAATTATTTCATATATATAAGCCGTTGATTTAAAATCGGAAGTCATTTTGAATGATTTCTTTAAAATTAACAATTGGCCAGCTTTTGGTAGTAGTGCGCATTTTTTATAACAATAATAAAATGATACATGGAATTGACGGATAATACTCATTTCATTTCGATCGCTCGCTCGTGGCACGAAAGTGTCAAAGATCCGTGGCTAGGGGGATTAGAGTTCTTGCTCTAGGAGAACGTCTGGTCATCGGTCTTGAGGCCTCTTGACTTAAAATCTTTCCGGCCGATGGCTAGAGTGCTCACTCGTAAGAGAGTGGGACGGTACCTTTCCCGAAGATTCATGCTACTGGCCGGAAAGCAAGGGCGATGGTTGGTGCGTGGGTACTAGGGCATGGATAGGATTAGGCATTTGGAACCGTGTCACGAGGTTTGCACGGCGAATGTTGGTTCCTTTTCACGACAATCGGCGAGTTGTCAGGCATGGCTGGCTTCTCGTGAAGTGCGGTTGAAATCCCTAGGTAAAAATGGTGTTAAGCGATTACTTGACTCATCGGCTCGCCAAAGTCTGGTGCTAATGAATGAACAAATATGTTTTTAAGCTCGTGCACTATATACCTTATAAAATTTGTTTTTTATTATTCTTGCACAATTATTAGTTCAAAAATTGTTACTAACTTGTTTTTGCAGAATTACAAAGGACTTCCGCTGCATTTAAGAAGTTATATATATATATATATATATATATATATATATATATATATATATATATAGTATAACACTTCTGACACGTATGCTCATACTAAAACTCTTTCTTGACGCCTCATTTTCTGTGTTTCTCTGTTTTGTCTTGTTTTGTTTTGTTTTGTTTTTCTTTCTATAAATATAAATACAAGTTAATAATCGAGGGAAATGAAGAGTATAGGAGATGATATTGATCGAGACCGAGGAGAAATAAAATTTGGCGTCATGGATGGTGTCATTCTTTTCAAGGAACTAGTGTAATATTATTTGTTGTAATATTTTCTTTTCAATGGAAATAGTGACTGATTAATTATGAAATTATTTGCGGATTATTTTGTGGATTTATTACGTTTTTGGGATTTATATCTAGTTATTGAAGTCGCGGCGAGAGCTTCGCAACCCCTCCTAGAATGACCCCAGTGGACCTAGGGGTCGGGAGTAGGGTATTACATCAATGGCCCCCTACTCCTTGAGCTCTTCACTGTACAGGTGAGAATCATGGAGTAAAGTTGTAGATGACTTGATATACCGTTTGCCGAGATGACTGTTTGCAGAGCGATGGAAGATTCTATTGAGTGCGAGCAGAAATATGATGCCGAGCTGGAGTCGGGCTTATAGGAGATTCGCTCGAGGGCGAGATCCAAATATGATGCTGAGCTAGTGTCGAGCTTATAGAAGATTTGCTCGAGGGCAAGATCCAAATATGTTGCCGAGCTGGAGTCGGCTTTATAGAAGATTCGCTCGAGGGTGAGATCCAAATATTATGCCGAGCAGGAGTCGGGCTTATAGAAGATTTGCTTGAGGGCGAGATCCAAATATGATGCCGAGCTGGAGTCGGGCTTATAGAAGATTCGCTCGAAGGTAAGATCCAAATATGATGCCGAGCTGGAGTCGGGCTTGAATCAGTGTTGATATCACGTTGCGTATTACTGATATATGCCGTGCATTGTAGCAGACATGCTTAGATGCCAGTAATGGTTATCGGGCTTGAATCAGTGTTGATATCGCGTTGCGAATTACTGATGTATGCTGGCCATTGTAGAGGACAGGCTTAGATGCCGATAATGGTTATCGGTCTTGAATCAGTGTTGATATCGCGTTGTGAATTACTGATGTATGCTGTGCATTGTAGCGGACATGCTTAGATGCCGATAATGGTTATCGGGCTTGAATCAGTGTTGATATCGCATTGCGAATTACTGATGTATGCTGTGCATTGTAGCGGACAGGCTTAGACGCTGATAACGGTTATCGGGCTTGAATCAGTGTTGATATCGCGTTGCGAATTACTGATGTATGTTGTGCACTGTAGCGGACAGG
The DNA here is from genome assembly GCA_026214975.1 of Gentiana macrophylla. Classification (NCBI taxonomy): domain Eukaryota; kingdom Viridiplantae; phylum Streptophyta; class Magnoliopsida; order Gentianales; family Gentianaceae; genus Gentiana; species Gentiana macrophylla. The sequence goes on along the minus strand of CM047807.1, from coordinate 79,226,877 downwards.
CTTAGATGCCGAGGCTGATGTCGGACTTAGCATGCCGAGGCTGATGTTCGAATTAGCATGCCGAGCTGAGGTCAGACTTAGCGTACCGAGGCTGAGGTCGGACTTAGCACGCCGAGGCTAAGGTCAGATTTAGTGTGCCGAGGCTGATGTCGGACTTAGAGTGCCGAGCTGAGGTCGGATTTAAAGTTCCAAGCGGAGGTCGAACTTAGAGTGCCGAGGCTGATGTCGGACTTAAGCGTGCCGAAGTGAGGTCGGACTTAGCATGTTGAGGCCGATGTCGGACTTAGCGTCTTTGAAATGAGGTCGGCATGTGTCATGTTTCTCCCACCGATTATGTTGACTTAGGGGCTAACTTGGTGACTAGGCTTAGGTTGGTTTCTTAATGAACACTCAACAAAGCGGTGCCGGCCGGTGAAGCTTCAACGCAGAATCCGATAAAGCTCAGGTGATGTAACCCCAAATGGTCTCAAACAACACAAGTAGAGGCAATCCCCTTTATATGTAAAATCTAAGTTGACAAAACACGTACGCCAACCTGGAAATTATGAAGGACTCATGTGCGAGTTTTGAAGATGACGTTGAAGGTGTTCCTTCAAGTTGAGATGATTTTGACGGAAAAAGGAGTAACGATCCGTAAAACCAGTGATCCTTGCACCGAGTTTGCTGCTAAGATGTTGAAAACGATGATTTCTAGGCTGTACAACCCAGAAAATCAAAGTTTTTTTTCGATTTTGAAGTTGAAGATGGAGAAATGATCTCGCCGGCGACGCCGTGAAAACGGATTTCGTGGTGGTACGGGCTATCAGAGTAGGCTTTTCTTGATGATTGTTCCCGATAACGGAGTTAACTAATATTGTTAGAAATATCAGGTTTGCGGTATATGGATTTTGAGGTGGATATCTAGCTGATAGTGGGTGATTTCTCCGGTGAAGTGTGATGGAGCTCAAGAAAGACGATGGAGTTTTTGTGGAGCAAGAGGAGGGTGGTGCGTTTGATTATGAGCTGTGCCTGAAAGGCTGCCTACGTACCATTCGCAAAGGATCAAGCCAATCGTAGTTCTTTAAAAAATGATCGAGAGTTGTAATGGAGGTGAAGGTGATATTTATAGAGGCATGGAGTGGGCGGTGGCGAGAGCAGACAAGCCGGCGATCTGCGAGCTTGAGGGTGAAAGCCCTTGGCGAGCGTAAAGTCTCGACGGGTAGAGATTCGGGTAGACTCGAGAGTCTTGACGGGCAGAGAGCCCTGATGGACTCGTTGAAGGCTTTCCGAGCTGAGGTCGGACTTAGAGTGTCGAGCTGAGGTCGGACATAGAGTGCCGAGCGGAGGTCGGACCTAGAGTGCCGAGCTGAGGTCGGATCTAGAGTGCCGAGTGAGGTCGGACTGAAGTACCGAACGGAGGTCGGACTCAGAGTGCCGAACGGAGGTCGGACTTGAGTACCGAGCTAAGGTCGGTTTTAGAGTGTCAGCGAGGTCGGACTTAGAGTGCGAGATGAAGTCGGCAGAGTGCCGAGCGAGGTCGGACTTAGAGGAACATTCTTTGCTAGTTGTGTTTGAAGGATGGCGGTGGAGGACATAGAGGAACTTTGTTGCCCAGTGCTCAGATGTCGAGCTAGTTGTTCTTGCTTTATTCCGTTGCCTTGGCCAATGATGAGGATCGTGATATCGTGAGGCGGAGTGGGCCGAGGACCCTATCATTCTTCGGGCTTATGTCTCGTTTCGGGATGTGGCAGGGTTTTATTGATTTTGGCATATCAAAAATGGTAACTTTCATTACATTGGAATGAAATTTCATTTAATTACATTATCTTATAATCATATGCAAATATTGGAATGAATGAAAAACCATTTCATTCTTATGTAACAAACAAACCATAAGAGAGTGATAAATGGCTTTGTAAAAGTGGATGGGTTGACTGACAAGTTTTTATTGCTTTTATACTCCCTCCGTTCCAATTTATCTGATGCAGTTGTCAAAAACACACATATTAAGGAAGTAAATTAATGCATTGACTTTAAGAATGAAATGGCTAAAAAGCCCTTGAGTATAATTAGTGTAGCCTTTTTTTATCTCTCATGTTGTAATAAATAAATGTAAAACAAGAAAAAAAAATACAATAAATACTGCATTCGAAATGTAACTGCCTCACATAAAATGAAACAAATAATTTAATTGCATCAGTTATTTTGAAACGGAAGAAGTAATATTTAAGCTTTTGTAATTCATTTTATACACAATGTCTCAATTTGTCCTAGCCAAAAGAAAATGGCAATCCCTAGTACAAGTGCAAAAAAAGTCCAAGGGTTGGTGAGAGAGAATAAATGTTTAAGGAAGAAGAATAAAATAGACGGAGAAAATGAAAAGAAAAAAGGTGCTATTTTTACCTTGGACTATGTGTTGACGGTGTGGGAGGGAGGAGGGACATATCCACTTCTCATTCAATTGAGGCATCGGAACAAATTCAAAGATCCAGTGTGGACAATAACGCGTTTTACATTTTTACCAACAAAACTATATCATTTTTAGTATCTCAACGATGGCTTTTCCCCACCCTTCAAGCTTAGGGTCCGCCTCCCTCTCCACGATTTACTCATCCATATTGGGGTATTTTTAGCTATTGTGTGTGTTTTTGTGAAAAATAGTACCATGCTTATTTACTGCGTGTAGAAAAGAGCTATTGTTGATGCTCTAAATGCTCTTACTTTTGTATTTGTTGGATTTTTTTGTCTTGTTAAAGTCATCTTATAAGTAGTGTTACAACACCCGATAACGAGTCACGACAATTGAAATTGTTTACGTTCATACATATATTATAGTGTGAGATTCATATCAATCAATGAATTATGTACCATAATCAACATTATAAAATGTGTCATTTGTAACACATTTGTTGTGCTCAAGTCATATATCATTGTAGTTTAAAGGAAGCAACTTTTAGTTTTTATTAGACTTTATTTAGAGGTAAAATGGATTTATTATTCGCAATCAACAACAGAAAAGAAATTACAAGGATCAAGGCGGTGCACCTTAATAAACACACATGTTCAAATACAATGCGACCTTCACTAAAAATGAGGGGTATATTTCCATTTCTGGAAAAATTAGTGGAGGAGAAAGAATATAAATACGTACACAATCCACGATAATAGACTCTACGACCGACAAGTCCTCCAAACGGTATGCGAGTCTTTGCTTGACCAATAGCAAATCTACCTCAAAGATAACCTTACGATAACCCAATGGAAATCGCATGATACATAACCAACACCTTCTCATTTAATGTATCATAATTTCCTTCCAATCTCTCGAATGGAGAATCACACCAACAACTACATTATTATCACGAAAAAAACCGCATCAACATTGAATGTAACAATATCATCATCCGGAGCTTCTGTTTCTCATTCTCATGAGGCAACTTTGAATGAGGAGCCAATTATGTGACGTAGATGCAGTAATATACTACGTTTGTTTTGTTTTAAAGGATCTCTTGTATCAGATACTCTTAACTGATTATTCGACAACTAGGGAGTTGAATATAGGCCCACGTACCTTTGATTTTGTGAAAGTTAAATGCCTATTATTTTAAGGGTGAATGCCTATTTTCAATTATAAAAAATCAAACATAACCTCGAATGTGATGTTACGATATATTAATTGTGATGTCTTTAAAACACGCCCTACCAAAATAATATATGAAGAGCCTTTAATGGCACCATGCTACATTTGCCGTGACCAACAACCGAGCATGAGGTTTGATATTTCGAAAAGTCGAACCTCATGTACAAGTCTGATTTTTGGTGGTCGAAACTTATTGTGAGGTTTCGAATAAGTCTGATGTGATGCCATTAAAATAACCCTACTATTTTTTTTGCTTAATAGCTCCGGTATTTGAAGCCAACTGGTCATATTAATTGGAGTTTGGCCCTGATCGTGCCTGCAGAGTTTTACTCTTACTTAAGGATAACGCCTTACCTCTGACCAAGAGCTCTTTCAACCTGACGTCTCAGAAGAGAATCAAACCAGTAAACTCCCTAGAGATTCTCAAGTCGGTTATTACTTAGCCAAGCTACTTGGTTAAAATAACCTAATATTTATTGGTGCAAAATGAAACAATATATGTAGAGGCGACCAAATATGGTTGAGCCTATGTATCTCTCGATGCCTCGGATATAGTACAATATTAATATAAATTTCGTTCTATTCATATAAATTACATTACGTTAATAAAACTCACCGGTAGAGCTCAAAAGAATACCAAGTAATGTGATTCCACAAAGCTCAAAGGATGCCATGATCTACCAGACAGTGCCAAGTTATTTACATTGAATTACGACATAGCTGACATATTATGTCTCCTAACCCACGCTTATGAAGTTCGGAAGCCGTAGGAAGCGCATTACATAAAACCTTCCTCAATTAATGAATAATTCGAGGCTTTAATTTCAAATCCAAAGAGAATTAATCCTAATTTGTTCACGACACCGAAGGTGACGCTTTATAGTTTTATCTTTTTAGCTTTGAGATTGAATGCCAATTGGTAGCCACATTTAACCAAGTATATCTCATTGTTGGAAAAATGATATACCAATCTTCATTGGGTTGGACTGGTAACAGGATAAAGAGAATCTTTTTACCTCAAAAAAGTCAAACATTACACGTGATATTTGATTTTTCAATGGTTAAACACTAAAGTCGAGCCTTGTACATGAAATGATATTCGACGTTTCAACGGTTGAAACTCATTGTGGTGCCCAAAAAATATCTTTAATATGGTAGACTAGTGGCATGTTTGTTACGCAATGATTGAATGGAATGGAATACACTCCTTTCATTACTGCATCTGGATTGTGAAATAATATAACGAAACAAATTTTATAATAGGTGACACGTCGAGTGATGAGCGGGGTAGGATAATGTGGTAACTAGTAAGGCGGGGTGGGGTGGGATAAGGTAGGATGCGTAAGGTAGGATAGAGTGGAGGGATAGGGTTAGGTGTGTAAGGTATCCCTATTCCACCACCCACCCTACCATACCACCTTACCTAACTCACCCACCATTCCTTGCCTACCACCCACCATACTTATCACTCAACCACACCCTACCTCTTTACCCACCCTACCCTACCTCACCACAATAACTTACCCTACCACCTATCCAACCATATCTCACTCTACCCTACCCCATTTTACCTTACCAATATATCCTACCCTATCTTACTATACCTAACCTAACCCCACATAACCTACGCCGCCGCCCCATCCACCACCATACCAACCTACACCTCACCATTACCTTCATTCCCTTATTGCATACCATGCCCTGCCCCACTACACGCTACATGTCCATCCATATCGTCCTACCTTACCTTACCACCTTAACCAACCCCTCCCACCACACGACCCTACCATGCCATACCTTACCCTACCCACCACCCCACCTTAATTTACCTTTGCCCCATTGTACTGTATCATACCTACCCCATTTAGGCATCCACCGTACCATACCCACATTACCCTACTACATGCCCTATCCTTTCTCCCCACCCACACTACACAACCTTACCACCCATCTTAACCTACTTAACCCGACCCCACCCTACCTTACCATACCTAACCATACCATACCCTACCCCACCACCTACCTTATTTCACCTTACTCCACCTCACCACCCATCCTACCCCATCTTACTATTACCTACCACCAACGTGTTTTGTAGATTTTCATTCCATTCCCTCCATTTTCGAAGGTAATGAAAATGGTAAATTTTATTTAATTACATTACCTTATAATTATACACAACTATTGGAATGAATGAAAAATCGTGTCATTCCTATGTAACAGACAAGCCACGATGGCCTTGTGAAAGTGGATGAGTTGGCTGACAAGTTTTTATTTCTTTTATAATATTTAAGCTTTTGTAGCACAAGGTGCATCGGTCTAGTGGTGAGCTAGACTATATTTGATGTGGAGAATAATGTTCAAACCCGTTAGGGGCAAAAAAAAAAGCTTTTGTAATCATTTTATACACAATGTCTCAGTTCGTCCTAGCCAAAAGAAAATGGTAATCTCTAGTAAAAAATATTACATCAGTCTCATATTATAAGTCATCCTAGTTTTATGCACACATATTAAGAAACTCAATAAATGACCAAACTTTGGTAGTTTTGGAGTAAAATGCCCTTAGGCTGATTAGAATAATGTAAAGTTTTGGAATAAGGAATAAGTGTAAAACAAGAAAATGAGCATTAATTATTGCATTGAAATGTAAGAATGACTTATATTGTCGGACGGATGAAAAATGCTACGATGATTATAATATGGGACAGAGGTAATAATACACAAGTGCAAAAAAAGTTCAAGGGTTGGAGAGAGAGAATAAATGTTTTAAGAAGAAGAATAAAATAGAAGGAGCAAATGAAAAAAAAGTGTTATTTTTACCTTGGACTATGTGTTGACAGCGTGGGAGGAGGAGAGACATATCCACTTCCCCTCCCAGTGGCTGGCCTAGAAAAGATTTTCAATTGAGGAATCAGAACAATTCAAAGATCAAGTGTGGACAATAATAACGTTTTTATATTTTTACGAACAAAACTACATCATTTTTCGAATCTAAACGGGGGCTTTGTCCCTACCCTTCAAGCTTTGGGTCCGCCCTCCCCCCTCCACGATTTACTCATCCATTTGGGGTATTTTGAGCGACTGTGTGTGTTTATTTGTGAAAAAATAATACTATGCTTATTTTTGTTTTCTTTTGACGGGTACCATGCTTATTTACGGTGTGTAGAAAAGAGCTATTGTTGATGCTCTAAATGGTATTACTTTTGTATCTCTTGGATTTTTTTGTTTTGTTTTGTTAAAGTCATCTAATGATAATTAAGTAGTGTTACAACCCCGATAAGCGAGTCAAAACAATTTAAATCGTTTACGTTCATATATTGATTATAGTGTGGGATTCATATCGATCAATGAATTATGTGCCATAATCAACATTATAAAATGTGTCATTTGTAACACTTTTTTTAGGAAGCAACTTTTAGTTTATACTAGAATTTATTTAGAGGTAAAATGGATTTATTATTAAGTAATCAAAAATAGAAAAAGAAATTACAAGGATCGAGGCGATGCATCTTAATAGACACACACGGTTAAATTCAAGGCGACCTTCACTTAAAAATGAGGAGTATATTTCCAATTCTGGAAAAATTAATGGAGGAGAAAGGATATAAATATGTACACAATCCACGATAATAGACTCTACAACCGACAAGTCCTCCAAACGGTAAGCGAGTATTTGATTGACCAATATCAAATCTACCTCAAAGATAACCTTACGATAACCCAATGGAAATCGCATGATACATAACCAACACTTTCTCATTTAATGTATCATAATTTCCTTCCAATCTCTCGGATGAACCACACAAAATACCTTATCTTTGCATCATGGAGAATCCCACCAACAACTACATTATTATCAAAAAAACTCATCAACATTGAATGTAACAATACCATCATTTAGAGCTTCCATTTCTCATTCTCTTGAGGCAACTTTGAATGAGGATCAAATTACGTGGACGTGGATGCGTAATATACTACGTTTGTTTTGTTTTAGAGGATCACTTGTATCGATACTTAAGCGATTATTCGACAACTAGGAGTCGAATATAAGCCCACATACGTTTGATTTTGCAAAAGTTAAATGCCTACTTTTAAGGGTAAATGCCTATTTTCAATCTCGAAAAAAATCAAACATAACCACGAATGTTATGTTACGGTAGACTAACTGTGATTTCTTTAAAACACGCGTTACCACAATAATATTTGGAGAGCCTTTAATGGCATCATGCTACATTTTCCGTGACCAACAACCGAGCATGAGGTTTGATATTTCTAAAAAAGTCAAACCTCATGTACAATGTACGGTTTTTCGGTGGTCGAAACTTATTATAAGTTTTCGAATAGGTCTGATGTGATGTCATTAAAACAACCCTAATATTTGTTTGTGCTTAAAGCCTCCGGTATCCAAAACCAACTGGTTCGACTAATCCGGATTTCGGTCCGGGTCGTGCCTGTAGAGTCTGACTCCTACTCAGGCTAAGACCTTACCCCTGACGAAGAGCTCTTTCTATATGACGTTTCAGAAGAAAATCGAACCGGTGATGATTAAACTCAGACGGAAATATCAAAGCTTTGAGGTTTTTCTTGCTCTAGGATAAGATAAAGAGTAGTATATTATATGGACTGAACTTGGAACAATCTTGTTGGTCCCTTGAAAAGGCTTTGGTTAAGTTTAGAGGGGGGTGAATAAACTTAACACTTAAAACTTTTGGAGTTAACAAACTCAAGAACTTCAAGCAACTCACGATCCTCGAGAGTCTGCCGACACCTCAAGAACCTCTTTGATACACGGTGAGTCTATCGACGGTTGAGTTTACTGAATTTGTGCAGCGGAATTATATCAAAAATTAAGCCTTATTACTTGTTGTTAAATATGATACTCAGTAGTGTATGTGTGTGAGTTCAGTTGCTAGATTCAGTAGGTTGATGTGTATAATAAACTAAATGCAAAATGTAAGTGAAAGTAAGTAAGCAGCAGATTTTATTGTGGTTCCGGTGGTGTAATCCTGTCATTCCACTCTTCTCCCGTGATGTTGGAGGTAATTCACTAGAGATCTTTGATGTAGTCACATAAAGATTCCTAAGTTGTTTGTCCTTCACCAATAACTATGGCTTCACAAACTAAACACTTGGAGCAGGTAGGATTCTTTGCCCAAAGTCTTCCACTGGTCCTTGAAGGGTAGGATTGCCTCTTCACCAGCTCCACCACAAACAACAGTCTTTCACACCCAACAGATGCTTCACTATCTTCAGCAGATTCTATGTAGAATAAAGAATGAATCAAGTAAATGATTCAGCTGCTGCAGCTTGATCATGATGAATATGATCAGTAGCTTGCAGTCTTCAAGTGTGTAAACTTGATGTAGCTTGAATACAGAATACACTTGAAGATTTTCTCTAGATCAGTAGCCTTAAGCTCAGTAAGTTCAGCAGGGTGCTTTTCTTGATAAAATGCAGCTCAGAATTATCTCTTGTATATCCTTAATTTTCATCTTCTTTTTCTGAGTTGGAAGTTCTCTATTTATAGGTAGGAGTCCATGTGACTTGTATTTGAAATTCAAATAAAACCGTTCCTGGTTTTGTCCCATCTGACTTGCTTTCTGTCACTATTCATAGGACTGACACTGTCAGAATCCTTTTGATGTAATCTGATCTGCATCCACCCTTTGACTTGTAACCATTGGATAAAGTCATGAATCATCCCAACGTCTTTTTAATCTCAGCCATTGATTTGTTTAATAAATCAGAGGTAGTTGATTGTCCTTATCCATGTAATCTTCCAATGTAATCTTGAATTAATCGAGGTATATATATCAAGAGTTCATCGATCTGCTTTGAAATACCTATCGATCTATTTGAACTATAATTTCTTTGTGTTTAAAACACAATGCAAAGAGACTTCTTTTATCTAACTTTTATTTGTGAAGTTAGATTACACCTTTTGCAAATAATCGAGTTCCAATCACCATCCAACTTAAGGAACTTAGACCTTGTACACAAGGTATATGTAATCGATTTAGGTCATCACAGACTTGCCTAAATTTCGATTCCATATCCTTGACTTTAATTACTAAGTTTGATCCCTTAGCCTTCATTAAGCGAGTTTGAGACCTCGATTGCCTTCGTCTCTTGCCCGAGGTTCACGACTAGTCTACTCGACCTATCTACCCCATCGATATAGACCGATCTCACGATATAAATCGGTGACCATTATAGTGCTTGTTTGATCAAACCTATTCAAAGATCAAACTCTAATAAACCTATACATTTGATCTAGACATCTTTTGCCTTTGCACTATAACAGTTAGTCTGGCACTCATCACTAAAACTCAGAAATAAGTCCAACAAAGCTGCCTACGTATCCAAATATATCTTTGGAATCAAGTCCAACCGTAGTTCTGGCGGTTATGTTTCAGAGTGGGGTTAGTGGGCAGTTACATACTCAACCCACGTCTCACATATACATCTAACCGCTCATTTATATATATGTCTTTGATCTGATTTCTCCTGACCATGGATCTGCCCTGGTCGTTTGATCCACTTCTATCTGGGGAATCCCCTTATGGTTAACTCATATCCTGGTCCTAACTTTCCTCGGCCAAGGACACAGTGCAGTGGTTGAATTCATATTACCATCTTGAACCCTAGGTTAGATGTGGTTCTGATCTGCTAGTCCCATTACGGTTTGTACGCCACGTGGGCATATTCGGATCACCCTCAATCAAAGCCCCTCATATCTTAATCGATGTACCTTTAGCTTGCAAGTGGATTAAGATCTGAATTCTAAATGTCTCCCACGTGTACCATATATGTGGCGTAATCAGTGCTACCTCGGTTATCCCAAACGTCAAACGTCACCATAATTACTTGTTGTATTTCTCACACAATCTGCAGCCAAAATGACACTCTTTTTGACTAAAGGTTATTAAACCCATCAAATCTTTATAAGTGTTCGCCATTATTTATAGCTACAACACCAGATTTGACAGACCCACCTATGAAATCAAGTAAGTTCTTCTCTTCTCTCCTTTTGCAATTTTCTTTACTTCTTATGAATCCAAACCAAATCGATACATCTACCCTTGGTGAAGATCCGTTTCTTTATATTTTGCCTCCTCATTTAGCTGCTTCTTTCATCCCTGCATTTCTCGAATCATCCTCGGCCGAGTATAGTATCTCTGGGTTATCTGCATCTATAAGAGCTCTTAGAAGAACCCACGAGACGAAGAAATTAATGGCTTGTTATGCAATTGATTCTAAGTTGAGTGATGATGATATCACCAAAATTTGTGACAAGTATGGGATAAATAAAGATATTTATGCCCCTATTCGACTGAACCTGGCAGAGTGCGTACTCCTCCTCCTCGGATATTGCAATCGTTTATAAGGAACAATTTGATTACGGCCTTTGGTTTCCTCTTCCTCTCGCTTATTTGGAGATACTGGATTTTATAATCTAGGGATTGGTCGATAGTCCCTAATAGTATTGTAGAGCTATCATGGTTTCTTGATTTGTGCGGTGTTTTTCACCCCTTCATATTGTTACTATTTAGGACTTTTTATCAATGTAAAACAGTTAAGAATAGTCTGGTTGAGTCACCTTTTGCAGAAGAGCCGATAATCTGGGTAGTATACCCATGATTAGTAAAACCGATCAATCCTTTCTCGATTGGAAAAAACACTTTTCTACCTTAGGACTCAAGCTGTTAGAGATTTAGGTAAGTGGAATATCTCTATTAAAGTAGTGATGTATTGGAAAGTAAAATTTGGACAAAAGCTTCTTAAAGACATTAAGGGGTCCACCATATATCGGGGTTGAAAAGTATAGTTCAAACTTAATTGATCTTCGCTCACTGGAGGCTCACGGTCCGAGCCTTACTCGAACTTTCGGAGGAAAGATACAACATAAGCAAGGTTCCTTATTTTGAATTTTGTATGTATTATTCTCGATATGTGCTTTTAACTATTTGTTGACATTTGCGGTGGCAAGTTTTACTAATATCGCCCAGATTGCGATGATGCCTCACCTCCGCAGGGATCCGGATGCATCCGACCCCAATACCAATCTTGCTTGATACCCATCCAAATGAACCATTAGTTCAAATGGATCCCATCGACAATGATTCTCGAGAACACGATTGATAACTAGATGGTACCACACTCTTCTCACCTGACATTACCATCGAGGTTAGTCATCCTCAAAATGTATCGGATCTAGTACCCAAGTTGATGAGGTACTTGTGCTTGAACAAGCTAACGAGGAAAGGTATGAGTGGAAAGAGTGGTCCAACCAAAATCTGTCGAAATTTGTAAGTATCTTCTCCTTGTTATACTAATTTATTTTTCCTACACGAATACATTGACTTTATTCCCTGTAACCTTTTTTAGGGTGCCAAACTGGGTAGGGAGATTCTTTCTAGGTTGAAGAATTCAGGAAAAATTGAGGAAGACTTATCCAAATCTTTGTCTGAATGGAAGACAAAATATGAAGACTTGTTGAATACTTCTGCAGCTGAGAAGATTGCCTTATCTGATCAACTACAAGCAAAGAATGATGAGTTGAAGATCATGACTGCTGAGCTCCAAACCCATGTTGCTACTACCAACCAAGTCAGGTCCAAAATGGAAAAGATGATAGCTGACCTTGAGCTGTAGAGGAATAATCTGAAAAATGCCTTCCCTGATCAGATAGCCAAAGCTATTGCCGATTACATGAACTCGACGAGGTAATTTGGAAATATAAAGATGCTCTTGGCTCCACTTATATAGTATGGGTATTCTTCAGCCATTGATGATGTGAAAGCAATAGGTCTTGATGTTGATACTGCCAAGCTGACTCATTCGAGTTGGAACATGAGTGATGCATCTCAGACTTACGAGGCCAGGTTTAAGGAATTTAGAGATGGAGTTAACTTGGTCTCCAAATACACTAAAAAGCCTCCAGCTGCTCAACCTGGTTCATCATCTCAAGCTCTCCCAAACTCAAATTAACAGCATCCTTAACTTATTTTCTCTTCAGATTTAAGTTCAAAACTTTGAAATTTTGCTTTGAACTTTGAAACTTTTGCTGCTATTTTGTATAATCTTTATACCTTTATAAATTATAAATGTGCCTTTGTTATAATGGTCTTTAAACCCCCCCCCCCCCAGTATGATATGTGATTTGTCTGAAAAACACATATCATACTTTGGTCTTTTCTTTTTTAAGAGGTTAACGAACAGGCTTGAGACCTGTTCAATTTAAGACCTGACCTGAAGTTTTAAATTGGTTTGACATTTCAGTCTTAGTGAATTATTCTCTTGTTCAAGAGTTTAATGAACCGACTTGATGTCTGTTGCATTTAAGGCGACACGAAGTCTTAAAGTAGTTTGATGTTTCAGACTTTATAAATTTTTCTCTTTTTGCAGAGTTTATGACCTGACCAGAGGTTAATTACTTTTAAAGCCTGACCTGAGGTCTTAAACTGGTCTGATATTTCAGACTTGATAAATTTTTCTCTTTTTGCAGAGTTTATGACCTGACCTGAGGTTAATTATTTTTAAGGCCTGACTTGAGGTCTTAAACTGGTCTGATGTTTTAGACTTGATAAATTTTTCTCTTTTTGTAGAGTTTATGACCTGACCTGAGGTCTATTGCTTTTAAGGCCTGACCTGAGGTCTTAAATTGGTTTGACGTTTCAGACTTGATAAATTTTTCTCTATTTGTAGAGTTTATGACCTGACCTGAGGTCTGTTGCATTTAAGACCTGACCTGAAGCCTTTTATTGATCTGATTTTTTAGAATTAGTGAAAACGTCTCTTTATGTAAGAGTTTAACGACAGAATTGAATTGTATTACAGCAAATCACGTTAATTATTCAACATAATTCAAAGAATTCAACATAATATCACAGTGAATAAGAAACTTGAGGAATAACAAAACGATAAGTACTTGCCTTAAACATAATTTTTTTTCAGATTAACTGCATTCCAGCTCCGCGGAATAATTTTCCATGTATTATCAGCTAATTGATAAGCCCCCTTTCCATGTACTTTGATGATTTGATAAGGTCGTTCCCAGTTAGGACTCAACTTCCCAGTTGGTTCTTGTCGGCTGATTTCGTTTTTTCGTAAAACCAAATCACCCACCTTGAAATAACTTTGTTTGACTCGTGAGTTGTAGTACTGAGATACTTTAGCCATTCGTATCAAAGAAACATCCCTTCTTTCCTCCAACTCATCCTTAGCATGCCTCATCTCTTCTTCCTGGATCTGATCATCATATAGAACCGTTCTTGGAGATGGAAATCCAATTTCAGCTGGTATCACAGCTTCACACCCATATGCTAGGGAAAATGGTGTTTCTTGTGTTGATGTGTTTGGCGTAGTCCTATAAGCCCAGAGTATATTTGATGTTCTACTCAATGTTTTCCCTCTTGCTCTGGCCTTTTTTTCAAACCAACTTTGATTTGCCTGTTAGTCTATTCCACTTGTCCATTAGCTTGTGGGTGACCAACAGAAGTGAAATGTTGGATTATACCCAATTCAGTGCACCATTCCTTAACCCCTCTATCCTCAAATTGGGTACCATTGTCTGAAATTATGACTTTAGGTATTCTATATCTGCATATTAGATTCTTTCATAAGAACTTTTGGATTTGTTTGACTGTGATGGTAGTTAATGCTTCAGCCTCTACCCACTTAGTGAAATAATCAACAGCCACTACTAGAAATTGGCAACTTCCTGGTGCTTTAGGCAATGGACCCACCAGATCTACACCCCACTGATCAAAGGGCCAAGCTGAGATAACTGGGTTAGGTTTTCTGACGACTGATGAGATAGATTACCATGAGCCTAACATGTCCTGCATTCCAATACTAACTCCTCTGCATCCTGTTGCATTTTAGGCCAATAGTAGCCAAAGAACCTGCACTTCCGATCTAAAGCTCTTGCTCCCATATGATTTCCACAGATCCCCAGATGGATTTCTCTTAGCAAATAGTTGCCATCCTCTATGGTGACACACCGTAACCAAGAAGACATAAATGATTTTCTATACAAAAAATCATTAAAGTGGGCATACCTATCAGATAAACGTTGGATCTTACGAGCCTGCCCTTTATCCTCTGGTAGTCGTCCATCCCTCAGATATGCCACAATTGGATCCATACATGTTTCCCTCTATGTAACTGGTTGTACCTCAGATACCTCATGTCATTGACCTGATTTAAGCTTGCTCAATCAAAACCTTTTTGTGCGATAGAAAGTTTGAAGCTAATTTGGATAAAGCATTTGCTCGAGTATTTTGCGATCGAGGACTGCTTCCACACGAACTTCTGGCCTGGTCAATCTTTGGTGAGCGAGGAGATAAATACTTTTTCATGGGCTCTTTTTTGCCTCGTATTCTCCTTTTATATGATTAACCACTAATTGAGAGTCAATATAGACTTTAAGGCGTTGAACTCCCAACTTCAAAGCTAAAATCAATCATGTGATCAATGCCTCAAATTCAGCTTCATTATTGGTTGCATGAAACTTAAAGTGTGTAACGATAGGGAAATTCTTCACCCCCTGAGGTGATAAAAGAGGAGACCTGCTCTGATCCACTCTTACTAGATTACCCATCAACAAATAGTTTCCATTGGTCTGATTCCTTTGAACACAAACGCCTATCAATAGAGATGGCCTTTTCCTCCGCTAAAAATTGCGCTAATGCTTGAGCTTTTATGGCAATTCTTGGTCAATTCCAAATCATAACCTGCCAGTTCAACAACCCATTTTGCCAACCTTCCTGAAGTATCTGGTCTGCTAAGTATCTATTTCAATGGCTGATTAGTCAGAACCATAATCTGATGGCTCTGAAAATAAGATCTCAATTTCCTTGATGCATGAACCAACGCTAAGACTAGCTTCTCTACATCTGAATACCTGACTTCAGGCCCATGAAATGCTTTGCTTGTGTAATATACAGGTTTCTGTAGTGTTCCTTGCTGTCGGACCAAAACAACGCTGATAGCCTCATCACAGATAGACAAATAAAGATATATAACTTCTCCCTCCTGGGGAGATGTTAAAGTTGGTAACTCCAAAATATACTCCTTCAATTCATTAAAAGCTCTCTGACAGTCCGTATCCCACCGAAATGGGGTTACTTTCCTTAGAATCTTAAAAAAGGGTAACGCACATTGCATAGATCGTGATAAGAACCTGTTCGAAGCTGCTAATCTGACAGTTAACCTTTGAACTTATTTGATGCTAGTAGGTGGTGGCATTATCTTCAAAGCATTCAATTTATCTGGATTTGCTTTAATCCCTTCTTTTGAGATCATGTAGCCCAAAAATTTTCCAGATCTGACACCAAAGGTACATATCTTCGGATTTAGCTTCATCTTTGTACTTCGGAGTACATCGTAAAATTCCTTCACATCATGTAAATATTGATCTAAAGACCTGCTTTTGATCAGTAAATCGTCCACATACACCTCCATGGATCTGCCTATCTAAGTGTTGAAAATTCGATTGACTGCCCTTTGGTATATGGCACCTGCATTCTTCAAACCAAATGGCATAATCACATAGTAATACGTACCAAATTCAGTGATGAAAGGCATTTTTTCTACATCTTTAGGATCCATAAAGATCTGATGGTATCCTTTATAAGCGTCCAGGAACCCAAAGATTTCAAATCCCACAGTTGAATCCATTAGCCTGTCAATTCTAGGTGATGTATAACTGTCTTTAGGACAGGCTTTGTTTAGGTCTGTGAAATCTACACACATCCTCCAGGACCTTTCTGGTTTCTTCACCAACACTGGATTGGCTAGCCATTCTGGATAAATCACTTCTTTAACAATTCCTACTTTTTGAAGTTTTGCAACCTCTTAATCTATAACTGAAATCCGTTCTGGTGCAAAATGCCGCTTCTTTTGTCGAACAGAGGGTCTGTTCGGGTCCACATTTAAGCTATGGACTACCAAATCTGGTGATAAACCTGGCATATCCTCCGTCTTCCAAGAAAAGACATCATTGTATTCTTTTAAGCAGACTTGTTAATGCCGTTTTATAATGATGGAATCCAGGAACCCATAGCAACTCATCGATTATGATCCTCATTTCGCCAATTTGAATCGCCTCATGCCGCGAGGCCTAAGATTGGGTTGGGTTGGGTTCATTTGGGTTGGGTTTTTCATAGTATTGGTCGGGTTGGTTTAAGAAAATACTAACCCAAACCGAACCAAATTATTAGAAAACCCAATGGTTTGGTCCGGGTTGGTTTCGGGTTGGGTTTCGGGTTTTAATCCATAAACAATGTATTTATAATCAAACTTTGATGTAATAAAATCCATACATGTATTGTATCAAAATTCAAATATTTTACCACATGTCCATAGAGAACAATATTTAAAGACAATTTTTTTATGGACATCATATTACGAATCCAATAATCCATGACACAACCAACAACGAATTGAGATTTTAACAAAGACAATACTTAAGCATTAAGGAAATCATACATGAAAATTTAAAAGTTAAAGAAATGATCCATGATTCATTCAAAAAAATATTATATTCATCAAATAGTCATTTTAGTCTAATTTCGCAATCCTACGGATGTTTCTTCATTTTTCAATTATCACACCATAAGAATAAATGTTGATCGAAAATGAATAGCAATAACCTTTTTCATTAGCTATCAATAGAAGTATCTATTGTAATGTCTTCCGGGTTGGGTTGGGTCGAACCGAAGAAAAAATAAATACCCCAAACCAACCCAATAGCATTCGGGTTGGGTCAAAAACCAACCCAATATTTTTGGTTTCAATCGGGTTGGGTTATTTTGGGTTGGTTCGGTTTGGGTTTTGGGTTGGTTCGGGTTTATTGGTTTTTTGCTCGCCCCTACTGTTTGGTCAGCTAATACCCAAGTCTTTTCTCTTCTGGCAATAACTCTTCTAAAGTTACTTGCTGAAAATACTTCTTTTCATCGACCACAGATGTATAACAGCTCCTAACAACTTCCACATCCCCTTTTATCTCAACTGACCCAGAATTAAATGGGAATTTCAAACTATTATGTGCTGAAGAGATAACCGCTCGTAGATCAATAATTGCCGGACTTCCCATGATAATGTTATAAGCATATGGGGCTTTAACAAAAATATAATTTACCATTAGGGTCCTGCCCTTTGGTAAATTACCATAGGTGGTAGGCAATGTAATCATGCCCATATGATGGATAGGTGGACCTGCAAATCCAAATAAGGGAGTAGACACCGGGATTAAGTCCGATTCCCATAATTTCATAGCCTGGAACGCCCTATAATCTAGAATGTTAATGGCGCTTCCTGTGTCCACACAGATCCTTTTTACCAAATTTTTACGGACGACGGCTTCAATAACTAATCCTTCATTGTTCATGATCAGAGGCAATGGGTCTTCTGGTCCATACTTTACTTCTCCTGCAAATTTTTGCCGCTTACCAGAACCTTGATCTTTACTCATGGAATCCACTGTTTGCTTATCCTTCTGATCTGTCCTTCTGGGACCTCCCATAATCGTGTTAACAGTATTCACGGATCTATTGTCGATCTGACCATCAGAATTCAGAGACGGATTCATGTTCCTTCTCTAATCATTATGCATGTTCCTATCATGTTGATAGTTCCTCTTTTGAATTCCCTACGCCTCCGGGCTCTTCATTCTTGGATCTATCAATGACTTCATCAATTTTTCCTTGCATAACCAGTTTGCATCGATATCCTCGATCAATTCAGGCGGGGTTTCGTATCATGACCAATGTCCGATGAAATTTACAGAATTTAGTTTGATCCCTCTTTTCCTGGTCCTCAGATAGGGGTGGAACTCGTGCTATGCTCTTGCGTTCCATGATAGCTAAAACTTGTTCCCGTGATCGATTCAATGGTATCGGTCTCTGTCCTGCAAATCACCTTTTTTACCCAACCTATCAGTTATAGGTGCCTGGACTCTATCCCAAACCGATTTACGTTTCTTATCCAGTTTATTTTCTGATTTGCCCTTCTTGTGATCCCCTTTCTCTAATTCACGCTTAGCACGGTTGGCTTCTTCACCTTGACAGTGCTTAAAGGCAATTTCTAAACACTCCTTCATAGTTCTGGGATTTTTCCCATTTAACTTAGCATGTAACCTCCCTTCCCGTAGTCACTGCTACGAACGAGGCTATTAAGAAACGATCATCGACATCACCACCAGGTTGACTCAAAGATTGAACCTTTTGATTAACTGCAAGACGGTTTCATCATATTTCTGCTTAATGGTAAGTAAATGAGTACTATTTCTTTGAAACGATCTCGCAATGATAAACATACTCATAAATTTCTTAGTTAAAACCGCAAAATTGGTTATAGATCCGGGTGGTAACTTGTTAAACCAGTCTTTAGCCCTCCCGGATAAAGTCTTTGAGGAACGCCTTGCACTTCATCTCGTCCGGAGTATTATACAAATGCATGTGTGCGCTATGTCTTGGTGCATATGATCATAGGGTCCTTGGTCCCATCATACGGGCTGATTTTGGTATCTTAAATCCTCTCAGGACATGGATAAGCATCAATATATTCCGTAAAAGGTGAAGCCAAATTGAACTCGTCTTCCTCATCTTCCAATAGGCATCTAACTCGGCCACGGCCGCATCATTTGCTTGAGCGAGTTCTATTCTTGATAATTCGACAAGCTGGACCCGATTGCCTCTTTGTGACATCCTTTTCTTTTACTTGGTGGGGTGGTTCCTCTATTGGTGGCAGTTCCTCTTCTTCAAGATTTTTCGCATTTTCTCTCCCTTTTTTCACACTTTCAAAAGAGCACTGGAACTCAAGCGGCCCCATTGCCTTCAAAGCATCCACTAGACCGGCCTAGCGGATCTTGTGCATCTTGTTGATTCTCCGGTCGCTTTTGGGATTATGTTCTGATGAATTTCCTGCAGATTCTCTGCATTGCAGGCGTACTTGCTAGATCTTTTCTTCTTGATTTTTCTTAGGTGGCATATTGTTAACTACACCGTAAATCTGCTGCTAGAGACAAAAAGAACCCTCATTCTAGCGCCAATGATTAAACTCAGAGGACGGAAATATCAAAGCTTTGAGGTTTTTCTTGCTCTCAGGATAAGATAAAAGTAGTATATTATATGGATGAACTTGGAACAAGTCGCTTAACGATATCAAATATATCTTTGGAATCAAGTCCAACCGTAGTTCAGGAGGTTATGTTTCCGAGTTAGGGTTAGTGGGACGATTACATACTCCACCCACGCCTCACATCTACCTCTAATCAGCTCATTTATATATATATATATATATATATATATATATATATATATATATATATATATATATATATATATATATATATATATATATATATATATATATATATATATGTGTGTGTGTGTGTGTGTGTGTGTGTGTGTGTGTGTGTGTGTGTGTGTCTTTGATCGATTTCTCGACTGGGGACTCCTGCTCGGTCGTTTGATCCACTTTCCATCCTGGGAATCACGATGGTTAACTCATATCCTGGTCCTAACTTTTCTCTGGCCAAGGACTGGTCGATCCGGGTGGTTGAATTCATATTACCATCTTGAACCCTAGGTTAGATGTGGTTTCGACCGCTAGTCCCATTACGGTTTGTACACCACATGGGCATATTCGGATCACCATCAATCAAAGGTGATCTCCTAGGCATTCTCAAAGTCGATTCATCGCTTGAACCAAACTACTTGGTTAAAATAATCCTAATATTTATTGGTGGAAAAAATAAAACAAATACATATGTGGAGGCAACCGAATATCTTTGAGCTCACGTATCTCGATGCCTCGGACATAGCACAAAATTAATATTGTAGGCTGATATACTCGGAAAAAAAGGAAACTTGACATTATACGCCTAAAAAGTAATCTATCTGATTAGTATCGCCGTATAGTATCCTTTGCAAAATATGCCTACGACCCACTTGCTTGGCATATGCGTCGGATATTGAGGGAGCCCAAAAAAAATTGAGAAAAAAAAGTTCTATAGCAGAATGATCTTATAGCGCTGTAAAAAAAATAATGAATAAATGTTAAAAGGGATAAAATTCATTTTTTAATTGACATTTATTTTAGTGATTGAATATAACGGCAAAAAAAATTTGTCATTCTACTGGACGATTATGCATTTTTTTATGTTTTTTGCTTTTGTTTTTGATTTAATGAAGTTGTTTGATATTAAAAAAATTTAATGGATTACTTTTAATGGATTTATTTTATAGTGGAATTGAAATCGTTAAATATGACAACGGTAATTTATCGTTTTAGATGTCTTTTGTCATTTTCACCATATTTCAATCCATTTTATTTTTTACAATTTCTACTCCAATTTTTCCTTTCAGGTGTTATCATCCAGGCTATGTTGATACCGAATTGTTTGTTCTTCGTTGAGGTTTCGGCGATTTTGTTGTCCTGGATGATTATTGTTGCCACATATATGATATATGGACGGTTGTTTACAAGGACGGAGGTATGTGAAATATTGAGGGGGGCTAAGCCCACCCGGACAAAAAAAATATCACACTAAAAATTCTATGTGATCTAGTTTGATCCGTCAAATTTCTTAATCCAGCCCACCCGACAAACCGGATATAGTCCATTAGCCCACCATAAATTTAAATCCTGGCTCCGTCATTGGTTGTTTATTGGCTTACATTAAAAAATAAGACGAAAAATTGGGAAAGATTGATTTATCCTGATTAAAACTTATTCAATGTAAACATAACTAGTCAAAAACCCGTGTATAATGCAAGGGTGATGTAACACTAAGAATACCCGTATTATTTAGGACGTAAATTTGTATCAAAATTTAATAAGTACAATATTCGTGACATGTGGAATTCCTTAAGTAAAATAATGGAATGGTGTAACATAAAAAAACATCATTCTTTCATTGAAAAATACATATGAATGTAAAATGACTTTTTTAAGAAAATACTAACACGGCGTGGATGATGACAATCTAAGACAATATAAAATGTACAAAATTATACAAAACGTGAAAACCGTATTCAAATAAATATTTTGCATTAACGTAATACAGTCCCTTTTTTATACAAGATACAATGAAGATGGAAATGCATTTTCTTTATAAATTGTTTTACTAAGAAAAGACAGTCCGACTGAGAAAAATAGGCATTCCACGTATAAAAGTGATCGACTAGTTATCAGCTCGCACAAATTTTGATATTGGTCGTACAATAATGCTCAAGAATAAAAAATAAGAAAACACTTAATGTTTCCGTCCCTAAATAATATGCACTTGTTTATTTTTTTTGAAACGCAACTTGTTTATTGACTTACATAAAAAATAAGACGAAAATTTGGGAAATTTTGTTTTATCCTCATTGATTTTTTTTTTTGATTCGTATCCTGATGAAAACTTATATTCAATATAAATGTAATAAATGACATGATCCTATTTTCCTATTTTATTTTATTTTATTTTATGGGCTAATGGTTATTAAAGACAATAGCGGTGAAAAAAATTGTCAAAAGCGAAGTGAATTGAAAAATGGTGAAAAATAAAAAGACATCTCAAAGCAATTAAATTCCTTTGTTACATTTAACGAATTTTCAATTCTACTATCAAACAAATCCATTAAAATAATCCACTAAAACTTTTTAATATCAAACAAATCCATTAAAACAAAAGAAAAAACAAAAAACATAAAATGATATAATCGTCCAGTGGAATGACAATTTATGTTTTCTTTTCATTTCTTCTTTTTTTGGCTTAACGTGCTCAACACCTGGCTAATTAGACATTATACTAATTAACTCACCACTAAATCGATGCACCACTAGACAATTTGTGTTTTTTTTCCACTAAATTATATTCAACCCATTGAAATAATGTCAATTAATACATGAATTTTATCATTTTTAACATTTATTATTTGTTTTATTTTATTTTAATTTATTTTATTTTTTTGGTTTGCAAAATATATAGGTATATACATAGAGTTGCAGATATTCTCCCATAGAACATTTTTTTTCTCAAATTTTTTTGGGCTCCCTCAATAAATCCGACGCATATGCCAAGCAAGTGGGTCGTAGGTATATTTTGCCAAGGATACTATTAATCAGATAGATTACTTTTTAGGCATATAATGTCAAGTTTCCCGAAAAAAATAACTGCAGACATTCTACAGTGATTGACTACAATTCATTTATGCTCAAATTTATGAGCAATGACATTGGAAAGCTGCTATCTTTCTTCAAGTTCACTACACCATCTGCCAGTACCGAATCCCAAAAGCTACGAAATCAGCTATAATCTGTTCAACCATCACAATTCACATGCTTGTAATTTCAAGATCCTGCCTTTTCAAACCAATGCTGTTGCTCAGGTGAATTTCCAACTTCCTTAAATTTCTAGCTAATCAATTTTGTTTAGCATCCATTTTGGGTTTAGAACGGTTGTGCAAAATTGTTATCTTGTTGGGTTTTAGCCGTCATGTGTAAGGTTTTTGTCTTTGATGATGCATCGTGCGCCGGGGAGGGGGGTTGAAGAAGGTTTTTATATTTTGCTGCAAAGCGATCAGAGAATTCTTGAGGGATTGTTGGTCATTGCTCTTGTTATACTGCCTGCAAATATACACATTTGTATACATGTATGATGTATATGTATAGGGGTTTTTTTTGGCAACAAGGAATTTCTTTGGGCACCACGATTGCTTAAGACGCTAAAAAAATTTGCTTTGGGCACCATGATTTCTGTAAGACACTAAAAAAAATAATTACTTCACGCATCATATATTTATATGATTATTTTTTCGCGGGAGAAACAACACTCACTAATATTAAACACCACCCATGGGGATGCTGGATAGCGTTAGCTTCGGTGACGTTTCATATGTATTACTAGCGTCTAAGAGTGAGATTGCGGTGAGCTGTCAGATTTTGTTTTTCACCAAATGTGGTGCCTGAAGCAATTATGGGGTGTCAATAGAAGCCCACTATGTATATGTGTATGTATGTGAACATGTATTTTAGAAATTGTTCTTTCTTGTAACCTCAATGTTCAGACAGCAGGGCTAATTTAAAGTTGTTTGTTGAGCCCTTACCTTTACATTCCCTCTGTACATTGTGAAATGCTTGGAAATTTCAGAATAGATGAAATTTTTATTTACTCCCGAATTTGTTCCCTTAAATGCTCTGCTCTTGATCATTTATTACTAGTGATAGTTTGATATGATCAAGATTTGGAAGTGATGATTTCTCGGCGTTTAGAGTTCCTGTAGCCCTCAGAGCTATTAAACTGGTATCCGGTATTCACGTAAACTAATCGGTACCAAAAGTAATGTAATAAATAAACGGCGTCTTTAGTGGCACCAAACCCACAATCGACCGTTTAGGAAATGAATTAAAATTAACCAAAAATGACTAGATTAATAATAATCGAACTTTTCAAAGATTCTAGAGCATTGAGTTGACTTTTAGACACTCGATTATTAGGATCAGCCGTGTTAAAGTCCATTTTATGCTTTAAAGTCGACTTTTTCAAAGTCGAATGTTTCGCGGTGTGGTGCCATAGAAAATGTTCTGTGGTGGTATAAATGCACCCCAAGTAAAGTGCAGATGCAGTATGAAAAAATTGCTACTCGCTAGTATCGTTATCTGGAGACTGGATTTCACCGATATTCCGATAATCTCACTTGTGTTCAGCATTTTGTGCCTTGGTATTCTTATTGTTTCATTTTTCATTGGTTATTCCTTGATCAGGCAAAGTGGGACGATTCAACGGCTAAATTGTCACATAAAGATCTTGTTTGGCCTTCTCCCGAAGATAAGATTCCTTTCTGGAAGAAGCAGTTCCCATCATCGGACATCAACTTGAATGATTATGGTACTGTAAAAAAAGATTCTGATCTTATGTACATTGCTCACATAACGGCTGAAATGGCACCCATAGCAAAAGTCGGAGGCCTTGGTGATGTTGTAACTGGGCTTGCTCGAGCATGTACATCTCGTGGTCATAAAGTGGACGTCATGCTTCCTTTCTACGAGTGCATTCAAAGAGAAAGTATAAATCGCTTGGAGCTGATTAGTACATATGACTCATACTTTGACGGAAAATGGGTGTCCACGAATGTGTACAGGGGGGAAGTGTCTGGCATCTCAGTTGTATTTATTGAGCTGTCGAACCACTTCTTTAAGGGGACTCAAGTATATGGAGGGTCGTATGATGAATTGGAGGCGTATTTGTTCTTTAGTCGTGCTTGTCTAGAATGGATGCAGGTT